>CM051646.1:4800000-6000000 GCA_028020825.1 Podargus strigoides
CATTTACATAAACACAAGTGGATCAGAAGGAATAATCATAGTTTATGCATTATTTGGGGGCTTTGGAGTCGGCTGCTAATGTGATGTCAAGTTTTGAAGCCCCAAACGTACAATGGGAAGCGCTGACGTGCAGAAAAGCAGCACAAAAGGTAAACAATAAATAATACACGTTTTTCAATGTTGTCTTCAGTGACAAGGCAGCTTCGGCTTCGCCGGTCCCCACCAGCCTTGTTCCAGAAAGGGCTTCATTAAGAGAGATGTCACTCACGTTAAATCCAAATTCACCTCTTGCCAACCAGCCCTGCCACTCTCCTTTCTCCTTGGCCTGCTCTCAAAAACCTCAGAGCTGGCTTTGGGGATTGACTTTGCACAACAAAAAAAAAAAGTCTAACGCATGCACCCTCTGATCTATAAATACCATCTGTCCTGCAAAACATGGAATAAAGTCAGAAAACCACCAAACCGACCCAAAAACTTAGTACTGTTCACCAGGTAACTCCTATGAGAGGAGAGGAAAAACACCCAACACTTAAACAGTGAGATAACATTACGGTACTAAGGGACCTTGCTTTGCTTTGAGTGCTTGTCACGCTTCCAACGAGGCGGGTCAGATTTGGCTTTCAAACCCAGTTCTTTAAATCAAGAACGCCGTTTCTGGCAAAAATCAAAACATTAGCAGAGGATGGGTTTTAAAAAAATAACAATAAAAAAAAATAAAAAAAATATGTAACCAGGCTGGAGACTCCAGGCTCTTTTGATACCGCTGGAATGCAGCCTTCGCATCGCTTTCTTTTTTGTGTTTGAAATCACTTCACAACTTTGTACGTAAAGCTTCTCCAAGCACTGAATCAGAACAGAAATACTTCAAAAATCAATCCCTATTTTCCCCAGAATTTACTTTCACTGGGAATTTGAGACTGTTCCGTTTTATTTCGTTTTGGAATAAATTTTTTAAAAAAAATACCCTTAGTTTCTAACATTACACAATTTCCTGTGGTATTTCCTACTTCTTAGCAGCTGCTGTCTCCCATTGCGAGTCACGGGAGGATGCGAATCGGCCACGTGGGCTGAGCACTTGTGAGTTAACAAACTCCTTTCTAAGCTAAATCAGGGTTTCCCCGTGCTCGGTGACGTAAAATTGCACAGTGGGGGAAAAGATCCCCATTTTCAAGGCAAATCCAAGTTAGCTAGACCATAAAAGCAGGGAAAGAGAGCTGGTATCCTTATGGAGTGCATGGCCAGGCAAGGAAGGGGAAGGACCATGCGACGAGGCCAGACTGCTGCAGGAGGAGCAAAGGATGGGAACTCAGGACCCACGTCCTGGTCCAGGACCTCCAGGCTTACAGCATCTTTTTCTGCTCCTTCCCATCTGCTCCCACCCTCCCTGCAAGCCAGACCCACTGCAGGTCTAAAAAATAAGCACTCTGCATGAGCCACAGATCACCCAGCATCAGTGGGGTGCACCCACTTCCAGAAGGTCCTCACTGCTGCACTCAATTTCCAGCCTGGCAGCAGCTACGCAGCTCTGTCCCTGTGGGAAGGCGGAGGATGCCATGCCAGCTTCCATCACTGCCTCCCCAGCGCTTTAAAGGGAATACTCCAACCACCAGTAATTTATGCACGTTGGCTCCCCGGGATCCTGGCTTCCCCGCACGGCTGCTGCGAGGCGATTTGGAGCCGCAGCTCCTCAGCTGCACGAAGCCCTGCTCACAGGGCCTTTTTCGGCTCCCTCCATTAGTAAGCAAAGCATGCGGGAGGTGGAGGAAGGGAAAGCAGGGGGGGTGATGATGCCAAGAAGCCAACATTGTCTTTAGTGGGAACAGTCAACGGGACAAGGAGGGTCAAAGGGTCAATTAATTTACAACAGCTTTCAGCATTGGATATATTAACTGTAAGCGCATCAAAAATCCACGATATCCTTCTTGGCGGGAGATAACAAAGCCCGGCGAAGGCAGCACCTCTGATTTATTATTAACCAAGAGCAAGGTGCGTGCTTCAGGAAGGAGGAGGGAGGTGACTAGCTCCACCAGGCTAGCAGCCACAGCTCCAAACGTGCTGGGAGCACAGGGTGTGCAATGGGGCTCCACGCCCCCGGGGATGCAGTGACAAAGAGCTTACCCTTTGCAAAATGTTGGGGTTTGTCTGTAAGAGCTACTAAAGGCACGGAAAGATCTATATGCAGAGGTGTAGGATGCTGGGAGACAGCATTATGGCTTGGAATTCCACTACAGAATCCCCAAAACCTGGCACCTTGCTCATTTTGGCCCCTATTTGAAACCAGGAGCTCAAGTCCAAGTTGCAGCTCCAAAGCAGCTGCAAACCTTTGCCATGAACATCCGAGATGGATGAAGTTTGGGTCCCACTGAGTCTAATGGGAGGTTTGCCACTGCGCATCAAAGGAGTGCTACCAGCAACACTGAAAAAAATCACATTTATCCTCTTTAAAGCTTTGTTCTAGTAAGACATTCCTTCAACTGGGGAACCAGCAAAGAAAACTTTGCCCTCTCCTGCCACCACTGAAGTTGGTGAAAGGAAAGACAGATGCAAAAGAGGGTTTTTTGTTCATCCCACAGCCAGAAAGATGCTCCCCACGTGGTGCTTCACAGGCTGAGGAGGGAGGCTGGAGCCCACCTCCACCGTCTGACTGTGAGTTTCCTGGGAGGTAAGCTGGTGAGCTCTCCCCCTCCACCTCCACCCAGGTTTATCTCAGCAAACAGCAAGTCCTACTTGCTAACATGACCTAGATCTGTCAACTGATCAATTTTTTCCCCATAGGGAAATAAATAAAACGGGGAGGGGATCACAAATATGGATATTTTTAAGTAAAAGCAGCAAAAAACCCACACGAAGCAGACACTTCCAATATCGGATGCACTTGTCTCGTGCACAGGTCAGGGTTAGCACAATGAGAAGGCAGAAAAAACACAAGTCAGGGGTACTGTGATGGTCAAAATGCCTACATGGATAAGGAAAAAAGTAGTTTTTTCTAGGCATCAGAACATCCCAAAACTGGTTGCAGCCTCCAGAGCACCCAGCACCACCAAGTCCTAGGAAAAGGGATGGACCCCATGATGTGCTTCAGAAATCTAGTTATACCAAACAAAGTTTTTTCCAAGCTCACAGCTACCACCTGATCCTCCCTACCTGTCAAACTCATATTCATCTCCTCTTGGCCAGTCAGTGAGTGCCATCCCAAAGGTGGGAAGGGCTGACCAGTCCCACCCTTCCTTGGCCATGCAGCCTATGTCTGCTTCCTTGCCTCTTCATGTATCCCACTGTAGATAACCACAGTCACCTTCTTCATGCCTGAATTTGAACAGCAGTAAGCACCTGCACACCCTGAAATGTGTGGCACTGTGTATGGGATCTCACACATCTCTATTCCACAACTGGAGCTCCTAAAGCTGTTGTAGCTACAGCACAAACCAACTCCAGCACGCGTTCCCCATCCCACTGCGCTATAGGTACCTCATTACGAATGGGGACTCTTTTGATGGAGCTCTCTCCATATAGAGAGCAACCAGAACAACTTTGCTCCTCACTATAGTCCACCAGCACATCCCTGTGTGACCAGATCAGTGGAGGGATGCTCCTGGGGAAGCAGTGACACCAACCAAACCAAAACCCCAACCACCAATCCAGCATTTTAGGCGCCACGCCACGTTTTTGCGCAATGCAGCCTGCTTTCAAAAGCATCTTTCCAGTGGCAAAGATCTGTGCTTGGGTTCCTGTTCACTCTGCTGAGTCTTAAAAATGTGCCAATTAATGGCATGCGGTGGCCTAATTTCCAGAGGTGCTGGGTACCTGCTTACAGCTTCGGTTACAGTCAACAAGAATGACAGATGTACAGCAGCGTTCCAAATCAGGCCACTGAGTAACCACAGCGCATTCGCCTCCTTTTATGTACTACATATAACTGGGTTATCTAATCATGTAGCTATTGATTATTACTGTTATTACCTATTAAATAGCTATTTTCTGCTGTTGGGGTGAATATCACATTTTATTGACCTGCACGGTAACTATTAACCACCACGAAGCCACATCTAATATTTTCCCCGGGGAACAATAAATCTGGGTATTCACAGAAACATGTCGATACACCTAATTTTTCTTATACACATTCATTAGTGCAATTACTTTCTTGCACCAACTGCCAGAAAAAGTCCCCCTGAGATGCACAGCCCCGATCCATGCGGTGTTCCCGAATCCTGCCCTTCCCAGCGGGAAGCAGCCAGCAGCTCATCCCTGTGGATGTGTCTCCAGGGCCAGATCCAGCCTTTCCAGCACACACAAGCGTAGCCTGCATTTGAGTTTGGGAATTATCTGTAACCCAGCCACATCGACCGAGTGAATAATTCTTTCGGATGAGGAACGCTCCTGTGTATGATGTTGACATATGCTATTATTTCACATACCTATTTCAGTTTGTATGCTTATTAGAATAAGGTCTTTATGCTAATTTGTAAATCAAATTCCCATAATTCTTGGCTTACTGATGCTAAAGGCCCAGCTAAATCTTCTATGACCTTTTAGCCTGGTTAATCCTTTTACGCATGGTTGAGTGAAGAGTTTTCTTCTCCATCCCCAAGTGCTGGTGTGGGATTTTTGCTCAACCTCTCCTCTTCCTCAAGAAATCCAAGTGGATGTGAGTCAGGGACACTGGGCACACACAAGACCATCTCTTAGAAACACGGAAAGAGGGAAAACGCTGCTGCTGGGTCCTTAAACAATATATTCATTGCCATTATTTAAAAATCATGCAGGAAAAACACAGCAAACAATGAGAGCTGTGTTGCCACTCATTTCCCAACGCCCAGGGCTATCCCAGCCCTCTGTAGCCTCCCTCTCCCCAGCTCCTTCCCCTAAGGCCATGGCTGGACCTTCGTCTGGCTCTGCCGTTCCCACGTCCTGATGCGATTCCCATGGAGATGCAGCATCCCAGCAAGCACCCCAGCCTTGCTCTCTACTACCAACACCCAGCAGTCAACAGCTCCCGTGGGAAGGGCAGCATCACCGTGCACAAAACCACGCTGGACTTCTCAGGGCTCAAAGAGCTCCTTCCTTACGGAGACGCCACTCGACAGCTCCCGTTCCAGGGGCACGGTGCCAAAAAGCCAACAGTGAATCTGCAAACCTTGGAGGACCTGTGGGTGTTTGCAGGAATGCAGATGGTCAAGCTCTTCGGAATTATCCCACTTCACACTCCACTTTACTCTCAAGCACACTCACAAACCACTTTCCTGACTGTTTGTTTGGCTGTAAATAGGTAAATGACCTGGAGTATTGATAAACTGCTGCAGAGGGCAGCACAGATCTCTTGAGCTATTTGGAGTAGATTTGTGCAAAAAACACAGTTTTCCTGCATGACAATCTTTTTCACATTTTCAAACACAAGCCAGCTCCACTCTTCTATACCAATCGAGAGACAAAACTTAGAAAATTCAAATAAATACTGTGAATAACAAGAGGAGTTCATGAAGCAGCAGCACCATACTGCTGCTATTTGGATGCATACCTATATATCACCTTTGGGGGTAAATGACCCCCAATTTCTCAAAACCCTCTTAAAAAGTTTTTACTAAAATGCCAAATCATTTCTGCTGAGTGGTTTTTTTAATCTTTTAATCTTTTTAAAAATTGACTATTTTAAATGCAATTATGCAAGAAAACCTCCTTCCCTCTTGACAATCCAACACACCCAACATCTCCCAGCCCAAAAAAGGCCCAAACTTTTCATTGCTGAGCGCTGCCCGGTGCAATACTTTGCCCAGCACCCCACAGCCCTGCTCTGGGCCCCCCCAGACCACAGTGCAGGGTGGCTCCCCGCTTCCCCCCACCCCAGCAGTGACTTGGGGACACCTGGCACCCACATCAGGCTCCTGCAAAGCAGGGGGCTCGGGGGATTTTTTTGCTTGGGGGGCAGTGCATTCCTCCCCACTGCTCTGCTGCCGAGGAGAATTTAAAAAATAAAGAAAATTTAAAGAAAAAAAACCCAAAACACTACTTTTTGATCTTTAAGCTTTGATAGCAGCAGGGAGAAGAAGCACAAGACATGACCAGAGGCAGGGAATAAGACTACAAGGAAGCCAAATCAGGAGCCAAAAGCCAGCATTTAATTTTTTTTTTTTTAAAAGGCACAAATTCTAGTCAGGAGAAACGAGAAGGGAAAGGGCAGCTTTACCTCCCTCCTGGGGACACCCAGCCCTCCACCACCCCACCTGGGGACACCGAGCCCTCCACCACCCCACCTGGGCTCCCCGCAGAGGTGACAGCTGAGGGGGTCCCATCCCCAGGAAGCCCCCTTGGGAGCCGGGATACAGGGGTGCCAGCATCCCGAGCAGTGTGAGCGGGAAGCAGCGGCGCTGGGAGAAGGAGAGAGCTTGGGGAGGGAGAGAGGGAAGAAGGCGAAGAGGAGAAATGCCTTGGCGTGTGATGTGCATGCTAAGCAGCCCGTGCCGGTCGATACGGCAGGGGTGGCTCTCCGCAAAAGCGGGCCCAGGGTGCCCAGGAGAGAGAAGTTTGAGCAGAGATGGGGGCTGGCCATGTCCCCCTGCTGCACCAGTGCATGCCAGCCCCTCATCCGGCTCGGGCAGCCCCCTGCCCCATGCAGGCAGGGGCTTCACACCCCCCCCAGAGTCCTGCTGCAGAGCCCATCGGCTGAAGGGGGGACCAGGCAGCGCTGCTTTGGGAACGTGGGTGCCCAAACCCCGTCCCCAGCCCTCGGTGGGCACCAGGGCAGCACAGAGGCAGCTGTCTCCAGCTGCTGCCTGCTCTCGCTTTCCCCGTGGGGAAGGAGGATGCATCCAGCCCCCCAGGGGTGCATTCGTCCCCCAAGGGTGCCTCCATCCCCCGCAGAGCCCCGGGTACCACCCGCGATAGGGCTGGGCGCATCCCGAGCACAGCGCAACGCAGCCCCCCGGCGCATCTCCCCTTCCGAGCCCGAGGTCCCCAGGCGGCCCCCGCTGCAGGATGCGGCCCCGTCCTCTCCTCCCACGGAGGTAACCCCACTCCCACAGCCCCTCCAGATGGCTGCGAGGAGACTAACGCAAGCTGACAGGCTCGGCGCTCCCGGCCAGATGGGGCTGGCTCCTGCCTCCTCCTTTCCCCCCCCCGTCTCCCCTTCCTTTCCGCTCTTTTTTTTTTTTCCCTTGCACAGCCCCCCCCTCCCCAAAGCCCCGTCCCCAGGAGGGGGACAGCCAGCCGTGCTCGCCCGGGACAGGCTGGACAAGGACTTCCCAACTCCCCGGGAGCCAGACATGCACCGAGTTTTTGGGACGACCTTGCAGGCGGGTCCGGCAATGCAAAGAGGTGCAGGGGGGGAGCACAAAGGAGCCGCGACCCCCCCCAGCCTGTTGGATGCATTGCTCCTGCACGAACTAAGTTGAGATGGCTGAGTCGTTTAGCATCGTCTCCCCCCCCAAAAAAAAAAATAAAATATGAAGCAGGACGGAGGGTGCTGCGCCATGGGAGAAGTTCCCCCACGAATTGGGAGATGCCGCCGTGCCGTACCCGCATCCGCACCCCCCCACCACCCCCCCAACTTAGCAGCGGGCTGGGGACCCTCTCCCAGCGCTGTCCCCGCTCTGGGGGCTCCGCTTACCCCCCCAGCCCCCTCCGGAGGGTGCTGCCGTGGGGCCGCGCATCCCCCGCCTGCATCCCCGCATCCCTCTCCCGCAGCATCCCCGGCCCGGCACTACCTTGGGAGAGGAGGAGAGCGGCCATCCCGGCGAAGATCACCCAAGAGACGGGGTGGTGCATTTTCGCCTGGGCCATGTTTCAATCGCGGGCTGCGTTCCTCTCCTCTCCTTCCCCCTTCACTGCCTGGCGGGGAGAGGTTTAAAATCCAGCGTTTCCCAGAGCACAGCGCAGGAAGGGAGGGGGGGAAAGGAGGGGGGGAAAAAAAAAAAAAAAATTAAAAAAAAGCACTGCGGGGTGGGGGAAGGAAAAAACCCAAAAATAAAAAAAAAAGGGGGGGGGGAGGGAAAGGGGGGGTCGGAAGGGGTTGCAAGGTGCGAGGGAGAGGCGCTGCCGTGCCCGCCGCTCCGGCCCGCACACGCCGCCCGCCTGCACCGCGCCGCCGGCCGCGCACCCGCCCTCCCCCGCGCCGCACTCATTGGCTGCGGGGCCCCCCCGCGCCGGCAGCCCCGTGTCCCCCCTCATCACCCGCACACCCACCCATCGCCATCACCAGCCCGGCACTGCCCCTCCCCAGCGGGGAAAGGGGGGTGACCCCCGGTGTGTCCCCCCCGATGTGACTGCAGCGGTGCCGTGACTCAGTTTCACCACCTGCGTGGTGATGGGAGGGGGACACACACACCCCCACACACACACCCCCAGTACCACCCGCCTCTGGTGCACCCACAGCGCCTGCCTCTGCTTTTGGGGGGCTGATGTCCATGGGGAGAGCCCCATCGCCATCCCCACACCTCCTCCTCCTCCTCCCCAAAGCAAATGTCATCGGGAATCCCTCTCCAACTGACAGCAGAAATGGACTTTTGTTCCAGATTAAGCCTATTTTCTTTTTGTGCACTGTAAGCACACTCACCTGACTCCTCACACCAAGACCCGAGCAGCCCCTGGGGCACTCACACCCTGCTTGGGTTTAACTTTCCCCTTCACCTCCTTGCCACATGCCAATTTCTGCCTCCTCTTTCACAAGACAGACCCTTCTCCAACTCAAGATAGCCAAACCCACAACATCTGTCCACACCACAACCCAACACCACGAGCATGACACCATCACACCTAGAAAAGTCCTCAAGATCAAAACCTTAATTATTTTTTTCAGCCTTTGACTACCACGGAGAATATCAGAGGCGCTGAACCCCGAGACTCCTATTTGGCACAACCTAAATAAATACCATCTTGTTAAATATTCATTATTTTCATTAGTGGTAAGGATGTCTCATTTGGTTGCTGGAGGTGACTCATGGCCCCTTAAAACAACATTATAGGCAGAAAAATGACAAAGCAAAAAATAATTTTTTTTTTAAAAAAATATATCCTGGCTTTTTGTATTTATTCCTCCTCAGAGGCTTCCAAAATCTGAGCCGTTCACTTTGCAATTCAGAAAAAGATTTGTCTGCAGACTCTTGGAAAATCCAGCTGTGTTTCTTTCTTTCTCTCCTCCCCATCGCTGCTGCCCAGAGAGACTCCCCCAGTCAGACCCGGGCCAGCTGTGAGAGGTGACAAACCACAGGTACCCGTCCCTCTCCTCAAGTCCCATAGATAGGTGAGACAATAATGACCTGCACGTCCAAAACTGGCAGCTGGGGGGGGACCAGCAGCTCAGGCTGGACGTATCCAACAGCCCTGTTTGGTGCCTGCACATCCCTGCCATCAGCCAAACAGTCACGCTGTCCCTAACCCAGGAGATGCATCTCACCATCCTTGGGTTGTCCTCAAGGCTGCCACTGCTGTGATCCATCAGTTTTCACGGGAGTCTTGCCAAAACAGCAGCTGGTGTAAAGCTGTGGCCTGATGCAGAGAGCTTTCACCTCTCCTTCCTTCTCCTCTCCCAAGGCTCGGTTCAAACCACCAGCCTTGAGGAGGTTTGATGGATGCAGAGCTCTCCACCACCGCTTTATGGTCCTGCCAGGAGCAATGCACAAACCCATCACTGCCCCAGCGACCTTCAAATGATACACCTTGGATGGGGAGATACTCTGTAAAGGGTAAGGATGCCTACCACCATCCCATCCTCTCCACCACTCCATCAACACAAGTTACCCATGATAACACAAGATGCCACAGAACAATTTTTATCACCTTCCACGATGCTTCTGGATTTGACCCCGGCTGCAGAGCCAGCAGCCGTACTTGGAGCAGCTGGAAGCGGTTGATTAGGTTCATTTGCTTTATTACCTACCCATTATGCTTTAAAAAACACAACTTCCCTGTCTATTTGCCTAAGCAGAGAAAGCAGTTTACAACAAGGCCCTGTGCAGTAGCTGCTCTTCCTACAGATTTGCTCCATGCATTATTAATCCACACAGCGCTTGTTCCGAGCACGTATATTTACCCGATGCACCAGAACAGCTCTTAAGGAGCCTTCGGCTTGTGGCTTTGTGGAACATCAACTTTTCATGTTGAACAGCAGGTGATGTTCAACAAAATGCCTTGCAATAAATGCCTAATATCCATTACACTCATACATACCTACGTGCCGGGCTGATATGAACATCCAGATAGCAGGGCTGCACTCCTGAGATAGGGGGACGTGGGGGGGGAAGAAGTTATTCATTGGAAATCCCACATATATATGGTATTAAACACACCTCCACGCATATCAAGCTGCAGAAGGCTCCTTCTGGCAGAAATTCCTGCAAAATTTCCAATGAGATTTTGTAACAGAAGACCAAAATACACCACCTTAGCTACAAGTCTGCAGGGAAGAGAAATAAAAAAGTGACACCGCTGCTTTGAAACAAAACCTCTAAGTGGCTCGAAAAGCAGCGTTGTGACCTTGCTGAACAGCACTGCATAATTTTTAATAGACATTTTTTGCTGGAACTGACATACTCCCAGGCGTGGTTTTATCCCGCTGACGTTTTTTCCAGAGGGAAATGCCATGTTTCATTGGATTTTTTTTCATCATCCCTACATATACATACCTATAATTACTATATGCATTACAATAGCATTCACCAGCCTTTCATAAGATCCTGGTTCCATTATGTTAGGCGTTGTACGTACACCCGGTACGAAACAGTCCCTCCCTTGAGCTTTTCAAGTCAAAATAGAGAAAGCAGAGAAAGGTGTTGAGACAAGAGCAAATTACTTCTCATTTTATGGCTAGAAAAATAAGACTTGGAAAGGCTAAGTCACCGCATGAGGTCAGGAAGAGATTTTCAAGCTGTGTCATAAACTGAACCAATATCTCCCAAATCTTAAGGGTCGCAGGACCTGCCTGCTTCACCCAGCCAAGGTTGCTTCTGCTCTCCTAATTTCACCAGTGCAAGGGGAGAGTTAAGGGAACACTTCTACCAGTTACATCAAAACATCCAAGCTGAGTTATGTGCAAAACACCCTTTTTCTTCATGAGGGAGAGTGACTTGGAGGGCGGGGGGGGGGATTGTAAAGCTTATCTTGATGCACACCCCATTTCAGCACTCCCCTGCCCTTGCACGCACAGAACCAGCCAGATGAGTGCCCACAGGCAGCTGCCATGCACATGGGTGCCCGGCTTTGCTCCTTTAATTACACCTCCTACGGGCGAGAAAGATAAGCCCAAATGGAGTGACTGCATGAAGGGAGGAAGCCTATAAGTTATTCATAAGTTCAGGCTCAAGCTCCTCTCTTGCTTTCACTCCATGACACCTTCAAAACATATTATTCATCTGTTTTTTTCCTCCTCTGGGAAGAGAGATGGTAATTGTAGTAAATACATCACTGCCAAGTCATCCTGCACAGTGCTAGGGGTAGGGATGCGAGGCAGCGGCTGCTCTCGAGATGTTTTGGGATGCCCAGGCTCCGTGAAGGACATCCTCACGCTGCTGTGGGGCCCTGGGGACCACACTGGTGGCAAACCTCCAGCCAGCCCACTGCCCAAGGCATTTAACACCCCCAACACTTTCAGGGAGCAAAAATCAAACCCTAGGCTCTCGTCACCTCCACCCCATTTCGGATGGAAGCCCCACAATCCCCACTGAGCATTTGCAAACAGCTCTGCAGCAAGTTGAACAGAAGACTTTCCCACATCCCCATCAAGCCCAACAAAGCTTGGACTGGGACCACTGATTCCCTTGGGCTGCTGCACCCCGTTTTCATCTCAGACTGATGGCATCTGGGCAAATTTTAGGCTCCGTTTCTGGCTCGCAGACCAAAAAAGCCTCAGTCATTGGCAGATCTGCCTTTGGAAACAAGAGCCACAGCACAGAGGTTTCGTTTGCCCTCTCAAGGCTGTTCCAGACAGAATAAAGCACCTAATGCTCCTGCCAACTGAAGCAGCTCTCCTGGAGCTCGAGAGGTTAGTCTTTCCGAATGCAGCGACACGGATCCTCGTCTCGGCCCCACAGCACAGAGGATTTGTTGTACTCCAGTGCAAAAATAACCCTGAAAGCAACATCTATGGTCACACCAGGGAGGGGAGGGCTAAGGCATCGGCACAAGGCACCTGGGAGAAGAGAGACAGGGCATGGATTTTATTTGTCCTCGATTCCCAGGGAGGTCATTTACTGCAGTGCCCCTGGCACTTCCCCAGCCCTTTCCAGCACATTTGATTCTTGTGAGTTTTCTTAATCTCATCTCCTTCATTGGTTATTGCTCCTTCAGTGCTGAACTCAGCAAGATTGCTTCTGTTTAGAGAAAGATTACCACCGAGTACATTAAACACGGTAATGCCATGTACTAAAAGGCACTGGGTCACCACCCCAGCTCCCAGTGCCCTGCAACACCTGCCCAGACACAGGTGCCTCTTGCTGGACCAGGTTTTAGCTCAGGTCTGCAATGCCCAGTGCATGCCAGCTTCTCCCAGGCAGCAGTCCCAGCAGAGCACATAGTCCAATGGTCCATGGACCACGGCTTGGTCCCCAAACTTCTCCAAGCTGCAAGCTCCCAGGGAGCAGTGACCAGCACACAACACCATGCTTGCAAACCAAGCCCTCACTCAGAGCACGAGGACCAGTTGTCTGCATTACCTGGAGAATAAAATTTTCCCAATTTCAAGCATGTTGCAAGACAGAAGTGAAACAACAGGGTTTGGCCTGACGAGGTGCTAAGAGCCACCGGGGAGGTGCTCGACAGCCGCAGTCTGCTTGGTCCCACTGTCCCCTTATTCCTTTCCCCCTCAACAAACCAGATTCCTCTTTATTCTAAGGATTTTGCAGGATCTCCTCCAGCATCCCACCTGCTGGAGCACGTGCTGCTGTTAGTCCCTGTCCCAACCGGACTCTTATCGCAGCTCACCGCCTCCGCTCCCTCTTTCCAGTTGATTAGCTGTCTATTTACCTACGGATTACAAGGAGGCAACAAGCCCACGCGGGGAAGAGGCACTGTTGCATGGGCAAAGACTCTGCAAACAGATGGCTCGAGGAGATAAAGGATGTTTCCTACCTTGTGTGTGCTTCTGGGCTTGAGGGTGACACAGCCTTGGCATGTCCCTACGTTTCCTCTCGTTTTTTAACTCATCAAGCTCTCTACCACCCTCTCTGGGACATGCAGAGTGAAGACAAAGACTCAGCCAGCTGCCTGCAAGATGCTGCAAGACCTCAGAGCTCTAAGATGTTTACATTTCTAACCACCTTTTCAAAACTGACGATGGGATATTAATTTTGAGGGCCAAAAATCATTTTGCACAGGTCTTCCCAAGCCCCTCTGAAGCAGTGGTCACAGCAAGGTGGCTAGGGCTCAGCAACGACCCAGTCACCAGTTGGGCTTGTGGGCAATGAAGAAGCCTGCAGGAGATCACCTGTCCCAGGTGATCTTACATTAAGCAAACTCAGCAGGACCTGGGAACACAGGGAAAGCCACCAGATGCTATTTATTGACCAATATTCTCAATTCTGGAAGGGCCATCCTCAGCACAGCAGAGGTGATGCCTTCGCTGCAGTGCTCAAACACACCCACCACCGAATCGGGGCGACACCTCTGAATCCAGCCCAGCCCCTAATTACCAGTTGATCCTTGGCAGGCCTCAATCATGAGAGCCTTTGTACTCCAGATAAAGGCAGAGAGAAAAATAAATGTGCACGTTACAAAACACTTTCTGTGATAAAAGTGCCATCTGAGACCCTGCAGACTGTCTAGGGATTTTTTTTCCCTATCTCCGTGTCTCCCACTCTCCAGCTGCCAAAAAACAAACCCAAGTAAGCCAGCCCTGGGAGGAAAAAGATTCATTTTCCCCAAATAACACTCATTTGAAATTTTAGCTTCTCTTGCTCATCCTGCTGCCCCAAATTAATTGCATTCCCTGCATGTTCCTTTTCCCTCTCCCCCTACCCCAATCTTTAAAGGCTCGTGGTGTTATACAGTAAGCTCAAAGCATGTTCAAGATTAGTTCTGTAACCTGCTGGGCAGAGTCAGAAAATTGAACGTGGTAGAAAAAGAAGGGAAGAAATAAAATAAAAAAAAAAAGAAAAGAAAAAGAAAGAGCCAGCCAGTCAAGACTGTGGTAGTACAAGGAGGTAATTTTTCTCTCCCCATTTCAGTTGGATGTCGCTGTTTACGTCCGTGCTAGAAGCTGCATCCTTTCTTCTCCATCCTGCAGCTGTAGCATGGGCAGATTGGAGAGGGGAGGCACGGGGAGGAAGGCGACAGCAATTGAAAATGGATCCTATTGAATTTTCAATAGGACACCAAAATATATAGATATTTCAGCGTGCCTGTGTACAGATATATAAGTCAATGGAGGAATCTGTGAATAGTCGGTTCCGAATAATTACAGTGGGGGGAAATCATTGGAATAATTAGCAGTTGCTACCAGAACATTCAGGGAAATGAAATGCCGACTGCTGTTTATTAAACAGCGCTTTATTTTCAGTTTAGGGTGTTTGGGATGAAATTAGGTGGCAAATACACAGCATCACTGAATGACTGGGAAAGCCTGCAATCATTAACATTGCTCAAGCCGCCTTGCTCTTTCCCTCCATTTCTTCCCCTCTTTCTGCCTTTCCTTCCTCCTTCCCTTCCCTTTCAACTGCAGCAGCCTTGGGAAGGGGCTCTAACACAGCTCTGATGCCACAGGAGGAGGAAAGATGATCCCTGCCCTCAGATCCCATCACTGCACCACAGGCACTGCAGCAGCGATGCAGGATGCCAGCGCTGGACCAGAGCAGCTGGCTGGGATTACAGACACCAAGGTGGGATGGGACATGGAGACCCAGCGACTAAAGGGTCACCCTTTATCACCTGCCACTTTCAAAAGCTTTGAAGTTCTAGGTTTTTTCACCAATATCCTTGGAAAGATGACGCACAGCCCACCAGCACCCCCATGCCTCCAACACCACCTGGCATACACTTAACTTTCTTCTTTCTTCACCAAGACCAAAGGCCAGGTCAAATGGCTGTACAGCACAGGAGGGAGTCAGAGTACGACCAACAGGTTTGAGCCTTGCAACAACAAAGCATCTGCTAGGAAAAGCAGCAGGAAGAACACACAACCCACATATGAAAAACAAATGGGTTCTAGAAACTTATATTTAGGAAGAAATATGAATTTCTCAGCCTAATAAACATTTTCTGACACGGTTCTCAGCTTTGCAAAATAGGACAGCACCAAAACAATCAAAAAACCCATGCAAGGCTCAGAAATGCACAGCCCCCAGAATGCTGGAGGTTGTTCCCACCATCCCCACAGCTCAGTCAGGATGTAAACGAGGACATTGCATTTGGAACCTGGTGGAGTGCAGAGAGGAAAGCAGGAAGAGGGGCAAGGATACCACCTGGGAAGGGAGATGGGGAGCGTAAGTCCACGTCCTTCACCTGCTCCTACCCACTCTGCCCCCACTGCTGCAGCTCAGTGTAACCAGACGTGGGTTGACTGAGGAAGGAGAGATGAAGTTTTAAGGAGATGGAAGTGCCTATGTGTATATGCACACGATTTAGATATCTCAAAAGATTTCACACCGTATTTCACATAATTCACGTTTCTAAGCTTCTCCCTTAGCAATGCAAGAGGCGAGCATAAATGAGACAGGTCAAAAGCCTTGTAAGCTTGAAATATCTCCAGGTTTGCAAAATCACTTTCAAAAGCTTCCAGTTCTGGATTAATCAGGGTTACCTAACGCCAGCCAGATAAAACCACGCTCCCAAAAACTCACTGTGAGGGCAACTTTGCACCTCACAGACACAGAATAAACCACCTTCGACGCTCTGAAAACAGATTTACATCCTTCAGACACACATCATGTTGTAATTAGGAAAAACAGTCTACAGTACCTTGAGATGTCTTCTCCTCGAGGTGATGCAGCGACAACGTGTCTACAGGTCAGCCTGGCCCTGCCTGCAATGAGAAGAGAATGCTCATTCACCCAAGGTGCAGAGAATTAAACTGTTTCTTGCTAGTTTACTTACTGGGTGGAGAAAATAAACCAATTTCTAGTGATTTTTAATGAGCATAACAAAATGGCTTAAGGAGACGCATAGAAACCTTCCTCTTCCCCAACACTGAGCTGAGAAACACAAGGAACTCCACAGCAGTCGTTTGGGTTGTTTTTTTGGGGGGAGCAAACACTGTCCTCAAGCACTGAGCATCCTCAGCCCACACCAGGATCTGTGCACAAGGATGCAGAAGTCCCTGGCTGTGCAGATGAACAGAGCTGGGAATTCAGGCTGTACCCCAGTGCAAACAAGGGCAGCTATGGGGAAAAACACAGATTCACTATTAAACATGGAGCTGAGGTATCACACAGCTTATTGACAGCTCTACTACATTCCTCCATGCTAACTTTTATCTATTAACACTCCACGATTCAGTGGCCTCTTTCTTTGCACCACCTCTGCTCTGCAGTAAAGCCAACTTCCAGCACTGAAAAAAAAAAAAGATCAACTAGAAAAAACACAATGAAGCAAGCATCCAACACAATAAAAATAAATTAAAACCCCTAGAGGACACTGAGAAGAGTTGTGGCTTCTTTTACTGCATTTTCCAAGGTGCTGATTAAACACAGACAGGGGAAGGTGCATAAATACATCAGCTCAGCCCTCTGGCCTGCAGAAGCGTTGGCAGAGCACAAAGAGCGACAGGAGCTGGGATAATTATACCTCTGTCTCCAGGCAGCCCCCCGCTGCCGGGGCTATGCTCCGAAAGAGCTCGCCCATCCCCACACAATGGGCTTTCGGCCCCGACCCCACCGATGCTGGAGTGGGAGGGCTGCAAAATTACCAAGCAAGATGCAATCTAATTCCCTTCTCAAATCATCCACTGGTTTGCCAGAGGGGTCAAATTTGAGGTCCCTCAGCCCCCAACGCCTGCAAGGTGTGGGTTTGCTAACCCCAACAGGCACCTGGCTGCTGCAAAAACACATCTTCCCCCCAGTACCCCCAGAAGTTTTACATCTAAGCCAGAAACAGTCAATATTTCCAGCTGGGACTGGTCTTTGCCTTCTTTTGCAGCCCAAGGTGAGAGGGAGCATAAAGGAGAGGGTGGCACAGCACAGCATAGCCCCTTCCCTGCTGTCTGAGGGGTGCAATGTTAATTTGCTCCAGGGAAGGCATGCACACAGAGAACACAGGTAGCACACACACAGCTTCCTCCCCTGGGTATCAGCCTGGTCAAAATCACCTCTTGAGCTATGGCTTGACCTGAAGAGCAGATAAGTGATAACCACTGCAAAGCACTGCAGTGCATGCTGCCAACACCACCAGCTCTGGCTGAAGCTACAAACCCAACCTGCCAGGAGGAGGGGGGTTAATGCCCAAAAAGCCCCCTCCCATTTTGCAAGAACCAGGTCTCCAGCCAGCAAATGGGAGACGCCAACTCCCCTGCTTGCAAAGCTCCCGAGTGCAGCCCATGCCACCAAAACCAAAGTTATTTCTCCTCCCAGACAGCAGTATGTCTGCCCACACCCTGCTCCTGCCTGCCCTTTATCAGAGGAGGAGGTGGCCCACCAACATCCAGCCCCTAGGCAGCTATTAACCAGTCCCAGGCAGGGCAAAATCCAACTCCTCTGAGCAGCATCACAATCACTGCAGCTCACAGCATGACAAGCCACGTCAGGCTCGGGTGGTTTGTGGTTATTGATAAACTCCACAGGCTTTTTCAGCCTTGAGGGAGCAGCAGCTCCAACAGCTGAGCAGACAAGCCCCGGCTTTCTCCCAGTTTCTGCTGCAGATATGGGTTTCCTCACCTCCTTTCCCCAGTGACCACACAACTTGGCAGGTATTAAACCAGACGGAGCTGCATAGCAGTTGCTCCTTGAGTTATTCCCACTTGTTAAACCAAAAAGAGCTTCTCCAGGTAGAAGCTCAAGGCAAATTCTCCCACTGGATGGTCCTGGGCCAGCTAGGGAATCAGCCCACCCACAGAGTTTTGGGCAAAGGATGCTCCTGTCCTCCTTTAAGAGCCAGGTAAGAGCAAGGGGCTAGCAGGATGGAAAGGGACAAAGCACTTCAGGGACATCACTTGGAAATTCATGTCACACATGAATGGCACCACTGAAGCCCTGGAGCACCCTGGGGGGGGAGGAGATAACCCACTGCTGCCCCCATGCTGCCCATGACCGCAGCCTCCTCCTTTGCCCATTCCATCTAATGTGCTAACACTCATCATAATAAATATTGTTAAAAGTGAGAGTCTCTCTGGAGACTTCAAATCTCGGGCACAGGTGTTCAGGCTGTGGTAATTGGGTGACTCATTCATTAAAGGAAATGCAATTTAAAATCTATTACATTTTTTAACACAGAAAGCTTTTTCCACCCCCCACCCCCCGTTTCTGGCCCAAGCCCAGCAGTAGCCAGGCTCCCCCTGGGCTGAGCAGGACTATTCCTGCTGTGGAGGAGCACGACACAGACCTTACCCTCTCCCATCCCCTGCATCCTGCTGGCTTTTTACATCTCCCCTCAGTTTTGCAGAACTCTTATATTTTTTTCCCTAATATTCCCATTTAAAAAATAATTTAAAAAAACAAAAGAAGTTGGAGAAAACTGAAAGGGAAAAGAGCTATGAGGATAGATGAGGTGATAAAAAACAGCTGAGCTGAAGGACACTGAGAAACTCTTTAGTCTGGAGGGGAAGAGAAGAGGGAGGTCCAGCCTGATCAAAGGAGAAAATGCCAGGTGATTTCTCCTAGCAGGGAAAGACACAGCAATAACCAACAACCAAAAGTTAAAAGACAGACAAATTAAATACAGCACAAATGTTTAGCAGGGAGGGTGATTAACCTTTAAAATCCACTAGCAATGGCAGTCCCGGATTCAGCATCTCCCGAGATCTTTAAATCACCCCTGAACACCTTTTTGGAAGATTTATGTTTGACAAACATGAAATCCTAGGCTCAGGAAAGAGGTACCTAATGACTTTCTGGGGCCTGTTTATGTGATCTAAAAGTCCCTTCTGGCCCTAAATTCATTGCGTCGCTGCAGGCGATCCTCAATTGATCTTGGGAAGCACCATCCTGCACGGCCAACCCTGAAATCCAACCCTAAAGTTTGTCATTGAAGCTGCTCGTTGTCTCTCTGCTGTCACAGCCCCCTGCCCGTGCCTTGCCTCAACTTCAGGCTAAAACCTGGTGAAATGGGGGAAAGTTCCCACCAAACCTTCTCCCCCTTCGCCTTCTCCTCCTGACAGTTTGCAGTTGACTTTTGGTGAGAATAAAGCACAAGAGGGTGGCAAGAGAGATTATTATTCTTGAGAAGTTGCTTCTAGCTCCAATTTTGCAAATCCAGACAAGAAACACATTGACCCAAGCAGCTGCCACGCACCCAAACACTGTCTGCAGACGAGTGGCTCTGTGCTCTGTGGTGGGGACAGGTTAGGCAGAACAGGTAATGACAGAAAACCACTTCAGAGTGGTGCAATTACAGCCCTGGTGGATGTTTTGTGTACATAGACCTGCTGGCAGATGGAGAAATCATGCTCCCAGCCCGCAATATTCGAGCGGCAAACAATTCAAGCGCCAAGGTCTGCTGTGGCTCTTTCCCTCTGCTTTCCTCTCCAAGATGATGTCCTTCATTTGCTCTTGCCCCGAGCTCTCATGCTCAGTGATTTACCAGAAGTCACTGGAGCTTTATGTGGCTCACCTCGTGGTTACTGAGCTGTGCATCACCCGAAAAGCACTCAGGGCTCCTGCAGAGCCTCAGGACGTGGCTGTGGGGCGGAGGATGGCACCCAGGAGATGTTGCACGGTCACAGCGTTGGGTGAGATGAGTTTCAAACACTCAAGCACAAACACGCCAGAATAGCACGTGGTCCTCACCTGCACGTTAAGCTAACGTGTACAAGCAGAGCATAGCCCAGCACCAGCCTCCTCTTAAGATCTCCCTTCACTGCTGATTTATATCAGCAACCACTTCTAGCGCAGACCTGGTTGGAACCCCCCTTTTCTGCTTCAAGATGTTGCCTTTCATTTTGGTCTTCCAGCAAAGGCTTTCCCTGCACCGCCAGTACTTAGCAGCAAAGCGCACGGTTCAACCGATGGCTTCTCCCAAGCTGGGCTTCCCCCAGGAATTTTCAACCTGTCTCTGCCTCTCTGACCCAGACATGGATTTTCAGGCACTCAAGATGTGCAGTGAGTGAAAATGCAGAGATTCAGCCTTTGCCTGGCTGGCCTGCACAGCACGAGCAGTGAACAAACACTAACCTGACAATCAATGGCTCCTTCACCGTGCACTGGGGATGAAACCTCACCAGCAACATCGTCCCTCTCCATCAGCCCCATTAACCCTGGCTGATGAACGCCTTTCCCTGCCTTGGGCACACTTCTGCTTGCACTGTGCCCCCCTCCTCGCTCCTGCAGCACATCCCATAGGATCCCACCGCTCCAATTTCCACGAGCTGAACGCTCTCTTGACTTGTTCCTGGCACCTGGAAGCACCAGAGGAAGACAGGAGTGATGTCTTCTCCATCGCAAGCTAGGAGGGGGCTGCATTTACCCATGGAAGAGCTGGATGCAGGCCTGAACTCAGCAGCATCCCTCTGATCCAAGCAAGATCGGAAACGGTGCTTTTGGAGGGCTACCAACAGATCTGTCATGCCTTGTCCCAAGCTGAAAATTGTTTATCCACAGCTTGACTCCCAACCAAGCCACAGGCTGCCCACGGCGGCACTGCAACACTTTTGTCTCTCTGATATGCAACCATGGTACCCAGTAAAGCCCCAGCAACCCTCCCAAAAACCAGCCAGCCTGCATCCCTCTTCATCTGCTGGTTCATCCTTTACCTGGGGGTGCAGCCTTGCTCCCCCATGGGCAGTGGCTCTGATGGAGGAGACCACAGGCCAAGGCAATCTGGAAGCAACACCTGACTCCTGCCTGTTTTGAGCAGCTTTCAAGCAGTTTTCTGGCTCTGAAAAAAACCAAACAACAAGGCGAGGGCTTGGCTGCTATGGCACACTGTCAAGAAGAAGGAAGAAACCAACATGTCTCCTTGTCCTCGTTTTCCCTGTGCAGCCCCTAGGGCAGGGGGACAAGATGCCCCTGTGAAGAGACAAAATCCCACCATGGGGAAATCCCCCAGGGAACTTGGCCATCGCCTTGTCAGGAGCAGGCAGGGGAGCTGGGAGCCAGAGCTGCTCACGGGCCGCCTGCTGAACGTACCGAAGGGGGAAATTAAATGCATTCATCTCCCCGCAACTCACAATGGCAACGTTTTTACCCCACACACAAGTTTGACAATCAACCTAATTTACTTCAGTAATAAATGAAAAAAGGGAAGTTTTCTTTTATAATAGCAATCAGAGAGGCTTTTTTGTGTGTGTGGAATTTTTTTTTTTTTAAAGCAAACTCCATTCAACTCATTCTCTTTAAATAAAATGATTCCTTTATCTATTATTCATTTGAAACACAGAAGAAGGACACAAGAGACCGTGGAAGCACAGAGTTTGTTTCTGACATCTCTGGAATAGTTTTTAGGAAGACAAAACGCACGGAGCTGAGGGGTTTGGTAGTTCAGAGCCCAGTGTTGCCATTTCCTGTGTTTTATGATTTTGTAATGTTGCCCCACCGCTCTAGTGTCTACATGCAAGTCTCTGCTGGTTGAACCTGTGTCATTTGCTCACTGGTATTGACGAAGACCAGGAGTTTAAGGGTCCTGTGCCCAGACGTGTGAGATGCAGCTATGCAGCAAATGCTTGCAGGGCATATGTCCAGTTTTTATACCAAGCCATGAATTGTATGTGACTGTAAAGCCAGAAGAAAATCCACCTTCAGTCAGGAGATGCAGTGGGGAAACATCCCTCGGCATGCAAAAGGCATGGGAGGAGGCAACTCCTAAAAGGCTGGTTATCCCCTTGCTGCAGGTATAGCCTTGCCCCCGAGAGCAGCCCTGCAGCTCTGCCCCCAAAGTCCCTGTACAGCTGCAGACATGTCTCTTTTCAGTCCCAACAGGCAGGATTCACCTTCATCCCTCCCACATATTTTTAACATAAATACATAAGACATACCCAGAGCTCCCTTTGTCGATGGAGAGAGACCAGCACCTCCAGAGAGCAATTCATCCAGCCTGCCTGTTCGGGAGGAGATAAATGGCCTCTGGAGATGCCTATTTCTCTCCATCGACTAGGAGGGAGCCTGAGGCAACCAACCCCGACGTTGACATCTAACTTTTAGATGTGGAAGTCAGAGCAGATTAATCCAACCCATTACTGGGGCCTTTAATTTTTGCTGGCTTGATTTACAAGTGCTTGCTCAGCATGTTGAGCCCCAATGCCACGACAGAGAGTGGTCCCAAAGAGTCCTTTCTCTTCTTCCCACCTTGGACACAAACACCTTTACTCTGCCATGCACCTCATGGTATTAAATACAGATAAAAGAAGAATTATCCTCTCTGAAAACTTTCTCTTAGAACTTAAAAAAGTGAAAATGTTCAATTAACATGCATTGTTGCCAGGGTTTTTAACACACTTGGAGACAACAAGCTCTTTCTAAAGGAAGAATGTATCATTGCCCTCATTTTGTAGATGGGGAAATGGCTGAGTCATTAATAAAACACAGGTCCAGAGCCATCATCTACTGCCCTGTTCCTGTGAAATACATATAACTCACAGTGATGTGAGTGTCATTACTGCCAGTACCTGGAAATGCCAACACCACCGTGTCCCTGCCCTCCTCGCACCGTGGCTCCACAGGTGGGAGCCACCAGCTGCAAGTGAAGAGATAAGGAGCTTGAAAGAGTTGTCTTCTGCAACAAACAAAAGCTAGGACATCTCCTGCTTAACACAGACTCTGTCTTGCTGACGCCCTGCCCGACCTGTTCGCTCAGCTGAAAATTGCAGACTAACCTCTCTCTAGCTGGAACATGCTCTCCTGCTCTCAGCATAATGAAGTCCAGGTCCTTAAAGCAAGTTTCCAGCATCCTCTTGCAGCCATGTATGCAGAGATGGCCCTAAGCATACACTGAGACCGCTTTCCTGAGGTTATTATCCATCCACCAACAGGCCAGTCAATTAAAACTGGCCGTGCTACACTAATATTTCACTTGGCAGTACCAGTACACAGAGGAGACTGATGCAATGGCTCATCCAAGCCACAGAGCAGCCTGGGTCAGGGCTTGCTTTTGGCCATGGTTCCCCTGGGTTAGATGGGCAGTGTAGAGCTTAAGGTGGCTCCTGGATGTGGCTGAGAGGTTTATTTTGCTTTCTTTCAGTGTAGACCCACCTTGAGAGAAATTTTTACCAATTCCCAAGGATTTTGTACGCCTTCTTTCTTCCTTGAGGGCACTGCAGCTGAAGGAAGGCAGCAAGAGAGCTCTGCAGGCAATTTAGAGCCTGGAAATGCAATGATTTTTCCCCAGAGGGAATGGAAAACACAGCAACATTGCACTGGAGAGCTGAACAAAGCAGGCATGAGTTGTGGGAGCAAAAAAACCCACTGACTCCCACCTCCTTTCCTTGCGTATCCCATCTCACACCCAAGACATCACTCCTCCTCTGTCCTTTCCCTGCTCCAGTGCTCCCAATTCTGTCCCCTCTCCCCACTGGTCTCCCGCACCACAGCCCCCACTAATCTATGCACTGGAGCTCTGGCTATTGATCACTGTTTGTGGGCTCTCTGTAAACTTTGGTTGTAAAGGTTTCATTAGGCTGCCTCACAGTCATTACATCAAGTAATGGAGAACATCCATCTTCTTCTGCTCCTCTGCAGAACCCAATTGAAATCGGTCTGAGGAGCGTTAATCAAGCTATGAAAACCATTGGCAGCTCATGCCTTGATGAAGAGAAACCCTGCATGGGTTCAGAGGGTACAGCACCTTGGGGCAAGTCTCCCACGGTCAGAGCTCATCGCTTGCGTTTCGAGATGAACAAAGGCTTTGCTCCTCTCCAAGGACTGCTACAGACAGCCACGGGTCCTGCTACTCAGGGCATGGTGCCATCCCAGCCTGCAAACGAGCAGGGCATCTCCACAAGCTCCAGGGTATCGTTTCTCCTTGGATTACTCCACTTTCCATATTTACACAAACCCAAAACTGGACCTTCACAAAGATGAGTCAAGATCCCAAACCTCTCTTGTACCTTGCAGATGTTTTGCCCTGTGCAGGTGGATGCCAAAGGAATAGGAGAGAAGAGATTCAGGCTCCCTTGGGACTCTTGAGGGGCTGGGGAATTTCTGAAACCAATCCTCTGTGTTCAATCAAGGCTAAACACTCACTGTCACCCTTCTGTCAAGCAGCAACAAACATTCTCAGCCTTTCAGATGAGCAGTAACCTCGAGAAAGTCACGCTCTGGTACCTGCTCTTTAGTCCTGCTGCAGCCAAACAGCAGGGAGCTGTCCCTTACTGCAGAGCTCCCACACGAGGTATCACAGCCCTCTCTCCTTAAGCTCAATATTGACTGAGATTAATATTCTTCACAGAGATTAAGTCCAACTACTTGCAATAGCATCTTAAAAAAAAAAAAGGGCTCCCACAAAGATGATAGAAAAACTTAAAAATAATCAATGTTTCCACATCAAGAAAAAGCTCAACTATTTTTGAGGCTGCATCCAACAGCATCACCATGGATCCTCGACTCACACAGCACTGTCTCTCCCAGCAATGCCAAACTCAAGGCTGCATTTCCCAAAGCTCTTCCAACTACAACGAAGCAGTTTGGGATACGAGAAACCACCAGTCCAAACCAAGTGCAACAAAGCATAAAGGGATTCCAAATATGTTTTGCCCTACAGCAGGTTGCAACTGTTTAAAGAGGCACGGATTTGAGACCCAACAGCAGCCTCTAGTTTTGAAGGCCAGTAACTGGCCATGCCCCTGAACCCTCCCTAGCACAAGAAGATGTTTGCTGACCCCCAAAAGTTGTTTCAGTTCTCTTGGAAGTAAAGCACCTTTTTGTAGCAATCCTTCCATGTTATTTGAGCAGCTGCTGTCTTACAGACTGCTGGAGTAAGAGATTAATGCTTTAATTATACCATTTGAAAGCTGCGAGGCTGAGCTTCTGAATGGTATACAGCACTGACTTCTGGCACTGGTGGATCTTGAGGGAGTACACACTAAAATCGAGCTGAATCCAAGTGAGGAATAAAAGTGGAAAAAGAAGTAAGACAGCAATCAGAATAATGGGCTTTTAATGCCCAATATCTCACAACCAGCTGGGGCTAGAAATTAAAGCTTCATGCTTGTTGCAAGTGGGGGATCCTGTCTTATAAAGGCTTCATCTCCCCCATCTCCAGCCCTGGTGTTGCAGGAGGTATCGGATGATAAAGGTACCTGCGCTTGCTCCATGCTCTGGAGCACATCTTCAAGCATCTGATCATCCTCCTTCCCCACCCATATAGCTCAGGGGAATGTCCAACTGCTCCTGCATCCCCTGCCCTTCCTCGGGCACGGAGGGCTGCTCCATCCCTCCCGTGGGCAGGGAGGACCAAGCTGGATTCCCTCATTATTCACCAGTGATGTCTCCACCACACGTGGCAGCTCTGGTGGTGGCTGATGACGCAGCTGGAACATAACCAAGGCCGGTTTGGCATCCCTGCCATCCCCTGCATCCCTGCTGGTTTCCTCCTCTCTTCTTCCACTCCTCATTTTTCTCCCTCTGCCTTCACTCTCTCACCACCTCCTAACCTATTTTTCTCTCCTCTTCCCCCTCCCCACCATCTCTCTCTCTGCTCCCCCTCCCTCCTACTTAGGAGGAGATCAATGTACTGGGAATGCTGACTAGGGAATTATATCCAGCCAGCCTGTCTCTTTGAGAAACCTCTCGCTAATCAGCTTGGATAGCTTCCTATTTCCCCCCTCCACTTGACAGGGAACCCGCGATGAATTCGTCCATCCCTGGATCTTGTCAGCCTGCACACAAGGAGGCAAATGTCTCTCTCATCTGCTCTGCACTCGGCTTTTCTTCTCCATTTCTGTATCAAGTAGGTTGGAGGCAAAAGCAGGACTACCTTGTCTGCTTCTATTTTCTCACTGAGCTGTGATCTCAACTGGAACACGGTCCGTGAGCGAGTAATTCCTTCCTCTCAGCTGTGGGGACCATCTATAGCACGTTGGGCTTCTGTGTTTTGCCACTTCTCTGCTCAGAGCACAGCTGAGAAGGAGAATGGTGCAAATCAGGCTTTTCAGAGCCCCGTTTATATTCCTCCACATCTTTCAACCAAGGAGTTTAACTGGAGTTATGCTTACGGACTTGCCACCGTGCCTTCCATACTCAGGGCTGTTCTCCACCTTGCTCTGCAGAAAGGTGGAGGCTCCTCTGAAGCCATGGGCAGGGCAGAGGAAACCATCCATCACACAACCCCAGCACACAAAGCTCTCCAAACCCAGCCCCATACTGCAGCCAGTCCGTCCTGCCTTCATGGCTAAAGCCATCTCAGACAGCTATCACCACGACTTCTTCTGCTCAAAACCCTCCTTGCTTGCCCCTAAACCACGGCTGACAACTCCCTCTGTCTTTTCCATCTATTTGTTTTCAGAGAGTTCTGAAAAGGTTCAGTTGTAATGTTTCTTTTTTGACATTTCTGCTGCTTGGAGTTGTTGAACTGCAGTGTTTAACTCGGGCTGAAACATTGGGTCAGGATTCAGTCCCTGCAATGCAGCACCAGGAGAAACATGGACATGCAGCAGGGGATCAGGAGCCTGAGAGCTGGAAACCTGGCCCGTGGGGCCCACGATCCAAAATATGATCCCTTGGGAAGAGCAGATGGATACACACATTGATATTCAACTAAAAGAAAACTTTTGGCTTGCTTTGACAAAGCAAAACATACCAATTTTGGCTGCCCAAAGGCTGCTGCAAAGATCTTGCTGGAGCCCGCTGAGCAAACATGGGGGTAGGTGGATCAAGTCCTCATAAAAATAATTAAAAACAAAAGTCAATTTTGTAGCATCTACGTGTTCCTTAAACAAGCAGTCCCATGAGCAGCAAAACTAATGAAGCCTGGCTGCCTATGGATCCGTGTCTCACGGCTCAATTCTCTGATGTCTAATGAGGTGCAAGCTCTGATCAAAGTTTCCCCCCACCATCGGGGAATTCATAACAATACACTCATCTGGGGATCCTCCACGGCTCTGGTAAAGGATGAGCTCACACCGCCGCCTCTCCTCCCTCAGCAGCTTCCACTGGGTGGTTTCTCCCCTCCCCGCCAACCTGCCCACGCTAAACCCACTACCTTTGGGCATGATTTGGTTGAAAAGACTCAAAAGTACCATGGGCTCATGCAGAGCCCCATGGGAGCTGCTTCCCCAGAAATCTGTCTGCAAAGAGCTTGCTAGAGACTTTCCAGCCTACGCTGCTACAAGCAAGATTGGCACTCGAGCCATTTGCACGAGAAGGAAAACATAGGTGTTCAGGCAGAAGGACTGAGCCCTGCTCCTAACGAAAAATCAGCATTTCACCACCCTGGATACAGCATTTGCACCACCCCCTTGTCTCCTAGGATCCACAGGCAGCAGGAAAGCTGCAGAGCAGGACACCAAAACCGATTTGAGGTGAGTGGGTGGAGATAAGTTACACTGGAAAAGAGATGTTGTTCGGTCCGAGGGGAGGCAGAGGAGGAGCAGCAGGAGCTCACCAGCTGCTGGTCCTTTATTCTAACAGAGCAACACAAGCGATGCAGAAGTAATTTCCCTGCATGGCTGCCTACACGGGATGCAAGGGAAGTGAACCGGACTGTACCCCAACACGTGTACAACTACGCCCGTGCGCTTAAACACGCATGCAAACAAGCTCTGCTTCTCCAAAATCTCCCATAGGCTCATCTCTGCATCCAAATGAAGCAGAATCAGTGTTTACCAGCATTTTGAGAGCTCACTGACAGCCAAAATGCAAGATTTCAGCTTCTGAGCCCCTCCTAGGATTATCATGTTTCTAACACTGGCTTTTTAATCCACGCTTCAGCCACTAGCAAAGATGTTTGGAACAAGCAGGGCAGGACGTACCATACCTTGGTGTGTGCCCGCTGTAACCAAGGGAGGTGGGTTCGAGCAGCCCAGCTGAGTCTTTGCAAGCCCTAATACAACAGGAGGAACCCCAGCAGACCAAAGGAGGATGTAAAGGGAGTAGAAATGGAGTTTTTTCCCCAGCCACAGCCCTGGGTCTGTTGCACGAGTTCTCCTTGTACCATCTCAGCCCATGACAGTGTGAAGATGCAATTCCCTGCTTCATCCTTCCCTCTGAACTCAGCTCACAGGGATGTTGCTCTGGCATCACATGGCTGTTGGGGCACCCTGGCACAATGGTTATGGCAATTTATAATGAATACCCTAAACCAACACTGGCACATTTCTTCTGCTGCTGTATCTGCAACAGTGGCTGTGGCCAGCCAGGACCTATCACTTGGGAGACATGATCACTTCATTGTACTCATGCCTAGCAAAGCCCTGACCAATTCCAGAGCAAGGAGCAATGATGTGCAACCGTGCAATGCCACCCTTAAAGCAAATAGTGTCTTCTTAAAGGCCAGAGTACACACTGGGCTGAGCGCTTGCACACAGTGCTGCATCGCCCATGTGGATGCAACTGCTCAGGTTTAGGATCTCTGCACAGAGACGTGGGTCCGAAGATCAGAGCTGGCTGCATTTGCCCCTCACTTGGGCAAAGCTAAATCCACTTACACCAGCACTGGTGAGATGCCTTGAGCCGCCTCTGGCAATGCAGGAGCTCAGGAGCTCCCTGCTGCAAGGGCGAGGGGACAGCTTCTGCTCAATGCAAAACAAATCCATGAAACCCCAAAACCTCGGCACCAGGGCAGGCTGGCAGGTGGGGGGGAAGCCGTCACTGCCAAGGCACTGGTGTGTGACAGAGGGATGTGCCAGCCTTTCCCTGCTCCAGCCGGAGCTGCGGATGCTGATGGCTCTCAGCACCTGGCCAGGAGGGCAGTGTGATAGGAGACGGACGCTCTCCTGCTCTTTAAGCTGGCAGCATCTGCTCATTTCCATCGCCTGGCTCTGTGCTGAGATTACGTGGCACCAGCCCACAGCTGACAGGAGGTGCCCGACACTTGCGTGCCCTTACGAGACCCCCTCTCGCAGGCGATGCCCGCTCAGCATGCCAAGGAGCACTGAAGGAGACATCAGCACTGTCACCTCGCCTGCCAGGCTTGGGAGACCTTTGAAACGGGCACTACACCTGACCCCCATCCTCTTCTTAATTAACAGCGCGGGTATTAAATTGCAGCCTTTTATTCATGGACAGGTGTGTGTCTTTGTCAGAGGTCCCTGCTTAAATCATCTGCCTCGTCTCCAGTAACAATGTTAACGATGCTCAGAGCCGGCTCTGGACTGTAAAACATATTTCCCTGATGTTTGTTCAATAATTCCCTGAGAATTAAAAACATCTATTACCGGCTGCAGGATGTTAAGAGGCCCCTGGAGCAGAGACCAGGCTGTAACTCACTGGAGGGGCTCAGCTGATGCCGCAGATGCTGTTATCCAAGTACCAGGCTCTGGCACTCTGGGGTGTTTGACGCTGTACCAACTCATGGGCACTGCAGCACTGTCACAGCACAGGACTGGGGGTTATCAGCCATGCTCCAGTCCCTGATGTGCTCCAGGAGTGCTCCTGGGACACAGATCTCCAATTGCTTTTTATTTTCCCATTACCATCATTGCCACTGTAAGTGCCAGGATGTCATCCCAAGCCACTGGGACCGCATCCAGGCTCTATTAGACAAAACATCCCAAAATAGGGTCTTTGCTCTGCATCACTCACAAGCTCAACGGAAAAAGGAGGGAGAAAAGCTGCTGAGGAACACCAGCAGGGAAGGAAGAAGGATCAATCACACTGTGCCACTCGGTGGCAGTGCGGGAACGGAGCCCAGGTGTCCCCAGCCACATCCCAGGCAGCATCGCCAGCCTGCTAAAAATACCTATTTATCCCCCAAATCTTAAGCCACAGAGTGCATGAGAGTGCTGCCTCGATGCAGACCGTGCCACAGAATAGTCCCCATCATTGTCATGACTTCTGGCAGCTCAGAAATGTTGTTTCTGGAAAAATATTTATCCTGTTAATGAAGCAGAGGCAGCAGCCGAGGCCCCAGAAGGTCAGAGCAGAGCTTGTTGCAATCAGCTCCCTTCACAGCTCCCACTGAATGGGGCTCTGATTGCAGATGCCAATCAGAGCACTCAATTTCGCCTGCCTATTTGGAAATTAAAACATAAAGGCACTTTCCCAGACACTGCATTTAGGGGTGGTTTATATAACATAATCTTGTGGGCAGAAAGCCAGATGGATTCCGAGGGTGGGACGCTGAGTCGAGTGACTTGATGTAAATAGGAAATACATCTTACACGTCTCAAAACACACGCTCCAAGGAGAATTAGAGAAAGGGACGGGTGTTGCTATCCATCAAAACCCCACCACCACCCTCCAGAGCCTCCAGGACAGGGGGATTTCATGCAGGTCCTTATCTCTGCCTCAGGACTGAGCTGTTTCCAATGGCCGCTAGCCAAACTGCAGGCTGGAGTTTGGTTCCACTGCCTGTTATTTCTAATCATTATTGGTATTTCTAAGCATCTTTGCATCTCACCCAAACACTGAGACAGTTGGATGATCAGCAGGCAGGAGGAGAGAAATGAAAACAAACTAATCCAGTCCTGCAAAAGCTCAGATCGTAAAACGCACGGCGCTCGACTGCTGCGGAGCGGCAGGACTCGTCCCGCAGTAAGCTCTCATGATTTCCATTTAAATCAACTGAATTAAAGAGCAGTTCGAGTTAGAGCATCTGCCTGAAGATTTCCGTGCCTTCCCATGCCCCCACGAGCACAGCTGTTTGGATCCGAGGCGGAGGAGCTGGCTGTAAAATCGCCAGCCGAAGACTGATGGAAATTACACCGAAGCTGGAAACTCTCTGCATCCACATCCCAAGGGCGTAGGGACTGAGCTGTGTCCCAAGGGGAGGCTTAGATGACAACACACTAGGACCTGAGTTTCACCATTCCCAGGCTTTTGCAGAATTCAAAGAGCAGAAAAGCACGTGCAGGGTTGCATGCTCAGATGTGATTCAGAACATTAAATGGAGGAGATCCGGTGCCAAAAAGCCAGTTTCAGCAGGGCAGTCCACTCACCCCTCTGCTCCCTGGGCTGGCACTCCAGGGCAATGCATGTCACCCCTTCCCGAGGCTGCCCTTGTTCCTTGCATGCTCGGAGGATGTGCTGGGGAACAGGCACTGATTGAGTCACTTCAGATCTTTTCCCTCTGGCCCAACTATGAGTTGGGGTTTTTTTGCACTTCACCCTTAAATCAGCAAACACTTCCAGCCGTTGGACTGGAGAAGCAAGGAGCTGAATGCAAACTTCTCCCGGGGCAGGCAAAGCTGGCCAAGGAGCCAGAGGCAGCTCTGTCCATCCCTTGGGGCTGGGGGGAGAGTGACACGGCTCTGTGACGTCACTGATGTGGGATATGGGATGCTCCAGCTGAGCACCAGCGCTCAGACAAGAGCCACCTTGTCTGGAGGAGAAACAAAAGTGAATGCCCCGAGCAGAGAATGGGGCTGTCCCAGCAAGCCCCGCAGCCCGGCTGGCAACAAGCCCATACGGCACACAGGGATGTGCCTTTGCATACAGAACCCTCAGGGGCACGTCCACCCTCCCCATCATTCCACCCTCCGAGCTCAGAAACACGGGAGGGCAATGAGGGTGTAACGGGGGAAAGAAGATTAGAAGAAAAAGAGCACACCCTAAGAAAAATAATCCTACTTTCTCTAGCTTAGCCCCTTTCCCCACATACCCTCCCTGCCCCGTGCAGATGCTAACATCAGCACATCAGTCAGACAAGCACCTTATAGAAAGCTCCTATTTAAAGCTCTGCTTTGGTGACAGCACATGACACAGACACTTCAATCCCCCACGCGAACCATCCTGATGCATTTCTGCTCATTCATTCCCTCCGCTCACAACCCACTGGAGCACACATCTGCTCCCGGATCTCCCCATCGCACGGAAACACTGCTCTCGAGTGCCTCCATGCCTGTACTCAAGGCTGTGCTCCAAAAAAAAGGCTTTACTTACAGCATGAGAGAGCCCATCACATCTCTTAATTTAGCCTGTCTTTTTATTAATTAAAACACAAGACATTTAAAGTGGAAAAGTGGTGGTGGGCAACTGAAAGCAAAGTCCCCAGTGGTGCTTTGGGAAGGTAAGTGATGCACAAGCAGCTGCTCCCCGTGCTCTTTGCTTTCTGCCCTAAGGGCTTGCAAAATTCACTTGCAAAAACAAAAGTGATGTCACCAATATGCGGCTGCCAGTAGGGAGCAGCACGGCAGCTCTTTAAAACACTCTGGGGGAGCACGGGGCAGCAGTGGAGAGATGTCCCCGTCTCTGCAGGAGCTCCTGCATATGGTGTCACCTACCCCAGCTCAGCAGTGGCCCTAAATCCCCCAGCATCCCAAAGCTGGTGTCCCCAGGAGAGCTGCATCTCGCTATGGGAAGGACGCTCAACCTGGGAAGGTACCCAGCCCCAACGCTCAGCACCTTCCTCACGGGTGGGTGAGGTGGTTGCTGCAGGATGGCAGCTCTGGCGTTGCACAAGGCTGGCTCTGAAAGGCGCTGGTACAACGGCTGCGTGCACCAACACAACACCCGGCTTGCACGAGCTATCAGTGGAGCTCAGGCACCTCTCAGCCAGGATTTCTGTGTGGGTACGGGAGCGTTTCTATCTATCCTGGGTGCTCATCCAGCAAGCAAACATCCTCTGCCTGAAGCAGTCTCTGTGTGTGCAGATACCAGCTAGACCTACCAGAAGAAGGAGGTAAAAAAAAAAAAAAAAATCCAAACCCAAACCCAAAGCCTTCCTCCGGCATTCATGGTTTTAATTAGCGGAGCTGTGCCTTGAATCTCAATGGGAGATTATACCATAAAGAGAGCCAGGCGGAATAGCACAAGTGTCTCCTCTCACTTCAGAAATGAACAGAGCTGTCTGTGAAATTATTAGGAATATTATGTGTCCCATTTACAGCTCCCCACGCACGTCCTGGGGGCTCGCCCGGCAGCAACAGGCAATCTAATGGCTGGGATGGGTTCAAGCCTACAGCAGCAACTGTCAAGCCAGATGACATTTCCAGCACCAGCGTCCTGCCAAATCATTCAGTCTCAGGGCTTGGTCCTTCATCCCTTTCCCTCCCTTCACCCACCCAGATGTCCCCTAGTTGTCACTCACTGTGCCACTGGCAAGGTAATATAGATGCTGGGAGGCAAAGGAGGCTGCTAGAACAGTCAACCCCACAGCACTGAGTTGCCTACACATCGCACACACGCATGCTGTGTATGTGCCATCCCCACAGATACACCAGGAAAATAAACAAATGTATATGCAGTAAGTCTTCCATGCCCCAAACATCCTCAGGTACTCATAAAAGTCACAAGTGTACATAAAGGCACGGTGCTTTTTCTTTGGCCTTTGACAGCAGTCACCTTATTCTCTCTTATAAAGGTTAAAAACTTCCTCTGAGAAGATTAAAGCCACAATTTCACATTAAATAGTCCAAGAGCTGGGACTGCACAGCCTTGACTGAATTCGTGCACCTCCCCTGAGCACAGGGCAGTCCTAAAGGACCACTTCTGCTCACCACGATGGAGAGAGAACAGAGTGGCAGTGAAATCCCACATCCAGCATTCCCAGTGAATTGTTACAACCCAGCCCATCACCTGAATAAATTAGCAAGCATCAGGCTAGAGAATCACCCCAGTTTGTCCACCCTAAAAAGCCTCCTTGCCAACATCTCATTTATTAAAGGCGCCTTGGCTTGCAGGAGGCTCAACAGAAACACTGCCCTGCCACCATGACCGGGTGTTAAGTTCCTTCCCTATCACTGAGTGGAAGTTACTGGAGTGAAGAGCATTCCAGTGGCATGGTGTTATCACTTTATGCTGACTTGGAGGCTACGAACGCGTTCGCCATCCCCTCAGTATTCAGATAATATAATAATAATAAGGGAGTGTCAACTGGAAACAGCCTGGCACTGAACCAACACCCCTTTCCCTGAAGTTAAAAATTAAAAAGGCAACGTTTGAAGGAGTTAAAGCCTCTCTGTGCTTTCACACGCTCGTATGGGTTTTCGGGAGCTTGGCTGGCACCTCCAGCAGAAGTGCCAAGGCGCCTGGAGGCAGCCTGGTGCTCCAGCAGCATCCTGGGCTGCGCCGCCTGCGCCTCCCTTCCCTCGCTGCAAGCCCGTGGGTGAAGCCACCTCCTCCGTATAAAAAGCTCCAAACCTAGGGGTGGAAATGCTAATAAGAGCTAGTTATGCTTATTAAAGCAATTCCCCGGCAGCCGAGGCGAAGAGGACATTACAGCAAAGCCGGCTTTTGGAGATGACTGGTGCAATTTGTAGATCGTTATCGCTCGGCTAAAATCAGATAACTTTAAAACAATTGGAAATGTTGAGTTTAGACCATCTCCCCTTGGGATATAATATATGCTTTAATGATGCCGCCTGTAAGTAACGCTAGAAGTGCCGGCAGTGATACATTCCCACCGCGGAGAACAGAGCCAGGCTCTGCCACTCTCAAAACAAACCCTCCCGAACCAAAGGGAAGGCAGCATTAGCCAGCGGCAGCGGCGCTTTTATCCTCCCCACGGGTGGGAAAAAGCCACCTCTGTCCCCTCCAGCCACTCTTTTGACAGCACCTAACTGGTATTCCAAAACTTTAAAAGATTTACAGGTGGGACAGGAGCCAAACTGGAGGTGTAAAAAGCCTCAGAGAGCTCCCAGGGGGTGGTGGGGGCTAAGGTAGGAGGAAGACCCTAAATTGAGAATATGTTTTTTAAAAAAAAAAAGCAAAAAAAAAAAAGCAAAAAGCATCTCAGAACAGGACCTCATCTCACTATAACTCTTTCCCACTCCACAGCCAAGCTCTCACCGCGACCCTCCATCCTCTGCACATCAACAAAAATCATATCCCCTGGCCCCAAGCCAGGCTGGAGCAGCTAAGACTTGAAAAAACACAGCCCTCTGACCCCACACACAGTCCTTTGCCCCGGGTAAATCTGTAATGCCCGATATTCAGCCACTGAAAAAGCGATTAGTGAGGACAGGTCGAGGCTTGGCGAGCTCAGAGCTATGCAGGAATAATAAAGGAGATGGTGCCCACCTGCCTTGCAAAACACAGGCCCATTAAACCGCAGGGAGGAGGGATGCTCCTGGACGATGGCAGTGGTTGTTCTCGCATCGTCTCATAAATATTTAACAGCAAGCACTTTGTAAAGAAGAATGTTATTAAGGCTGTGGCTCCAAATGTGGCCATGCATCAGATATTGCCAGGCGAGCTGAGTAACCCTCTTAGAGCAGCTGGTGGCAAAGCAGATTCTTCAGGGTGGGAAAAAAAAATAAATAGAAAAAAAAAGAGAATATAAAGTAAAATCCCAAGTCGTAGAGCCCTGGGGAGCTGCGTGTGAGATGTGTGAGGGATATCGGACCAATAGATCAGACCTTCACAACTGCCCACAGCGCTACAGATAGCTTGGAGAGATGAGGGAAGAAGGGGAGGGTGAAAAGGCAAAAAACCAATAAAAGAGAATGCACATGATGAAAAGCAATTCTTGGCAGCAATTTTTAGCATAAACACATTGTTGGGTTTTTTTTTTCTTTCCTGAAATGGCAAATTAATCTTTTTATTGCTGCCAAAGATGCTCTAATAATATTTATTCCAACACTTCACGCTTTATTGTGATACTTCTCACTTCTTTTGGGGTCTGTTTTTTTTTTTTTTTTCTCCCTGGACTATTGATTTAATTTGCTTCACCACAGCCCTGACAGCCCCAAAGGGAGCGAGGGAAGAAAACTCCAGCTGAGAGCAACCCTACCCGTGCCCCTTTGATGCAGGTTAAGAGCCAGGCTGGGCTCCTGCTCGCCTTTTGGAGCGCCCAGGAGTCACGGAGCAAACCAACCTCCTGCTTCTCAGCAAGCTTTAGCAGCCATTAAGAGGTTTTTCCAACATCAGGGATCAAGCTCAAAAGCCCAGAGCGGTATCCTGCCCCAAAATATGTATTTAAGACCCCATTTTAGGAGCAAGCTTCTCCCTGCTAATCTGTTTGCTGCTGGTTTCCCCCCACACCTACCAGCCAGTCCCTTCCATGGGCATGCACAGCCTGGAGGACCCCACTTTCATTTGCATTTCAGCCAGCACCCTGATGCTAAAATACCACTGCATCCACACACTAAGCTTCTAAGCTAGGCAATCCTTGCCAGGTATTTATTTCTGTTCCAAAACACTGATAATTTCTTTTATTAGGCTTCCACAAACCGGTCACTTGCTCTCACTGCATAACCAGGAATGGTTATAGTGGCTGTTGCACATTGACCATCTGAGCAATGACATATGAAGTATATTTAAATAGGAAATAGGTCTATTAAAACACTTAGCAATATGGCAGTAGGAAAAGCAGCCACGAGTTCATCATTTGGTTTAAAAATATTGAGAATTATTTTAATTCCCCAATTATCGTAACGACAACCTGGCGAGAAGATGCATATGTGGAGAGGAGGGAGGGCTGGTGGGACAGCAGGAGAGGCAAAAATGGGCAGGGAAAGGGATTTATAAGGCATGATTTCCCCAAGCAAGCGTTTGTATGGTGAGACAGCCCCAGGCCAAAGGCCAGGGGGTTGGATCCTGCACCTTTCCACCCTACATACTGGCTCAGAAGGCACAGAAAGCTGTTAAAAGACAAGCTGCTGCTTGGCACCAGCAGCAAGCAGCCGGTGGGTCCCTGCTCCACATGGAAACATCCAGAGCATCCCAGAAACCGCAGGAAGCATCACCAAAAGCTGAGGACCGGGTGGACCCAGTACTTGCTCTGCACGTCCCCTCGCATCCACACACCATCCTCACCCTCTTTCCATGTGTGCACCCCAAAACCCTCGCTGCTCCCCAGCCACGCAGCCCAAGGCAGGCTCAGGCAGCCCCAGAGCGCTCCCCCTGTGTCAGTACCGAGTTCCTGTAAGCTGTGCATGTGTTTAATTCCCCGCTCTGGCATTTCTCTCTCCTCTATCACTTTTCACAGACTGTCAGTCCCGAAATCCTTTACAGAGCAGCCACATGCCATACCTACTTAGGAAGGACGCCAGCTCCAGCAGTCATTAGGCACTTCCCATGTCCTACATGCAGCTGTGAACATTCAGGCTAGTGAGACTTAATCAGACACCGTATCAGCTGCAAACGGAGCGGGGAGGTAAGCAGGGATGTCACCGATCACTCCCCTGCCTTGAAAGCTTTCCGGTTGCTACTGTTGGGTGTTTTTTTTTTTCCTTAAGATTTAAAAAGTTCCATTTAGCTTTTTTGTCTGCTCCAGGAGTCTGAGCATCCAAGCAAAGACTCCTCATTGCCCATTTCCTCCACACCAACCCTCTTACCCTGACCTTGTCTGCCTGCTCTGGTGCAAACTCTCCTTCCACTTTTCCCTGGGCATCCAAGGGTGCCTGAAACTGCAGAGTCCTGGGCTGGATGCCCCACTCCTCTGATCCCACCTGCCAGCTACTGAGAGAGTGATTTCCAAAGGCGTTTAGGTACCTAAAGATGCAGACTGGTTGCCTGGTGGGATTCTCACATGCACAAACCAGAGGTGTCTATTCCCCATTGGAATGAGGAGGGAAATGCTCAAGCACTGCTGAGATTGCTGCATGGCTGTGGTCCTCTGGCCCCCTGCAAAACCTCACAGCAGCTCTTAGCTGCCTCTTTGCCCAGGAGGAGCTAAGACACCACCATCTACAGCTCACATCACAAGCTCAGCCCTTGACAGCACATAAACCTTTCAAGGAATTAGTACAGGAGCAGCTGCTCCCAGCTTTAGCTGCTTCTCCACCCCCATGGGCCAGGATTTAGCACTGACAGGGTCAGGCAAGCCCTTTTGCTCAACAAGTACAAACTCAGGCTTTAGACTAAAGTCACAGGTTGAGGACTTCCCAAAACCACGTTTGTGGGAATGGTCTTAGCAGTTGGCTCACACCTTTTCTCCCTGACACTGCTGCTGCCTCAACGTCTGCCCCAGTGCTTTGTCATCTGATATTTTAAGTGCTTCACTGCTAAGACAGGGGCTACTCTTGTATTCACAAAGCACCTGTTTGATTTCGGATGCTGCCGTGAGAGTAAATAACCTTTCCTTCCTTTTGCCCAACACATCACCAGTAAATCTCTAAGTGGTTTTATTTTGTTTTTTTAAATAAAGGGCGGTTTAAGACAGGGAAACTGAGGCACATGACAAGGACAGCACGTGCTCACCCTTCACTCAAAGAGCCACATCCCTGCTGGGGCTACGATCGCTAAAACCTAATGGAGAGGGTGGTGGGAAGACTTCCCTGTGCTCCAACCCAGCTCAGACCCACACCTCCCCAACAAACCCAATCCCACAGCAATTGCCATCCTGCCAAGCTCTGTTTGTCCCCCTGGAATCATTAGAAGAAGCCACGAGGGTGGTGGGGGAAGGCAGCGCTCGCCCTTTGCAAGGTCAAGAAAAATCCCTCAAAATGTCATAGAGTTTTGAGAGCCCTAAATGAAGAAATTGCTTAATCTACCTGGGGGATTGCAGCTATTATATCCACTGCCGTAAACAAGCTTCAGATCCAGCTCTAAGGATTGCGCTGACGGAGAGGAGCCGAGGCTAAATTGACAAGTTGTCTCTGCTGCCCTTGAAACTCAATTTGCCATTGCTCACCTCATTTCAAATTAGCACAGAAAGAAGCCTCGTCGGCCTAGGATGCTCTTTTGGGGCTCCGTTATGCAAGATCCCTGCTACCTGCTCTGCATGCCACTGGCTTGGGGCTTGGTCCTGTTGCAGCCGGCGTGGGGAAAAAAAGGAGATTAAATGCAGCCCCCTGAACACCATCAAAGCTGCCTAAACCAGGGAGAAATTCACCCTTTTGCCAACATACCCACAAAAAGTGGGTTAAAAATCCCCTTAAATCCTTCCCCAAAGGCTTCAAGGGAATGAGCACAAGAGCAGAGCTCTGCACAGAGGTGATGTCCACACCTGCTCCAAGTCTGGTGTCATTTGGGACCGAACCAAATGTTCACAGTGGGTGAGGGTTGCTCGAGAACCAAGAGATCCTCCACATTTGTGTGCAGTTTTTTTTACAAGGGCCCTGAATAAATATGTGCTTGAATATTTGCAACAAACACGTTCAGCATCTAGGGAACTCCCTTTGTATTTTCAAAAGGGGAATTTTCAATAGTTCAGATTTCAGGTGAGAATTTCACATCGCTGCTGGATGGATGATGTAAAAATTCAAAATCAGCAAAATACGGGCAGTCACCCCCTGTTATTTCACAAGGAAAGTTGGGTCCAAATAGCTCTGATAATGACTTTTCAGAATTTATAAGTTTTGGGGGGAGGAGGATTGCATCAGATATCCAGTATCAGCAATCAGATGGTTCTTTTGAATTTGGGAACGGACCCCAAAATCAGTGGCTTTGCTCGAGAAGCCCCACTCCCAGATCCATTGGATGCAGAATACACCAGCAGAAAGGCAACTTGTGGCCTTATGTCAAATCAAATTAGGGAGTTTAATTGCCTGATTGTCTAGAATGGATTTAATTGGGCTGGGCCAATGTGCAGCACCTCAAGTAAGTTTCCCTCAAAAAATGAGAAAGTAACACAGTAACCAGCCCTTAGCGCTAGATGTCATCCTTGAGTCCAAACCCATCCTGCTTTCAGACCTCAACCTGGACCTGGTGGCAACTGCTGCCACCACTTGTGCACGCATAATGGTACCTAATGCCAACAGCTCCCTGCCCTCAAAGGGACACAGATTATTTACACATGCTGGTACAGACATGCTAACCAGGACCCTCACAGCATCACTGGAGGACAGGATGGGAGATGCAGCAGCCAGAGCAGATGATGACGTGCCATCACCAGAGGTGGGTGAGCAAAGCTGGGCTGTAATGGGGCTCACCAGCACAACCTCAGCAAAGCATGAAGCTTCTCCTACTGCCTGGCTGCAGCAGCCCATTCACTTCAGACCCTGTGCTGCAAAAGGGACTGACTGACACGATGAAATCCCATCGTATCTGGTCACCCACTGCATGCAAAGGGGCAATGGGCTTTATGCTGCAGCCATCTGCCTTTGCTCCCCACACAAAGGGCCCGTTTACAGCTCGGTTATCCACACCCTTTGGCCCGAGCCTGCAGCAGCACTCCAGCCTGCTCCTCGGGCACTGCTGCGAGCATGATGCACAGCAACAAGAGGGCTTATGTTTCCCAGGGCAGGAGGTGGATAAAGAGCCAGTGTTTGCCACCGCCAGCGTTACCGGCTGACCCGTGCCTGCAAACCACCGCCTGTCCTTCCCCACGCCTGGATCTGTGACTTCCCTGACCCCCTCCGACACCCCAGCATCGTGCTGCTGCCCTGCAAGGGGACAGCAAGGGGCATTCGGACGCTGGAAGGAGGCAGGTACCAAACTTTGGTTTACATCCATCTCCATGCAGTGGTTCTGAGAGGGGCCGTGTCAGCCCCTACCACCTTGCTGACACACCACCCCTTCATCCTTCTGCCTCCAAAACCCACCCCGAGGTTAGGCTGAAGTGTGATGGATCACTATGAGTGGCATGTAGAGACAAGGCCAATACTTGTTCTGACCTTGACACCTGCAATTAGCTTGCAATTCTCCTAAGAGCATCGTGTGTTAAGAAATCTCTGGGCTTTCAGTTTTGTAGCACCGAGTCACAAAAGGAGCCTTTTCTTTTCCCCCCCAAAAAAGACAGAGCATGGGAATAAGGGAAAGCAAAAAGGCAACAGAGAGTTCCCAGTAAATCCCAAACGATTACGAGGCAGGTACCACTGACAGACCAGTTGCAGTACCCAGACTGGATTCAGTCCAGCTACACGACGCAAAGTTTAGGCCAGTCGGTATCATTTTGTGCTCCCCATCCAGTTAAACCAGCACAGCCTCACTAAACACTCCTGCTCCAGCTCCCAGGTTTCAAATGCATCCCGTGCACCGCGTCCTTTTGACTCCAGCCGTGACTGTCAGTGCAGCACAGAAACCTTTCCCCCTCCTCTTGCCCTCTCTAATTTATCCCCTGTGCCTGTCTGCAGTGCCCAGTGCCTGGCACATCGACCTGCCTCCAACCCTGTACAGCTTCCAGCATGACAGTGACAGTGCCCTTTGCTCCCAGCCCAGGGGGTTGTTTTCCACATCAGTGACTGCGGGAGAAGGCAAAACCCCGACTGCTTTCATAGCGGATGGCGACGCTCACCTTTCTGCTACACTAAATTCATGGCCAAGTGCACGAGCAGATGGAGAAGCAAACCTGAAATGCCCCCCCACTGCTCTCATTTGACCCAGCCACAGGTGACTCCCGTGCCACGCTAGGCACAGGAGATGCCAAGCTCGTGGGGCAATGGAAACAAGCAGGGAGTGGGGGATTAGGGCCTGGAGTAGTGGACACCCAAGAAATAACCGAGCTATCCATCACAGAGCATTGAGCACATTAGCAGAAGCATTTGCCTGAGCAAATTACCTTAAATAGTCGTTATCTCAGAGCTTATTGCTCCGGGAGCGCGGAGAGAGCTGCGAGCACAGGCAGCAGCTCTGCAGGTTACAGTGGAGCACCGACAAAAGCAAACGTGTGATACGCCAAAACGCACCGTTCCATGACCCCCCGCTTCCTCCCGGGCTTCTGGCCCCGATCCTGCAGCGAGACACACCAAAATCATACCTGAGGGAGGCTGGGGAGCACTGTGCTCTCAGCCCCAGCAGCCCTGTGGCCAGCTTTCCCTAGAGCAGAATATACAGAACCAGCTCCGTAAGGAGCATCCCCAAACCCTGCTGGAGCTCCTGCTGATTGATGTCACCCAGGATCCTCCTACAACCCGAATCAGAGCAGTCCTCAGAGAAGCCCTGCGCCTCCCTGGGCCCCCACCAGCAAAAGGAGCTTTTGACCGTGGTACATGATGTAGAATTTGACTTTGAGTGACTATAATAAAGTGTTTTATTTTTAAGCTGTTTTATCCCGTTCCCCCAGCTCACGAGGAGCGCACCTTGGTGTCAACAGGACTCTTTTGTCTTTGTAAGCTATTTTGAGGCAAAATATCTGTAAATTACTTCCCCAAACCTCCGCACAAGCAGATCATGCAGAGAAAATAGGCTTTGCAGGAATGCAGTAAATTGTTTCTGTCACACAAGGAAATATAACCAATAGAAATCGTTATGGATGAGTCATTATGAGAGGGACCAAAAAAATTAACCTTCATCCATTTCCTTCATCTCCGTGTGAGGGTGTGCACGGGAGAAGGAAGGTGGCTGAGGGAAGAGCATAAGCACAGGGGGGGAAGGTGGGATGTGCAAGGAAAAACTCAGCGTGGGGCTGAGGATTTGGGAGGGGGTGCAAGGAGAGGGGTGCACAGGGCTGCTGCAAATGGAGAGATGCAGTGTGTCCCCCCCCAAGATGGGAAGGGATGCTGGAGGGTGGGCAAGAGCTCTGTTCAATGCTATTAGGCAGGAGGGGGACTTTCCTCTTCCACTATTATGCATTGCTTTTGTCTGTCTGTCCTCAAATCCCTTCTCAGCCCTCGCAAACATCAGGAGGCAAATGTGTTTAAGGAGGGAGGTGAAGCCAAAGCTCCCCAAGCACCAGCAAGCAGGGGCTGCTCTCCCCCACCTGCTGCACACCCCAACATACCTTTTTCTTGCTTGATCCTCTGCGCCACCAGCATGAATTTGCAGGGTTGTGTGTTTGTCAAAGGGGGTTTTTGGTGTAAAATACACAGAAAATATAAAAGAAATGCAGAAGTGTGTGCCAATAAGCGTGGGGATGTCTGCTGCCTGTGTGGGAGAGGTGGCTCTGAGAGACAGAACATCAGATAGAGGAGTATGTGTGAACATGCAGAGGAAAACATTTATTCCCACTCATTTGGGATAAGTGCTGGTAGTAACGCCAGCTCGAGCATCATCCATCCCCCTTGTCCTGCACTGGCTCTGCTTCAGCCCCTCGCCACCAACCGAGTGCTTTTGCACACGTGTTTTGCTCCGTACTTGTGCACATTTGTTACAGATACTTAAAAAAAAAAAAAAAAAGAGAGAAAAATCCATTTGCAGAGTGGCAGCTAACGATTCCTCCAGCCACGCCGTGCAAACAGCGCGGCGGAAAAGGCTCAAGTGTTAAATGTTCCCTAATGTGCAGTAATTGATTTCCATGTGTGCAGTAATGGATTTGGTCACATCATGCAACAATGGATTTGACATGGGTTCTCGTTGATATTATAAACATAGTTAAGTCGTTAGCCTCGTGCCCGAGAATTAGGCCTTTAATAGCGCTGACCTCCGTGCCCCACGCCGGCTGGCCGGTGCTGCACGGACAGCCACCAAAATCTTCAGGGCTGGTTCACAGTCAAGGACACTGCTGGCAACTTTAACAGCTAAAAGTCGCTCAGAGCTGTGCAAAATGCATCATCCTTTGGTTTACTCTGGCCATTTGCTTGCACAAACCCAGCTCCCATCAACCTTCCACCCTCCCAGCTTTTTGGCATGGGAGAAGTCAACCACCACCACGTCCCCTGTCGTAGGAAACACCAGGCTGAAGCTCAGCAACATCTCCAGTCAGTGGTGGCCTCCTTGGAGGAACAAAGAGGTGATGGGGGCAGGGGGAATTGTTTCTTGTTGGGTATTTACAAGCCTTGCAGTAATGTTAAAAATCTATTCTTTTCCCTGGGGCACTGCAGCAGTGCTCACCTTCTGGTGAGAAGTGATTGGGTTCCTGTCCGTCAGGGACACTGAGTGATTGTACTGAGAAAATTGCATTCAGCTGAGGGGGATTTAAGAAGGTGCTTGTCCTCGAGCAGGGCTCCAATTAATTAACTCAGAGGAAGGGGCTGCTTGGGGTTTGCTTGGTCTTTTCTGTGTTTTCTTTGGTGCATTTAATTTATTAGCGGGTGGCTTGTTTTGTTTCCTTCTTGCTTTTCTGTTTGTGTTTAAGACTCTTTGCGGGATGATAAAGCGTAGGCAACGTATGTACTCGGCAGGGGATTAATTGGCAAGCAGGCAGGAGAAATGGCTGGGCCAAGCCCTAAATCCCAACCCTCACACTGCACCTGCCAGCACTGGGAAATTGAAAAGCCTCCTGGCTGGCCAGCCTGGCACACTCGTGGGATTTTGCAGCATGGGGGTGTCAAGATACACTGGAAGCAGCACCAAGACCTCAGGGATGGGGCTTTCACTCCAACTCTGTCAACCTTGCATCATGCAAAAAAACAGGGAAGACTAGCAAAGACCAATGGCATGGGCATGAGGGATGTATCAGAACTGGGTTTGCAAGAAGTGGGAGCTTGGCAGCAAGGCTGAGCTCTGAACAGGCTGGGGAAGTCTTTTATTGGGATGATGGCTTCCCTCTGAGTCAGCTCAGGGTTTCTTTGCAGCATATGAGGCAGGGTTGCAATACCTTCCACTCCTCTCTCCATGCTTTAGTCACCTACTAGACAAGAAACTCAAGGCAGGGACAATTCCTTCATTTTTTCCAACAACTAGCACAGGAGGGTTTGACCTCAGGTGGAGTTCTATCACACAGGCCATACCCCAGAAGGTAACAGTCTATGTTTAAAGAGAATTAGCGATTGCTGTTGCATATGGAGAGACTGTGGTGCACAACCAACGGCACCACATTTATGGGCTTCAACCAAAGTACGACGGGGACTTGAAGAAGCACTGTAGGGATATATGTGACTGCACTGACAAGAGCAGGTCCCCATGGCTCAGTACAGGGATGGGATTTGGGGGAGCACAGCCTCCTCCAGGGTGCAATTCCCAAATATCCAGTGGAATCATATTCCTCTAGAGCAGATGCAGACCAAGATGCTGGAGGTGCATGCATGGCTTATGGTGACCCACCACGCAACACAACCTCTGCTCATTGGAGACCTCTTGCCCCACCACTCCAGGCAAGCCCTCCTCAAACACAGCCATGTCCACAACCACGCAGCCCTGCCATTTCCTTCAGACCTTGAGACATTTCACATCACTGCTGCCATTTCAAGGGGTGAGAAAGGTCCTAATCTTGCCCTCAGCCCTAATCTTTCAAAGGAATTAATCTTCAAAGCAATCTCGTCCCAGCTACACTGCAGACAAAATTTTGATTTATGAGTTGTGGCGACAGCTGAGCTCCTCTGAAAGAGGAGATGGGAAAGTGTTGGGTGGATGGGGCCAGTGCTGGGAGAAACCTCAACAGAAATAGGCACCCAGACCACAGCTGGAGCAAACACCACACTTCTTTTGTCCTTAGGAAATTCTAACCTGCATCATTTTCTTCACTAACCAGAAAAAGCAAGTTTCCCATCTCCACAAAACAATTTTTTCAAAAAAAAATGAAAAGTTGACCTCAGCAATATCACACCAATCTCAAAGGCTTTGTTTCCCTCTTATAATGCCATTTCCTATTGCAGACTACAACATAACCCAGGCACTAAATGAACCAAGGGGATTTGGCTTCATTGAAATAAAACATTTTGATGAATTTTTAAATGAGAAAACAGTGAAGTCCCCATGAAATGATTTGATTTCGATGAATCCGTGTTTTCATTTTGACAACTGATTCATTAGAAAATTTTTTCAACCAGCTCTAATCAAAGTGCTTTAGGCATTTTTGAAAATTTCACTCTCGAGCTTCAAAACAACTTCATTTGTGTGGTAAAGCAGGGAAGTTTAAGACACAGAGATAGAGCGAACGGAAGCACTTTTTGACTTTGCAAACACTTCGACTTTAAGAAATAATTAATCTGTAATGTGGGAGAGTAATTTCAAAAGTTGCTTTCCTGAAGTACAAAAAGTATATTCCAACTCATCTAAAAGCAGACTTTATAAATATAATATAAGGTTGTCATCTCAACGCTTACAGCTTGCATTTCACTAACACCATCTCCATTTAAAATTTCTTAGGGTCGTGAGCAAATGAAAGCAAAGAAAGAGCTCGTTTCTGTTTGGGAAAACTCGAGTGATGGGATCATTATACAGAGCGTCTCCAAAGGAAAAAGGCGACGCGTACAAAGAAAGGATAGGAAAAAAATAGAGGTTATATAGCAAAAATGGAAAGAGAATGAGAACATCACGGGAAATGCTCATTCCAACAAGAGCCCCATTCACCCTGGCTTGTCTTTCCCTTCAGGGTTAGTTCTTGTTTCATTACAGATTAACACAGCATCTCTTCTCTCGAGTCTCACTTGCTGGAGATCGCTACATCCATTTAAATGCATTTCAAAAGCCGGGATTGATCTATGCCAAGTTGTAATTTTGAACACTAGCATGATGGGTAATGCACTCCAGCCTTTGCTGAGAGTGCAGGAGGTGTGTGAATTGCTTCCTTGCTATGATAAATTCATTAGATAAAGGAACCCGAGATAACAGGCGTGGTACTTAGAAAGCATCTGGTGGCACAGAGCGCAGATGCACGGGAAAGGGGGTTGTGGCACGGCTCGCCGGGTTTGTATTAGAGCAAAGAGCTGAACAAAAGAGAGTTGTACGGGGGACTGGAAGGGACCTCTGGGTCAAGCAGCTCTACTTTTCCCCCTCAAATAGCCACGTAATATCGTTCTGATGGCTACTTGAACCCGTGAACTCCATAGCATGAGAAGATTCTCCAAACATCGAGAAAGCAGACTAGGGGAAAAAAACATTCCCCTGAGTTCAAGGGGAGCAAAGACTTTGTCTGAAACACCACTGCACAAGGCAATGGTAGAGATGTAAAAAACTAATGCCAGGAATCTGCTCTGCTGTCCAGGCTGGATGCAGAGGGCTGGACAATAGGTAGTGACACAGCTACGGGCTGTATAATCCCTGCTAACATCCCAGCTCCTGCTGCTAACATCCCAGCTCCTGCTGCTTCCATCTGCAAGCACTGGGGACCCAGTACCTCACTGAGCTGGCCCTCTCCAGCCTTCGTTTAAATTCAGCTCCAACGCCACAGGGAAATGAGCACAGCAGGCTCCGAGTACCCGCTCTGGTGCTTTTGCTCACAGCAAAACAGGACGGAAAAATAGGAGGATGCTTCAGCAGACACGTAAGGGAGACTAATGGCTGCTGCAGGACAGAGCGGGGGGAAAGCGACGGAGATCATCGGGGTATTACAAAGCAGGAGACTGAGAAAGGACAGGGATGCTTTTACAGAAGGGAACAGGGGGAAGAACTAGGAAAGCCGACAAGAGATTAGGCAGGCTAAAACCAGAGGGTTTAGAGAGTCCAGCAGTGTATTAGAGAACATTGCAGGGAGCCCTTGCAAAGGAGAAGCCACAGAGCACAGTCCTGCAGCGGACCAAAGCTCAGTGATCAGAGAGGAGCAGGTCAGGCTCAAGCTCTTCCAGAAACCCCCTGCCACAACACCAGGAGTGCCTGCATCCACCCAGCCCTTCGCCAGCCACAAAGCTACTTTATCTGAAACAAGCCTAGCAGTGACATTACTTAATCAATAGAGTGAGAGGCAGGGAGGTGGAACCCGGCACAAGGAGATTACCGCAGCAGGAGAGCTGCGTGCAGCCACGGCGCTGGCAAAAGCCTGCCCGAGCCAGCCAGCCAGCTGCCAGATTGATTTTGATCTCGTTAAGCTGTTCCAGGACCAGGCAGCAGCACGGTGCTGCCGTGGGCAAAGCGGCATGTGACACCTTCCTCCAACCCCTCAGCAAAGGGGAAAGATTTGAAATAGAGGGGTTTTCTTAACCAGAGCACTCAAAGCACTGGAGTGCTGCAATGTGTGTCCTATATCTGGGCTATTTATTCATTTATCAGCCCTGCAGCTCGCTATTATTTGGATTCCATGTAAGATAATGAGGATAACATGTCACTACCCAGGGAAAAGCCTTTTCTGCACTTCAGGCTGTGTAAATTGGGCATCCCTTGTAGACCGCAGTGCCAGGGGATGGTGCTGCCCAGTGGCTAACGTACCATGCTGGGACCTGGGATCCCTGCTCTGCTGCTGGCTCAGTAGATAACCTTGAGCAAGTTAAATTCCCCTGTTGGGTCCTCTCTGCTTGTGGTAATAAACAGATTTGAGGTTCTCCAGTGGAAAGAGCTCCATAATTTTTGTTTGGAGGGTCTCCAGCAAAGCCTGCATGAGATACCACAAAGGAGGAGACAAGAAACCTGGCACCTACGTGCATCAATACATTTAACTACCCTGCAGAGCAGTCTCTCAGTTTAGGGTAGCACTCACTTGCAACTGGACCAAGTCAAGAGCAAAGCCAGGACCACCACACAACCCTCACCCAGAGAGGCCACTTCCAGCTGCCACTAGCAAAAAAAAAAGACCCATTGCTGTCGATCTCCACGGGTCCCCCTGCTCCCTCCACCCCTCTGCTGTGCTTATCGACCACCCGACGCTGCAAAGTGGCCTCCACTGAGCATGAGTTCAGCTTCAAAGCAATTCAAATCCACGGATGTGAGGAGCTGCTCACAGCTCAGTTTAAACCAAGTTCGCCGCAGTTTGGTCTGTGTCAATTAGGGACAAATTTAAGCTAATGAGAAGTAAGTGTCCAGGCAGGGCTTTACATCGATTTGGTTAAACCAATGTAAGAGAGCAAGCACACGTGTGGATGTGTGCACGCACGTACGTGAATAACTCTATTGCACCTTGGCAGTTTGCCCCCAAATCTTCTTCGGTTAATTCTGACGGTTTTTCAAACAAAGCCACCCAATTTGCAAGGTTTTGTTTTGTTTTCAAGTAGCAATGCTCAGCCCAGTACTTCTAAACCCTCTGTGAAACAGTCACTGTTTTGTTTTGTACAGAAAAGTTGGGAGATAAATTGCAGATGATTCAGTAAATAACTCAGCCTATGACCTTGATGCTTATTGATTCCTCAAGCTGTTTATCTTTCTTGTGTGCTCCCCAGCAAAAACAATTATCACTTAATTATAAAGCAGCTTGGCTTGAGGGAACCACCAATTGGCTGGCAAGCCTTGCAACGGGGTGAGTTCATCCGTGTGCACCACACAGCCCCGACCAAAGCAACTGCTTAACATTCAGAGCCACAAACTTCATTATTTTCTTCCTAGCTCATGTTTTCCCCCTCGTTTTAAAATCACTTAAAGATATTTAGCCAATCCGGGTGTTTGACTGCCCCAACACTCACAATGGATGGGATCGAAACAGCAGGTGCCAACATTGGGAAAGGGAATAAAAAGAACTATGATGATAAAAAGAAGCACAAGGAATGGCTATTGCTCCTGGAAATAAAATACCTGGACTGTTCTCTCCTTCAGTGACCTTGGGTAAGGCACTTTCTCCATCTCCATTGCCTTTTTCTCTCTGCAGAGCTGCAGCCAGACCCTGCAAAACCCAGCACAAAGTATTGGTCTTGCTCTTGACCGAAGTTTCACAGTGCTGGGCACTTCTGCAGCCATGCATGCTTTTGCAAAGCACTCAGTGGCATCTGTTAGCACACAAGAAAGGGAATTATCACCTCCCCTTGGCTAGAAATTAAGGATTTGCAATTTTTTATGCACTTTTGGGCTGTGTCACCCTCCAGGCAAGAGGACAGTCCCTTGCAGGAGCTCACAGAGGTTAGCACAAGCCCTCAGTAGCTCAGGGTGTAGAGCAGGCACACATCTCCCAAAGCCATTTGGTGTCCTTTCTACCTGTGTGACCACATCACCAGGACTGATGGAGCTGCTCCCCTCCCTTTACAGCAGGGAGGGCAGCAGGACCTCTCCCAGCAGCTCAGAGGGCTTTGTAGCTGTCCCTGTAGTACATTATCATTCCCCAGGGCATTGTACCATTTTTATTTCACTTTGGGGTATGGCTTCTGGGTGCAGACCTGATGGGTCAGGTACCCAACAGCACTAGCTGCGTGCATGGTGAACTGGTGCTATTTCAGAGCTAGGATGGGCTCTGGAAGTCAACCAGCCGCTGAGTACCCAGCAGCTCAAAACCCGGCAGTACTGGAGCATCACAGACCCAGGACCTCCCATGGGCTGCCATCACACGCAGCTTCCTACTCCAGGGACTCCCTAAAAGTGGCTCTGCCCTGCAAAAACACCCAACCCACATCAGAGGTGCTTCATTTCCCAGCACTAGGTGCTCTTCAGCTGCTGGCTTCCCCAAACCTGCCCTCCTCCTCCTCCACAAAACCTAAATGGCAGCAATGCAATTAGAGGGCTCCTGGACACTGATGTGATCAGAGGCTGCAGATTGAGGGTTCCAATGCAATGAGGAGCAGCAGCAGCCAGGACCACTAAACAGACAAAACATCATTACACACTGTAAAGAAATAAGAGATGGGGACTACATCCCAGGGCCAGCTCCGCGGAGCTACGTGGGGACACCAGGTCTCTGTCCCTGCCTTGCAAGCAGGTACCAGAAGCAAAGTCACACAATGGCACCACTTTTTTCCAGAGCCCTCTGATTTCAGTGGGTTTTGCAGCTTGTGCTTTCCAGCATTTGCCTTTGTAATAGCAAGGGGGATGGCTGCTTTGCTTCTCAGAGTTGGTATAATGAGAGAACTGCAAGGACAGCACAGCACAACACTCCTGAAATATTAATATTCACCCACAAGACAGCCATTCCCAGGTTGTGCTTCTAGGAATGGCTGGAAGGAAAAGCTCAGGTTTTGCAGGAAAGTTGCAAAGACCCCACAAATCGGTGCAGGCTCAGCACAGGGGGCTCAGGAGAGGCTTTGCAGAGCTCCCGTGCCCAAGTGCTGGCAAACACTCGTGCTGGGGTCACGGCTCAGCAGCATTAATGATAGAAGGAGACTTTGGTGTCATCTGTGGGTACTCTGAGAGCTTTTATGCTATTAAGGAGCTCCTAGTAAAACTCAGGACCCGGATCCAACTTGTCTGCAGTTCCCAGGCTGCTGGTTTTAATTAATTCCTGTCTTACAACTGGAGTTGCAAGTATTGCAGAGAGATCAGACCACAGCTCATACAAAGGTTATCACTATTCATAACAAGCAGAGCTGCCCATAATTACCCCTATTCATTTCATTTACCAGTCAGGTATCAGGAAAACCATTCTTACCCATTTTGTTGGGTTTTTTAATCTTTTAATGCAGGTTAAGGAGTGAAAACAAGCAATACCTTCCCTCAGACTCCTCTTTTCTCCCCATGAGGCTGTGCATACAGCAGGTCTGCCTTACACCTCTCACACCCTGGATACAGATGCTCATCTTTCCAAAGGTAAGTACGAGTATTCTCTGCATCTGCTCATCAGCTGTTAAGCCATGTGGCAGGAGGATTTTCCACATCCTTGTGTTTCCAGAGAAGGGGAAACCGATCCAGCCTCAGCAAACACAAGGTTTTATGGCCCTGTGTTTCACAGGGAGCAGCCACGAGCAATCCAGTATATACGGTACCCTTGCAGGAGGGGATTGTCACATTAAAAAAAAAAATCCTCTAAATGCTTAAAAGGGTTTTCATTTAGACTCTCCTGCCGCGAAGTGTCTTCAAGGGCCCCAGATTTATTATTTCATCAGAAGATCAGAGAGGGGAAGTTTGTAGGAGATCAAACAAATACGAATACATTAGAAGAGACAGTAGGACAGGCTAGAGAAATTGTCAGATTAAATAAAGCAGCGTCAGAAATGGCACCGACCAAGCGGGTTGTTTTCCCTCACAGCTCCCACCCTGCAGACCCCCAAACCCTGCTCGGGCACCACCAACCAGGGAGAGACCATCAAGGTCCTGGGGTGGGGAATAAAGCCCCCAGTGTCAGCAGGACCCACCTCCCATCTCCTGATCCACTTGCTCTTTCCACCCCTTTCCCACCACATCAGCTCTGGCAGCTCTAGGGCTCAGAGAAGTCAGTGGGTTTTTCTGGAAGAGAAGACCTGGCATGACACTGCTGACACCAAGTCCTGGAGCACGCCCAAGCCAGGATCCATGGACACGGTGAGAAACCCACCAGAAGACAGGAAAGCATGTAGGGAAGGCTTCCCCAGTAGGACAGGCTAGAGAAATTGTCAGATTAAATAAAGCAGCATCAGCAATGGCACCGACCAAGCAGGTTGTTTTCCCTCACAGCTCCCACCCTGCAGACCCCCAAACCCTGCTCAGGCACCCATGCCATGGGAAATGGTCAGAAAGGATGCTGGGGAGCCTCTGCATTTCACTATGGATCCAACACAGGTATCAAAGATGGATGAGAACAAGCAATGCTGCAACGTTTCAGGACGTTTCTGGTACCCTGTTACACTACCAGTTCATAAAGGTGAGGTTTATGACAGCAGAGGCGAGTACACTTCCCACTGAATTTCACTGTAGATCAAAGATCTGGAAAATACCCCGAGAGATGAAGCAAGTGGAAAAGACAGATCTTCTGAAAGACACCTGGAGATGGGCCTGAATTTGCTTCCTGGCTCTGCTGCAGACTCCTGGGGTTACTTCCCCCTCCGTGCCTCAGTTTCCCCATCTGCAGGCCTCATCCCCTTATTTCCCCACACTTCACGGGATGGAGAAATAACTCTTCAAACCCATCTGTACCAAAGGCCAGCACAGTCCCCTTAAATATCAGCGGGTGCTTTAGCACGTGTGGAACAGAGACTCGCTGCAGAAAACAGCAATTCCCCTCCCGCGGCACCAGAGGCTTGACTCAGGGCTGTGCTGTTGGACACCGATATCCCCTGCCATGCCTTCTTCAACATTTGGGAGTTGAGACACGTCAGCTTTTCTGTTTCCTTGCTCCCCTCCCCAGCCCGGAGCAGCTGAGCAGGCTTTGGAGCCTTCTGTTGCCATCCCACCCCCAGCACCTCTCAGCTCCTCTGCAGCTGTCAGCTCGCATGGCTTCATCTCGGGAGCTCAGTGGGCGGACACGAACACACACCAAATATATATAGAAATGTGCACAGGAGGACCTTGCTTCTGCTCACACGTCTCGTGGGAGCAGGTCGGGAAATGGGTTGCCAGCGCATGTCCTCCGTTAAATCCTCATTCACAAGGAAGAACGTCACATCCCTGAGGTCAAGCCACACAGTTTTAATTCATTAAGCTAACTTCAGTGCTGGCTGACTCTGCAATCTTGGAGAAAACCACTATTTTATTGGGATAGAAATGGGAAAGCTTTGCATGCTGCTAACCCAGAATTTGGGTTCCCGCCAGCAACTCCTCTGCTAGCCTGGGCTTGGGCATTTCATCCAAGGGTTAACACAGGAGTGACAACTCCCACTGCCACCAAGACTCTGCATAGTGATGCACCCACAGGACCAGCTTTCTGTCCTCTCCTCCACCACCACAACACAGCCATGCCTGCACACTGCCAAAAGTCACTCCCCAAGCAAGCAGACACGGCCCCATCCTGAATTATGGGGAGGGGATCAACAGTGGTGCTGCCCCCCAGAACAAGCCAGCAGCTTCCCCCCCTTGCAGACCCTTTAAATAACCAGGTGAGACAGCCTGCACCATCCCTGGGTGGGTTTCTGAGGCACCAGAGCATTTTCTTGGATGCTCTGCAGGGTGATGGAGAGTCCTGGTGCCGCAGGGCAGGAGGCAGGGAGATGCTATGTCACTGAAATACCAAATGCAGTATCTCCAAGTGACCTCGACCCCTGGACTCACAGCTGCCACAGAGAAAAAGGCAGGGAAGAAAGAAGAAAAATAATGTTTTCACTCCTGGCAGCTTGGCGGAGACAGCACCTGCTTCTGCCCTCTCCAGACTCAGCAAAACTCAGCTTTCATCACCTGATAGTGTACACGGCGAGCCCACGCAGACACACGAAAATCAATGCGCATCGATCCCTAAGCCAGGAATTCATAAACTCCTTTAAAGGTCAAGGATTGATTTTTCACTTTCTGTAAAAAGAAGAGACTCCTGCCATCATCCTTCTGCCCCCGTCCACCGACTCATCCCATGCTTCCCTCTCCCTCAGCACCGTGCCAGCATCCCGCCGGATATCTGCCACGCGCGTACACCTTCCTACGTGTGCTATATGCTTCTACACGGTAACTGTGCATAAATGGCACAGGTATAAATACACCATGGAGCTGGTACAGGCACTCACAGCAATGTATGTGTCTGTTTAACTCCTTGCTTGCTGGGGATCCTGGGTTTAGGGGCTCTGGAGAGGGCTGACCCCTTGCAGGCAGCGCTGCAGGGTGCAGTGTCCCTCTCACACCGTGATGCCTGCAGGGTCTGATTTATTAATTTGAGGCTCCTCAGCATCTCTACAGAGGCTCCCAGCTACGAGGTACGTGGGAGGCCAGCTACAACCCCCTTCTCTCCAAATGCTTCCAGCCTCACAGCCTGAGGGTCTGATGGACATCCCCAATGTGGCAGCGAGGGGTGCAAGCAGCCCACCCCAAACCAAGGTGGGCACTCGCCTCCCCTGCCCCTCCGCTTGCCCTCGGCTCCCCTCCAAAAGTGGCAGCTGGCAGCCACAGCTAATTGCTGCAAAATAGCTAGTCTCCATTTCAGGGTGCTGCTTTCTTTCGCTTTAGTAGCTGGCAAATCAATGCTCCAAGGAATTATAACAACCCTGCCCTGGCCCCGTTCCCTGGATTTCTGGCCCCTTTCCCTGGCACGCCTCCTCGCTGGGCTGCAAGTCCCTCCATCCCTGCTCAAAGCCCCTTCTCCCTCCCTCACATTGCCTGCCTGCCACATGCATGGCACCATCACCTTTACAGGTCAGCACTTTGCACAGCAGTCCCTCGCTCCTTGAGCTCCCAAGGAGCTCACTGCAGGAGCAGCGACGTGGTAGAAGCCTTTTCCATCATCCCTGTCCCTGCACGAGCCTGGCTCACCTCTGCAACGCCGATCTATATTCACAGCTTGGCTGCTCTCTGCAGCTCCCACCCTGTCCAGATACAGGATGCAAAGCTTCAAAATGCAAAAATCCTTCCCCAGCTGTGCCACGACTTACTGCTGTTTGGAGATGGCGAGAAAACAAATTTAAACTGTGTTGGGTTTAATTGATTTCTCCGCGTTTCCTTGATGGAAGCTCAGCGGGGAAGGTCAGAAGCACAGAACCACAATGGGTGCAGGCGGTGGCGGTGTGCAGAGGAGCAGCCATGCAGGGGCTGACCCACGCCTTGGCATATAGACAAGGCTTTACATTTACTTTAGCAAGTGTTAAAGCAGTCCTAGAAACCATCGCTGTGGTTTCAAGGAAAGGGGCACTTGTTGCAGGAGGGAGTCTCCCTTCTTTGCAAAGCTCAAGGAAGGAAACTGTGCTTGGCAGCACGTTTTCCTGTGATAAAAGCATTATTTAAATTATCTCTTGTAGCAAATAAATAGTTTAGCATACCAGCTCTGGGGTTCCCTAAAAACTGCCTACTGAAACATTTCCTCCCCAAAGGGGAGCTTGGAGCAAGCTTGTGGGAAAACCTCAAGAAAACTAACAAATAAGTCCTTTTTACAGCAAACACATCCCTATCTGAAGCAGCACAAATGCTGCTTTCTGGCCCACACTGCTGAGCTCTGTCAGCCCTTGGCTGGTGCTTGCTGTCCCAGCTTGGCTGCATGCAGCATCCCTCCTTCCACGTTGTCCCTCCAAACGTGCTCGGTGCCATGGCATCACATCTGCGCCCGGGCTGCCCGTGCTGCGGGGAGGGGGTGGATGACAGTGTTATAGGGAATGGAAGCGACTGCCAGCTCTCCCCGCTTTGTAAGGGATGGTTAATGCAGAAGGATGCTTGAAAATAGAGGGGAGTGTACACACCCCTAATGAGCGTAATTAGAATTCAGCACCCGTTGCTAATGAAAAAAACCCAAAGCTCCTTTAAGGTGAAGGGGGCTGATTTGGTTCGTGGCTGTTGCAGATATGGACCCCAATTCAAAACACTGCTGCATTTGGAGGGGAAAGGTGGCAGGAGACCATTTGGGGCTGGGAACACAAAAGGCAGATGCAGACTGACTGCAAGGCTCACGCCAGCTGCTCGGTGAGGTTCCCAACGCCACTGCAAAGGGCAAAGGGAATAACACAGAGTCGTTGAAGCCAATTTACAAGATTATGTTAGAAAAGCCTCCTCAAGCCCTGTGATGCAGCATGGTTTGATGGGGAGAGAGGAGAAAGCTCCCTGGACATGAGTGATGCTGCAGAGGATGGACAGCCACAGAACCACCTGCTCCAGCAAAAACCAGCTCGGTTCCCAGCTCCTGCACATCTTTCCACATGACCTTGGGCAAGGTATTTAATCTTGCTCTGCCTCATTTTCTTGGTGCTTGCCTCAGAGGACTTTGGGCTAAGGCTTTGTCTTACAAGGGGTTTGGCTACACTTGAATGCTTATTTTAAATTCAGTAATTGCCAATTAAATCAACATGCTTAGCATACTTTCATGGACTGTGCTTTTTTTCCAGCTAAACATGTTCACCTTAATTAAAGGAATCTGCAAGTCATTGCAAAGCCATCATGTCCTGCCAGTTCAGTCTTATCATTTAAGCGTTTGTATGCCCACAAAACCAATTTTGTATGACTGGCACTGAGGGATGGGACCTTCTGTTCATTAGGGCCTTCGAAGTGCCACTAGGCAAGGAAATTAAATCCGATTCAGATGGGAGGAGAAGGATGGTTGAGAAAGACAAGTATTTTCAGTAAAGGGAAAGGGAGTACTGTGTTTTAAATGACATTTATAGAAGATAAAACATGCGGGACCTATTCTGAAGCAAAAAGGGCAAGGTCTGGGTAAAGCTGGACGCAGAGGTTAGATTTGCAAATCTGTCACTGGCTGTGCTGCTTTCCAGCCAAAGGACACGGTCGCTGTGTCTGGCGTTTGCAAGGCGGCTGGTGGGCTTGGGCTGACACTAAAGAGAGGATGCAGCAAGCACAAGCAAGAAGGGGAACCAGCGGAGGGAACGTTCTCCTGAGAGACTGATTTCAGATCATAGAGGCTTTTGTTAGATTGAAGGACTCAAGTCAGGCAGCAGAAGAGGATAAAGGTGAATGAGAGATTTACCTGCTCTCCCAAGAAAAACACCTTGTGCAAGCCTCACGCTTGCAGCCCACGCTGCACAAGGTTCATGCCTTGGGAACACGGGTCCAGAAGCGTGCCCCTCGTTACTAACAACTCAGCCATGTTTTATCTGGCTGTGCTTGGACGTCACTGCAAAAAGCAGCCAGCAGTGAGCTCAGCTGGAGTGGGAGAGAGCCAGACCCCAACCAGCCCAGCCCAGGAGGAGCGATGCAAACGCACTGAGAGAGGTGTGCAGCAGGAGATGGGGAGAGGAGGTTTGGCTCCTTGGGAAGGATGGGTGGGTTTTTACTTGGGGAGCTTTTAGGGGAGGAAAAACAGATATGAGAGAGGGAGAAATAAAACATCCTGCAAACGCACCAGATGGGGACCCGAGGATACATCAGCAATGCACTGCACGAAAACACCCACTGCACACCCCTCCATTCCAGCCCTCCCAGCCCGTCCTGCCAGCCCCTTGCACAAGCACTGACTCAATTAACAGCAGTGGTGACAAGCTACAGGCATGGGACTATGCCCCATGGCACCCATGGGAACAGCCTAAAGCCACCCCAAAATCTTCCTGTCCAAACTGGCATCACCTTTTGCAGTAAGGTTGCTGAAGTCTTTTAAGGTAAAAACAAATTTTGCAGGAAAGCAAAGAATTTTTTTTTTTTTTTTTTAAAGAGGATTTGTTTCAGAAAAGCTGTCAAAAATGTTTAATTGATGAAAAGCTGGATTTTTAAGGAAAGACATGTTTCAGAAGTGACACTGATAGCCATGTGAGTAGAAAGTCTGGGGTTGAGTGCGAGGAGTGGGTGGGAGTGCAGCAGGGGAAGAATACATTAGAGTTGCAAATGCAAAATGAAACAAAGCCCTTCATCACTCTGAAATCTTTCCTAAAAGGGAGTTTTATTTTTTGACCTGATCAGCAGTTCACACACTGCCATTTGGTCTCTGAGCCAAAATGTCAAAAGCAACAAAAACCACCAAAGTCCCTTAAACACCCATTTTATGGTCACAGGGAGGGATGACCTGACACTTCCCTAACACCACAGAGGGGCTCAGGGCTGGAAAAGTAACCCCTTGTCCCAGTGCTGGCAGAGACCTGGATTTCAGCTTCCCTGTGCTCTGAGCACCAAAGTTCATACCATTCATTGCCAAGAGGCCTGAAGATAGATTTCTCACTCCTGTGCTAGATGATGCAACATGTTCTATACATTACTAGTATTTTACCATCCATTTTGAACAGGAGGTGCTCGTTTACGGAGATCCAGAGGGACGTGGGATGGTGTCTGTGTGATGTATTACTGCTGTATGGTCGGCCAGAGCTAGCAGCCAGACGTGGTAGGATACTGAATTCTGCAAACGGGTACCAGGAGAGCTGAACCCCAGTGCTTTGATGTCATAAAACTGAAGTGAAAATGAGGAAAGGAACACAACAAGGAAACTAAAGGATCAAAATATTCCCTAGTATTTTCAGAAAAAAAACCTTTTTACCCCTGTGGTTTATAAATCATGCAGCAAAACTACAAAGCTAGAGATTCCTGTGTTTGACTAATGCTTGGAGAGGAAGAGCCTGACCTCAGGATGTCAGCATTAAATAAGACAAACCCATCAACAGCGCCCTCCTTTTCTCATCATAACTGATGTCACAGTGTTTCACCCACTTCCAACCAAGTGCCTCATCTCTGCAGCTGCCTCTCTCCAGGGAGCCCGTTTGCTGCAGGACACCCATAAAATTTTGGGAGCAGATGCAAGCACTACTTCCATTCTAAGATGCACCCCCGAAGCTCAGACTCCCATAGATAAATTCATGCTTGAAGCTGAAGCATAGCCCCAGGATGGAGAGCGATGCCTATGAGCTGGGGTCACAGCCTTTGGCATGCGTTTTTCATATCTTAGCATGGGAAAGACCACCAGTTCTGGCTGCTATGGTCATGTTTTAAGGGGTGACCATCCCAGCACGTGGCCAGAGGCTGGGATTTTGCAGGCAGCAGCGCATAGCTGGCTCCAGCTCACACCTGAGCAGCTCTTCTCAGAGGAAACATCAGGTCTGCTTAGTAAGATGTTGCAAAAGACCTACAGAGCTGTCTATAAATAATCAGGCTCTGGGCAATAAACATGCCCAGACAACTCTGCCGAGACACCGCAGTTCCCACACTCTGCATTTCCAGGTCCTTTCTTGTTAGGGAGCTGACACATCCCAATCTCCCAAGCAGCCTCATGGGTGCACGATACAAGCCAGAAGGGCTCGGGAGGAGAGACAGAGATGGCCTTCAACTTTAGGTAGCAAAACAGCCATCCAAAGCTGGCTACTGGGGAAGCAAAGTGTTCAATGCCACCCACTGCAGTGACCTTGAGAGAGTCAAGGCAGATTCTTGTCCAGAAAACAGCTGGAGCAGGGACAGACCTCAATCTTTGCAGCTGAAGGAAAGGGTTAACCTATTCCTCAAGAGCCAGTGGTTGTACACATTGAAAGAAAGCTTCAAGATGATGCCTAGGGACCCTGCATCATGCAGGTCTACACCTAAAAGCAGTCTAGAGGGTTCTCAGATAAAATAAGATTGCTCCTACTTCAGTGCTTTCCCCTCAATTTCCCCGTTCACCAAAGCCATCCAGGACTTTTGGCCTCCTGATAAAACTCGGAAGAACAAGCAACCAACATAACAGGTCAAATGAAAACATGTGCGTGTGTCTCTAGGGCTGAAAACATGACCAGAACAGTTGAACTACCTCAAACACACCACTTTCAGATGTTTTTTTTCCTTCACCAACCCTTAGAAAAAAATCTGTATACTTGGCTTTATAGAACACACTCACCATTTGGAAATAATTTGCCTTTTTTTTTGTATTTTCTTTTTTTCCTGGCTGAAAACATGTGCTGTGTAGATTGCTTGGATCAGCACAAAACCCTGTTTGGGGGTGAATAAACTAGTTGCTGCAAGCAATTTGCCCAGCATCACTGCAGGCCAAATTGGAGAGTTTAACTCCCCAACGCTGCAAGCTGGCCCAAAATTACCACATGGACTCAGAGGCCATTTGCTCTGAGTGAAAAACTAAACATTATTTACCTGCAATAAGATAAGAGGATGGTCATGTAGCCCAGGCAACCTGGCTGATGCTCCAGGCCCTGTCTTTGGGGATGGACCCAACCCCAGGAGGACAGCAAGGACCACACTCCCCTTCAGCCCATGCTGCAAGCCCTTGTGCTTATTTTGGCTACAAGAAACCCCAGCCCTCCCAGAAGCCCTCAAGAGCATGTGCTGAATCAGACAGGGCTGGGAAAAAAATACCATTTTTAAAGCAAAAGGGAGCAAACACAAGAGCAGCTGTTTGCCACAGGTTATTCAGCTTAGGTCTTTTTTTCCCCCATTCATGTAAATTATGGAGGGGGGAGAAATTACAGAAAACAGTTTGATCAAGACTGAGCTGTGGGTGGAATAATTTAATGTTTAGTAAAAAGCAGCCAAAAGTGACTGGCAATTTTCAAAGAGGCTCTTCAGTATCTTGAAAGGACCAATCTCAGACAGGGCAGGGCAGTTTCCTTCTGCAAATCAGGTAACCTTAGATAAGATGAAGAGAAGGGCACAAAGTCACCCTTGAAGCACTTCGGAACTTCTCAGCCTCTGATCAACTGCAATTCGTTCTTTCTGAGCTCAGCTTGGTCATCCAAGGCATAAGGGGATCAAATCTGCTTCCTGATTTTTAGCTGGCCAGTGAGAAAAATTTCCAGTGAAGACACGTACGTGGCAGGGCTCAACGGCTGGCCCTCTGGAGATGGCCAAAGGACACAGTGAGGAGGAAGGAAAAAAGGAGCCCAACCCAAAACCTGCTCTTGGGTTTGGTGTCTCATCATCTAAGATGCTTTAATCGAAAGCAAGCCGGCCAGACTGGAAAGGAAGGAGTGAAACCCCAACAAAATAAATTCTCTGCGAGACGCAGCTTGCCAGTATATCTGCTTCGTGACACCTCCTGTAAACTCCAGAAATGCAAATTGCATCGAGCGCGGTCCCACTCTGCGGAGAGCACCGAGAGGCGAGCGAGCAGGATGGCACCGAGCAGCCACGCAGAATTCAAATGAGGCTTTGCAGGCACCATCGCTGCAGCGTCCGCCGGCGGCTGAAGAGGCTGGGGCAGCCTTGCACGCCTCGTTCGCACGGCACCGCGCTCGTGATGCTCTGCAGGGCAGTGAAAGTTTGTATGGATGGTGTGACTATCAACATCCAGCCCCAGCCCACATCTTCTCGGTCCCCCCAAACTTTGCCACATGATGAGAGCACCAGGCAGCACCCCCACATGCAACTGGCACAGCAAACCCCAGCACTCACTAAAACCCTCGCCTGCCTCCCCGTTGTTGGCCACGGCTGCCTTTCCACACCGTTGGGTGCCCACCAAGCCATGGCAGAGCACAGAAGCCCAAGAAAGCGTTAAATATTGCACCAGCGTAGACCTAGGTGGGAACCCAACCATAGACCTTCCATCACTCCCGCACCGGCCCCAAGGAGACCAAAAACTGACTGTATGACTCTGGCAATTAACTGACTTAGTCTCTAACTCAGTTCCTTTTAAGGTAAATTTGCTCACGTTAATGGAAAAGGGTATTTTGGTTTTCCATCACCTGCCAAGTCATTTAAAAAATTGTTTTCCCCCCTTCTCCCCTCTGCATTCACGACTTAATTGCAACAGCTCTTTGACAGCAGATAGGTTCCAGTGGGCTGCCACTCCAGATGTCAGGAACATGTTAGCAGGAAGGGGCCCTGTAGGATATTTATGGCTTTAATTCCTCGGTAGAGGGTTTTGTTCTGTCATGCAGTGACACACGAATTGCTACTCATTTGATCCTGTATTTCCACGCCAGTGATACTTTATGAAGGGCTCCTGGCTCCTCTTTACTGTCTCCAGAGTTATCAGTCCCTCCTCTGCCAGTGCAGATGCAGGATCCATCCCTAGCTCCAAACTGGCTGAATATGGACAGCTTGATCCCAGATCTGGGATCAGCAGGCACGCTAAGCAATGACTCTTCCCACAGCATCATTCCCCATCATCACACTCACACTCAAGCATGTGATGAACCACCCCATAAACGGGGGAAGCCAAAGGGAAGGGATTCCCACGCTGCACTAGAAACAGGGTAAAGGAGCAGATTTGCCAAAAAAGAGGAAAAAACATCCTAAAAAAAAAAAGGCATGCACTCAGAAGCAGCCAGGTTTTCTGACAGAGGGAAGGCGTGCAGCTGCTGTGGGTACGGGAGCCATGTGGTTTGGGATGGATTTTGTTCAGCTCTGCCAGAAACCAGCCCCGTGCTCACACAGATCCCCAGGGCTTGGGAAGCTGCTCGCTGCCTCACCAGGGCTCTGCCTCCCAGCCAACGCATCAGCCTGGCTTGTGCTCCTTAATCAAAAGCCACCCTTTAAATTAAGGAGCATCAGGGGAGACAACAGATGGTGTGAGATTTTTGCAGAGCCAGGACTAAACCCCATCCTGTCATCCCCCTGCTCATCCCTGGGCAGGGAGGGCAGGAGTGTGGTGGGAGATGGAGTCTCCTGCCGACCCACCAGCGTGGTGAATCCCCATCATTTCCCAGCTCCAAATTGACTGAGAATAGCAATATAAAAAAAAAAAAAAAATTCCTGTGGATTTCTATTTTCTGGAGTTTGTATACAACAAGAACAAGTGCATACAAATACTTTCATTATTTTGTCAATACAATTAGCTCGGGAAGCACCAATCTGAGCTACCACTTCCCTCGCCCCGCCGCCTCCTGGTCCGAGAGGAAATTGGCTTTGCTAAACACAGCAGTTTGATTCTCCCTTCTCCAACACACACACACATTTGCAGGCAGATTGTGCTCTCTCTCTCCCCCCCTGCCCAGAAAAGCAATCTTACTGGAGTGCTGTGATTCCTTCGTCTGATGGAGCCACCCCCCTGCGAAACGCACTGGGGGTCCGTCCCTCCATCAGCGCAGCAGCCCCTGCTATTTGCTTCCCCCAGGCAGCTCGCCAGCTAGCCACCAGCTACCAATTTGCAGAGGAAAACGGGATGGGGAAATGAGGAAAAAAAAAAAAGTACAGGGAGGAGCGGGGTTTGCTAGCACAAGTCAGCCTAGCTCTGAGGCTTCTTGTACCGCATCAAAAATCCTGCGGTTACACGATCGAAAGCGCCGGCGAGGTATAAAGTCACCCTGCCATTTCAAATTTGTTCAGTGGGTTTTGACAGGCTGACTTTGTAGCAGCCCGTTTTACACTGGATCAAATATTCTCTGTGTGTGTTGCTGTAACGGCGAGGCAGCGCTCACCCAAATCCCCAGAGGCAGCACTGCCACGGCAGCAGAGCTCTGCTCCGGCAGGGAAAGGGACCCTGGTGACATCCAGCCCCGACGGGGGCTGCGAGATATTGAACAAACCTGGGGAAAATCACTGGGAGAGCACATCATCATCCTTGGGGGGGGCAGAAGGGGCGACAGCAAAGGCATGTGGCTTTTCAAAGAAGTGTTTTTGCAAGAGCCCTGAGCCACTGGCTCAGTTGCAAGAGGCTTTTGGGCTCTCGCGACGGGTCTGCGATGCCACTGCCTCGCTGCTCGGCCCGCGGGGAAGTGGCATCAGGAGCAAATGACCCACAGAGACAGCACAGCAGTCCCATCGCTCGCTCCAGTAACCCCAAGCTGGACCCCACATGTCCCCTCCACTGCTCAACACCTCCAGCACCCATCTGTCTCCTGGGCACGGAGCCTTTTCGGGGCTAATTGACTTCTTTTTCCTAATCTTGCCCCGTCTGCATGCACGATCACGCAGTCATTCCTCTTGCACAGGACATAGAAGAGCCATTCAGGCTTGGGTTATTAATTAAAACCCGGTAATGCTAATTTTACTGCCAACTTGGAAGATCCTTACTGCATTTTATTAGGTAATTGCCACTTGTAAGGGGTTTAAATTGATGTCTTTATTAGGCGACGCAATACAGGACAGTTATAATAGTTGAAATCATATCCTATGAACGTTCAGCCAGCGCTCGCTCCAGACGCTGCTCCAGCCGGCACCTCTGAGCTGAATGGGGAATTGCTTCCCTGCCACAGACCTCCATCCCAGGGCAGAGATGTCCCCAACCAGACAACTCTTCTAGACCTCCTACAAAACGAACATTTTCTGACCTATATCTAAGTGGAGAGAAAGGGGAAACTGAAGGGCAGCAGGGAACAGCCTCTGATCACCCTAAAACATTGCATTTCCATCACCTTTTTTTCTCCCCTCTTTGTATCCGTTAGCCAGCCTGGAACAACCAGACACCTGCACTGCTGAGTCATTTCAAATCTAAAATAAAAAGCCAATGCATTTTGTCTCTTTAGAAACCGTTCACTCTTTCAAGGAGCTGATTCGTGTCAATCTGAGTCACCCAGATATCACACTGGAGGGACAACCTATTTTCCCAGCGGATCCTGTACACCTTCCCTTTAATAGAGCCCCTTGTAACGTGCTTATTGCCAAAGCACCCAAGCACCTTCCAGCCATGCCTTAGATGTTACATGACAGCCAACAAACACTGCTTGTCCCATCCCTTCCCCAGGGAGAGGTGCATCGGCTCACGCTGAAGCAGACTTTGCTTTTCCTTGAACACCAGGGCTGTGGTGGGACAAACAGAGGGACCCAGCTCTGCTAGGACCATCCCAAGGGCTGACAGCAAAGCAAGATGCTCCGTTTGCAGCGTATCACTGCTGGGGAAAGCACAAACCCCATCAGCAACAGCCACAGCCTCCAATTTCTGCAGGATCCCGGTTTCCCGCAACGCCCACTCCTTTTTCCTCCCCAACCTCTGGCACTACCAGGGGATGAGAGAGAAATAGCCCCAGCTTGAGCCCAGGCTTTTTAGAGAATTACAACCTACGGACAGCTTTATAACAGGTCTGTGAGTCACCAGCGATGCCCGTGACCGCTGGGAAGGAGCCAGAGGGAGCATGGAGCAAGGGCTGCCCAGGGACGAGGGGGAGGGATGCTGTCATCACTGCTGTGCCACCCAGGAGGGGACATGCCACAGCAAAGAAAAAACTTAGCATGGAGATGGGGTAGAAGGAGCCAGGGTTGGACCTGAACGCAGCAGGCAGATGGCACCCATGTGGGTGACACTGAGCAAGCCTGAAATGAGGGGCTCCCACTTGGTGCTCTGCCTCCCCACACGCCATCAGTCCCTGCCTTCAGCCCTTTGTCCTCTTCCTCACTTCTCCGCCCTTAAAAGCAGTCTCTCCCATCTGATCTCTCCACACACTGACTTTCCTTCCACACTCTCTTGTCCACCTTTTTCCTTTTCTGCTTTCCCATTTCTTTGTTCCCTCACCGGCTCTTCCCTTCACAAAGATTCAAGCTAATGATTTCTTTTCCCCTCCTCTCTTTGGTGGACTGGAATTACTGGCCTGAATTCCTCCGGAGGAAAAAGCCCGTAGCAAGTGCAAATAACACTGCAAATCACCTTTGCATGCACGGAGAGGAGCAGCAGGAGTTTCGGGACGGGGAGAAACAAGCATTGTCCCAACCTCAGTCCAAAAATGAGGCAGAGAAATGGCCTGGTTTTCCCTGGGGAAAGTTAGATTTTAAGGAAAATGAGGCTATAGCTCCCTAATTTCCAGGTAAAAGGCAGAAAAAAGAGCTTTACTAGTGAAATTAGGGATTGGGGAGGTGTCTAGCCCAGCCTCAGCTCGCCAGCATGGAGATTTCAGCCCAATGTTGGCTACCCAAGAGGTAAGGGAGGTGGCCACCAGCCAGCCCTTGCCTCCAGGTACAGATGTGGCAAGAGCATCAGTTGTCCCACAACACGCCGGTGCCTTGGCTCCACCAAGGGGTCCCATCTCCCAGCCCAGAGCAGGGATGCTGTAGAGGAGAGCTCCCCGTGGCCACCAGCCAGCCATCGCCCTAAGTGTAAAAAGCCAACTCAAATTAACACAGGCGATTTGCAGCCTGGGAAATCACAGGTTCCCTGCACTAACAGGGACCAGGGTCTCTCGGTTTCTATTGGGTTCCTCACAGCCTGCAGCAGAGTCGACCCCAACTGACAAATTTACAGCGACCGAGAAAATAAACACAGGAAATAAGAGGATTCACCTTCTTAAATGTTTAAAGCCTATTATCCAAATAGGTACGCACCGTCGCCATTATAAATGTCACTTTAACACCTTCTGATTTTCCCCTTCCCGCCTCCCCCACTCTCACACCAAAGTGTCCAACCTATTAGGGAACAAAAGGAAGCTGCCTTTTAAATCTCATTCACTCCAGCTCCTTGCCTGATAGATGGCTTCCTCTCTGAAGCTCTGTTTCACATAAAAGCATCTCAGCACGGTGCTGTAAATCTGCTCTGCATCAGCTTTTATGAGAGGCTGGGTTGGGTCCACGACTAAATTACCATTTATTTATTTGCTTGCTTCAAATATTAAAAAAAAAAAATAAAAAAATACCTGCTACTGCTCGGATTGGAGGCCTGACATCACTAAAATGTGTTTTTCAAAGGGGACTGGAGGGAGCAGAGCCAGCACAGGTCCCACTCACATCTAGTGGAGGCTGAACTGAGCTGATCCCACAGCAGGATTCTCCTTCCCTGACCCAATTCCCATGAGGACTGGGTTATGTGGGGCCAGGACCTTCATGCCTGCAACTCCTGAGTGCCCACCCAGCTGCTTAGCACCCTTTATGCTCCCACTAGTCTCTGAATAATTATACATTAAATAATTACCACCAATCTCTGAATAATTGTGCATTAGATAACCACCTCCAAGGCAGGGAAACTGAGGCTCAGAGAGGCAATACTTGCCAAAAGCCAGATGTTAAGGCAGTGGTTGGTTTGCAAGAAGAGCTAAGGATGCCCATGCCTCTACCCTACCCGTTCGAGGCAGCACAGTCACGTCCACAAGCACCAGCAGCTATTGCAAGAAAGGGGGGAAAAGAGGGGAATCTGTTTGGGGATTTAACCAAGTGTTTCACTTCCATTTCAAGCTTTTATTGCTTTTCAGTTTTCTAATAAATATAAAGGATGTTTCAAACAAAAGGTCAGATGAACCAAAAAATGCTCTTGTTAATAATTGACACCTTTATGCATTTTTTAAATTAGTTTTTCCCAGACATCGACTGCTTGGGGAAAACCAAAATGTCTGAGACTTCCCCTCTGCAAAGTCTCACCTGGTTCCTGCCTCCTGCCAGCCCCAGCCGAGGGTCGATGCTGGCACATCCCACTGCAGAGGTGGAGATGTCCTAAACCCACCACAGACCTTCTGGGTGAAACACAGCCCTTCCCTCCACCCCACCATCCTTTACAGACCCACGTGTCAAGACAAAGGTCCCCATAAAGCGCCGAACCACAAGCACATCCCCTGGGAAAACGCCCACACAGCTCATCACCTAAACAGTGGCCATCCACAATGATCTCCCCTTTGCTTTGCAGCCAGTTTTACTGCCTCCTACCCCCTCTTCTAATAATCAATATTGATTTTACTGCCTGCGTTATTATCCCAGTTTGGAGATTTATTTTCCTGTTTTGCATCGCGTGGAGACGGGTGGTTTATAGCATTTATTTTAAGTCTCCTCACGATAATTATCTTGCCCCATCAGTGAGCCACGCTGCTTATAACCATATTGGAAAATAATCATTAGCTTTTGTACGGAGGCGGTTGGGTTACAACCGGGGACACGGGTGCAGGAGAGCCACGCTGCTCGCAGCAAGCCCTGGGGCTTGCTCTCCTACCACTTATTTTTATCAGCTACTGCATTTTAGGCTTCACCCTCCAAAAGCAAAGCAGCAGCCCTGGCACAGCACAGGGTGCCCAGCACTGGCTGACCCCATGGTGACGGGTCCATCCAACCCTGCACCCAATTAGCAGAACAGACGATGCGAAACACGCACTTGACATTGATATGATTTAACGTTAATAACCAGGTTTCAAATATTTATTACAATGGCTGTTTTTAATAAATATTTCATGAACACCAATTTTATATTTTTTATTTTTTTTTCTTCCCCTTTCGTTGCCAGCTTTGTGGGCTTAATTTGCCTTAATGAGGACAAAAATCGCTCTGATAAATTGCTCCTTTGCAAATGCACACGACGCGAGAGCAACACTCGTCCTGAAATATTTCTCATGAGGAGCTGAGCGTCTGGCTGGGTGTTTGCAAACGGACCCCGAGAGCGAGGAAGCAATGGGGGTAACCCTCTCCTCACCACCCCCAGGGCTGTGCCAGGATGATGCTGGTAACCTCAGGACCTAAAAAGGTCCTGGACACTATTTGGAGCTTTGACTATATGGTAATATGGAGAAGGAGAGAAGAGCTCTCCCACTTTTATATTAAGGGAAGCATCCAATGTTTCCTTTGTAATAAGAGCTCATGTATGTTTATGGGAAGTCTTGAGTTAATACACCAAGGCATCAAGAGGTATTGAACTACAAGCTTTATCAAGCACATGTGGCTAAGCTGAAGCTTTCCCCAAAACTCACCTAAACACGCAGCTTCTCCCCACAGGCATGGGGCTGGGGAGACCTTCAGCTTTGCCATGGACAGCCCAGTGCTGTGCTCAGCCCACCCATCCATCCCCAGGAGGGAAGGACCCATGGATCACTTGCACCCAACTCTTCCTTCCCAAACACAGCAGGGGTTTATTTTAGAAACTTGGCTGGCTTGGTCAGCTCAGCAAATGCTACAGAGGTTTGCCTTTCCTCTGGTATTTATGTTGTGAGCAGACATGGGATACAATTAGAGGCTGTATAATCAGCAGTGCCAGGGGCAGGGCTTTCATGTGCACGGCGCTGGGGGACTCTCAGGAGGGGTTATTACCATATGAAGCATCAGCTCTGCTCAGCCACAGCTTTCTGCTCCCCCCTGCAGCCCCCAAACGCAGAGGAAATCCAAGTGGGACGTGCAGAGAAAGCCACAAAAGACGCTTGAGAAGCAGAACTTCACTTTGTCTTTCGCTGCCTTTTCATTTCTTTTGATGTTTAATTTTCATTCTCTCGGTTTTATTTATTATTCTTTTTTTTTTTTTTTTTTAAGGCACTTCTTGGTGCATATTACAACCCTCCAGCCTTCTCTCCATGCTCATTTCCCTCTTTAGGTTGCTGCAGAAAGCATCCCTGTTAATTTTCAATAATCAGGAAGTTTTGAGTGGAAGAGAAAAATCAATATTCAAAGTACCCCCCCAACGGTTCAGAGATGCAAAACTCAACAGGATCTTTGCCACACTTGATAAAAACAAAGTAACAGGCTGAGGGCTACTTTGGGCCATGATTATGAATAGTGATGGAGAGATGAAGCAGAAACCAAACAGCTTGGTTTTAATGAGAATTATCTAGAAAATGGCATTTTTTTACCCATTCAGCAATTCAGTTACTTAAATGCCTTGCATTTTTATCCCCCCCATCTCACTTTTACCAGGTGTGCGCAAAGTTACCAAAAATATCAATTGGGAAATGTCAGAATGAAAAATCTCAGCATTTCACTTCAAAGCAAAGTGTTCTGCTTCGAAATGTCGGCGGTTTATAATTCAATAAGCCGATTTGAAACATCTTATCTGGCAGTCCTCTGTCAAAAATGGGAAAATCGACTTTTTCTTCCAACAGTTTGGCTAAAACCCTATATTTTCTTAGGCACATTTTCAGTCCCACTCAATCACCTTTTGTTTTAATGCTACTGCTGCTGTGTCTCCTTATAGAAAAATCTTTTCCTCCTCAAGGAAATTGGAGCTTATCTCCAGTCAAATCCTACCATACTCTGCTAAAACCACTAGTAAGCTTTAAGGTCCCCCCCCCAAAGCCACCCAACATAAGAATACCATTTATTGCCAGGCAGGTGATACCATGCAGAAGATATTAGCCATGTATTTAGGGTAGTGTTTATGCCTTGCATTCATTGCTCAGTAGAATATTTTTATTCTTGGCCAGCCTCAAGGCACTGAGGGATTAAACACAACCAGTAAACCCAGTTTCATGGTTTCTAACAACAACATATCAGTGTCCATTGCAAAAAAAAAACCCAAACACCACACTTAGAAACACTAACTTCTAGCAGGCTTCAATATCAGAGATAATAATTATGCATACCAGACCCTTCATGGAGGGAAAATCTTTTTTTTAAAAAGCCTTTACAAACCCTAGCCTTGCAGTCTAACAGCCAATATCATCCCCAGACAGGATCACACATGCAAGAAAACTGCAATGACAGCAGTCAAGACTTGCAGCCCTGAGCAGTAGCATCCCAGGGCCAGGAGGTCTCTCCCCATATTCATGGCAGGTTACTTTAAAGCACAAAGTGGCCAAGGCTGGATGTTTTGCAGCTGCAGAGCATAACTCACTTTTTTTTTTTCAAGCAGCAGCAAGATAATTATCTTAACAGGGTATTTCTGCATACACATGTGTACAGACATATGAGGAAAATATGTGCTTTATTTTATAAGCTCATTGAGATTCTAATCTTACAACAAATAAGGCATGGCATCTAGATGGACGGTATTACGAGAAAATCAATATTGATTATTAGGAGCAAATATGCAGGATATAGCTGACAGTTAAAAATCCTTTTAAGATCTTGGGAGAAAAATGACAGTTAGACACTACAAATATGGCAGCGCTGATTCAACAGCTTAATCACCGAGTCAATCAATAGGGAGTTTGGGCAAAGTTTGTGGAGTTGCAGAAACCTCTGCCTGGGAGCAGACAGGGTAAATGTGTATTATATCAGCTGACATCCCTGATTACTGAGCTCCATCACCCTCCTGCCTTGCTCCACACTATGACAGGCTGGTAGCACACTCCTGTATACACAAACCCAGAGTGTTCTCTCTCCTGCTGCACCTTTATCTTTATATTAATTTATTTTTGCAAAGGAGCCATCCCACCCAGCTACATCCCAACTAAGCAGTGGCAGGGGGGAGCCCTCCACCCAGGGAAAAAAACACTTATTACATGTACACTGATGGCCTTCCACCTCCCTGGCACACCACAGTGGTTCAGAGGCACAGACCTCTGCAGAGAGAATGGGGTTTGTCAGCATCCAGCGCCTTACGGGGGAGAGCGTAATGCGTTGCGGCAGCCGATCGAATATGACACGATAATGAATGTTAACATCATGTGCGCCCCTTCGCCAACAGAGGGGAAAGTCATGTTAGATTACAGCTAAACACGGCGCTGGTGTGAATGCTGTTTGCCTCTCTCTTTGCTTTCTCTCCCTTTCTCCAGTCTCAGCATTTGCTTGCTCCTCGCTCGACATCATCCCTCTGCTGCCTGGGAATCACCAGTTCTGGGCACCACAGGATAAGAAGGACATTGAGGTGCTGGAGTGAGTCCAGAGAAGGGCAACGAGGCTGGTGAGAGGTCTGGAAAACAGGCCTGATGGAGACTGGCTGAGGGAACTGGGGTTGTTCAGTCTAGAGAATAGGAGACTGAGAGGAGACCTTATTGCTCTCTACAAATATCTAAAAGGAGGTTGTAGTGAGGCTGGTGTTGGTCTCTTCTCCCAAATTACTAATGATAGGACGAGAGGAAATGCCCTCAAGTTGCATCAGGGGAAGTTTAGATGGAATAGGCTGCCCAGAGAGGTTGTGGAGTCTCCTTCTCTGGAGACATTCAAACCCACCTGGATGCATTCCTGTGTGACCTGATCTGGGTGTTCCTGCTCTGGCAGGGGGATTGGACTAGATGATCTTGAGGTCCCTTCCAATCCCTGACATGCTGTGATTCTGTGATTAGGAGGAAGTTCTTTACTGAGAGGTGGTCAGGCACTGGCACAGGCTGCCCAGGGAGGTGGTGGAGTCACCGTCCCTGGAGGTGTTTAAAAAATGAGTGGATGTAGCACTTGAGGCCATGGTCTGGTGATTAGGGAGATGCTGGGATAAAGGTTGGACTTGATGATCCTAGAGGTCCTTTCCAACCATAGTGATTCTATGATTCTACGAAGGGGTGATCATCACCAAGCCCCCAAACCACAAGATACTCCTTGAAGCAACGCACTTGGAACTGAACGGAGAAGCAAAGCTCTTTGTTTACCCCACCTCCAGCAAGGAGCCAACTCAAGGTTCCAAAAATCATAGAAAGGCTTCCCTCTAGCCCAATTAGCTGTGCAATCCTCACCTTGCAGGAGCGTGGTGCTACTCAGGACCACACAGCACTGCTGCTGTGCAGGATGCTCTTCAGGGCTTATACCCCTTGATGCAAAAAAACGTGCTGAAAGCAGCAGTGAAGAGCCCCACAATGAGCCAGTGCAAGTGTCTAAGTGGGGAAACTGAGAAGTTAAGTGCTTTTGGTCATACACCATCTCCCAGTGGGAGCCAGCTTATGTCCTGGGAAGCGCTAAAGGCTGCCAAGTTCTCAAACCCTTTGTGGAAACAGGCTCCCTATCAAAGATGTTCTTTTTCATGCAATAAAAGAATGAATTAGGGAATTGGGGGGGGTTCTACCCCCCCCCCCCCCCCCAAGAGTCCAACAGGGACCCTCAGCAGCCTGCCAGGCACACTCAGTCCTGCCTGATCCATCACCACCTTGATCCCACTGTTATGCTCCGGGTAAAGCAGCAGCTGAGGTGGGAAAACCACAGCAGTCAGGTGGCTGTAATGGAAGCAGTGTTCAAGGTGCTGAGGCTCCCACTTCAGTACTAATTGGGATGGTCACTCAAATAATGCTGTCTAATCACCCTGAGATCCTCCAAGGCACTGGCCCATTGCATACACTGTGAGACTGATGCTGCTGGAGTACCTTAAAACCCACATGAATGGAAGCAGCACTAGGATGATCCTCTGTCTACTGAGTATTTGCGCTTTTTATCTGAAGATTTAAAGGCAGAAAGAGCACAACTTCCCCTGCAGACACCCAGCCTACTGTGACAACTGGTTACTTTGCAGCAGCACACACTGGCCCCAGTGGTCCCCCCTGTTGAGGACCTTGAATAACCCGGAGGCCCGGCTGCAGACACAGTAAGACACGCTGCTCCCATTGCAGATGCATCGATCACCTGATCCCATTGTGGGGACGTGCTGACATCATACCACAGCTCAGGAGATGAGTTCCATAGATCAGAGCTAGCCCTCATAGGACACTTTGCCCTCTTAGCTTTGAGCAAAGACCAGAGCAGCTTGCTGCCTCATTGGAGATCAGGACCAAACTACAGCCATGGTGAGCAGTGACCTCCACGGGGAGAGGATGTCTGCAAGGCAGCCTGGACCAGGCTTAATATTGTTTCAGACACGTTCAGGGATACCTGCTGCCTCCTTGGCTCCCCTGCCATTGTCCTAGCACCCCTTCCATCCCAGCACCCACCCCTCAGCCTGCCCCAATGCATTAACTCTGCACTGTGATGCCCTTATTAGTCCAGCCACGAAGTTTTCCATTCCATATTTTCAGCAAGGCACAACCTAAATCTTAACCTTATCCTAAGGAAAGCCTGTCCCAAACCATACCCTCAGCCTCATCCTGGCTCTCCCACCCAGCCCTGCTAACGAGAGCACCAACCACCAACGTTTAGCCAACTTTGCTGGAGTTCTCTGTGCCATCAGCGCGATCCACCCGTGGCTGCCGGCTCAGTGGGCGTGAAGGGGCCGTGCAGAATACAAATGGACTCTTTCACTTAGCAGGAGGCAGGTAATTTCTTTTGTCCCTGCTGATGCATTATTGATTGTGATGAATGTCAGAGCAGGAGCCTGTTCCAAAAGCCATTAAACAATAATTTCATCTCCGGAGGGTAATTGATTGTCAGAGGGAGCAGCTTTGCTAGTTGCAAGGTGGCGGTGATGGGGAATGTTTGTATTTGGGTGGGGACGGAGGGAGTCTTGGGCAAACTTCATGATTTATTAATCAGACATGGAAAAAAAGAGTTGAGAGAGTGAGTGCACTGAAAGTAAGAAGCCAACCTCTTCCGAGCCACTGGGCAAAGCTGTGGAGAGCTGAGCGCCAGCCTGACCTCAGCCTGGGCTCCGTCACACTTTGCAGGACACCCCTAATGACACTATTCTGGGGGCTGCTTGGCTCCAGCAACACCCCCCACCACCACCCTTGTTATTCCAGTCTGTGGCTCATATGCTAAATTGCTTTTCTGATGCACCTCATCTCCTGCCTTGCTTCTCTGCTAATGCACTGCCAGCACAGCCTATGCAGTGAGCAACTGGCAGGCAAAATACCCCAGCTCTCCACCTCCAAACGCTCCTCTGACCCCAATTTCTCTCACCAGCATGTGTGTTTCACTGATTTCACAGAAAATTTAAGACTACATCGCATCCCCATGAAGAGAGCCATGGAAGAAGCAAGAGCAGCAAGGTCTGGATTTAGGAGCTGGGAATAAATTTGCACCTTGTGGCATCTGGCTGGGAAAGCAGCTTCAGCCACCACACAGTGAAGGGAGAGGGGGAAGGACCCCCCCAGCCCAAAAAAAGGGAACAAGAGCCCAACAGCCTCAAAATTAGTTGTCACTGGTCAAGAATAAGGGCTCAACAGTCATTTAGCAGCACTAAAAGGAAACACAGCCCTATGAAGGAACATGGCACAACTGGGGACAGCTCCTCTGTCCCCAGCAGCCTTCCAGGGAGGACATGATGCACCACGGTGTGATGATGCACACATCCCTGGGTGTTTGTGTGTCCATCGGTGCTGGAGGAGGGCAGTGAGGGGCAGCAGTGGGAGCAGCATCCTTGCTGCACCTCTTGCAGCGGGCACAGGAGAGAAAAATCCTGCTGTCAGGAGGAGAAAGGGAGTTTATCCGTCTCCTCTGCAGCGTGCGAGAGGTGGATTTATCATGGATTTCTTTCTCCCGTGCTTTATTTGGCAGTTCATTATCTTGTCAGCTGGAACTGGCCAGCTCCCCTGGCACACTCCATCACTCACATGCTGCCATGCAAACCCTTGCAGAATCCACCCACAAGACCCAGATAAAATGTCCACCTGGACCACCTGAAGGCCAGGGCTGATCTGGGAGAGGACAGCTCCCCATGCCTGGAGAACAGATTAGAGGAAGAGTCTGAGTGCAATTTGGTGGCATTCGCTCGTTGGTGGCTGTGCTGTCCCCCCTCTGCACCCAACAGCCTTTCTGTGCTGAGCTGGGAAAGGGCATCCCTAAACCCAGCTGGTGCTTTTGAGTGGAGACTGCAGTTTTTCTATGGTTGCTTTATCATCTAGAAATATTTAGTCCAATACAAATGAGAAAGGAAGTCCTGTCCTTTGGGTGCTAAAATACAGCATTGCTGAAGCAACTCACCTTTATACACCCTCCTTATGACAGGCTATTTTGAAAAAAATAAAACGAAACACCAAACCCATAAAACAAGTTTAAAGTTATAGTCCTTCCAACTGTTTCAGACAATGACTTCTGCTTTCTTATCAACCACAAGGCCTGAAAATATTTCTAAGAAAAAAATGAGAGTCTCTCCCCACTGCAAAACTCTCAAAGGAGCAAGAAATATCAGTGAAATGTCTATTCAAGGAAGGAAAGAAAAATTTTTGAAGCTGTAGTTCTGCTCTGTGCTGAAGTCATCTTCATCAATTGGTACGAGATGGGTACGATGCTTCCAAGGCTTCAAACTATTGATGGCATTCCTGGCATCAAATGCAAAAGCAGGGCTGTTAGGCCAGCTTTTAAGTCAATAAATGATAGAAGATGGACCATGACCCAAAAGACAAGCCTAGATCTTTCCAGAATATTGCAAGCTAAAAACCTGGTCAAACCAAGCCAAGCAGACCATACAGAGTACTCAGAGAAGGAGATGCAGCAGTCCATCTCCTCTCCCATGAGCTGAGCTGGTGCAACACCCCATTTGCTAGGTATATTTGCCAGGGTGACTTCATGACAGGGTACACCACAGATGGTTGTGATCAGTATTTACAAGCAGGTGCCTGCCCCAACCACTCACATATTTATACCCTCTTTGCTGCCACAGGCATCTTACAACTACATCCTAATAAAGGAGGTACCAGCCACGTCACCAGCCACAGCTCCTATGGAGGACACAGACTGTTCCTTGACTTTCAGAACCAGACCTTGAAAAAGTTTAGTGCAAGTCTTCTGTGTTTATTTGTTTTCATTTATTTTCCCCATTACTTTTTTCCACGATCAATACCATTATTTGAATAAAAATGCACTATATACCAGAGCAAATGCCATACAGAGAATACCAATTGAACACGCTGCCTTGAAGCAAAGCCATCGAGGGAGAATGTAATTCTCCCAGGGAGCAAGAGGCCATCAAACCTTGATACTGGCACACCACTGAGCCACACTCCTTACAGAGCATCGAAGGGAACAAAGAAGAAAAGCAAAGAACTGAATCCTGACTTCAAAAGCCTCCCTGTTTCAAAGCATTGCACGAACATTAACTGACTTGTCTTCCCAACACCTCTTTGTGGTAGGCACTCTTTCTGTACTGCAGGAGCAGCTTGGTTCAGGCCCCAGCCCAAAGCTTTGCAGGCTCTGTGGCTTCAAGCTGGAGCATCCAACTCAGCTTCAGGGTCTGAGCCCAGAGCTCCTCTCCCAAGCATCCTCCACAACCATCCCAGCCTACAGCTCAGTTTAAGAAGTCAAAGCACAGTGACTTGAAGCACTGCTTGCAGCTTCGTTTTCACTGCTGCTCTTAACCTGAGTGACCTTTCTGGCTCTGCCCTGCCAACACAGAGGAAAACAAGCACCTTGACAGGCTCCCTTGTGCTCCCAAGGAGCATTTCCCCAGGGAAGGAAGATCAAGGAAAGCACCGGCTCCCTGTCTAAAAGATGAGGAGATATATTCCAGCTGACAGTCAGCACCATCAACATTTTATGAGCTTTGGAATCCAGTTAGTTAGCCAATATTTTACTTAGCTCCAGTTTAGATTTAAAAACTTGACCTTCTCCAAGCACACGTCTGCGTTGCATTTCACTTGGCCCCGTTCAGCTGAGCGTGCCAAGTACCAGATTATTTATCCCCCCATTTTTACTGTTGCACTGTTACTTGTTCATTTGTACTATTCAAAAAAAAAAATCAATAAAAAGATGGGGCTCCCTAAATAGACACTTAGGGCACCCACACGACTCTCCAAGGCAGTTATAACATCTAGCAAGAGGCAAACGACACAAAGCAACTCTCCTCCTGGCCAGAAAGGCTGTAAATAAGGACATAAAGCAGTCCAGATGCTTCTCTTATTGTTGAGGGAATAGAAAATTGCTTTTCACCTCCGAGTAGGGCAGTAGTTTGGATGCTCAGATGCAGATCAAAGCCCCCCAGACCTGAAAATGCTGTATGGGGGTGGGGTGGGGGAAATAAATAAAAAAATCACTGTTTGGTGGTGGGAAAGGTCCAAGGACAGAGCAAAGCATCAATTGCCTAGCTGGCCAGTTCCAGCTCAGACAGCAGCAAACCACACAGACCAAGAATAAGCCACCTGAAACACCCAGCACCTGAGATCAGAGCTGGAGGATGCCACTGGGCTCCCACCCCAAGGGTTGAGCAGCGGCAGTGCATGTGATGGGTGACAACAGCAGTGACAAAACACAGACACGGGCACCTGATTCCTTTATCTCCTCCTTGCAGATAGAAATATTGCAGTAACGAGGCTAATTAATACCCCAGGACACTTGGCTGACTGGGCATACAGCTTCCCAAAAATAAGATGCTTGCCACTCTCCTTCCCTGACACACAAGCACGGACCACAGGCACTGTGCACCCCCTCATGCGCTGCACGTGCCAGAGCTGGCAGTCCCCTGGTCACATCCCAGCACAGCAAGCATGCAGTGGGTGAGCAGCCACTGTCCCCCTCCTCACACCACCTGCCTGAACTAATAATAGATGAAACAATTGCATTTTAATAAAGAAAACTGATTTAGTTTGGTTTATTCATTAACCAACGTGTGCACACGCCGATCAGGAATGATTTATGCCCACAATTTGCAAAATTATTTCTCTATTGATCAGCCCAGGTTTGTTTGCTTGTAGGTTCAGTCAATTAGAGGGAACAGCACTGAGGTGGGCAAATTAATCAGTCTTAAGTAGAGCCCCCCTATGGAGAGGGACTTGGCAAACCCTGGTGCTGATGCAAGCCCTCACTGAGCAACCCCCACTGAGGTGAGCTTTATCCTTACAAAACAGACAGCGCAAGCTTTTCAGCATCATCTCAGTCCTACTAAAACTGAGTTCCAGAGGTTCTCTTTGCTACTGATCAGAGTGATCAGAGACCTGCATGGCTTTCACATCCAGTCCTCTGCACCCAACTGGTCTCATCCCAAGTGGCTCCTCCTCTGCTCCATACCCCCATGCATTTTCAGATGTACACCTACAGCCCCTCCAGGGAGACTGGCCACCAGCCCATCAGCAGAACAAAGGGTGAGCTGTAGGGAAGGCACGGCACAGAGCACGTACATATGGTTTGCATTACCCACAGCACAGATGCCTACCCGGGACACAGAGCAGCAAATGTGGGAAGAGCAGATTGCAATCTCCCATGTGGTTATCGCTGCAAGGCAGAGCAACCCAACCCCTCTGCTAAGGCTAAGGGAGCAGGCACACGTCTGCCAGCAAAGCCTCTGAGCGTGGCTCGATGCTGTACTGCCTCCCACTCCCTGTCCTGCCCTTGCAGCAGAGCTGACGGATAGGGCTGTGCACTCTCCTTATCTGCTCCAAAGTCAGGCAGCAACGCCAGCCAAAAGGGGTTCAAGCAATCCAGTGCTGAGGCAGACGGGGTGTAATTGTACAAGCTCATCTCCTCTACCCAAGCCAGCTTTTAAGGACCACTTAAGGCACTTTCTTTAATCTCACTGTTTGCAGCAGAACCCCATAAATCACAGAGCAACACCCCCACCAGCAGCCACAATACTGGTCTCTGCAAACTCCAGTTTCCCCAAATTTTTCCCCCATGCCAGAGAAGCATCCCCATTAGCGTGTCAAACCTCACATGAAATATATGCTCAGGGCAGAAATCGCTGCCCAAGCAGAGTGGGGATGCAGATCCAACCCTGGGGACACAGTACACGAGGAACACAGCTTGTCTCCATCTTTGCACGTGTCAGGACTTATTCTTTCTTCAGTGAGATATATATGTGGCAGCGTGATATTAAATTACAAGTCAAATAGTACAAAGGCTTTTAATTACACACCAAACACTAGCTGCTGTCAGAGAGGACACACTGGGCTCGATGGCCCATCAGGTTGTTCCGCTCTGGCAATTCCTATCTACCTGGTAAAAGTCCAGGAAATTGGATCGGTAATGGGAACGGGGGCCTTTCACCTCTGGACCAGCCATTCAAATCCAGCCCAGGAGGGAGAAGAAAAGTCATTACCAACCTGATGTCCAGGTGGCAGCCAGTGTGAAATGAGTCGGTGGGTCTGTAAGCCCCAAGGAGCACGAGGGACAGGTTGCAGAGTCTCCAAGCAACCAGTTTGATATCACAAAGTCAGCGGGAGTGGGACAGAGCTTCCTCCCCAGCTCCCTGGCAATCAACCCAACCCCATTGCTTTCTGCTAGGAAGGCACCCTGAAGACCCTGGGTAGAGCTTGAGGATATCCCCTCCCTGGGTAGAGCTTGAGGATATCCCCTCCTGTTTATGGAGAACACTCCAAGTATTTACACTCCTTTCCCAGCAAGTTGCAGAGATGAAGAGCACATTTTGATGCCAGTTGTTTTTAAACAACCTCTCGCTGCAAAACCAACCCTTCTCCAATTGATGATACCCCAGCAGCCCCCCAGGAAGTGGAAAAACATTGCACTTGTCATTAAGTCACCACAATTAAGTCAAGTGCAAAACATAGCACTTGTCATCAAGGCACCACAGCACTGAGAGATGAGGGACTTCACGGCCACCGTAGGACTTTATGGCAGAGCCAGGTAGCAAACAGTGTCTGAATTTCAGCCGAGTCCATTAACAACTCTCCTTGCTCCGTCCCCCCACGCCTGCAGATGGCAGAGCTTGGAATGGGGAAGGTGAGACAAGAGAAAGGATGAGCTGCCTTGCCAGTGTGCTTCAGTCAAGATGTAAACTGAAAAAAAAAAAAAGTAAAAAAAAAGGCAGTCGAGTGCTGTTGTTCCTGGGCACATTACACAAATCCACACACCGCCCGCTTTGGTACCCAGGCTGTCGCATCTGCGAGCTCTTCCTCCAATCTGTAAGGCTAATTTGTTCAACAGCTTTGTTCTCCCTCGGGAACGGGGTCGTTGGTCACAGAAGATTGATTAAGCTTTTGGTGAATCAACATTAATGAAAATCAACACTGTCTAATGAGTGTTTTTTATGGCAGCTCCATAAAAAACAGCATTAGGACAGGTAAACAAAGTAACAGCCAGACAAACCAACAACATGCAGTCCTCCTCGAGCCCCTCGTCCTCCCTGCTCCCCTCCAGCGTGGGAAGAGCCCGTTATCACCCAGCAGATGGGACCTTCCCCCTGTGTCCCCAGGGACAGGATGCTCATACAAGCAGTTGCTCACATTCCTGCAGACTCATCTCCAGCACCAGCTAAGATGATACCCCCAGCCAGCTCCTTGCTGGAGAGATGAGCTGAATTTAGCTCTAGATATTGGGAATTTCTGACCTGGGAATAGGATTCTTTCATCTTTACCTATCCCCCTCCTGCCCTGGTGGGTAAATTTCACTAAAACAGCATCAGGGTTTTCTTTTTGAAAACTCACTCCTTGCAAAACAAGCAAAAAATTTAATAAAAGGCTACCCTAAACTGAGTATTTTACTTCTGAAGGCCAGTCAGCCTATGAAGTTGCAGCCAAGCACCTGCTTGAGGGCAAGGAGCATCAGCAAAGCCGTGCTGGGTCAGACCAAAAAAATCTTCCTTGCTGCCTTCTGGGCTCCAAAATGATGCTTGGTTGAGGAAATAAAAAAAAAAAAAAATTGGAGACCTAGACAGGCTGGAGAGCTGGGCAGGGAGAAATTTAATGAAATATAACAAGGGCAAGTCCTGCATCTGGGATAAGAAGAACCTCATGTGCCAGTATCAGTTGGGGACTGACCTGTTGGAGAGCAGTGTAGGGGAAAGGGACCTGGGGGTCCTGGTGGACAGCAGGGTGACCATGAGCCAGCAATGTGCCCTTGTGGCCAAGAAGGCCAATGGCTCCTGGGGTGGATTAGAAGGGGGGTGGTTAGTAGGTCGAGAGAGGTTCTCCTCCCCCTCTGCTCTGCCCTGGTGAGGCCGCATCTGGAATATTGTGTCCAGTTCTGGGCCCCCCAGTTCAAGGACATGGAACTGCTTGAGAGAGTCCAGCACAGAGCCACAAAGATGGAGTGGAACATCTCCCTTCTGAGGAAAGGCTGAGGGAGCTGGGTCTCTTTAGCTTGGAGGAGACTGAGGGGTGACCTCATGAATGTCTATAAATATGTAAAGGGCGAGTGTCATGAGGATGGAGCCAGGCTCTTCTCAGTGACATCCAGTGATAGGACAAGGGGCAAGGGGTGCAAGCTGGAACATAGGAGGTTCCACATAAATATGAGGAAGAACTTCTTCCCAGTGAGGGTGACAGAGCACTGGCACAGGCTGCCCAGAGAGGGTGTGGAGTCTCCTTCTCTGGAGACATTCAAACCCACCTGGATGTGTTCCTGTGTGACCTGATCTAGGTGTTCCTGCTCTGGCAGGGGGACTGGACCGGATGATCTTTTGAGGTCCCTTCCAATCCCTCACATTCTGTGATTCTGTGAAATCACAGGTAACCAAATTGATGGCCCTTCCAGCCTTCAGCTATGGCATCAGGGCTGCAATCTCCCAGCTGTGGAACCAGCACTGCTGCAGCATGGAGATGCCTGGCAGAGGTTTTTGTTTTTTCCCCCAAGGTGCTTCAGCACTTCAGATTTTTCCAGGCCAACCTTTAGAGGCTTCAGATCTAAATGGGATGATTGCAGGAGGCTTCTTGTTACAGGACATCATTAAAAATAATGTATGTGCTTGAACTGCAGTCAGCAGGACCTTGCCAGGGATGAGCGAAGGGAAAGGCGAGCTCTCTGATCTTGGATAGAGAGAACAACCTATTGAAAAGGAACTTAGCCTCTGATACAGAGCCATCGAACTGCTGGAAAGCCCTGGACTCTGCCTCCAGGCTCTTGTACCTTTCAAGGGCAGAAAAACCCTAGGTTTCAGCCCTTCAACTGTATTTGAATGTTTAATTTTTTAGAAAAATCAGCTCTTGTACTGCTTTGGGACCAACTCATTTGACCAGGAGAGTCGAGGCAGTGACAACTCCTGCAGCTTTAGCTCAGTGACAGGTTCTTCCCCTTGAAGCACCAGCTAAAAGTCACACCAGTGGGACAAAAAAAATAAATCTTCTTTATACACACACACAAAAAATAATTTTCTAAGGCTTGCTAGGGTTTGACAGAGGAGAGGTGTGCGAGACACCCAGCTGGGAATTCCCTCCTTGTCAGCAGGATGACAGTGAGGAAGCAGCTCAGGGATTTCTCTCCGAGCATCCCTCCCTCGCAGCGCCGTAAGCCATACCCTCAGCACCAGTACCAGCAACCCCAGTGCCTTTTGCACTGGAAACACTCCTGCAGGCATCAGGGCAAGCTCCACACAGATGCCAAATCCTTGTGAGTGCAGGAAGAGTCACCACAAATCCTCACTGACAGAAACAAGCCTGTTTTTGATAGACACCAGCCCAGGTGAGAAGCATGAGCATTGCCCTGGACCCAGTCCCATCTTGCTCTGCTCCTTCTCCACATGCCCTGGTCTCCCTCTGAGGAGCCCACCCAGCAGCAGACCCACTCCTCACCTTCCCCCACTTCCCCTGCACACCCCTTGCCACCGCCAAAAGCCAGCAGCATCATTCTCACACAGAATAATTTATTTAGTGATGCCACGAGTTCCCATGCATACAAGCCCCTTGTATCTTTTTGGTCTTGGCAATGTATTATTCATGTGCTCCCTTGTTCTTGTACAAGCTGAGAAAAAATAGAGAAAGTAATTCACAGGGAAAAAATAAAATAAAATAAATAAGCAGGATTGTATTTTTTTTTTTTAAAAAAAAAGGACTCGGATCCATTCAAAGAGCTGCCTTCAAGTCTCCTGTGTCACTGCTGATTGAGTTTCTTCTCTCCTCCGCTCCCAGTTCTGTTTGAGTATCTTGTCTCCTTAGTATTACTGTCGTACTTCCTTTTCATATGCCTGAAATATATACTATTGTGTTCCGACTTTTAGTTTTTGTGCAGGGATCCCTTTCATGTCTCATCTTCTGTAAGGTCCTTTTTTCTTGGCAGTCAAGTGCATGAATGTTTGCTGCCAGGAGATTTAGCTTCTATTGTATTCCAGACATTATAATATTTTTTTTTTTTTGTTCTATATTGTCTGTGAGGTGTTCCATGGGTATTTTTTTCACGCTAGCATGACTTTTTCTACCTGGATGCTGCCTGCCTTGCTCTTGCCCCTGCATCCATGAGAACAGCCCAAGGAATGAGCGTGCAAAGGGGTAAGAGGGCAGGGAGCTGGGGCAGCGCTGCTCAGGGTCGTGATTGAACTCATTATCTTTCCCCACTCTACACATGGTTTTAGTACCCACAGTCCCCTCGCAGAACTGGGACACCGAGCAGCAGAGCTCATACCAGGCCAGGCTGCAAATCAGGAGCTGAGACAAAAAAAGCAACCGGGGATTTCTGTCCCAGGGCTCATCAAAGGACTTCTCCGCTAATCCTGACCTGAATTGCCACAGGATTGTTTGCTGCTGCTAAAAGCAGTTTTTGCTCCTGCTTCTTGTAACTTTGGTAACAATTTTCAGTCTTAACAGCAAAGTCCCAAATGAGCAAAACTGAAGAGTAGCGGTTTTGGGGAAATAAATGGGCTGGTTTTAGGCTCTGGGAGCTTGCAATAGGAAAGCCAAGCAAAGCCCTGGAAGCCCACCAGCCCTGCTGGACCCCAGTCTGCCTCCCCAGATAAACCAGGATACTAAACCCAATATCCCCAAGAGGCTTGTGCAGCCACAGGAGCCAGCAAAAAGGGAGTCCCTATCACCCTGATCCCACCTGAGCTGAGTCTCAGAGCAGGTAACACCAAACAAGCACCAACAACCCCAGGACCTCCCTGGGCAAGCCAGCAGCCACACACAGTGCCCATGGGAAGCAAAGAGAAAGGGGCTACAGCCACATCCCTCTTGCAAACTCAACCCTGTGCCAGGGAGTGGGATGCATTTTGCTGCTGGCATGGCTGCAGGCTCAGGGGGCAGAGGATGGGCTATGCCTTCCTGCCCTACCACCTCCCTAGGTCAAGTAAAAAAACCTCTGCAACCCCTTTATCAGCCTACACAACTCCACCAGTGCAACTCAATCACACCTCAAAAGCAACAGCCTCAACACATGGGGTGTTTCTAATCCTTCTGTCCTCAAGAAGTGGAAACACCAGAAAATCCAGACTTTATATGGCTTCAAACAACTCCACTGGGGGCCTAAAGACCAAAAGGCTTCTGGAGAGATTAGTTCTCCCGCAACACGCTTGTGACCAGGCTTTCTGATCTCTATCAGCACCCCTCGAAGAGTAGCTCTTTCTCCATTTGTTCTTTGGACCCCCCTCCTCAATTCTTTCACTAATTATAGTTTGTTGGTTGTTATGGCAACTATGGATTTCTCTCGGTATCCAACTCATGATTTGGCTGCAAATTGCAACACTGGACGAATACAAATAGGCTTTTAAATCCTTTCTGCTTACTAGCCTTCCTGGTAAATCCCCCCCTTCCCCAAAAAAAAAGCTGTCCCATTGGCTGGCTTTTCTTGTTGTTACTCAAGGAGCCTGCAAAGCCAGAGCAGAGTCTTTTGCACCCTGGGGTAGGTAGGAAATGACATGCTTTAAGCAAGACCGCCAGCATCCTCCCGCCCCAAAGGAGCTTGAGCAAGACCTCATTACCAAGCAGACATGAATATACAATGTCACCCACTTCATCTCACATCTTCTGTGACAGTTTTCCAACAGTTGCGTAGTAATAATTTAAGCCAGACATATACCAGGAGTCAAGCTAAGGTCAACTCAACCCATTCCAGATGAGGATGCCATGTTCAAGCAGCTCTGCACAGCCCAGCTGGGGACCACTTAACTCAGCCAATGCAAAAGCACACTCAGAAGCCAAAGCCAAGGGCTTTGCTGTCCTTTTTCCCCCGTTTGTCCTTATCACCTTTTGTGCAACCACTCAGATAATGGGTATTAACAGCTGAGGGACACGGGCTGCTTCCACCAGCAGGCAACGAGTCATCCCACACCACTGAGGCAGGGCAGGAGCATGGTACTTCTCTCTATTCCTCAAACGTCTCAAGAACAGGAGGATGCCCCTGGGCCCTTTCACAGCATTTCTAAATAAAGTCAGTGAAAGCAGTGTTCTGGGCTCCATTTCTTAATGGGCATGGCTTTCATTAGCTATGATGCATAGGCAGTGCTACGTGATCAGCTCCACCACAGGTTGGACACTACGTCTAAAAAGCCTTCATTCATTCAGCCCCTTGCATGGGGACAGAGCAGGGAAGCAGCTTTCCCACAGGGCAGCCTCTCCAAGCAAACTGCTCTAAGGGAAACACTGCACTCAGTTTTTGCTGAGAGCAGCAGCACGGGGCAACCAGACTGGTAAAATGAGAAAAGAATTTGCCCTGGGCTTGTTGAGACAGCAGCACCCTCCTGAGCTGCAGTCCAGCTCCCAAGTGCATGGAGGGATTTCCAGTTAGAGGCTTGGCAAATTAATATGCCCCATACATGGCAGGAGTTTTGTGCTATCAAGCCTTTCCATAGGGTATATTGCATTACCAGCCAGAAAAAAAAAGACAGGTCTCATCCACCCATGACCCATCATTGTACATCACACTTACCTATTCATGTCTACAGGCAGCACCCACTTTTCTTAACGCATTTAACCCACAGAAAATGGGAACCACCGTAGAGTACCATTGACAACTCACCAACCCAGAGCAAAAATGGGACATCATTGTCCACCTGCTGCTTGCAGCCCCTCATATGCATTTTCTGTCAAAAAAAGTATATGCAGTTTTAGGACCACTGAAAATGCCTGGGGATGGGGGAAAGGGTGACCCAATTTCTTCCTACTCCTCACAAGGTGGTTTGCCTTTTCCTTACAGCCTCTGCCTGCTACAGCCACAGGGGGATGATGAGAAAGTTGCTGTGTGACATTCATGAAGTGCCTGCTGATGGAGAGCTCTGTTTACCAAGCCAGCTGGGGAGGGACCTACCATCAGCTCCCAGCATGTAGGAGATCAATACTGTAATTGGGCCTGTTTGTAGCACATGAACTATTGTAGCAATAGGGGCAATGCAAGGAGGGTGGGAGACCAGGATGGGCTGGTTAGCAGGGGCTTGCTGCCCTCTGCTGTGCTGCAGCAGTGGGGGGGCACCCTCTGCTGGTTTTGGCATGGGTGATGGAGGTGGGGATGGGGCTGCACCCCCAATGCACTAACAGGGAGCACAAACCCAGACCTTTCCTGCTGCAAACCATGCAGATCCCAATAGTCCCCAGCACACCCCAGGGGAGGCAGCTGTGGACCCTCCTCTGCAGGCAGGGATGGAGTTGAGTCCTCTCGCATCTCTTTTTCAACTTGAACAGATTTAACACATAGGAAATCACAAACCTTCAAAGTGATTGCAGAGGAGGGAGAAAAGGAATCTGTCAGCTGCTTGCATTTGGAGGAAATGGAGAAAATGAAGTGTTACAAGTGGCAGTAATCAATAAAGCATCACAAGTCCAACACAGAGACCTCCACTCAGCCTGGGCATGCAGTTAGACAGTTAATGATGGGAACCCCCTCCCAGAATTGCTGGCAGTGTCTCCCCAGGGGAAAGGGGGCCCCCATCCCATGTCCATCACCATGTTAAAGGCTCCTTGATAGTCTTCATGAGTGGGTCCATCTGCCATTCTACAAGAGAGAATGAGCATTAGCTCCATCTTACAGACACTAAATTGATGGAGGGTCCTTTATGTCTCTGGGAGCATCCCAAGCACTGGAATTTCAGCTGAGGAGCCACCTCTGAGGATCTCAGCCTCACCAAGTACCAAGTCTAGCTTCTAGAAGTAATCCTACCCCCTCCAACCCATCTACAGGGGACCAAAGCACTGAGCTTCTTTGGTTTCTCACACCTTTGGGGATGCAACAGCAACACACAACTTCGGGTGTGCTAGAAGAGCCCAAGTACTGAGGTTTTGGCAGCTTGGACCAAGGTGAAGTTTCACACACCACCATCCCAGCTCCCACCTGCCTGGTGGGTGCTGAGGTGTGGGTGCCTGCATGGGCACCGTCTGCCATCTCGTGGGCAGTGGGAAGAGAGCACAGGGACTCTTCCCCCGATGGGTTCCCCCCGGGCTTATTTGTCGCCTTTACCATAATAAAGCATTTATCCCAAGTCCACATGCTCTCTGCTCCCCTGGTGCATGCAGCATCGCTTCAGAGGTCACCACGTTGGCTGTACATTCAGGTGAATTATTCATAGGCCAGTATCAAATATTAAAAGCAGAGTTATATTGACATATTCTTTGTATATTCAAGAACACTTTCACCAGTAAATTGCTTTTTCCTTTTTTTTTCTGAGCAGCCCAAGGGCCTACTGATGCCTTGCTGTGTAATTGCACCTTTACATTCCCCCACACTCTCTCTCTGGATGGAGACTAGCAGGACCTTGCTGGGAGCACAGAAATCATCCAGACCAGCAGGCTGGAAATTTGTGGTCCTCTCCAGCCAGGAAAACCTGCACTCCAGCCTCTCCCTCCTCCCTTGCTCAGCTCAGTCTCAGGAGCAAATCCCAATGCCAGGATCTAAGAGAAATGAGGCATCTTTAGCATTGCAACTTAGAGATGACAAGGTTTTCTGCTCTCCCCTACAGATGTTACTGGAGAAGTCCAGAGGAAAGCACCTACACCACCATCTGTCCCAACTGCTTCTGGCTGTCTCCCTTTCTGCCTCCATCCCCAGGAGCCACTGAACAGAACCTTGCTGCTGCAAGATCTCAGCTCTGTAATTCCCAAGTCCCACCATCATCCTAAGAATGCACTCCAGATCCTGCTCCTGGAGCAGGCTGGAATCACCTCTGCTTCCACTGCAATGGGGTCTGAGCCTGCCTTTTCTCCTCCCACAACACCTGCAGAAGCCTCCAGAGAAGGAAGAAAAGGGGAATATATGAATATACCAGGCATAATTTTCATGGGAATCTGCAATGCAGATGTGCTCAGGGAAGCTGGTTCAGCCAGAGCATCGCCTGCTCCTGGCTCCAAGGGATGGATCCAGACAGCAGTGCCTGCTCCCAGGGGGTGGGAGAGGAAAAACCCAGGAAGAAAGGGGCACTGGTGGCACCAGAGAGTTTGGCAGCTTTTGCACAACTGAGACAAGGAGTTTGCCTTCTCTTAAGCAGGCCACGTCTGCTACAGAGACGCTCCATCGCAGGTGTCACACTGAGCAGGTGGAGATGTGGCACCAGCCACTTATCGACACATTAAAGTTCTCCTAAGCTGCCGAGTTAATTCCTCAAACGCCCTTTCAAAGGGCTAGATAAATACAATCTGGGAGCATCTCCGCTCCCTCGGCTCACATATCTTTAGTCAGGCAGAGAGATAACATTTCATACAGATTGAGACAGTTTAAGCAAAGGTTGCTGGCTAACCTTTCCAGCAATGGCTGTTTCCAGTGCTCTGGTTTCCCTCCCCAGCACGGAGACCCAGTGTAAGCCTGGCTGCTCACCGTGCAAGTGCTCCCAGCAAGCAATGGCAGGATGCTGCCTCCCCTACACCGGTATTTCCAAGCATTCCCAGTCACCACCTGCGTATTTTCAGTGCTGTGACACTGATGCTTCCAGGATGAAGTGCCTCAGTGTTACTGTCACATTACTACACACTGTCCACCAGCTCTGTGTGGATGTACACGTGCAGTTCACTCCAGCTCATCCTACCAACTTGTCTTTATCTGGTTCTTAGTGTCTTGGCTGAGGCCAAAGGTAACATCTATGATCTTTGTCTCCTAGTAAAGACCAGTCTCTTGCAAGCCCTAGCTACAAGCAAGGCTGGAAGAACTCTCCACCACACTGCCCACACCTCACCCTTGCAGTGGGAACTGTGGTCCACCCTGGCCTTGAAACAAACTGGGCTACAAGCTCATCCCCAGACACAGCAGGACATGGCAGAGCAGCTCTGCTCCTGCAGCCTCTGCTGAGCATCACAACCCCCATGCAGATTCCAGTATGGCCCAGAGAGAATATCTGCATCTCAGCAATACCCAAGTACAGCCCAAATCCAGCTTTCAAACCTCAGAGCTGAGAAGCATCTGGAGTAAGGGTTTTAGCTGAAGCTGTCAGGCACAGGGTCCAAGTAGGACACACAATCCCATCTCAGACTCCTCTGCTTGGCTGGAATGGGCTCAAAGTGCAGCAGAAGCCATTTCCCTTGTTGCCCATCTCACCATCCCTTGCCATAGGAGCCCTCAGACAAACAGCCAGCGCCACAGTGAGATGGGGAACATCTCAAAACCCATGGCTGGCAAGGGAGGGAAGGAGGAATACTGGCAAGTGACAGAGCCCTTATCTTAATTACAGGCTTATTTGCATTTAAATGAAGGTTATTCTATAATTACCACCAAATGTTTTGTGTTGCAGCTGAAATACCTCTCCATGGGCTGTCAAGCTCCTTCCCATTTTCATTTTCTCTTGCCATTCTTCTGCTTTCTAATCAGCTGGCACATGCAGGGAGGCATTCACGCCGCCCAGCTCCACCGCAGCAGCGCCAGCCCATCCCCTTTGGGGAGGGGGGCTGGGGTACCACTGCAGCCCAGCATCCCTCCAGGGGAGAGGATGCAGCTCCCCAGCTCTGTCCAATGGAGGAGTGAGCAGGTCTCAAGTTCAAACACAGGGGTTTTTTGCAGGCTTCAGTGCAAAACCAAAGCATATGTTCTCTCTGTGCACACGCACATACACAATTAGCTCAAACTTGTTTCAACAGGGTGCTGTGAAAGGCAAGGTCAGTAAGAGATCAAATTCAGGGAGAAAAGGGTTTTGGAACAGGAGTGAATTCTCACATCTACCTCAGAAATTCCTTAACCTGCAGGTTGCCGGAAACCAGCATCCAAGGACATCTCCAGCCTCTCCTGTCCTTTTGTCGTCAGTGGTTATACCCGCAGGCAGGATGGAGACAAACCAGAACCCAGGGAGGGATGTTTGCACTGCAGCTAGCACTTCCTTGCAATAGATAAAGCGCTCCCATTGAGAAAATAACACCCAATTACATCCTTCAAAACAATCACAGTGAACAAATCCATGCAAATGGCCAAATTAAGGCTGAATGAGAAGCCTTCTGCTTTTTCCTAAATCACTATACCTTTAATCAAGCTCCTTTAACAATTGCTCATGAACATTTGCTTGATCTAGCCAGGAGAACCACATTACCAACCAGCCCATACGGAGATGAAGACGACAGCAGCTATTACAGCTGTGGTAGAGGCTCCTGTTTATGAGTCTGTAGTAATGAAAACAGACAGTTATCTCTCACTAGACCCATCGCTCCTCTCCCTGCTCCTCTCCACTGCTCAATCTCAGCTTCAGCACAGCCTTCACATCCCCCTGCCAAATTCCAAGTCTCTGCTTCCATCTCATGGAGAGACCAGATCTCTTCAGCTCCGTTGTGAAGTTACTTTTTTTTTTAAGCAGACAAAAAAAGGCCCCACTCCCTCTCCCACAATTTCATACTCCCTCTCCCACAATTTCACATAGCCCGAGGCAGACTTACAGCATGGAAATTTTTAGCCTGAACAATTACCACTTGGCAAAGAGTTAACTTGCTGCAAACAAGATCTTATAATGGGCAGTCTTGGCTATAAGCAACTCTGCTGGCTCCATTTAAAGCTAGCTCCATACCTCGGGATAGATAACCTCCCCCCCCACATTCCATTTCACAGCTATTTATGTTTAATAAGTGGCAGCACCAGCAGCATGGGAAATCAGCAGTGTGTCCACGATGCAGGTTGGGTGCTGATGCACACACCAAACCATTTCATCTTATTCCTCCATCACAGGAAAGATAAGGGCAAAACCCACCAAGAAGCCCCAGTCCTGACAGTATAATCACCTCCTTTATTGTCTCAGCAACCCCAGCAAGGGGTGCAGACAGCTCCTACCACTCTGCCACCACTGTTCAAGCTGCCTCTTGGGTATTTCCCAAGGCAATCACCATAGCTGAACACCTTCATTTCATCCTTGCTGTCAGCCTCCACTCTCCAGACAGGGTTATTTATTATCACAGAGCCCACAGTGCCAGCAGTACCTGGGGAAGATGCTTTTCTTGCAGCCCAATTGCCCCTAAGTTACACAGCAAGACTGGGGGCAGGGAGCTTTTGAGGCACCTCTGGAAAGCTACAGCTTCTGGATTTAGCTGACATTTTGAGTGGAGTATTTTAGATTCAGAAGCTCATGTCCATGAAGAAAGACTCCAGCAACTCAGCATCCAAGAGTGTCCTTAACTTATAAAATCCAAAAGGTTCCTCCTGCTGCCCCCCCGCATCAATTACCATCTCTAAACTGCATCAAGACAAGCCTGTAGCCCCTGCTTTCCTCGCAGATGCCACGCAAAGCAGCCCTGTCACAGAGGATTTCACAGGGCTGGTGATGAGGCTTCAGCTAGTGACTGTCTGGGATGTAGTCATGGTCTGTTAATTAAGTGACAGCATTTGCCTGGTGCAGAGGTGGAGCTGTGAGGAGTTTGAGGTGGAAGCAGGACCTGTTTCAGGAGATGCTACAGACAGGGGAAGGTAGATACAGCTGTAGAAAGGTGCATTGCATCTTACTAGGTGCAGCTCAGCCCCCTTTGTAGGATGATTTAGACTGCAAAGAATCTGCTAGGGGAACAGAAAGACCCTCATCTCCCCATCCTCCAGGCACGGGTGGGCTCATCGAGTCTGCACCCTGCCAACAGCAAGCATTTGGAGATGTAAGGACTTGTTCCAGATCCATCTTTAATACATCAATCTATGCAAAAAGCAGCTTCCTGGCACACTGGAAGTCCTCAAGCCCTGGCAGAGCGCAGCGGTGCAGGAACTGCCAGACATCTTACACTGGAGAGTCAGTGCTACGCTGCCCGTTCACTCTCAGGGGGTTCAGTACAAAATAAAACTCTTCTGAGCTTTTAATCTAGTTACAAATCTCTTTTCCAAAACTCCTCTCATCTGGAAGGGAGAAAAAAAAAACAAGGCAAGAAGCATCGCATCTCTCTTCCTTCTCCATCTCCCTCCCCTCTGCCTTCAAGTGCTCCTTGGAGTGTCTCTGCGGAATCATGTTTATATGCAGTGAGTGGTGTTGTTAGTTAATAACATCGCGATCGCTGAACCTCCCTAATGAAAGAGAGAGACAACATAAACTGTCATTTCAAACAAACATGCAATCAGGGTACCAGCAGCTCTGAAAATATTATCTTCCCCAATTTCACGGGCTTCATGCAGGAAATAGGCTGCTTTCATGGGGATTCTGGTGCGTGGCTGCTCACGCGCAGGACTCGGGAGCGGAGGGGACACATTAAAGCCATGAAATCGGCTGGGCTATGAAGGAGGAATTGTTTTAACAGCTGGAGCTGGGAAGGACAAATAACAGCAGCGATTATATCTTCATTGCTCATCGTAACCAATGCACCAGGCAAGTTGTAATTAGAGTGTGAAGAGCTGAAGGTTTGATAGCGAAGGCTCTGAGCTCGTGATTAGACACAGCACATTTGTGCCTGCCCCACAGCCACCCTGCCCCTTTCGAGTGGGGAGCAGAGCTCAGGTCAGGCACTTGGGTGCTGCTGCAAGCACTGCCCGACCTGCACAAGATCAGTGCCTGGGATGCTGTGGCCATACACTGCACCATGTCCTCCTCCCCTTACTCACAACTCACACACGTCTTCACAGCCCTAGACAAACCACCATTTTTCAGCTTTGAGGTGATCTCCAGCTGATACAAAGCTTTAAGTCTACAAAGCAAGGCTGACTTAGAGCAGCTACTGATCAGCACCATGTTTGAAATGCTCTGAAGACCTCAATCTTCGCAACTATCCTGGATAGGTATATTGATGAGAATGGTCCTTTCCATGCAGAGGAAACTTCTCTAAGTTCATAGACCCACTAATGAGAGTTTGGCAAGCCACTGGGGCTTAGAGACCTTGGGAGAGCGTGGCTCAGGATGGATTGCCCTCCCAGCCACAACCCACCTTGCTCAGGGCTGACAAGGGCAGGAGATCTGCCTGGGTTCACCTGAAGCTGCCTTACACAACCCTTCCATGGGAGCCAAATCCAGAAGGGATTACTCTTGCAGCCCCCATGGTCCAACAATGCCTTTTGGACCTGCTTGGCCAAGTCTTTCTTCCTCATACCAACCTCTTGACAGCCTACATTTCTGCACAGCCTCCCCAGGAGACATCTAAACTGAATGGACTGTGGACAGAGACTGAGCTAAGAGCTTCAAAGAGCTTTCCCTTGACTCTTTCCCCCCCATACACACCAGGAGAGATCCCTCTGGAAAGCAAGATTGGAAGATGCCACCTCCTCTTCCTCCTAATGCCATCACCACTCAGGTGAGTGGAGAAGGACCATGCCTCTGTTTGAAGGCAGCTCCCCACCACTAAATTAGTCTGACAGAGCTCAAGGAGAAAGATTTAGACAAAAGGGTCTCAGTTTTATCTTGCAAAGTATTTATTTTGGCAACCATTTTAATAAGCACCTTAGAAAAAGCCCAGCTGCACTTACATACTGGTCCCCTCCCTGGCCATCATGGGATGGAAGGTGAACAGGGTGAAAATACCCCATCGCCAGCCACATGCCAATGCCTATGGAAAGGGATAGCCTTAAGGGAGGCAAATCACAGCAAAAATCTCTTCCTCGAGGTAAAGGAGAGGGCTAATTTCCCTCCACTTCAACATTTTAATAGACAACAACACAGCAGAGAGACCTCATGGGAGAGCTGCACGGGAGGTGACAGTGCTGCCACTGACGCTTGGCAGCCGAATTCAAATGAAGTTTAAAAACTCTTCTGACATTTAAGAAAAAAAAAAAAATCAACAAGCATCTAAAGTGATGAGGGGACGAGGCATATAACTGGCTGAATGTCACATTTAAAGCTGGGAAGATAGCAGCTGCTTTATCTCCTAAAGCAGGTGCTTGGAGTGGTAAATAAGGCACAGAGGGCCAGATTCTGCTCTCCCATCAGCATCCCTCCATTGCCCACGATGGAGCAGCTCTGGATTTGCACCAACATGACAGACAGCCCAGAATGGGACTGGAGAGTCTATTAAACTTTAATACATCTGAGCATCAACAACGAGCATGCCACGAGCCCCCTGCCTTGACTCCAAATATCTATAGAGGCCACAGCCACACCAGTAAAAATTTATTGATTTAAATTGGCAGTGCCCTTTTGGAATCAGTCGTTGTTCTGACTGATGTACAGATATGAGCAAAAGGACATTTGAAGCATTTTAATGCACTTTTTACTGCATTATCTCTCCCCATGATCTTAGCTGCTTCATGGAAATGACTCACATAGCAAGTAGAAGAAACCAATGTAATTAACGACCTGGCAACTCTGTAATGATCCTTTCTACATAAAAAGGTCTTCCCTATGCTATGAATAGACTTGAAGTAATTTATTGCAACCCATATAAAGATGAGACTGCTTTGACCTTGGGGATTTTCTTTAAGTTTTTTTTTTTTAAACAATCATAATTGCTAAGAAGATTTTAAGTGATAGCAGTTTAAAGAAATCTTTTTTATATGTGATATGAAAAGTGAAGAATTATCATGAACAGCCTTCAGAGAGAATATTAACAAGCATCCTCTGCATTGCTTAGGGGTGAGATTTCAAGTCTAAACAATAGATTTCTTCCATTTCTTATGGGCATTACTCTAATCCTCAATACATTAAAGCACAGATGTAGTTTTACTCCCACAGGTAGCTCCCAGGAAATTAAGAATATGCAGGAAAGCCTGTGGGGAAGCCAAGAACAAGCACAGAATCACAGAATCACAGAATGTTAGGGATTGGAAGGGACCTCAAAAGATCATCTAGTACAATCCCCCTGCCAGAGCAGGAACACCTAGGTCAGGTCACACAGGAACATGTCCAGGTGGGTTTTGAATGTCTCCAGAGAAGGAGACTCCACAACCTCTCTGGGCAGCCTGTTCCAGTGCTCTGTCACCCTCACTGTGAAGAAATTCTTCCTCACATTTATGTGGAACCTCCTATGTTCCAGCTTACACCCATTGCCCCTTGTCCTATCATTGGATGTCACTGAGAAGAGCCTGGCTCCATCCTCATGACACTCACCCTTGACATATTTATAAACATTAATGAGGTCACCCCTCAGTCTCCTCTTCTCCAAGCTAAAGAGACCCAGCTCCCTCAGCCTTTCCTCATAAGGGAGATGTTCCACTCCCTTAAGCAGTTCCACTTCATTCTCCAGCCTGTCCCATGGAGCTCGTGACCTGGCTTTTATGGACCTGACTGAGATGAGCCTCAGTTCTGCACATATTTAACCCCTCTAACAGCACATGGACCTTCTTGCTCACACACACCTTTTCTCCCTCATCCTAAGCAGCCTATGCAGTCCACACATCAGTGCTCTCTATATTCATATAGAGCTCAACCACGATTTACTGCCATGGGGCTGTTGGTAAATTCTTAGCTTTATGTTCAGCATGATAGCTTCATATTGGCTTTTACTGTTTGCAGTAAAGCCTTTACTCTTTCCATCTTGCTAACACCTTGCCTGCCTGTGCGTGTTGCTTGCTTTCCCCTTGTTTCTCATTTCATCTGGCTCGTGTGACTTTCATATTCCCCAGACCCCTGCATTTTCACAGGGAAAGTATCATAGGCAGGTGATTTAAGGAGAAGTTGAGTTCAGTCTATCAGGGCTCTTTTCAAGGTCTTTGAGAGAGGCAGGGACACCTGGAAAGGGGTCACATCACACACTGGATTAGTTGTCACAGGACATCTAACACGACATGCTAGAGTGACTTCCACCCTTTGAAGTACCCAGAGCTGTTTTGATTCCTTTTCCAGAGCTTTGGGGCCATCTCGATTACAAGGAAACATGTTGAGCGAAGGAATAAATCTGGCCGAGGAAAGGCTAAGTTGCAGGTCTGACTGGAAAGAGCTGGGATGGAACCACTTTCCATCAGAAAAAGCAGATTTGTTGGAACAAAAAAAACTTTGCAGAGTCAGGTCTTTTTCTGCAGAAATTTCATTTCACAGAAGATAAAAAAATTACATCCAACAACTTGGAATCACTCTGCTTTGATACACCTCAAAATCCTGCATTTGCATTCTTTGTTTCAAAACAACTTAAACCTCAGATTTGTTTTCCCTCAATTGTTTCCCATTGTGCTTTGTCAAGCAAGACATAAACAAGCTAATGCACAACCAAGATATGTTCCTGTAACATCTTGAAGGAGTTTGGAAACCCATCCCATTCAAAACAAAGCCACCGTCCCCAAACCTCACAGCTGAAGAAAGAATTTCACCGGTGCAAAAGGTATGAAAATAGCAACTTATTTCAAAATTCACACCTTGGATGAGAATAGTCATCCATTCCACCAAGTGGAAATGCTGGAAATAGTCAAGTATCAAAATGACTACAGAAAACCACAGGTTTTTTCACCTCTCCTACACTAGGTTTTATCATATTAAATATGCAGCATTATTTTTTTTATATAATTTAAGTTATAACTAAATGTGAGAATTATATTTAAGAGAAAGAGAAGCAACAAGTCAATACCCACTATTTTGATTTCAAGGCACTTAAAATGCTGGTAGAAGCAATCAGACTCAGCAGGAGCTAAAAATTATCTTCCAGAAGAAAGTTATTTCTCAAAAAACACCCAAACCAAAACCCCTCTACCATCCTGCTTCATATTGACTATCAGATCACATCACTTACAATCACTACCATATCTCACATTAAAAAATTAAGTCCATAACTGCAGAGAAACATCTACCCATTTCTTTTATAGCTTCTTGCCACAACGAGCTATATATCTCCATTATCGCGGCGCTATCACCAACACACAATAGATCCGAGCTCGCGTCATAAATAATGCTTTCATGTAACCAAGTTATGCTTAGGAGTACAGGCATAAATTAACACTCAGCCATGTAACTCTAAATAGTATTTTAGGCCTTGTCAGAAACCAATTATGCAAACTATCCTCCTTGCAAAGATCTGCTCATGATACTTCAAAGCGTTACCTCATTTCAACCACCATGGACAAGGCACTGGGCTGTGAATTAGGAGATCAGGGCTGATTTGGGGGATGCTTGGATGATTAAACCTTCTGAAGTCATCTAATAACTAACATCATTGCTTGAAAGCATCTGTACACCTTCCAAAAAAAAAAAAATTTTAATTTGTCATTTCTATGCCCGGAATGATAGTGCCTCCACCCAGACCCAATCCCAAGTCAGCAAATATCCCAAAATCTAAATACACAGGAGGGACTACCAGGAGCAAGATTTGCAAGGTTTAATAAATGACAGAGCCAATAAAGCTTGTGCTGCCTGTATCTTTGCACCAGTTTGGCTGCAGCCCAGAGGACTACAACACAGCCTTATTTCAGCCAGGAACCGAGGCACGCGAAGATTCAACGCCTTTCTCAAGGTTGCGCACAACCCGGTGGGAGAGGTGGGGAAAAATGAGAAGCATCCGTTATCTTTCCATCCCAGGCTGGATAGCTGAAAGTGGCACCAGTCAGAAATCACTAGCTGGCTGTAAAAATCTTGGCTGCTTTCCATTCAAGTGAGGAATGGGTATGAAAATCCCTAAGGACGTTTACTCAAGTCCCTGGTAATAGTTTATCAACACGCATTTAATTGTCCCAAATACCCTGTCCCTAAGAAACGAGCAGTTTCTTTTTTTCCTCTTTATTACAATTCTCCTACCTCACCCAGCAACCATTCAGATTTTATGATTTCCATGATCCTTCCCAAAACTATACTCCCCAGGCACAGTTCCCATTGATCCACAGGCACTTCTTTTGGCCAACTGAAGCCATCTCCTCCTGGCCACATCGCTGCTCACATCTCCCTCAACTCACAAGAGTTTGCTGCAAATCTGATAGCAGATGTGATTTCCAGCTGAGTCTATAGACCGACCGCAGTAGGTTCATTAATAACAATTATTAAGTGCTTTATGTTACAAATTAGGCCTCTAGGAATACAACAAAATATCCAGCCGGTTGTTTTATGGTCTCTTGTCAGAAAGAACTGTAAATTCCCATTATAACAACACTATCACCATGGAAAAGTGGGTATAGGAACTCATCATAAATAATGCTTTTAAATAGCTAAATCATCATTGAATGCAAGAGCATAAATTAGTACCCACATGCGACGCCATGGAAGGCCTCAGCTAACTGCTTTCACACATCAGCCAGCAAATGCACAGATTTTTGCAAGTTGCATGGAGGGCATCTTCCTTTAGCTGCTTATGAGCACCCAGAAGCTGCACCAGAAACAACCACACTGATCTGGGTATTTTGCTTAATGTCTATAGCAATGTCACACCAATAACCTTTGGGAATTGACAGGTCAAGCAACAGAGGAGCTGGTACGACAATGGAGGGAGGAAAGAAATGGCTCCCAGCCATGCCCTCAAGAGTTACCACAACTCCACAGGGAGGCTGGGAAGAGATGCAGATACCCAGGCTGCCAACACTGGCTGGGAAATGCAGAGCAGCAGGGTGTGAAGAAACCTTGCCTTCTGCCCACAAAGAGAGGGGAAAAATCACATCCACTCTCCTCACCCAGCAGTCCCCTACTTGGTTCCATCCAAGCAATTTCTCCCAGGGATCCTCGCTCCTCTTGAGGGTGCACCAGAGGTGCACTGGACACAGATAAAATGAATCCGTGCACACAAAAAGATTGAGGCCACAGGTCCCACCGGGGATATCTCGGGCATTTATTTTCAGTCACTTCTGCCCAGGGCTAGATGCAAGGTAGCAGAGAAGAAGCAGCTTATTCATCCCATTACTGGGCCCTTGAGGCATCCAGTTTCCCCCACCATGAAAATTTTAATAAAACCGGTGCATCGACTTTCAATTAGAAGGCCGTAAAACGGTTCATTTTCATCTGTTTGTTGCACAGTAACACAGATCCTCGGGAGAAAACAGCGCCTTTTCCAGACTGTCTGCAACGCAGAGAGCATTAATTGAATATTCTGTTGAAACCACCTTCAATTAGTGCCTCCGAGTTTTGCATGACATTCATCACTGCAACTCGCCCGATTCTGCATGCAGCACATTTGGGGTTTCGTGACGTGCACATCACATTAACTCACAGCGTTAGCCCCAAAATAACAATTTTATTTGCTAATGAGATGCTAGCCAGTGTAGGGTAAGACAGGCTGCTGCTGCACAAGGCAATGACTTTCCTGGTCTGGTCAGCACAAAGCAGAATGGGTTCCCCAACCAGAGAATCACCACCATTGATAAATCCCTCACACTAACCCAAACCATAGCATTGCTCTTCCAGTTTCTCTGTATGGGGAAGCTGAAGCCAATTTTATAGATCATGTTATGAAATAGATGTAGCATCCTTTATTGTAGTTTCCCCAAAAGCCCGGAAAACAAAAGTAAGTGCATTCACATCCCAGATGGGATTCAAGCTACAAACGTTTGTCCTATGGATCCTGAGGCACCATCAAGCCCTAAACTTCCTATTTTTGCCATATTTTAGGAAAAAATTCAAGCTGAGTGCTGGCCAGGAGACAGATGCAAGTAGTAACTCCAGTGAGATTTCTGTAATCTGCTGGCTGTAAGCCTCACCCACATTGAGGGATGGCCAAAGCCATCCATGCCAGGTCCGATTTCTCCCAACAAAAAGGTTTTGCTGCAAATGCTGCCCCAGACTCATTCAGTGCACAGAGCAAACGAGTCCCTGCTGTGATCCCCAAAGCTCCCCAGAGCTGCTGTGCTTCTCTCCCCCACCTCACAAGCAGCACTCAGCATGGAGCAGAGGGGCTGGAAGATATTCTGGTGGAAATGTGCTTTCATCTTTTCTCGAAAAAAAAGAAAAAGCATGTTTTAAATTTTGCATGCATCTCTGCTGACTGGAGGGATCTTTTTCTGCTGAGTCCTACTACGCAGCGACCTCCTTTCCATTTATTCCAGACACTGCCAGAGTCTCTCCAAACATTGATGTAAAAGGCAGAGGGGAGCCTGGTGTTTGTCAGCACCAGGAGCTCGTGACCAAATAGCCCACAGCAGCACAAGAAATGACAGGACCAAGGTGGCTTAGCAGACACATGGATGGGGGATTTAGAGGTGTTACACATGGCTGTGCATCTTATACCATGGAAATGGTTTCTTTGGTTTAGATTGTTATACAGGGAAGCAGCATAGCTGACAAAGATGAGCCATGCAAGCAGGACGCACCACTTCCCTGTACACAGCCTCAGTTTCCCCAACTTTAAGCTGAAGCATGGCAAAAAAAAAAGCAGAGCAGACTTTGTAGAGCATATTGTCATCTACTGAGAGCATACTGTCATCTACTGAGGTGACAGGCTATATTAGCAAGGTGCTATTAATAAGCAGATCTTACATCCAACATTTTACATACAAAATTGCATGATGTTTAACCTTGTGTCAAGTGCACAGCAAGCTGATTTTTTTAATTGCAGGGTGATGGGTTTTTTCTTCTTCCCTCCAGTGCAGCTCCGTTATCAGCCAACAAATCACTGGAAAGCTGCAGGTGAGGAAGGGAATAAAGAAGGGTCCACAGGCACGCATCTAACATCCACGTGCAATTAGCAGTTCTGCTCGCCGGCAGCATGCACGAGGGCAGTCGGCCACTTAGATGAGCAATTACCAAGGCTACGCCACGCGTGAACTGATTGAGGTCCCCTCCCACCACCAAATCGCTGCTTAAGCCTCAGGCTGAGCGGCTGCAGTGCAAAGCTGCTGTGACATTTAAGGCTCAGTGCGGGGCAAATTTCATTTCTTGCACATAAACCATACATGCCTGCATTTTCACCAGGGCTTGGAGTTGGGCTCTTGGCTTCCACAGGGAGAAAACACATGGTTGCTTCAGGAAAAAACCCAATACAGCAGCAACCTGAGTTCTTGAAAGAAACCCCACGCTCTGGCCAACTTTTTTTTTTTTTTTTAATTGTTTCTTAACTTTCTATCTGCACAGCAATCTAATATAATCAGGTCTTCTGCACAGGGGATTAGCAGGCTTATATCCCGTGGATCCAATCAGGAAAGTCTATCAGCAAAACATACTTATGTTGATACAGCTATTATAATCTGCATAATTCTTCTGAGTTCACGTACTTAATGGATAGCAAACAGAGTCATTACTGCTGCAACTTACATCCATAGGATCTCTATGAGCCATTCACTGCAGCGTTTTTTATTATTCATAGCTTTAGTTATTGATTTTCAGGAGAAGATACATGCTTTTAAGCACCATAAAAGCAAGAGAGGAAAACAAATAGCACTATTCCAAGATTAATACACTGCTCATAATAAAAGTATGGCTGTCACATTGCACTGTGTGTAGCTGATGGAGCCTTGACAAATTCCATGCAAAATGGCTGAGCTGCTTAAGAAGCTTGTTAAATAATTTAAAGGCAAGTTTTACTGGAGGCAGGAAAGTTCTTCCCCAAATCCACTTTCTTAGATTTATGAGCTGGGAGTATGTTAATCAACCCAAGTGCGGGATTCGGATGCGATGCTGCCTCCCAGCAGGGCACAGTCTGGGTGGAGGATTTAAGAGATATATTATATGATGAAGTGTGGGCCCTGTGTGGTTTGTGGCTGCGAGGTCTCCAATCTGCTCTCCAGCTGTCAAGCTTGGATGCAATGGTGGCCCACACTCATCAAACCATGAGGCACCAGAAATCCTCCAAGGCAGACTTGTATACCTGGACAGCATGAGGACCACTCATCCTGCCCTTTCTTGGCTCTCCAGCACAGGATTCATCTCAAGGATTCTTCCCAGACAGCTTGATTACACCTCAAGATTCCTCCCAGGATCAGGACTGGCTACAAAAAGACTCTTCCCTTCTTACCACGATACATTTCCATAGCAAACTCGTCTATCACAGATCCTCCCAGCAGGTACAAGTGATGCACAGGGACATCTTCAGCCTGTACAGTCCAAAAGTGGCACTGGGAAGGGCTGGACAACTCTAGCATCACTGCTTGACAACAACTTTCATCACTTTGTGCTCCCTGGCAGACAGAGCTGCACTGCTAAATCAACCTGGTAGATCAGAACTATCATCCCTAGCAGAAAGACTCCCCGGTTATTTATGTGAGGAAGAGCTTCCAGTGCCCAAGAGCCTCTTCAACATCACAGGACAGCAAGCGCAAAGCCAAGCTCAAAGCTGGCAGAGCACCGCAAAAAGCAACAACACGCTTGTTTGTTCACTTAAAGGCTCACGTAGGAGGCAAAGGACCTTCCAAATTACAACATTTCTATAGCAACCAGAGTCCCACCATGGTCTTTTTGTTCCAGACACTGTACAGACTGTCTCCATATTAATAACCCTGCTTCCCAAGGAGGCAAGAAAAAAGAAAAACACCCTCAAGACCCAAGGAGCTGCTCTAGCAGTTAAGCAAGGAGGAATGCAGCCAGGGGAAGGCTCTGCAATACCTTGTAAACCACCTGTATCCAGTGCAGCCACCTGAAGGACCTTATAATCAGCCTTCCAGGGCTCTTCCAAACCCACAGAAGAAGAGTTGGATGCCTAAGTCTTCCATAATTAGCCTCCTAAGTTCCTACTTTAAAGAACACATCCATTTATTTGCAGATAGTTTCATAAAGCATCTTTGCAGAACTATCACCCTTCCCAAGAGGGGCCAGTTAAGCAAAGCACTATATAACTAAGACAAGCATAAATATTTAAGGACCCCAGAAATTCTTCTCTGTCCCATCCCCATCCTTGCATGCAGGAAAATCTGTGATCTGAATGAAGCCAGGTGCTTGAAATAGGTGAAGCATCTCAGACAAGTGATTTAAGCCCAAGTATCAGCCATTTGGGAGGACCCCCATCCCCGAGAGCAGGCAGGAGCTGGTTTGTACACAGCATCTCACCACCTGAGATCAGCAAGGCTCTTCACTCCCTGCACCACACGCTCTGTTCTGCATTTATCCATTAATAATAAGCTGTCAGATTCCTGGTTTGTACCAATTATAAATTAATCTCTTTTAATTGGCCATGCTTCTCAGCCCAACTCAGGAACAATAGCTCCCCATGGGTCCTTTATGCCACATGGTTATGGGCACCTAAGAGTTAGTACCTGCTGAAGGACCCCACTGCCCCCTCCCACCTGCAATAAAGAAGCCAGTGGGGGAACAGGGACATTCATCACCACCACCATCATGATTAAAATGCATTGGCATCACTCCTGCAGCTGGGCATCCTCCACCTCTAGTACCCTGAGCAAGGCTGCTCAGCCCATACAACAACTTGGAGAAATGCCTCCCCCCAAAATCTGTCCTGAAGGGGAACTAGAGCATATGGGGAGAGCTAGAGGCAAGGGAGAAACTGAGGCACAGGGCTTTAACTGCAATGTGGCAAACCTGGTGTGCTCCAGCAGAGGAGAAGGACAGTTGTAAAGGTACTAGAGGTTTAATGCTGGAGCTGAAGTCAGCTGTTCAGCTTTGTTAACCCCAAAAGCTCAAGCTCTCTCTTGCGTACACGCATTTTGGAGCGTGCTAAGGAGGCAGCAACAGGCTGCAAGACCCACATTTTGCTCACTTGCAAAAAACCAGACCTGCTTCATCATTTATTCATACCCATCTAACATACACTATCAGTGCTTGCCTAATATATGTATTTACCATAACACACCAAAGCAGGAGTGGGAGCATCCAGGCAAGGAGAGACATAGCATGCAAGCAGCTCTGGTGCCCAAAAACATCCCTGGATGTGCAGTGAGGCTGGGGATGCAGAAAGGACTACCCCTCTGCTTCCCAGGGGATGCAGGCTGCAAAGAGCCTCTTGAAGAGCCTTTTTCAAAAACATGCCAATTTAAACAGGAATCACAGAATAGCCTTGGTTGGAAAAGGCCTCTATGATCATCAAGTCCAACCATTAACCCAGCACTGCAAATTCAAGTTTCCCTTGCAGCTCTACCTTCCTGCAGCACACACACACAGAGCTAAAACACATTCTTACAACTTACTTTTTTTTTTTTTAGGCAATTTTTACAATACTCTGAAATTCTCCACCCAGGAGTGAACAATTTCACCTTGTGCTCCCCATCCCAGCACCCAAATCTCATCCAACACCAGCTCCCATGGACAGGCTTATCTCAAAGGTTGTTGGGTTTTTTAAGTTATTTTTGTTTGCTTTTTGCACAAACCCAAGAGGTGCAACCGCACATGATGGAGAAACAGAAAAAACACCACAAATTTTGTACCTTGGGAGCCTCTCAGCCACACAAACAACCCCTCAATATTTAAAAACACAACACCAACACCATCACAAACAACTTCTGCAGTCAGACCGTCCCCCCAAAGGGAACACACCGCCACAACTTCAACACCAGTATCTGCATGGACCCTACAAGGTCCCAGACAACAGACTAGGGATACATCCAAGCCCCTGCCTTCGCCCCCCTCCTAACACAGCTTTAAGGAAGCTTTTAAAGTTCCTCTGACCTTTTTGTAGAGAAGTCTTATTCCTGTCGTTGTCCCCTGTCTTCTCGAATGTGGGCTGTCCTCAGCAGCTCCATGAGTATCTTTGGGGAGCTCCTTACACATGAAAACAGGAGTCTGTATCTCATTAGTTGCAACAAATGTATACCTAGGTGTGTTTTGAATGTCCATAAAGCACTGCAACAGCCCAGACTCCTCCGAGCACAACCCCACGGCTTAGACCAAGGAGCACTTCACATCCCCAGAGAGACAAAGTGAGTGCCTCCCTCCCCAGCCCCTTTTATACCCACAGCCCACCACAGCTGAACAGCATTGTCACACTTTGCTCCTAATTAGCTCCCAGCTGCAGGCTGTGGGCAATCATCCCCACTCCTATTTAACCCCACGGCACTTTATTTTCTTGTTTTCCTTCTGGTTTGGGGCAATGCTTGATGAGGTTAATGCGGCTCAGGTGTTATGCATGGGCTCAGCACCTGGAGTGCAGGTTGGGCTCTCATTCCAATGCATGCAAAACAGACAGAGAGTGCGGGAGAACTTTTATCCCTGCCTCGTGTAGGGCTGCAAACTTTGGGGATGGGTTTAAATCCTGGCGGTGGAGGCCGCCCATGGGCCCTCCCGCCCGCCAGGCGGCGCTGGGGTGGCGCCAGGCAGCGCTGGTGGGCGGGGCGAAGGACCGGAAGTGCCGTCGCGCCGATAGTGACGTCAGAAGCTGCGGCCGGTGCCGGGGAGGCGCTGCCGGGTATAAGCTCCGGGCGGTGAGTCTGAGCTTATGTCGTTGTGTTGGTACCGGCTGGGTGCGGCTCGGTCCCTGCAGCAGCGTGAGCTCTGGCGCATGTAGAGCTTCCCCCTGGTGAGGAGCTCGGTCGGGCCTGTCCCGTTAAAGGGCCATGCTCGGTTGGGCCTGGTGAAAGGCCCGGTTGGTTGGGCCCTGATGAGCCCCACTGCCCGGTGAGGGGCCTGGCCGGTTGAGCCCCGGTGTCAGTGTAGCAGCTCGGTCTGTAGGGCCCTGGTGAGCCTTAGCGCCCAGTGAGGAGCCTGGTTGGTTGGCCCCGGTGCCCGTTAAGGACGCTGGTTAGTTGAGCCCCAGCAAGCCTTGGTGCTCGGTGAGGAGCCTCATCGACTGAGCCTTGGCAAACCCCGCTGTCCACCCATTCAGGCCGTAGTGGTCGTTGAGGCAGCAGCTGGCAGAGCTCGAGGGCAGCTCCCCCTGCCCCCCGCTCTGCCATGCCAGGCCAGGGGCCATCAGGGGTCCGTTGGGCACTGGTAGCACTGGTTGCTGCACTGGGCTGGCTGCTGGCCCTGCAGCTGCTGCTCGACCTGTGGGCGTTGGGGCTGCTCTGTGGGGCGCTGGCAGCACTGGGCGGCTGGCTGGGCCCCCGTGCCATCAGCCTCCCTGGGTGGCGGCTGCGTCTGGAGCGATTTGTCAGCTCCCTGCAGCCCCCGCCTCACTGCCCGGCAGCCGAGGGGTGGCTGGAGAGGGAGATCGCCAGCACCATCCACAAAGTGGTGCGGGACTTTGTTGCTTCCTGGTACCGCACCATCAGCACTGAGCCAGCCTTTGAGATCGAGGTGGAGAAGGCCATGACAGGCTTGGCCACTGAGCTGAGGTGGCGGATGGGGCAAGTGGACCGCCAAGCCCTGGCCCACCGCCTCCTCCTCCTCTGCGGCCATCACTTGCAGAGCTACCTGCAGGCCCGTGAGGCTGTGAAGGGTGACCCGAGGGGTGGCCGGACACTGTGGCGGGAGTACAGCCGGCTGGCAGAGCCACACCCTGCTCTCCGCAGCCCTGCAGCTGAGGTGGGCTACACTCGGGCTGCCGTGGAGATACTGCTGCAGGCACTGGTGCCCCAGCCCCACCTGGAGACACGGACAGGGCGCTTTGTGGTGGTGGAGCTGGTCGCCTGCAATGTGTTGCTGCCAGCCATCAGGAAGATGGCTGATCCTGACTGGATCAACTTGCTGCTCATTGGGGCTTTCTCCAAAAAGACCCGGGGAGAGGAGCCACCCCCTGCACCCCCGGTACCTGACTTTTTGCCCTTCACAGTGCAGACAGATGCCACCCCTGCTGGGCTGCCCCCCTCCCCGAGGGCCGCAGAGGTGCCTGGGCGAGAGGCAGGCGCTGGTGGTGAGGAGGGAGATGACCTGGTGAGTAGGCTGTGCCACACAGAAGAGCACTTCCTCCGCCCACGAGCCCTGGGCTCTCTGTTTCCCTATGAGGGTTTGGAGTTGGAGTCCCCTGCACCTGATGCAGGCCTGGACACAGACCTGCTGGCACTGTCACCTGTGGGGGATTTCCTTGATGAACCTCTCCAGGATGCTTCCACTGTGCTGGAGGGACCAGCCACTTCAGAGGATGGAGTGGGGGACCTGGAGGAGGGCATTGCCACCAGCTCGGATGCTGGCCTGCTTCCTACCTCTACTTCTGTGCTGAGCTCCTGTCCTGACATCCAGATCAACCCGGCAACTGAGAAGAAAGAGGAAAGCCGAGCTGTCCTCAAAAAGTCGTCTTCACAGAGACCTTCCAGCTTGGGGAAAGATCTGGGAGCATCAGAGGGCCCACCACAAAGTCCCACAGACCCAGGGCAAACTCTGCCCCTGCTTTCATCCTCCCCAATGGCTTCTAGCACCTTCACCTTTGAGCCCCTCAGCAGCCCTGATGGGCCGGTCGTCATCCAGAACCTGCGGATAACCGGGACCATCACTGCCCGAGAGCACAGCGGGACTGGCTTCCACCCCTACACCCTGTACACCGTCAAGGTAAAGGGTCTCTGGGTGATCATCCCTTTTCCAAGCTCCCTGCCCTGCCAGTGGAGCACAGGCTGGTGTTTGGAGATGAGGATTTATGCTGTCTGTGGCTTGATGACAAGTTCTGTCTGGCAGCAGGGGAATATCAGACACAGTATTTTCCCTGTAGCTATTCGGGTGTGGGATAAGGGTTCCCACTCTTGGCAAAGGGTTGTGTGGGGCTGGTTGAGTTTTTTGTATCTTGTTTTCACCATTCCCTTCAGCATAAGGGATTCATATGCTGTGCAGCTCCTGTTCCTTAGGAAACGTCAGTTTGGGGAATTGCTGGATGGAGCCTCCCTGGGGTCTGGGAACTGTGGGGCCAATAGGGATCAGGGTTGTTTTGGGGTCTGTAAGGATTATTAACCATTGCCTTCATCCTCAGTATGAGACAGCCCTGGAAGGTGAGAGCACGGGCGGCCTTCAGCAAGTGGCTTACCACACCGTGAACCGCCGTTACCGGGAGTTCCTCAACCTCCAGACCAGACTGGAGGATAAATCAGAGCTCCGCAAGTTCCTGAAAAGTCAGTGCCTGCATCAGCTTCCTGAGAAAATCCTTCTCCCTCTCACCCCTGTCCATACTCCTCTGCTCTGAGGGTATCCTGTCCTGCCTGATGCTGGGCTGTTTGTGATGCCCCTGTCCTTGTTCTCTGCAAAGCTGACTAGAGAAAAAATGTATTGCTTTTGGCAGCAAATTCCAGTGTTTCCAAACATTCTTGTTGCCGTGCAGATCACACCACTTCCTTTTCTAGTTTTGCACCTTAGCAATGAATAGAAACACTGGTATCTGCAAGTGTCTTGTTGGCATGTAAGAAAGTAGAGTAATAGGTTTTGAACATACTTTTTTTAAAAAAAGAAAATGTTTCTTTTAATGCTACTTATGTATAAAACTTCATTTAATTTAGCATGTACCTATATAATCCTTTGGTTTTGATAGATCTGGGGTTTTGACTGGAAAACTGCTTTGTTGAGAAGTTTTGGGCTCTTTGTGTGATCTGGAGTCCTTATGCTGAAGTGGTGTCCTTACTTCTTGAACATTCAAGGCAGGGATGGTACGATAACAGCAGACCACAAGTTTGGTATGGACTTAAGGTCTGATTCAGCCACCCTGGTTTGAAGGGCTTGTTATGTTGAGCTGGTGCTGGGCAGGGTGTAGTGGTAGTATTAAGTGTAAGAGCTTTAAGATTTTAATACAGTTGTTTTCTCGAGCTTGCTAATGGGTTTGTTTCCTTTGTAGATATCAAAGGCCCAAAGAAACTGTTCCCTGATCTCCCATTTGGAAACATGGACAGTGATAAAGTGGAAGCCAGAAAAACCTTGCTAGAATCTTTCTTGAAGGTGAGATCCTTGCTTGTGTGCCCCTGTGAGCTTAGAAAGCAGTGCTTGCGACAGCTCTGTACTGACAAGCAGTGGAGCACATCAGATACCTTCCACCTGCACTTGACATGATCAAGCTGGGAAGCTGACTCAAAAAAAGAACTAAAGCTACATCTTCCCTTGCAGCAATTGTGTGCAGTCCCTGAGATTGCAAACAGTGAGGAGGTGCAGGAGTTCCTTGCCCTGAACACTGATGCCAGGATCGCGTTCGTCAAGAAGCCCTTTGTCGTCTTCAGGATAGACAAGGTAGACACGTGGGAAACGGTTATCTGGTCCACTTTTGACTGCACTTAGACATGCCTCTTGCTTTTCAGTGTCTACATGTGTGGCCACTGCAGTAGTAGCCAGATAACTTAAACGCTCTCTGTGTATCTGGGCTTAGCTTGCCCAGAAAGCCATAAAGCTTGGAAGAGTCAGAGCCCATCTCTAAAAACCTGGTTTTATTAACAGAAAATAGAGTGCAAGTCTGAAAGCTCTTAATTCATATGCAAGGAATAAGAATATATTCAGTTATTGATGGCACTGCTGGCTTTTGCAGATCGTTGTCAATGCCATTGTGGACACCTTGAAGACTGCATTCCCCAGGTCAGAGCCCCAGAGCCCCACGGAGGATCTCAGCGAGTCTGAAGTGGATGGGAAATCTCAGACAGACGGGAAGAAGGCAAACAAGTAAGGGCTCCTCCAGCTTCCCCTGTGCTTTATGCAAAGCAGGGACTTCATACATAAGCTGACTCCATCATGGGGAAGTACTGACTTGGTGCTTTGTTGTTGGGGGTGGTACATTGCTGTCATACTCTAGCTGAGTTGCTTTCTCTTTCATGTGCTGAGCAGGGGTATTTGAGTTCCTGTTTGGGTAAAGAATTTTCCAGGAACAATCAGGTTTTCAAGTTTTGCTCCCTCTCCCATGTGTTTAACACAGTGGCATGTCACCTTGCCCAGCAAACGTTTGTATGTTTATTTAGGAGTAGTCTTTAAGGTCATTGCACGTGTGTTGCTCACCATGTGCTTATTTGGTGTTGCTGGCAGTGATGAGCCTGTATGTGCTCATCAGTGATTCTTCCCTTACAGAAGAGAAAGTTTCTGTGCAAGTGATGTTTTGCTAGAAAAAAGCTGCTTTGGATAAAAAGACAAACCAAAAAAGTACAAGTTTTGAAGCATCTTGGCTGGAAAGGACATTCCTTAATGATAAACAGGCTATTTTACAATTCATCCCACAATCCCAAATGCTCCTTTCTTGTGTGCCTGTTTATAATTGGATTTCACAATCCTGCTGAGTATGTTTCATCTCCAAGGCTTTTCTGAACACTTCCCTGTGTATGCTGCAATGCTCATGCCTCACTGAACAGAAATACTTACATCTGCATGCAAACTTATACCTTCTTTGGCAGGTATGTAACATATATGTACATGGTGGATGTTGGAAAGCCTTGGCCAGGCCCATGTGTAGTTGAGGAAAAGTGCTTTAATGCTTTTGTTGCATAGTTTTACTGCCACCTTTCAGTTGTTCTGGGGTCATGTGTGGATGTGACGCTGGACAAAGATAGTTGGTCCAGGCTCTTGGCTGAGGCTGGGGAACTCATCACTCACAGCTTGTGGAGAAAACCCTTACTGTGCCATGTCTCTCTTCTTCAGGTCCAGGCTGAGGTTCTCATCCAGTAAAATTACTCCACTGCTGAGCGTGAGTGAAACACATGACAGGATCATATACTCTGTCAGGGAGAGCAGCGCTGTAAGTTCAGATACCTCTTGAAATCCTTCTATGATCCTGATCATTGCCCTGTTTGGCTGCTGGCTTGGAATAACCCATGTGCACAAGGGTTGTGGCTGCTGCAGCCTTGTTCCTGCATGCCAGGGCTTTGCAAAAAGCAATAAGCAGCCTTCATTGTGCTACAGCAAGGTGCAAACCAGGTGGTGGGAGGCTGTCTGGGCAGTGGAGGCCTCATGTATCTGTTAGACTCTGGCTGTGTGCAGCTCGCTGCCGTGGTACTAATACCAGTGCTTTTGTAGGTCTCTGGCACCCTGTCGCTGGCTGCTATGGAGTCCTTCATCCAGAAGCAGGAGAAGCTGCTGGAGGCACTCCCCAGTAAAGCTGCCGAAGGCGAGGGAGGCAGAGAAGCTAAGGAGAGCTCCGTGCAGGAGGCTACAGACGGGTTGAGCACATCGGAGCAGGGGACACATCTGGACGTGGACTCTGGTGAGCTCAGCCCCTCTGTTAGTGCAACAGCCCCAACATCTGCAGGGGAGGTGTTCAGCATGAGGACGTGGTCTCCTGCCTGTTGCACTGTGATTAAAGGGAAGGCAAACTGAGTTTTTTCCAGTCCTGTTAGGTGATTGTTCTGGTCGTTATTGCTAGTGGAAGCAAATTGGGTCTTGGCTCAGTTGTGTCACTGTAGATCTTCGCCTTAGTGTCCTCAGGACAGTTACCACAGAAATAAGTTTCTTAAGGACATGCTGCTTAAACTGCCAATGTTACAAAATCAAGCTCGTGGAAACTGAAAAATGGCCAAATTATGGTTTCTTTGTAGTCTCAAGTTATGCACTATAAACAGACCTTTTGAGATTCAGTTCAATTTGGGAATAGCAAATACATAATCCCAGTTCAAGGAATGATGTTCCCTTTCTGATTATGGATCCCTTCTTGGAAGCGCAGGGGTGCTACAGCCTCTGAAACCCATTACAAGATTATACTGGACACGAGCAAAAATGTTCTCTAATCTTTTTCTTGGAATAGTTGAGTTGTATCAGCTGAAACTTTTCAAAAATTCCACTCCAGCGGTTCAAGTTTGGCAAGCTCTGACTGAAAGCACGTGCTTGTGACAGGATGGGTCTGGTATTCTGAAACCTAGGCTGTGCTACCAGCTTTGCCTGCAATCTTTGAACACGAGCCCGTGGTTGTTTTGGGGCTGCTGGGGAGCAGAACTGGAATCAGAGGCCAGTGGCTCTGCACAGAGCACAAGAGATAGAGGCAGGCCAAGTTAGCTGAACTCTTAAGGAAATTTAATGTAAATGATGTCAAATGCCTGCAGGTCTGTGATGCTTCAGAGCCCAGACAGGGCAGGCAGGTCTGGCAGGGTGAGGGGAATGAATGTCTGGGGAGAGGCTGGCTAGAAAGGCAACCAGTGTCCTTATCTGCTCACTGGGTGACTTCTCGGAAGAGGTTGGCCAGCAGCTCTCTGAGGAAGGGGACTTGGATGCTATGGGAATAAACAGAGCTTGCTGAGGATGCTCTTTGTATGGGGTTATGGTGAAGCTAAAAAGCCTGCTCCATTTTTTGCACAGGGAAGCCAAGTCTCAAAGGGCAAAGCAGGCGAGGAGTAACTTGTGCACGGCCCAGAGCAAGAGGCACCGAGTGCACTCATGCCCTGTCTTTTCCAAGTGAAAATTCCTGGAGGTAATTACTCCAGGTCCTGTGCAGCAGAGAGAGGAACAGGAGGGAAGGAGATGTGTTGGGGTCCAGAATCCCTCTCCCCTTTATCTCCAGCAGTAAATTTTGCGTGAACAGTCTCATTGACTCTCTGTAGGCAGAGTGGTTGAAAGATCAGGCATCAGGGAAGGTCACAGTAGGGCAAGCTGCTGTACAGGAGCTCACTGCCAACAGAGCCAATGCAGTAGCCTCAGCCTGGGGCACTGGTCTAGAAGTGGTTGTCTCAGGCAGGTTTGTGGTACAGTAATAAGCTCGTTCAGCAAAACACCTATGGCATTTCAGTGCCAAGCAGCATAAAAGTTGTTCTCTAGCAAGTAGAATGTGTTTATGCTGTAGGCTTTGACATCCTCCTGAGGATCAGAGAGAGGTTTCAATGTCCCAGGTCTCTGTCACCAGGGATATGTGGACATATGTGTGGTTTGTTGTCTGAACTGATGCATCTGGTTTATCCAGATGTGGTTCATCCATTTTCCTGCTGAGACTTGGACCTGCCACACGGTGGCAGCCGGCAGACACTGACTGGAGTCTTGTGCCTGGAAAACTCTGTTGGAAGAGGGAAAAGTATTGGTGAAGACTAGGAAAATGGTCATCAGCAATGTACCTTTCTCCTGGCTGCAGTCACTGCCTTCTTTCTCACCTCTTTTGGGCACAATGCCATCTCTGTGCGTGGACTGGGGTTTGATAATCCCTTAGTTTAACTGGGAAGGAACTGGGCACTTGGAGCAGCCACATTCTGTTCTGGTGCACCCTTTGGTAGGGAGGTTGGGGCTGTTTGGATGAAAGTGGAAATGAGAGTGATGGGGGCAGGAGCCTGGGAGGGCAGCTCCCCATGCTGACTGTGCTGCAGCAGGCCATCTGCGTGTGGCACAAGGTGTTAGGCTGGGGAGAAAAAGGTCAAGCAGACTGTTGGGGAAAAGAGTGAGCTTTGGATGATGCTTTTCACTAGATTTGATGGGGTGCTGAGTTGGGTTCTTCATCTGACCCTCCTCTTCCACCTGGCAGACTCTGAGACAGCTTTGGCTGACCTGGCCCTGGAAGTGCTTCGCCTGCTGCTGGTGGATCACTGGAGCTGGCTGTGCACAGAGAACATCCAGAAGGTTTTCCACCTGCTCTTCGGGACCCTCATTCAAAGGTAAGGCCTCAGTGACCAACCTCACAGCTCTGTGAGGCAGGAGCTGCAGTCTAAAATGGAGTTCTTGCCTGAGTGCAGATAAATGCTCTCCTTGGCATCAAACAACAAGGTTCTGTAAAGAAGATGTCACATGTATGTAGAGTAAATATCTCGGAGATTTGCACTAGGAGCTGTTTTCCCCATGAGCAGCAGCAGCATAACTCTAGCAGACAGCCTCCTGTCCTTTAACAGCAGGAGAAAGGAAGGATGCAGCCCTGGAAACTGGTGGCTTCTTGCCTCATGAAAGGGAGAGAGTGCCCAGCAGGGGAGAAACTGGCCTCTGCTGGTCTCCTGGTCTGTCGCTCCCCAGGGGCTCAGCTTGTTCTTTCTACAAAAGGAGAATAAACAGGCCCAGGGAACAACAGCTCACCAAATAACAGCTCAGTGCAAAGGCCCTCGGAGGTCGTTCTCACTGATGCACCCCTCTGATCTGTGCTGGGCCAGTAGTGCCTGTGCCTTGGGCACTGACCCACAGATGTGTTAGGGGAAGACTTCCTCTCCAGCTGATATGTACTTGCCAAGCTTTTCTGGGGCCAGTGCCTCTGTGTGGTGAGGCACTAGGCCAAGACACACTAACAGTGAGCATTTGTTTTCTTGTGTAGGTTGGTGACTATCACTAGCTGAGGATGTGGTCCTGTAGAGTAAAAGGAAAGACTTCCCGGAAGGACTTTGGCTAGGGGGAGTCTCGGAGCAGTGCTTTTTCCATTCTTGTGCCCTTTCTTCTATCACAAGCATTCAAAGGTAGCATCAGAATATGCAGGCAGCACTTTATAACCAAGCTGGTAATTTAAACTGCCCTCAGCAGAGGTTGCTGAAGTGCTTTGAGGTCAGGGGCTGCTGGCCATCACTCCGGAGTTTGTTTCCTTGGGTGGGAGGAGGTGGGTGTTGCTCCCATTTCTCCAAAATGGGCTCTGGTCTCTCGGGGAATGAGCTGGAACCCGATCCTTGTGTGTAAGCGCAGAGGTATGAAAGCTTGAATAGACACATCATCACCTCCTAATAAGCTGTGTCCTGGTCACCCAGGGAGCCTGCAGCACCGACACGTGGCATTGGTATTTTCCACTAGAGAAGCTGTCGTACACACAGCACATGCCTGGCTCTGGAAGGTGGAGGAGCTCCACAAGTTGTGCTGGTGGAGCAGCATGAGGGCAAACGTGTTTGTAGCTGCTCCACTTCAATGGTTCTGGGTGAACCCACGTGTGCTGCTGGCAAATCTTTGGTTGGGAGTGATGTTGGGAAGTCCCGTGACTCCTTGGTGTCGCGGTCAGGACAGCGTGCAAATACAGCCTTTCAAGCTAACCTGTGTCCCTGGTTCTGTCTGGGTGTGTCCTGAAATCCACATCTTGGTGCTGGCTCTGCTCTTGTTCTGGGACAGTCAGAAGTCCACAGGTGTGGTGTGAAGGGGACGGGAGGAGTTGCACAGTGACAGCCATTCAAGATGAGGCATGTAGATACCTCTACAGTAGGGGAGAACTGGAAATGAGGGTGGGCTCCATGCTGGTTTGCCATTGCACCACCAAGTCATGCAGAAGGGTGTCTGAGACTTGTTGTACTCATGGCTGGCCCAGGTGGCCACTGCTATCCTGAGCAGATTGAGAAGTCTTTAGGTCAAACCTGATGCCATCTGCCTATCCAGGGACACAGCCTGGATTTAGTGGCATTTCTCTTCCATTTAAGTATTTACAACTTGATGGCTGCTCAGCCAGCCCTGGCACAGCCCTGGCACTGGCATTCTGGCTGGTACTGTGTCTGGGTACCCTTTACAGGTGGAGAAAATACCAGAAGCTGTTCTGGGAACATGTGCTATTCAGGGCATCTTTGCTCCCACTGACTCTTTGCTGGTCACAAAGTACAACTAGGAACCATCCCTCCATGAGATGAGGTCTGTCTCTGTTCCCATTAGTGACTGGGTTAGGTGTTGGAAAAGAGGTGTCCTAGCAGTATTTTGGGTGTTAGGAAGGAGGCTGCTGCTGGTTGGACACTCCTCTGCCAGCTTGTATTTGGTGAGGAGTGAGCTGCTCCTGTAGCCTTCTGGCAGTTGCCTTTGTGGGCATTGCTACTGCTCTGCACCGAGTGTGCTTCATCCCAGAGCAGAAGAATCAACAGAAGAACCCCAAGAACAAGGTCCACCTTCTCCAGAGAGCCATTCCCCCTCTCCTGTGGGGACTTTCCCCCTTGGGCTTGCCGTGCCCACAGCATCCCCTGTGGTGATACTGAGTGACTCCTGTGACTGCACTGCTGATTATGGGACCTCCCTATCCTTCTCTGCCTGGAGCATCCCTCCACACTTTCCCCTCTTCTCCTTAGCTGAAATAGCTGGAGCCAGGCACTATCCATCTCCCCTGAGTGTCAGTTTAATGGCAGCCAGGGAGAGAGGAAGGCTGTATGACCGAAAAAGGTATTGTTAAGTAAAAGGGAGGCCGGGTGTGCGAGCCTGTGTCCGTGCAGTGCTCATCCCATTATGTAACAGGGAGTGATCCTTTTTTGGAGGCGAAAGGAGAGGCGGGTTGGAGGGGAGGCAGAGGGGCCGGGAGGCTCACTGGGAGTAGGGACGACCCCAGGGCAGAGGAGAGCTTCCAGCAGCCTCTCTGCACACAGGGTCTGTGCCTGTAAACAAACCCACTGCCCTGCTCCATCTCCACACCCCTCTGTCTGACTCTCTCTTCCCTCCCACAGACTGGAAACGCAGATCTTCCTTTCCTGGGGAGGCTGCAACAGGGACCTGTTTGCAGAGGGGAGTAGATGGGACTATTCTGGGCTCTGGGGGCATTTGGTGTAAGAGCTAAAAAGCATTTGAAGAATCCATGTGCTTTTTAGAGCCTTGTGAGTCAAAGCAGTGTTAAAAATACATGGCAGGCACACAAACTGCACCATGGCTGTGACCCCACGTCCTGCCCCCGGTCTGTCCCCAACAGCACAATGGTCACTAGGTCAGTGCTGGGATGAGCCAGGGCAATAGCCACCAGGTACCAGCTCACCATGCCTTTCAGCTGCTGCTGGGGTTCTCCCAGGGCCACATCTGCTTCCCCTTCTGGAAGGGAACCCCAGCTGAGTGCCAGGATCCCGGGGATGGACCTGGGAGGATTTTAGGTGCAGATCCAGGTCTGTATGCTTCCCCTAGCTCCTTCCAATGCATCACAACAGAAAGCTGTGGCAATGCAAACCACCAAGCAAGGGAAGGTGTCTCAGTGCACCCTGGCTGTCTGTACCCTGTAACCTGAGTGGAGCTGGGGCGCAGAGTCTGTGCTGGGGCTCGGAAGTGCCTGTGTGTATATAAGGGAGCGTGTGGACCTATGCAGACAGCTTTGATGGTGTCGTGTTCCATTGAGCATGAGTTAAAATAAATGCAAAGCATGCCTGCCTTACTCAGGAGCTCAGCACTGCTTGACTCGCTGTTTGCTTTGGGTCATTCTGCTGCTCTTCCAGGCTTTGTCCCCCGTCCTGTCCTTGGCAAAGCAGGTGAAGTTGGGGAGGTGATGTTCCAGTCTGTATGAGATGTACATAGAGAGACAGGAGTGCTTTGTGACTGGGTACAGATGACCATCAGGCTTTTATGAGAGCAGTTTCTTGCAAGTTCTTCTAGTTCTGGTTCCCTTTGCGAGTCTGGCTAGCTTTGGGTTGTTTTCCTTGTAGGGTTTCCTCTCTTGAGCTGGCTCTCTCTCAAGGTTCCAGCCACCACTGAACTAGCAGTGGGGCCACCTGTCTCCAGAGTGACTGTCATATTGCTGTGGCCTCTCCTCTGTCCTTTCCTGGCTCTCCATGCTGTCTGGTTTCATATCCCCCCATCCCTGTGGTGAGGGGTGGTTTCATTAGCCCTCCTGCTTGGGGGCTCACTCAGCTTCCAGCCCCACAAAGTGACAAATTCTCGGAGCGATATCCATGGCCTGTGGTTGACAAAGGTCCTCGGTTTTCAATTTAATGGGGCAGCAAAGGGTCCTTGCAGCCAAGCCTGAGGTCCCTTTGGCAGTCTGTGCTGGTCCAAAGGGTGCTGCACTCGCTCTCATGGCACATCTTCCATCTCTCCTTCGGCAGGGATGTGGCACAGTGCCTGGCCATTGCACAAGGTGGGTGCTGCTGGGGGTTACCCCTGTGCATGATCCCAGGCTGCCATTGTCTTCTTGCTGTCCTCTTGGCTTCGAGGCTCTGTGTCGGTGCCTGTCGATGTCAGGCCAGGTGTTGTGGGCACTTGTACAGCTGCTGGTGTGAGACAAGAGGCTTGTAGCTTCAGGGAGCTGCTTGCTGGGTCTTTTTTATCTGGTTTTTCTCGTCTTTCTTCCTTGATCTCTGTGCCAACTGAACTGGCAAAAACAAAGACCCTCGGCAGCCTTCTTGATCCTCTTTACTTGAAAGTGCCACCCGTGTGTAGTGTTGCTTGTCCCTCTTAAATGTCCCTGAGTAAACCTGCCTGCTCGGGCAGCCAAGCACCTGCAGCCCTGGGTGTGCTGAGAACACACTGCCCGTGGGCAAGCAGTTCTGCCCAGCTCTGGCTGTCTGGAGCCCTGCAGGGGCCATGTGTGACAGCCAAGATGGTGATCCAGAGCTCATCTCGGTGCCAGGTTGCACCAGGGGTCAGCACGAAGCTGGGCAGTATGGGTGTCACCTGGCACAGGGGGTGTCCTGGGGTGGGACATGGCTGTGCGTGGGCAGACATTTGCTGTGGAGGCTCCTTGTTCCCTCTCTGATATGACTGAAAAAGACATTAAAGCCAAGGGTTGATTCGTGTTCTTCAGGTGCCAGGAGAAGCTGGGAAGGTTTATGTTGTTCCCAGTGTGACTGTTCCCACTTCCCTTTGGCTTTATAGCTGGCAGGTACCTTATCATTCTGGTAAGCTTGGGCAACACCTCTGAGTTTTGCTGGCAGAAAGGAGCTGCCAAAGCTGCAATGTCAGTGCAGCTGCAGCAACGAAAGCCATTTGCTGTTCTGGCTTGTTACCTGTGGGAGTCCATTTGGGCACGTTTAGCAAGGACCCTCACAGCCACGTGTCAAGGGGCCGTGCTGGCTGGTCCAGGTACGTGGCAGCAAAGCTCCTGTCCCTCCCGTGGCAGTGAGAACATGCACCCCAGCCTAAAAACCAGCAACAGAGTGTGTAAATAGGGGAACCAACCTTATGGCATCTTCCTCCTCGCCTCTGGGTCTGGCTGTTTGTATCAGAGCTGCGAGGAGCAGCAGAAATCACGGGCCTGTGGTATGTCAGCAAAAGCGATCTTCGGGCTTGTGTGTGTATGTAAAGTAAATAAAAATCAGCTTGGAAACAGGCCTCGATTCAGTTGTCTCCAAGCACCTGGAAATTTTGGATCCAGCTTTGAATCTCTGTCCCAAACAAATTTTTTTTTATTTTTTTTTTGCCTCTTCTAGAAGCAACGTTCTTCCAAAAACAGCCACTAGAACGAAGCAAGCACTCTGTGCTTTGATAACAATTGCAACAGTATTTTAACTGCATCCCTCTCTTTTTTTTTTTTCTTTTGATTCTGTTTCAGCAATTAGATACATGCCAACTTTTTTTCTGGATTGAAGAAAAACCCAGCCACACAACTTCCTATTTCAAATAGGACAGACAAAGAAGAAAAGGATTGAGAGGAAATAATATCTCCTTGTTGCTTTTTAGTTTTCCCTGGGTTGTGAAGGGTTAATGGTGGTGTTATGTATTTTGGTTCTGAAGTGGGCTAATGAAGCAATCTGCTCTGTGCAGGACCTGGCTGAGACAGCCTGGCCTCTCCCTGGGGCACCGCTGAGAGCTTAATTGGCTCAATAAATACTTGATGAAGATGTTATCGAAAGCTGGGATGCTTTGTTAAAAATCAAGGGGGTTTGGGGATGATTTTTTTAATCACGTAGCTTTCTCCCCCTTTCCTGAGCCCCGTGGTGTCGCAGGGAGACAGAACTTGAGAGAAGCAAAAACCAGAGCAGCTCGATTAATTCACTGGAGGGAGAAGGTGTTGGAATTGGAGCCCTGTGTGTGCTCTCTGTGGCAGGTGTTTGGAGGGAGCAGCACAGAGGGGGTACCCCAAATCCCAGCACCAAGATGTGGTTTCAAGCCTACAGGCAGTAGGGGATGATCTATTTCTCCTCCTCTCTACCCCACAGTAAAACACCCTGTGTACCCACTTCTCACAGGGTTTCTGCCAGCTCCACTTTTCACTGCCTGGGTCAAGCAGGTAGAAAAATCCCAGTGCCCCATGCCCTGAGTGGAGCTGGCAAGACACTGTGTTCGAGGGCAAGGCACTCGGCCACGGGGCTGCTGCCTCACTGGTCAAACACTTCATTACCCTGTGCTCGGGCAGAGGTGCAGGACGGATTGTTCATCACACACACAATTGTAAACGTTTTATAGGGCAGCAGGAGAGGAACATTTCCAGTAAGGCGAGAAGGATAGTTTACTTTTTACGTGTGTGTCTTTGGCCAGAAGTTTAAAAGGACTCAGGATGCTTCTTATTCTTTGGATTTAACAGCAGGATTTTTTTCTTTCCTGTTTCCTTCCTCTGCGGAGGGTTTACCCATGGCCTGGACATGTGGGTTTGCTCTGAAGGTGTCTGAGCTGAGCGTGCCAGTGGTCAGCTGCACGTGTTTCTGTGGAGAAGGTGGACGTGGGCTCAAGGAGCAGGTGTTAAAAGCCCAGCCTGGGGTCAAAAGCTCTTGGTTTCTGTTTTTCCATTCTTCTGTGTGCCTGCCACAGCTGTTTCTTTGGTTTTACAAGCTTTGCTCAGGAAAGTTTTACAGTCAAAGCACTGCAATGTTGCTCTTTCTGAGCCCTTGAGTTAAGGATATTCTTGTGGTTTGAGGCACGATTTGGGGAGGAATTTGGGGGACAAGTACTGTGAGGGGAGGGAAGGCCTGGTGATTTAAGCACCAGCCTTTCTTGATTTCATGAGTCGGATGCTTGAATGCTTTGTGCGCTTCCAGATGTTGCTTTTGTCTTAAATCCTTTTCACTACCTTGGTCTCACGGGCCTTTTTTGAGCTTCTGGTTAGCCACGCCGTGTTAACTGACCTCAGGGAGATGGGGGCCTTGTTCTGGGGTGGGAAGGAGTAGATGTTGAGTTGAACTTGCTACTGTTAGGTACAGCTCATCTATATTTATAGAACTATGTGTAGTTACAAAGACAAGAAAGACTAGTAGAGGCTTTCTTGTCTTTGTGTTCTTCCTAACATGCCCTCTAGTTTGTGTTTGTCTAAATCTTAAAATCCCCAGTTCTGGGGGAACTGCAATCACTGGTGCTTCTGATTTTAATTACAACCAGTGTATTTAACTCAACCATTCCTCGGGTGACATGAGCTTAGCTGTTCTTATCCTAACCTTGATGGATGAGAAAAGCAGAGGTTTATCAGCTTCTAGCAGCTGCTTGTAAATTAGGAGAGTACTGTGTCTTTTTGCCCATTCCTGGTCCTTCTTTATTCTCCAGACTAAGCAAATCCAACCTTTCCACCTTTACTTGCTGAGTTCTCTGTCTGCAGGTGAATGTTCTGGGTAGCCCACTTACTGAGTGAGTGCATCCAGCTCGCAGGAGGGAGGTAAACCCAAGTCCATAGGCTTTGTTTTGCCTGTTTCTGACTCTTAGTCTGTCTTTACCTTAAACTGCTACATCTTAGCAGCCCTTGTGGCTTCTGGGTGCCAGAGGAGGGCCAAGGTATGTACTCCCCAGGCCTTGTTTCTCATTCTCGGGGCATTTCTGCCGTTCCTCTCTTAATGGACCCCTTCAGCTGACCTTGGAGTTCCAGCTTAAGCCATGGCATTAAACAGCTCTTTTTTAGCAGCCATTTCATTCCTCCATCAGCAGCTATTTCAAACAGAGGACCCTTACAGCATGGGCAAGTTATGCACCTCCAGACTAACATCCAGGACGTCGTAGCCTTTGCAGTCTGTCTCTTTGCATTGGACATTATCAAAGCATTTGAATGTCTGAGCCCAGGAGGTCACTTCTATCTATTTCTGGTCTCAGCTGAAGTGTAAGGAGATGGTTCAGTGATGGGTTTGTTTTTCTTTGTTTCTTATTAAGGCTATTCCTTCATGAAATAGCAGAATGGAAATAGTAACTCATCAGCCATCCAAAAAAAAAAAAAAGAAAGATAGGTCTATTTTAGTTTCTTGTTGGATTTATTTCTACCTGGGAGAAGGCGTGTGTGTGCTTTTGATGTGGCACATGGATCTCAAATGCTTAGTCCTTTAATAGATCTATGATCTGCTGGCAAAGGTCAGCTTTGGACCAGCACATATTTGTAGTTCCTGTGTGAGAAGTGAAAGCTGTTGATCCTGATACTGGTGCAGCGAGTCAGCCTGATGGACAGGTCAGTTTGCCATAGGGATTTTTCAGTGTGTGACCCTCCTGGGTTCTACCATGCGATGGGATAAGCTGGCCTCTTCTCAGGAGCTTGCACAGAGCTATAGCAGGTGGGACAAAACCGATGGAGCCTTCTCAGATCCTGCCCTTTGCTTTCCAAAGTGGAAGGCAGTGAGCTGCCAGACTAAGTAAAAAGTCCATCAGCGTTCCCAACTGTGGGAACGAAGACCTGTAAGCACTTGCATAATGGCACTGTGGGCACATGTGATGAGATTTATAGGTGTTACTTCTAGGCCGTGTTGCCTAGTTCTGATGGCTTGATGGAAATAAATGAGCTAGAAATGGGAGGTTGTTTGTATGGGCCCTTCCAGCATTCGTCAGTTCTCAGTCTGCTCTTGAGCTGTCTGGGAACATGTGCTGTCTTCTCTGAGTTCACCTTTTACTCTGCCCACTGTTTGCTTGATTTTTTTTTTATTTTTTTTTGCTATTTTAGGAACATTCCTAAGAAAAAAGCAAGCTTGTTCTTTGCTTTCTGCAACCTTTTAAAGGACGGTGAGTGACTCTTGCTGAGCGGAATTTCAAGTTGATGTTCAATCTGTTCTCCCTAGTTGCAGGGTTGGACTGTTTGCAGTGCTGTCCCCAAGTCTCTGAACTTCTGTTGCTTGTCAAATGTTTTCTCAATTAGGAAAGCAGGTTGTATAAGAAAACATGTTAATGAAAAACCATGTTAATGAAAGTGCTTGCCCCTAGAGGAGCCACAGTTTAACTTGGTTGGGGATGGCTGGAGTGTTTCACATGATCCAGGGTGTTAAACTCTACTGATAGCTGGAGACAAAAATACTTTTAAGCAATTATATTTCAAAGAAGGCCTTTTCCCAGGCAAGACTGTGCTGTGACATTTTGTCCTCCAGGACAGGTAGAAGCTGTGCTTTGGATCTCTGGCACTATGTGTAGCAACGTCAGTACTCAGGGTCCCTGGTGAGGCTGAGCATAAAGGCCGTGTCTCCCCATTTCCAGTGCCATTACTGGCATCACCAGAAGCATTGCCTGTGCTCCAGTAAGACCTGAGACAGAACAGGCCTTACAGCTGCACCAAGGCTTGGTTTTGGGTTTTTTTTAATGGTCTTTGCTTTTGCAGCTGGCCTTTCCTAGGTGTGCATCCTTAAAGACCTGCAGCTACTCACCTCCTTTTGTGCTGAAGAAGGGAGCATCACGTTGGAGCCCAGGCCCTGATGATGGCTACCTGCCGTTCCTTTGCCCCTGGTTACCTTTAGGTGCTGCTGTTCCCAACTCTCCACTCTCATGTGGGGAAAGACGCCCTTGGCCCGAATGCCTCGCCTGAGAAGAATGCAGACAGTCTGGTAGAGCGCAGGTTAAATAAAGTTTGCCTTGGCAGGGCCCATGCTCTTGGATGTACTATGAGCTGCTGGGGCGTAGTGGTGACGGAATTGCAAGCACGAACGCCAGCTGCCAAGAGGAACGGGTCTCCTGGCCCTGCTTGCTGACTCCTCTCCTCTGGGACTCTTGAAGTACTGGTGAAATCACAAGCCTTCTCCCTACCCCAACCCTGTGCCAATGCTACCCTCTTTCCTCCAGAGTCTCCTGCTGATGAGGATGGTGGCACCAGGCCATCGCCATTGGTGCTGCACTGGAATCCCAGTATTGCTAAACTGGAGGACCCTCCTGTTGGTCTTGATGGCATCAGGGGTTCATCCACTGGCATCTCCTTATTCTAGGGGGAAAGCTCGTAGGCAGTGGCGAGTTTTGACTGACAGCTGTGGCTTTTGTTATTACACAGGGAAGTGATTTCACGTCTGGAAAAGAGAGTCTGCATGATTGATTTAGAAACTTGCCCTGGCCAGCACGTGGGTGGTGTGGACACATCTCTGTACAGGCTGCAAACACCTCTGTGCCCTCATGTGGAGCTGCATTCCTGCAGCCTCAGGATGTGCAGGTTGTTACCGTGTAAAGGGCACAGTCTTGGCCCAGCAGGAGGGCTGACAGGCAGTTCTGTTGGCAGGTGCCTAACTTTGCTTTTAATAGATGTGCAACTTGGGGTTTTGGATGGGAGCGGCGGTCATTTCATTGCTTGCCACCAGTGGATGGAGCAGGGCTGGACAGCAGGGAAGCAGGGGGGGTGAGAGGAGCACAGAGCAGCAGGATATTCGTGCCTTGCCATCCTGGGACTGTGCATTTTGGTCTCCAGGCGAGACACCCTTGACTCTTTTGGTAGCAGAGGGACTAATCGGGGGAGCACTGGTTGCCAGAACGTGCTCATGTTCTTCCAGTCAGTCATGGAGTATGCTTTAGAGTTAAAACACCAGTTTTGGTGGTTCTTCTAGCTCTGTCTTGGCTTGTCCATGGACGTAACTTAGGAGGTTAAGGCCAGTCGTGTCTCTTGGCTGTGGCCTAGTTACTCATTTGGTTTCCTGCAGACAGCAGGGCCATGAAGCTTTTCATGGCTTTTGCTTTTTCCCTGTGGCTTTACATATGTGTTTCTGTCTGTAAGATAGGGGGCATAGACCTGTTTCTGGTGCGTGGGGGAACTCAGCTAATGAATACTTGTGAAAATGTTCAAGGTATAGACTTGGAAACTCTGTGTTAACTTACCCAGCAAGCTGATTGTCCCCTCCAGGGCCTCTGACTGGCAGAAAGCTCCTGAGGTGATACCAAGCTTGTCATTCCCTGACCTTTTTCTCTCTCTGCCTGTGCCCACAGATGGCTGGAAGTCCAGGTGGTTAACCTGACCTGCACCCAGCGCTGGGTCCAGTACCTCCAGTTGCTGCAGGAATCCATCTGGCCTGGAGGAGTTTTACCAGCAGTGCCTAAACCAGCCAGGACAGAGGAACAGAAGAAAGTGGCAGCAGAGCAGGCTCTGCAGAGCCTCATGGGGCTCTTGCCTAGTAAGTGTGCCCCAGAGATGTGTCAGCTGCCTTTCAGGAAGGAGCAGTGAGGGAGGCTGGGGAACCCTCCAGTGCGTTGGCATCTCTGGAAATGTGGTTAAACACAGATGGAGCCTGCTCGTGCCAAGGCACTGGGAAACGTTCATGACCTTTGAGGTTTGAATGGTTTCCTGTGAGCAAAAACCACAATTTCCCAGTTCTAGATAGTTTGCATAAGCCTTTGGGAAGCAGCACAGCTCAGAGAGAAAGGACTTAGTGATTCCCAGATGCAGACTGGCCACGTACTGTGTGCTCAGTGCTGGTGGTGCAGTTCCCACTGAGCCACCTCAAAGGAGGGCTCAGGAAAACCAGTGCCACACTGTGCTCCCACCTGCTGCCAAAGGGTGCCATTGCTGAGAAAAGTCCTAAGGCAAAGCCCAACTGGCTTTTCCACTGGACTGGAATCATGAGCCCAGCTGCACTGGATTTCCCTCTCAAAGTCTGACACAGGGACCTCTGACATTCAAGCAGCTGCTGCCTAATCCATGTGAGTGCAGTCTGAACTTTTAACTCCCTGCTGCAGAATCAGGGGCCCTTGCTGTCCTTTGGGGACAAAAAAGCACTACCAGTATGTGCCCTTCCAGGCTGGAATGCTTTCCTGGCATTCTGTCCTGTCCCTGGTTTTTCTTTCATGATAATGTTGGGCACGAGATGCCTCAGGCTCAGAGCACCATCACAAATCTTTGCTTTAATACCCACTAGCAGAAGACTGACCCTGTTTTACTACTGTGGAAATGTGCAGCTCCTAAAGCTTTGCCTCTGACTTTGACAGATGTGATCCAAGAAATCCTTGGAACCAGTAAGTGTCAGATGAGCTGGAACTTGGTGCTGGAGTCCCTGGGCCAGCCTGTGATAAACAGGTACGTGGATTATGGTCTCTTTACCCTGACAGCCTTTGCCATGGGGCCTGTAAGCTGCGCTCAGGGCTTCACCGTGAGATTCACGCTGCCAACTTCTTGGCACAGAACATACCTGGCTAATTTTCCTATACTTATACTATCAAAGGGCATCTGGCTTGCTTATTAGGAAGATGCCTGCCTAGGACCTCGGTCTGGCTGGAGATTACTGAGCCAGTCTTGTTAATTATGTTGTTGAGCCTGCTTAGTTTGAGGATGTCAGGGGACTGTCAGAGGAAATAAGACCAAATCCTGGTTTAGTCTGTTGTTTCTAGAAGAGCTTAGGGAGCTGCATATATGTGTAGATAGTCTTTCTGTATATCCATCACTGTGTGTTTGGAAAGCAGTGCTTTTGTAACACCCACTGGTTTGGGGGGTGGGAAAAAAAACCCTGAGCCATCCTTTAGAACATTTCTTCTAGGGTCTGAGATCTTTTGTCTTTCCCCTGATAGCAGTCAGAATACTTCTTCCTAGTGTGAGCTTTGGCTTCTGCGTGTCTGGAGCTTATCTCCCAGCTCTGCTGTGCCCTGACCACCCTAAGCTTTGTCTTCTATTTCAGGCACCTGGTTTTCTGCCTCTTGGACATTCTGCTGGAGTTCTTGGTTCTGAAGGGCTCCAGCCATGAGCTCAAGACTGCAGCTGTGGTGATGTCTGCCTCTACTGGCCTGGACAAAGCAGGCATTTCAGCACACTAACCAGGGCTGGTGTAGCCAGCAGTGGAGGAGAGAAGCAGCCACAGGCATGGGATGATTTGATTTTCAGTGTTTACTGAACATGTCTGAGAGCTTCTTATAAAGAATTTTTCCAGCCAGTGCTAAATGAGGCTGCTTCCAGGCTCCTCTGTTTTGCCTGGATGATGGATTAAACCCAGTGTCAGGGGCTGAAGATGCTTTTCTGCTGTGTAGCATCTGTTCTGTTGCTGACCTGATGGAGAGCCTGGAATGAAGATGCCCGACCTTTGAGCTGGATATGCAGGCTGCCCACAAGCCCTGTTGTCTTGCCCCACATTTCTGAACATCTCTAACATCTATAGGCAGACAGCACAGAAGATTTGCTTTTGTGGCCTCAGTCTCCACCTGGTCCTTGCCTACAGAGACTTGATGTGATGGTATCTTGTTGATGGGTGTTCCTCCAGGACATGTGAAGGGAGGACCAAACGGTGTCCCTGCTCTCTAAGCAGCCTGCCCTGTGCTGCCACCACACCATCCTTTTTGCCAGACGGAAGACAGGGAGAGAATGGAGTGCAGAGATGTGGTGACAGCCTTGAAGTCAGCGTCAGGGACCCATCCCCACTGCCCAGATAACCAGGGGTTTGAAAGCAGTGCAGAAATCAAAGCTGCTGGCTTGCCTTAGGGACAACGATAAGCTGCCTCTCACTGCCAGTGCTCTGACAAGGTCTTATTCTGGCATCAGAACAGTACTGCCTGGACAGTAGGATTGTAAGGTGAACTGTGGTCCTGGAAAAGAGAACTGTCCCCAGGCTAAAGAGGCATGGTAGCTTAGCTGGACTTTAGGATTACCTTGTATTCTGCCTGCTGAGTCACGTTTTAGTCCTGTTTTAGTCCCAGAGGCTGTCACCTGGAAGGCACAGAAGAAAAGGAGCTGACCCACGTGTGACACACAGCAAGTAAATCAGCTCCCACACAAAAAGTGCTTGTCACAGTAAGCTCTGGAAGAGGAATGAGCACCTCTGAATCCAGGAGGAATACCAGATGTGTGTCATGGACAGCCAGCAAGTTAGACCATAGCAATGGGCTTGAGAGCACTGCCTTAGCTCTGTTCTTGGCTGCAGTGTCACTGTGCTTTGGTTTACTATGCCTGCTATTGCAACTGCTGTGTGCAGAGGGCTCTAGAAAGCTTGTCACATCACAATGTCCAGTGTCACCCAGCACAAATGGCATGTCAATCTGGCAGGTGCTTTTCTGGGTCCTCTAAGGCTTGAGTGGCTTTACAAGTTTACATTGCCCAGCTGTCAGGTTTGTGGCAGGGCAAATGGACACTGAGAATGTGGACACGAAGAATATGCACCAACAGAGCAGTTGGGTGACCTGGTTTGGTGTATTTCCTGGGAGAAACATGAACTGACCAGCACTGGACTTTGCTCGTCAAGGGGAAGATGAGAAGAGGGCAGCGTGCAGGATCACAGCGAGTGTCCATGTCACAGGACCAACCAGTGCATTTCATAGAACCTGCTGTTCTTGGAGCTGGATACTCTGTGATGTGTTTGGAGAGAAGGTCACGTAACTCCAACATGTGTACTAAGAGCAGAGACTCTGCTCCTTCCAGAGGCAGCTGCTTAACAATGGACACGTGGCAGTGTGTGCTGCTTCGTGCCTGTTTTGTGTAAAAATACAGGGAAGGAGTAGCTTGCTGCCAGCAAGCATATTTTTAGGGAGCTCTGAGGACATCCCCAGACCAGGCAGAACCCAATGTAATGAAGCAAAGCAGTTTTGTGTCACTTATCTGAGCCATTTCTCATCAGTGACACTTCTGAGATGGCAGCCTTGCCACCTGCTTGGAAAAGGAGGGGGCATGTGCATTAAGTATCTTAAGAGTAGGTTAGTCAAAGGGTTGGGGAATGCTCCATGTGGGATAATCCCAAATGGCCAACCAGCAGGTTGGGAAGTGGGACTTCCACATATCCTTATGCACAGCACCTGACTGGAGCAGCTGCTTCACCCTTCACTGCCCACTCCTCTTTCCATTCTGTTTCCTACCACTTGCATTTACTCCATCAAGTGTCTTGAGGAGTGGGAGAAGGGAGCAGGAGAAGGAGCTGTCAGCCAGAGATGATGTAGTATAGCCCCGTTGTGCTTGGTGGCTTCCCAGATGCTCTTGGTGTGCTTGCTTGCTATTGCATTAATTAACCCATTAGTTAACCCATTAATTTTATGGGTTTGGAGCTCCAAGCTTGTAGTCTGTCATTGATTAGGGATATCATTAAGAGACTATTTGCTGAAAAGGATCATTTGGATATGAACTGCAAACTATGCACTGCCAGCTCCATGTGAAGGCAAAGGTTTAGCACAGTCCTTACACATCCAACACTGGATGTGACATTGGAAGGACAAGCTTACAGCTCTCTTCTGCCAGGAAGCCCTAGCATCCCTGCCTTTAACCCTGACCTCTGACATGATGTGAATGACTCAATATTCATTTCTCCTGATGGAAATAATTAGTGTTATCTGCTGGCGGGCTCCAAGGAGCATAGCTTGAGAGCCAGTGCTTTGCTGGGATGGTGTGACAGTGATTCTGGGTTATACCAGACAACAGCTTGGTGTGTGCATCCTCTGCATGTCTTAGGGGCCTCGAAGCCTTTGTTTTGCAGACTTGCTCCCAGGGCAAAGTAGCAGCATCTCTGTGTGTACATGAGAGGAGCTGGGGCAGAGAGAGATGGAGTAGGTTTCCTTGCATGTGCTCTGAAGTCAGCAGCAGAGTCAGGAACAGACTCCAGGAGTGTGAATTGCAAGATCTTTGTTTTAATCTCCAGAACCCCCTTTCTTAGAGCGAGGAAAACAGAACCCAGGGTTGCCAAGCCCCTTCTCATGCTCTTTCTGGCTCGGCTTCAAGCTCCCATTTTCTCTTTCACAGATCTTAGTCCATTCTCACAGCTGAGGTGAAGCTGCCCAGGAACAGCATAGGAACTAGTAGCCCTTCTCTCTATCTTGTTGCTAAGGACTACAAAATCCAATTAAAAGCTCAGCTTTTTTCTAATCCCTGTTCTTTGCCTCACTGTAATTTTTGGATTAAATTGAGCACAATGGTGGCAAAGGCAAACTTCTGTGTTCAGGTGGGCTGGAAGTTTATTTCTGTTGGACTAAGACTAGAAATACTGCTTTAGTAAAACAAACAAGGCCAACAAAAAAAGTTCTAGCTAGCTCTGTGTGTAATATTCCCAGCAAGCTCCCTTTTTCTGCAGGAATTTGGGTAGAAGACTTCAGCCACCTAAAGGGAAGGTGCTGAGAGCAGCCAGATTTGATCTCAAGAAAAAGTTGCAGGCTTCTGTCATTGTATTGGGTATAGAGTCTGCTCCCATGCCACACCATGCTGACTATGTGACATTGAGGAAAGCACTTCATTTCCCCCTGCCTCAGTTTCCCCCAGTGCTGGTTAACAGACTGCAAGCTCCCTGGAAGCAGAGGCTGCTTGTGTGTGTCTGCAACAGACAGTGGTACCGAGCTTCAAGGCACCACTGCAAGCTAAATAGATGTTGTGTTGAGCCAGAGCTTGGTTTTTTTGTGTTTTCAGGAAAAAGTGTGCCACCATGCACTGACTCCCTGCTGTATTTCCTGTACTCAAACCCTTGCATCAGCTCTTTGTGGGTGCAGCCCTTCAAGTCTGTGTAGAAGAGTGCTGTCCTGAGAACCTGTTTTGTTAAGTGGGGAGCAAAATGGTGCTCCCAAGCACTTGTGACTTATGTTCTGACTCTGTGCAATAATACTCCGTTTCAAACTTGTTTCTGCGTTTGGGTTTAAAATTCACCTTTGCCAAGGAACTGCCTGTAAGACAGCCCTTGGGAAGAGAACAAGTAGGGGAGAGGCAAGAAAGCTCAGGTGGGAGTGGGAAGGTGGGGGGCAGGCATCTCCCTGAGTGTCCTGAGATGCCTGGCTGGGGCAGCAGGGCTGGTAGCAGTGGGTCTGAGACAGCAGGTTGCCCTCCTGGCACATGGTGGCATTATTAGGACTGCTCAGACGTGGGAATGACCGAAGTCCTTAGCAGCTTGGTCAGAAATAGGAGCAGTTTTCATGTCTCTGGTAGCACCAGCATTGCTTCTTCCTCCCTTACAAGAGAACTTCTTAATTTAGGCTTTCCTGTGAGTGTAAAACCAGAGAAGCAATGTGGAGATCTCTGGCCATTCTCCTGGAAGAAGGGGCAAGACACCCAGAGAAGCAGGGGCTGTGCAGACCCATCTCTGCATCCCTCGGGTGCTGCTGTGTAGGAAGTTCACCTTGATATCAATCCTGGAGGAGGAAGGCTGGTAAGCTAGAAGAGAATGTCTGAGAAATGAGAAATTCCACATGAAAATTGAAATACAACATTGAAGAAAAAAAATAAAGGGAGGAAGAAAAACCTGATACAATGAATGCTTGGGTCATGTGTTATTCTGGATTAGCTCTGCCACAGAAAGATCCCATCCACCCTCTGAAATCCATTACCTACAAACCAGTGAACATTTGTACAGCACATGATGCAGGGATCATAGCTGAAGCCAAGTTCCCCTGTATAATATCCACCCTGGGGTAGATTGGTCCATTTCCAGTGTCAACAGCCACAGGATTAAGCATTTATCTCTGCAGAACAGTGGATAATTAATACCAGATCAAACTAGGGGCTATGCTGGAGAGAGCTTGCTTGTGACTATAGTGACCAAGTGTGGCCTTATTGCCTGTGGACAAGTTATGGGGAGTGGGATAATGTTTGCTCTGTACCACAAGATGCAGGCATTGCCTGGGTGACGTGTGACAGGGCTGTGTGCTGGCATGGCATCGGGCTTCCCAAATGAAGCTGAGGGTGAGCTCTCCTCTCGTGGCCAAGGCAGGTAGGTGTTAGGGGTTGAAAACCTCTCAGGAGACCTCGCCTTCCAGCCAAAAGTTGGAAGAATGGAGTTGGGTTGCTGTGATTTGCCACTTTCTGGATTTAAATGTAAAATCCAGGTTTGGGCACTTCAGGCTTTCTTGAAATAAATTAATACCATTATCCTGGCTGCAGTCCAGTTCAGGTAATTATGTTCTTCCTACCTTAATGCCACTCCAGCCCCCTGTCTCCACTGGATATGCAATACTCTAATTCCTGTCTGGAACTTGCTTATTATGTTACAAAATCTTATTTTATTTTTTTCCCCTCTGAGTACAACTTGTGCACAGAGCACTAGCCTGCCCCCAGCTGCTAAAATAGTCTAAAGAACCTGCCTTAGCCATTGGGCTGTGCCTGGTGGTGTCCTGGAGCATCTCTCCTGACTTGTAAGCCTGCTGAGTTGGGGAGGTGGATAACAGAGAAGAGCAGAGTGAGTGTTTCAGTCCTGTTTAACCCAGTGGACTGCTAGAAACCAGCTTCTCTCATCTCAGGATGCCTTAGGCTGGGGAGCGTGTTAATGGGAGGAAGCTCAGGACTTCTTTTCAAGGGGAATATTGGCAGGGTCATAAATGTCTGAACCTACCTGCTAATCCACTGGGGCAGCCCTGCCTTGATTTGAGGTTAGCAGCCAGCCCTAAGAAGCCCTGCTGCCTGCTGTGCACGAGCAACTGAGGACCTGGTTTCCCTTTTGGAGCGCAGCTTGCTTGTCCGTGTTGCTGGCTCGTTGGCCTTTACATCTCCTGCAATTGATGCACTGGGTTGGGTTATTTTTGCCTTTTGAAAAGCATTTAAAGCCACCTTCCTTCCTTACCCTTTCAATGATGTTCTCTTCATCTCCCAGCCTCGCTGAGCAGCTGAAAAGGTCGCTCAGGCAGCACTTGAGAGCGTCCCACAGTTCGGCGTACTTCCTTCCTGTTCCCAGGCCCCTTCCCTCTTCCACGGCCCTCGAGGACAAGGAGGGTTTGAGGGACGTGCTGGAGGAGGGACAGCAGGGGTGAGGATCAAAGACCATAAACCACTGTTTAAAAAATATAATGCCCACCACTCCTCTGGAGTGTCGCATCTGGCAGAGCCTCATTAACCTTCTGTTTCCCCCTCCTACTCCTTTGCCCCTGAAAATCAACAAAGCCAAACATAACAAGTTGCCTTGGTTGAAGGAGGCTGAAGTGTGTGTGCTTAGTGTGAAAAAGCAAAAGCAAAGCCATTGGCTGAAGCCCCTTTTCCATGCAGGCCACTTCACGTTTATTGCGCTGGAAGACGGAGCTCTTTAAATCCCGATGCTCTTCAGAGTGCAGCTCTTTAACTTTCTCCCTTCCTCCCCTTGCAGCCTCCATTCTCTCCTTGTTCTGCTCCTTCCGCTCTGCTCCTTTCTTTTTTTTGTCCTGTGAGAACGAGTCTTTTAATCCCCTTGTACTGCAGATTAAAGCTATTACAGCCTCCCCAACCTGACATTTTCTCAGAGAGGCTCACAGCCAGATCTTTATGAGTGCTCTCTGTCTGTCTGCTGCTGCCTTTCTTCTCTGCACACTAAACCTCTGCTCCTGACCTTTCCCTGAAGAGGGAAGGGCTGTAGTGTGCAGTCCCATGTAGGCAGAGGCTGGTCTCAGCAGGGCTCGGGGTGCAGGAAATTAAGACCCATGGAAATTAACAAGTAAATAAGGAGAGAAAGAAAAGACGATGGGAATTAAGAGAAAGAACCAAAGCAGAATTCAGTGTGCTTGGAAACCAAATACTTGGGCTTGGGCCTGAGTTTTGCAAATGGTCTTGTCTTTATGAGGAGCCAAACCATAACCCTGGGACTCATTTTTAGTAGCAGATCAGGGATACCTGAAACCTAAGCTGCAGTGCAACCCTCCCACTTTGCATTCGGCCCAGGAATAATGGACCTGGGCACCCAGGAGCACGCAGGTAGATGTGGAGTTTCTGAGCTTTCAGGGACAGAAGTGGCTTCTAGTTCTGTGGTGCTCTGCCCACGACAGCAGATTTTTCAGTATTTGCCATCAAATGGTTGTACCTCATCTCTTGAGGTTGCAGAAATAGGTTGATGTGCTGGTCCTTGTCTCGTACACATCATAAACCCACAAAGGATCGGGGTGGCTTGCCTAAAAGCCCATGTGCTAGTGGTGGAAACATCTGCAAGGTGTCCCACAAACGGCCCAGAGTCCTTGGCAAAGCACCAAGGGAGGTGAAAAACTGGCCCTGAGATGCAATCCCCAGACAAGTGATGCAAAATTGCCCCCAACAGGTCCCCTTCCAGGTTTGTATGCAATGTACAAGGATGTGTTAGTGAAAGGGAGAGGTATCTGTTGCTAACATGCTCTTTGAGTAGGGAGGAGGCAGTTTGGTTTTTCCCTTCTCTCAGAACTCCTGCATGAACTTGGCCATCATTTCACTCACCTGTAAAACAGGGCTGATAACCTGACCCCTGCAGATGTCCTAACACTGCAAAGCTCTGTGCTAACCCATTCAGCTTGAACTGAAGAAAATCATGCAACACCTACGGCAAGTGAGTACAAAAGGTCAAGTTTTGGTCCTGCAAGGCTTTGCTTGCATCCATTTATACGTGGGTTACGTTTCACCTCCCTTGTAAAAGGACAAACAGAGAACTTATATCTTTGCAAGCACCTCGAGAACACAGCCTTCACGAGTCCTGCGTGGGGTTGGGAGACGTTTGAAGGGTTGATTCAACACCTCCAGTTTTAGGTAAATAGGTGGTGACCACATATGAGATGATTTCCCATACTTAGGGGCAGCAGCAGTGCTGATGACGAGCCAACTCATGGCACTTGTGCTCTCCCATCGCACGCCTGAGCGAACGCAGGGGCTTTGGGGGGGCAGCAGCAAAATTGCTTTCCAAGCAAATAATAAAAGAAGTGCAACTGTCCCCTTTTGGGAACTCATTTCGGGGCAAAAGTTCCCCTGAGAGCCCAGCTTGCTGATAATGAAATGGAAGCAGGAGCTGGCCCCCGGTGAGGCCGTACGTGTGAACCACTGCCATGTCGAATCCGTATGAATCCTCCGCCAGGAAAGCCCCAGCCCTGTAATTACTGGGTTTCCAGCAAGCAGCCTTTTCTTCCTCTTTGTGTGGGCCCCGCTCCCCTCTCCTCTCCCCCCGTGGTAAGAGGATGTTTGTAATGAAAATCAGTGGGCAGAAGCAGGGAACAAAAGCGGGGGCAGAGGCGCTCGCGGTGGGGATATTGGAGGCGCTGGGCTCCCACCTCGCTCCGGTCTGCTCTCCGCTGGGCGAGCGCGGTGGGCACGGCGGGCTGGGCAGGCTCTGATTAACCTTCCTCTGCAGAAGGGGGCTGCAGCCAGGCTCTAGCACCGGTTTCATAGCTACAGCAGCTCGCTCCCAGGCGTGCAGCCCTGTGACGGGGCAGTCTCCCCAGCAACTCTAATGCGTTTCTGCACCGTGCCGTCTGATCCGAGGTAGAAATGTCACCGCTGTCAGACCCCAGGCTGGCAGCTCCCAGCCACGGCCGTGCTGGTAAGCACATATCCAGCTTCAACCTTCTGGTTGCTGGGGTGAAAGGGCCTCTTTATCTCCACAGGGACCTGCTTTTTTTTTTTTTTTTTTCCCCTTCCCCACCAGACGTTCCCCCTCTGGTTCAAGGGTCCTTTATTATGTTTTTTTTAATTCTCAGCTGCGAGTGGGAGGGAGCAATAAGGCTGGAGAAATGGTAGAGGTGTGGGGGGGGGAAAGGCCCCAGCCACCAGTGTGTGAAAAGGAAAGGCAGAGCAGGGATTAAAGATGTCAGCTTCCTGGGAAGTACTTGGTATTCGATAGCTGGGCTGGAGCGCGGCAGTGAGGTGCACAGCGGTGCGAGGGCAGCTGCGAGCCCTGGGGAACCAGTGCCGATTCTGGGTGCCTCAGAGAGTCAGAAAGAGCCACGTGAGCTGAGCTTGTATCACTTAAGATCAGGTTGTGGGGTTGGTGGCTCATCCTTTGTGGGTGCAGCATCCCCTGCTCCCAACACAGCTCACCGAGCTGAGCTCCCTCCCCACCGACAGCTCGTGCCCTCTCCCTCAGTCCTGCTGGGTGCTCTGCCTGCAATGTACTCTCTAGTTTGCTCGTGGCTGCAGCCACTGGGAGAGCTGAGGCCTTTTAAAGCATTAGCACTCTGTCATCTCCTCTTCTGACAGGTGCCCTGATGATGTCTGCTGCCCTACAGCCGGGGCTGCTGGAGGAATTCATTGTGAGACAGAGAGTGCTCCTGCCCCGGTAGGGATCTCCTCAACATTTTTTCTGATTAGGGCAATAAAAATTCTTGGATTCCTCCCTCGTCTCCAGCCTGCACGTGCTGCAAACACCAGCACACAAGCAGCACGCTTTATTCCTCACCCACGTCACCTCCCGTGCCCCTCTCGGGAGAGGAAGCTGCTTCTCTAGAAAAAGGGCTGTTGGAGCAGTGAATAACTCCGAGATGATGAAGGCTGCTTCTTGCTGCTCCTTTTGTGACAAAGTGATGAAGATGAAGCGACCGGAGCGTGACTGATGGGTAAAAGAGCCTTCCCAGCACTGTACTTCATCACCACCTCAACAGGCAAGGTGCTTTTATTGAGCCAAGTCTGCCCTGGGCTCTGTACACTCCACCGAGCTGTATTCAGCTTTGCTTCTGTCCATGTAAGCAAATTCTAATTGAACTACCTTATGGCTGTCGTTTGCAACACGCTTGAGCACAAACACATCCTTGCACATTTCAAGAACTTCATCCCAGATTCATGTGTGCCTCCAAAGCAGCCCCTATGCACCCTCCCCAAATGCCCCTGTCCCCCCAGGCAATGGCACTTGGCAGCGTTCCTGCCACCACCTGCGTGGGACAGCAGGATGCAGGGCCTGTCTGTCCCTTGGCTCTCCTGTCTTGAGGAAAACAGCATCCAGGGTATAAATAGGCACGATGCGCTGCGATCCTTTTTAAGGGCTGTTCTTGACCCAATGTGCTCTGCCAACAAAAATAACCTGTTCCACCCCCTTCGGCAAGGTTCACCTGGAGCCCGAAAGCTGCGTTGGAACAGCGTGTATTAAAGTGCACCACACATCAAGGGCCTGAAAGTAAACACTGGCGATGTCTCTTTTTGATCACATTCCTTTCCGTGACAGGCTGATGATTTCCAAGCCAAGAATGTCACTAACCTCTCATATTTCTCCTGGTCATTTCTGTCCTAAAATTGGAATGCATTCACAGGCAAAAAGGGGGTTGAATGCCTTCGTGTCAGGGATCCAGATTTAAGAGACATTATCTCATCGATAGTGAACAACAAGGCTGGCACGCCGTCAGGCGTGATATTCCCTGGAAAGTGCAGTGTGTGTGGCGAGGGACACGGGAAGTCAAGCGTGGTGAGATCCTGGCTGGCAGCCTGGGCCAAGCATCTCCATCAAATTGGAGAGCGTAGGCAAGGGCCCCATGCTCGTGGGAGGCTGAGGAGGCAGAGGATGGTTGTGCAGCGCCATGGTTAGGAATGAAAAAGTGAGGGATGAAAAATACACTTCTTAATCGTGGCTTGAGAGGAAATGATGTGGGTGAGAGAGAGGAACACTGATCAGGTACATGTGAAACATCCAGATATGAGATTAGCATAAGAGAACAGGACTTTTCTCGGGTGACAAAGCTAAAGCTACATCTAAAGCTACTCAAACCCTTTGAAAAGCTCCTTACGCCTGGTCTGTAGATGATATTGTCCTTAAGCAAAAGTTCATCATTTCTGCTTGGCAGCAGCTGTGTTTAGCCTGGAGTGCGGCACAGGCTCCAGCAGATCAGACGGCACTGAGAGGCTTTGCAGTCTCGCAGCCCTCCGGATCATCCAGGGGGAAAACTTTAGAAGGACTCGATTTCATCACAACGTGAAATTAGAAAATGGTTGCAACAGGGGAACAAATCACGTGGGAAAGTATAGGGACAACCTCATCTGAGCAAATCCCTGCTGGACCCCGGCTGCTGTGGATGGGGTTGGGGGCAGATGGGGCACAACCATGCCATGTCCTGCCCTGCCCAGGAGTGCTTTCTCCCAAATGCTTTGATTTGGGGCGCAGGCAAGCTGCAAGGTCTGGTTTGCCCTCACACTTCTCCACACTTCTATCAAGGGATGTGCAGACAAACATCTGCTTCTGGCTGGTGGGACCAGGAGCCACGAGAGGGAGCTTTGGGGCTGTCCCGTAACATTTTTCCCCCCAGGCTAAGCTGAGGCACAAGATGGTGCTGTTGTCTCAGCCACCGCAGAACCTGCGCTGAAACAAGGGAAAGCCACCGTGGACAGGGGGACACTGGTGAAGCCCACCAAGCCAGAGCTGTGTGCAGGACAGGACCCAGCTTCTCCAATATTTGAGTCTGAAAAGTTGGTGGACAAGTGATGTAGAAAAGACACATGCCAGCGAGTGTAACTTCACCTCCAGATCTGCCCTTCCCTGTGAGATAGTGTCCTGGCCACCAGGCTGAAGGGTCTGTGTCCCTGTAACAGCAGTTATAGGAGGTGAAATAAGTCTGCAGAGGAATGAACCTCATGGTGAGAGGTCCTGGGGTGGGGAGATGGGGAGAAGAAAGAGAGGAGTGTTGGTGTCCCCATCCCAGGGGGACGCTGGCTCTGCCAGGTGATGAGGATGCTGGATCTGGAGTGCCCTTGCTCACGCCTCTCAAGTGGAAAGCTCCAGCCTGGGTTTGAAGAAAATTTTCCCATGAAAGATTCCCTGCAACTGGTACGTTCCCACAACAGGCTTTGATTTCAGTGTATCGGCATTTTCCGATGAGAAACCCTCGCATCGGAAAATTCCCGACCAGCAAAGAGAAACTCCCCAGTGTATCAGGGGAGGGATGCTGTCACACGCAGGGGGAATTTAATACCAGTGGAGTCTTGTGTCTGGAGGCTCGGGGTAAAGAAAGACAAAATGCAGCCAGCAGGGCAGGAGGGGAAATGGTGAAGTCCTGCAGCTGAGCTGCTCTGCTGCTCCTTTCCCCAACACTTTCTCAATATTCCTCTTCCATCAGGGTGTTGCTGCTGTCTGTGCAGGCAGAGGGTGCAGCGTGCCAGCCTTACCGGCCAGAGGCAGCACAGGCAGGACCTGTTGGGGCATGGAGATAATGGGAGCAGAAGCTCCAGTGGTTCACCCTGCCTTTGGTAGGGGGCTTGAGCTAAAGGTGCCACCTCGGTGCTTCGTGGCTGGAAGAATATGAACTGGGCTTCTGGCAGCGTGGTGCTCTGGCAGTCCTTGAGGAGCTGCTGAGGTGTGGGGAGGCAAGGCAGGGTTAGTGGAGGCAGGGAATATAGCAGACTAGCTGCCAGCCCTGGAAAAGATGATGCCATCTTAGGGGCTCTCTTCCTTCATGAAAAAGCAGAAGCCAGGTCCTGGCCTGGCCCTCTACTCTTAAAAGTAGCCCCAAATGTGGCTCTTATTGCCTCTCTTCTTTAATCTCAGTGTTGGCTGCAAAGGAGGCATTAACCTCCGGTGTCCTCACACAGAGGTGAGTGCCTGCTCCCTTGGAGGTGCCCTCCACTCCCCAGCCGCTGCGTGCTGCTTTCAGGAAGACTTTTGGTCCTGCCATGTGGTGCTGGTGGACCTCACGTGCTGCATATCCTTAGTGGGACAGAAGTGATGGAGCAAGAGAACTGAAACCACAATTAGGTTGTTTAATCCACCTCTCCCTGCCATGGGGCTCCTCTTCCTACACCAAGCTAGATTCTTCTGTCATACATCACCTTCGGGGCTGTTGCACAAAAGCTGAGAACAGCTTCCAGCCACGAATCTTCCCCAGGGCTTTGTCCAGTCTGGTTTGGAGTGACTCCTGAGAGGGCTTTCACCAGCCCTCGTGGGATAATGCACCACAGCCTGCTCCATCTCTGATGGACAGCGTGCCTCTCTTCGTGGCAGGGACTTCATCTGGGCTCAAAGGCTTCCTTCGCTCTGCTCGTTTTCTGGTGGCTGTCTCTCTGGCAGAGGTGAGCAAGTCCCTTTGTGAGGCCTGCACTTCTCAGATGTTATGTCTGGAAGTTTGCTCTGTTTTTTTGGCTAGGGGGCCCAGGGTCTGGAAGCAGAGAGGCTTTTATGGGAACCCAAGTCTCCTTTTGACATGACTTCCTTGTGCTTAAATTTCAGGTTGAGTTACAGACGTGAACATTTTCTGGTTGGATATCTTTCATTGTCAGAGGGGATTAGGGCAGTGATTATTTACATGCACCTCTATTACACAGGGTCTGTTTCTTTTCTTTTCTTTTTTTTCCCCCTCCATGTAATTCTCCATAATATGTAAACACTGACTAAAGCAGCCCCATAGATGGGGGAGAGGGAGCAAACGAGGCTCCTGCAGTGCAAAGTGAAATGGGTAGACTGAGATCTCTGAGCTGGGGGATGCCTGCAGGGCTGATGCTTCAGGGAGAGCATCTTCCTTCCACGCATGGACACCGTTACCCAGGCTCATCCTGGGGCACTGCCTCTCTCCAGTGCTGGAGCTGGTTACAGTGTGAGGCTGAAGGCTCGGCGTGATGGGCCACTGGTTTGATCGAGGGCGGCTCCTCTGCAGCTCTGGCTGTTCCCCAAGAAACTGGGGTATTTTTTTAAAGCCCAACATGCATGAGTTTTAAAAGGGATTTTTTGATAGAAGTCCCATTTACTCCTTTATTTGGCTTGGGAGGCTGCGGTGGAACAGATTTCTTTACATATCCTTGAGTGTTATTTGATTAAGGTTATGACTGCTAATAAACACTCTGAGTCTATTCTCCTTCCCCACCACTTGTAGTTCAGGTTAACCGTTGCCTGCGTGGGACTACGCCTTCTTATACCAGTGCAAGGGACCTGAGTGCTGATTCTGCTCCCCTTTCATCAGTTTACCAGTGTATGGCTCACTTTGATTTATTCCAGCTTTATAGTGGAAAAGAAAATTGAAATGGGAGGAATGCCAGGAGTGATTCTGGCACAATAACCAGTTTACTTCCTTTTCCTTCACTTTGCCATTTACAATCATGAGTTCTTCTATAAAACAGCTATGAGAAGAGCAGACATTGCCCAGGAGTAAGAAAACTCGAAGCTGCAGAATCAAACTGACAAAACCCAAAATCTTGTTTGCAGTGTAGGAAAGAGAAGCAGGTTCTGATTGGAAAGACAGGAGGGAGGAAGAAAGTAGGGACCCCAGAGGATTGTTCTACCTATCATCTAGAAAATGAGCATATTTCTTATGGTTAGTCTTCTAATTTTTCAGGGAGCAACCCAGAGGAAGTGATATAGACACTCAGCATCACCACAACTGCAGCAGCAGATCTTAGCCAGTACTCAGAGAAGGCTGGTAAGTGAATCACAGCCAAAACCAGTGACCCATGGGGAAGGAAAGAGGTGGTCAGGCTCATCTAGGGGTATGTAGATGGTCTGGAGAAAAAGATGCAAGGACTCAAGAGTCTGCCTGCAGTCCCCAGTGTCTGGGGAATAATCAGGGTGCCACAGAAATGCAAAAAATTATGGATGTGCCATGTGCAATGAAATAAAAATGTGCTTGGAGGTACCCAGACTGCATACTCCGTGTAAATGAACTGTGCTGTGCACTGGAAAGGTGCCCTGATGGCCAGTTATGAATCCATAAGAGCACAGATTGCTCCCTTATTGCACCAAGCCTTTCTGCTCCCCTTTTCCCTGGAGGCTGCCTTTCTCCTGGAGTGAAGCACAGTCATAATAAGTCTTGTGCTGTGTAGTGCACTAATGAAAAGCTGTGTGGGCTAGTCCCTAATTACAACCATCAGTTAAGCTGTCAGAGGGAGCTCTCGGCCTCGGTTGTTTCATTATTAGACTTTGGGCCTTGATGAGCTGCAATCAGGCATGAAAGTGCGACCTGAGCAGAGCCAGGGAGGTCTCCACTCCCCCACCAAGCTCAGGGGACGTCAGTGCTAGTCCTGGTTTCTCAGGTGTGGGACTTTGCCTGTTGCACTGCAGGGACAGAGCTGGGAGCAGAGAGGGAAAGGAGGAGGAGGAGAGCTCCACAGGGCATGAGATCACCTTGGGCACGACGAGCCATCTTCCCACACCTCTACATTTGCTGGATTTTTAGGGCCTGCAGGCTCCATCATTTCAAAGACAAGAAGCTGTTGCCTTCATCATAGAATTCCTGCGGTGCAGCTTTGGGACTTTCAGCCATACACGTTTAGTTTCACTACAAATGTCACGCAGGGATGAGTCCCAGTCACGGTGTCTTTCAGCCACATCTGGATTTTGAAGCACCCCAAAGGATGATGTTGGGAGACTGTTTCCCCATGCAGCGGTCCCTTTAAATTTCACACTAGACCCAGTGGAAAACAGACGTGCAGATGGTGGGTTTTAATGGCGACAGCGCCAGTTTATTTGAACTAGGGTCTTTATGGGGAGATGTGTTTGTTTTCTCAGACCACACATTATTAACTAATCCCTAGACTTTGTTTTTATAGTTGCATTGTGAGCAGCTTCCCACTTTTCACCCCTTTCCTCCATCAAAACATCTTTGGCTCTCCAGTTGTGTGTAAGGCATCCTAGGCTGCTGCTGCTCGGGATGGATTTCCATTCCTGCCGTGGCTGCGGCTCCTCGTTGGAACTGGGGACATCAGGCTGGGAATTTCCTTGTGCTCTTTGGAAATGATCAGCAACTGTCACTATGCATCCTGTGCCCTCTTGGTATGAAGGGGTAATAATATTTCTTTTGTCCTCCCCGTGATCTCTCCTCCGGTGGGATCTACTCCAGGATCCTCACAGGGGGGTTGGACTAGGTGATCTTCAGAGGTCCCTCCCAACCCCACCACTCTGTGATTCTGTAGCAGCCCCATTTTTATTCTAAACCCCAGGTCTGTCTCCTTTTCCCAGCTTCTCTTCCAGGTCAAGACTCTCACTTGCTGCGTGCCTGTGCTAGAAGAAGCCATTTGCAAAGACCCCAAAATGAAACTCTTGCAAGGCCTTTTGCTGATGCATTCAGTTACATTAAACCACAAATGCCATGAGAACAGGCTTCACTGTAAGGTTTTTGCTATTCCTTCCTGAATTCAAGAGACCTTGAAACAAGCAATCGTGGGTTTGCAGTTGTGGCTGCGAGTGCTGCACAAAACCCCCTGGGCAAAGCCAACGCAGGCTGCCAGGGCTGGCGTGCTGGGGAAGGGATGGGATGTTGGGCAGCAGCTTCTCCTGGCCAGGTTTCCCCACCTGCACCTTTTGCAGAGAATCTCCTCTGATCGCTTCCAGCCTTCTCCTGACAAGCAGAAATCTGAAATGAAGCAGCCTGTTCTGGAGGGATGGCGGGGGTCAGGGGGGCTCTGTTGTGTAGCCCCACACAGCTGTTAATCACCAAAATATCTCTGGCTCCCAGCAGCTGGCTGCTGTTTATCTTAGCCCCCCCATATCTACTGGCTGAGCCCAGGGAGAGCAGGCTGTGCAGCCAAGCCAAACACAAGTGGAAGACAGATAATTTGCACACCAGGGTGTGCACGTGTATCTTGTGCGTGTGCCTGCGTACATACGTGTGCACACACACATACATGGGCTTGGGGGGTTCTTTTAGGGCTATCAGTGTGTTTTGTTTGCAATGAATGTGTAGTTTCACGGATGAAGACTCCAGAAGGAAGCTTCTTGTGGATCTGTTGTACAGGTGGTTCTGACGTGTGCTTCCATGTGCAGGACTGTGACTCAGATAAATCTCTTGCACAGTGAGTCCCTGTGCTTTCTCAAAGCTTTATGAAGAGTTTGAGATAAAATGGAAAAATACAGGGCTTCCTAAGTCTTCCAGTGTCAGTCACAGAGGCTTTAAAGGGCATCTAAAAGGCAGCTCCCTGGGCTATCTGTTTGGGAAACAAGGGCTAACAAAGCAAACTGCCCCACCTGCAGAAGAGAGGGAGGTCAACCTTGTGGCTCCAATTAACCTGTCCTCCCAGGGCTGTGAGGGCAAGGGGTTCATATAAATGAGGCTCAGTTGAGGCTGAGTTTTTCCAGGGAAGGGATGAGAGAAGCTGTTCTCTTGGTATGTTTGATGTTCTCTGTGGAAAGAAGCTTGCAGTGACCTGGTAGATTAAAGACTCAAGGAGTAGCAGAGTGGATGTGAGCATATTATATCTGGGTTTTTCTGAAGACTTATTCAGTTCTTTTCCCCTGTTTCCAGGTCCTTTCTGTAAGTCAGAGCATCCTGAGCTGCCATGTAGCAGCTTGTTGCAGCAGAGAAAGTTCTGGCTGGATACTGCTTGAGTAACAAGGTAGGATTTGGGTACATTTATGGGATAGTGGGAACCATCCAGAATTTTCTTCTAAAGAATTGTCAACTGCAAGTGTCCAGAGAAGCACAAGGTTGTGTTGCTGAACATTGTGAGGCTTCAAACTAAAGGGTTTTACTTACCTAGGAGTTGGTTGTTTTAGGGATGCTTGAGGTCCTCATTGCTGCTGACTCTCCCTCGAGGTTTCAAAGGCTGTCAGGCACTGGGAGTTACAGAAACTGGCTGTACAGGATGGTGTGTGCCTTTTCTGGGGGAGGCTGAATTCTTGCTGCTTCTTACGCTGAGGGGCAGCTGCACTGGGTAAGCTTCAGTGCCTGCTCTTGCAGGCAGTGGTTTTTGGTAGGTGGGGAGCTGGAGGCCTGTGCTGAGCTGTGTTTGGGGCTGTGCAAGCCTGAGGGAGGGGGTGTGCGTTTGCTTATCCTGAGTTTGCCTCTGGCTCTCCGAGTACAGTGAGTGCCTTGCGTGGAGATTGTGCAACAGAGGCTAGGGCTTCTTCCAGAGCAGTTAGGCTTTCTTGGCTGTGAATGCCCAGCTTTCCTTCAGGTCCAGCTCTGGTATTTATCAATTAACTTGCTCCAGATCCTGGGAACAGCCACAGCTGTCCTTCCCTTCAGCCTGCAGCACCCATTTCCTTCTGCCTTACCTCATCCTGCAATTACTGTCCCACAGAGCACCCTGTGCTGCAGCAGCCTGTACATCTGTCCTGTCTTCTGTGCACGCAGCAAAGCCTCAGAGGATAGAGGAATGGAAGAGAAAGAAGCCAGTTGCCCAGGAGCTGTGTTTAGGCAGAAACATGCTTGTGTTGTGCACCTGGAGACAGCAGGGGTGGACTTGTGGTATGGGAAGAAATGGTGCAGGAAGCTGGGGCTGAAATGAGGGTTAGAGGGCTGTCAGGATGCTTCTGCTGGAGGCTTGGTGAAGAAAAGCAAGTGCAGGAGAGAAGTTGTAGTGGCTCCTGTTCTCACCAAAACTGTCAGGCCCTTGGGCTCTCTAGCCAGAGCCTTTGCTGTAGGTGAGAGACTTCTCCAAAGGGAGAGACCAGCTTTCTGGAAGGCAGAGGACAGGAAGGGAGGAGTTCATCTGGACCAGACTCTCTAATAACTAGTCAGCTGTTTCTTAATGTGCTTGAGAGTATGTGGGAGCCCATGGGTTTCCTGAAATGTATGTGCAATGATTGCTCCTTCTGAAGAGCCAAGAGCCTCTTGAACAGCAGAGGTGCAGACCCCGTCCTCTCCCCCATGAAACCCAGTGCCCAGGAAGGGCAGGGTGTTCTGGGCAGCCACACACCAGGGTTTGGTGTGCTGCCCTGCAGAGGGAAGTGGAGGTGAGTTCAGTGCTGGGGAAACACTGCAAAAACACTGCTGTGCATCAGGGGGACGATGGTGGAAACAGCTCAGGAGGCACCTTGATGACAGGTACAGCACAGAACTGTGTCTGCTCTGGGTGTGTTTTTTCTCTTGCAGCTTTATTTCCAGTTTTGTAATGGGGTGTATAACCTCTGGCTTTGCTTCATCTGACATGCCTGCAGCAAAGCTAAATGGAGCTGACAGACTGGGGCTCTGCTGCTTCTCTGGAGGCAGCATAGCACAGAGGAGGTGTGGAGATGTGTCTGAAGAGTCCTGAACCTCAGGGTATAGCTGGCCACTGCAGGGCTGGCAGTGGTGGTGCAGATGGAGTGGCATGTTAGCCTGGTCCCTTTGCCACCCCAGAGGCAGAGAGGCACCTAAAATCTTGAGGGAAATTCCTAGGCTTCTGTGCCTTGGCTTGGGTCCCATGCAGGCAGTGGGGTGTAGAGGGAGAGTGGCCTAGCACTGCCACTGAGTCAGCAGAGGGAAACTGGAACAATAGCATTATCCCCTGGTGATGCCTTCAAATTGAAATCAGCTGCAAGGGCCCATCCTGCCTGCTGAAAGCAGAGGGGCTGTGGGAAGACCTGCCTTGAAGGCTGTGGAGCAGCAGTAAGGTGAGATGCTGAGAAAATATGTTCTCAACTGCCTGAGTGCTGCTGGTCTTCCTCAGCTTCCCACGCAGTCCTCCATCACCATCAGTGTTTGTGGCATCCAAGCCCCATCCCAACCTGATGTGCAGGGACAGACCTTGGTGAGGGGTATCCCAGCAGGGCCTGGTACTTGGGCATGAACATTTTTGATCAGCTGTCCCCTCCCTTGTTCTCTTGGGGAGAACAAGCCTGAGCTGTGGCCAAGCTGCTGTCGTTGAGGGTCTTGTGGATATTTGCATCTCAAAGTCCCATCTGACTTGCTGAGCTACTGATCTTGTGCTGTTCCTGGTCACTCTATGTTCAGGGAGCAGATACCCTTCTCCAGCCTTTCAATATCCTTTTGCTGACCTTTAGTGTCAGCTGAGGACGTTGGTAGCCCACTGTGCAAGTCACCATGGGAAGATAGTGTGCTTCCCATAAACAGAGACAAGGGCATTGTTGCTTGCTTTAATGTGCTCTAATTTAAACAAAATGGTGTTTTCAAATGAGTCTGGATTTTGCTGCAGGAGACAGTAACTCTGTAGTTAGAAAGGGCTTTGTTTTGATGAGAGGGGATTCTGCTTTTGAGTTAAGCTTACAGGCTGCAGAGCTGGGCAAGTCTGACAAGCAGAGCCTCTATAGAAATGCGTGTGAGCCCTCCTGCAGGCACACAGCTCACCTTCCTGCAGCACCTTGAACTTCAGCTGGGCTCTGCTGGTGCCTGGAGCAGGGAACTTCACACTGGAGTCTGCTGGCATGGTCCCAGTCAGGATCAAGGTCACTTCTATTGACCTGAGCTGCATTCAAAATAATCATCTAGGTGTGAAAAAATCCACTGCCTGGTCCCTGGGCTCCTCAGTCCCCACCCAGTGTATTTGTGAAATATTCTTAATGAGCTGTCGCTTTGGCCAGGGCTCACTTGGTGATTTAGGGATGGTGGTAACAATGAGACCACAATGTCCAGGCAGAGGAAAAGGAGTGAGGGGCTTTCTGCTGGTTTAATTATTATTTTTTTTTCCCTGGGATTGGTTTTTTTTCTGTAGCTGTTTTGAGCCCTGCAGTGATTTCTACCAGCTGGCCCAGCTATCATCCCGATCGTGTTGCTCTGTGCTTCAGTGAGCTGGGGGGGACTTGGCAGCCCAGCAGCTGTCCTGGAGCCTGAGCCATGAATGAGCTCAGAGGGGGAAGGAGAGAGGCTTGGATGGGAGAAGCTGTATTTGTGGTGGGATTTTTTTTTTTTAAGCGAGACTGGATCCAGGCACAGCCCAAGCAGGTGCTGTGTGTGCTTTGCCTGTCCACATTTCTCCTCCTTTGACTGTGTGGGTGCACAGAGCCCCCTGCAGCGTGCAGGGTGAGGGATGGCCACAAGAAGCACCTTAAATCAGCCTGTCTGACCCATCACTGCAGTGCTTGGCTCTGGGCACAGCTCATGCCTGCCCTGGGAACTGGAGGGTAGCTCTGCCAATGCACTCCAGTGCAGATTTGCAGCAAGTCTTGGCTCTTTCCACTCTGATGCCCCACAGATTTTATTTTTTTCAGGCTGTACTTTCAGGGATCAGCAATGCCACCTGCTGACAGCCTGCTCTGTTTTATGCTGTGGATCCTAAATGACACAGCTGCATCTAAAGGTGTTTCTGTTGGCCAACATCCACGGTGCCTCTTGCAGCATCCTTCTGTCCACTGCAGCCCTGCCCGTGATATCAAACCATACCCAGTGCCTCAGGCTGGTGTGCTGTGTGATGTTATGAGGATATTTTCTACCATGCACAAGGCAGAGGTGAGCTTTTCAGCCCCTATCCAATGCTCATGTCCTTGAGCATCTATCGCAAGTGTGTGGGGTTTGTGTCTTAAACATTTTCTTAAAATAATCTGTGTAGACCCAGTGAATTTGTAGCACAGTGTAAGGATGCAATTCCTGTGCTTTAGACTCTGCAAGACTCAACATAGTGACCCCCCACTAAAATGTGGCTTGCAAACCAGAGCCCTGTGTCCTGCAGGAATGGCTGGACTGCTGCTTCTCAGTTTGTGTGCTGAGAACTGGGGGCAAACCAGAGAAATGTGTTATGGTGTTTTCCTTAAATGCAGGATTTGGCCAAGTATCCCAGGCTACTGCTTTTAAATAGCTCATCTTTAAATAGTCATCTTTAAATAGGTTGCTGCCTCCGTTACCAAGGGCATGTCAGCTTTCCTGGAGGGTACTGGGGGTTTCACTTTAAATGCAGTTACCTTGGGATTCTTTGGAGATGTTGATGATGTGTGGCAGGATGATCTCCAGTACACTGCGTGTAAATGGTAGAAAAGGCTGAAACCAAAACTCCTGTGAGACCGTGCATGCCGTGAGCTTTAATACTCAAGAAAATGAGGGGCTGCTTTTCTTCCCTCCACATGCAAGCTGTGTTGATGTGTCTTTGCTGTTCCCCTTTCTTGGCAAGCCTTGACTCCCCTGGTTTCTGGTACAAGCTCCTGCAGTCCTGTGCAGATGCAAGGTTGGCTGCTCTGCTTTAATCATAGCCATTGGCATCTGGAAAGCTCCTGGCTTGGACCTGTGTGGCACTGCCAGGTGTGTGTTAATCCTGACCTGCATCTTGCCTGCTCGTTCCGTGGTGATGTGGCTCTTCTGTCCTTTGCTGGCCTTCTCCCCCAAAATGAGGTTCTGCTGGACCTCTGGCTTTGATTTGTGCTGGTTGCTGCAGGTTTTATCAGGGGTGATGCTCTCTGTGCACTCCACCCTGGACCTGGAACACACTTCACATCTGCCCTGATGTGCTGCATGCCTGCTGTGAGATGAGGCATCAGGGGTTCAAGTGTGCTGCCTTGCTTTTGGAAGGGACAGACTAAAAGGCCAAGCCTAATGCTGTGGTCAAGTGGTGTTAAATTGGTGGTTGGTTTTGGGCTTCTTGGGGCTTGCTTGCTTCTGAGCTCTGCCCTTTGGAGCCTTGAGGGAATGCAGGCAAACCACAGAGTGGGTCAGTGGCAAACACAGGGCCATGGCAACGTTCAGCCATGTGCTGTGAATGGGCAACTCTGCAGCTCTGTGAACAACCAACCTTTTATACCTTAGTGGTTATTGCAGATGCCAGGTCTCTGCTTGTGTCTGCCTAGGCAGGTGCTGTGCTCTGGCAGGGAGCAGGCCAGGAACTAGCTCCAGTGTGGAAATCAGACTTCTGGGTTTATTTAGATGCAAGTGCCCTGGTGCTCTTCTGAGTGCATGTGTGCTACCAGGCAGTTACAGAAACAAGCTTTTTCCCATGCACCTCAAGTAGCTTTTTCCCAGCTGCTTGCTTTGGGGGGTGTGAGAGGTGGGCAAAGGAGAGGGATATGGTACCTTTATAAGCCATGGATGTGAACTGCTTGGGAGGAGGTAGTTAAAATTCTTCAATATAATGTGGAACTGCAGTAGTAAGGGCCATGCTTAAGGCAGGTGAGTGGAAGAGGGGTTGTTGGATGAGCTTGCAGTGTTTATTACAAAAGGGCTGGATTTTTGTTCTCTTGCTTGTGGCCATAAACACCATAGATGCCTTAAGCTGTCTGACATGCAACTATTTGGGAGTTGGACTAGATGATCTCTAGAGGTCCCTTCCAACTCTGAAAATTCTGTGATTCTGTGATTTCTGCTGAGATTAAGTTGAAATAGGATTTAATGGTATGACAGTGAACTTCAAATAAGGCTTTGGCTCTGTCACAACTGTCTTTTGCAGTTGAGAGGAGGGAGCTCAGGCCTCTGAGCTTCTTTTTCTAACAATAAACTATGCTTTGAGGTGTACTAAAAGCTGAACTCCCTGCAAGTTATTTCCTTTGAGCTCTTGATTACCCATGCATCCCCTGTATGATCCAGGATGGATGATGTCCCATCCTTTTGAATACCTCCTGGATCTCTAACAGCTGTGAGCAATTTATTTTGGGCATAATCAGTTAATGTTTTGGTGAAGTGCTTTGAAGATGTACAGCATCCTCAAATGGTGAGTATTGTTTCATTATTATTACTATTTAACTTCTCTACGTAGCTGAACTACTGTCAGACATCTTCACTTAATAACATATTTGGTGTCTGGATCTTTTCCACAAAGGCAGATTTTTGGCAAAGGGGATGGTGGAATGATATAATAGAGTTTGCAGTTATATAGTACCTGTCATCTGAGTCTCTCAACATACTTCACAGGCACTAGTTAATTCTCACCACTTGGTAGGGCAGTCTGGCTGTCCATCTCCATGCAGATGGGAGGCTGAAGTGCAAAAAGGGTGACCTTTCTGAGGTCACACAGGAGGGATTAGACCCAGGTTCTCTGGAACCTGCTCTCCCCATTGCAGTTACATGGTGCTCTTCACTGCAGTTACACCATTGGCCTCATAGGAACCTCTCCTGCTCTTTACAAAGGGATCTAGTAAATGCTATCTTATGTGTACTTCCTTTGCATCAAGAAGGGACTGGGGTTTGCTGCCCTGCAAAACCTTGTGCACTGTGGAGGCTGAAGTCCAAAGGGGTAGGAGACCTAGAAGGTAAACAGGAAAGCAAGAACAAGTGACTTCTGCAGTCCTGCAAGTTTGGAGTAAGATTTCTGTCATCAGGGTATGCTGTGTTGTCTTTGCTTTTTCTTCTTGTGATGCCACCTGGAGACCAGGCATGGGTTATATTATTTAATATGCTTACTGGGCAGCCAGATAGCTAGCAGAACTCTCCAAAGAGTTTCTGCATGGGATGCTATGGGAAAGCAGTGTGAGCAGAGCCCACCCATCTGTGTAAGTCACCCTTCTGGGATGGATGGCCAGGCAGTGTTGTCAGTCTGAGCTGGTCCCTTGGGCAGGGCAGAGCAGCTTTCCTGACCTCTGCTGTGGCTGTTCAAACTGATTGCTGTCAGTCCCCCACCTTTCACTAGAAACAAAAATGCTTAACAATTGAAGAGGTGATATTAGGAGATACAACCATGGGATTCCTAGCAGGCAGTCCGTCACGTCTCGGACATTAACATCTAGTCCAGAAGATTTGGGAAGCAGTTCTTACCCCACGTGCATCCCCCAACCCACCCCAGAGACAACATAGCGTGGAAACAACAAAAAATAAAATTAACTGGCGCTGCTCTTCTGACAGATAAAGAGCAACTCTTCATAAAGGACCTCTGTGTTTTTCTTCCTGCCAAGAATCATTTAAGCAGCAGTCATTAGTGACTTATCTTCCCTAAAACACTAGCGAAAGCTGACATCTCGGTGAGGGACCCCATCAGTCAGTGCAGTGCTGGAGAACAGCTGTCTGTAGCTCCAGCTGTTTGCACCCTACATGTGTGCATCCCCCTCCCTCAGACACACGCTGGGACACGGTATTTACAGCCCCCTCGTAGGCTCATGTATTCCTCATAGCAAAGCCAGGGGTGACTGACAGTCCAAACAATGCGAGCAGGGAAAAAATTCCTCCTGCTTACTCATAGCTTTTGCAGGAGCTTTATCAAATCCCTGCTCCTCCCAGGGAAAACTCTTCTTGATAACCAGGCATTGCAACCAACCATCAGCTGGGGTGAAAGCTGCCCCAAACAGCCATCAGTGGGACTGGGAATTGGGCTGCATATCCTGAGAGCTATGGAGCCTCTTACCATTGGCAGCATATTTATCTTCCCAACACACTTGTTAATAAAACAATGTTATCTGCATTTTGAAGGTAGGGAATAAAGAGACTGTTGGCTGCCCTGAAGTCTCCTTTGTCCCTGTGTCCCCAGTTGGTGCTTTGCTGGGGTGTCTGATTTGCTGTTAAATGTCCCTTGCTCCCCATTTCACAAGGGACTTGCAAGGGATTTAAACCAGCTGAACATGGCCCTTAAGGACTGCCACAGAAATGCATCCCAGGGAAGGGAAGCAAACCAAGGGTCTCAGACCTTGGCCCTTTGTAAAAGGTGATGCAAAAGCCTTGTAGGGTTAAATCTACAGATTTGCCAGCTGAGGGTGTCCAGGTTCTGTGTTTGTGCCAGGTTTATGCATTCAGAAGGCTACTGAAGGCAGTGCTCTGCAGGATCATCTCTTCTGGTCAGTGAGCTGACGTGCAGGACTGGCAGCCTGCTGAGCTGAGCCATCCTAGAATTTGCCTGCAAGTTTAAAGGTTGGTTTAGGACTGTTAAAAGTGAAAACCTATCAAGCCAAACTTGAAACCTATCTACTTTCTGCACTTTTCTTTCTTTGCTTGTCCAAATACTGGGAGGTAAGCCAGCTCTGGAAATGAAGTCACTTTTGAAAATGGTTGTTCTCCCCACAAGGAGGCTCTGAAAATTCCCATTGTAATTCCCATTCCCTTTTTTATTTTTTTTAAAAAAAAATCTTATGAACTTGGCCCCTGATTCAGTCCCTCACAGCTGTCCTCAAATTAAAAAGTGGGGGCGAGGAAAAAGACACACTGGCACTGCAGGACTTTTTTATGACACGAATTTTATTGCGTACGATTTGATGCATTGACAGGCTATAAAAGTTTATTGAAAGCAGATATAGCCTGTCAATGGGCTGACCAGTGCCCCTGGCTGGGATGCATCCTCAGGCTTCTCCTGGAGGGTCTGTGTTTGTGGGGTTTTTCTGCATTTTGCCTGGGCCATCCCTAGGGAGAACTTCCTGGAGGGGGAATTTTCTGAACGCCCACCGTGAACCACCAGTGCTGGCAAAGGGGTGTCCAGTCCTGTGCAGAGATACGTGGTGCTGAGTTTTGTGGTGAGTCTTCTGGGGCTGAACACATGCCTGAGGTTGTACATACCTGGCAGCTAGCTAGCACTTAGATTAATATTCCTGTTAGTGCAAGACCAGCCTCTGGTACCCCTTCAGCATCCTGAATGAAGAGTACAACTTCTCCTGCCAAAGGGAAACATCAATATCATAAAGCCCACCAGACAGGTGGTCTGACCAAGGTCTCCTGTTGTTACTTGTGTGCAGACAGCACCTTCTCTTGGGAGTCTTCTGAACTTGGAAGGGAGCTTTTCCTATGGAAGTTCCCCTTTGTTTCAAGGGAAGGCTGGTTATTTAACTGAGTGGTGATTCTGGTTTTGGAGTACAGTGCCTTTCCTAAGCCAGGGCAAAAGTAGAGGATGATCACAGCTTCATCTGCAAAATAAGAATATGGCTAGATCTGCTTATTGTGGTGGTTGAAAATTAAAGTAGCTGAGATGAACATCTGCAGGACCATTACTAAATACCTGTGTGAACACTTTGCTGGGCTGCGTGAGGCTGTTGATGCAAAACATAATGGCTGAGGTGACAGGAGCAAACTACAGCTTGCTCCTCTTAATCCCTGACTCCTTGCTTTTTCAAACCACCTGGTCCATGTTTGGCATGAGTTTGATGTACTGTGTATGTGCTGGAAAGAAAGACTTGGCAGGTCTTGGGTTGCCCACCAAAGATGGTGCCAGCCCATTCCTCTGGGGCTTTGTGACTTACTCCAGCCCAGCCTTTGCTGGTGGCTTGGGCTGAGGTGCCTTGTTGTGAACAGCAAGGACAAAGAACTGGCTCAACTTCACATCTCCTGCTTGGGGTAAGAAGGCAGCTTCACATTGAATTGCTGCAGCAAGGTTTGTTCAGAAATGGAGTCAGGGGTCCTGAAAGTGGTCAGCAGGGTGCCAGACTTGCTGCATTCACAGGTCAGTCAAATAACTCTGTGCCTTTGAGACATTTCAGAGACCCTCAGCAAAAAAAAGGGCTGTATCCAGTTGCCAGACCCCTCACCTTGTTGGCCTGTGCCAGTTTGGATGTACTGTCAGAAGCCATTTGCCAGTGGAGCAGCGTTAGCTAAGAACCCTGTTTTTGTATCCACAACAGTGTTGGATCAAGGTTGCCGCGTGTCATTTCATCACTCTGGCAAACAACAAGCTCAGGGCTTGGAGTGTGGAACCTTATTTTTAATAAAGGAAAAATCTTTGCACTTCTATTCTGCATCTGTCAGCGATCTCACTTGGCTGAGCCCTGGAGGAGTTCATCTGGCCCTCGTGTTAAGGAAAACCAACAAATTAGTACAGATGTTTTTCTGAGAGCTACGGGGATCAGGGATCAGTGATTTAATACTGCCTGATATTTGATAGGGGACGCCCAGGGAATAGTGCTGGAAACCAGGAAGTAATATTACATGAAATCAAAATATAAATATGTTCCTAAAGGTTTAGGTAATTTTTTGCAATTTCCCCTTGTATAGTCTTAAATGAGGTCTCTCCTTCTCCTCCTGTTCTCCCTGCACTTGTTCACGTAGGAGGCTCATTCCTCTTGAGCTGGATTCAGAAATCCATTGAGTAAAATGGAGGCTTTCTGGGTATTTTTGTGGGCTTTGGCTCAGCTGAGGAGCACACACAAAAAAAACCCAAGATGTTTTTGGAGGAAGGAGGGGACACTCAGAGGTGAGGGAGGAAATAGCCCTCACCACCATGGGAGATCACAAGGCAGAGCTCTTGTTCATATGCCAACAGTATTTATTTGAAGAACTTGGGGTGGTTACTTGCTTCCTGGATGGCCTGAAAGGGCACAAGTCAGTTGTCCTGTGGCATTTTGTACTCATGCATGTGTCTAAGGTATGAAACCAAGTGTAGGAAAGGAAGGTAAATTGGTTTTTCACAAGTTTTTGATTTAGGTAACAGCTCTGAGTACACCTACCATGACCATAAGAAGTATCTGCAGTTCTTGATGGTTTTGGCTTGACACTTAGGACCTCATGATGTGTCACACTGGTGAGTCTTCACTTGCCACATCTGTCATGGGCCTGCTGTATTGCTCAATGGCTTCACCACTGCTGGGTTGGGTTTACCGATACCTAAATAACTCACAGCAAGAGAATTTATTCACACCCTCCAAAAACCACAAGATATGGAAAGTTCATGTTATTCTTGACTGTCTAAAACATAACAGTAACTGAGATGAAGTCATACAGGCTCGGCGATGACCATCGAGGGATTTGGAAATTGTTCACAGACCCTCTATCTGTCCTGGAGATGCCCAGGGTAACCCAGCTGTTTGGCTGAGTGGGGATGATATCCAACATGAATAGCTGTGTGCTAATGATTTTGGGGTGAATAATGACCTTTTTCCCCAACTCACCACTGCTCCACCTGGAGCTGGCAGGGATTCCCGCGCAGGCATAAATCAAGGGGAAGATGACAGGGTTGTAGCTGAAGATGTTTTGGCTCCAGGGTTGGAAAATTGGCCTTTTTGTAAAGGTCACGCCAGAGCTGACCTCCCAGGAAGGGGTGAGGGAGGAGAGCTGCTGCTGAGCCTCAGGCAGGGCAGAGATGTTGCTGGAGATGAGGCGCATCCTTTGTGCACGACCGGACCCAGAAGCGTTAGCCAGTTTGGCTGTTCCTCACCCATTGCTTCATACCGGAAGATGACACGAACAACTTCACTTCTTTTCCCCACATTTCTTACCCTTGGGCAAGGGCCCAAAGCCTTCACAATGTGTAATGAATTTACTGGTCCCTTACCAGCAGGATCCTGTTCTGTTCTGGCTCTCGCTGCCGTTTCCGAGCGTCAGAGGCACATCTTTTGGTGTGTACCTGGAAGCATCTCTGGTATTCATGCTTGTGCTTCAGTTCATGGATTTGGTTTCAGCTAAATGAAGTTTTTAGGAATGTCTTGTTGCTTTTGCACTGAAGACAAAACTAATTGGAAGCCAATGGGCTTCTCATTAGTGGAAGCATTGAGCCAAGGAAATCCAGAGCAGGGAGTGACAATGTTCTGCACTTCACACTGGGGGAATTCCATGATGGCTTCTCCTTTCCCTTTGCTCGTGCGATTGTGTCTTTCCACAGCACACGATGACTCAATGTCATCGCTTGCCCATCTTACCCCACAGTTTCCTGGCTTGCATCAGGGTTTCTGTAACTGTTTTGGTAGTCCTTCTACGGGGGTAGGAAGGCTGAGGTTTTTGTAAGGCATCAGTTGGCTTAAAATTGTATAAACTTTGTACTCTTTTCTTTTACATCCAGCCTGCAAGCTTAAGGAACATATTCAACTCCAAAAAAATTTCTCAACTTAGTGACAAATCTGCTTCCTATAAACCCAAGCTGTTGGCATTTATTGTTACCCTCCTTTAATGCTTTATTAATGAAGTTCTTTTACAGCTGTTCCATTATTTCACCTGGGATAGGAGTCAGGGTCACAGGTGGATAATGATGTGGGTCATCCTGTTTCTATCCTCTTAAAACTCTGGCACAACATAAGCTTTCTTCCAGCCCTCACTGTTCCAAAGACTTATTAAAAGTCAACATTAATGATCCAGAGCACTCTTTGGCCAGGTCCCTTTTAAATCTCAAGTACAAGTTCTCTGGGCTTGCTGATTTCAAAATACCTCATTTACTAGCTGTGGCTTAACATCCTTCTTCGTTACTGTTGGATTAGAAGCTATTTCATCATTGCATGATACAAATAAATCCCATGGCTTTCCCTCAAATATAGAATGGCTGCTCATGTCGTTACAATACCTTGGAGCTGTGCACGTACCCCTTTTCTGCTTGACTAGTTGCAGTTGTACTTATTGCCTTGAACCAATACTGGGTTTATGGGGGTTGTTCCTTTAGAGTTACTTGGGCTATCTATCCCAAAGAAAATGATGCAGAAATTGTTCCTGTTTCCAGTGCTGTGAGGTGAGGCACTATATGTAAGCACAGGGCAGAGAGAGAAGGAAGGGGGGGCAAGGAAGCTTTTCTGTGGTGACGAATATGGCATGGTGGGAGGATGGAGGGTGCATTCATCTTCAGGCTCAGGAAACCTCTGAGATGTTGGGGTGGGGTGTGGGCTGTGTGTGGCTCCAGGAGGAAGGGCTCTTGGGAGGCAGGAGGTGTAAAAAAGCTATCTGGGGTGGCAGGGTGGCACTGAGGTGAGATCTGTGTGCACTGCTGGCACAAGAGAAAGTACCCGCATGTGTAGGAGTAGCCAAAGAAAAGACCAGTCCAACCCAGAGCACTCCAGGAAGTCTCATGGAGGCTCTCCTTGGAGAGAGACTACTACCATGGAAATAAAAGGGTGAGAAGGGGAGCAAAGGAACAGTGATTTAACAGTAAGCCCAGGAAGCAACAGCAAAACAGAGGCAGAATGGATGGAAATCATCCTTTAGTTTGCTACCAGGTGGATGTGAAGAGCTTGGCTAACCAGTGGAGGAACTGGGTATGAACCTGACCCAGCTGTTACTGCAGTGTGCTGGGCAGACTTGCAGGAGTGGAATGCAGAAAATCATTGGGTGCAGACAGAGTGTGGGAGCAAGTGGGCAAAATGGTACAATGTGGGTGTTTAGGTCTCTAGTCATGGAAAACTTGGTGATTCTGGCATGAAATAGGAAGCAGGATATTAACTGGTGTCTGAAACTGTCTGGCCAAACTGGTGGTGAGCTGCTCTGTACGTATGTTAGGTGGTTGTTTAAAGATGAGCATCATTTCTGGGAATGTGTCGTAGGGAAACATCTGCTGGATCACTTTTATTGCTACTTATTGTGCTTTATCATAGTTATTTTCTGAATCTCTTGAAAGAGTACTATACCCTATGTGAGAGAGCTTTTTCTGCTGGTCTTGGTGGGTGATACACAATCATGTGCAGAACAGGAGCTCAGTAACTGCTCAATAATAATCAGAGGTTGCTTTCAGCTTCCTCTAATGATCCTTTTCTCTCTGCTTCAGACAGCTGAAAAGTAGCCTGTGTGCCAATTTCTGACATATTCCTGCAGACATACATAGAGAATGTAGGTTTTATAGTGCAACAGGTGAGCTGTTTGGGAATAAAAACTGCCCAGAGCTTCCATGCATGCTTCTGTTGGCTTTTCTGCTTCCACCTTAATGGAATACCTGCTGCCCCAGGGTTCAGCCCATTTAATAGAGCCAGTGTTAGAAATTGTGGGCAAGTTAAGCATAAAGAGAGCCCAATTCACATCAGCCTGCTCTCTGGGCATCTTGCAAGGATGTGGCAGTGTCAATGCAAAGGAACTCTGCCCCTGTGACCTGTGTTAGTTGTGATGACTCCAGAAACTCTTTTGAGTTTTAATGTTTGACTTATGTAGTTGTTTGCCTGTTATTTACTTAAGTGCTTGCTGTGACATAGGAGAAAACAAGTCAATGCCAAGGAATAATAGCTAGTACTGATGATTTATTCTCAACCAGGTAATTTAATTGCTTTTCCTGATGGGTAACTGGATACAAGGACAGGGAAGAGTAAACTTGTATATCTTCAACCTGAAGGTTGTTGGCACTGCGTTGTGGACCTGTCTCTAACTTGGGAAACACGGTCTGGAGGCTGCTGCTAAAAGGTAGATGTGAGCAGGAGAAAACCAGACACGGAACAGTTGTTAATGGGCTGCTGCCAAAACAGCAAGCTTTATTAAGTGAGATTTTGCCAGGCCTGAAAAAAAAAAAAACCAACCCAAAACACTCAAACCCAAAGTGTTTCATAATCCCTGAGGTTCTGGATGATAGAGGAGGGAATATGTGTGTCAGTGCTGCCAGCCAGGGAGGTGCTGCGAGCCTGCTGCAGGATGAGATTAGCATTTGAGGCGACTGTCGCAGTGGAGAGCAACACCCTCCCTTCTGGGTGGGGACCAAACCCTGGATGTAATTTGTCATGGACGAGGTTTGCACATAAATCACCAGGTGCGTAAATAGAGGAGGAAGAAAGACTGGCCAGCAAACAGCTCTGCCTGGGAGGGTTTGGAGTGGACCTAGCTTGGGTCACATGTGGTTTTGTATTGCAAGTGAAAAAAAGACAAGTATCATGCTGGGACACATAAACGGGGCTCTGGCAAGCCTTCAAACCAGGCGTTAGCATGCTGTCCTCTGTCACTTGGGGAGGCTGCCAGCGTGGGCTGGGACACAAGAAACCATTCAGATGGACACAGAAATTGGTGTAATGGAACACACATTGCTGCAGTCAAAGCTGAGAGAGCAATCCAATATGACCAGAGATATGCATGCAACAATGGATCCAGAGGCCACAGTAGGTGCCTATTAAAATGATTTGGAGCTGACTTGGTTTGCCAAAAAATACAGTTTTCTATTGTTTGCTTTTTTGTTAGTTTAGAAGTTTCTTTGTTGTTGAGGGTGGGGGATATTCTTTTGTTCTTGTCTGTTTAATCCTGCTCTGGCAGGGGGATTGGACTGGATGATCTTTTGAGGTCCCTTCCAATCCCTGACATTCTGTGATTCTGTGATGGTGGGGGGTTATCTGTGTGCTACGTGTGTGTACACACCTAGGTGTCAGTCAGGGATATGTGCATCTTAAGCTCTCACAAGCGCCTTCAGGGAGTGATGGAGAATAACAAAGGTGGATGCTGCCTGGTGGCACCTTCGCCCTCTCCATTGACTCCTCTGGAGCTTTGGACTGGTGAAGCTTCTGCATGAGGAGTCCAGTCATCAGGCTTTTGAACAGAAGCCATCCCCACGTAGCAAACTTGATTTAACTGTAGCAAGCCCTGGAACAGCTCTGACAGTTTAATAGTAGTAACCTCCACTGGAAACCACCCTCTTCTTAAGTCTTCCAGGAGAAAATTATTTCACTTAACCATAACAGCAGCTTTTAGGTGAAGATACAGCTATGTGGGATTTGAACTCAGACCAGTCCCAAGCAATGCAGTTACCCAATAGCACCCAAAGCATCAGGACTAGCACACACTCCAGTTTGCTCAGGACCTCGTTGGAGGGCTCGTGACTCCCAATGGCACAGCAAAGGTGGGAACTGGGCCCCCCTGCCTCGCTCTGCCAGTTTGGAGCCTGTGGCAGATCTGAAGCCTGATGAGAAGGGAAGATGTGCATTCCCTCTGTGCCACCTACTCAGTATTACTCATGTGGAAAATTTGGCAATAGGTCCACAGTGGGAATATAATACCCAAACACTGGAGTAGGTCACACTGTTGCAAAGGATTTGTTGAGTATGTTTAAGGAAAACACCTTTAAGGTTTCCTGGAAGGTGTTGGATGTTTCAGTTTTGGTGTAATCACTTCAGTGTTCCCATAGGATTTTAACCATGTGTTGTAGAACAATTTGCAGTGTCCTGTGTGTGGGAATTCAGATGTCTGAGCTCAGGCTTGTCATAAACCAGGCTTTGATGTCAAGTGTCTTTGGGTGTATTTGAAACTGTTGGGAGGATTTGATAATAACGTGAGTAGCAGCAGGACTCTTCCCTTGAAAAGGCAGCTTTAGTCTCCAAACCTGGAGGGTCCCAGTTGTGGGGAAGGTGTAGGGAGAAGAGCTGCTGAAGTACAGCACGTGGGAGGTATGGGTGTGGGAACTGGGTTGCTGAACTCCTTCCGAGCACTCTTAAAGTCTGTGTGACTTCAGGGTAAGCTCCTCTGAGTCACAGACACTAGTGATAATGATAATCCTTTTCTCTGGTCCTGTCTGGCTGTCTCTTCAGACTATAAACTTTCTGGGAGGGAACATCCTCTTTTTATTATCATTATTAGCCTGATTGTGGTGCCACCGAGGGGGCCCAGTCAGTCACAGGCTTCATCACATATTCATGTGTTTTGCTGAACTGTAATGAAACAGCCCAATTTTCAGTAATCTGCCACTCTAACCAGAATCAATGGGAGCTCAGCCTGGCTGAAAATGAGACCCAGGCATTTATTGTGCTCCAAGACAATCTGTCCCTGGGTCTCCCCAGTGCAACATGCCTGGTTGCCCTCAAATCTGGATGGGTGAAGATTGCCTGGGGAGCTGAGACTGAAAGCATTGCTTTAATGCAAACTCCATCAGTCTTCATTTCTTGATGCTGTCTTGCCCTGAGGCTGAGCCCAAGCTTTTCCATAGGTGTTCCCCAGTGTTTTGGAGGAGTATTGAATGCTTGGTGGTGGTGTGAAGGAGCACACAAAAGAAATGTTTCCTTGAAGTGAGGGAGATGAGTTAATATCACTGCATGGAAATGAGAGACAGCAATGAAAAGCTCACCAAGGAGAGACTGTGCTCTGCAGGGTGCCAAGATCTTTGTGTTCATTATCAAAAATGTAAGCAAACAACAAATTAAACCCAATTATGTTTGTTTCCCAGGCTTTTGTCTGTACAGGGGATTAAGTCTGGCTTCAGCTGTTGGGGTTGGCAAGCAGCACTGCTCTGTCACTGCAAAGCACTGCAGAGCACAGCTCTCCTCTCAATCCAAGGTCTGCTCTGGGGCAGTGGAAAAATTGTTGGCTGAAGGAAGATAAGTGTAAACCAGCATAGATAGAGAAGAGGTGATGAAATGTTGGATGTGCAAGGGTACCTGGGGGTGTCTGCAAGATCTAGGCTGAAAAAAAATACCATTTTTGGAGTATTCCCTGTCACTAAGAGCTATGGAGGTGATTGAGGCTAAGGCACCTCATCATCTGGCATCACGTGGCACTGTCACTGAAGAAGCCTCCTTGGCTGTGAGGGTGGCAGAGCATTCAACTGATGGGCAAGGTTTGCTGCCTAGGGTGTGAGCAGTGTTTTGCTAGCTCGAGAAGGGCAGATGGAAGATCTAAATGACAAGGATGGACTTCATATGGATGTCTTCTACTGAGATAAAACACAAAACTTCAAAACACTGTTTGTATCTGAAAATGTGAATTCCAGCACACAATTAGAGGTTTTTATTCTTCTTGTGACACGGAAAGGAAAAATAAATTGAGTCTAAACCCTCTTGGTGAATAACTCTTTCCTGATAAATTGATTGTAACAGGGTGATGGGACTGTGTATGTGAACTCTGTAAAGTCACTAGAAGGAAAGATGAATATCCAAGAGGAAGCAAAGGGAAAGGGGCTACTCTGTGCTGCTTCTGCAAGAGTTAAATCTATTGGCCTTACATGCACTTGTTGGAAAACAACAACAAAAAAACCCATCTCAAGGAATACTGCCTTTAAAAACAAGTTACTCAACCTGGGAAATGCTTTTTGGAGGCTGGTATTGAAGCAGGTGCCAAGTTTCCCTCAGTGCTGTCCATCCAAATGCCTTGTTTAATTTCACAGACCTCCTTGAGCACCAGAGAGAGGAGCAGGAGGGAGATATGGCGTGAATTTTGGTACGGAATCCAAATGCTGTACTCCCAAAAGTAGCTGGCTTGCTGATGCTGGGATATGCATCATGATCCCAGGTAACCCAGAGCTCTTAATATCCTGGTGCTGAAATATGTAACAGCATCAGCTGGCTGGATGTAGCTAGCAAAGTGTTTGCAAATGGCTGTTCTGGTTGTGTCCGTGCAGCTAAAGCCAATCTGTTAGTCAAGCTCGTAGATAAAAGGGGGGAAATAGTGTTTCTGTGGTAGGATGCTCTGGTAGGACCCTGCTGGTGCTGTCCTCTGTTGCTAGAAGCTCTGTGTTAGCTGGCTAAGGAGACCTTTTTGGTTACCTGGCTTGTATCTGGCAGCTCTGCATGCTATTTTAGCATCAGTGCTTTGGCCTTACTTTGGTCCTCTTGCCCCCCTGTGTATTTGTCACGCTGTCAGAAATGTAAGCCCCTTTTCCAGCAGAACGGATGCTTTGGTGTTCACAAAGGGTGATACAGCCTCCTGGGGCGCCGGGGTTAAGCTGTTATGTCCTTGAACCACCTGTACTCCAACACTGGGGCTTTGCTGAAGGCATTGCCTGCTGTTTGCTGCTTCTCCTCGCCCCCTCCTCCTTCCAGCCATTGGCTGCACTTTGTATTTCCCCTTTTATTGCCTTTGGCTCTGTCGCAATGGGCGGTGCAGTATTTTTGTTCTTCACTTAATAATCTTTTGGCGGCTGTTGGACATCATTTCTCATTGTATTGGTGGAGGATTAGCTGAGATGATGGGAGATATTTCCTGTCTTAGCCAGCGGGATGGGCTTTGCAGGGCTTGTGCCTTCTTTTCACATAGTGTAATGCTTTGTTTGGGAATGTGCAGAGGCAGCTTCTCTATGGGAAGAAAGCACAGCCCCTGAAGCACGATTGCTTTTATTTGTGGCAAGAAGCCACGGAGCAGGCAAAATTACTGGTATTCCCAGGCTGGACAGAGCATGGGGCTGGGAGTCAGGGTTCCTGCTGTCTGCTCACACCTCCGCTGCAACAGGGGGCAAATAGGTTCCCTCTATTTATCCCATGCTTGCACGTAGTCACAGTTCTTCCCTTGGTAAGTGTTGCTAAACCTCAGTGCCACTAGAACCATCCACTTTATACCCGTAGTGGTTAAAGGGATGCTGCAGGGTTTATTTGGGTGGTGGCTGATCAAGGAGCAGAGCGGATGCTCTCATGGATGCGGGTGCAAAAGTGTATTGCATCAAACTAGCCGCAGGGAATGGCAAGCAAAGCTTTCTTCAAGAAGTAAAGCAATGCCCAGGAAAAGGTTAGACTTCTGGGAAAGTGATTGGAGAAGGGTGGGTCTAGGTCTTGGTGACAGTGAGAGGGTGTTATCTAGCATAGCTCAGTAACCACAGCCCCTCTCAGGTTACTGTTTATTGGCCCAGATGGTATCTCCAAGGGGAGAGATGTATTCTCTTGCAGTCTCTTTGCAGCTCTAACTCCTTGCATTTGCTTTCTCTCATCCAGCTGTAAGGCTTCACAGCCTCTTGAAAAATCCCTAAGGCTCTTTCTTCCTTCTGCTGCATCTTATCAGAGCGTAAGGTAGTCTCCCTGTCCCATGGAGCCAGAGTCTGGATCCTGTGTTTCTGTCTGCCGGCACTTCCGCGGCTCTGGTGGGACGGTTCCTCGCTGGTGAGATCAGATGCCCAGCGGGGTTAGAGTTACTGGGGAGAGAGGTTTAACATTACGCTGTAGATTGTAAGTGGAGACAATCTTAAGATGAAAAAAAAAAAAAAGAGGACTTTACTGGTTCCAAGACAATTTAGTTTTCTTGTAATAATAAGTGATAGGTTGTGGGGGAGGGATTTAGCCATGACATGATCCCTTTGCAATGCTTCGTGAAGACAAGAGCTACAGACTTTAATCTTCCTGCCAATTCGGAGTATGGGATATGGTACCAAAAACCCAGACAGTTCAAGAGTAGAGGAAGGAAGTTAAAGGTTGCTGGAAGAAGTTGGGGATAAAAATGCACCACAGTCCTTGCTGCATGTCGTTCGAGCTGATCTAGTCTCTAGATAGCAACTGTCTGAGAGCAGCTGCTCTAGCAAATATGCCTTGGGTTTTACTGGAGTGCAGTGGATCACTTCAGCTATTGCAGGAAAGCAAGGTTTGGACAATTACTAAACCTGAATTTCTTTGTGGCCAGCTTTGCTTTCTTACTTCTATTAGCTTTTTCCAGTCAATAAATGTGGGGAGGAACCTCTACACAAGTTTCTCGATTAAATTCCCACCACAGTCATATGCCTTTCCTTATAACAGAGGAAATGGGGCTCCAGTATCTGACCTGTGAGGGTTTCATCCCTCAACTGCCTTAACAAGGCAGCAAGTCTCACTGTATTTAAGAAAGAGTTGGTGAAGTAGAGCCCAGAAACCGTATTTGTGTGATAACCAGCAGAAGCTGCTTCTTCTGCACATCTGCTTCCAAGGGGTGAGCAGCAGACCTCTCCCAGCCCACGTGGAGTTGGTGGGACCTCGCACCAAGCTGAAACGGGGTAGAGAAACAAAGAAGTAGGATGATTTAAGGAGAGGTGTTGCTGCTGGGAGCCAGAACAGTGAGCAGCTCCTCACCACTCCCCTTAAGAGGGGGCTTATATGTCACAGTCGGTTTTTGGACACATGGACTCTGAGTGGTTTGGGGTAGGTGTTTATAGCTGAGCTAAGGGAGCAGTGGTGACAAATAGGTAGCAAAGTGGTCAAAGTTTGATAGACCACGCTTTAAGTAGACATGGAACAGCAGAGACAGACACCTACAAAAGCTTTCTCATTTCTCTGAGAATAATTAATAATTTGTCTCTGAGAAATATGGCAGAGGAAATAACTTGGAGAAGGGAACAGGAGCTAAACTGTACTCCAAATCTCCTCCTGACACTTTTCATCTGTGCTGCTGTGTCTCCTATCGACAGTTTTCTCAAAACTACTGATTGCTGTTCATGCTGGTCCTAAAATCAGCTCTATTAGGAGTTAGAAATACCAGCGCTCTTCCCAAGAAGCTTATTTTTATTATATTCCCAGCCTAGTACTGGAAACCTAAGAGCTTTAGAATAGAGCTGGCTGCGACTCCAGCATTTCCCCTGAAAGTAAGTTAGTTATGGGAAAAATCCCTTTTTTGACAGCCTTCCACAAAAAAAAACCCTGTAATTTTCCCACAGGAAACTTGCAAGTTGTGGGTAAGTGGGTTTTTCCTCACTTTCTCGCTGTCTCTAACTCTTTCCAGCTCAAGCTTGATGTTTCGAAGTGTTACTCTCGTTCTGAGCTGGCAGAAGTTGGACAAGGGCAGTAATGGGTGAGGCTTTTCCTCTTTGCTGGAGAGAGCCATCGAGAAATAGGCAGGAATCCACCATTTGAAAGTGCATTTTTGAGCTATAATAAACTTTCTGCAGCATATTCTTTTTGTGAGGTTTTCTAGAAGAGGAGAACTTAGCCCCTCAAAGTGTAAGGTGGCCCACAGTGGTATGTTGTGGTACCTGCAGTAACATTTAAGGTTTGCTCAGCTATGTCTGCTCTGTACTGCCATTACTGCAGTGAGGCTGAGGTTACTGGGGATGGGCTGATGTGTGGTCCTCATCTATGATGGGAATGTGCAGGTGCTCCATCAGGGCTGCTGGTCAGCTTGGCTTTTGCTATGTAGATGTCATCTGAGCTTTAAAAACCCCTTGCTCCATCTATGTGCTGGCATCAGGCGCTGTTACAGCCCATCCAGGAAGAGAAGGTCCTCCCAGTAGGACTTAACCATCAGTGCTGATCCTGCAGTCATCCTTCTCTGCAGGCTGTCTTATTTGGGTGAGAAGATTTAAGCAAATAAAGCTGTTTTCTCATATACAAAGTTCCAATATTAGACGTGCAACAAGAGGGATGATAAAGAACAAAGGTCCCAAAAGCAAGACCATCTCATTGCTCAAGTCTGGCAAACAAATGCATTGAGGATCCCTCGCATATATAATATTAACAATGTTTTAATTTATGTGGAGTTTTTACTATTATTATTTTAGCTGCCAAGAGTTCCTTGCCAGCTTTCTGTATTTGGGTTATTTTTAATCCTTGCTTATTTGTGCTCTCTGTCCCAGCCTTCTCAGACTTTTATGACTGGAACGCTAACCCCTCATGCCCTGCAAACACATGCTCAATAACTTCACTCACGTGAGTCGCCTTTGATGTTGAAATCAAGTTAAGTATGTGCTTTAGTGTTTATAAGATCGGGTCCTTAGTTTCTTAACCCTTGCCCAATAAGTTTAGTTTACCGTAGCTTTGGCAATAAATCCCTGTCTGTTCCATTTCGGAGAACAGCTCGGTGTTTTCCCCCACCTCTGAGAGATACTACAGATGTGTGATACTTGGCACTGTGTTGTTTTTGAGGTTTTTTTCCCCCTTTGTTTTTGCTTATGACTTTGTCTCTGTGTCTCTAGTATCATGTTTTCCCTCCTATATGGCTCTGAATAATCAATTTAGAAAGCCAGGAAATAAATCAAAGCCTCAGATAGTAACGTAGAAAGAACGAAGGGAAAAGCAGACATATGGATTTCATCACCAATGGAGAACAACACGTATAATAACAACAACAGAGTGTAAATGAGTATATGTACTCACAGGAGGCTCTTCCAAAATGATTGTTTTTGTACATGACTGGGGAAGTTATTTTGTGGTTTCTGAGTTCTTTGGAACGATTGCATCCTGGCACCACCTAAGCTCTTTCCCAGCCCTATTCTTTTCAGCACGGCTTTTGTTGGGTGACGTTAAAGCTTTGGTGCAACTGGCTGTGCCCTGGGAAGGGTTCAGCAGTCTGGGGACTTCTCTGAAGAAGACTTCCTAGCAGCTCTTGTGTGCTCAGCGAGGATGGTTTCCATAAACATGTCCCATCAGGGCTCTGTGGCCTGGATTTCACTGCTTCTCCCCTAAACAAAATTAATCAAGAGTGCAAGTTCTTCACTGGCCAAGATAAATGACGTTGAGAACATTGTCTGATGGTGTAAAGCAACCCCAGCTTTGTGTTTGCTTTGAAACCATAGATCCCTGCTCTTGGTCTGTGCTCATGTGTTGACTAACACAATGAGTGTTGGAGAAGGGACCGCAGAGACCCTGCTATGGGGACACTTCCCTGACTTGCAGAATTTGTGTTGAAAGCAGAACATTTTTATTTTCCTTAGCATAGAACGGGATTCTTCTTTATGTGCTCATTTGCCTTTAATGGAAATGGAAGTAAAATACCTGTGTACACCATGATTTGGTGGAGTTGTCAGCTGAAGAAGCTGTTGTAAAGTTGAAGTCAGTGACACTGTAGCTAAAAGGGAGTTGGGTTTAGAGGTTGTCTTTACCCTACACTTCTGTCATCACCTTCACCACCACTATCAGTGCAGAATTATGCTTCCTTTTTCCCATTTTTCAAAAAGAATGTATTAGCAGATGCCCTTTTACTTAGTAGGGTGGTGGGTGTTTAAACTCGGATGACTTATTAACAGCTTATGGGATAATACCACAAACCATTACACCATCAGAGGTGGGGAGACCATATCAGCCAAGGGTGAGTTGTTCTTCATGGTTCACTCATCTGCAGATGTGAAATGAGGATCCAACCCCTGCTGAGGGTTGCTTGCCATGCTGATTACTAACCTCTTCTAGAGGGATTTTGGTTAAAGGTTTCTTAGTCCCTGAAAATTCCTGTAAGGAAACTTGAGGTTTTTCTACTGAGAAATCTTAAGGGAGAAATATAAGTCAGATACTCTGACTTAGTCAGAAGCTGATAACTTTGTTATCAAAGATAATGTAAAAACCTTAAAAAAATAAGAGGTAATTCTGAGTTCTTGCTGCTGTGATGTGGATGTGAAGAAATTCAGGATACTGCAAAACTTCATCAGATAGGGAAATCAGTTCTCCCCAGCTGATTTCACAATCCTGTGCTTCCTTTGCGAGTGCAAATCCAGCACCTTTCACCAGCAATAAAAATCACACATTTTTCTGGTTTAGTTCTGTTTTGAAAAAACCCAAAATAAACCCTTCCTGGCAGAATCCATCAGTTGTCCTGTAAACTGCATTTCATTGTGAAACAGCTTTTCCTAATCAGAGCTTGTGCCCTGCGTGCCACTTCTGGCTGCCACAGACTGTAGGTGGATGCCAAGGCATGACCTCGGATGTGTTCTGGATACCATCAAAGCTCGGAGGGTATGTGACCACCTTCCATGGCAAGTGGAGAGGGGTACAAAATTAGGAAGGGTCAAAATGAAGAACACATGAAGTGTAGGTCAGAAGAGCCTCTGAGCTGAAAAACTGCCTCATCTTGGCTCTGACTTGCCCTTTGGTGATGCTGTGTCTGGTTGCCACTGGAAGGCAGGACTGTGCTGGAGCCTTCGCTAAGTGATTGAGGGTGACCAGGGGTGTTGTTTTCTTTTGTCTTAACTAAAAGCTGACCTGATGTGTTAAGCTGTGACAAAATGCTGCAGTGCTGGTGCTCTGGTAAGTGTCTTCAAGGCTTGTTTTCAACAGAGCGTTTGAGGATGTGCTTATTGGCAAACAGGACTTGTTTTGTCGAGTTTTGCAGGTCCTGAGTATTTCATTGAAACACAACTTATTGCTTGAGGCTTTCTCCAGGATGTTGTCCATCGTAGCACCAAGTACTGTGTTCAGCTGCAGTGCTGTGTCCAGCTTTGGGGACCCCAGTGTAAGAAGGACATGGACCTCCTGTAGGGAGTCCAGAGGAGGCCATGAAGATGATCCAAGGGCTGGAGCACCTCTGCTGTGGGGACAGGCTGAGGGAGGTGGGGGTGTTCAGCCTGGAGAAGGCTCCAGGGAGGCCTTATAGTGGCCTTCAAGGACCTGAAGGGCCCTACAAGAAAGCTGGGGAGGGACTTTATACCAGGACATGGACTGATAGGACAAGGGGCAAGTTTTAAACTCAGAGGGGAGATTTAGATTAGATCTTAGGAAGAAATTCTTGACTGTATTCTGAGACTCATTTTGGGACTCATTGCATTTGCTTCACCTAAACTGAAATGGTTGAACCTCCTGCTCAAGCAGAAGTGCCTGTATGTAGGGTTAGTTCTGTCTTGACATCACTCAATGCTTCTGTGTATTGAGCTCTGGACTTGTCTTACATTACAGTGGGCATCTGCTGCTCATCATGGGTTTGTGCCTCAGTTTCCCCGCTCAACAAATGACAACGACAGTGGGTGCTCCCAAAGCTAATCAGCAGGTCTCTGCTTATTATCCATGCTTAGCCTAAAGCAATATCAGACTATAAAGCCTAGAGCAGTGGTATCTTGAGGCTGCAGATTTCTGGAGGGGATGGTCATATCATGAGCACCTGAAGATTTGCAGCCCCTATTGCTGCAGACATCAGCATCTGAATGTTACAAAAAGCTCTTTAATCAGCCTGTTCTTGATCTTTAGAAAATTCCTTTGGACCCCAGTGCCTGTGTTCCCTTACCTGTAAAAGAAATAAGAGCATTTGTTAGAGCAAAGGGTGTTGTGTGGGGAGGGAGGCTGTTGTTCTGTTACCATGTGGACTGCGGAGCCGTGGTTTTGTGATGACAACGCGAGGCAGCAGGAGACCCTCACGGGCTTTTCCCGGGTTGCACGGGCACAGCGTTGGCCAGAGGAATAAACCCGTGTGTTTGTGTTTCTGCTCTGTAAGTGCAGCGAATATGACTCACCAGAAACATGCAGGGCAGATGTTTGTGGTAATGAGGTGTCATTTTTATACAGTTACTTTTCTGAATGCAGCCACTTTTTAAGGGTACTTTGCATGCCTGAGGAGCAGTTGTGCTGAAACTGGGGGGGGGAAACCCAGTGAAACTGGAGTGGTGGGGAGCAAAGCACCCGGTGAGCTGGGAGCCCACGCTTTTGTTTCAGCACCACCTCAGGGACTTGGGAGCGCGTGTGCTGTGCTGGCAGTCAGTGGGAGATGGATGACAGATACACAGGTATCTGCAAAGCGATACCTCTGGTCCTGAGCGATCTATTTATATGGGTAGAGTACTGACAGAGAGAAGTTCTTTAATCTCCCAGAGCTTAGGCACATGCCTTGCAATAATGCAGATGTATTGGATAAGTTAAAAAAAAAACAACAACCAAACCAAAAAATAAAAATCAAATCAAGTAAAACCTCTTGAAGGAGTTCAGAGCTCGAGTCCCAGGGGTGCTTTTGACTGTCTTACCAATGCAATATGTGTTTTACAGCCCTTTTAAAATGTGAGCAGCATAATTGAGGTCTGTAGGTGCTTGTATTAGGAGCAGGGCTAATGAATTAACCCTTGCAGCAAGCTCTGGGCCACCTTTCCTTTCCTATGGCCTTTCCAGGTTTCCAGGAGCACTCTGTAAATAAACACTCCATCTCCAGGGCCTCTGTTGGACCTTTTCAAAACCCCTGTGCCATGATGAGGCCATGACTCTAGGAGATGGCCTGGGAGAACAGTTGTGACTCCTTCCTCTCCTGTTGGCTGCTCCTGGTTTCTGTATTGCCCTACGTCATCTTTGCAAGGAAAGAGGAAGGAAACAATCTTCTAGAGCATTGGAAGTGGGTTGATTGTAAATTTATTTTGCATCTATTGGGGCTTGGTGTCTTCTACTTCAGTAGTTAGTTTTTGAGGGAAGAGCAAATATCTGTTAGTCTAAACATTCATGAAGCTGGGGTGTACTGTGCTTCACACAGCATCTGATTGTTTCCTAAAACATGAAGACTGAAAAAGCATGTTTTTTTTCTCCTACCCAGCAAAAAAATAATGCATTTATACCCAGACTTTGGTAACTACAACTGCTGGACTCTAGTCCTAATTTTAAAGTTTCTTACACGTTTTTAATTGTAAAAGTGGCCACTGCTCTTTGGTGCATGAGCCCCTTAGTTCCCAGTCTCAAAATATGTCAGAGCTGGTTCATGAGGATTCCAATGATCACAACCAGAGCTGTCACCTCAGTGAAATGCAGGTGCTGAATCCAGTGGGGAAGTCAGACCTCCTGTGATTTCAATTTTAGCATCCAAACACCAAAGCCTCCAAATGTGCAGGCTGCCCTCTGAAAATATGGGCTGGAAAAACACCTCTCTGCCTTGGCTTCTCCTGTAGAGAAAGGAGGAATTATACCTACCTCGTAGAAGAGTTGTGGTCGATAATGTTCGCAAAGTGCTTTTTAATCCCCTGCTGAAAGGTTCTGTGCGGGTGTGAGTTATAATTATTACGTAAACGTGCCTCATATTTTCCTGCACAAGCCTTCAGCTTGCCACGGAGATGTTTTCCCAGCCTTTATGTGGATGCCATTGGGTTTGCAGCTTCCTGGCCCGCTGTAGGCAGCCGTAGTAAGGCATAGATTTCCAAAAGGGAGAATTAGAGTCTTTTCATCAGTTTTGTGAGCCAAACCAAACCCCAAACCACTTCTAGTAAATCTTTCCAAGAGGAAAATTGATTATACATCAACAGGGAAGAGATGCAACTTCATTAAGGATGGGTGAATGGTTCCAGTTCCTACATACAGGTGTCCACCTCTGGAGCAGAGGTTTAGCCCCCAGGTCAGTCCGATCTCCTGGAGGGGCCACGGACAGCTGGGAAAACACGTGCTCTTCATTGCATCAGATCATCCTGCTAAAGTAAACCATGAGGTCATGCCGACATCACTGTGTCGCCCTGCAATAATTAAGACCGCTGCTTGGTTACTTTGCAGCCCCCAGCCCCAGCTTTCACACAGGTGTGTTGTTATTAAGCAGCTGGTATAACAAGTCTGTGCCAGTGCAAAGCATGAAACAGCTCAGGACCTGTCCAAAACTAACACAGCCGGGCCTTGAAACGGAGTCCAGGGGGTGCAGTTCTCCCTCCTGGAGATGAAAACAAATCGTAAAGGTTAAAAGGCAGGAATTGGGGCTGTTGCTTTCTCCAAACTCAGAGGAATCTCTGCGCCTCATCCCAGGAGGAAAGGAGTTAATAGGTAGCCAAGGCGAAGGTTTAAAAATAGAGCTCTTTGCATAGCTATTTGGTGATGTCTCTGTCACGTTGGCTGGTGTTTGCTGCTACAACTCCCAGTGTGTTCCCAGCAGGTTTTTAATGTTGGGTGTTTGCAGGTTTTTTTATGATGGGGTGGTGAGTAGGGGAAACAGGCTTTGGAAAAAGTGACTTTGGGGGCGTTGGAGTCCAGGTAACAGGCTGAGTTGGGCCCTCAGTCCATTGGCACAGTCCCACTGGGATTAACAAGGTGGATTTGGAACTGGGAAGACAGTTCATTGAGCCTAAGGTATGCTTTAAGTGATGTGTGTCCCAAGAAATCCTCCTTCTTGCATGAGGTTATTCCTCTTATTCTGTCTCACTGTGAGACATGACTCATGCTAAAAGATGTCAGGATGTGCCGACTGATGGCTCCCAAGATCTGGCCCCAGAGAGTCGCTGCTGGGAGCTGAGGTCCCCAGTGGAGCCCATTGCTCTGAAATTGGAGGGTTTACCAAACTGAGCCAGTCCTACAAGTATATTACTGGGCTGACAGTGATTACTGTGTGTTGAGAAGAGGGTATTGTCGCCAGTAAATGGGAAAGCTGATGCTGAAACTCGATTTGTTAGCTTGACAGGTGCTGTGAGTTTCATTAATATACACATCTCCATTCCAGAAACATATTTCCCAGTGCCAGCTGTGGCAGGATTGCCTGTCTTTGTCAATTTGACCATGCACTGGGTAACTGTTGTACAACAGTATGTTTTCTGATAGGTAAAAAGCTCCAGCAAAGCCTCAAATATCTCTCTCTCAAGGAAGCTTTCCTTTATAATTTTAAAGACATGTGGGCTAAAGGATTGCTGTGAGGTTTTTTCACATTTTTCCATTTACTTCGAGCACATCTCTGCGAGCCTGTTGGAAGATGCACTGGGGAGATGTGGGATTAGATAGGAAAGGGAATTAGCCCCTTAGGATTTTAACAATGTTTAATATAGATGATTTTATTTAATATGCTAATAGAAAAATGCAGTATTGCATAGCTGAGATCTGAATTTTTCCAGCCTGTTTTCTCCACAGTCCAATGGCCTTGACTTTTTCCTGCTGAGAGTGATCTATAAATACAGAGCAGGTGCAGGCTTTCTACTGTCTTCCCTGATAGGCAGGTGTCCAGTTTTAAATCCAGACTTCTTGACTCTTTGGCTTCACTGCAGCTCAGTCCTGCTCCCATTGGAGAGATCCTGCTGGGGAGGGAGTCTGACCTGGCACAGGGTCTAATGCTCAATTAACACTGTCCTCACACGCCCTGCTCTCTCTGATGCTGTGTAAAGGAAACAAAGATCTTGGCCTCCCTGCACCAAAACATTAGAAAAGGTTTTTCTGAGTTAACTGAAGGTGTTAATCCAAGAGAGACAGTTGGAGCACATGAGGACTCTGTAAACCCAAGGTTTCCCAATGTGAATGGAGATCTGAACATGACCCCATGCAGGATTTTGATACCATTAAGCTAATACAATCCAAGAGGATTCAGATGGATATCCCACAGTGTCCTGTGTCAGCACACCCATACTAGATGTTGGGCAGGATCCTAGGAGCAGTTGAGACAAAGATCTTCCATGTGGAGCAAGAAAGGCATCCAAGAAGAAAAGCCACTGGCCCCTCTAGTATTAAGAAGCTGCTGCATTGGTGCAGCTCCCTTTAGTCCACAAAGCACTTGACAGCAAAGATGAGGGACAAGAAGGAGCTGTTTCCTATGATACCATACCCAAGTGGCATACTCAGAGGCTGGATGCATACATTGATGAGTGAGGATGCTCTGCTTTAGCTGGTGGGATTTATAGTGGTACCAGCAGTAGGTTTGCTGCTGTGTGGTGTATTTATCATCTATTTCTATCCACTTAATGTGTTTCTTTGCTGTCATGTCCTGCCTGGCCAGTGGGAGAAGGATTTCATAAGCCTCAACCACAATGTCACCTGGCTGCAGTGACATTACAAAGCACAGAGCAGCAAGAGTGAAATGAGTGATCATCCCAGAATGTCAGGAAGGAACCAGGCTGCACTAGGAGTTTTGTCAACCCCTTTCTTCTGCCACAGCAAGGGCTCAGCTGCCAAAAAAATGTCGTAACAGATGAGATGTGTACACAGCCCCTGGAGACTGGAACAGCACTTCTGTGTAAAAGCACGAGGAATGGGAAACATCCTGCAGAATGGCTTTTGTTACACCCGTGGAAGGGATGCAGTTAAGTATTTGGAAGGCTTTTGAGTGTGTACCTAGGATCTAAATTCCTTTAAAACCCAGATTTGGGTTTGGAAGGGTCAGGACAGGCACTAAGAAGTTCCCCAAGTTTTAGGCTGTTCAGATCATAGAATTTGGGTCAGGATTCCCAACTGAAAATGAATATCTTCATTACAGAATGAATATTGGGCACATGGCTATGTGTTGGGACATGGTTTAGCCACGTATTCAAGAATCACATTGTTATAAGTGAATAGAGTGGGACAAACTAGCCATGCAGGCCAGAATTGCAGTATCATTTAAAAAAAGCAGAGCAAAGGAAGATGTAGGTTTTCGGAAGAAATATCTCTGAGCAGTGGTGCACTTCCTCAAGACATTGGCTGAACCTCCCACCGCTTGGTTAATGAGGAGCAGGCACAGGTCATGCAAGAGCAGGGCAGCACGGAGGCTCATTTCTCATGGCTGCAGAGAAACACCAGGCTTCTTGAGAGCCCTTCCAGCTTTAAACCACTTGAACCCAAATCCATCCTCCTTGATGGTTCCCCAAACAGGAGTGCCACTGAAACCACTACTGGAAGGGCCATTGTGGGGCCCCGTTGCCTCACCTTGGAGGAATGCATTTGCTTCGTAACGGAGACAAACGGCCTGCTGACTGAAGGGAGGTTGTGTTGCAAACACCAAGCTCTTGCTCTGGGACAGGAGTTGGCGTGTCTCCTGTTTTCCTGCTGTCTGCTGGGTGGGACGGTGCCTCGCTCCACGGATTCGGGGTCTGCTCTTCGGAGGTTGGATTTATTATTGGTGACTGGCCTCTGCTGTTGACTTGATGATTTCTGCTCTGATCTCAGAGGATAACTCTCTCCTAGGCTGGTCTCGGAGGGAACTTGCATTCCTTTCTTATCTCCCACCAGCATGAGTTATGCTCTCAAAAATTAGTCCTTATTTATTAGCACAGCTCAGCCAAAAGCCATCTCCAGGATTTTCAGTTGCATGTGCAAAAATTCCACCTCCTTTTTCTTGCTCCCCTGAAGACACTCATTAGGGATAACCTCACCTTTCAGGGAATAGGCTGATCCTTCAAGGAGGTTGACTTCCAAGAGGTTTGGAGACAGTGTCCCAAGGAGACATTGAGGTTCGTGTACTCAACTCATCTGTTTTCACTTAAAGTAGCACTGGAAGAGCCCCTGGAGAGCTGTGAAATAAACACAGGGGCCCCTATTTCTCCCTTAAACAGTAAACTGAGGCAGCAGAGCTGGGATCCCAGAACTCTGCATTTTTTCCCTGCTCCAGATTCAAAACAATCTGGAGAAATTTATAACCTGGTGCTGCTTACGGTGCTTCCTAAGCTAAGGAGAGAAGCAAGGAGCCTGACTGCAGCCCCGAGGCAAAGCATCTGCCTCGTCCCCATCCACCGGCGCAAGATGGACGTGAAACTAAAATAAAACTAATGGCAGCCCCAGCTGGACAAGGACAATTTTGGCTTGGGTTGAAAGTCAGAGGAAGCCGCCGTGCTGCTGATGCACAGAGGTAAAGAATTACAAAGGCAATGGGAGGGACTGCAATCAGCAGGAAAAGCACAGAAATGTGCTGAGCAGAATCAGATATATCATGATATCAAATAGCCTGAGAGGAGAGAGACAATATCAGCAGCTCCCAGAGACCAAGAAATCACCAGAAAGAGCAACATCGATGGGGAGGTAGTTACAGTGCAGTTAATCAAACAGGGCTTTGTCATGTTTTTTGTTATAAGCCAGCAAAACTCTGTGATTGCAGAGCTGCTGCCTAGGAGCTGAAGGTATTGCAAAGCTGAAGGAGGTGGAAAATTAATCCTGGAGCAGGGATGCAGCAGGGCATCACCTCCTGTTCTCATTTGGTCCCGTGCTAGTGTAACCCCATCGGTTTGGGGGAAATTGCTCTCAATTTGTGTGTCCAAGAGGAAAGATGTGGCCTCTTGGGGCAGAACCAGCCCCTGGATTCAGCCTGATTCAAGGTGTTTGCAAACCACTCAAGGGACCTGATGAGTCCCTGGTTATATTCCTTGCTGAGAGTCCCCCAAAATGCCTGCAAGGGCTTAGGGCTGGGTGGGTTTCCATGCCTGTGGCTCCTGCTGCACTCAATGGAGCCTTGTCCTGGATGCATAATGTGTAATATCAGGGTTTTCATTAGGGAGGTTCACTTTACTGGAGAGAAGAGATAACTGAGGGCAGAGATGTTGACTGGTTTAAGAAAGCAAGCAATTGTGAAGGGATAGAAAAAACCCACCATCTGAGCTGCCAACGACTGTAAAACCCAGATTATTTGACCTGTGCTTCACAGACAAGACATTTTTGATTCCAGCACAAAGAAATATGGGCAAGACATCAAGTTACAAGCCAGAAATATCATGTTAACCGGTAATGGCCCTTTATTGACATAGGAAGTGGGATGGTTTTGATAAATAAAGAGCCCACACAAATGATTTTCTGTGCATATAATTCGCAGCTCTTGGAGGAGTTTTTTGAAGGAATGTGGTGGTTATTTTTTCCTGTGTTCTTTTTGCTTGTTCCCTTATTAAATAGAAAAGGAGACCATTGCAGGAGGAGCTTTGGTTTTACCTTTTCTCAGGGGTGTTGTGCATTGCCTTGACCCCGTAGGTGTCCCCTAAAAAGCCTGGAGACATGGATGTGCTTCTTTCCTAGTGCATCTCCAGATTCTCTTCTGAGTTTGCATTTTATGGTGCAAAGAGAGACAGACACACTTTGTCTTCTCTCATCTCTATTTGGCATTGCTTGGGATTTCTTCTGTCTCAAACTATGTCCCATCAGGCTGTTGGTCTGTTTTGTACCATGTGAGGAAATGGGGATCTCACGCATGATGACCACGGGCTGAACACAGCAGTCCCATTTTCATGGTGTAGCTTGCTGCCAGTTTTCTTCACCCATTTTGAAATCAAATGGCTCATGAAGACCTAAATTAATTTGGGAGGGGAAAGTGAAGTCTCATTAAACGTGATTAATCTCTTGCTGTCGCCAATCCCGCAATCATTTCTGGAATCTTAGGGCTGCATTTACATCCTTGAACTTTTTGCAGACCGGCATCATGTTAACAAGGTTGTTTGTGCTTGATTTCCTTCATTTGCTTTGTTGTTGTTGGTTTTGGGCAGGAGGATATTGAACTAAGAGGTATCTAGGGGAAAGTTAAACAGGTCTGTACAGGATTTGTGCTCCCTGGTTATTTGGATGTGTGATATTAGAAGTAAACTCTCCAAGTACCTTTATCTCAAAGTTTACAAATAAAAATCCAACAAGGAAACTAAGTACATGTGTATATTTGAATCTTTCATCAAGGAGAGTGTTTATTTGAATGTGCTCTTGGTTCCTCTGTTCGTATTCGGCAGTGACTGTTTCATTGTAGGAGGTCCAAAGAAGTTAATTCACCAAAAGAAGTGGAGTTTTGGAAACAGCAGGGAAGGGACTGAGGCTATTCATGGATCTGGTTTTCAGTTTCTTTATTCATTTTTTGGAAAAAGTTTGTTTTGGCTTGAGCCAAACCAACCTTTTCCTGAGATCTTCATTTACCCAGCTCTGATGCACAACCATGTACCAAGCCAAGCTCAGTAAATTTCTCAGACTTTCTTTTTTTTTTTTTCCTGGGCTGCTTTCCTCCCCACAGACCTCCCAAAGCACCACAGATGGGTTTCCCTGGGATTCTGCTGGGTTTAGAACTCTTCTGAATCTGCTGGAAACACTTTCTCCTTGCTTAAACCTCTGCTGCATTTGCAGAGGTCTCACAGATTATGCTGAGCTCTCACAGATGGACTGGGAAGAGCCAGGGCTGGAAGCTGAAGCCAGCATAACTGGAGTTAGGGAATAGCTGTCTCAGCAGGGAGGGGGGTTATAAACTGCAGGAAAGGAGACAGTGAGATGGGATGCTGCATCAAACCAGGTGTCAAGTTGAAAGATAATGAAAATTATCCTTTATGCAAGATGCACTGGTAAGCATCATCTGGGTCAGTGTCTTCATCCAGGGACTGTGTGGCATGGCCAGGGAATTTCCAGGGCTGGTATTATGCTCCTTCCCACCTCCCTGACAAGCTCGAGGCTTTTACTACTTTCCTTAGCTTGGTTCTTACCCCCCAAAAAAGCTTTTCGTGGCTGAAAAGTGTCAGGATTTAAGACCAGCTCCTGCAGCTTCAAGAGGCACCTCTGTTTTTCTTCCTTCACCCCATACGCTATGCTGTCCTGCAGAGCTGGGGAGAGAAGGGGACCAAGGTGTGTGCATGTACGTGACATTACGAGAGACCCTGAGCAAAGCGACGGGGTCTACAGCTCCATAGATTAAAGAGAGAGTGAGGGCCATGTGCCAAAATGGTTGTGTCACTTGTAAGAGCCAGGGCCAGGAGCTGGGCTTAGAGGCACAAGTCTTTCCATTGCTGGTGACTCACTTGCTGACAGTTTTGGCTGCCCTCCTGGGCTGGAAGGGGCTGGGGGAGAAGGAAAGGAGCTGCTCGGTGTGTGAAGCTCACTGGGCAAAGGGGCTGCAGGAGAGGGGCACCACCAAGGGATGCCTGGCAGGAAGGGTCTTGGTCCAGCACTAGGTCTTGTAGGTGCTGCATTGCTGATAGGAATAACTTTGGGTTGCATCTCTTTCTCTAGGACAATTCTCTGTATTTTCTCTTTGTTTCTCTGCTGCAGTTGCTGTTGTGTGTTTCAGTGGGAAAATATTGAATATGGCATATAGGAATTGGCTCGTAACCCTCAGCACTGATTGCATTTGGTATGCAGAAGGAGAAGGTGTTCTTAGCCATATTCCAGCAGAACGGATAGAATACCACCTGAAAAGGTTAAATGCCACTTGTCTTTGCAAAGTTAGGTTTTTTAATGCTGTGCTCATCAGTGTGATGCCTGGAATTGTACCTTCCCATCTGCAGATGTACTCTGCATCTTCTGCCACTCACACCTGCAGAGCGTGGTTTTTAGAGGGTAAGGAAATAGGAAGTATTTTCTGTCACACTCCTAAAATAAGCTTAAAATCTGCACTTTGGTTTAGGCTTTTGAAATTTGGGAGTAAGGAGTTGAAAGAATCGGAACTACGCCTCTGTTTTGGTACAAAATACCAGATTTCTTATTTTTCAACAACAGACCTGCCTTCAGGTTTGGTTTTGCTCAAGGGAAGGAATTTTCCCTTTTTAAAAACATCTTTTCCAATTTCTTTTCCACAAAGCGGAAACGGGGAGAAAAGCAGGAGGAAAAAACAGTTTTGGTGCAACTCACAGCAGTGCTATTTCTGTAGGGGAGCAAAACCTCAGGCTTTGGACCACGGTGAAAATTCCCCTTTGGCAAGCTCCTGCATGGCAGTGGTGCCCAAGCTCTCCAGGTGGCAGCTCCCTGTATCATCTCTGGGGTGGTTTCTCTGCCGACATCTGGTCCACAGCCTCTGAAGTCAACAGAAATCTTGCCATTAATTTGAGGCTTTCAGATAATGTTCTGTATGCATGCAAACTAACGTGAGCTTTAAATATCCTGTTAAGTCTGCTTGGCTTTTCCCATCAAACGTGTCATTTAAATAAGCTAATTAAATGAAGTCCTTTCATTGTAGATGCTGTTTAGATGATGCGTGTAATTGCCCTGAGAGTGCAGCTGTCCAGCTGGCAGAGAGGTTATAAAAGATGTAAGACATTTTAATAGAAACAAGACCCTCCTTGGGTTTGGGCTCCGTAGTTGGGATGGAAGGCCAGTGCGTTGCACGTGGTTTAAAAACAGCCACAGGCACTGTGGAGCTGTCAGAAATCCTTCTCTGACCTCTTTTGTTTTGAATTTTGGCTTGTTGCACCATGTAAAGCTTGGAGTGATGGGATGTTAGGGGGGTTTTATCTCTTGGTTGGCACCTCAGTGCAGCTCAACCAGGAATGGATGGCTCCTGCTGCTGTTGTACTTTGTGCCTGAGTGATGGGTGAGCACTGGGGTCCTCCTTGCCCAGTCATCTTGGAATGAGCCTTTCTGGGGTGCAGGGATGTCAGGTTGTCTTTCTACCTCAACCTTCAGAGGAGGTAGACAACCCAAGGAGGGCAGACAAATGCTCCTCACCATGTCCTACTGCCTGTTGAATGGCTCTTGGCTCCTTCTTCCATTCGTTCCATCCAGTGCATCCATCTGCAGAGCAGAGAGCTGTGAGGAGTGGCTCCCTCTGCAAGGCAGGAGTGTCTTTGGGAAGGGGCCAGCTCCATGTGTATAATATTTCCATTAAGTCAGGGAGCGAAACTCTTGGGCTCGGGGCCCAGGCCGTGCTGGAGAGGCAGCGTAGCTGGAATAATGGTGTTTGTCTATCACCCAGATGTCGGCGAGCGGCGGGGAGGATGAGACCTCAGTGTGGATGCTCACACCTGCTTTGATACTGGCAATGCCTTTGCATGATGTGACAGCTCCTGGGACAGCATCCCCCAGCTCTGAGGTCATTGTGAGGCAGGGGGACATGGGCTGTGCCAGGGATGCTCTGAGTAATGCTCGGTGCTGCCAGCTTCCCAGCACAGCCCTGCTGCTGCGGGGCACCTGCTGCCATCCCTGTGCTTCGTTGGCAAGGCAGGGAGGTGACAGCAGCTCCCAGGCTTGGTTGAATTAGCTGCAGCTTCTCCTCCCGGGCGTGTGGAGAATGCACATCTGGTCAGCAGGGACACAAGTTTCCAGGACCCTTCTTTTCTGCACCATGAGTCCGTCCCAGCTGGAGCCAGAAATTCTTTGCCCTGGAGACTTGCTGTGCTGACACATCCGCTCTGGCCACAACAGAGAAAATTCTGCTTTGTTTTTTTAATCCCACTCCAAGCCAGAAAGTGCTTAGTGTTTCCCTTTTCCAAAGGGTTTGGGCCACGTCAGGTCCTGTGGGAACGGTGGCTGTCTTTCCTCTTCCCCGTGCACACCAAGAGCCTTGGAGAGGGATTCAAGCAGGATGGGTCAAGTCTGCAGCTAAAACAAATGAGATCCCACCTAATTAACACCAGTCCCTGCTTCCAGTGAGAAGCAGTATCTCCCTACCCTGCATGGGACTCCTTTCCTGCTCCATCTCACAGAATCACAGAATGTGAGGGATTGCAAGGGACCTCAAAAGATCATCCAGTCCAATCCCCCTGCCAGAGCAGGAACACCCAGATCAGGTCACACAGGAACACATCCAGGTGGGTTTGGATGTCTCCAGAGAAGGAGACTCCACACCCTCTCTGGGCAGCCTGTGCCAGTGCTCTGTCACCCTCACTGGGAAGAAGTTCTTCCTCACATTTATGGGGAACCTCCTGTGTTCCAGCTTGCACCCACTGCCCCTTGTCCTGTCATTGGATGTCACTGAGAAGAGCCTGGCTCCATCCTCATGACACTCACCCTTTACATATTTATAGACATTCATGAGGTCACCCCTCAGTCTCCTCTTCTCCAAGCTAAAGAGACCCAGCTCCCTCAGCCTTTCCTCACAAGGGAGATGTTCCACTCCATCATCTCTGTGGCTCTGTGCTGGACTCTCTCCAGCAGTTCCCTGTCCTTCTTGAACTGGGGGGTCCAGAACTGGACACAATATTCCAGATGTGGCCTCACCAAGGCAGAATAGAAGGGGAGGAGAACCTCTCTCGACCTACTAACCACCCCCCTTCTAATCCACCCCAGGATGCCATTGGCCTTCTTGGCCACAAGGGCACATTGCTGGCCCAGAGTCAATAAATCATTGCTGATCTCAGAATCAGTAGTGCTCACCAAGGGCTGCTCCTTTTGTAGACCCTGACCTTGTTTGTGCTCAGGCATTATTTGAAGCCCCCAGTGCACAGGCTGCAGGAAAACGATCCCAGCAGAACCCCCTCGTGCTGTCACTTCCACTTACAGATCATGGCAGTGACATTGCTGTGGTGGTGAACAACAGGGGTTTGGCCACACTGGGACCTGGGTCTGGAAGAGGGACCTTTCTCCTTCCAGCAAAGCCCTCTGGAGCCTGCTGGAAAAGGATGGCCAAGGCAATGTTGATGCTCCCCCCATGCCTTTTTGCAGCCTGGATTGTTTTATTTTCCCTCTTGCCCCCTCTCTCCTGCAGCACAAAAGGACATTCTTGTACCAAAGTATTTTTTTCTGCATACTTGCAGCGTGAGCAAAACAGGAGGGGTGAGGGCAAGGAGGAGGGGGGGGATTGAAAGGTTCGGGGGGAAAAAATCTCACACAGGGCTTAGTTTACAAGGGACAGCTGAGCGTATAAACCCTGTCTCCAAAGAGGGTTGTTAGGAGCTTTTCTGGCAGCGTTTCCCCTCCTACCCCCAACCTCTGGCTAAGCTGCTTCAAGGGAAAACAGAAAGGGAAAGAGAGGGGGGGGAGTGTTTTTTGAATGCTCCAAAAGTCAGACCTCGAAAAAACCCCACTGATGGACCCAGCAAGGCTCGTTGGGCTGAGCAAATGAACCTGGACGAGTGGGTGGGGTGGCTCGGGGAGGTGAGTGAAGTGGCACAGATGGGGGTCAATGTCTCATGCATCTGATTTGTCTTTAGTTGATGGGACACCTGGCCCTCTTTGGGACCATTTGTCCTCCTCAGAGTAAGCCAGTGGCCAACCTGGTTGGTGGATCCCAGGATGTTTAGCAGGGCACCCTGGCTGGTGGATCCCAAGATGTTTAGCAGGGCACCCGTGAAGTTAACAGTAAATCCCCATCCCAAACATTTCTCTTAGGATAGAATTCATCTCCAGGCCCACAGCCCCAGTGTCTAACTAGGAGGCAGTGCTGGGCAGCAGGGAGGATGCAGTGGGCTCTGGACCCCGGCCATCACCCATACACAACCTGTTTGAAGCTGTCATTTAAATAGGGCAAAACCTGCCTTTTGCTTGGTGTCACACTAATGTGTTTTCACCCTGTCCCAAAGCCACCGCAGTCTCTAAACCTGTGTTTCATTTCCATCTCGTGCCGGCGCGCGCAGGTATGTGTGTGCTACCTCAGCTCAGGCACGAGCTCTTATTAGAAACATGCTTGCTGTGAATTAACAGCCCCATACACATGTATCTCTCATTAAACGCGGCGGGGTGGAGGTAGGGATTGTTGCCTCGGGCTCTCTCCGCGAGATCTCTCAGCACCATATGCAATAAATATGTTTTTAATAAGCAGTCATTAATGACTGGACAATAACAGCTTTATTAAGCTTAAATTAAAGGCATGCTTGGGAACCTTAGTCTGAGACTATATGGTGTAATGGAATATACTGGAATTCAGCTTTTTTTTTTTTTTTTAAAGACTTCTTGCAAGCCACTGTGAGGGGGGAAAGATGCATTCCCTAAAGGCCTGATCCTGCCATGGGATCTGCTTGAGTTTGTCTGCATGAAGCTTGTTTCAGGGCTGGGGCACTCGAGCATCCCTTAGAGGAGGGATGCAGTGGGAAAACAGCCACTCTTTCATGATGAGGATAGTTGGTGAAGGGTAAGGAAGAAAACTGGCTGAGGTTGCTGCAATATTGTCTAAGACTTGTAATAGTAAGTTGGGAAGACTGAGAGGCTGCTTTAGCCATGCCCACAGAGTGAAACAAAGCCTCTTCCCTTCAATTCCCCCCCCAGAATCTGAAGGAGGGAGGCTTCTTCTCTCCCCCCTGCAGCAATTGCAGCGTGTCGCAATGCAGCCTTAGGTCCCGACCTTGCACTCGTATCTCCATGGGTGGGCACTGCACACAGCCAACCTTTTCCAAGCTGCTCCAATTCTTTGTGGGGGCTGCAGCTCCTTGAATAGTCAGATAAAAGCTTTTCTGCTGCTGCTTAACCCCTGCCTACCAAAGCCAGGGGGGTGGCTCATGTCCCCAGAGCTGTGTGTGTCTCTGCAGGGTTGGGCTGCGAGCCTGGGCTCGGGTACCTCTCAGATGTCCTTGTGTTTAGCAAGCAGGGAGGATGGAAAGCAAGCCAGGGACCATGCATTGCTTCAGGACTCAGGCGAGCAGGCAGGAGCAGAGGATGCCAAAAAGGAATCCCACTCTTTATTAGATGATGATAAAACCATGGTAAAATAACAATAACACCTGGGCACAAATATCCAAAGTGTGTTAAGTGCAGGGGTTTGGCTGGAAAAAAATCTCAAGACAACCTACAACAAAATCCCAAGCCATTGGAAAGCTATTACCATAGCCTGTCCCACTGCTGTTCCACCACCCCTGCACCCTCCTGGCTGCCCAGTGGCTGCTGAGCTCTGCAATTTGCTTTAAGTGGGTTAGTTTCCATTTTGCATTGTCTTGCTCTTACAAACTGGTTTTTAAGCCTGTAAGGATGAGTTCCAGTCCTTTCTGGGAATATCCAGCCCAGAGGGTTGCACCACCTCCCTGTCTGGGCAGTGTTTGGGTTGTCTCCAGGTCTCTGTTTGCATTGATGGGGCTGGCTTTGGAGATGGTCCAGTGCAGGTGAGCTCAGCCCTGCCCTGTGAGCTGGCTTGTACCCAGTGTCCCTGCCCCGAAGTCAGTCGGTAAAAGGCATGACAGGATTACTGGTCAGCCAGCTTTCCAAGACCTTCGTCTGACCTGGAAGCATGACTCTGCACTGGTATGAATCAGACCTTCCTCCGAACCCAAAGCATGGGACTTGCATCAGCGATGTTCCCTTAAATCCACTGAACATGTCCCGCTGACCTGGACCCCTTGAACTCCCTCTGCTCCTCTCCCACTGCCTTGCAATCCTCCAGCCCTGGCTGTGTCCCTGGCCAGCCCTTACTGCCCTCTTCCCTTTTCTCTTACAACTGGGGCTGACCTGTGCCTTGTTGCTTCATTGACTTTCCAGCTATTTATTTTTTTTTAATTTACTTTTGAGAATTAACATCCTTCCTGGTTCTCCCTACTTCCACTCCTAAGTGGATGACCACGCCTCCAGTGTTTTAAATACAATTTGTACTTAAGAATATAGTTATCTGGAAATGTGTTAAGCTAAGTCAGCCCAACATGTGTTGCACACAAGGGTCTGTGAGCACAGCTCGGACTCTGATTTCTCTGCCAGCTCACAGGACGCTCTCAAATCGATGAAAGGATGCTGTCAGATGAGAATTGGGCTGTGAAGTTGCTTTCTCTGTGGTTTTTGATGTCTCTGTCTTGCACTGGACAAAATAAACCAGATTCCTCCCCGAATTCATCGGCTCCTTGCCAGGGATGAACAGGATCGAGCAGTAAGGATTTTGTTGTAGAGTTGGCTCCCTGAATATTCTACTTCATGGTGAAATAGCTTGCATACATTTTAGCACCAAGTGTTGCTTTGAATTGGCTGGAAAACATGAGATGTTTCTGCAGAATATTTGTCTTCAATGGTGAAAAATCGGCTGTGATTTTCTTTTGGGGAAGGCTTTGAAAACACCAAAAAAAGAAAACCATGATTTTTGGCTGAAGCTGTTTGTATTGCTCTTTTGGGCTGGACTTTGAGGGTGTTTGTAGTGTTACAGTGAGGTGGAGTGGATTTACATGAGTTCCTGTGCTTGAAACTGGGCTGTTTTGCTGCTGTAGCCTAAGGTGTGTTGGGTCTGTATATTTGCCTCCTCAGGGCTGGTGAAAACATGGATGTTTTTAGATCCTGCTGTAGCCTTTCCCACCACTTACCTCTGGTGGCCTTTTAGACTTCTGCATACAAAGCAGGCAGAAAGGCACTTTGCTTCAGAGCCTATTCAACAAGCAAAACAAACTTCCCACCTCTATTTTACAAGCTAGTTACTCCAGACACGATAAATATTTGACTCTGGCAGAAAAGCCCTAAATAGAAAGCAGAACAGTTTTGCTAAGTAGACCTGGCATTAGGCTCTGATCTCCCTCCTGTTCTTCTGAGCCATCCAAAAAAGCAAGGGCATAAAAAAGAAAAATTTTGTTTAAAAACACGGTGGGGTTTCCCCCCCCCCCCCTTCTGATTGTATTCTTGATCACTGAGAGTTTAGTGAGGCTCTAAAGTATCAGCTGGATGCTTCAAAGAGATCAAAGCCCCATGTGCAGGGTGCTGTACAAATACAATAAACAAACCCCTTTTCCCTGCACTGGAGAGGGAGAAGGTAGGAGAAAGGGGCTTTAACAGCCACTTTCTCATTCCACCCCGAGCCTGGAAATCCCATTTTAGTCTTAGGAGGTGACCAGGTCAAAGAGTTGGTGCTGACTGCTCGTCCAAAGGATGCCAGGGCAGGGGCTGGATTGTATAAATAGATAAAATAAAATAAATATGTAAAGGGTGAGTGTCATGAGGATGGAGCCAGGCTCTTCTCAGTGACATCCAGTGATAGGACAAGGGGCAATGGGTGCAAGCTGGAACACAGGAGGTTCCACATAAATGTGAGGCAGAACTTCTTCCCAGTGAGGGTGACAGAGCACTGGCACAGGCTGCCCAGAGAGGGTGTGGAGTCTCCTTCTCTGGAGACATTCAAACCCACCTGGATGTGTTCCTGTGTGACCTGACCTAGGTGTTCCTGCTCTGGCAGGGGGATTGGACTGGATGAGCTTTTGAGGTCCCTTCCAATCCCTGACATTCTGTGATTCTGTGATTCTGTATGTCACCAGCTCTGGGTAGAGATGTCGTGTGACAAAGTCCTGAAGTGTGAAAACACTCCCAGAGTCTGTCTCTAGGTATCTCAGGCACCACAATAATGTCAAGGGATGATAACTGGTTTGTGAGCATGTCTTTTTGTGCACCCATGTGCATGCCTGTGTCTTTAGGAACATGCCTGAAGTAAAGTAGGAAGAGCTGGTCCAGCTTACTGCCTTTTCCTTGCACAGCTGTACCAGGACTTGACTCCCAGCCCAGAGAAAGTGGGTTGTGTTCGAGGGTTTGCTGTTAGAGTGGGGTTAACTTGAGTAAGGTTCAACTTTGTAAGTTACTAGTTAAGCCCTTCTCCTTCACACACTCGCTTTTTCATGATGGCTTGCAGAAGTGTGGTGTTTACCATTCATCACTCCGTTTCCTCCAGGCCAAGGAGTGCTGTGCTCAGCACGAGGGGCATCGGGATCAGGGCCTGTTTGGATGTGGAAGGAGCGGCTCCTTCCCACGTAAACGTGCCCAAGTGCTGTGCAGAACCTGGGCCTGGAGGGCAAGGATGTCTGTTGAGCAGAGGATGGAGATTATAGACCTCAAAGCAGTACAGAAAGAGAGACAGTTTGGGGTTTGGCTGCAATTACCTGCCTGTGTGTTCCCTCCTTGGAAACATCTCCCCAGTGCAGAGCTGGGGTTTAAAGCTCTTCTCAGAAGGGAACCTCCTCAAGCAAAACAACGTTGGGAATCCTGGTGGGACTCAGACCTTTGGCTCCAGCATGTCTAGGGACTGAAAAGCTGATGATTAGATAACTGTAAACCATCCTTATTTTACAGCTCGTGCTGGCTTTGATCAGAACGGGAATGAAGCACACCAGGCTCCTGGGGTGGAGAGGAGAAATGGTTTTGTGATTAAATGAAGTCTTGGGTTATGACTAAACTGCCTGACCCTGCTGCAGGGTTTGCTTCTGGTCTTAAGCAAGTCTGACTCCCTCAGTGCCTCAGTTTCCCCAGTGCTGTCTCTTTGCTGTGGTTTGTCAGTGTAAAGAGCAATTCAAGGAGCATCTTGGGTGCGCCTTGCTCTGAATGGAGTCAAGAGGCTCTGGGAGCCTGCAGGGCTACCCCAATTTCATTGAAATTTGGCATCTGTGTCTGTAAGGGATTTGGAGAGCCCATAACCATCCATCTCTTGGCTGATATCACCCAGGGCTGTGGTAGTTTGTTGCATGTTGTTGGACCTCCTTGGATAAAGAGCTGGGGCAGGTTAATGGCCCACAGGAGGATGCTCACAGCCAGTTCTCAAACACCCCTAACACCCTCTTGAGCAGTGAAATGTCAGCCCATCGAGGAGCCTGTGCACCCCAGTGAGGACAGGCTAAAAATCAAGCTGCAGCACCCTTGCTTGAAGGAGTTGGGATACGCAGTGTGACCTGCAGTGAAGACATGGTAAATTGAGACTAGGAATAGGGGAGGGAAGGGGAGAAGTGTTTAATTGTGGTTTGTTTTTTTCCTCAGTATCCAAACCAATGATCAGAATTTTTCTACTGCTTTACTCTAAAAAAAAAAATTCCCCTCATCAAGACTGTTCTGCCCGTGATGCCCTTGAAAAAGCATTGACTGAGTGTTAGTCTTCTCTCATGGATGCTTCTACAGACAGCCTTGAAATGGGGAAGATGGGACAAGCAGAAGGAAGAAGGAAATAAAACAGTGGAAGAGAAAAATGGGATTCAACCACACCTGATGAAGCTTGCAAGGGTGGGAGTGAAATCCCCAAGCGCTACACACGCAGCCCCATCCAAACCTCTCTCCTGGTGCTGGATGACCTTATCACCAGGAAAGATTTTTTTTGTTTCCTGCCTTGCTAAATGCTCCCAAAGTCAGTCTTTGTCTGAAGTGGTCTCCAGCTTGGGCTGCTGTGTTTTGCCTGGTTGCTAAGCTTGTCTCATGCATGGTTAATGCCTGATGAGATCATGGTGCCATTTAGCATTTCATGGATAATTCAGGATTATTCATTAACAAAATCAAGAACAAGCAGGTGTATTCATAGGCTGCCTTCATGGAAAGAAGAAAAACAACCATCTTGGGAAATGACATGAATTATTCAGGGGAGACCGAAGTGCTGGTTGAGCTGAGGGAGCTTCAGGGAGCGGGGGAGATGGAAATTTGTTTTCAGAACAGCTGAATCTAAAGCTTTTTATGCCATTAACCCTGCAAATGTGGGGGTTTAATCAGTCCTGGTGGAGATAGCCTCCTGTCCCATAACAACAGAGTGCTAGGGAGGAGGATTTAGAGAAAGGCTGTGTTTATATTCCATGGTGGGCTTGTTGATGGGAAAGCAAGGGCGTTGGAGAGCAGCACAGGCTCTGTGTCCACAGCATCTCTGTACACACAGAGGTCTCCTCCTTCCTCCTTTGCAAGGAATGGTGCTGTTTTCTGTCTGATCTGCAGGCAGATGGTGTGGAATACACCCAAAAAGCTTTAAAGAGCTGCCTGTTATGGAGTTAGATGTTGGTGTCAGCCTACGTGGTCGTGGTGGTCTTGCCCATTACTGCCTGCAATTAGCACGACTGCTAGAATGTTCTACTGGGGCAGATTGCATCTCTGTGGAGATAAACTACCTTTGTAATGTGTTCCAGTGGTCTTCTCAACATGACCATGGTCACGCATTGCTTTTAGATGCTTGTCCAGGCACTTGAAAACCGTAGTGCTGTGTGTCTCTGGTCTTCTGGAGGTGCCTGAATGCGAAGTTAAGGTCCATGTACTGCTTGGCCCAGGAAAAATGTTCATTTGTGATGTGTCTGGGGGAAAAAAGGAAAATGTTGACTGTTGTTGGAAAGGAAATAAGGTATTAGTGACCAAAACTTGATCATTCTCTGCTCAAAATGGAATTTCTCAATTTTCAGTTTGTTTTTTTTTTTTTTTATTTTCCAATACAATAAGTCTTTCAAGGAAATCAGATGCTTTCTGTGAGCTTTTTCCATTTAAACGAAAGCACCATCTTCCCCTGGAAAAATGACTTAATGAACATTTTTCAAGCTATTCTAGCAGGGATTTTTGTAGTTCGGCCTGGAGGGAGGAAGCTCTGTAGCAGAATCACAGAGCAATGCAGAGCTTGGGGCCTCCAGGTCAGTGGGACATCATCAGAGACTGTAATTACAGCTTTTGCATTTAACACTATTGCTGGATGTCAAATTGTCCCCATATTTATAAACCCCAGGGGCAAACCCAAAGCTGGTGAGCTGGAGGCTTTGCCACGTGCATCCCACGTGGCTTTGGGCTGATTTGAAGAGCTGGGCTATGAATGCTAGCAGTCTCCCCAAAAATGCTTTGCACTTGGGTGGGTGTCCAGGGAATGGGAGTGGACCAGAAAGGGCCATTTTACACACTGGAGAGTGGGTCTGCAGCACTCTTGGGCAAGGGAGCATGGGCTGATCTCATCCTCTGCAGCTGCCCAGAGTTATTCAGATGTGACAAGCGTGAAAACTTGCAGTTAGTAAGTCTAGAGACTGGAGATGCTTAATTTTTCAGTGCTATTAGGTGGACCTTAGTTGTTGTTTTCACATGTATTTTTTCCTTTGTTAGGAGCAGACTTTAAAATCCCCTTTCCCCCCAGTGGCAGGGACTAAGGAATGGCACTTGACAGCTCTCATGTAAAGACTCATTATTTCTTCTTCGAATTTAGGCAATTGGAAGGTTTTATTTCAATCAGTGTCTTAAAAATCATCTGAGGGAGTAGAAAGCCTCCCTAAAATAGAAGAGCCTTTTGGGGCAGCGTGTAGGCAAGTAGAAAATAGATGTATTCCTGTGCTGCTAATGGCTGGAGTGTCTTGCTTTGGAAGAGAGATGCCAGTGCTACCAGGGTTTTTATCTTCCTGCAGTGGAAGCTCTTGCCAATACCTTTTCTCCTTCACAAACTATGTTGATGTCAGCCTAATGTATGCATGCTCTCATTAGAGTAAGGTTAACCTTTCTTTTTTCTTGACAAATAGTAAATTCACTAAAAAATGTGAAGAAATGACTCACAAATACCAGTCTAATTTGGCAAGTATGTTTTGGCCAGAAAGGGGGCTTTTTTATTTATTTATTTATTTTTTTTAATGTAGAAATGTTTTGCTTTGACATTTTTCAAAATAAACCCTTTTTGACCCTTCTTTCTGTATAGGGGATTGTCAAAAATTGACCAGACTGGAGAGAATAAAACGTTCTACTTGAACTAAAAAGAATACCAAATTAAAAGGAATCCAAGTGAAACAGAATACTCTTTTAAATCAGAGAAAATATTAAGTTGACCCAAAGCAGTTATTTTGTTTATATTTGGCTTTTTTTCTTTTCTTAAAACTCACCAAAGAGTCAGTTATTTTGACCCAAACTGCAAATTTTTCCTGCTTTATTTTATTTTTTTCCTTCCTCTGTTATAACCACTGAGGCCACAAACCCATTATATTCAGTAAAAAAAAAACCTTCCCTCAAATTATAGGCATGAGCTCTGCGTTTGCACTCTCATTTCTCCAGGGGATGCCAGCTTGCTCACACCTATATGTTTTAGCTTCTTTTCTGGCCAACTTTGAGTGCAGTAATGGTTAAAATATATAAATATATATATGTGTATATAACTGCTGTATGTATATTGGACTGCCAGATATTTCCCAAGTATTTTTGGGCAGCATCTCCCTGGCTCACTGCTTGCTCCAGGGCTGTGTTATTTCAGCCCTGAGCCCCTGGGGTGTAATTTCAGGCAGCAACCCACCGAATTAGCACCCAGGCCCACCCAGCCCCACGCCTGCTTTAAATCATCCCCATCCCACGTAAATGGGGGGTGATGTCAGCCCTGCCCAGTCACCTTTTCAACGCAGGGTCCACCCAAATTTCCCCTCTCCAGTTTCCCACACCCCAGGCTTGGATGCGAAGGGCAGCGAGCGCTTCGCCTGCATCCAAATCACGCGTCGTGAGGATGGCCAAACTTCCATCCCCAGCCCAGCTGCTCTTCCCACACTTGCAAACTTTACGTGAAAACAGCTTAAAAATTGCCTTATAAACTCAAGCTAATACTGTCCTCTCATTAAACACCAGGCTCTTGCACAAATGAATCCCAGACCAACCCTCCTCGTGGCATCTGCAGCTTTTTAGGTTGAGGTTAAAGCTTTTTCCCAACTGCCTGGTGACTCCAAGGACCCATCTGAAAAGCTTGGCTTGACTTAATTTTCAGGAAATCTTAAATTCTCCTTTCTGCAAGGTTTCCTAGGTCAGGTATACAAAGCCTGACCTGTGTGAATAATGGTTTCTGTGGTTTACAGGCAGCTCCTAAAAACTTAATAATTAAGAAAGTGCTTGTGGCTCAGTCCAAATAATTCTGTTGATTTTTCTCAGCTAGTAAAAAATAAAACCTGAAGGGTTTCTTATCGAATCAAGACTTGCTTCAGTCTCTAGGGGTTATTTTTTTTCCGTTTCCATTCTGATTCTTTCAACTAAATGTAAAAGGTGAAAATTTAGAAGCAGCAATCAGAAAATCATAGGTGTGAGAGAAAACAAACCTGTGCCTAGGTCATCTCAAAAAAGTCCAAGGGACTATTTTTACTCCTTCAAAATTGTTTCCTTTTGGAAGAATTTGCAAAACCAGCGTGAACTCATGATGCAGTGTGCTATTTGTGGATATTTCAGGGAAAAAAGGGCATACAGGTGTAGCCAAGATGAGCAGTCCTGCCTTTACTTCTCCTTTTCAGACTCTGAATATCAGCAGTTTCTCTGCAGGGCATTCACTGGGTGCAGCAAACCCCATCTGTGCTGGTGGGGGGTGGCTGTGAGTGGCACGACACCTATTTTTTGATTTTTTTGGGTGACTTTTCTGGTTTTTCCTGTTTTTTTTTTTCTGGCTAGCCTGGCAGGAGAAGAGCATTCTGCTGTGGCTGGGTGCTGCTGGGGAGATGAAAACAAGGGAAACTTTTACTGGTGGTTTGAGGCATCCAAAAAAAATGGTTTGTGTAGTGATTCGGAGCTGGAGATGTGTTTAGTAAGGGACGTCTCAATGGTGCCATTCATCTGGGGGGACCAGAGCCCTTTGGGGGTGAGGGCTCTCTGTTTCCCAGTGGGGAAGGAGAGGTGACACAGCCCAGGAGCAGCCCATGGCTGCTGTCCCCTGGTCTCGCTCCCTGCTTGATCTCTCTACTCTCTGGAACAGCCTGGGTGTGGATAAACTGGGCCAGGTCTTGCTTCGGTCGAAAGCATCCAAGCTCTGTCAAGGCATAATAATGGTTATAAAAGCTGTTATACACCAATTATTATGGTTATATACCAATAACAGCAATAATTATGAAGTGTAATTGCTAAAATAAGACAGAACTGTGAATTTTAGGAAGGAGAAGGACATACATAAAGAAAGCATCATCTCAGCCAGCTCCACATTAACCCTTGCTCAGAAGCACATTGCATTGTCCTAGCATTGTCCTGACCCTGTCCTAGGATGCACCATCATTAATTTATAATTAACTATCTCTTTACCAGACACAGAGATGTCTTGTAAGTGTGTCCCTACCTTACAGAAGGGCTGCAAAGGGGACTAGGAAAGAGGGAGGCATCTTGATAAAGCAACAGGTACCTTCGAGTTGGTGCTGATAAATGCTGGGCACTGGGTTAGAGCAGTGAAATGTCTTTGAACTGTGGGATCTCCCTCTAGCTCCATTGGCTTCTGCAGCAGAACTCAAGCTGCACCTGGCAGGAATGAAGGAATTAATCTGGACTGAGTATGCAGTAATCTGGAGATAGAAACAATTTTCTGTTCGAGATGAGATGAGAGGGATCTGAGGGGGGGGAAAAAAAAATATTTTCAAATAAAAGTTTTCTGTTAGGAATTTCCAGACTGGCTGTTTCTCCTCTTGCAAAGTTCTGGCATGTTCCTTTCAAAGGACGTCTGAAACCTTTTAAAGAGAAATATCAAAGGAAATGTTTTTTTTTCTTTTGCTGACATTTTTCACAAAACCAAAATATATTTCTTGACAGATGAAAAGTGACTCAGATCCTCAATCCAAATGCAAACGGGCATCTCGGAGAGCTTAGCAACATATCAAAGAGCTCTAGGCCAGGCCTTTCATTTCCACTTTCACTGCAGCTGCTGCCATTCCTGTCAAGAAACGCGAAAACAGGGCAGGGAAAATGCATCCTTGTGTGTGTCTTGGTGCTAATGCCCTGGGAGAGCTGTTCATCCCCTGTCCCGAGTGTGTTTGCTAGCTGAAATACCAGGGCTCACGATGGTGAAGATTTTGGCTATGACTTGGGTGTGGTTTTCTTTTAGGAGCCTTCAGAAAAGTCTCTTTGAGGGTGTTGTAGAAGACAGGGTCACAGCATGGTAACTGGGATCCCTCCATGTAGGAGGGGGAGATGGAGGGGACCCATCCAGGCTGCCACGTGCTGTCCTCGTGTATTGCTGCGGATTGGAAACGCAAGAATAAAGGGGAGCAGCACGAACATTTGTTCATCTTTCATGAAAATTCATGAAAATACCGTGCTCTTGGATAATTTTTTCCTCTTAGCACTTGGTGCCCCCCACCATTTGTAGGAGAGATGCTGTGACTTGTAAATAACCAGGGCAGAGGCTTAAAGCACAGTATGGGGCTTTATTTTTTGAGTCATTCCAAATGCACCTGAAGCCATAACTGGGAGGGTTTACGGCCAATCCTGAGGGCAACAAAAACCCTAAGCCTGGCATTTAGAACTGGGAGTTCCTCTGGGGAGTGCTGCCAGCATCTCCCTCGCGGTTCAGCTCCCCATCTGTAAATGAGGAAGGCTGAGTTTACGTTTGTGCTCCTTGGTACAGGCATGATGGTTTAATGTGTGTACTCATAGCACCTATCAGCCTGCAGAGCTCATCTCAGCATGCCTGTAGAGAAACTGCCAGCAGTCACACGTCCCTGTTACCTTACCAGGAGTTGTCTTCTGCAGTGGCATCAGCTTGGCCGTGTTGGTCTGGTTCTAGCTAAGCTGAGCTCTGTGGTGATGCCCAAGTAAGCACCTTTGCCATGTACCACTTGAAGACAAGTTTCAGAGTACCCATTGTTTTTATCTGCTTGTTGTTTTTTAATTCTGCATAACAATGAGGTTAGAAAGACCAGAAAATGGGTCGTCTTTGTTGTGGTGGGTTTTTTTGGGGGGTGCAGGGGGAAAGCCAGTCAGGAATTTGTGTGAAGTCTTATTTGCTATAATTTATCTACTCTTGTGCCTGATGTTTTTACCAAGTGTTTAAAGAGGAACTGGCCTTACTGAGCACTTTTTCCAGGAGTACGGATTCTCCTTTGCTTTATATATGTGTGTATATATATATAATGTATGCACATGTATGGATATATTTAGTTTTTATGGCATTGAGTGCAGCGCAGGACATGAAACCCCATGTCATTTGTTATCCCTCCTAATAATATATCTCTGGAGTCCCAATTGCTTCAGCTATTCCAAAAATGTAGTTGATGTCTGTGCTCTGGGTGGATGGAAAGCTTCTCCTGTCAATGGCCTTTCCAGCTCCTGTAACATTACAGTAGCCCATTAGCAGCTCATATCAAAGAGGGGGGCCCTATAGCACTGGGACCATCTAAGCAAAGACCCAATCCCTGTTACCTGTGAGCATAGATGTGAAATGATTCTTGCAAGAGAGGAGGAGGAGATGGTAGGTGGTGTTCCTAAAGTCCACACCAGCCCATGCACTAAGCCTCGTGGTGATACGTGAGAATCATTCCTGGGATGTGTTTCCAAATTGTTTAAGAAACTAAGCCCTAAATCCCGTTAGGATTAAAGGCTCTTTGGCACTTGGGAAAAAGTTACTCTTTGGGAGCCACGATTTTAGGCTGCATCTTTGAGCCTTAGCAAGCGATTCCCTTCACAATCATCCTGGCCAAACCCCGTCTGCCCTGTGCCCCAGTGGGTGTAGTGCTCAGTCTCCATTCCATTTGTCTCTCTCTAAAGCTGTATCTCCCCATCAGTAAGACCCATTACATCGGAATTACCTTCCCAGGGGAATTCTGGTGCCAGAAAACAAAATGGTTTGGGCTTTTCTATGGTGTTTTTTTTTCAACAAGGGTCTGAAAAACTTGAAGGAAGGAAAAAAAAACATTAATGAAACTTGACCATGGGAAGAGGACATAATTTCCTGAGCAGGCTGGTGACGTTGGATGGATGCAGACCTGTGGTTAGTTTTTCCCAGTTTTCCAAGGTGTCCAGGACCAGGATATAGTTGGGTCACTGATTGTATGTGGGACACTCTTTTGGTGCAAAATCAGATAACTGCAGCAGCCTTGAGGCTTCCACTCCCCAGGGAGCCCACCTGGACATACCCCACCCCAGATGTCCCCGTGGTGGAAGGACCAGGAGATGCCCCCACCCTCAGGATACACTGAGACATGACCAGGAGTTCATGGAACCTCTTTTCCCAGCCCTGCCAAGCTCTGATGCTAACAAGGAGGCTGCTTTTATCTCTGCGGGTATTAGCGCCGCTATAAACTGGATAACGGCAGAGTTCCCATAAAAATTCAAGAGGTGGGACTCCCATGAAAGGGACACTTCCCAGTGTCAGTTCTGCATATGGAAATAGTGCAGAGGCTGTGGGATTTTTTTTTGTAGCTGACACAACTGCGATTTGAAGAGAGAAAGAGAGGTATTCCAACTATTTTGTCTTTAAAAGGAAATACTGAATAACTTATGGATAAGACATTAACCCGGGCCTAGACCACTCCTGGTGGTTAAAGAGCCCTCAGCACTATTTACCAGAGGGGAGGTGGGGGCAGTGTTGGTCTTGGACTCCTGCCTAAATTCCAGTTTTAAGGAAATGCATCCCAACTACCTAAAATTCCACCTGCATTTTAACTGGGTACTGGGTCTGTATTCCCAGCCATCGATCCGAGTAGTACCTCTGCCCCTCATCAGTGCTACCAGGGAGAAAACAGCCACTGGGATCCTGGCATGCATCCCCTTTGGGGCAGCAAACCCCTTGCTTTTGGGGTATGGTGCATAGTTTAATTACCCACCCAGAGAAGCTGTTATCAATAACCACTGCAATGCCAGCTCATCATTTTAATGGGATAAATATTCATTCCCTCCTGAGTGGCGAAGCTGCTGCTGCATTCCAGCCCCTCTCTACTTTCCATAGAAAGTGATCCCTGTGAAACACGTTAGAAACAATCCCTCTGCCTGAAAGGTGGTGTTATTTGAAGACAGTTATTTTTCCTTTGGCTTTAAAGATAACACGCTACCGGCATGTGAAAGGGCGTCATTTTTCTTCTCTGGGAGTTATTTATGGTCTTGATCCTGCTTCACCCTGCACATGACAGTTTGTGAGGCTTTTCAGTGGATCTGTTAGTGCTTGAAAAAGCAGATCACATCACATCTTCCCACCCTTTCTTTTTTTTTTTCCCCACTTCATCTTCTCTGCACCCCAGCACTGGTACATTTTAATGGCAGAAATGAGCCATTCCCACCAGTGTGGCTCAGGTTCCTGAGCGTGCAGGGAGCTGCGAATCTGGGAGACACTTTGTGTGTTATATAAATATTTTTCACACTTTGGCAAAGCATATTTCACCTTGTCTTTATGAGTAACGATGTGCTGTCCTCTGCTATCCCAGTTTTGCATTTCAAAGTCAGCCCTGAAGGAAGTTTCCTGGTTGTCTCGGCAGCGGGTGGTGACACTGCCATCCTGGTTTTGCAAGGACAATTTCAATGTGTCACTGGATTATTTTTAATGTCAGGTGGTGCAGTGATGGAGCACCCGGTGATCTGGTTGTGCCCCTGCCATGGGGTGGTGGATTTTAACAGCCACATCCTTTGTTTGATGGGGCAAATGTATGAAGAGGAACTTCATTGGAAAAGGTGGTGGTGGGACTGGAAGCCAGGGGTGATTTCTTGGCTCTGCTGACACCTGTGGCAAAGCCCAGGCTTTTAATCAATGTTTTAATCAGTCAGGTACCTATGAAGTGATTGACTCCAGATGGGAAATGTCTGAGTACGAGCACTCTGATCGCCACAGTTCAGAACAAAGCTCGTAGGGAGGCGGAGTCTGGTGCTGAGGTGGAGTGGGGGGAACTGGTCTTTTCATCGTGTCCTTTTGCAGCCAAGACATCGCAGGGAGCTCATGAGACCCGGTGTTTTAACTGCTTGTGGGTCGGATGCGTCCTTAGGGCGTGGGGCTGGAGAGGAAAAAATGCTGATAATGCAGAGGGAACTTCCAGTATCAGGATTTATTCAGCACAAAGCTAAGGGGGAATAACCGGTGAGAGTGGGGATGCTGCTCGGAAGAGGGGTTGTGCAGGCAGATAGGGATGGCAGCGATGGCTGCAGCAGCCCACAGGAGATCTGTGTGCACATCCCTGTGCTCCTGTGGTGCTGCAGGACAGCCTCATCCCAGCTGGTCGTGCTCCCCATCCAAGGGACCATGGGCTGCAAAGGGTGATGCTACGCAGAGCAGCGGGGACTCGGAGCAGGATTTAAAGATGGTAGGAAATGCCATACAGAATAGATACTCTGCTTTGAACTCCTAATGTACTTGATGCCTGCTTAATTTCCATGCACACACAAGCCCTGAGACCTAAGAACTCTTTAAAGACCGAGCATAGTGCAGATGGGGCATGGTTGGCTGGTGTCTGTGTGATAGCCCAGCTGACCAGAGTCTGCCTGGTCCAGGCTGGACTGAAAGCATGTAAACCTCTAAACTGGGCTTCACAAATGAACCTGGGCTTCTGGAGGATGGAAGGCAACGTGTGTGTTTTGGTGAGTCTGCATATCTTGAGCACCTTCCCTCTGGGATGAGAGAGCAGGTACACCTGGGGGCAGATGTGCGTGAGAGGATGGTTGTTCGTGTTCACACGGGGGTGGAGGTGGCACCTTTAGGAGCACACTGGGCTGTGAGTGTCCCTGGTACGAGCTGACACTGCTTTAAGACTAGAATAGGTTTACATTTTCCACCTTCCCAGCAATCACCGAGGAAAGAGATTGTCTCACTTTTTCATGTACGTATATCTCGTCTCCCAGTTGCCGAGGCAACGCTGTATATGTTTGCAGGCTGGAAGGAGCTGGGGATGGAAAATGAAGCCAGGGAGTGGACTGAAGAGAGAAGTCCAGCAGGAATTTTCCTCTGGTCTTTCGCGGCCGATTGGTTAGCGCTAATTTAAGCCGGTCTCCCGGGATTAGTCATCAAATCTGAGATTTCCATTTTTATTATTTTAAATCAACCGCAGTTGCTCTTGGGAGGCCGTTTTTCATGTTAGAAATTAACCTCGCAGTGATTTAACCGGTGGGGGCTGGAGGATGGGAGCCAGCAGGCAGGGTAATACCATAGAAACACAAACAAGGTACAACATCTCGCTCTGCCGGCTGGTGGAAAGCTCAGCCCCCGGGGAGCAGCGGCTCCAGGGCAGTGCAACCTGCTGCTTCCAGCTCGACAGGAGGCACCGGGATACCTGGATTTTCTCCATGGCCACTCAGTGCTTGATCAGGGCTTGTGCATTGCTCCAGGGGTTGGTTTTTTAGGATGCCCCAGGCACAGGGAGGAGCCACTGCAAGGATGCACCTGGACAAGCACTGCACGTAGCTCCTCCGTGCTGAGGAAGCTCCTGGTTGCAGTTGATTGCATGGGGAGCCCTGTGGCACTGGTGAAGGTTTTTATAAGTTTCTTTCTCTCCCAGGTCTTGGGTCATTGATTCCCACAAGCACCAGCTCCTATGAGATCCTGGTGCCTCTGTGCCATGGCCTCGAGTTTGCTCTCAGCGACGGGCGAGCACGTGCAGACAGACAGACACTGCCCTAAACTGCAGCATCCCTCGGGCAGAGGAAGGGAGGGAGCTCTGGGGGAGGTGGAAGTGATTTTGTAGGTGCCTTAAAGAGCTGAAGAAGGGCATTAATGAGAGTAATGAGTATCTATCTATAGGTTGAGGCACTCTGAACTGCTCAAAATCCATAGGAAATTTCTGTGTGCTCTGCAGAGGGTTTGGGGGATGATAGCATCTCTGAAGTTCTTCCTGATTTTAAAGTTTATATGTTATTAAGGTATCTTGCAGCCTGTATTGCTCTGGCAGTAACAGAGCCAGAGCCTGTGCCTGCCATAACCACGCAGGCACCTCCCATCCATCCTTCCCTCCACCGTTTCCCCAAACCCATCTAGCACCTTGCCTCCCCCCCCAGGCTGCCTGCACCATGAAAAAGCCCCTTCAGCTCTCCAAAGCATTTTTTGGGGTTTCCTCAAGCAGAAATGACCTTCTCTCTACCTCTTCCCCCCCCAGCTCTGCCTGTAAAAGGCAATTTGTGTTGAAACTTCAAAACACTTGGCAGAAGGTTGATATTTCTTCCCCCAGGTTTTTTGATCTCAGGCAAATAAATAAGGCAAGAACTTCACAAGAACAAGGAAAGCAGTGGAGGTGATGGTGCTGTTCCTGTTGGAAAGCTGGCATTCCCCACCTTGGCTACATGAGGTTCAGAGAGGCCATCTGGTCTGTGTATTTCTAATCTCATCATTTTATTTCACTGAATCGGAGTGCTTTTTTTTTTTTAATTCTTTCTTTTTGTCAGTCACTTGGGAACAGGATTATAAATAGATGAACTGTCTGACAGGTCAGGAACTGGTGTTCAGAAGTCCTCCCTGCAAGTAATATAAGATGTGATAAGAAGTGTGTGGAAGGAGTTGTTGATGGGTGTTTTTCCAACCTCCTCCTGTCCCCTCTCGAGTCTCTGAGCCCTTCCATGCAAGTGGCACTTTGCTTTGGGGCAGTTGTGTAGGGACACGGAGGGGTGACGTCCATCCATACCTGGGGTGAGCTGGCTTAGCTGGGTGTGGATGTCTTGGAGCAGCATATGGAGGGTGGTTACAGCCAGAGCGTTTTCAGCTGTTGGGAAAAAGGCTGTAAAATATGATTCCCACCAGAAGCAGCCCTCTGGGTTCTGAGTACATCAAATTGGGTATTTTGCCTCTGGCAGAAACCAAAACCTGATGTGCCAGGGGATGGTAAAGCCCTTGACTAACCCTTTTAATTGTTTAATACCACAGCCAGCAAGGAAATGTTTTCTGATCCCGGTAATCTTTGCTGTGAAAGAAAAGCTTTTGTAACTGTATCCATAGCTAGCAAGACCCCATTATTCCCACAGTTTAAATACGCAGCATTTCTCTAGCCATTGCCTTGTGCAGAGCCTGCAACAGCCCCTTCTGCAGGATAACAGGAGGGAAGGTGCTGGCTGCAGGCTTTAAACCCCCTTAAAATTAAAATTAAAAAAAAGGGGTGAAGGATGAGGCCAGTTGAGGTCCGGCTTGGCAAGAGATGGGAGTGGGATGATGGTGAAGGGGCTGTGCCCCAGTTCAGGGGATGCTACAGGGAGCTGCCCAGGGTTTTTACCCCCTCCACTTTCCTAAGCACCACACTTCATATGAAGGGAAAGGGGGAAAAAGCTGGGAGGGAGTGAGGGTGTTTCTGGTATTGAGCAGCGGTGCAGTGCTATTTCTCTCGGCAGCTGACAGTGTAAATGCGTTTCCTGGCAGGCAGCTCGCTCTGTATTAAAATTCTTGATGAAGATTATTAAAGTGTGTTTATGAAAAGCCTGCGAGTGCTTCTTGGACTCCAACCTGCCTTCTCAGAATGAGATGTTTGGGTGCGGGCTGAGCGCTCGTGGCTTATTAAAACCAGCCCGTCCGAACCCACCCGCTCCAGTGGCAACGTGGGATATCTGCAGCAGCCTGGATGGCCTGAGCCCCTCCAGCTGGGGACTGGTGTGGGCTGAGTGTGGCCGTGCACCCCCTAGCAATTCCCCAAAACCTCGCTGCAAACGTATTTGAGTGTGTTGAACGAGTTAGGGACATACTGATGTCCCCTAAACTGGGGCTGGAGCGAGGTGCAGAGCGATGGTTAGAAGTCATGGTGCTGTGTTGGAGCCCTGTTGTCAGCCCTGATGGGGGCTATGGGGAGGATGTGGGGACAGCCACAGTCACCAGTTCTCCATATTCACCAGCAAAGCTTCTGGGAGATGTTTCTGCATAAGAGACAGAGCCCTTGAACACCACACACAAACAGCCCACCGGTGATGCTGCCTCCTCTGCTGACACCAAGAGATCCTTGTCACCCAGAGCCAGGTAACCACATGCACATGCTCGTGGTCCAGCTACTGCACACCCCTTGCACACACACGTGTGCACAGAGCCACACCCAGCTGTGTGCAGCCCTCACACACACCTCCTGCCACAGGCACCGTGTGCCCCGGGCAGCAGCCCTGGCCTGGAGCCTGATTCTTTTTTCTTTATGCTCTTCCCTTTCCAGCCTGAGATAGGATTTTTTTAATGTGGGAGACCAGGTTGTATATCTAAATATATGTCCTTAAAAAAAAAGTTTCCAAGAACAATGGTGGAAGCAACCCAAAAATGTGCTAAGAAGGACGAATGCATTAGGATTGGAGTCCAAGCAAAATATCAGAAGGGTGAATCAGAAAGAAGGAAAGGAAGGGGGGGAAAAAAAAAGAAACGTATGGAGTTTTTAAAAAGCTATTTTTTCCTTTTAATGTTAATGGCAGCTTTTCAATTTGAGCTTTGAGTGCTAGAGAAATGTGTCAACTGCTCCTGCCCGAGCCGTGCTTTGGGGGGATGCAAAAGCATTGTTGTGGTGACATGTTCAAGCTGGTTTCAGTCCAGCCCCATTTAGACATTACATTTGCTATTATTGTTATTAATTGGGCTCATTAATTTGTGTTCTGTGCTTTTTTACATCTTTGCTGTCTCTATGCAGCATGAGTCCCTAGTGATGCTTGATTAGTGGGGCTAATTAGCTGCTGCACCCGGGGTTTAGGCCTGGAGGCTCTGGTTTCAACCCTAGCTCACCAGTCCCTCTCCATTGTGGCAAGCTGGTTAGAAATAAACTGCTGGGAGTGTTTTACAGTTATTTGAAGGGGGCAAAGGAGCTGCTTTGTGAGCCTTCCCTCTGTAGGAAAATGGGAGATGCACCAGCGGGTGCCACATAGGAAACACATTGGCTGAGCAGGTCAGAAACCCAGCAGGAAAAAGCTCATGGGTGATGCTGAAGTGGTAAGTAGCATTTTCTGGAGCAGGGACAGCCCTGTGCCCTCTGGAAATGGCACCCCTGTGTCACACTAGTTTGTTATGACAGTGGTTGTGGTGTCCAGTGGTCGCTGCGCTCTCGAGCATCGCTGTATGCATCCTGGCAGATCTCTAATTCAGTAGTGTGCTTTGGGTAGGCTAAACCCAAGTTGTCTTCTGCCTCACCTCTCCAGGTCCCTCTGTTATTTATTGCTTGATCTGTCCTTTGGCTTTCTCTGAGCTCACTGCAGCTCAGACCCTGTACCTGTGTCATCAGAGGTTCCAGCTAAAGGAGGGCTGATTGCAGAGGGTAGATGGAGAGGCTGTAAAAAAAGAGAAAAAGAAAGTAATAAAATCTTGGTTTTGATTGCATGAAAAAAGGAAGAAAATCTGTTATCCAGGCCAATCAGGATGGTGTGGTGGCTGCAGACAGAGGTGGGAGATGGAGCCTAAATGCGTACTTACCCCTGGTGACTGCAACATCCCTCAGGGCTGAAGACAATCTGCGTCTCATTAATCATCCGATATAAACAGAGGGAGACTCACTGGAACAGAGCGGTGTCACTGGATGAATGGCCTGGAGTTGGAAAATAAACATTTCCAGCTCGGCCTCGGCGTTTATTTTTGCTAAATGCTTTCGCTGCGCTCGGGCGTTCTGCTGGCGGTGGGGCACTGCCCCAAACCCAGCCCCAGGAGCGTGCCTGCAGCCTCAGCTTGGGATGCTGGCACACAGAGGGGCAAGAGAAATGTTGGAGCAGCCACAGTAGCAGCCTGTCCTGGGTGCTTTCCTGCTTTAGCTCCGAGCTGAAGGGTTTCTCCCCTGGCAGCAGTTGGGTTGCAGCAGGTGGGGGATGCCGCAGCGTGGCTGGGCTTGCAGGCAGGATGCATCTCCTCGCCTCAGTCCCACAAACCTGTGAGCAGGGAGGTGGCTCTTGCAGATAAAATCAATGTGTCTCCATTAAATGCTCTCCAGTTCATGCACCGCTGGGTTTCTACAAACAGCAGTTGTTTTTTCTTCAAACCTCTTATGCTTCTTGTTGTTTTTCCTCCCCCCACACTTCCCCTCTGCAAAAACCACCAGGTGCAGTCTGGAATCTGTGCTCACCCAAATATGCCTTTAATTCTAATTTATTAAGATGGTTATTGTACAGATGATTAGAAACATATTCTGGGAGAGTTAACAGCCTCGGAATAGACATGTAGCCATTACAGAGCTGTTAATCCCTTATAAATATGTTTTTAATCATGCCAGTATTTAATATACAATAACTGTCCTATTAAATGTAATGTATAGCTGGCAGACTTCTTATAAAGAATTGCAAGGTGGTTTGTGTTTTTTTTTTTTTTTCCTGCAGACTCATTAACTTCTGCTGCTCAGGAGATATTACCAAAACCACAAGTGATGACTCAGCTCAGATATCCAACCCTTCCACATCCCACAAGGATCCCAGCTGGTGCCTGCGCTTGCTGTGTGAGGACTGTCACCAGCAGAGGAGTTTGCTGGGACCAGGGCAGGTGAGTGGCTTTTGCTCTGGCTGTGAACCTGCTACCTGCTTATTTTTAGCATTGCTCAGTGCATCTTGTTCCAGCTTGGCCATGCTGTCTGTTCAGCAGCAAGGTGACATGTATAAAGCCATGTCAGTGCCAAAACATCAGTAGCTGGGTGAGTTCTGCTAAAATAAACCCATTATATCTTATTCTGGTGCATGCAAAAGCATGGTGCATACCCCCTCCCATGTATCTGCTCTGACATCAGGAGTAGTAAATTCCATTAGCAAAGATGTTTTGGCCTTAGGTTTCTCGTGGTGAGAAGAAAACAAGCACCCCTCAGCTACATTGGGTTAGAAAATAAATGACATAACCTGGGCTGGCTTTTCATGTGCCTTCTGACGTGATGTGCCATCCAGGTTGGTTCCTGTCCAGCTGACCAGCCATTCCCGAGGATGGGCTGGCTGCAGGAGAAGGAAGGTTGAGAAGGGAAAAAAATTCCATTGAATTTTATCTTAGCTGGAAAAATAAACCATTGCCACAGCTTGAAGCAAATGCCTGCCTGGTGCCTCCCCTGCTTCGTGAGATGCTGCCATGCAGCAGGAGGACTCGCTCCCATCCAGGCTGCTCCACGCCAAGCCAAGGAAAGGCAGATGTGTGTAAGACCCCCCCTCGCTCCCCTGACATCCCCATGGCACTGTCCCTTGGCATGTCCCTTGCTGCTCAATAACCAAAGCTTCAGAGGGAAGGGGCAGCAGCCCTTTGCCTTTTGGAGTGCCAGCACCCTGGCATGGAGCCATCGCTGCGGTGCTGCTGGCTATGGGCCAAGGGCTGGGGCAGCCCCTTCTGACCCTCTTTTGTCTCTGAGTCTCCAAAGTAATGCTTTTTGTCCCCAGCACCACCCTGCCCCGCTACCCCAGGCCCCCTTGGCGGAGGGGGAGCCGTCGGGCAGGACAAGGGGCTATTCTTTGTGGAGAACAGCAGGGGATCTCATGGCGGGGCGGCTGGCCCTCGCCACCACTGCCCTCCACACCTAGGTCATGTCTGGGCCCTGGCATTTATGGCTGCGTGGGGCACCACGAGTGAATTGTGCACAGAGGGAGGATGGGGAGGCGGGGTCAGTGCCTGGGGATCGTGGGCAGCAGCCGGGGAAGCAGTCCCTGTGTCTGCACAGGGGCCCTGGGCTCAGTGCTTGAGCACAACTGGTGTCAGATATGGACGGATATGGATGGATTTTCAACACATTTTCCTAAAACCAGTTCATTTGCACCTTCCTGTGGGTGGAAGGGGCATGGGTGCTCGGGGCTGGTGGCTTATTGCAAATGAAACATCCCACTGGACCCTTCTCCAGCAGCACTGCAAGCCCAGAGCAGCCAGGACAGCGAGGGTTAAGGGATGGAGTTCTTTCCAGCTCCCCTCGCACCCCGCCATGCCTGGGTGGCGCCTGGGAACCCCGCAGCCCCATGTGCTGGTGCTTGGAGCGGGTGCTGTTTGTTTTGGAAGGAGACAGGCTTTGTCTGCAGAGCCACTGGCCAGTTTTCCAGAGCCCACCGTGTAAACTTTCCCAGCCTCGGTGCTCATCACACCCAGCAGCTACCTGGGCTGCCAGCACGGCCAGATATTGTCATGGCCAGGTGCTGTTTCCATGCTTGACCTCCCCGTGGTGTGTGAGTGGAATGCTTGGAGGGCTGGGGGGACCTGCAACCCCATCCTGGCTCTCTGTCTCTCACAGAGAGATCCCACTCAATGTGGCTGCTTCCACTGCAGCCCTGGCTCTCCCTTTCTCTGAGATATTTCCCTGCATTGCTCCGTGTATGTCCTGCAAGGTGATGGGCTCCATCTGTAATGCTCCACAGTGGTCATGGCATGGCGTGCGATGGGTACCAGGATGCAGGAGGAGGATGGAGGTGGTTGCAGAAGCAATGAGGATGCCCAAGAATTGCTATGGGCAATGTGGAAAGAAAAAGGGGGAAAAAGATCAGGGCTTTGACTAAGCCCAGTCAAGGTTGGTGGCTCTGTCCATCGAAGCATTTCATGGAGGAAAATGCAATCTTCACTTTTCAAAATGCAACCTTCATTTTGTGTGATTAGAAATCCAGAAGGAACAAGGTCTGGGGGAAGCGGGGAGCTGAGTGAAGCTGTGCCTGTAGCTCCAGGCTGGGGGCAGTCACCACTCCCCCAGGCAACTGGGGCTGACGGAGGTGGTGTTGGGCTGATGCTGGCTCTGCTGTGGGGAGAGGGCGAGACCTGTCTGGGGGAGGACTGGGTGAGGCTCGGGGGTAACATGCAGGAAGGGGGAAGAGCAGTTGATGGGCAGCATTAACAAACCTCTAGGGTTTTATCTTCTTTCTTGTTAGAAAAGCCTCACCTGGGGGTGTTTTCCTCCACCCTTCCTCTGCGCTGCAGGAAGGCCAAGCCGGAACTTCCCCGGAGGTGCCTGACTTTCCACAGCTGCTTTCCGGGATGCTTCGCTCCTCTTCCCCAGACTCTTCTCCCTGTCCAGAGCAGCTGCTGAGCGGGGATGGTGCAGGGCTGGGCCACCCCACGGACCTCTCTCAGCCCTCAGCAGCAATAAAGCTGTCGGCAGAGGCCTGGGCGGGTGGAGGCTGAGCTGCCGGCTTGACCCGGCTTCCCTCGCACGGCCGCGCGTCTCGCCCTCCATCACCGCTGCCGACACGTGCCAGGGGACACCGCTGGCCCTCGTCCCGCCCAGCCGTCGGCCAAGATGTCTGCTGAGAAGGAAGGGGCTGTCTGCGAGCGCCGAGGGGAGGCAAGCGCTCGCCGGCCCGCTCCGCTCGGCCCTGCTGGCGTTCACGCGGCCAGGGGCTCCGTCTGGGTCGTGGTGACCATCGGGAAGGGACATGTAGGGGGTCGCTTGCCCCGTCCCCACGCATTACCTCCTCCTTGCTTTGTGCATGGGCAAACTGAGGCAGGGGAGTCCTAGGCCCTTTGGGCTCCCCAAGGACTGTCCACCAGCGGAAAGCAGAGTGCTCTGAAGAAATAAGGAATTTCCATCGTGTCGGAAATTTAAAAATGTCTGATTGTTGGGTTCGTCTTCTAAATTTAAAGTTTGGAAATTCAGCTAAGAAGAATTATTTGGGAGAAGAAACTTTTGCTTTTGTTTTTACAAATAAGGCAGCACCTGAGAGGAATAAGGGCCCAGCACAAGGCACTGACCCTCCCGAACTGCAACGCTTTCACACTCCTGAATAGGTGTTTTCATCAAATGGAAACACGCCTGCGAAACGCTGTCTGGCAGAACTCTGTTCAGCTGGAAAAACACCGTCTAGTGCGCTCTCCCTTCAAGTTATCTTTCTAGACCTCATACAGAGTCTTATTTATTGACTTCCTTTTCGGATGGTCTCCACTTCTCCATCTCCAGGCATGCACGAATCACGAAGGGATGGAGACAGCCGTGTCCCAGGACACGGGGGCGGCCGTTTGGGACTGCTCCGCTTCAGCCCCTGTCCCCCGTGCTATTTCTGTTCGTCCTGGTACTCAGGGGTCACGAGAAGCTGTGTCCCTTTCCAGTGTTACCAGAGGGCTTGCGGAGGGATCAAGAGGTATTTCTGAACTGAACTGGGTTCCTTGGAAGCTCCAGTCTGACTTTCTCACGGGAAGAGCAAACTTGACCCCTCCAAAAAGGCTCAGGACTCCAAATTACCCCCTGCCTGTGAGTGTTTGTGCATGTGCAATCTCCCTGACATCTCTTCCCCCCGTGGCAAGTGCTGGCCCTGGCTGAGCCCCCGCTGCCCATCCCCGTGGCCTCGGGTACCACGGTGACGGGGTGAGAGTTTGCTCTGATGGGTCATTAGAGGGGGGTCTGGCAGCACGCTGCAGGCTCTGTGATTTCACATTTCCCTGTCGAGGCTGAGGGTGCTTGTTCGACCAGTGAACCCACAGCCCCCCAGGCCAGCTGACAGCTCCACTGGAAATAGATACCGTCCCCATCCCGCCCTCGTGTTGTTGTTGGCAGGCGGGCTCGGAGGCCTCCAGGTTGGGTCTGTCGAGAGCACAAGCGAAGGAAAATTGTTCTCATCTGAACAAACACAACTGGCTGTTGCCAGCAGCTCCAGTGCCCCAGCAGAGGATTCACATGGCCAGCCATTATCCCAGTCTGGATATGGTCAGGTGGACCTGTCTTTCTTCAGTGGATATTTTCAGGGGATCTTGCGCTGCTTGTCCCCCCTCCAGCTCCCATCCAGGTGATGGAGCTGGGCTGGTGCAGGCACCCTTGAGCACTGCCCTTCCCCAGGGACCACCGCTCGCCTCTGACACAGGGAAGGTTTCTGCAGGTGTGGTTGCAGTCACCCAAATGATGGAAGAACGGGAGCTCAAAGCAGGAGGAGGTGACATATCAGGGCTCGTGATGCTGGGGTCAAAATGCTACGGCCATTTGCTGTGTTGACTTCATCTCATGAATTAATTGGTATCTATCTCTGTACAGACTCCTGTGTTGGCTGCTGACTCTCCCAGGGATGAGCTGCTGATGGATGGTGTCTTGCAGAGGCAGCCACACCCTGCTGAGCTCATGCCAGGTAATAACCTCTGACTTACACCTCTCTCCAAACAGTCACTTTTGGCCATTCTCTATGTGAAAACCAGCCCCCATCCTGCCTATAGGACCAGTTCTGTGTAACCCCAGGTGAAGGATGTGATATGATCGTGTCACCTTTAAGGCATTGCATGGCAAAATCATCTGTTAAAAAAGCTTGTGCCACTCACAGTGGATAAACCCACAGCTTCCCCCATCCCATGTGCTCTGCAGGGAGGACGTGGGTTTTCCCAGGGCTGCAGAGCATAACCATGCTGCGACTGGGTGATCCCAGCTCCACATTGCCCAGCCAACCTAAACAGGACCGAGTGACCTGGTAACATATAATATATTATATTATACATCTCCCATTTGCACAGGCAGGCCTTGGGGCTGCTGCCTGCTGGGCGTCTGCTGCAGAGGAATTTCTCTGCCCTGAGCAGGGGGTGGCTCCAGGCCCTGGGGGATCCTCCTGGATGTTTGGGGAGGAAAATATCATCTCTCTGTCTTGGCCAGATAACAGAGCACAGACTTTTGCTTCTTCATGTGAGATGGAATTGTCTCCATCAGTACTGGCTGTGCTCAGCCATGCTCGGGTTTGTTGCATGGTGGCTGTTTTAATGAGAAACCCCTAGAAAACCTCGCCTGGCTGCGACTCAGACCAGCCTTTACACCCTTTTTAAGAGAGTTTTGTGGAGCTTGATCTGTTCCTAATTGCAATGAAGTAAGCCAAACCCCACCTGCTTCCTACCACCCACGGGCAGTCCACCAGGCCCACTTCTCCTGGTGCTGTGCAGGTTTCAACTCACCTCTTAATGCTACCATCTCCTGTCTGACCAAAAAAAACCTTCCTAAACCTCCCTAAAATGGGAGCCTTGAGTGCTCAGGACGTGACGGATGTCATTTCCTACCATCTTCTCCTCCTTTCTGGGTACCTCCTGGCATCAAGAGATGGAGGGGGCCAAGAAAGGCTACAAAGCTACTTAAATTGGGAGTAATTTTTCCTCCTCCACAGCGCATGTACCCCGTCAGTGCAAGGAAATGGTGTCCGCGTTCCTCTTTTACTGCTCGCTCTGTTTGGTGATTAAGAAAACGGGGGAGCTGGGGGCTCTCATTCTTGACCTTGGAGAAAACAGGAGGCTTATAAAAACTCTAAGTGCTGCAGGAATTATGAGGCAATTAAAAAAAATCAAGCCAGAGCTGGGACCACGTCAATAAAACCAAGAGGAACTGATGTCAGCTCCATGCAGGATGTGGGGACCGATGTCCCTGCCCTCTCCTGCGGGCACAGAGCCCCTGGGGTCAGCAGTGCTGAGGCCTCACGCTTCCCACAGGTGTGGATTTGGAAATGCAGGAGAAAAAAAGAGGTTTTGGGGCTGGGTGGGCTCTTCTTTCCTTTTTCTTGGTAGATTCAGCCAATCTGAATCCCTCCACCACAAATGCAAGTCCTGCATGACTCCAGGCGGTGCGGGCTTTCTGAATGGCCACCAAAAAATAGCAAAAATTAATCTTGAAGAGATGAGGAGGGGGTCCCAAATCACTGTTTTGGGGTGTAAGAGGCCCAGGTCTAAGCAGGGAGCATATTTTGCTCACCACTAGGTCATGAGGGTTAAACCCAGGGAATCTGGTTTTTATTTATCTAGAATTTTATCAGGACTCAGCTTGGTTTTCCTGACCTGATAAAAAAACAAGAGAAAAATCAGCTGGGATCAGCAGAAGTGAACATGCAGTGGTTTTCCATTTCTCATTGCAATGCCAATCTCTTTCAGGTCTGGGTCTTTCCAAGTGCTGGGGGCCAATGTCCTCAGATGGGGTTGAGGCTCAGGACGGCCAGGTTGGTGTTTGAACATTTCTCTTAGGTGTAAGTGATTTCTCGTGCAAACCACTTGAGTTCAAGTGCGTGGTGACAGGGAGCGAAGCCTGTTCTCTGCTTCCTCTTAGGAAAGTCCCAGAGAACTGTCGTCCGGCTCTTGGGCCAGGGCGAGAGTGTTTGCCAACATCCTCCAACCAGCTTTAAAAAAATAATAGTCTGTTTTTTGGTCTGCATTTGCTAAGCTCCTGTTCAGCAGGTTTACTTAGCTTTGGTCTTTTATTTACTTGTCTGCACTGGAGTGCTGGCTGGATCAGAGCAATGCGAGTGTGTTTCTTTAGGGTAGGTGAGGACTTGGAATAAAACCCAGGGCTGGCCCAAAAGTACAAAGAGGGTCCTGGGGTGCAGCATGAGCTCCCTTGGGTTTAGGCTCAGTTTGTGGCTCAGCAGCTGCCTCCTTACTGTTAATCTCTTCCCCCGGGAGAAGGAAGCGGATCCACTTCACCTGAAGAGGAGTTACATAAACCATGAGGGGCCGATGGGGATATAACTTGGAAATGCTCTCAGCAGCGACTAATGTGACAAAACCCATCGGTGCTCAGCTGCTAGGAAGAGCCAGGGCATTGGTGTTTGAGTGCAGGGTGCTCAAAACCAGAGGGAGACCAAATTGTGAAGCTGAGAATGAGCACAGCTCGTCACACCGAATGCTCCCTGTTTCCAAAGCCCTGAAAATACTCCCATGGCAGAATTGCATCACGCTGTCTGCGTTCGAAGGGAGAGGATCCAGGGTATGTGGCACGTGTGGCACTGTGGTGCCAGGCTGCTTGCCGTGCACCTGGCTTGAAATTTTTGTAGAACAGCCTGTTTTGTGTGGGTTTGGTGTGTTAGCTAAAAGCATTTGAGTGAGAATTCAGGGTGACAGCAGAATTGGAAAGATGCTGGGGACACAGGGGCGAAGTCCCTTGACCTCCCAGCTCAGTACAGGGCCCGAGCCTGAAAGCACCCACCCAGCCCCAAATAAGGCCGTGCAGACTGGCTTTTGGGGTGCAGAAACGCCCTGTGCATGGGGTCGGGTGTCCCGTGAGCTCAGGAGGGCAGCCCTGCGAGCAGACCCTCGCGCTGCAGCGGCCGTGCAGGCGCTGGTCCCTCGCCCCAGGCTAACCCTGCCTTTTCCAGCTCCATTTTATGAGAGCAGCTCATTAGCTTCCCTGCAAGCTCAGTTTATATTTGCTGGCTTTCCCCTTCCTGTAAAACAAGAATGCACAAACACAGGCTTCTTATGCTAAGGGAGTGGGTTAAGGGGCAGGAGAGGAATGACCTTTGCAGGGAGGCTTTGTCACCTCTGCTGCAGCGAGCAAACCTTTGCCTGCCCTCGCCAGCTCAGCATCATAGGAAAGGGGCATTGCACGGGGTCGCAGCAAGGAGGGGACCACGCCAGGAGTTTGCTTCCTAGGGGGCAGCTCCCATCCTAACCCCCTCTTCCAACGTGCCAGTTCTCCCCATCCCTGTTGACCTCATGTTTGGGGTACCCCACAGGTAGGATGTCTCCAATAAGCTGAGCAATATCTGCTTTCACAGCTCTGGGAGGAAGCACTGGTAAAGGTAACTCGCAGGTAACCCCCACCAGATTGGCATTTGGCTGCCAAAAAATGGTGCAACAAGTCCCAGGAGCCCTTCAAAAAGCAGCTGCCTCCTCCAGGAGCAGCGCACAGGAGGTTTCGTGGTGGGACCCACTGCCACCCGCGTCTGTCTCCATCCCACAGCGGTGGTCCTCACGCAGCAAAGCCGTGAGGATGCAGATGTTGAGTATTAAATGCCAGCAGCCGTGCTCAGCTGTTCTCCCAGGCTTTGGCCCTGGTAGGAATTACAGCCCAGCCTTTTACAGCCCTACCAAGCACATTCCCATCCCACTCACGTCTTCCTGTAACCCGCTTTACAGCAAAACACCTTTTGGGCAGTCAGCAGGGAAGGGGAGGTCAAAGGTTTGGGATGTGATGGCTTCCTCTTAGAAAAAGTGAGTTTCTTCCAAATCAAAAGGTGTTGCAGAAATGACACCTTGTTTCTGAGGTCTTCTTTTCACTTTATTTCCAACCTTTCATTTTGCTCTTGTTAAAAAAAAAAGCACCCTCAGGGATTGCCCATGTCCCCCTCATCACCCTGAGCCTGGGAAGTGCAGGAGATGGGGATACCCAGGGAGGGCACGCAAGTGGCTCGAAAGGAGTGACGCTCCTGTCCGTGAACTCGTTGCAGCTGCTTGTCTCTACCTTGTGATGAATCCCAGATGATTTCTCAGCCGGAGCTGTACAGTCACTCGTGTCTGATTATAAACTGGAACTTTTACAGGCTGTATGTGGGGTTTGTGGCTTCCTTTCCCTCTCTCCGTCTCCAAAGTCCAGGATTCTTCATAAATCATCCTCTAGCCTGAGCTGAGTCTTGCTGTTTTAAGTTTAACTAGCTTATTTTTTTGCTGATAAGCCAGACTTTGAATTCTTCCCAAGATCACGGGTTGGGGCCGGTAGTATCACGAAGGAGAGACTGTTAATCATGATATATCACATGCCAATGGGAACGGCATCGAGCGCTCGCTGCGAGCAGCCTTTCCCTTCTATCAGCAGTTCGAGGCAGAGCACTTGTGTCTCACAGAGCTGGTGGGAGGAAAGAGTCAGAGCTCCCACCAGATATAAATTAGGTTTATTATCAAAGCCAACTCAACAGAACTGCAGGGCAGAGCTCGAAGTAATGTGCAAAGGGTAAGGGGGGAAATGGACTACAATGGCAGGAGAATGTTGTTGTCTGCACCTATTTCTTAGACTGTGCATGTGCAAACAGCTTCTGAAGGCTTTGATCCTGACTGCTCTCCAAATTTCTACTCTCGCACCATCCTCAGTCCAGAAAGACCCAAGTCCACCCAAGGGTGGGACTTGAAGCATAGAGAGGACCTGCTACACCCTCTTTTTCTTCTTATTTCTCTACTTTGCAACCACCCTGTCAGCTCATAATTTTCTTTTCTCTGACAGCTCCAGGCAAACATGGTACATTGTCAGATCCATCACGGTCTGATCCTTGTTCTCTCACCCGGTGCCTGAGCTCCTCTCCCAGCCAACTTTGGCCAACTGCTCTGTAGACACCTCTGCTCCACCCTCCTCCTCAGAGCCCAGACCTGCTCCATCACATCCCATCAAGACAGAGGGCTCGAAGTTGTGTGTCTGTAGGATTAACCCTGCAAAGACTGACGTAGCCCACTGCGTATAGGTCACCCTTATCAGAAGGACCAACTCGGCTCTAGGTAGAGCAGCATTCTGGAGGGGTTTGCACCCAGCTGGCTTTACTGGTATGAGGTGGAGGAGTCCTCCTTGAGTCATGTCATGTGCTAACAGCTCATGGAAATAATGGATTTATCAAGATTAAAAGAAGTCCTGATAAGAGCAGCCAGGAGGGCTGGTCAGGAGCCAGGAGGGCTGTGTGTGGGTTTGTGGTTACCCTCTGCTAATGCCTGGTACTGGGCAGCCCAGCCCCTTCCACCCCCATCTGCCTTTGGGTCAGAACCCCCAGCCTGACTAATCCTCCCATCTTAGCCAAAAAAAACCCATCCCTTCAGCCCCAGTGTCTCCCAGAGAAGCCCCTCAGTGCCGGATGGCGACAGCACATCTTTTTATCTCGCTTGGCCCAGCAGGCCACAAATTCCTGCTCATTTGCAACAGGGGTGGGCGAGGGAGGGAGCATCTCACTCGGTGCCCCTCTGCTCAGGAGGCAGTTCCCTGTGTCACACGGAGCAGCCGGTTTGTTGCGTTGGGAATGTCACCCAGCTGGGGACTGGAGATCAGCCAGGGTCCGTCCGTGCCTCCGTGGGAAGGCGAGATGGGAAGACACGGTGAAGGCACGCTCAGGGCTTTGCTGTCTTTGTGGGAATTTGTCTTGCTTTCCTTTTCCTTTTTTTCCCTTTTGGGGGGATATTTTAAACCACGAGGATGCCATTTTTGTTTTTCTACAGTTCGGAAAGGTCAGTGGCTGTGAGCTGGTGGCATCTGTCCTGTCCTTGCTGCCTTCTCCCCAAAGCTACCAGCGCAGGCAGCACCAGCACCTTCCTCTCGATGGGTTTTGCAGAAGATCTCTTTGGCTGGCCAAGGCTGGGACCAGCTCAGAGGTGGGCTGTGCTCCTTCCCAATCAGTCACGTTGGCAGGCACGCTGCAGCATCCTCTGTGGCTCGCTGGGATCTGCAGGGTTGATCTGGCTTGGTGAGTGCTGGCTTCCCTCCCACCCCACCTCACTACAGCTGTCACTTTGCGATTGAACTCCCAGGGTGAATCCCTCGAAGAGGGGGAGAGCTTCATCATGCGTCTGCTGATGGATGGATGCATGTTTACCTTGGCCTTCCCCACTTTGTGGCCGTGGATAGTTATCGGAGTGATGAATTCATCTGCCCAGGGACCCCTGAATTGTGGGGGCAGAGGGGAAGCATCTATTATAGTGGCTTGACACAAGGGAGAAGGAATAACAGAGAGGAGACGGGCGGTGGTTGCACATCAAAGCTGGCTCTCTGCTTTCCTAGCCTATCTCCCAGATTTCATCTGGCCGTGGTGAAACTGCAGACGCAAGGCTTGCGTGTTAGAGGCTCGTGTCTCTGTCCACAGGGAGAGAAGGGAATTTCTCAATTCTAGCTGTACTAAGGCTGGAAAGGTCAGTAGGTCCACCTGGACCTTCTGGAGGTCACCTCAGTGGCACAGTGGTAAGGAAAAAAAGTTTAAAAGTGGGTTGCATTTCTTCTTCCCCACATCCTCAAAGCTTTCAAAGCGTTCTCCATGAAAGAGGACCTTTTGCCAGCATTGTGCAATGCTGGCTCACGTTTCCCTTGAACTTTACTCCTCCTTTAATCTATGCCACGGTGGCCTCTAGGGGAAAGAATGTTGCTGATGCCCGATTTAAGCTGCTATCAAAACCTTTCAGCTCCATCCCAGGCCATTGTTCTGTGTCCTGTCACCCACGTTGTCCCCAGGGCAGCCATGTACATGGCTCATGGTCCTCTGTCTCCATCCCTGTGGGCTGCCCGCAAAGTGATCTTGCAGATGGGCTGTAAAATTAGCATTGTCCCCATTGCTTGTAGTCCCACAAAACTGAACTTTCAGGTATTTGTTTGTTTGCTTGTTTTGGCAAGAGGAAAAAAGGTCAAATTTAAGTTGGGGTAAATGTATCCTGTATCCTTCGTCTCGCATTGTGGCTCCGACTGGAAAAGCTGTTCCCTGCTTCCTTCCCTTATCAGTTAATTAGGTGGTTAATGCAGGAAAGGCACTTGGACAGCAGAAGGCACAGCCCACGTGTTAAGCATTATTGCTGCAGTTATTAATAGCCAAACTCTTGGGCAATGTCTCTGAGCAATGGCTGATCCAGGAATCACGGTTTTGGGGAGCACGTGTTTGCTCGCCTGGCTCTTTCGGGGCGGGGGGTGCGAGGTCTCTGCTTTTGGGGGGCTCTCCCTGTCAGTGTGTGGGTTCCTGTTCCTTCCAGCTGATGGTAGCTCAGCCAGTGACTTCGTTCCCGCAGCGTAAGCCCACAGGGAGGGGTGGACACTTTCCACCTTTTGGGAAAATCAGGAGTGGGAGGAGAAAGCAGAGGGGGTTCACACAGGCAAAGCGGGTGCACGTGTGTTGTCCAGATTACAACCAGCCAGACCCGCCCCCCCTTTCTAAGGAAGCCCATATCTCATCCCAACCTTCCCAGCTCCCTTTTCCTTGGAAATTACGACAAGCTGTGTGTAATCATCTCAGCTGGCTCTTTCCTGGACAAAGCCTTTGCTGTCCCACCCTCCTGCTGCCCTTCCCCACCCTGGAGCACTTCTTCCAGGGCTGCCTCCAGCCCTGCCAGCTCTTCCAAGACCTCTCAAGATCATCTGTTTCACATGAGGCCAGTCTCCTGCAGCCCAGCATCCATCTCAGCTGGAGCAGGATGGTTTTTAGCAGAAGGGGTTTTTCCTGCTCTATCTCCAAAGCTTGGAGACAAATCCACTGTTTTCAAGCTTCTTTAAGGCATCTGCAGATGAAGCAAAGTCATCAAGGTGAGGCAAAACCATCTATATTACACAAAGGCCCTTCCCAAACTTCCTTTCGATTGGAGAGGTCCTGTCACTGGTCTTGAATCCTACAGGTGACCTTGAGGAAACTGGAAGATAAATTTGTTCCAGTAAATCTGTAAGGACTGGGTTTTGGTGGATTTACTTATTCAAAGTCTGTATTTGTGTGTTGTGTGTTAAATTGAGATGTCCATCTTTTGCAGACTTGACCAGAAAAGTGGGAATTCAGCCTGGAAGAAATCATCAACACAAATAAAAGCAGAAAATACAGGACTCCTACAAAGCTCACTCTCTATGTCTGAATTAACACGTGCATCCCCTTCTTCCCTGACCCAGGAGCGACCACACTGCGCCCCTTGTCCCCACAGCCATCCTCCCCAGGGCAGGACACCCACCAGAGTGGTACCAGAGTGGTACCACCGTCTTGCCTGAGGCCAGGGATGGCCATTGTGGTCCAGACAATGGTGAGGGAGCATGAATGGAAAATGATCTCCTGTGTTGAGCTGACAACCAGCTCTCTGTTCCCTGGGTAAGTTCTCAGCTCCTGGGTGAAGGGAGAGCTCCCACCCCAGGCAGTCCCTGCTTTGATATCCCTACTGGCTGTGTTTCATTTTGTTACTGCTCCTGAATAATTCAGTACATTTAAAAAAAAAATAGAAGAGAAGGGAAAATACTCTTTTACAGCCTAATTTATTGATTACTTTCCAGGAGTCCCCCATGAAGCCTGCTTATAAAAAGCACAGCAAGGAACCAGAGAGGGGGGGAATCCCTAGTATGTGTCAGATGATGCTCACACAAGACTCATGTCTACCTGAAGCCATCTCAGCCACCTCTTACAGTGGTGAGAGCACAAATTCACCCTGAATGTGTAGAGGACAGTGGGCTTTAGCATTTTCACATGCCACCTTTTGCATGTTGTCAAGAAGCAGGGTATTAACTGGGGAGTCCACGCCTACTGGGGACTGTATATGATGATGAGAGCTCAGGATGAGGTTTTTTCCCTATGCTATCCCAAAATTGTTATAGACTGTCCCCTCCTCACCCAGCCTGCAAACCCCACGTCTGCCTGCCTCTGCATTGCATCCCACGGTGGCACAGAGCAGGGAACAACCATGGGAGAGGAGCTGTGAAGAAAAGAATCATCTGGCCTGTTTCTCTGCGAGAGTGCCAGGAGGAAGGGGCTGGGATGAAGGAGATCTGAGTCCTCTTCCTCCCAGTCCCTCCACATGCATGGGCTGACCAGAGTGGGGGGCAGAGGGATTTGGGGAAAGCAGGGGGATAACAGGATTTTTCTATGACAAAATATGTGAATTGCCAGACCTTTTTCTCAGTTTTCCTACATTTTTTTTTAATGTACTTTTGAGGAGTGTCCAAACATAGAACACTTTAGCCCAAAAGGAACTTTATCCAAAGAATTTATGAGCAACTGAAAAAGAGAAGGCAGGGAGAAGAAACTGAAAGCCAGATGTAACTACAGCTTGAGATGGCTTTTAGTTTAGTTTCACATTTTGCAGGGGCTCTAACAGGGAACCTCAGGATTTGTGCAATGTCTGTAATCGGGTATTGAGGCAACCATGAACTTGTGATCACTGATTTCCTGGTCATCTGCCCATCTCCAGTAGGGAGTAGCTGACCATCTCATTAACCTCTTGCTTTTAGATGCTGGTGTGAGAGCAGCAGGAATGCTGTGAAATCCTGGACTTGGGAGCTGTGAAACACCCCAAGCAGTGCAGAGACCACAATTATTCAAACTAACCAGGTAAGCAATGCCTTACATGTTATACACTTCGATACGTGCTCGTACTCTGGCATGAATTGATCTGGAAACAGCAGGGCAAGTGGTTTCTGAGGAGGAAGGCAAAGCAGAAAACCACCCACTGGTAACTGGAGTGAGGTCCTGCAACACAAGCAAGCTGCCACGTGCTCCTTGGAGGAGGACATCCTTGGCTAAACCTCTGTCAACCAGGATGGGAGTAAGGGATGGGGCTGAGAGATGCTCAAGGCACAGGATTTCCCCTTTGCAAATAAGGGCTCAAATCCTGAACTGGTACCATCTGGGGGGGTCTCACAGTCCCTGTGGCTGCTGGAGAAATCAATAACAGCTTTACAACAGGGTGCAAGGTGTAAAGAGAAAATCTAGGCTAAACTGGGGTGGAGGAGACTTGCACAGCTTCCCTGTGAAATGATAAGGGACAATTAAGATAGGGCATGGCTTTAGCACCTTCTCCTTTGCTTTGAGGAAGAATAGGACACCTTGGCAGTATCCCTGGCTATCGATCTCCCCTGCCCCGTGCCCCAAGCAGCGTCAGGGCCTGGTGCTCTCCAGTGTGTTGAACTTCCCTCTGTGTTTTGCCAGAGACTGTTATTAAGGAATAAGGCTCTGCCTTTTTATCATTCCTCTGAGCGTCTGTCTGATGTCATTCTGTCTGGCAAGCGAGCGATCAAAAGGAGCTCCCCTGGGAGAAATTTCTCAAACAAACAGCCAGTGAGAAAAAAAAAAATACCCCATTAAATACAATAAAATGCAAAAACCACAGAGTCTCCCTGCATTCGCCCAGGGCAGGGCTGCAGCGTGCCCTGCTCTTACCTGCGTGATTAGCCTTAATTGAAGCTGTTTCACAGCCTGGGATCACGAGGCTGGAGCCCAGGATCTCCCTCCCAGCACATGTGTTTGGGGCAGCAGCACCCACTGCCATCACTCCCACTTGTGCAGAGCCTTTGTGTGTCCCACCAGCGCACTGGGACCTGCACATCAAGCAGGAGCAGAGCAAATTCTGGCTCTGCTGCTCCATATTCATTACCCTTCACGGGTTGCAGAGGTGACAAACACCCTGTTCCCAGTCCCTGCAAGCCCCTGTTTGGGCAGCTCTGATTTCAGTGTGTGCAGTGCTGGCAGAGCCCTGAGAGACCTGCTCACCCAAGGGGTTTGACGTGATGTGATGCAAAGCTTCATCCCTCCTCAGGCTGGGGGAAGTGTCCCCTAAATGGGGAAGTGTCCCCTAAATGCTGAAACACTTCACGGCGGCGTTTTCAAAAGGGAGACGACCAAAGGGTGGCTTAGCTCTGGATTTGGAAAACAAAGCTAGGAGGGATGGGTTTCAATCTGTCAGGGCGAAGCGTTTGAAGAGGAGCTGTCGTGGAAGGGAGCGGAGACGCTGATGAAAAGCCGCCCAATTTGAGCTGGATCCCAGCTGAATTAGCTTGGATCCATCCCTCCCACATCTGTAGCTGCGATCCTCCTTTCCAAGCTGCTCCTCGGAGCACTTTGCAGAGGTCATTCCCCTTTGCAAACCTCATTCCCTCTCGCCTTGCAAATCTCTCTGCCATTTTCTGTCCTCCTGCTGGGAGGTTTCGGGGCCTTCAGCAGAGCCCCTCTTCCCGAGGAAACCACCTTCTCTTCACTCAGCTTTGCTGGGAAACTTCCCACCAGCAGCTCTGCCCGTCGGCAGCCGTAAAAATCGGGTCCATTTTCACCGTAGGGGCCTGGAGCAGTGAGTGGAGCTCGCTCTTGCTGACAGCCTGAGGCTGGGGTTAGCATCCCACAGCCCCAGAACGAGGCGTTGGTGGTTTCTCTGTGGTTTCACAGGGTCACCGCTGCAAGGCTGACATGAAATCCTGCAAAGCTGGGAGGGGGTGACAAGAAGTACCTCCAGCTCAGGGAGGTTCATGAAATACAGCAGGGCTGTACCAAAAGCATCCCAGCTGCCTGCAGCATCCCAGCCCTGCTGCAGGGCTGCCACACTGGGGCTAGGATCTTGTGGGTGAGGGTAGTGCTGAGGGCTGCAGCAACCTCAGGTCACACATGCACCATTTCCATTTTTTCCCAGGGTGGGAAAACCTTTGGAAATTCCTGGGAAATTGCTCTTTTTTTTTTTTTTCCTGCTGCTTGAGGCCAGTTTCCTTCCTTGAAGATTGCGGGGTCCCAGGCAATAAAAACAGCAACTTGCCAGCTAGAACAAAACCCTCCAGGTCTTTCATCCATTTCAGGGGGGTGATGTCACCACTTCACACCTTCCCGAGGCAGCACCGTGTGTCCCCTGCCACCAATTATTTCCTTTGCAGTGAGAAGGGAAACTGAGGCACAGACCTGACCTTTGCTGTTGAAGTAGGAGACCTTCTCCACATCTCTGTGATCTGAAAGGATGGGCCAGACAGGGATTTTGCTGCACTTACGTGGCCGGGATGAGGGCAGAAATGAGAGTGGTTGCAAACTGAGCAAATTTAGTTCAAGCCTAACCAGTCCATGCATTTATATGTTCACTGTGTGGATAAATGGCAATTTTGCCACACTTCTACTCCACTTATTGTCACTTATCACTGCCTCAGTTTCCCCTTGAATAAAGGTTTTCTCTGTTGCCTTCTCTGCTGCAGGTTCCTACACAAATCTCCATTTCCAGCCCCCTTAGGTGTGACCCTCACTCCCAAGACCCCCACTCAAACCCTTTTGGGTCTCTCTTAAAGGGACCAGTATCTCTCACACTTGGCTGGGGGAGCTGCAAGGTTTTTCAATCATCTGCTAATGATAGGAAAGCAACTTTTATTCTATCTCTCCCTCGTTCTTGGCAGGAAAGGTGGAATGTGGATCGCGAGAGGAGCAGCCACCTTTCAGGCCAACAGCTGCTTTGGGGGATGGGTTAGATAAATGTGCAGGGTTTCCAATCAGCCCTACACATCCCAGCCAGAAGACTTCACTGGAGCAGGGGTGCAGGGAATGGCTGACTCTGATCACAGCGCACTCATCTTGCGTGATCCCGGCTCGTGAATCCGCCGCGAAGGCACCGCTTGGATGCAGAAAGAGAGAAAACCAGGTCAGCTTGCTTTGGAAAGAGCTGGAACGCAGAGGGATTTCCTCCAAGACATCTTTTGCTGCTTTTGGGTGCTCAGGCTGTCCCCACAGGAGGAACCAACCCAGCTTTGAAGCCCTCACACGCTTGGCAGGACCGAGGTGTGTTTATTCCCCCCCTGACGTGCGAAGAGGAGCAAAGGTGGGGCAGGGCTGCACCCCGAGCTCACAAGAGGAGGATGCAGCAGGCTCAGGAATGAAGTTTTCCAGGTGCTTTCCCGTCAACCTGTTGCTGTTACCCACTTGGCTGGCCACCCACTTTCCATGGTGATGATGGGATGCCTGGCTGGTGGAGGGGCCACCCCAATGCGTTCATCCAAGGAGATGCAGTGGAGGATTCTCTCCCCACCTCGCAGTGCCCGGCCACAAGCTACATCACTGAAGCACCAGTGTGTGAGGTGTTACCACTTGAGTGGACAACCTCACACATTGGGAGGAGATCTTCTGGGATGTTTGGATTTCTTCTTCTTCTCCCTCTCTCCTCTCCAGCCACTCCTTCCCCACTTCCACCCACCCGACTTCACATGCAGTGGGAAAGGAAAGAGCTGGTCTGAATTTCCATCTGGGCACCATCTAAAACAGCCCCGGGAACAGCCAGGCACGCTGTGATCTTCCACCCTCCAAAATCAAAGCAAGGCAAAGGCTGTCTCTCCGTTTTCCCCTCTTGCCAAAGGCTAGAAATCCCACTGAGATCCAAGGCGTATCATTCCAATGGGAGATTTACACAGGGGAAGGGGCAGAATTGGTTATTTGATGATTGGGTTGAGTTTTTTTTCCTTAAAAGTCCTTAATATCCCCCTTCCCTCTTTCACTGTACAGCACAAATCCCCTTCCCAACACATGCACGAGAGCAGAGCTGAACCGTTCCGCACAGAAAACAGGTGATAAATCACGGGGCAATTGATTCAAACCATTCCAGGGAATGGGAAACACATGGACGGTCTTTCTAATTAACTGTTTGATATGGCTGCGGTGAGTTTGGGTGTACTTTCCAATGTTTTGCATTTGGCTTGTCTCAGCCCTCTCCATGGTAACTGCAGCTTACCAGAAAGTGAGAAAATCCTGCGTTTGAGAGATCTGAAGGGACTTGGTACACTTCAGCACAACGACAACAAAACCTGCGTGGTTCCCCCGTGGGAGATGGGACCTGAGCAGGTACCCATGGGACAAACCAATGGGAGGCATCCAACTGTCTGGAAGGGGACCTGCTTTGGTGACCCCCACAGCACCGACGTCAGGATGGAGCTGATCTGGAGGAGCTAGAGGTGACCCAGCACACAAGGACTGGGTGCTGTGATAGCCACCAAAAGGGGTTTGCAAACAACAGGAGGATGGGGAAGGGTGGGCTGGGGAGGACAGAGATCTGCCAGGGCCACCTGCATCACTCTGGGTTAGGTGATGCCCTGGGGACACTCACCCCAAACCTATTCAAGCCCAGCGTGTCCTGCCGACACCTCCAGAGTAGCCAGCGCATTAAAATGTAATTTAAAGAGGAATAAAGGTTTAATCCATCTGTGTTTGAAAACAGTCTTTTCCCATATCCTGCTTTTGGCACGTCCTCCCAGCTGGGACATTGCACCTCGCTCCGTACCACGGGCACAGCTGCTGCGGCCGGGGAGGGGAGCACAGCGCAGGCATCGAGCAGCAAATGAGGTTGGGATGTTAATATTTTATATTTTATTGGCTTTTTTTTTACCTTTCCTCCCTCCATTTTACCCTTTCTGCACCACAGCTCCCTGAGGGCCCCGGTGGAACATCTGGCTGAGCCACTTCTGGTTCCATTTATTGGCAGATAATTTATTTGCAGATCAGCAGGGAAAAGTGACCCAACCGTTTATTGGAGGTATATTGGTTGAACCTCTGGTGATGCTTGCTTGAACACGGGTTCGTTAGGTGTTTGGGGCCTGATCCAGACCCAAGATCTCCCCTTTAAGATCTAGGGCTGTTAGATCATGGTCCAAAAACACTGGGGGAAATTAGTCAAATAAATTCTCTGTGTATATTATTACATATTATTCATTCTCTGGGAATATTTTAAAGTATTATTCACTCCTTGTGCATATTATTAAAGCAGCTCCCACTCAAAGGAAATTAAATTGTAAAAAAAAAAGTGGGTTTTTCTGTACTTTTATCTTATATGCCCTTTTTTTCCCCACCATCCTTTTCTTCCAGCCTTTATTTTTGGTGATCTGCAAGCTCAGGATAAGGCAGAAGCACCCCAGATCCCAGTGCACCAGCAGTTTTAATGCAGGGATGGTCTTCTGGAGCTGTACTTTTGCAGCACCTATCACTGCAAGGGTTTGCCTCTCACCCTCCCTACTGCTTATTTGTATTGCAGCAGTGAGCTCAACTCATTGCATCTGAAAGGTGTCAACAGGCTAATACTCCCTTGTCAGCAGACTCTTGGAAGCTCTCTTAAGCCTTTCCAATGGCCATGGATCCTATTCAAATTCTGTTCTCCATCTTTGGCTAAAATTAGCCAGCTTTCAAAAATATAAATGATTTTTTAATTATTATTATTGTTATTTTTTCCTTGCACAATCAAAAGCGTGGGCTTATTTTTCTTTGACTCAAAACGCAGAGGCATTTTGGAAAAAAAAAAAGGGGGAAAAAGAAAAAGAATGAAAATTTTGCAAATTTGGCAGCCAAAAGCAATTGAGCCTTTTTTCCCCAGAGAGGAGTTTCATTTACTTCTGGCGTTGCCACGCATACCAGTGGTCAGCCCCGTCGTCCACGTGGCTAATCACAGCGTAGAAAATGAAATGGGATTCTTTGCATGGGCTTTTGGGAACAGCAGCCAGAGCCTGTGCTGCACAGGGAATGTTTCACCACCAGGCATGTCAGTGCAGAAACCCCTTCTTATGTGTGTGGCATGAGGCAGGGCAACACATCCTGCTGGCTTCCCAGTGCCCGTGGACAGGCAGGACATGGGATCCAGCAGCTGATTCTGTCTCAAGGCTGAGAAACCATTCCAAAACACCCTGAAAATAGCAATTTCCCCCAGTTCCTGGATAGCACCTGGGGACTGATCTTTATTTTTACAGACTCAGCCTGCGTGCCAGCCTCCCATGCACGTTTATAGCAGCTTTGTCAAACTGTTAACACCCTGCCCGGTTCTCTGATGCCGTCCCACCAGGAACGTGTCCCCAGCAGTGGCTGGAGAAGCATCCTTTGCTGAATCAGTGATGGAAATGCTTTTTCCTAACATGCCCCATGCGGGTGGGACTGTGGTGGGGAGACAACTCTCCTCCCAGGGACTGTTTGGGTTCTACTAAAGAACCTCCTCTAGTCCAGAGGGACGACTGGCTGCTGCTTTCCACTCCAGCACAGACTTACTGTGTGACCTTGGTCATGTCATCTCATCTCCCTTGTCTCCTCCATAAGAGATGCTCATAGAGATGCTGTCCTTTCCAGCCCAATGGCCCATGGAAAACCAAGGATCAGTATTTTTAAAGACAGTAGCTGCAATGGTGTTTTCTTCACAGGCTCTTTCTGCGTTCCTGCACTTCTAAATCCTTAGCCCTTTTAATTTCTTGGGAAAGCATCTGGTTTCCAGCTCTGGGTCTCTCCAATCTGTCATTTTACACAAATATACAAACATCGCATTTTTTGGATGATGGATTAGGGCTGCACTTTGGCTTGGATCACACAGCCCAGACTGGAAGAGGGGCTTTGAAGTCCTGAAAATTTCCCATTCCCCTACTGCCAGCAGAAAAGCACACAAGACAGACGTACATGCTGGGAAATGCAGACCCTGGCTCATTCACACTGCTCTAGCATCATCCTGTATGATGTTACACACTCATTTAATTCACCTAAAGGGCATCATTGCCCTTTGCTTCCTCTGCAATAAGTTGAATCTCACATGGATTTACACTGGAGAAATGCTCCTGGCCTTTGAGGGAGCCCTTGGGACCTACACTGCCATGGAGTCAGTGCTTAAATCCTTATAATAATACTGCATCTGTCCCCCTCTGCACCCCCAGAGCCTACTTAATGCATGCACAAATTGCCTCCACAGCAGAAAACGCCTTTACATTCCTCTCCCAGCCTCTCCATCCCTCCATGCAGCAGGGATTTGTTTCAGGCAGCCGCCTTGCAGTGACACTGGGGCAGAGGGAGCCGTGCTCGTAGGACACGAGGGAGAACAGCCTGTGATTTGTCTCCCAAAAGGAGCGCGAGGGCCATGGCGCTGCATCCCAGGACCTTTCACCTTGCGTGTGAGAAAGCTCTGCTTGGAAAAATACTAGCGAGGGATGCGATGATTTTCTGCTGATTTACTGACCGAGGCCGTAAATCAGCACTTGTCAGAGGTTTGAGTTACGTGCCTGTGCTGGAGATTGATGGAGCCAGCTGCCAGGAGGAATTACCGAGCAGCAAACTTGAGTCTGAAATCATTGGTTTAGGCCTTGGAGCAAGCTGAAATATTCAGGTGATTTATACAGGAGGAAACGGCTTTATGTCCTGTTCAGCCAGAGTCCTGCCAACAAGGACCTGCACAATCTCCTTGTTTTCATCTCACCTTTGGGAAGGACACTGCATATTTAATGAATTTAAGTTCTGAACTCACCATTTTGATGAGGTTTATGGGTGAAGTCCTGCCCTCAGTGGGAGATTTTGCCTTGGTCATCTGCTGAGCAACATTTTGCCCAGCACATGCTGCCCATCAGTTTTTTCCTACCCAACCTTTTACATATATTTCAGATACTGCCCTTGTGTAACACCCACATCCTCGCTGTGTGGATGCTGCAGCGATGAGCCAGACCAGATGGAGAGGGGCTGTTCAGCAAAGCAGAGCTGGGTCAATTAGGAAAAGAACGTCCTGTGTCACCTACAAGTAAATAGCCAGTGGATTAATAAGGTGCCAGCAGATGGTGCTCAATAAGTTGCAGCATCCTGGCTGGGGCGAAGTGGTCCATCCCCCAGCAAAAGGCTGCTCAGAAAGAGGAGCAAAAAGCCTTTGTTGCACCAAAAGTGCCACTGCGAATAGAGGAAGTTTATGGCATCGTGCTACCTTTATTTCAAACACATCATGGCATTAACAAGCAAAGCACCCTTTTACTGCAGTCAGGCATAAGCACCTTGGACCCGGATCCTGCTGCTTGTTTGCATCCCCGGGGTTTTGTTTCACAGAATCACAGAATCACAGAATGTTAGGGATTGGAAGGGACCTTAAAAGATCATCTAGTCCAACCCCCCTGCCAGAGCAGGAATACCCAGATCAGGTCACACAGGAACACATCCAGGCGGGTTTTGAATGTCTCCAGAGAAGGAGACTCCACAACCTCTCTGGGCAGCCTGTGCCAGTGCTCTGTCACCCTCACTGGGAAGAAATTCTTCCTCACATTTATGTGGAACCTCCTATGTTCCAGCTTACACCCATTGCCCCTTGTCCTATCATTGGATGTCACTGAGAAGAGCCTGGCTCCATCCTCATGACATTCACCCTTGACATATTTATAAACATTAATGAGGTCACCCCTCAGTCTCCTCTTCTCCAAGCTAAAGAGACCCAGCTCCCTCAGCCTTTCCTCATAAGGGAGATGTTCCACTCCCTTAAACATCTTTGTGGCTCTACGCTGGACTCTCTCGAGCAGTTCCCTGTCCTTCTTGAACTGGGGGGCCCAGAACTGGACACAATACTCCAGATGTGGCCTCACCAAGGCAGAATAGAGGGGAAGGAGAACCTCTCTCGACCTACTAACCACTCCCTTTCTAATACACCCCAGGATGCCATTGGCCTTCTTGGCCACAAGGGCACATTGCTGGCTCATGGTCATCCTGCTGTCCACCAGGACCCCCAGGTCCCTTTCCCCTACACTGCTCTCCAGCAGGTCAGCTCCCAACCTGTACTGGTACATGGGGTTGTTCTTCCCCAGATGCAAAACTCTACACTTGCCCTTGTTGAAATTCATTAAGTTTCTCCCCGCCCAACTCTCCAGCCTATCAAGGTCTCGTTGAATGGCAGCACAACCCTCTGGTGTGTCAGCCATTCCTCCTAGTTTGGTATCATCAGCAAACTTGCTGAGGATACATTCTGTACCCTCATCCAAGTCGTTGATGAAGATATTAAACAACACCGGTCCCAGTACCGACCCCTGAGGGACTCCACTAGTCACAGGCCTCCAACTAGACTCCGTCCCATTAACCACAACTCTCTGGCTTCTTCCCTTCAGCCAGTTCATAATCCACCTCACTACCTGATCACTAAACCCATACTTTATCAGCTTATCTACAAGGATGCTGTGGGAGACAGTGTTTTACTGAAATCAAGATAAACCACATCTACCGCTCTACCATCATCTATCCACCTAGTTATTTCCTCATAGAAGGCAATAAGGTTGGTCAAACATGACTTACCCTTGGTAAAACCATGTTGACTGCTCTTAATGATCCCCTCATCCTTGATGTGCCTCGAGATCGTGCCAAGAACAAGCTGTTCCATCACCTTTCCAGGGATGGAGGTGAGGCTGACCGGTCTATAGTTACCCGGGTCCTCCTTCTTGCCCTTCTTATAGATTGGAGTGACATTTGCTATCCTCCAGTCCTCAGGCACCTCTCCTGTTCTCCATGACTTACCAAAGATGATGGAGAGTGGCCTAGCAATGACCTCTGCCAGCTCCCTCAGCACCCTTGGGTGCATTCCATCTGGTCCCATTGATTTATGGATATCCAAAAGAAATTGAGAAACAGAAGAAATTTGAGAAAACACACGGGAGGGAAAAACTAACATGAAAAAAAAAAAGACATTGCAATTAAGTTTCAAAAGAATCTCCCAGTGCCACAGGAAGATAAAACTCCTAATCATATCATTTGCTTTATCTCCTTTGGATGTTCCACTCCCATCACTGAACCACTGTAGCAGTTGCTTTGGTTTTTCTCATGTGCAAATGCAAAAGTATGAAACGCAGTGGTTCAGATGAGCAAGCGGCCTCAGAGGCAGGAATTGAGTGTTTTCCTTCCTTCTCTTTCCATGGCTTGTGTGCTGGTGCCTTTCTGGACACCCCTTTGCCTGCCTGCATGCCTGTCCCTGTCCCTGCTCCCTCCTTGCCTCCCATGACCTGCTCCTTGCACACCTCCTCCTGGATTGCCCCAAGGTCATGCAGGAGCCACAGGTGACATTGAATTTCATCACCATTTCGTCACAACTCTCACATACTGCAGGAAGAGACTGGTGATAAGTCCTCTTCCTTTACACCCAGACCTCCTCTGGGGTCTGGCCATAGGGACCAGGTAACAACTGCATGGACATCCATCCCTCCAAGGATGCTCCAGCCCGTGAAATGCCAAAAATAATTGTGCAGTACCTGCTAAGCAGCCAGGGAAGATGAGATGGGGCAGCTTGGGGCACCCCAGGTCCATCCCGTTCCCCTCAGATGGACCAGCACCCCCATCCAGCAGCACAGCACGGGCAGCAGGTGCAGGGATGGAGGCAGGAAACTGTTTATAGCACTTAGGAAAAGCTGAGGTTTCTGGCAGGTTCCTGAGACATTCGGTTTGGCCCAGAGCTCTTCCCTGTATAAACTGTGGGATTAGAGTCAAACATGAAACCGGAGCAATAGGCCAAAGGCAGAGCTGGCAGCTGGCTGGAGGTTGGGTTTTTAATCCATGCAAGCGTGTCCCAGCCAGGCCAATTGAAGAGAGAAAGGTGAGGCAGGGAGAAACAAAGGAAAGGGGAGCCCAGCAAAATGGAGGTAGAAATAACCCCAAAAGGGAGAGGGATGGAGCAGCAAGGGAGTGGAGAAGCTGATCCAGGGGTTGCATAGTGAATCTACACAGCCAGGCAGTCCAAGGGATGGGGGAAGCCACCACCTCCTTGGGGACCATCCTTGGTGACATCAGGTGCTGTCCCACTCGCTCCTGGGGGTGTTTCTTCACCGATGTCTGATTCTTGTTGGTTTTGCCAGAGATGCAATTCTGCTTTTCAAGATCGGGACCGTGCACTGGGTTGACCTCCAGCGTTCCGCTGCCGTGTGGTTTGGATTAGCTGACTCATTGTTTATGGCAGGGTTTCACGGCCCTTTGGTGGGGCTGAGACACACACAAAAATCATCCGTGCTGGGCACGAAGGGAGATTTTGTCTGCAAAGCATCGATGCGTTGTGAGATAGGCAAGAAAACAGGGCTTTCCTGGGGCATCTTGGAGAAACCTGTGTTTTTTCATAGAGAATTTCTGATGTGCTGCAGGTAGCCCCCAGGACCGAGGGGATAAACAGATTTCCAGCATCAGAAACCTTATCTCCATCCTCCCAACTTTTGTTTTTTCTAACCAGTCATCCAGACGTGCTGGGGATAGAAGTCAGATGTGGTCTGAATAGATGTGAGGAATTCAAGCGGGGAAAATCATACCATGTGGATGAAGCAGGAATTTGAGAGCAGAGCTGTTCCGTACCGACATCGCCTCCTCTTTCCCATGGTTATCTACTGAAAACCCCATCCTTTAATCTGACTCTCCCTGAGCTCAGTGGTGGGGATCTGGGGATCTCATCAACTTCAGCAACCCAGGGTTTCTTCTTTTGGAGGCCAAGCAAAGCACCAAGCCGTGCTTCTTGGTGCCATCACCTCACCCGTGACCAGATGCAATGGGATGTGCCAGCTCCCCATAGTTGTGCCCGCAATGACAGATGCTCTCCTGGTGCAATCGCACCCTGTGACTGGGGAGGGCTTTGCTGCCACAGGGATGTTTGAAGCTTATTCCTCCCGGAGTGCGTGGTCTCAGCTGTGGCTAAGGACCAGGGAGGAGGTCAGCTCCATGTCCAGATGTCTGTAGGGTCATGGGTGTTTAGATTGCAGATTCCTTCCGGCCCCAACCCCATCCTCATTTAAACTCACAGGAGGTTTTCATTGACTTCACCATGCTCCTGGCTTGCAAAACACCAAAACAGTCAAAGGATGCAGCTGCTGTCACTGATTACGCCAAAACCTGCTGGCATGAGGTCCTGAATAACCGGGGAAGCTGTCACCCCCGCACTCTGCTGTGCGCCATGCAGGTGCTTTGCTCCTCTCCATATGTCTGCTCACAGGCAAACCTGCAACAGGAAATCCGAGCATTGCTGGTGAGTGAATACTGGCATTGAGTGAATCATTTGGCAGAGCCCGGCCAGCCACCGGAGCCCACGTTGGTGTTTCCATGATCGAGCCTGGTCTTGTCAGGCTTTGCTATTGAATATTGGTGCTTAGCAGCTCATAAATGCAAGGTGTGCTGGAATTGAAACAAGACACACAGCGTTAAAAAGCACAAGTGAAAGACTCTTGGGTCATCTTTATGTTCTTGACCTCGCTGCCACCTCTCCAAGCTGCTGTACGCCGCCCGGCGCTCCCAGCAGACAATGTCCCATTGATTGCCCGGGGAGCTCGTGCCAAGGGAAGGGTCGCCCTGACGCCCTGCAGCCGCGCCGGGCCCCGAGCTGCCCGTGGAAATGCCTCACACAATGCCCAGGCTGTGTACATGGGAGCATCGCAGCACCAATACAATGCGGCGGGGGGCCTGATGGTCAGCAGCACAAAAAGGGTCTTATGGCGGCGGGGTACAGGCGGTCCTTTCTCAGGGCGACAAACGTCACTGGTTTGTTCCCTTTTCTCACTGGAAACAAAATGCCCTTTAAAAATAAAGCAAAAGAGCTGAACTGGCTGTGCCTTCGGTCTGAATACCACCCGTCCCCCCTTGCGTGGCCTTTTCTGGTGGGTGCCCTGCCCGTGCCTACAACCCCGGCTCACGCTGGCCCAGGCCCCCGGGGAGAAGGGAATTAGCACTTCACTCTTCTAACATGCAAGTTGGGAGCAAGAACCCGGCCAGCATCCAGGCTGCTGCTGTCCCACACCAAAATTCCTCCTGCTCTTCACCAGCAGCCCCAGTTGGGTTTCCTCTGAGCCCTCTTCCCTGGAGAGCTGACAGCATTGGTGGGATCACCCCCAAATCTCCCTCCTCCTGGGAGCTGCTGTGAGAGAGCTCAAATCACAACATAAACCCTCCTGGCCATGAAACAGCGTGGGGCTCCGAGGGGCTGGCTCCTGTCAGGGTCTCCATCATCCAGCTCCATCCTCAGGGTCGTGCAGAGACTGGGTTGCTGTTTTGTTGTGCTTTTTTCCCCCCCATCTTTAATACTACATCATTTTTATATGTCTCTTTCCAAAACAGAGCCTATAAAATCTTCAAGCCATGTCCTCTCTCCCTTCCCCAAGTAAATATTTTTAACTCTCATAAACACAAGCCATTAAGCACTCAGCAGTGAAAACCAATGCTCTGGGGAGGCATGGCTGTGGGGGCAACCCACGGTCCTCTCCATCCAGAGACGCTTAAAGCACAACCCAAAATCCCACCCTTATTTTAGCACCTCTGGCTGGACCCTGTGGTGTGAGTTTGGAACCTATCAAATGCTTGATCCAACACCCGATCCCTGTTTCCCTCCTTCACGGGGAGCTGGGAGGAGCCAAAGCTCTGCAAAGTTGTCCAGTTTGAAACCCAAGTGGAGATCTCGCCCCTCTCCATGAGCTTTCCTGCTGTCGCCACCTGAGCTAGCAGCAAAGTACATCTCTCCATTCTCCCATCCCAGCTTTGATCACAGAATCCCTACAGTCTGCACCAAATTTCCCTAAAATTGATGAAAAATTCAGCCTATTTTCTTTTTTTCTTTTTGCCAAAATGTTGACATTTGGGAAAATCTGGGCAGCCACAGCACTTCTCTGCTTTGCTGGAGGCCAGCGCCCTGGTTTTATACAAATTGCACAAGGGACCGCACAGGAGATAAATAAGTTGCCCACAAGGTTGTTTGGAGCAGTCCAGCAAGAAACATCATCCAGTTCCTGGGTCTCGGCGTTCGACTCAAGTTACGCAATGAGCGGGAGGGCTGGGATTGCGCTGATGAGTGCAAGATGTCCCCAGGAAAGGGGACATCCAGAAAAGGCTGGAGGAAGCCAGCAGTGCCAGGAAAGGACACTGGGAAAGTATTTGATGAGAGCAGATATGATGTTGGCTTGGATGCAAGAGTCCTTTGAAGAAGCAAGGGGCTGAGGACGTGGCTTTGGGATGGAAAGTGGCTTTCTCAGGAGGGGTGGGGCTCCAGTCTGTGGGACCCAGGGTGGCCTTGCAGAACTGGACTCACCAGGGCAAGGTCTGGAGACAGGGGTTGGGGAAGGGGCTTAGTGGCACGGCTTAAATGGAACGAGATCAGAGCTGGGCTCCTGTCCAAGGTGTAGGGCAAGGCATAACTCTGAATTTCCCAAGCTACCCAAGCCTCCTGGGTTTGCAGCTTTGCAGCCTCCCAGGATCCGATTCCCAGCATGGATTCCCAGCAGCAGAGAGAAAGCTTCCCAAAAGGGTCCAAATCCCATCTGCTGAGCCACCTCTTTCTCAGGCTATTTGTTGTATTTGGATTTCTGAGGAAAGCAGCTTCTGTTTCCCTCCTTCCTGGGGAACCTCCCTTCCCCCTGCAGCGATGCAAGTCCAAGGCCAACCCATCCAACTGCCCGTGGCAGTGGCTCTTCCCACCATCCTTCTGCCCCAAAAAGCCTCCTGCTGGGAAAACATCCCTTTGCCATCAGGTGCCATCAGGTGCCATCAGGACCGGCTGAGCATTTATAGGGTTCGTTAGGATGTGATTTGCACATTTTTTAGGGTAAGGCACATTTTTTGAGCTGCCCTAATCTCTAAGCAGTGGCTGGAAGCTTGGGAGCATCCCAGTTTGTGGTTGCATGTCTAGAGGGTCTCCATTAATATTTCTTTCCCTCCTGCTTCTCTCCCACACCCTCATTTACCCCTTTATAAGGGAACAGTGTTATCTATGAGGATTTCTAGACATGGCTTTCCAAAGGCAAAGGGATGCTGAGTGCCTTCCGTTACCCAACCCCAAGAGCTGAGCCCTCGAGCATCATTTCCCCTCTCATCCTCCTTCCCACCCCTGAGATGGGAGAGGTCTCATCACCAATAGGTATAAACAGTGGTGACATCAACTAGGAATGACATGCCTCTCTCCTCTTCACAATAAAATACATATATCATCCTCCTGCACCATTCATTTCCCTCTCACCACCCCCTGTTTCTTCACCCCCTGATTTAGGTGCCGCCGAAAGCCCTCCTTGTGTGGCAGCAGGCTGCGGATGGGGTTTGCTGTCCCTGAAACCAGGCAATGTCAGACTCGGGGGGGAGATGTCAGCTTGCCCTGAGTCATAACAAAACCACACACATTCATTTCCCTGTCAAATCGCCTTTAAACAAGCCCAGTGTGAGTAAACATGGAAGCACAGATTGCAAAGGCTGTACAAACACTCCCAGCTAACCAGTTTATACTCAGCAGATGTTAATGTTTAGCAGCCCAAGAGGATAAAGTAAAAGGTTTCCATCCATGGCAAGCAAGGAGAGAAAGGTGATGTGGCTGCTGGAGCTGTCCCTTTTCAGTGGGTGAGACCCATGTGGCAGCAGGTGGTGGGATGCAGGAGGCAGCCTGGAGCATCCCCCAAACCCCTCACATGTGCCTAGTACCTCTTCTTTGGTTCTGGACACAACTCAAATCATCTATGGGATGTGCTGGGATGGATATCACCTTTGCAGGGCACATTCCAGGGGTTTAGGAGGGTTTGTTGGTTGTGGCCATTTGGTATCCGTAGGAGCTGAGCTGCGGTGCATGTAGGAAAGGAGCCGCGATCCTGAAATAATGTTATCTTAGCACATGGTTTTGTTATGGCTGTCGGCTTCCTTGAGGAGCATTTCTTAATCTAGAAAAGCAGCGGTCCCAACACGGCGGGAAGTTTTTCATTATCGGCTCCGAGGAGTTCAGAGATGAGAGATTAGGGGGAAAGGCACACAAATCCACCGCTCCGGGAAAGAAAAACACGGGGTCTCTCCTTGGTGAGATGTGAAAACACCCTGGAAATACTGGCTGCATCCAGATGTGATCTCAGGTAGCCCAGAGGAGTGAAAGGGTCAAGGGAGGAGTTTTTTGTATCCCCTGCAACCGGGGAGACTCTGATCCGGCAAAGCAATGTGATTTCTTGCAAACACCCACTTGCCCAGTGCAAAACACTTTACACATCTTTTCCTCACCCTCAGCTCGTGGTCCAGACCCAAGCTCCAATGGGTTTGGAGTCCATCCCCCTGGGGCTGGAGCACAGCTGGAGCCTCCACAGCCTAAATTTCAGCAAGAGCTCAACATTGCTTCTAGTTTCAGAGGTCGTTTGGCACAACACCCTAGAGCTGTGGGAGGAGAGAAGGTATATGTATGTAAGCAAACCAATTTGAGGGATGCCGAAGGCACCCAGAGAAGACTAAAAGGAGGATGAAAGCATAGAGGAGAGGAAATAGCAGCACGTGGGAAGAAGAACCAGAAGGTTCCATCCCACGGGACTTCCACCTTAATGCAAGCAAATTTAAGCACTGAAATATCTCACTGCTGCTCCATAAAGGATTTGACCCCAAAGATTTGGACTCATTATCCAGAAGAAGGAGGATTTAGGGCCTTTTCCTACACGTCTGCACGTGCATCTCTTCCACCCAGCAGCACACTGCTGGCATCCATCAGCAGAGCCCCCGTCTGTCTGTCTGTCCCACCCCATTATGTGGTTTATCAACATTTTCAGCCCCTCCACTCCATGCCACGAGGGGAACGTTGTTGGGGTTATTTTATCTCCTTCCCTTTTTATCAGTTATTTATTATTTTGAGTTTATTGCTTTCCTCGTTCGTTTTGTCGCTGTGTTTATTCGATCCCTGAGGCTGCTGAAATGAAAAAAAAAGAGAATATAGGACAAATAATTATTATTTGCATGTTCTCTGGAACAAGCCAAGAAAGAGTCTCCGGGGAGAGGGTGGGATTCGCCTCTGTTTCTTCAGAGGCAATATTAGCAAGGAAAAATGTGGAAAGGCGGGTGGAAGAGTTAACCCTTGCTGGGGCTGAGAGCTCCCAGCAGCGGGAAGGAGAAAGAGGATGAATCAGAAACAGGTTCCCTGGTGCTTTTTGGCTTTCCACCAACAGAAACAATGCAAAACTAAAACAAAAGAGGAATCCCTGGCAGCAGGGAGAGAAAAGCCGTGCGGGCTGGTACCCAGGGTTATTTTTTTTCCCATGTAAACTCTCCCCCCAAAAATGTACCCCCAGATGGCATTTTTAGGAGCAAATCCCAGCCATATTTAGTGAATAATTTCCAGGCCTGGGTGTGGAGGTGATGTGATCTTGCATGGTGCTGGGGCTGAGCTGTGTGTGATGCTCAGCATCACCTTGGGGGCTGAGGAGCCGTGCCCCCTGGGGCAGCTCAGCAGAAAACGTTTGGATGCCCATCCACTTTGTACCAACTCATCAACTTTGCAACAGAGCTAATTTTGTGCCTTTTTTTTCTTTTTTTATTCTTTGCTAAAAGGAAACCAAAACATTGACTCCCCCGCACACGCACGCCGCACACTAATTAGAGCAGACTTTTATTTTTCAGATCCAAATAGGAAACGTCAACCACGGCTGGAAAACCACCTTGGCTCTGCTCTTCCAACAACCCTTTGGCTGCATCCGAAAATCAAATCCCTAAAGCCTTTCTAATTGCATCTGCATTGGGGATGGGAGGAAGGAAGGAAGGATGGATGCAGGGAATTATGCAGAGTCATTTATACTGGAAATGGGCTTTTTAAAAAAAATAAATAGCAGCTTAAATGCTTTAATGTTATGTGCTTCATATTTTCTTCAAGATGTCAGATCCTTGCTCTTGAGGACATGGTCCTAAGGACTGGAAGGAGGATACATGTTGTCTCCTGTTGCTTCCCATTCTCCTCCTCAAAAGCAGAAAAAAAATAAGTTTAAAAGAGAAGGAGCCAAAGATTTCTTCTTCAAAAAGACACACATTTCAAATGGTTTTATACAACCAAAAAAACCTCTACTGTGAACAACATAAGAGTGATTTTCCTTCCCTCCCCATGACCTGTTGGCAGCTGTGTTTTACCTGCCCCCCCCACCCCGGGATGGTGTAGCCCAGCAGGCTCACGGAGGGGCTCCAGCTCCTCTGTGATGCTCCAGGGATGTGGAGAAGCCAAAGAAACCCAGGATTCAGGTGGGATAACAGCTGCTTTGCATTAGCATCTCCCTCTTGAGGTTTCCCTTGTTTTTCTTCTTTCTCCTTGTTTCCTTTTCTCTCCCCTCACTCCTTTTTCTCCTGCCTATAGGATGAAAAAAAAAAACCACCACAGTCCAGGTTCTCCCTGTCTTTCAGTGCCCTTTTTTCTCCGTGTTTGTTTTTCTGCCTAATATATCCTCACCTCGAACTTAAGTGCTGAAGCCGAGGGGTTAATGGGCAACTTGGGAAAACTCTGATCAAGGCCATACCGTGCCACAGTGATCCTGCACGACCCCAAGTAAGACCCCTAAAGCCCAGATCTCACCTCCCCCTAAATCCTGGAGGTATCTAAAGATGGATGAAGACGTGGCCTTTAGTCCCCCTAATTTCACTTAACATCTAGCATGGGGATATTGGGTTTTTTCCCCAGCTCCTTGGGATTTTTTAAGATGCCCAGATAGACCAGGCTTAAGTAGACTCAGTCTACTCTTTATTTATCATCTCGTGGCACCTTCCCCTCCATCCTTTGTCCAGATGTCCTTCCTCTACATCTCATGCCTGTGTTTCTATAGCATATGGGGCTGCTTCTGGACAACATATGTCATGGAGAACACAGAGAGCCTTAATTATCTCTGTCATGATGATGGGGTCCCTATGGTGACCATAATTTCGGGAACATGTGTTTCTGCTATCCAGGGCCTGGGCGCTGCACTTTGAAAATATTCCATATGATATAGAGTTGCAGAAAAGGCCAAAGCAGTATGTTAGCAAAAAAAAAATAAAAAGCCCATTCTGTGACGTGGGGAAGGATATATTTAGGATATTTTCTCAGCTCTGTCCGCCCCAAAGGCTTTGATTCAGCCTCGGTGTAACCTTCCAGTATGTGTGTGAAGTTGCTTTGCTTACAGGCTGTACTGAGCAGGGAGGTGCTGAAGTGCCTGCTCAAAATTAAGAACATACTTAAGGGCCGAGAAAAATGTGCAGCATTTAAGCCTGAATAGCAATTAAGCACCGAAATGTCACCCTGAGTGCCTCGGTGGCTCAGAGACAGAGTGTTTTGCTGAGCCAGCTCTGGCCATGCCCGATGCTTCAGCCACCTGAAAGTGGCTCAGATGCTCTATCAAATCCCCACGGTCTTTATTTTTTATTTTAGAGCAAAAAGCAGCTGTTCTTGCAAATAATTACCCTTATGCCTGAATTACGTACAGCGTTGTTTCTTCCACGACTCTGAAACATTTTTCCTTGAGGGCTTATATTTCCAGAGCTGTCAATCCAACACCTCTCACCAGCGCTAAATTCATTTACAAGGAAGGGGGTGGGGGGGGAAGAAATGCTTTCAAAAATAAATAATGAAGCCACATTAAATAACCATTTGGGAGACCATCCGCCTCCCAGGCTTGCTTGGCTGAACTTGATATTAATTAGGCTAAATCCAAATGCAGCACCTTCCCCAGGAATGGGCTGGAAAGCTCTCACTGCTCACCCCATGGCTGCGATTTCCAAGGGTTTTACCTAGTTAAGGGTTATAATCTTTAACAGCTGCCTGATTTACTCAGCTCATTCCTTCCGAGATGCTGAGGCTGATGAACGCCATCTCTCTCTTTCTGCCATCGTGTCTTTGAGGATTAGGCATTTATAGGAGTGGAAGTATGTGATGGAGACCTCCAAAATGATAAAATCCAGCTCCTGCTGCTGGTCAGTAAGGAGGTGGGAGTTTGCTCTCCACCAGCTCTGCACGCGGGCTTAGCTGTACAAATTTGGCACTGACCACATTTTATAATTAGAAAAAAAAATAATAAAAAAAAACCCAAACAGCAGAAATGCTTGTGGGAACATGTCAGTTTGCTGGCTGGGGAGGATGACAGGGGGAAGTTTAGTCTGCTGTAAGTAACCAGCAAGGGTCGGCATCGCTGGGGGGTTGGCATCCCTCCCCAGCCGGTCCCGCAGCGGGGCTGGAGCTCAGCTCCATCGCGCGGCTGTGGAAAAGCTGCCCAGGCTTCGTGCGAGCGCCTGACCCGGGGTGAGGATCACTGACACATCCACAGAGCCGCCCGAGTGGGAAAAAGGCCTTTTCTGCTTGGAAAGCAGGTTTGTTCCTGCCAGATTCGGGGAGGACTGGCCAGAGCCAGCACAGTCTGTCCTCTGCAATGGGCTACGGCAGCTGGCGGCGCTGGGAGAGGGGCTGGGGAAAAGCAGGGAGAGGGGCTGGGCTGTCCCAGCCCTGCTCCACATCAGCATTTCATTTGACATCCCCGGCGTCAGGTGAACATCCCAGTTCCCCTGTGTGCTGCACTGCCCTTCGCCCTTCATCCCTCCCTCCCTGGGAGAGGTTTGCTGCAGGACACATGTTATCAATTAGGTCCATTTGTTCAACCTACGTCTGGTTTGCTTTTGTCTCCTGGCAAAACCCAATAATAATAATAATAATAGCAACAATAATAGCAATATTAATAGCAATAATAACAGCAAGGCAGCATCCCAACCTCAGGCAGTGGATCCACAGCCACGTGAACCAATGTACCCTGGACCAGAAAGATGGATGAGGCACAAGAGCTGCCCTCACCCTCAATGGTTTCTCTCCCTGACATTACACTTCAGGTAACACCCTTTTTTAAAAAAAAAATCTTTTTTCAAGCTTCTCAGGGTTTCAGCTTAGAAAACAAGCAGATTTGCAGGCAGTCCCAGATGCAGGATCAGGTTTTAGTTTCACAAAGGCATTCGGTATGTGCTGCCCAAGCCATCCTCAACCCTTGGGCTCAGCCAGGAATGGGGCTGGAGCAAAGCACTCAGTGGTTTGGCTGGAGCAGCGCAGGACCTTCGTTCTCAGCAAATCCCTATGTGTATTAAGTCATTTGGAGTGTTCAGCTCTTGTTCTGTGTGCTTAAGAGGCTGGAGATCTTGATGTCTCACCATGAACACCAACCATGGCTTCATGCCTCGTGCTGCTGTAACATAAGGGTAGATTCAGAGGGGCAGATGCCCCTAAGGGGATCAATCTCACACCCATCAGGCTGTCAGTCTTCTTCCACCTTCATTCCCTGGCTGTTTTTAACCCCACGTTAACCACAGCAAGGCTGAGGTTTCAAAGATTAGGGTTTCCTTCCCATTTAGTGGAGCTGCAGGGTGTGGGTCAAGATGCATTAGTGTCCCTTGAAGGGAAAAGCAGCCAGCTCAGCCTTTTATTAGACATCAGAGAATCCAAAGAGGACAACAAATTCATAGTGAAGGGAAGCACAACACAAAATGTTCCAGTGTTAGAGAATGAAGAAGCCTGAGAGCCATCTCATGACTTTGGGAAAAGCTACCCCTTCCCCCGGACACAACACATGATGCTTCACATCATCTCTCTTTCACCAGGAGCCAATTCCTGCAGCTTCAGGCTTGATATGGCTGTGGGACATCACCTGTGTCACCCACCCAGTGCCAGGTGTTGGCATTTGTCTCATACCCATTAAGGCACCACCAGCTGCCCTGGGGCAAAGCACCCTGAGCAAACAGACTAGGACTTGGCTGACCAGCAGCCTTCCCTCTGCATGGGTGTTTCTGGCATCAGTGCTCCAGTTCTCCTTTCCTTACCTGGTAAACACTGGGGGCTTGTGTGGGTTTTTTGTGTCTCTGGGTGATTTTTAAGGGTGCCTGGTTAATAGCGTGGCTGTCACTGGGTGCTGGAAGAGCAAGGCATTGGTTTTAATTTAGGTTTCTGCTCCTGATCGGGGGGAAAGTGCTGGCATGGGGTGATACACTAGCTGGAAATCTCCTTTTCTATTCCTGATGAAGATGTTCACAGCTGGAGCCTTTGCAGCATGGGCTATATTTGGGCTGAAACCATGGGGAGAGGCACAGGCAATCAATCCTCTACTTCCCTGTAGGAGCTGGAGAGGGGGAAGGTGCTTGGTTGGGTCTGTGTGTTTGTTTTTTTACAGTAATGAACAGCAAAATGAGCTTGTGGGGAAAAATTGCATTTGCTGGAGGAAATAAATTAAAAAAAAACAGGCAATCATGTGAGAGCTGGAGGGAGACCTGGGTTTTCCAGGCACCCAGCTGCCCTGGGTTGGCTCAGCCGTGCTTTTCCTGGACCATGCTAAGGTGATGTAAAAAGGGGCTGAGTGAGAGTTTGTCTGCATGCAGAGTGGATGACTCCAGAACAGCAAGTGAATTAACCCATTTAACCCTATATTGCTGCTATATGAGTTGAGGCTTCCAAGAGGCCAAGACTGCAATAAGATAAGAAATGCTCTGCAGCCACCAACAAAACAACATGGGCATGACCACGTCCCCTGGGGAAGCAGGTTTAACTTTAAATACGGTTTTATTTCAGGTTTGCTATTGACGCACAAACAGCAGAGATGGGTGTTTAGTATACATGGTATACACAAAGCAGCCAGTCTGATCGGCATCTCCGTCCTTTTGCTGCACGCTCGGCAAAAGAACTGCAACACAAGAAATCCCTCCAGCCCCGTCCTTCCCCCCCGCTGTGAATGAAGGTGGTGATGTCTCAGTGGCTTGGAAACCATCTCTTGGATGGCAGGACACTCAAGGGCAGCTCCTCAGAGCTCTGTCCCCAAAGGAAAAGCGAGTGAGGCTCAGGAAAACCCTCCAGAAATGAATGATGGGTTCATGGGAATGGAGACCTGAAAGGGATTTCCTAGAACATTAAATCCCATCCCCTGCTGTGCAGAGCAACCACAACATCTGCTCCTGGCTCTATGGAGCAGTGTGGAGACCCAAAATATTATTGTGTTCACAACAGCATGACATAAACCCAGGGAGGATGGATCCACAAACACTGTCACGTGGAGTTTGCTAAGCTGGTGGAAGGGTCTCGCACGGAAACCCTTGTGCTACCGCTGTCCTCTTTCTCCTGATCTTCCTCGCCTTGCCCACAGATGGGCACAGCTGAAGAAGAGGCACCTTTGTCAGTGGAAAAGCAAGAAGTGAGCTGGTCCCTGATGATTTGATCTGAGCAAGAGACCTAAACAATGTGTTAAAGGGTTGTTGAGATCAGAGCCTCCGACCACAATGGGCACGATGCCACGTAACTGCCAGAGGTACCCAATAAACCCTTGCACAAAGCCCTGGGCAGGGGAAATGCAGAGGAGAAATAACCCAACCTGCCCCAAAGGCTGGAGGGCAGAGGGTGGTGGGATGTCTGGGCACGGCGTACTGGTCCCATGAAGCAGCGAGCACCATTTCCAGAACAGAGTCAAGTACTGGCGGGGCCGCGCCAGACCCCGTAGGGCACCGCACCATGCTACTACAGTACAGTTGCTTGTTGCTTTTTTTTGGAATGACAGCTCAGATCTCAGGTCCATAGTGATCCCTTTTAGCCCTGAAAAACCTCAGGGGGGTGGTAACAACCTGCCCTGGACTGGGGTGTAGAGGAGCATCCATCTACGCCCCCAGGGCTGGCACAGCCCCATCCCAAAGCACCATAGGAAAACCTCAGCCAGGTGAGAGCCCACGGGGAATAACGCTGTCCCTGCTACACAAGGCTGGCATCCAGTGGGGAGGGAGAAAGGAGGTTAAAAAACAAAAATTACAGAGTTAAGCACCATAAAATCTACACTGGTCAGGTCATAAACATGAGGAGAAAATTAAAATCAAGCCACCACCTTCCAGCCTGGCCTGGGGATGCTGCTGGGGCTCTCTGGACCACCTGGGCTGCAAAGTCATGGCCAGCAAGACCTGGAGGCATCAGTCCCTCTGAGCCCCAGCACCTCATCACACTGGTGGTTGGACACTATAATCTGCCATCGTTGCGTTGGTAAATCCTTTTGGTCCCATTCAGCACGAGTGTTGGGGCAGTCTGGGGAGGGGGGAGGTAGGCTTGGCCCTGGGAAGGCGGGGGAAGCTTTCACTGTGCAATTTAGGGGCAGCCCCCTGCCTGTCCTCAGCTCCGTTCCGGGCAGCGATCCCCCTCGTTTCCATCCACGTCCCCCCCGACTCCCCGCCCCTGCCGGTGGGTTTCCGCGTCGTTCGGCAGCTTCGAGGTAGATGTTCATTCCCGCTCTGTCTCCGAGCAACCTGGTCAGTAAAATCCCTCTCTCCCGGGTGCATGGGGTATGTGTGCTCTGTCCTCACACCCAGGTCCCTTTTTTTCCCCCCATTTTTTCCTTTTTTTTTTTTTTTCCCCCCTGTTTGATATGTGCTATGGACATCTCCCCCTCTCCCAGTCCCTGGCTGCTGCTGGGATGCATCCAGCCAGAGGGACACCATGCCCTTCCTCACAGACACCCCTTGACCTGCTCAGCATGGCCTCAAGGTGCAAAAATCCAGTTCCTGTGGCTTCCTCCGAAAATTGCAACTCTCCCGGGGCAGCAGGCGCCCGCTTGGGACCGAGCACTTCAACGCCCGTCTCTTGAAACCCCGACCACAGCTTTTGGAGCAAGGAGACCAAGGTCCAGCTTCCCAGGCCGGGCAGGGCTCCCCACACAGCCGGACGTCGGCCGGGCGCTGTGCTGCGTCGCACTCGGCGGCAGGTTGGCCGTAGGAGTCGCGACAAGCCACCGAACGCTTCTGCAGCCCGTCGCCGCAGGTGACGGAGCACGCCTCCCAGCCGCCCGCCGCCCACTTGTAGGAGGGACGCTTGTAACTCGGTCTCCCGCCGTCCAAGCGGTTGGACAGGCTGAGGACGCTGTTGTTGAGGTCTGGTGGGGTCTTGCCCTCCTTCTTGTAGGAGGACTTGTCCTCCTTGCTCTCCTTGGGGAGGTAGAAGGAGTAGCGTACCCGAGGAGGGGTCATCTTCCCCACGGAGAGCACCTCCAAAGTCAGGGGTTCCTGGATGGGCTTGAAGGCTTGGAGGCTCTCGACGGCGGTGCCGGTGCCGCTGTACCGCAGGACGCTGCCCTTCACCATCAGGTCCCTCTCCACGGCTGAGACGATGAAGTGGCCGTTCAGCAGGTACTTGCCCTGCCCGTTCTTCAGCGCCAGGTAGTTGTCGTCACTGATCAGCCCTTTGTAGCCCCGCTGCCTGATGTCGATGTTGGAGGCGCCAGCGGGGATGACCACCACGAAGTTGTAGCCATGCCTGGAAGAGAAGAGCAGTTAGGGAAGGCCATCAGGCAGGGGGACATCACTCTACGATGTGGCCTCAGCCTGTTGCTGCTACAGCCCTGAGATCTTCCCACCCCTGTGGTTATCTCCTCCTTTCTGTGAAGATCATCTTGAATCTCCTCCCTGTGCTGAGTTTTGTCTAGGCTGAGGTCACCCAGATTTGAGAAGATGCTTCATCTCCTCTGGCTCAACAGTACAGAAATACTGGAGAAAAATCCATCAGCAGAAGCCAATAGCACGTTAAATGTGTCCTTCTTCTCTGTCGGGACTATCCCAGTGATGATGGACTTTGCCCTCATCACCACCTCCGTGACCTTCCTGCACCCTCCCCAAAAAGCAGAGCTGGGAGAAAGGGAAGTGCACGTGGTCCCACAACACTTACATGGGTTTGGTGAACAAGCCTGAGACTTTCTTGCAGCTCTTGTTGTCTCCTCCGCAGACACTGCATTTGTCAAACTTCTTCTTGGAGCCCAGCTTCCCGTCACAGCCCGCTTTGATGCATTTGCCCTGGACACAGACCGAGGTGGAGTCTGGGGAGCAAGGGGTGCCGTCCACCACCTGCACAAGGGTGAGGAAAACAAGCTGCTGCATTTCCCTGTGCCGCCCCACAAACCCCCCACAGCTGCAGCCATCCATCCCAGGGCTACACAAACCCATCCAAGAGGTCCTGAGGAGATGCTAGCAGGCACCTTGTCACCCTTTGCTCCTGCTCTGCTTTGCAGTTGGGATTTTTAGGGTCTCTGAGAAGAGCTGTATGGGACTATATCCTTTTTCTCCTCCATCTACATCATTTTCTCCCCTTTCTGCTGCATCGGTGCAAAGGGAACAGGCTGCACCAGGGACACAGCCACCCCGCTCAGTCCCACTTCTGGCTGCCCACCCTGTCCAGCACGTGCATCACTTCCCACCACTGTAATTATCATCCTTTATTTCAGGACTACGGGCATATCCCAGAGGCAGCTTTACAAACCTGGAGGAAGACCCTCCACGGCCCAACTCCAGCCCTGAAATAAGCACACACATACAGGCTGATTCATCCCAGCCTGGTGGATTCCCATCCTCTACAACCTCATCTAACACCAGCTTCCCACCACACAAGGCAAATTCATTCATTTCCAGATGCACTGGAGTCATCCTACAGCCCAGACATTGACCCTGGGGGGCCCTCACCAACCTTGGGTGCCAGCACATAGAAGTAGCCAGTGCCGTTAGCCCGGCAAATGAGCTTGCATTTATCCCGCGGTGAGACACCGGAGTATTTGGGGACCCAGGAGACGGAGGCGGTGAGGCGGTTGGTGCTGTGGCCATAGCCGTTGAAAGCCTCACACTGCTCCTCGCGGAAGCTCTTCCCTGGCACTGGAAGAAAGAGGGACGTGCGTGGGACTGGGGACCAGCTTGGCCCTCTGGTGATGGCTTCACGGGGTTGTTATAGGTCATGCACACAACCACGAGCAAGCTGAGCTCCAGCCCCTTACCTGCAGCAGGGCAGGGGTCCAGGTTGCAGGAGCGGTACTTGACACGGACGCCCTCGCAGTAGGAGCCCCCGTTGGCAGGCACTGGGTCGGTGCACTCCCGCTTGGCCAGCTGCACCCCGCCACCACACGTCCGTGAGCACTGCCCGTAGGGTGCCCACTTCGCCCAGCCACCATCCACCTGCAGGGATGTGGTGGGATGAGATGCACAGCCCCTTTACTGCTGGGGCTCTCCAGACCCAGAGCCATCCCTTCACAAGCAAAACCTCTGCTGGCCGCCCCCAAACCTGCCCTGGGGCTGGATGGAGAGGAACAGCCACATCCCTCCTTGAGAAACACGCAATACCCAAGGGACCTTCATCTCTTTTCCCATCACTGTCCCCAGCACCGAGAGATGAGGGATTGCTCAGCCATGCAAAACCTTCGGGGGGACCCCACGGGATGTTTTCAGGGCTCACGGCGCAGGTACTCACCCTGTACTTACTGATGTTATGCCTCTCAACGCAGGCACCCTTCAGGCAGAAGCGCCCTTCGCCGCAGCCGGTGCCATCGGCCCAGGGGAAGTGACGGGTCTGGCAGACGATCTGCCCGCGCGCCTTGCCCGTGCACCAGAGCTTGGCGCAGTACTGCATGTACGGGCAGGGCTTGGAGCCCACGCCGAAGGCCAGCTCGCACTGCTGGTTCAGGCTGTAGCTCGTCCCAGGCAGGTCTTCGGGCAGCGGGATGGGTTTGGCAGGCTGGTCCAGCAAGCAGTCTCCTGTGGGAGTGGGGATTGGGGGTCTACCAGGTCCCTGGGGGCGTGTATGGACCAGTGTGGGGAGGTAGAGCGTCGCTGCGGGGAGGTGAGGGGTGGCTGATGGTAACTTGGCCAAAGCTATGCCAACGGGGCTGGGTTCTACTCCAGGGATGCCCTCGAGGTCAGCTGCATCCCAGACCCAAGTGACTCCATCCCTTGGTGATGCTGGGTAGAGCCGTGCTGGCAGCCTCAAGGCAGATGTCACTGCTGGGGACACCCCAGCAATGAGGAAGCCCAGCTGGTGCAGAAACACCACCAACCTCCTCATTTCCTTCTAACTTTGCAGAAGAAGAAGAGTTGTCTACAGCCCATCAGCCTCTCCCGGTAACCAGCCCCAGAGACAGACCCTGCTCCTACAGGGCAGGGACACAGGTAAGGGTGAGGGGTGCAGGAGGGCTCACCGTGGCCGCTGTCGAGGAAGTCGGTGATGATGGCAGCACTGCAGGCTGACCAGGGGTTGGCACGGTCAATCTGGATGAGGGTGGGGGACATCATATGGTTGGTCTTCAGCCGACCAAAGACCTCCTCACAGGCCTTCACGTTGTCATGGGGCATGTTGAAGACGTGGCCTGGGGGGAGAATAAGAGGAGGCAGCATGAATAACCCCACTTGGCACACAGATTAGGGCCCTTACAGCTTCTTGCAATGGGGGAAACTGAGGCACGGGACAGGGCAGACCCTTGCAAGGATTGCACAGGCTGTGGACAGCCCAGGGGACACCAGAGGAAGGATGATGCTTGCCCTGGCAGACACCAGGACCTTGCAGGACCGGCACATGAGTCACTCTGCTGACAGCATCCCTGAGCCAGCACATTTTCCAGCATGGCCATCAGTGGAAAGGAAGGACAAAGGAAATTGCAAAGACAAGGAGATTCAGCACTTGCCCCCCCTCCCTCCTCCTCCTGCCGAGCACTGCGAGTGTCTCCGGAGGTAGGTGTGCTCTCTGCCTGTTATCTCAGGACTCCTGGATCCTGGAAACCCACTGAGGTAGCAACCACAACAGCAAAGCCTTTTGCTTTCTCAGCGGGTCTTTCCCACCCAGCTCGGGGGGGGTCTCACACCCCAAGGTGGAGTTTCCTCGTCACCAGATGCCGGTCATTGTCTCATCTTCCGGAGGCTAAAACCAGGGTTATTTTGAACTTTGCCAGCTCCTGGCATCTCTCCTGAGAGGATGGGGAGAGCTGGGAGCCTTACCCAGCTCGTGGGCGGTGGTGAAAGCCGACGGCAGCCCGTCGTCCTCGATGACAGAGCAGCTGCGCTTGGGGTCGCACATGGTGCCCACATCCGCCATCCCCAGCGTGTCACAGGTGGTGGCACCGCACAGGTCCTGCGAGGCACAGAGGCAAGGGGTTAGTCCCAGGGCCAGCACAGGCATCACGGTTCCCCATCCCCACCCCGTCCCCAGGATCCCACGGGGAGCTGATCCCAGGCTGCAAAGGGATGGGGACTGTGCCAGGCTGCAGCAGCAGGAAACCTCACCCTGGCCTCAACCAGGCTGCAATGATGCATTTGACCTTGGCACCGGGGATGCTTTCTGTGCGTGGCATCCTTCCGTGCCTCCAGCGACAGCCCTTCCCACCCGAGTGGCTCCTCCAGCCTGGGTGAAGCTGGTTTCAGCACAGAGGAGTCAGCCTGGCTCTGTTCTTCAGCACAGGCTCAAGGACCAGACCCGGGCAGGTGGCAGGAAGGCACCTGGCCTTGGGCTCACAGTCGATCTGTGTCTCAACCTCATTTCTCAACTTCTTCCTAGGAATAAGCCCCGGGACCAGGTCCAGAGGTTCCCAAGGCGAAGGGAAGTGCTCCTGTCTCTCCAAGACACTTTGCAGCCATCCCTTAAGGAGGAACTGAGGCCAGATTGAAGGAGGAGGAATGAGCCCAGCCTTCCACCCCAAGCACAAGGGCTGCTGGACCCCATGCAGATGCAAAAGGGACTGTCATAGGTGGATCTGCCCTTCTTCAGGATCTGAAGGTGCTCATGAAAATAAAAAGTCCCTGTTTGAAGAGGCACCACCAGTGCAGCCTTGTCCTTGGATGCCCCCTTCCCCTGCTGGTGTCTCTTGGTGGCTTGGGAGGCTGGAGCATCGTCCCCATCCCTGGGTGCCATCCCATATGGGCTGGGTGCTGCTGGGGAGGCTGTGCAGGGGGCAGGGAGCAGCTTTCCACATGAAAAGAAAACGTAAGGGGCTGGCCGGGCGCTCCCATGCTATAAATAAGCGTGATTCATGCTCAGCGCTCGCCCAGCCAAAGCGCCTGAGTTGCTCAAAGTCTCTCATGAGCGGCTCTGCCAACATTTCCAGCGAGGTTTCCAAGCTGAAGGCATTCCCGCGCAGGCAGGTTCGGCCGTGGGTAAATAACAGTCCCGACAGCTCCGCAGAGCCCCAGCCAGGGCTGAGATGGCTTTAACAGGAGAGCTGTGGCTACAGAGTGTGGAGGCACAGGCGAGGCTGATCTCCGGAGAGGCGAGGTGGGGAAGCACCTGGGTCTGGCTATTGTGGCTGCTGGAAAACCCCATCACACAGCCAGGTTCAGCTCTCTGCCCTGCAATGGTTTTCCTCGTTGGCTGGGACCCTGCTGCACCCCTGATCCCACCACACACCAACGCTGGCAGGGACAAGCAGGTGGCAACCCCACACCCCTGGTGCCACGGCCACCGCCGGTGATTGTAGAGTCACTACATGGGGCTGACAAGCCCAGGAGCATGGTCCCCTGTCCCAAGATGCCACCAAGAGCCAGTGCCATCACCACTCTGAGCTAACCCAGCTTCCCAAGCCCTCTGTTCATGCTCTTCCCTATGGCAGCCCCAGTGCTGGTGGCTTGGGGGTGATGATGGGGTGCATGGTGGGGGGACAGCATCACGGGGAAGAGGAGGCTGCTCACGGCTCCCCGCTCACTGCTCTTTGAAGAGTCACTGTTTCCTCGCTGGCGCAGCGAGCTTTTGGCTCCTGGCCCAACACCTGCACTGACACACTGACCCACTTCTTGCTCTGAACCTCAGCTGCAAGGATACAGGAGTGAGCAGCTCTTTCCCAAACCCCCCAGCCACAGCCTACTAGGGACACCCCACTTCAAAAGGCTGGGCAGCATCTCTGGGCTCTGATGAGGGCTCCTGACCTCCCCCAGAACACCTCCTCCAGCTTTGCTGGGGGTCCAACCTGGTCAGGAGGGGAGGGAATGCAAATACTGGTGTAAGGATTGAGCTATGGAGGGGAGGAGAGAGAAATGCAAGAGGTTTAAAGTGGGAAAGCGGCATGAGAAGGGCCAGCTCTGCCTCTGCACGGTGTGCTCACCGTCCTCCATGTCCCCCACTGCCAGCCCAAAGAGAGGGAGGACAACCCAGTGCCCCTTGCACCATGCCAAGGGGCTGCAAGCAACCTGCTTAGTGCACCACCAGGGCTCTCCTGACAGCCTGACCTTCATCTGTGGGTGCTTCTTCATCCCCTCGTGAACTTCTCAAGATGTTCTGCAGGTCAGTTGGGGAGGATCCTTGTGGCTATTGCATTAATTCTCTTACTCAGAGGCCAGGCCAGCCTCCAACCATGGAGGCTTCCCCTGTGTGTCCAAAGCAACCCCAAAAACTTGAGCTCCAGAGCATGGGTTTCCACGTTCCCCCACTATCTGCTGCATGCTAGCCTACAGCCAGATGTTCCTTGGTGTGATGTCTAGGCCAGAGATGTTCAGCAAACCTTTGCTGGCGGGACATCAAGGCTCAGGATGGGTGGGAAGCTTGGCGGAGCCCTTTGCCGTGGTGTGAAACACTATTTCCAAGCGGCAGGAGTGCAGCTGGAGGCTGAGTGCTCTGCAGGACCCTCCAACAAGCACTGGCTTGGGTAGGAAGGTGAAGGTCCCACGGCTGCGGTTGGTGGCAGATCTACACCCACCAGCTGAGCGGGACCGAGCTCCTCAAAGGCAAATCCACAATCCAGCACGACCGACGTCAGGAGGGAGCAAAGGCGAGCGGGAGAGGACAGCCCCATTCATCAGCAACTCGTCGACACGGCTGGAAACTGCCTATCAACCGGGCTTGAGATGAAATTTAACTTGGGGGCTTTATGTAACAGCTTTTTGGCAGGGACATAAGCTCCGAGGTGTCAGGAGACCACAGATGGATGCACTCAGTGAAGGCAGATGTCTCCTCGATCGTGTGTGCCTTTACACCGAGCTTGCTTTGGGATTTCAGGAATGGATGGTTTAGCAACGCGTTAAAAATGCATCCCGGCCGTGCTCCGCAGCTCTCGAATCGCTGGGACCGAGTCCATCCCACGTGTGGCTCCAGTGACCTCACCGGGTTTCCACCAGAGATGGAGCTGGCTCGTCCCCGCAGGGATGTCACCAGGCTTCCTCCTCTTTGCAGCCGCCAGGTTCAACCCTGTCTGCGCTCCAGCAGGATTTACAGCCGGACAGAGGACACGGCCCCTGCCTGGAGCCGGGGGGACAGGGAGAAAGGGCGGGACGAGGTCTCACACACGGCATCGTTCCTGTTCCAGGCCATCGTCAGCCAGCGCTGACCCCAGGCTAAGGGCAGCTGAACCAAGCTGGATGCTATAACCTTCCCACCCACGACCTGGAAAGATGTTTTGGGAATGCTCTCCCTGCTGCTGAGGGGAGTTCCTGATCTGTCCCTAATCCAAAACCAACCTGGGGCAGCAATCACCCCATACCCTTGGCAAAGTCCCTCTGCCAGCACAGGGATGCAGCCAGGTCATGGAGACTCTGGCCTCCCCCCCGAAAGGGCTGCAAGTGCTGGCTGCATCCCTGGTGCTTCTCGTCCAGCCCTGAGCTGGGTCCACGCAGAGCAGCCAGCACACGGAGGAGAGGTCCAGGTTCTCAGGAGGACCATGAGTCAGAGGGAAGCAGGGAGAGGTTTTTTCTTGGCAGGTGGCACCATGAGCTGTTCCCAGCCAGGGAGGGGGAAGTGGGGCCACTCTCCTCCTCTTCTGTGCTCCGACCCTGTGCTTCGGGGTGGTGGCTGCTGTGCATCAGAGCTGCTGGGCACTGGCTGCCAGGGCTCCTGCCACAGGCAGGGGATGGACCATGGTTTCTGCCCATGGGGACAACCTGCCTTTGTAGGCCTCCTGGCCTCCACACCTCCCTGGCAGGGCTCTCTCCAGGCTGCTGGCCAAAACCTGCCCAGGGGACAGGTGGCTCAAGCAGGTTTGCTCCACACCTCTGCTCCCCCTTCACCCCGGCATCTGTGGGTGGAAGGTCCCTGGGGAAAGGGGGATCAGCCAGAAGTGCAGCCTCCTCCAGCACACACCAAAGGTGGGCTTTAGCATGGTGCAGGGCTCCTTGAAACTGGGGACAGCCCCTCTGGGTCATCCCTCCTGCACTCACCTGCTTGGTGAAGAGGATGGCGGTGTCCCAGTACTCGGGGTGCTTGTCGCTGACCTTGTTCCATTTCTTCTGCCAGGCACAGAAGTTGCGGAGGGTGAGGGCGGCGTTGCCGCTGACCTTGGGCCCCTTGTCATCCTGCCCGATGAGCAGGAACTTGACCACGGAGATCTGGATGGGATTCCGGATGCTGGGGTGCTTGTAGAGGCGGGCGGCCGTGGCCATCAGGGTGAGCAGGTAGTGCTGGAGGTCATCCCCGTGGAACTTCACCATCGACTCGTCGGCCACCACCAAGGTCTCCACGTAACGGGGGACCGAGGCAAAGCGCTTGGCCCGACCCCCTTTCCCCCCTCCACGTCCCCGGTATTTATCCAGCGCCTGCAGCACCCCGGGGGTGAGCGCAGAGCCCACGCCACAGCGGGATGCTCCAGCCCCGACGGGGCGGCCGGGGCTGCGGCGCTGCAGGCGGTGGGCTCCGCCGGCCCCCCCGCCGGCCAAGGGGGTGATGATGTACTCGGCTCCACGATAACCAAAAGCACCCCGGAGCCCCCCACAAAGGCTGAGGGCGGCGAAAGATTCCCGGTCGGCGTTGACATCCCCCGAATAAAAGCAGTGGCGGAGAGCGGGGAGGGGGCGGGCGACCCCCAGGTAATGTGCGGCGAAGGCGGGCGCAATGAAGTGGGCATCGGGGGAGAGGTGGAGGTAGAAATCCTCCCCGAAAGCCGAGAGCTGGAAAACCACCGCTTGCCCTCCCCGGGGGGGTTCGGCGGGACCCCGCCTGAAGTACGGCCGCCCGTTGATGTCGGGGTCCAGGCGGAGGGGGGTGACCACCTCGGTGTCCCCCCCCGAGGGCAGGCTTAGCCCCGGGGCGCCCAGCAGCAGCAGCGGCAGCAGCGGCAGCATCCTCCCGGCGGGCTCAGGCGGGCGGCATCGGGGGCTGGGGGAGAGGAGGGGGGGACAGCAGGACCCGACCCCCCGCTTCCTCCCACCCTCCTCCTCCTCTTCCCGAAGCTCGGCGGAGGCTGGAGGGGAGCGGAGCCTGCCCCGCCGGTACCTGCCTTCTGGGGCGCACCGGGGTTATATAGGACGGGAGCGGGGCGGGGAGAGCCGCGCTCCGCCCGGGGCTGCCTCCGCGGGGCGGTGCGGGGAGGGATGCTGCGCGGGGGGACACGCAGCTTTCTCACGGGCCCTGCAGCCCCCCAGGGATGAGCCCTGCGGCTCCCGGGTACCTCCGTGCGCTTCTCCCCACGGCACTGCTCTCCGTGCATCCCTGGCTAACCCTACCCCAGCTCTCTTCGGGGGCTCCAACCAAGGGGCGATTTCCACTTCTGAGAAAGAGCTCAGCCTCCCTGCATCCCCAGGGCCACCAAAGGGAGCACTCGGTAACCGCTGACACCCATAATGTCCTCTCCCCTGAGACCTCAGGGCGTTATATGGAGTATACAGGAGCCTCCCCACACCCACCGAAGTGATCACCAGAACAGCGTTTGGGGTGCTGGGGCAGCTGATGCTGTTGGGAGGTAGACAGATCTCATCATGGGTCAGATTTTTTGGAGCAGGACAGCTAAAAGGAGAGTGACGAAGAATCCTCAGCAACCCTCTGGGGCTGAGGAATAGATTTATTGACAGCAATGAGCACCCTGACATCAGGATGGGCTGCCCAGCCCAGTGGGTCTTTCTCCCCTGCAGCTGTTCTGTTTCCACACAAGCTGGTTTTGTCCCAGGGGAAGGATGGATATCCCAGTCTCCCACTGGACACCCAAGTCCTGCGTGTCCTCACAGCCCACGCTCCTTTCCAGCACTCCAAGATGGTTTAATGGTAAAATTAAGTCCTTCTCATAGACAAACTGTTTCTGAAGTGATTTCAAAGGCTGCAAGCACAGCTTAAGAATTTGGACATATATGAAACAGAAGCCAAGGCTGTTGCTTAAGACACAGAGCCCATGGCCTGCAGCCTGGCTCATTTCAGTGCCAGTGCTTCCCTGCACTGTGGTTCGCTCAGCTGTGTGCCTTGCAGCTGAACTTGTGACCTGAAATAATCATCTGACGGCGCTGGGCTCAGTGAATCAGGGATTTTGTCTGCTGGCCAAAGTGCAATGTGACCAGGGATGTCAACAGGAGCCCCAAGAGAAAACGGGCAGCACAGGGAGTGGAGGTGCAAGGGGAAAAGGACACAACCTCGAGCATCTCAAGGTGCCAGGAAGGAAATTCTCCTTCCCGTGGTGCTGGAGAAGTTTATCCCGGAGACCATAGCAGCATCCAGGGTGGCACATGGTCCCCGAGGTGCCACCTTACAGCAGCAGCATCCAGCTGTGCGTGAGCCCTGGGGACATCTGGGGAGCAAAGCTTGGTTTTGAAGCCATGCTGCATTCCTGAGCAGGATGGGGGAGCTGTTGTGCTTCCTCCCATCCCACCTCTGCTCTGTTTGCTCTTTGTGGCTTCACATTTAAAGACAGTAAATTCTTGTTCCCTTTGCACGCCACGCGTGGGCAGCAGCATTTGCACCATCTCAGGCGATGTTTGGTGTTCGGCACCAGGGAAAGACACAGCAGAAGACCCCTGCAGGCTGGCAACATATGCTGAGCTGCAAGGAGCTCGGGGGGTCTCTGCCCTGCAGAGGTATTGGTGAGGAGCAGGAAGGCCCCTGTGTACACCATGAGAGCACCTTGGCTCTGGGTGCCCCAGCCTAGAGGCCATCAAGCCAGGGCCAGTCACTGCTGCCCTGGGAGCTCCAGCCCCTCCATCTGGTAGATCTCCAGCAGCAGAGGATGAGCCAAAGCAAACTGGCAGGACTTTACCTCCAGCCTAGAGAACATCTGATTGCCTCCTGATGGGGAAAGGCAGGCAGAAAATGTGCATGGTTGGGCTCTGCCTGAGCTGAGACCCACTCCATCCCATCAGACACTGGGTCTGAGCTGGACTCACTCTGTCTCATGACGTTATCAGTGTGCCAGCATCTTTGGGGTGGAAGTAAAGGGAAGGATCAGCTGGCTGCTCTCTCACAGCCTCCCCTGGCCTCACTCTCTCTCTGAACAGGTGGGAATCACCTTCCCAAAGAGAGAGCTTTGTTTGCAAGCCAAATCGTCTGCTGCCTTCATTCTCCTGCCCATGGTGAGTAGAAAAGCTGCTGAGTATATAGAGCATACATTGCCCTTAGGGCTCTCCCTTCACGGGCAGCCCCAGGGGCTACTGGCACATCTCAGAGCACTCCAGACAAGAAGGGAGGCATATTTTTATGTTATTTTTCCAGTAGCTCAAGGACATGATGTGATTTTCCCAGTCCCTGTCACCAGAGAGGACCCAGACAAAGCCCTCAAGCAGCCCCAGGGTTGTGGCATCTGTGGACCTCACTGAACAGCTATGGATAATAAGGTATACAAGGTAAATTTGGCACCTACTATGATTTTTGCCTAAAAACCGCTTTAAGGTAAAGCCCATCTCACCCAGGTCTGATCTTGATATAACAGTGTGAGCTGGTCTGCAGTGCAGACCCTCCTTGTCCCATCTTCCTCCTGCTTCATCCCAAGCACCTCTGGGAAGTGATGATGAGTTATTTTCCTTCTTTCTTTTTATCATCGATGTGATACCAAGGGTGCAAAGTTAGAAATAAAAGAAAAGTAAAAAATAACCCAAACCCTTCACATATCTCCTGGATGTTCCAGTTCACAAAAGAAATAGTTTTAAATAGATCAGCTGAGAGCTCCAGGCCAAAGATAGAGCAGAAAGGTTACAGGCAGGGAAAAGATGGGATTGCAAGCCCTTCGCTTGTCTTTGGCTGAAAGGTTGGCAGATCAGAGGCCTGGGCTCTCACCCAAAAGTTCAGGCTGTGCTCTCCCAACTCCCCACCACATGGGCAGGAAGAACGATCCTCTCCAGGGGCTGAAGATGAGTCAAAACGAGTTGTCAGGCGGCTTTCCAGGAAAGAAAGGCTTGGAGAAAAAAATATATCTGGCTGGGTCTAGGTAGGGTCATTGAGGGAGAGATACACAAGCAACCCGAACACGTGGAGGTCTTTGTAACCTAAAACCTGCCCCTCCTTGGTCCAGGAAGATGCTGAATTTAATTAGATTTATTCTGGCTGGGATGAGAGCAACTGGAGATGGGCAGGATGCTCTGCCTGGGGTTTCCCATGCAGCCCTTGCTGTTCTTCTACTCAACAGGGATGGCAGCAGCCTGTGAGAGAAGAGGATCTATGCTTTAAACATCTTCAAGCACACACCTACATGCAATGCAATAAAAAAAAAAATCAGCCTGCTCCCCCCATGCACAGGCGGCACGGGAGAAGGATCCCGGTGTCTGGAGCATCTCTGCTGCCTTCTCCCATGGTCCTGACACATAATGTCAGGCAGGGCTTCGACGTGGGAATACCAAGGTATGCTGAAAAAAAAAAATAAAGCTTGGTTTTGCCTGATTTCCACCCATTATTACAGGTCCTGAGGTTGCTGAGAGTTCATATCCCCACAAAGCACCCCGAATTCCCCTCTCTCTTCACCCCCCTTGGTATTTAAGGCTCTCTCCTATTTAAAGGACGACAGAGACATTTTTTCCCAGAGTGTTTTAAAACAGTAATTGGAAATTTAGAGGAGCTAAACAATGACCCCACATCCCCCAAAACCAGTATCACACATTTCTGAGTCCTACACACACCTTCAGCCTGAAGATTTATCACCCAGGACTATACAGCTCGAGACAGGGTCCATCCTTGATTAATTGACTTTACACAATGCTTGTGCTAGAAATATATACACCAAAGACACCAGGCTCGCAAAAAGGTGAAGCTGCAGATCTGGGTAAGCCTGAAAGGTTGTCAAAATTATGCACATCTGGACTAAAGCTGAGGTGGTGGGGATTCACAAGCCAGTTGTCAAGGATGCTCCTCACTCAGGCAAACCATTATGGAGCTCATTCATTTTGTCAGCCCATAAACCATGCAAGGGTGCAACAGGGAGGAGGGGGGAATTCAGATGTGGGTTTTGTAAGTTGTTTTTTTTTCTAGAGAAGAGTATTTTTAGGACACCTTGCTGGGAAGTGGAGAAGCAGCTCCCCAGGGAGCACAAAGCCTGGGAGGAGGCTACAGTGCTGGAAACAGGATTCAACCCTTGATTTTGGAAAGCCATCAACCTGCTTCCCTTAGAGCCACACCAGCACGCAACTGGTGCGCCAAGCCCACCCTGAAGGAAGGCTGCCCTCTGGTGACACTTCCTTGCTCTGCAAATCGAGGGATGGAGAGGTAATTGAATGTAATGGACTGCATTGCGAATTAAAATGCAATTTAAAAAATACAGAATAAATATGGAGGTGCCTTAAGATGGTTTAGAAATCAGAGATAGAATCCTCCCAAATCAAATCAAATCAAATCAAATCAAATCAAATCACAACCCTTGGCTGTCGGTGTCCCCAGCCTGTGGTGCGACTATGGCTTTCGGAGGTGGCATCATCAGCTGATAAACCAAGACCCAGCCTGGCTGTCCCTGCCCTTTCCTTAATCCTCAGAAGCTGATTTCCCCACGTTTCAGGGACTCGGTAGGAATTACAGTTTTCCCCAGCATCACTCTCCCAGCTGCCAAACCTCCTGCGCTGTCGGTGCGCGGTCCCCAGGGATGGGCTGCTGCACCGGGAGGCTTAAATACTGCACTAAGAGGAAAGCAAAGCTAGTTTTTTACGGGGTACTGAGGATCAGAGGGTACCAAACGCTCAATAACCACCACTTGTAAGGCAGGGGGGCCCTCTCCTGGTCACGCAGCGAGGGTTCAATAGATTACAGATTTATACTAGGATGGCAGATTTTGCTGCTTAATTCGCTTGGTGGTTCTCACTCGCTCTAAATGCAGCCCAGATCTCCCCTTCTCGTGCAAACTTAAGGCAAGGAACCCTTCCCCTGGCTCTCACTTGTCAACCTTTGCAGCTGAAGTGGTTTCACTGAAGGTAAGTAACTCGGCAGGACACAAGGCCAGGGCCCTGATTTAAAGCCCAGCTGCTTTGCTGGGAGAGATTCCATCCCACCTGCTTATTTTAAAGGGAATATAAATGGAATTGCTTCTTTTGCCATGCGATGGGTTTGGAGCTGGCTGCAGGACGCTTCGCCCTCCTCTTGCTCCTGCAGGATCTGCTCCATGGCCTCGCAGAGATGGGTTTGGGGTTTCCCACCACGGGCGGCACTGACATCTAGTGGTAATATTTTGGGAGATTGTAGCTGCTTTGTTGATAGCTCAAATAATCCTTCAGTACTTTTTTTTCCCCTCACCTGCCTGAGGGCAAAGCAAACAGGGGAATACTTAAAACACTGCAAATTTGGATGCTGATCCCTTTTGCAAAGCAAGGAGGGCACAGCAAAGCATCCCAGAGACCCCCCAAAGGGGGCAATGGCTGCTGCAGGGCAGGAACAGCCATTCAACGTGAGCCAAAACTGCCCTGGGAGATGGGTATGGGTGCCGGGGGGGTTTGGCTCTGCGGGAGGGAAGTGCCCTGGGAGATGGGTATGGGTGCCGGGGGGGGTTTGGTTCTGCGGGAGGGAAGTGCCCACTGCCGGGCTCTGCAGAGCTGGGGACATGCAGAGGGGGAGCGGGGCAGAAGTTTGCAAGCTGTTTGATCAAAAGGGTCTTTAAATCACAGTGAGCAGGGAGTTAATGGCTTTCGCATGCTCAGACAGCCCCTTAGAAATGAGAGCCGCCGGCAAGGTCTGGTGCCAGCGCGTCCTGCAAGGGTTAAGTAGCAGGAACCCTGAAAAGTCTTGGGGTGCCTCATCCTCTGCCGGGAGGAGATGCAGAGGGGCAGCGAGGTGAGGTTTTGCTGTGCTTTCGAGCTGGTTTCTAACGAGCCCGGCAAGGCTCGTAAGGGCTACAAGAAATTCCAGCTACTGTTTGCAGAGCGAGCCGCTAATGAAAACCAGCGGTGCCTTCCAGCTAAGATGCAAGCACGTCCTCCGAGATCAAAGATGCAGCTCCGAGAGCGGAAAGCCGGGAATAAATTGCATCCTGTCAGAGAGACGTGCCCCGTGTCCCCTGCAGCCTTACCTGTCCCAGTTCAGAGCAGGGGCACTGCCTCTGCTGCCCTGCCCTGCGGCAGATGGAGCCTGGTGGGACACAGGCACCTTCAGTGGGGCTTGGGGCTGGAGGAGGCAGAGCCAGGGCTCACTTGGGGCTGCTGGCCCTGCCTCTGCACTTTCCTTATTATTTTAAAATGCAAACTGTGCTTTCTCCCCAGCCCAGCGAAGCTGCAGATGGAGGAAAGTCACCTTGGCCGGGACGAGGAACCTGCCCCAGCTGGGTGCTGAGCTCCCACGGTGGGTGCCACATCCAACATGCAGCCCTGAAGATGTCCCAGCCCGAACCACACCGTGCCTGGGGCTACTTTGATTCTTTTTTTTTTATTTTAAAAATCATTATTTCCTCCTCTCCTACAGTCCCAAACCCCACATTCTAAAAAAGACAAAGTAATCAGAGCCTTGGCCCCAGGGCAGTGCTGCTATTTAGAGCCAGGGCTCTGTGTTTACTATATAGGTAGGGATGTGGCTTTTAAGTGGAGATAATAATAGAGAGGCAGATGTAAATACATCCTCGAGTAAAGGGAGAGCAGCCTTTAACCCCATGCCTCATTGCTCGGCAGGACTCTGGTTTCCCAGGAATCCCAAGGTGCCAAATGTTGCTTTACCCTTTTGGATCCTTTTAGGCTAAGGGAAAAAAAATAACAAACCACATTGTAGAGGAGCTAGTCATTGCATCCCCAGCAAGGTTAAGGGAGCACAAGCCCGGTTCTGAGCGTGTGCTACTCCCTGTCAAAGGTTTAGAAAATCAGGATAAAGAGCAGGATAGGATCCACCACCCCCAGACTGCAGCAGGGATATCCCGGGATATCTCAGTGCTGCACAAAGGGTGCTCCAGGGGCCAGGAATCTCATGAACTAATGGGGATGGAGGGTTCAAGAGGAAAGAAGGAGTAATATCTAAGGAGTTATTTCCTTTTCTCCTTTACAGCTGGTTGTTCCCTGGTGCTGGGCAGGTTCCCAGCCAGGGACAGTGTCTTTCTGCCCATCTCCAGATCTTTGTCACCTCTGGGTACGTGACAGTTGAGCTACCTGGTTTCCAGCCTGAGAGTTTTATACTCATGTGGAATTTTCACTCATTGCAAAGGAATGCGGACAGGGAGGAAAACTCGATCTGAAAGAGGGTTTTAAATGAAGTCACACAACATCACACCCCCCAGAAAAAGTGTGACAGGAGGAGCTGGCTGCATTGTTTTATTCTCATAGGTATTTTCCATAGCCTGTTGTAGCCCGTTGCCTTATTCCAGCCGGAGGAAAGCCCCATGTGGACCCAGCTGTTCGTTCAGGGCATGGAAACCTCCTTGTACGTGTCACTGCAGGAGCTTTCCCTGAGGCCCCAAAGCCCTCTCTGTCCCTGGTTAAGCGAAGGACATGGGAACCGTGGGGCACAACCTTCTGCTTTGCAGGCTGGAATGAGATGCTCTCCAGCTGGTGCTTTCCGGCGGTGAAGGGATGCGGGGGGTGAACGGGAGAGGAATCACCCCCCTAGGGCAAATGCTCCTATGGGGGGGTGGGAACCGGGTGCCAAGCTCCTCCCGGAGCCCTCTGCTGCCCGCCCGGGCAGGAGCAGAGCCCAGGGGCTGGGTCGAAGGGGTTAATGCTGGGGGAGTAACAGGCTGGAGTTGACACTTGGAGGCAGGCGGGGCTGCCGGCGCCTGATTGGCCTCAAATCGCATCCAAAAGTGGGTTGGTTTTTTTTTTTCTTTTTCTTTTTTTTTTTTTCTCCTTTTTTTTTTTTTTTTTTTTTTCATTGCGTCTACTCTCTCTGTCTTTTTTTTTTTTTTTTTCTCTTTCACTTCTCCTCCTCCCCCAGGCTCTGGCTGGCAGGGGAGGAGGGGGGGGGGAGTGGGGAAACAGCGAGAGATCAAAAATAAACCTCTTATGTCAAAGCCGGGGGGAGAAAGTATAAATACAGCGGTCTCGGGAGCCGGGCCGGAGGGTGCGGGGGAGCCGGGCGGCTGAGGTGCCGTTGCGGGGCTATGGGGCGGCGGGCGATGCTGGGGGGCCGGGCTCCGCTCCACCTGCTGCTGCTGTGCCACGCGTGGGCGCTACCGCCGCCTCCACCCCCCCGGGAGATGCAGCCGCTGGTGCCCGCCCGCCTGCCCGCGCCCCCGGGGCAGCTCGCCCTGCGCCTGGCCGCCTTCGGCCGCGCCGTCGTTCTCCGCCTCCGCCCCGACGCCGCTTTTTTAGCCCCTCGCCTCCGCTTCCAGCGCCTGGGGGGGCGGCGGGGGGCAGCGGCACCCCGCAGCTCGCCGCGCCGGGGATGCTTCTACTCGGGAGGCGTTGAGGGCAGCCCCGATGCCCCCGCCGTGCTCAGCCGCTGCGGAGGGGGCGGCTTCCGAGCCGCTTTTCTCCTGGATGGGGCGGCGTACGAGCTGGAGCCGCTCGGGCATCCCTGGCCCGGCCCGCCCTGGAGACGCCCGCACCGCCTCCAGCGCCGCGCCGCCCCGCAGGGTCCCGGCCCCGGCCCCGGGGAGCCGCTCCGCCGCCCCGAGCGCTTCCTCTCCCGGGCGCGCTACGTGGAGACGCTGCTGGTGGCTGATGCCTCCATGGTGCGCTTCTACGGGGAGGATGTGGAGGTAAGGGCTGGCGCTGTCCCGCGTCCCTCTGTCCCCGCTGCCTCTCCATCCCTGCCTCCCCTTCATCCCTCTGTCCCCTCTGCCCCTGCACCCCTACATCCCTCCGTCCCGTCCATCTCTCCATCCTCCACCCCCCCTGCATCCCTCTGTCCCTTCCATCCCCTCCAGCCCTTTGTCCCCTCTGTCCCCCCTGCGCCCCTCCATTCCTCTGTCCCTTCCATCCCCTCCAGCCCTCTGTCCCCCCTGCCCCTGCACCCCTCCATCCCCTTCTGTCCCCATCCCCACTGCCTCTCCACCTCCTCCCATCTCCATTCCTCTGTCCTTACTGCCTCTTCATCCCCTCCTGTCCCCCCCCTGCATCCCCATCCCACTGGCTCTGCCACCACCCCCGGGCTGCCTGCCCCCACTATAGGGACAAGTAGCCCTGGGATGCCAGGGACCACTTTGGGAGAGCCAGTAGAGAGCTGGGGACAGGGTGGGGGACCTTGGCTCTGTCCCCACCTTTCCTTGCTGTTTAAGGGCTGTAAATCCCTGGGGCAAAGGCTGCAAGGTCTATCTGTGGGGTTCAGTCAGTGTTTGGGGACCCTTTCCTAGTCCCAGCATCCATCCCAGGGAGTCTTTGTCTGCAGAGGCTGGACACCGTGGTGTCCCATCAATCTGGCGTCCCCAGAGATGAGGGACAGAGTGGGTTAATGCCTTTCTTACTACAGGGAATGAGCGTGCTGCTTAACTCCCTTCCGGATAGGAGCTCGGGCCAGATAGTAAATAAACTAGGGGCTGAGTAATGCGCAGTCCCACTCCTGAGCCACCTGTTAGCAGCCAAGCAGATGCACCAACAACTCTTTCCCCAAGCCACCACTGCCAGAAACTCTCCCCCCTCCACCACGCTCCAGCTGCAGACACCCTGCCCGTGGCCAGGCTGTGCCATGGGAGACCCCAGGAGCAGAGATCCCAACCCCCCACAGCCATCTCCAGGGCTGGTGACCGCTTTCATTGCCACCAGTTACTTCTCATGCCTCTTGCAAAGCCCTCTCCCCCCTGCTGTGCTCCCTGCAGTGATGGGTTGTTTGGGTCCCTAGGTCCAAATTCAGGTTTGCTGGGGTCTTTGTAAGGGATAACTGTGCAGCGAAGTTGTTTGTCCTCTGCGGTGGGTTAGGTGGGTACGGGGCTGTTAGAGGAGTCCTTGAAGCTGGAGCAGGGAGCAGTCAGCCAGCTGAAACCAGGGGCTGTGCTTTGGCAGCCTGGCTTGGCCATTTCTGCCCGCTTTATCCTTCCCCTGGGGGCTTCATCCAGCTTCTCCACCCCTGATAAGCAGCGTTTTAATGGAGAAATGCTAAATCTCAGAGCTCCAGCTGATATCAGCTGCTCAGCATCACTCCAGTTTCACCCCTTCCTTGCATGCCACCAAGCAGGCTGGCAGGAACAGAAAGCAGAGGGTCAAGGAGAGATGGGTGCTACTCTTAGAGACACCCCCACCCCAGAGCTCACAGCAGTCAAAAACAGAGTTTGCAATAGAGTAGCCTGAATTTTTAAGCAAGAGGCATATCAATGGTGGAAATGGCTTGCAGTAATGTGAAGCTTCCCCAAAGAGGATGGGAAAAATAGTTTATTGCATCTTATGCAGCCAGGTGGGCACCTGATGGTTTTAAAGCAACAGCTGAGGGTCTGCCTTGATGTATTCTGGGGGGGTGGGAAATCCTGATAGCACCCAGCTTGAGCTGGGGAAAAAGCAACAACCCTCTAGTTAGTTATCAGGGTATTTCTAGTCCATTTCTTTAGCCCCAAAAGCAGTATCACTGCATCATGTCTCAGGGTAAGATCTGTTTAAAGATCTGGTTTGGGATGAACAGAGCAATAGCATATTTGGGGAAAAAACTTAATCCAGCTCTTGTGTAGCAGTAAAAAAAAACCCAGCCACCTGCTGTGTTTCTGTGCCTTTTGTCCTCAGTAACAAAAATGCAGGGAGAAACAGGGCTGCTGCTAACTCAGGACACCAAACAGTCATCTCACCTCTCCCTGAATATTTGTGGGGCAAAAAAGGTGATGGCTTGCTCGTGTTGCTGAGTTCTTAGAGAGCTGACTAGGAGATGCCCAAGGAGCAGAAATGTTAGTCAGAAGAAATCATATAGTGACTTCCCATAACCACACTTTAATTACCAAATATTTATTAAAGGTCACAAGTATTGTTTGTATTCCTAGTTTTTTTCCTTGCATAAGCTCTACCAGCTCAAGCAGAAGATAGTCACCATAAGATGTGTTCAGGCATTGCAAGTTATAAGAAATGTCACGTTAGGAAAATGCTATTAATGATTTATTTCTAATCAGTCCAAGCCATTATAGTTCAGCTGTTAATTTAGGTAGTGAGTTTAATTCCACCTCCATCAATAGTCATGAAAACCAGGAGGAAATGATGAAGTGAGTGCAGAAGCAGACCCAAAATTTGGGGGTTTAATTGATGCTTGCAGGAGATGGGGTATTTGGGGTGGTGGTGGTGTGGAATTAGCAGCAGGAGGGTGCTGAGTAATAACATTTGTGAGAAGCTGGGAGGTTGTGGAGGGCTCAGCATGATAAGACCTGCAGTGATTAGGAAGAGCCCCCTTATATAGGGATGGGTGTGAGGCCCCAGGCTGGGAACATAAGTTATCCTTTATTTTTCCCGCAGAGCACCCAAAATCCTTGGAATAATAATGACAAAAAAAAAGATGGTGAGCATCACTAACTGAATGAAGTGGGGGTTTTGAGTATGGGAAACTGAGGCAGGAGACAGTGTAGGGGTTGATGCCTCTGATGTGCAGGAGAAAGGGGATTTGGGCTGAGCACCTGCAGCGCAGGCTGCACTTGCAGTGATGCTCTGTGAGTCGGGGGGTGTTTGCCAGGACACCTAAAGCAACGGGTGGTTACACAAACCAGCCAGTTGGCAGCAGAGTGCGATTCCTGTGGTGGGATTTCTCTAGCCTCTTGGGTGCAGAGCAGACACGTTTTCAAGCTTTCCTGCAAAAACTTCTCCCTAAGACCAGGTGGGTGCTGGAGTGTGCAGCATGGGGCACTTCACCCAGGAGGTAAAATCAGGTCCCCTCATGTCTGGCTCCTAGGCTCACTTCAGGATATTTCAGTTTGAGTGGGTGAGTTGGTTTAATCCCTTGACAAAAGGGGTTGGCCCCTCCTGAGCCCATCCCAAAAGCAGCCGGGGTGGGATTAAAGGAGTACTTTGCAAAGCAAAGGGGAACCTGCACTGATGCTGCCATCCACGACCACTGCTGGTGCTTTTCCTCTGGGATTTGTCCTCCTGAGCCTGTATTTGCTTTGGTGCAAGGGGCTGGAGGACTGAGCAGCCACCCTCAGCATTCCCCTGGCCGATGCACTCGCTTCCTCGTGTCACGCCGTAATGTCAAACAGCTGCTGCGTTCCGGCGCTGGCGCGGTGACCGCCGAGTATCGAGGACCTCAGTATGAAAGGCACAGCACGAAGGGTGCCAGCCCCACCAAAGCAGCCCAGGAGCAATTCCAAACTGCATCATTCCCACCCCAGGATGCTCTCAGGATGGGGTTTTGCTTTATGTGGTGACAGTCCTGCGTGTGCCTCAGTTTCCCCTGCCCTGAAAAGGTGGAATTGCTTCTTCTGTGGGTCAGCCCCAAATATCCAGCCAAGAGGGAAAGAGAAGGGGGGGGAGAAGGCAGGTTGGCAGGGTGTCCCCCTCGCCTCCAGCTTGCCCCCCATTTCCCTTGGCTGCCACCCGTGTTTTTGCAAGGAAATTCTTGGCCCGGGCTTCAAACCGCAGGAGGAGGCTGGCAGGGCGGCCACCGACCGCAGCGGGTATCTGAGCCGGGGGGCCAGCGAGCAAACAGCGCTGCAGGGCAGGGAGACAAGCTGGGATATGTTTGTACCGGTTGTTTTTGAAAAGCTGGGCAGCCCTCACATCTGACCCCGTGTTTTCTTCCTTCCATCTGTCTGCACTCCAGAAATCTCAGCATTTCTTTCCCCCCCACCTTCCCCTCCCTACAGAAATGCTGGCATCAAGGGAGAAAGGAGGTAAAATAAACCCCAAACCCAAGGACCCTATGAACAAATAAACAGACCTACAGTCCCGGGTTGGGTTGAGCATTCATTTCCATGAGCTGGGGAGCGTTTCGGAGGGGTGCAAGTTGCACCAGGGTGTTGCATGGGTGCTCCCGGCCATCCTTCTGCACTGGGTGGGTCTGGTGATATTGGATCATCATGTGCATACCACGATAATAGTTAGTGTCTGTGTAAGAGCAGTTTCTCCCCCCAAAAATAATAATAATTAAAGCAAAACAAAATAGTTTGGGGATCTCTGCATACTTCAGCTTCTGAGTGGTTCCCATGAAAGAGAACATAAGCAGAGGTTTTGCAAGAGCTTGTATCAGAAAGCGAAATCCTTCACTGTTATCATGTTAAAAACAACCACTTCAGGTCCTCGTGCTCTGATTGAATGTTTGTTTTTTCCACTGCCAACCCTCTGCATGTGCTGTTTGCTGCTGGAAGTGCTGGGGGTACCTGGATGTGCCTGGCTTAGGGCTCTCCCAGCAATGCTGTGCGGGAAGGATATTGGACAAAAGGCATCTCTCCTTTTTTTGGGGGGAAATGGATGGAATTTGAGGTTCTGGAGACCAGAGGGAGCCAAGGATTGCAGATAGGGAAAAAAGAGCTAGGAGGTTTTTGGGGGCATCACCAGCAGAACCTCCTGCCTGGGGCAGAGGAGGGATGCTGCTGTGCTGTGGTGCCTTGCAAAGAGGCAGAAACCAGTCCATTTGTGCCTCTGGGCTCCCCAAACCCAACCCTGTGGCAGATCCCAGTACCCACATCCTCGGTTTTGATGCTGGGAAGGAAGCCCTCGAGAAGGCAATGTTCCCTCCTGGGTGGCTCGTCAAGCCAGAGCCTGTTTGCAAAGGCACAGGGAGGACAGGACAAGCGGGATTCAACTCATCCACAACCAGCTGTTGGCCAAAAGCGCTCAGTCAGCCTCTCCTGAGCTATGGGGGTCCCATAATTTGCTGTTGGCCCCAGCTCCAAACCCTTGGCCAAGCCCAGGCAGTGCAGGTGGATTGCTGCTCTCCCCAGAGCAGTCAGGGTCCATCCAAAACCCAACCAGCTCCCGCACGGTTCAGGGATGGGTATAAATAGACACCAGATGGTGGAACAAGTGAATTTGACCTTTTAATCTGCACTAAATAGCTGTTTGTTCGGTTCCCTTTCCGCCTGCGCTTTCCAGATGAAGGGAAGGCGGGATGGATGTTTTCCGAGTCCCTCCGTTCCTGTTGCTGAGTTTCTTGGCTGGATGTAACCCCATGGACGTGAGGGTTGGTGTCCCAGGGGATTGGCAGTAGGGACTGAGAGCTCCCACGTAACACCTACCAGGATGGAGAGAAACCTGTAATGGGTTGGAAAAGGATGGGACAGCGTTTGCTCCCTTGGAAACGACGGATGATCCCGGGATGTGCAGCTCCAGCGCGGAGCATCCTTCTAGGTCTACACGTGTAATTTGGGAAGGCTTTGTGATATTTTTAGGAAGGTTCGCAATGGATTTTCCCCATGGGGAAAACAATTCCCCTGGTCCCCTGCAGCAACTTGCTCATGGGGTTTCTTGCTTTGGCAGTGACTTCTCTGTGACATTTGTTGCATGTTTTGGGCTGGGATGTGAGTCACGTCGCGGAGATCTGGCCAGTCTAAATAAACCAGTCTATTCAGTGCTCCCATCGTCCTTGCTGGGGCCTGCCCTCAGATAATGAGCCGGGGAGGACTTGGGATGCGTCTTGCTGAAGCGAGACAGCTGTTTACACAGAGCTGCCAGCGATGCGAGAAAATGTGGCAGAATCATTTAAAATAGACACAACCACCCTGGGCAAGTTGGCTGCTGGTGCAGCAAATACACCCTCGCTGTTAGGGGAGGGGGGTATTTCCCTAAACATGGTCCCCATTTCAGCATTTCGTGTATATCAGTGTCCCAGCAGCATCACAACGGATGAGGGCGCAGAGCCAGGTCCACTCAGGAAATGTGGATTTTGGGTGAGGCTCAGCTATCAGAGAGGGCTTCCAGTGAGTCCTTCCATTTTAATGAGATAGTGGTGCTGAAGCGAGACCGTGGGGTGTAATTCGTCTGGGGAGGAGAGAAGCCACTTTCTCTTTCCCAATACTATATTGTGTAATAACTGCATTTTTTTCTGCTGACTCTGGGGCTGTGAACGGGTGCCAAGCAGAGGAGGAATTTCGATGCTCCGATAAGATGTTTACATCAGCCTCAACATCACTGGCGCGTTTGACATATTAAGTAATCCCCGGTCGTCTCAGTCGCATTGAGCAGGGGATGCTGCTGGGCGAAGATTCATCTGTCAAAGTGCTTTAGCTGTGGTTTGTCACTGAGGACGCCGGGTTCAAACCCCGCTGACCAGTATGGGCAGGAGTTTTACACCAGTGAGATGTTGTGTGTGAGGTGGTTCCTGCCCCAGGGAAGCAAGGGCAGGGTTAATGCTTTGGGAATATGCAAGAGCACTCATGAGAGGTTTTCCTGAAGGGTGTCTGGGTGTGAAGGGGTCATGGGAGGTGACACACAGCGGCTGGAGAAGGGGATGCAGGGGTGGGCTTGTCCTGCCTGTCCTTCCCGCCGGAACAAGGTGTAAAGCATCACATACAGACAAGGCAGCACTTCGTCCATCAACCCTGGTGGCTGCCTGGGTGGGTCTGGATGAGGCAGGCATCATAAATGAGGTTGATTTCTCCTTTCCTAACAAAAAAAAAAAGAGCCCTGCAGTGAAGGTTTCACCCAGGCTTTGCCTGCCCCTCTCTCTCCCTCCACAGAACCACGTCCTGACCCTGATGTCCATGGCAGCTCGCATCTATAAGCACCCCAGCCTGAAGAACTCCATCAACCTGGTGGTGGTGAAGGTGTTGGTGGTGGACGAGGCAACAGTGGGGCCGGAGGTGTCCGACAATGGTGGGCTCACCCTACGCAACTTCTGTAGCTGGCAGCAAAAGTTCAACCCCCCGAGCGACCGGCACCCGGAGCACTACGACACTGCCATCCTGCTGACGAGACAGGTCTGAAGGGTCCCTTGGGGATGCTGGGCGGGGGGAGAGGAAAGGGGTCGAGGTGTCCCTGGGGGGAGAGGAGGGATCCCCCCGCCATGCAAAGGATGGAGCTTGCAGCAAAGCAATAGGGGGGTGGTTGCATTTGGGGTGCAGAGCCACAGTGGGTTGCCCAGCTCTGCTTGGAGGTGTTGGGGTTGCTGGACACGGGACCCCTTCACCCCACCTCACCCTCCTGGGTGCTGCTCGCCAACAGGACTTCTGCGGACACCAGAGCTGCGACACGCTGGGGGTGGCGGATATCGGCACCATGTGCGACCGCAACAAAAGCTGCTCGGTGATAGAGGACGAGGGCCTGCAGGCAGCCTACACCCTGGCTCACGAACTGGGTAATGCAGCCTTTCCTGGAGGGCAGTTCTGCTTTTTCAGCGTGGCGTGGCTAGCCCTGCTGCTGGGAGGGGATGTTGGGCAGCCCAGGGCCAGCATCTCCTAGCTGGGTACCACCCACCAAGCCTTGGACAGCACCAAGCAGCTTCTGGCAATGACAGAACCTGGTTTGCACAAGCAAATGGGCTTAGAAGTCCCCGAGTTGGTGTAAATCAGTGCATTTGCCTGATGGGATGAGCTAAGGCATGGAACCACTTCGCCCTCTCGGTTTGCTGCTCCTAGAGATGCACTGACTAATTTGGGCTGCTTTGCCCTGCATACAGCGGGCTGTTCTGCTGAGACAGAGCAAGCACTGTTTTGTGTATCACTCCCAATTCATCGAAGCAGATAGCTGTTGCAGCAATAGGATCTGCATGATAACTTACAGATGCTGCCCAGGCACCACCTGCAGCAGAGCAGGGGCTGGGAGGCTGCGGCTCACCGGTGCTCTCTGCTCCCCAGGCCACGTGCTCAGCATGCCCCACGATGACTCCAAGACCTGCGAGCGGCTCTTCGGGCCCCTGGGCAAGCACCACATGATGGCCCCTCTTTTCATCCACTTGAATAAGACCCAGCCCTGGTCTCCTTGCAGCGCCATGTACCTCACCGAGTTCCTGGATGGAGGGCACGGTAAGGAGCCTCATCATTCCAGACAGCCTTTTCCTTCATTGCTGGGGCTCTTTGCAATGCCTGGAGGGATGTGCGGGACAAAGGGGGTTCAAATCAGACCTCAGGCAGAGGTTTGGGGTGCCCTGCTTGGTGCAACCCATGGCATCTCTGCCTTGCCCAGGTGACTGCTTGCTCGATGCCCCTGCTGACCCCCTCACCCTCCCCGCCGAGCTGCCCGGCCGAGGAGCCCTGTACAGCCTGGACCAGCAATGCCAGCAGATCTTCGGCAAGGACTTCCAGCACTGCCCCAACACCACGGAGGAGGACATCTGTGCCCAGCTCTGGTGCAGGACGGGCAGCGGGGAGCCCCTTTGCCACACCAAGAACGGCAGCTTGCCGTGGGCCGATGGCACCCCCTGCAAAACTGGGGGGCTGTGCTGGGATGGCCGCTGCATGCCGCAGGATGCCCTGAAGCCCCAGGTACTGGGGGGGGGGTTGGGGACTGATGGGCTGGGGCTCGACCCTTTGGGGTTCCCAAACCTCTGACCCTGGTCCTGGATTTGCCTGATGTGTTTTCTGGATATCTCACTTTCACCAGCACCTTTCATTAATCTTTATTACCGGCAAGCCCAGCTCATAGATAAACACTGCCATGCCTTTCAGTGAGGCATGGACCGGTCTGAGCCAGAGCAAGCAGCCACAGTTCTGCAATTAAATCATCGCTTTTTGCCCTGCCGGGGGAATTAACAACGATTTCTGAGTCAAGTCAGCAAAGTACTTAAACCCAAGCTTAACTTTAAGCACGTGGTGGAAGTCAGTAATAACTTCATGTGAAGAATGTGTTTAAGTGCTTGGCTGGATCAGGGCCGGGGGGAGATTTTTAGCTCTGCTTCAGAGCTGTGCTCACCCTGGGATGGATGGGCTTGGGATCTAACATGTCCTGGCCTCTTGCAGCCGGCAGTGGATGGCGGCTGGGGCCCCTGGAGCTCCTGGGGCTCCTGCTCGCGGACCTGCGGCGGCGGCGTGCAGTTCTCCCACCGCCACTGCGACAGCCCCAAGCCCCAGCACGGCGGCAGGTACTGCGAGGGCCAGCGTGCCAAGTACCAGTCCTGCCACACCGACGAGTGCCCGCCGGACGGTAAGCCCAGCTCTGCAAAGCCACCCGGCTGCACAGCAGGAGGATGCAATTCCCAAATGCATGCTCACCTCCCGCTCCTGGTTCTCTGGGAACCATTGCCAGGGGTTGCTCGACTCTTCCTTAAATGTTCATATTTTTTCGGGGCAGTAGCTTTCTGCTGGGGGTTGTGATCCCCTCTGGCTGGGTGGGAGGTGTGTGGCATCCCTCCTCTGCTTGCACACTCGCTTATGCACGCCCGCTATCCTCGGCTCGCTCTCACACCTCCACGATGGCCGAGGAGGACAGCGGTTCCTGCCGGCATCCTGCTGCTTTTGGGTCATGTTTGGCCGTTCCTTGCAGGGAAAAGCTTTCGGGAGCAGCAGTGTGAGAAGTACAACAGCTACAACTTCACAGATCTGGAAGGGAATCGCCTGGAGTGGGTTCCCAAGTACGCGGGAGTGTCGCCCCGAGACCGATGCAAGCTCTTCTGCCGAGCCAGAGGGAGAAGCGAATTTAAAGTCTTTGAGGCCAAAGTAAGACACCTGGTGGTGACAATTGCCCTTCGTTACCCCGTTCACCTCAAATGCCCTCATTGCTCCTCTGTATCCCTCCTTTCCTAGGTGATTGATGGGACGCTGTGTGGCCCGGAGACCCTCTCCATCTGCGTCCACGGGCAGTGCATCAAGGCTGGCTGTGACCACGTAGTCGGGTCCTCCAAGAAGCTGGACAAGTGCGGGGTGTGCGGCGGCAATGGCTCCACGTGCAGGAAAATATCTGGCTCGCTCAACCGATCCAAGTAAGGCGCTGTGGGGAAAGGGTCTGCAGAGAAAAAACAGCTTCCCCTCTCATTCTCCTTTCCTTTTTAATTGCTAAAGTGCTAGGCTAGGACTATGAGGACTCCTCCTAGGAGCCAGTTTGCTTTCTGCACCCAAAGCATCGCACCCAACTGCAGACTTTGTTTGCAGCATCCGGACTTGAGGAGCACTTGGCTTCCTTCCTGTGCCATTAACCAGGGTTTGCAGCCAGGTGGCCTTGCCACAGCCTGGTCTCCTCCCCAGACTCTGGGGCTTACACTCAGTTTATTTCAGGGCAGCATTATGCAAGCCAAGCAGAGTTTCTTTCCTAAAATAATAGCTGGTGCTGACATAGGCGGCGGGCTCGATACACCACTGCAAATAAATCTGCTGCCCCGAGGAGTTTACAATACACATCTCACCCCAATGCTGTGAGTTGGACACGTATTCAAGGGCTGATGTGGGATATAAATAGTTTAATAACTTTTCCCTGGGCTTAGGGATGAATCTAAGTCCTGGGCACCAAGGCAGCCGCTTTCCTCCCCCAAGAGCTCCGTTGCTTTGCCAAAGAGCTGAATTTAAGGCTTTTGTTGAAAAGATCGTAACAAAAGCCCAACACATCCAATTCCATGCGGAGAGGTTACTCACACAGTCAAATTACATTTCCTAAATGGTTTCCTTCCAGGGAACTGGCTGAAATGGGGCTTCCACTCTCCTATGAATTGTTTGTGGTTGACTAAAGAGAGATTAGCGTGGCAGCTACAGCCAAGAAGAGATCCCATTAAGATCAGGGTTAGGGAGGCCAGGGTGACTGAGAGCAGAGTTTGACCTGAAGGCTTTTTTCCCAAAATACTCTCAACCTAATTACTGACCGCAGCATGAACCGTGGGGATGTGTAGAAAACAATCCCGCCAGCCCCATGGCGTGAGTCACCCCAGGGTGGCATTTTATTATAGCAGCAAATAATAACCACAGTGCGGGGTGCCGAGGGCTCGAGTACCGAAGCCTTCTCGGTGCTGTCCCAGGAGCTGTTGTGCTCCAGGGATGGCTTTGCAGGGAAATCCTCCCCCAGCATGGGAATGTGCTCTGTGCCCTCCGACAGGAGCTCTTCTGCAGCATGGTGATAGCTTCAAAACCCATCCAAAGATGAGCCCAGGGTGCAGAGATGCCCATTCACAGATAGGGATGGGTTTGCTGCCATATTCTGCTGTTCTATGTCTATATCTACCTATAGCTGCTGCTATTCTTCAGCATCACTGGGCAGAGCCAGACTTTTAGACCCAAACATTTCACCCATTTCAAAAGCAGTAAGGGGAATTTCCCACCAAGGCTGGTAACCATGGGGCTGTTTGTTTGATTGCATTGCTCATTTTTGCATGTAATTCAGCAAAATCTTCTAGCCCAGCACACATCTGGCACAACTGCAAGATTTCCAGCTCCTGGGCAGTCTGGGAATGGCTTCAGAGCCACGATCCCACTTGCCCAGTGCTGTCCCCTGCATGGGTCTCCATCATAAGTCCAGGAAAATAACCATGTCCCTTTGCCCCGTGCAGATACGGCTACAACGACATCGTCACCATCCCCGCTGGGGCAACCAACATCGACATCAAACAGCGCAGCCACCGAGGGGTCCGTCACGACGGGAATTACCTGGCCCTGAGGACCCTCGAGGGCAAGTACCTGCTGAACGGAGACTTTGCCATCTCAGCCATGGAGCAGGACATCCTCATTAAGGGGACCATCCTGAAATACAGTGGCTCCATGACGACCCTGGAGAGGCTGCAGAGCTTCCAACAGCTCCCGGAGCCCCTGACCGTCCAGCTGCTGACCATCGCCAGTGAGATCTTCCCACCAAAAGTCAAGTACACCTTCTTCATCCCTAAGGATGTCCCTTTCAGCAAGCAGAAAGGCAAAGAGAAGAAGTCAGCCAACATCATCCAACCGATGCTGACCTCCCAGTGGGTCCTGGGTGACTGGTCCGAGTGCTCCAAGACCTGCGGCTCCGGCTGGCAGAGGCGGACGGTGGATTGCCGGGATGTGGAGGGCCAACCCTCGTCCACCTGCGACAGATCCCTCAAGCCTGAGGACATCAAGCCCTGCGGAGACGTCCCCTGCCCGCTCTGGCGCCTGGGTCCCTGGTCCCCCTGCTCCCAAACTTGCGGCGAGGGCGTGCGGACGCGCAACGCCTCTTGCATCGATTACACCGGGAAAATCACCGCCCCGGAGAAATGCAGCTCACCGGGGCCACCACCGGCCACCACCACCTGCGTGCTGCGGGAGTGCTGAGCCGGGACGGGCTCGGCGGCGAGGCGACACCGGGGCAGGACGGCAAGGGTGCCGCGGGCTCACTCGCCAGATGAAAAACCACTCTCCAGCGGTTCATCCCCACCCCATCGATGTCTACCTCAGAGGGGGGAATAATGGCAGCAAAACGGGGAGGAATCACTTCTTTCTCTTTCTTTCTTCTTTTCTTTCTGGCTGGTTGCTCGCAGGCAAGTTGTAATTTCAGGGGGAAAATAAGGGTGCCTGGAGGGGGTTTCCAAATGTGGTTGCAGACTCTCTAGGGTTCGCTGGGGTTTTGTTGCTGGGAAGAAATGCAGAGCTTGGCTTTGCCATTACCCTGTCCCAGCTGCGGGTTGAGGAGGTGCAAGGTGGGTGGCTTTGCCTGTGGAATTGAGATCCCTTTGGAAAAGGCTTGATCAGGTTGCTGTCCCCTCCTGGCAGTGGCATGGGTGTCCTGGAGCATGGGGAGTGTTTTATCCCCCTCCCCCTCGTTTGGCTGGGAGGGGGAAGGAGCTGGGGGGTGGATCCTGGTAGGGGTCAGGCAGCAGGACAGGTCAGATGGTTGCAGTGGTTTCTGCTGGATTTATAATCTACAAGGTAACAAACACCCCTGCATACGCAGGGTTACTCCTAGAGCTGCAACCCCGTGCCTCGATTTCCCCAGCTATAAACCTAAGGCTTAATTACACCTGATCTGGCTTGCAGGGCCACCGTGAGGATTAATTAATTACTAATTCTGCAGTGCTTTGACTGTGAAATGCCTATTGCAATTCCCTGTCCCTCCTCTGGAGCGGACACTTGGCTGTGCCAGCCTTTCCTCTCCCATCCTTGGCTTTCAGTCCCTTGCGTGCTCGTTTTTGCTTTAATTTGGGGGATAATTTGGCTTGCAGGAGGGATGAGCCCAGGATCTGCAGGTGCTCAGCCTCTCCCAGCCCGTTGTGGTGAGCAGTGCTGCTCTTCACCTCTGCTTCCCCAGGACAGGTGAAGGTGCTCAGATCTGCTGCTGGGCTCCAGCCTTGCTCCAGCAATTCTTGGTCCAAAGCCGAGCCTGGCAAGGCTGGACCTCTTCCTTCCTGGCAGGGAGCAGCCCAGGACATCCTCCCCAGCGCAGTGCTGTCTGGCCCTGGCACAGATGGCTGCTCACTCCCAGGACTTTCGAAGCCATCTCCATCCAGGTGCTGGGAGCAGACGGTGCCTGGGGAGCGTGGGTGGAATTGGGGAAGGTTTTGCCATGGCTGGATGAGCGATTTGGTATCTCCAGGCTCCTTTCTCAATACCCCTCCCTGTGGATGCCCTTTTGGCAGCAAAATGTTGAATTTCCAGCGGGAACGGGCTTTTTCTCATAGGAGGGGCTTGAATTTGCCATGTCTGAGCTTTTCCCCAGTTGCAATTCCAGAGCGAATCCTTTTTCTTGTCCCTTTTGCCTGAGCAAAGGTCCCGTGAGACACTTTTCTCTCTTGCCAGGCAGGTTTGGGATGGCACTGTGGGATGAGCTGCTTGCCCAAAGCCATGCCAGAAACCTTACAATTTGTTTGAAAACACAAGATATTCAGCTTGTATCTCCCATAGGTGATTCCTATTGAAAGCAAGGGGGCTACAGCAAAGGACTGAGGGTACTGCAGGCTCAGCTCTGCTTTTTTAGGAAAGAAAATAAAAAATAAAGGCCAGCTGCAGATGTAGAGCTGGATTCAGACCTACCTTCAGGCAATGTTCTGCGTCTGCTAATTAACCTCCAGGAATTTAAACCCTCTTGCGCTCTAAAAAATAGCTGGATGCTAAAGTCATGTAAAGCCTTGCAGGGTTATTTTCTTTTCCCCCTTGGAGTCTGCAAGGGTTTTTTAACTCAAAGGCCAGCGTGTGTTTTCCTCTCCAGTGTTTAGGATGGGGCAGAAATTCCAGCCTGAGTCGGTGCCAAGGAAAACGTCTGTATTTATCACACAGGAATCATGCACGCCAAGGGTCTCTTCCAGTATTTTTTTTTTTATATTCACTGCGTGGTCGCTTAGCTGGAGCTTCCTAGATGCAAAAACCTCCCTTCCTAGATGTAAAAAACTCCCTGCCGTAGGCTAATCCTGCTGCTTTTCCAGCAAGGAGGAGGATGGGGACCCCGCTGGGAGCGGGGGGACCGCAGGCGGCGATGCTTGGTTGAGGTGATGCTAAGTGGGATTCCTGCCTCCCTGTAGAAACACGTAGCCTTTACGCTGATGTAAGTCAAAGAGGTTATATATTAGGATATATATGTGTATATATATGTTTCCCTTCAGTGAAGGATTGTAGCAATGTACTGAGCCTCTTGTGTTAGGTATTTATTATAAATTTCTGTTCGGGTTTGTACAGTAGCTGTCCGGAAAGGAGAGGGGAAAAAGTAAAAAAAAGAGAAAAAAAAAAAAGAAAGAAAAAAAGGAAATAATTAAAAAAAAAAAAAAAAAAAAAAAAGACTGTGTTTTAACGTGCTGCTCCCACATCCCCACTCCAAAACCCGTGGCAGGGTCAGAGTGGGGACGTCTCTGCTCAGCGTTTAACCACTTCGGTGTATGACTGGTGTCTCCCTCCTCCCTGGTACCCCCAGATCAGTGTGTAAACATAATAAATCCAACCCAAATTAAGCTTTGGACTTTTATTTTAAGGGGGGGAGGGGAATATAATTTTCTGGGTTTTAGCCTTTTGTTTGTATTTGTTTTTAACTTTGAAAAGTCTGTGACTCTGCCTTTACCCCTTCAATAAAGGATTTCCTGCCTCTTACCTCTTTGCATTTGTCTCTATTTGCACTTCTCTCAGGATATTTTTTTTTTTTTATCTCCATCCCAATACTTTAAATCTCCCCTTTCCATAACTTATTCAGCTATAAATAAATGGTTAATTCAGTTTTAAGATGCTTAAACCAAAACGTGACAGAGAAGACAAAACCCAGGGAGCAAAAATTATTCCCCCAGAAATTCTGAATTGTTTGGCAGGCTGCTTACGAGCACCTACCTCCTTTCTGTGCATACATACCTACAGATAATTCTGCTGCTTGCTAGGGGGACATACAGCCTAAACAGGGTGGAAACAGAGGGGATGCTGGCTCCTTCACTGAAGTATATAACAGCCACAGGCAGGGGGAACTTGGTGCTGTCTCTCTAGGTGCAGGGATGCATGCCACCCTATTTATAACCAGGTGTGACATTCGTTTTAGATGACTTCCCTTGGTGTGGGTACAGCCACGTCCCGGGTTGCAGCTCATTAAGGCAGCAGCTCGCCCTGGCTTTTCTCCCCACCTCTTTTTTTTTTAGCATTTCGTTGCCATCGCTGGGTTTGAGTTGAATAATGGGAATTTCAAACAAAGCGAAAGGTTTTGGGATGTTAACGAGTAGGGGGGGAGAAGTCCTTAATTAATCATAGCAGCGCAACCATTGTAATTTAACTCTTAAAAAAGAATAGTGGGATAAGAAATAAGCCTTATGGGAGATTCTCTGTCATTGTATCCACGATGTTACCCCAGAGACAGTGGGGACCAGTGCACAGAGATGCATTTCTCTGGTCCCATCAGGGGGAAGTATTAGGTCCCCTGGCTGGACCTCCCCCTCACCCCATACTGTGGATAGTGCTGCTCCCACTCAGTGTTAATTATATTTTATCAGTGTATTTCCTCATCCCTCTCAGAGGATGCAGGGTGCCACAGGCTGCTCCCCCATGCATGGACATCACCAGGTACGTGTGGAAATGGTCGTTTGCACTTTTTGCCCCCAAACCTCCTCCCTCCAAGGGCTGGGCTCTCCTCATCTCCCACCCAAGTTATTCCTGGATATTTGCTCCCCCTTGTCCTGGTGGCCTAGGACCATAACGCTTCTTTTCTGCTCAGCCACCCCATCTTACACTTTCGGGGTTAATGGATGCTGCGAGGAGCAGGAGAGCAGGCTCCGAGCACCACTCGGGAAACGGGAAGGCAGCGTGCAGGGTCCTGGGCCGGAGGGGTGCATGCACCGGAGCACCCCGTGTCCGGCAGGGGGGATGTGCATGGTCCTGAGCTTGGGGGTGCATGCACCGGAGCACCGGGGAGGTTGGGATGCACGGTGCTGGCCCCCGGGGGTGCACGCAGCGGAGCACCGGGAGGGTTGGGATGCAGGGTGTGCACGATGCTGGCCCCGGGAATACATGAACCGGAGGGGTTGGGATGCAGGGCGTGCACGGTGCTGGAGCCGGGGGTACATGAACCGGAGGGGTTGGGATGCAGGGCGTGCACGGTGCTGGCCCCGGGAGTACCTGAACCGGGGGTTGGGATGCAGGGTGTGCACGGTGCTGGAGCCGGGGGTACATGCACCGGGGGTTGGGATGCAGGGGGTGCACACACGGGAGCACCGCGGGGGCTGGGATGCAGGGTGTGCACGGTGCTGGCCCCGGGGGTACATGCACCGGGGAGATTGGGTGCAGGGTGTGCACGGTGCTGGCAGGCAGCTGAGCACCCCGTCCCCTGAGGACACGCACACCGGAACGCCCCGTCCCCATCGCTGCCCGCCGCGGGGTGCCCGTCTCGGCCGATCCCGCCGCCCCGCACCGCGCATGCGCCGCGAGCTCCCCCGCCCCCTCCCCATCCCCGCCGCCCGGGCCCCGCCCCCGCCGCCCCGCCGCGGTGCACTGTGGGACACAAACAAAGTGCCCGGCCGGGCGGCGCGGCGCGCGGGAGCTCGGACCGCCGGGACACCCCCCCCTCCTCCCGCCCCTCCCCTTCCCGCGCGCCGCCGCGTGCACGCACATTCCCCCCCCCTCCCCCTCCCCCCCCGCACGGTTCTCGCGGGGGGGCTCGCGCGCGGCCCCCCCCCCCTCCCTTCACGCGCCGCCTGAGGGGGAGGCGGCGGCGGCGGCACCGGCGGCCTCTTCCTCCTCATCCTCCTCCTCCTCCGCCGCCTCCCGGCCCGCCGCTATGGCGCACGCAGGGCCCCGGCGCGGCCACAGATAGGGGGCTCGGCCTCCCGCGCACGCCGGGCCGAGCCGGGCCCCAACCGACCGCAGGTAACCGGGGAGCGCGGCCGGGCCTGAGGCGGCGGGAGGGGGACGCGGGAGGCGGGGGGTGGCGGAGTGTCGCAGCCGGGGCCGTGGGTTCCCCTCAGGGGCGGGGGGACGGCGCCCCTGCGCGCGCAGGCGAGCGCCCACCCGGGGGAGGGCTTTGCCTGCTGCACCCCCGCGGGTCCGGCCCCCTTCCACCCCCTCCCCGGGGGCGGCACTGCGCGGCCGCACGTGTGTCCCCCTCCCACGGGGCCGTGTCACCGTGTCACCCCGTGCTGCCCCTCGTGCACGGTGTCCCGGGGCACACGCAGGCATGTGGTACTGGGGAGGGGGGTGTTGTGTTGTCTCCCGCGTCCCAGCGGGGTCCCTGCTGCCTCCCTTTTGCAGTGCGGGAGGAGAGGAGGGATTCCCACCGGCTCGCAGGCAAAGCTTGCTCTCCCTTTGTTGTTGTTTTTTCCCCTTTCTGCATGTTCCTTACTGCCCATCTGCCGGGGCTGACTGTGCTGCCTCTGCTCACACCCATGTCCACGCGTGACAGGGGTATCGCAGCGCTCATCTGCCAAGATCTGTAGCACGTTTCTCTTCTCTCCTCCCATGTATTCAGGGTTATTTTCCTATATATAAACATAAACATTGGCAGATGCTTGGCAGGGGGGTGTATAATCTGCTTCTTGCTTGCCGAGAGCTTCCTTTCATACACACAGAGCAAGGGTGCCACTGGCTTCCAAAATCTGCTGTGCTGCTTTCCACACACAGGTGTGCTGGGGAACGCCCCCCGTGCTTGGCCACTGTTAAACACACGCACCCCAGGAGCCTTCTTTCTATCTACGGAAAGCTGCTAAGTTGTGGGTTTTTTTCCACCCAAATAGACATGCAGATCTCTTCTACCAAAGCCTAAGGGAGGACTCCTCCAGCCCATCTCCTGTTTGCACTGTGGAGCTTGTTCTGCCTGCTGATGAGGGAGGGTCTGTCTATTCCTGCACATAGATATGCACACACCAGGGTGATCCCACTGCCGGCCTGCCCAGAGCATCCCTCGCTGTGTGTGTTTGCACACATCAGGGAAGGCACAGGCAGCATTTCACTGGTAGCCTTGGGGAAGCAGGCAGGCATTTCTCCTACATGCTTCCAGGGAGAAGGTTTCACTCTTTGTCCTTTCATGTCTTACATATTCCCACAGTCACCCAGGGGCAGCTGTTTCGGTGCCTGCCCCCCAGACCTCAGTGCTTCCTCTCTACACGTGCCACAGAGGTCACCCCTTCTTACCCATTTCTTACTTCGTAGCTGCCTGTTACATCTTTCATGACTGAGACTTTCAGCTCTTTTTCTTCTTGTGCCCTGCTGGTCCTGCAGTGTGGTACAGTCAGGTTAAGCCTACCTTGTTTTTTGTGTTGACTTTAGTTTTTTCTTTTCTGAGCAGTCAGCCAGGGTAAGAAGTAGCCTGCTTACTTCCTGGGTATCTGCAGATCCCAAATTGGAAATGGTGGGTCTAAAATTAATTCTGTTTCTCTTTTCTGGTCATATACATAATTTGTTGAGCACAGGATCTGTTCTGTTTCTAGAAGTCTCTTGCTTTCATAATTTTCCTCACCTGAGGTTCTTGGTTTGCCATACCCTCATAGGGAATTTCTCAGGTTTCCCAGTTATATGTTTGCTTTCTCTCTGTGCTGCTGCCTGACATGAGGCTTTTCCTTTTCCCCCCTCTTTTTTTTTTAAATCTTTATTTTATTTATCCTTGGGCTGTCTGGTACACTTAGCTTTTATTTAGGTGGAGGTCACCCAGTTCACCTGCCGAGTTGATCTCTGGCTTCTAGCTGCGTGTTTCTGTAGACTGAGTGACGTGTTGTTTATCAAGTGCGGGTCGCGCCTGCGGCACCACTCTGCAGACCCTGAAAGGTGACACTGTGTGAGAATGGCTTTAGTGCAGGCAGGTCACAGACTGGCATCCAGGAGTCTTTTAGGGTATTTTGGATGCAATGTGCTTTTTCTGCTGCCATCAAAGTCTCTTACTGCAAGCTTGACGTCTGCATGTAACGCAGATTCAAGGTGTGATGCACCTGGAGACCTTGTCTGGGTTTAAGTGCATCTATTTAAGGAGATGGAGCTGAACAAGTGTTAACCTGCTAGCTTAGACACAGCCCTACCAGCATAAATGCCTCCATTGATGTAAAACTGTTTATACCAGAAACCAGTTACAATGCTTAAGTGTCTCTCCCTAGGGACTACTTCTATTTAAACAGCTGTTTTTAATCCGAAACTTTAATTGGTGCGAACACTCCAAGCAGTCCCTTTCCAGGGGAAGGGAATTTCCAGCCCTACTTTAGTCTCCCCAGGTGGATGTTGCACGGACGCTGACTTGTCAGGAGGGAGGATCGCGCTTCGCTTTCCCACACGGGCGGTTTCATGCTGGGTTTGTTTACAGGGTGAGAGAATTCCTCCTCTTGTGACTGTGAGGTTTGGAGAGACGGGGGGAGCGTCGTGTATTTCTTCTGTCATACGTAAGAGAAGTAGTCAGCAAGTGAAACTGAATCCTTGCCATGTTTGTTGCAACAGGAGGTTAATCATAAACTCTGGCAACTTTTAAAAGGGGTGGTTTCGTTCTGCAGTGTCTGTAGCAAATGTGTGCTGTTAGGAGGGTCTGGTCAGCTGTTTGCTAAGAGGATCACAAGCAAATACAGCTTCCCCCGTGTGGGAAGTTGAACAAGCATCCAAATGTTTTTTTTGGTTGTATCCCATCACGTGCTCGAAGGAGGCTTTTTATTTTTGTGTCCTTCTTGTGGATGGCTGTGTGATGCCTGTGCTGTGAGCTGAGTGGTGTTGGTGTGACTGATAAGGAGAAGGTCTTGGGTAACATGGTCTGTTACGTATGATAAACTGCTTTTTCAATGGGCTTTGAGAAGATTTGAGTGTGTTTCTGTACAAAGATCTGAAGAGATGTGTAATTTCACTCCTTTTAAGCATTGTAATCTGCTAGCTTCGGCAAGAAGAAAGTCAAACTGACAAAGCAGTGATGCTCTTGTTGGCACGTGACGAGGAAGGAGATGTCCCTTGACGTAGAAGGGATTGTCTGTTGACATTCTTCTATCTCGCCCGGTTAGAAGTAGGTTATCCCTGCTCAAATTATGCAACTGTGCAGACAGCCAGACTTCAGGAATTCCAAATACTTCAACGCGTCAAGTGCTGACTTCTAAATTAAATGCTTCAGTTGCAGAGCGCTCTCATAGTCTGTCGCTTGAAATCCAGCATCAATCTTGGAATTGCGCGTGGCTGAAAAGGGACAGAAACTTAATTGGTTGAAATAAGAAGTTGAAGTACCTCACTCTCTTCCTGGCTGCTGCTGTTGCCTCGAAAGATGCAGTTTATGGCATATAGATCTAATTAAATAGTTGTGTACTTATTACTGAGTAAACATAGGAGTCCATTACTCTTAACTTGCCTTGGAGATCAAATTGATTCTTCTAATGGTTTCACTGGCTGAAAACAAACGTCCGGGACTGCTTTGTACAAGGTGCTGAAATGAAATGGTGGTGGCAGGGAGCGAACTGCACACCCAGTAAAATAATGGCATGCACACGTATGGGTGGGAGGAGGGGAATCGTAAACGCTCGGTGTTTAATTCTTACATTCCATGTAATCAAGTCAAGGAAGTGACTTAAACCGTGCGTTATTTGTAGATAGCGTGTTTTTAATGTATTCTGATTTAGAGCTGGGGAAATAATTATTTGACATGAACAGATTTATCAGAGGAGGTGAATGATGGGATAATGAGGAGTGCAAAATGTGTGTTGAGCTCAGCGTGTGGTCTGTGACAGTGGCCAGAAGTGAATCGAGGGGGGGAAGTGGAAGAGCACACGCAGCCAGCGCGGGAATCGTTCCTCAGTCCGTCTGCCAGCGCTGGAGGCCAGTCGTGTTCATAGTGCCTGGTGGACCTGTCTGTGGAGGACCTGGCTATGGATCTGCCTGGGCCTTTTGAGCTGTTAATACCTTTAGCTTCTGCAGCCTACTGTGCCATGAACCCCACAATTTGTGCAAAAATAATTCCTGCTGGGTTTTTTGTTTGTTTTAAACCCCATGAATGGTAATCTCATTGAGAGCCTCCTCGTTTTTGAAGTAAGAGAAAGAATAAAGAATCTTTTTCCAGTCATCACCTCATTTGCATTTTTATAGATCTCTGTCCTCTCACTTTTCTCTCTTTGGTTTTTATTTGTCTTTTCCAAGCTGTATTGTCTCAGTCTATTTAGTACATCTGTCTGTGGAGGCTGTTCTACATCCCTTTTGTTTCTTTGAGCTCTGCTATATTGTTTTGAGGCCATTTGACCACAACATTTGTTTGCTGGCTTTACCCAAGAAGACTGAATAAAGGCAGGTTTTTTTCAGTGTTGAGAGATGCTTTCTAATAAAGGGACACTTTGTAGCTCATCTGCGATAACATTATAAACATTTTCTGTGTGTCATGTTTTACATTCAAAAGTACAAATGAACATTGTAATTGTGGAGCTATTATAGTGGAAATTTAGTTACAGATCCTCCTGAAGATCTTCCTTTGGCCATACAAGGAAAGAAAGTTAGAAAGTGGATAGTTGCTGCTCACCTAATAATATGATTTGTGGATAAATATGAGGATTTTTAATTTTTGAGGCCAAGAACTCCTTTTAAGCTTTTAAGTTGATCTGCATAAATGAGTCACGAGGAAAATAAAGGGTACACATAGTGCTAAAAGGGTGATGACACAACCACATTCCTGCCTTGCTTAAACTTGTTCAGGATTCTTTACAGCCGCTTCCGTTGGAAAGGTGGCTGCTTGTTTATGTGTCTGTGACACCTTGACTAGCTGGCTGTGCTCCACGCTGTCTGGATCAGTGGTGCCTTTCTGCCTCTTCACATCGTACACAATGTATGGCTTGGCCTTGATCTCTCCCCTTTGCTCTTTACGCGGGTTTTTCTGTGAAAAATTCATTTATTGTAGTTAACGTGGTGCAACACTAATCTGAAATAAAAGTGAGAGAAGGAAAACTGTCTTTTTTTTTTTTGGTAATAAACCTGAGTGCTTCAAACAAGGAATCAGTTGACAGGTAAGCTTTGTGCTGAACTAGTAAAAACCAGCACTTAGCCAAATTTGGCTGTCAAAAACCTAATGACTGTGATGTGCAGTTACAGTCATTTGTTTCTGTAAAATGAGGAGGCAGGTTTGTCATTTTAAAAGTGATTAAAGCCTCGCACACAATAAGGTAGGAAGTGCAGCCTGGGGGTGATAGAGGAGAGGAGGCATTCTTCAGTTTGGTGGCTGTTGGCAGCTCCTGGGGTGTAACAAACCCAGTTAGGCCCTGGTTGTGTCTGGGAGGAAATGAAGAAGCCAGTGTGTGAGGAAGCACAGATAGTTTTTTGGATTGTTTTTTTTTTCCTTTTGACTCTTCCATGGATCTAATACAGTAGAGCTACCAAGAAAATCTTGATACCTACTGGAATATTTTGGTATGCAGATAGAAAAATAATGCCATTTTCTTGCTATTTCTTTCACATGGTACCACCAAAAAGGACTTGGAGACTTTTGCTTTTGTTACTCATTTGGTTGGCTTGACTAGTCTTTATGATAAAGTCTATTTTTCATAAGTTTATGTTGACGTGCTTCCAGAGCTTCTGAAAGTGAAGACTGAAATTTGGGGAAAATTTCACCTGAATTTGCACTGAGCAAAAGTGTAAAGAAGGTATTAAGGTCATGTAAAAATTACGTATGAACACTGTCATGGAAAGAGTGGTTAAATTTGAATGTGTGCCTCAGGGATGTGACACATCAGTCCATTCAGTATAATCTGATTATGTTCTGTCAGGCTTTCCTACCTGAGGATATGAAGAGGACTATGAATTCACTTGCTGCTTTTATTTTAGTGAAAAAAAAAAACCCAAATGGAGATTTGCTCATGTGTTGACGGCTCTGGCGTGCGCTCTCAGGGCAAACCACTGTTAAACTAGTGATCTAATAGTTTGGTTGAGTGATTTTTCAGGGAACTGGTGAAAACCAGAAATCTCAGGGCAGTGAATCTGTTGTGAAATGTCTCCATATGTTCTATCTAGTGAAGTTTGTACATTAATTTTTATTATGAGAATAAACGTAACAAGACCTTTCAGCAGCTACTAGTTGGATTGTTAAATGAGCCTCAGTTTTAAATACTATCAGAAAATATGCTTTTATGTGTTACATGGAACACTAATAAGAGATTCCTGCAAGGAGAAGTTCAAAGTGCCAAGGAAAGTGGCATTTATCTAGTTTACTCAGTCAACCATGTGAAAGCTATATTAGGTACGTAAAGTTTATACTTTGCACTGCAGCTTCAAAAAGGCAACAAGTTAAATCTGGGTCCTTTGAAGTAGTGAATGGTAACAGTCTGTCCTCGGAAAGAGCTGACTTCAAATGATCACACCAAAACTTGAAAAACTCCATTCTGGCTGGAGAATACAAGACTTGGAGGGGGGGAAGGCTATGGAAATGCACAGAGTTTCTTGCATGTCGTTAGGAATAAAGAAGTAGCCAGAATATTGGACCTGATAGTGTTCCTGAAGCTCTTTGCCTGTTCTGCACCAGGGGAATCTTATTTCAGAGTTCAGCTGGTTCGTCAAACATGGGGTTTGTCAGCAAACTTCAGCTGCGTAGAAAGGTACAAAGAAAACAACATCTCTCTTCTTTATGCATCCGTAAATGGCTTCAAGAAACATCTTCTAGCTGTTGCGTAAAAGCAGTCAGTGGCGTCAGATCAACAGTTTACATACAGCACAGGCTGCCGTACTGCCCTGATGAGTGTAATCTCTTTAAATTAGATCCTGAGATTAAGAACCGTCTTGCTGATCACTGCATTTAACGTATGCCCTATCAGTTCTAGCTCGTGCATGTTTCTAGCTGAAATGTCGCCTGGTGAAGTCAGATGCTCTGAAAAAGATCTAAGCATAGTTTACTTCACAGACACATCAAGGGGGAGCTGCGCAGAGAGCGCCGCCACCAAAAAAAACCCTCTTGAGAACCTTGCGGGAGGTTAAAATAGACATTGACAAATACCTGACAGAAAATGAAGTATTTAACTGGTCTGGTTGTTCTGTGGGCTTCTCAGTTTGCTATTTAATAGTGTGGAGATCTTTCTCCAAAGTCAATTTTAACTAATTGGCTTCCAGATTATAGCTCAGATCTGTTACTGACTCCCTCGTGTATAATGTCAAGGTTTTCATTTCATACTGCTGGATTTCCTGTGAATTTCCTGTTTCTAGGACTCCAGCTCTCAGTCATTTGTTTTTATGTGTTGTGCTGACAATACATCTTAACCTTTTCATCAGCATTTTCTGAGCCAGTGTCTCTACGGAAACGCTCAGAGATCATCGCTAAAACAAGTCCTTATGGCACTTCACAGGTAAATTCTTTAACCTGTTGTTTCAAGTACATGAATGACTTCTTGTTCAGCTGCCTCCTTAGCTGCTGTTTGTTTATTCGTCTCCTGCTTCTCACTAATAACCCTATATGTCATGTTATTCAAACATTTTAATGAAGTTCTCATCATATGTGGCATTTCCTTTTTTTCCTGAAAAATAGATTATCAAGCCAGTTTGACGTACTTGAGCTTCAGTAAACACAGGTGGTGTCCCATTTTCTGTTTGTTTTCTTACTCTTCATTCTTCTTTTCCCCAGATTGTTTTCATTTAGCCAGATTTCTGCAGTTGTATACAAACACCTATAATCATGTATCTTGGAGAGACGAAAACATCTCTATATTTTTAAATAATAAGAGCTTCTACACTAAATATTTGAGGGATAGGATTAACACAGTGTTAGTGTTGCCAGGCTTACTGGCAGATGTGTACCATAAAATGTGATGGTCTTTGAACAATCCTTCCTCTTCTCCTGGGACGCTAACGCCTTTTTCTTGAGAATTAAGATATATGTTTGTAATCCCAGCAGTGCCTAATGGAAACATTTTCAGATTGACTTCTAATGAAAGGAGTGGTAACATGTTTTACACACCTACAACGTGATCTTTAATCTCCAGGTTTTATCTAGGCTAGGAGTTGTAGCTATGCTTTAATCTTCTTGCTGTATTAATCTAGGACACTCAGTGCCTACAGACAGAGCTCTCCATTGTCTGTCGGTGGTTCCCAAGCTTTTTTTGTACAAGCTGTTGTCAGCTCTCAGCTTCTCCCGTCAGTCAGAAGGGTCTGCTGTTGGCCATCAGTCAGGAGAAACTCTTGCAGGCTGCTTCCTACAGGTCATATATATGGGATGATAAGGGACAAGAGTAAATCCAGAAGTGTCACTTTCAGGAGGAGATGGCAAGCCAGAGCTGCACAAGTCTGCTGCAAGTATGTGGCTGCTGGTAAACTTAATGAATGTGGCCTTGGCATCTGTAACCTATTACGGGCAGGCAGAGTACTTAATTCTGCCAGACGCAGGGGTTGGAAGAGCTCCTTTCTGAGTTCCAGGACATGCTTGGGGCTTTCAAATAGATACAGTCTGCAAAGGGCACGCTGTAAGATGTGTTAGCCCGAACTGGTGAGTTCCATGTCTTGTTCTGGTCCATCACTGGGAAGTTAGTGAAGGTTTGTGGAGGGACTGTTACTGACAGATCCAGCTTGATTTGGGTGTGTTACCAGGGTCTCTAATAAGATACTTTGGCTTCTCTCACAGGGCCCTTCAGTTCTGTTCAGGTCAGCTCTGAGGCCAGCTGCGCTGGGTATTAGATGATAAACTGCGGGGGTGATGAGTGGCTGGGAGCCACGGTATCTCGAAGAGGAGGGGTATCTGCTCCCTCTAAATTCAACACTCAGCTGAAGTTCCAGTTGCGCAAGCCGGACTAAGGTAGCCTGTGCTCTGCTGTGAGGGGGAAGAAGTCTGTTGTTACTGCAAAAATGACACCCTGAACTTTCCCTTAAAATGTATATGTAAATGTTTTCTAATTTTGTCCTTTCAGAAGCATTCTGTTGCAACTGAGCTACCATCTCAATTTACAATAAAACCATTTTTGTAGAATAAATGGCTGGGTTTGGCACCCCGCTGCTTGTCTCGATGCTTTCACCAGCTCTGAGAATTAAAATGCACCTACCAGCCTTGCGTCATGCAAATCCACTTTTCCATCATCCGAGCTGTTCTTTTCCTATCCACATTAAAGATTAATGCTTTCAATAGCAATGATAACATGAGTCAGTGCTGTAACTGTGATGTAGGACTTTGCCATGCCCTCACACAAATGCTTTTTGTGAGCAACGCTAATGGTAGTCAATGGCCTCAAAAGCTCTGGCACGTGAGCCTGTCAAAAGTGGTGTGCCAAACCCCCTGTTTTTACAAAATAAATGGCTTTGTCTTATCCAATGCAGTACTTCTGGAGTATGTAGGAAAAGCACAATGCAATTTTATGTGCCTTCTGCTGTGAAAGGGAATATTACTGCTGACAGTAAATAGATGGATTATAGTATTTCAGGTCTTCAGCTTGCTAGGTGAAGTTGCTCTCCCAATAAAGCTCCTAAGTGGAGTTCTCCAGGGTCACTTGTCTCACTGTTGGTGGTTCTTTGCTGGGCAGACAGAAGTCTTCTGCAGGACTGTCCAATGTGCAGCTCAATGCCCTTGTCCAAGAGCAAAAGTCCCCCACGAACTCCTTAAAACAGAAAATGCCTGATAATTGTCCTCTTCTGTGAGGCAGGGAGGAAAGGAACACAGGAGCCATTTCTTGGGGTATTTTGGTGGGAGTGGTTTGGGGAATAAAAGTCTGGTTGCTGAACAGAGGGACCAAGGACTGGGTCAGCCCCAGTACCGAATGCTTCTGTGTTTTTGTGGGGTGTAGTGTCCCCTCAGCCTCCATTTATAGACTGCAGCTCAGTATCTATTTCAGGTTTTAACATAAGGGTGTTGATGAAGTAGCTGACTTAACAGGAGCTCCTTTGTGCACTTTGAGTTTGAACTGTGCTGTCCTAGAGGAAATTGGAGTTCTGAAACGCTGCATACTTCTCTGGGTGGTTCATTTCCCTGGTCCAGTCTCCCACTGCAGCTCAGGGTTCCAGGTTTGCATTCCATGGATTCCAGTACACCAAAGTGAATACTGCACATTGACGTAATTTTGAGCACAGAAACCTTGTGTTTGCCTTCTCTTTTTTGCATAAATACCGTCAGGCTTGGCAGTGGTGGGCTGAGTTCAAACGAGGTTTACTGACCTGACTTAAAATAGGGTTTTAAACCAAGTTTAGAAAGTGCTGGTGGTGTGTTGGAAACGAGAACAGTTTGGCAGCTCCAGCCAGCAGCCTTGTCAAATGGAGCAAGGCAAGATTTGTAGTGGGAGACAGTACCTTTTATTAGGCCAGCTGGTGTTGGGGGAAACAGATGCGTGTTTAGATACACCAGTGTTTCAAGTCTGAAACAGAAAATAGCAAACTTGAAGTTAAGTACACACTGAGAGCAGGTGTTCTAATTCAATGATAAACTTAATTATACTAACCAGTTAGTTTGAGGGGAGCAAGGGCTGCTGGTATCGATGCAGCACAGTGAGAAGGTGGTGGTCCAGGTTGCATGTTTATCCCCACAGAAGATTTGTCTGTGCTTAGGCTGCTACCACTGTTTGTGGGTTGGTGCTGTAACCAGTGCCCAAGAAGTGGTCTGGGTTAAAAATAAATCATATAGTGTGTATATATATATATATAATTAGTGATCTGATTTACGCCATGGCCTCACAGGTGAATGAGTGTTCATGAGCACGAGGATGGGAATTTCCTAAGGTTTTTGGGCACATGTGAAGTCTGTTGGTTCTAGCATTCAGAAAAGTGTTTTGATGATATTTTGTAAGTTGCCACGGGTCAGGATAGAGAGGTTGAAGGTGGCCTGGTAGTTTTGTGGTGCTGAAAATTATAAACTTCTGTTGTAAAATGATGTAGCTAAGGGAGAAACTGAACATAAACAGCTCTGAGTTTATTTCACTGAGTCTTCCAAAGAAAACAGGATTATTATAGGTACCATGTTTCAAAAGCAATTATTTGAGCCATAAGGTTAGGCAGGAGGTGAATAAGGAACTAACTTTTGCCTACATGGAAGTAGGTAAGCAATCCTTTTCAATTCTGCTACATTTGCTTTTCATTTACACAACATAGTGTACACTTTCACCTCTTCACTGTTTCCAAGCAGAGAAACTTGACATGTGTTTAATCATTGTCCCAAAACAGTGTATGTCAGTTGGTAACTTGCTAAAAGTTGTTTTTCTGTAGTAGGAGGAGGAAGAATGAGCTAAGTTACTTTGAACTGCTTTAAAGGTCAGGTCTGCATTAGTGGTTGTAGGATTAAAAAACCCCCTAATTTTCAAATGAATTGTACAGAGTCTTTAGTATATTAGCACTTGCCTTCAGACTGGTTTTGGCTAATAGTGGAGAAAATTTTCCTTGCTGTGGAAGCCCTGAAGTGCTCACTTTTTAATCCTTGCCTTGTCCAGGGATCCACTCTTTGGCAAGGTGCTAAATCCCCACACGTTTCCAGCACGCACTGGAAAAACCATTCTCTTGAACTGTGAGTGTCTGCAGCAGAGTTAAATACAGCTCTGCTACAGGCTGAAGTATCCCCCTGAGAGTATTTTTAATTTCACCATGTTTCTCTTGAACTTTGAAATACTCTCATGTGTTGTGGGGCAGGGTATGAGCGTGTGGATTGTGGGGAGGAGGAGCCGTGCTGCCAGCAGCTGGGGAGGAAAAGCAAGCCACCATTTCTTGGACACCAACCCCAGTCCCTGCTTGGAGCATTGTTGATGGTTTGTGGCTTGAAGATGAACAACTTTTCCAGCTCCAGCCCACTTATCACTTAGTTTATATGTGCATCTTGTGCTCCCCACCCCAAACATTCCCAAGGAACTGTGTATATTTAGTTCTAGTTTATGGTTCTTTAATCACTCCTGAATTTAGCACCTTTTTTTTCTAACAACTGCTGTCGTGGACTGTCTAATAACCAGTAACAAGACATGATGAAATGTCATTTGAAAATGATGATCCAGAGATGTTAGACTTGAAGTTGTAACGTTGCAGCCCTTTACTGTCTTTCATCACTGTGACTTAGCACAGCTATAACAGTGCCCTCTGCCACTAAAAGATTAACAGAGAGAATCGGACCGTTTTACAACCTGGCTGAGCTTTACCATGCTCATCTTTTCACGTGGAAAATATTTTCATATTGTTTAAATTGCCTTCTAAAAATATGTGACGTTTTCATTACCTCATTAACTATAAGGAACGGGTATTGTTCCCCCTCCCCAGCCCTCCCCTTTTGATTTTTCCAAAACCAGCATGCATACGCCCTTTGTCCACACTGAAGCCTGTGTAGGAGCCACTTGTTTGAGTGGTGGTGTCAGTGCAGTGAGGGGGAAGGTGATTTTACAGACGTGACTTAACAGAGCAATATCCCACATTCGTGGCAGGCACGCTACTCCTGTAATAAATTTAAATCAATTTATTGCATGTCACTGACTTCCGCTATTTTATTTTAAATTCTGTAACCAGATCAAGGTCAAGGAAGCAAAAGATGAAAGGAGAAGGGGAAAGGAAGCCAGAAGAGGGGAGAGGCAGGCAGGAAGGGGGGCGCAAGACAAGGAATGGTTCAGAGCAGGGTAGCAGAGTAGAGCTCTCCTGCTTGGAGACTGGAGGGATGAGCATTACTCACTCAGCTGAACAGGGAAGGAACAGGGTTAGTCATCTGGGCATAGAGGAATTGGGAGTATGCTTACTTTGATTTTTCTCCTTGTTTGTAATTCTGTGTTGATACTATTTCTAAGTACTGGAGATACCATTGGTAGTCCTTGCAAATGCATTATTGTTTTTGTAGCCAGCTGCTGAACAGAAGTGCTTCTGGACTTGTGATGTGCCAGGGAACTGCTGTAGCGACTGGGAATTCAGAGGGAAGGGTATCCCAAGGCCGATTTAGAAGCTGCTGTTACGAGAGTCTCCTGTAGTGTTTTAGTCTGAGATCGATTAAATATGCTTTTAATTTGATTCATGCTGGAGGACAAACAGTCTGGATCTTCAGATGCCTCTTGAGGTCGATACGTTTTCTTTCACTGAATGGAGTGTTTTGCTTGTGCTTAACTTCTTCCTCTGCAGTAGTGTGAAAAGTCATTTTAAATCCAAACAGCCCTTATAGTTTCACTGAGGCTTCACATATATTCTTAAGTGTGAGTTAATCTGTTCTCTCAAATAGATATTTTTCCTCTGTCTGAAAGGGTTTGCAGCATCACAAGTGAAATGGTAGGAGCAAGAAGCAGCCAAGTGTAAATGTCTGTAGAACAAAGTAGGCTCTGACAGCTGCCATTTAAATATGTGCTAAGGCTGGTGAGATTTGTGGTAAGTTGTTCCAAACTTGTGGTGCTCTTTATATCTGAGAAGCTCCACATGAGCAATTTGCAAGCGTGGTGTGTTTTTGCATATGTGTAAGAGAAAGGAGGAGGATGATGTGAAGAAGCTGGCTGACTCCAGGAAATAATCAGATCCAATTATGTTGTTGATGTTTAACCACCAACTTTACTGAGATGATATTTCTATTTCATGTTAACTGTGCGAGTCATGTGGAACACAGAAGGCTTTTCATGGAAGCTTGGGGGAGGCCTTAAGAAGGTGAAACATAGTGGCTTATGTTTCCTTTACAGTGAAATAGTTCAGAAATAATTGGAGAAAACCCAGGAACTGATTTTTCTTGTTTGGAGATGTTCCACTCTGCAAGTAGAGACAGCCTTGGTGGCCACAGAAGTTCCACTGCAGAGGATGCCTGGGCACACTGCACCTAGCTTGGCACAGTGTCTTTCCCCTGTGTATTGTAGAGGGAGTGAATCGTGGATCAGCTTCATCCTTCTCAAAGCAGAGGCATTTAGTTTTCAGGTGCTGCTGCAGCCTTAAAACTTGCAGACAGTGTGGGGTGTACAGTCCCTTCTACTCCTTCAGGACCTTGCACAAAAACCAGGCGTTTGTTCCCGCCTGTAGATGAGAACTGGTCCCCAAAGAAGGCGGTTTTATATTTTTCAGAAGAAAGAAATTGCCCTCCTTATATTATTTATCACATATATAAAATCAATTTGCATGTATTTGATTTAAACCTAAACTTTCCTTTGAGGTTTATAACCCATTGTGTTTTTGAAGGCGTTTTCAATAACTTCTCATCCTAGTCCAAAAGTATTTATTAAGAGCAGCTTTAGGCAATCAGTACCTGTACTACAGCGGGAAAGCAGAGCTATTGGCAACTGTTATTTTATGTTTACTAGCTTGAACTCTGTCCTCTGAAAATTCGTGCTGTAGTTTCTCTAAAGCTTTTCTGGTATTAAATACCTTCTCTGGGAGATTTGCTTGTTCCTGCACACTTGTAAGGGGACCCAAGCTAATGTCTTTTCCACTTAAAAGAAACATTTGACAAAGCCTGTCAGGTTTAAGAACCGTGAACAATAGTTTCCTGAGCCCAGAAAATGAAAATATGGCTTTCTTACACAGATGATAGTTTCCAAAACGCTTTCTTTTTAGTATCGCAGACATTTGTTTTTCTCTAAACTGTGTAAAGAATTTGTTTTGAGTGGGCAGCAGCAGAAATGTGGGAGATGAGATCAGTGATAGATCACAGATAATTTGATCTGTGGTTTTGAAAATTGCAAGTAGGCAATTGCATTTCTGTAGAGTTAGTCCGTGGCACAGTCTGGATCCTGGAAAAACCTGACCCTAGAGAATCCTGCTCATCATACAGAGTCTTACAATCGTGAAGCCACTTTGCTTTTGCTTTCTGAGATGAAAATGACCCTTTTCCTCTTTGTTTTAGGGTACCTGTGATCTCTCGTATGTGGAAAGAAAGCTAAGCAGAAAGGTGAAAAAATGGGTGTTAAAACATTCACTCATAATTCCCCTGCTCATAGTCAGGAGATGCTGGGAAAGCTGAACATGCTCCGCAACGATGGACATTTTTGTGATATCACCATCCGCGTCCAGGACAAAATCTTCAGGGCGCACAAGGTGGTTTTGGCAGCCTGCAGCGACTTCTTCCGTTCCAAACTCGTCGGCCAAGCAGAAGATGAGAGCAAGAGCGTGTTAGACCTGCACCACGTGACAGTGACTGGTTTTATACCTCTTCTGGAATATGCTTACACTGCAACACTATCTATTAATACAGAAAACATTATTGATGTGTTGGCTGCAGCCAGCTACATGCAGATGTTCAGCGTCGCGAGCACGTGCTCGGAATTCATGAAGTCCAGCATTTTATGGAATACGCCCAACAGCCAGCAGGAGAAGGTGCTGGATGCAGGACAGGAGAACAGTGCAAACTGCAATTTTACTTCTCGAGACGGCAGCCTTTCTCCAGTTTCTTCCGAGTGCAGCGTGGTGGAGAGAACCATTCCCGTTTGCCGAGAGTCGCGAAGAAAGCGCAAAAGCTACATAGTTATGTCTCCCGAGAGCCCCCTTAAGTGTAACACACAAACAAGTTCCCCCCAAGTGCTGAACCCTTCGACTTCTTACCCAGAGTCCAGAAATCAGCCTGTAGACTCATCCTTAGCTTTTCCCTGGACTTTTCCTTTTGGAATCGATCGAAGACTGCAGTCTGAGAAGGTGAAGCAGGCTGAGAACTCTAGGACTTTGGAAATGCCTGGGCCCTCTGAGTCCAACAGAAGAATTGCTGATTACGTGACTTGTGAGAGCACAAAAGCCAACTCTCCCCTTGTGATTGAGGAAGATGTGCGTGTCAAAGTGGAAAGGTTGAGCGACGAGGAGGTTCACGAGGAGGTATCGCAGCCCGTCAGCGCATCCCAGAGCTCTCTGAGCGACCAACAGACAGTTCCTGGAAGCGAGCAAGTGCAGGAAGATCTCCTGATCAGCCCACAGTCTTCCTCTATAGGTATGACCTTTGCTGGGGTGAGATGTATGTACAAATAGGTATGTGTGCACTTGTCCTTTTATTGGAGGGAACCTGCTTCGTGTTTTTCATGCTTTATTTTTGTGAAACTGCATTTTCTTTCCTGGTTAATAAAATGTTATGTATAAAACCCTGGTGGGGGGACAGGGCTTGGAGCTCTTTAAATAACTTTGCAGAAGGGAGCCGAGAAAGGTAAGCCTGATGGTAGACCTCCTTATTCAGGAGAGATTGATAAACCCTTTTTACCTCTGGTTGGTAGATTGGGGAAAGTAATTCTGTTTTCAGCAGTGTGCAAAGGCATGATCTCAGCTGAGCTTCAACACCAAATTTGCAAGACTTGTGTCTGTAGCCACAGAGGGGTGGAATGATACTTTGCATCAGACATAAAATCTTGTATAATCATGACAGAGAGCCTTTGTAAGAAGATTTGCAAAATAAGTGGTGGAACACTGTCATCTTAATGCCCCAGACGAAAACAAAACTGCACAGACATAATATTGAGAATCTTTCCATTTCTGTGGGATTTGGTTCTCAAGTTGCTTCTTCAGATACTGCCAACTGCTGAGAGAAGCCTTTTTTCCATGAAAGACAATTTGAAGCCAGTTTTGGGTTCTTCTGGAAGGCTGTTCTTTATTAATAGCTAATACTTAAAGGTTACTGTAGCAATCCTTTTTTCCCTCTTTGCCCAGAATGCATTGAATGGCTTTTAGTAAGTCAGAAGATAAGACTTTTGCAATATTTCTGGTTTAATTACCATTTTTTTGCCCAAGTCAGCTATTTTGCTTTCACTTAAGCAGTTTGACCTGTGGTCGGTAGAGTTTGTTTACTGAAAGCTTTTTAATAAAGCCTGTTTTATTTGAAGACCATAAGAATGGCAAATGGCGAATGTCTGCTTCATTCAAATACTGAAGACATGAAAGGCTGCTTCAGCTAATTAAATAAATAAACTGCAACAAAGTAAATAAATGTGGCCTAGTAGCCTGCATTATTTGTTTGGTTTGGTCAGAGTAACGCTGAAGAAAGTGAGTGTTAGATCAGTCTGACCATTCCAGGATTGCAATATATAATCAGTGTTGTTAAACTCTTCAGGTAATACTAAAAAGAAATGAAAATAGTTTCCATTTTCCCCATCCTTCAATATTTTACTTTGTTGTTTTTTGTTCCTGGGTTTGTGTAGCTCATGTGTTGATATTTTAGATTGGTAATGCTTTTTCCAAATGAAAATGTTTTATTTGCTGGAGACAAGGCTGTTTACCTTTTCTGAGAAGCAGACTTAATATCAGTTTAAATATAAATCTTTAAACATGCTTTGCCAAAATAGCTCATAGATTAAAAAATAGAAGAAACAATTTGTTTGCTGGGTAGTCTCCAGGAAAAGTGGTCCTTGCTCAAGAACAGGTTTAGTTTGGCTCAGTTTTTAACTCATTATAGTAGGAACTTCAGAAGGGCTTTGCCATGGCCATGTGATAAGAGATGCAAATGGTTTCAACAATGTAATTGTACCATCACAGACAAAATATAACAAGTGGAAATAATGATTAGGGAGAGTTAAAAATAGCATATCAAGTGAAAGGAGGGGCTTTTACCAACTATAAATAATCATACCCTGGCAGCTTAATAGAACAAACTGAGTATAAACTCTAGATTACAGATGAGTAACACATGATCTATGGAAGTTTTCAGAGGACATCTCTTGGAGTCAGAAATACCAGAAAAACTGCATGATCAGAAATGGCTTGAATGAATTGGAGAATGTGAGACAGAGAGAGGTGCCACTGAATGCTATAAAATCTCCTTTTTGACCAGAGTCTTAGCGTTGAACAAAACGTACTTTGAAACATACTCCAGTAGCCAGGCACTTTATTGAACTCTGCTCTTGCTGTAGCTGGTTGCCTGAAATGATTTCTGTTGACAACCAGTTTTGCACATCCGTCTTCAAAAGCTGGTTTGAAGCCACATGATGTTTGGGGAAAGTTTTTCCATTTCCTATTTCTTATTCGAGGTTTTGTAGCACTGAGGTCCTGTACCTGACCATCTGCACAGCATGGAGCAGAGGATCTGAGGCTTTAGTGACTATAATGTTCAAGTTTATATATCTGTTATTGAGGATATTAGTACAGCATGTTCTTCCTTAAAATGGCTGCAGAGAGAAAAAAAAAAAAAATGCTAGCCCCAAACCTTCAAAGTACAAATCTGTTCTTTGTCCTTGAATATGTTTGAATTAATATTTAATGGTCTTTGCCTAACATTATTAACTCACCTCATAATAGTTTTTATTCACGTTTTGCTCTAAAAAGAAACAGTGCTCTTGCTTTTCAGCACAGTTCACATGTACCTAATATATGATAAGGTACACTTTGTAGCTAGAAAGCACTTTTTACCTCCCTAAGATGTAGTGCCTTATGCAGTAATATAAAAACTCCAGTAAATGGAGGCAGCAAGATATGTTAAAGTACAGCTTTCTCTTCCCTGAACATATTTCCCTTGTATAATTGCATATATTTATCTCAGTGTTTTATAGTGCGTTTATAAAAGCATTCCCTGCCTCTCCTTCTGATATTTCAAAAAGCTCTTACTCACTCTTTGGGCAATTTCAAGAATTGTTCATTTGCAATTTATTATATTTGGAAGCACTTTATAATACGGAAGGAGACGTGAAGCGAGGCCCTGATAAATAAGTCATTATGGTTACAACAATAGCTATGTCTGAGAAGATATGTTCATAACTCATTAACACGGTTTCCATTTGAGAGGTGAAGGCATAAAATTAAACCAGAGAGCAATCGGGCTTATTTTCCAGTAGACTTTCAGTTAAGTATTTATATAAGAACATTTTCTGCTTCTCTTTCCACGTCTGTGTTCCTTCTCTTTGGTTTTCCATTTTGTCTTTGACACTTGTTGTAGACAAAACGATACTGGATTTTCCTAGTGGGCTTTAGTTTAGAGAAGGGTCTGCTCCCTACACTCAGCTTAAAGAGGGAACAAAACATGGTTTATCTAAGTGGTCACATGTAACCAAACTAGAGGATATAGTCAGTGATTGAATGCCAGACTCCAACTGGTGATGAGGGAAGCAACAAGCAGACCCATCAGATGAATGAAGTCATAGTTGTGCTGTAGTGCTGCATTTACCTTCAATTCTGTTTCCAAAACCCACTCGAGCTACATTTGCTGGATTGTTGGTGCACTGAGCAAAGCTCTGGAATGGGTTTTTTTTGTATACATTTCTCTTACAAATTGGTCTCTTTTGTGTTGCATTTCTAATTTCTCAGAGGGCTCTTCCTGTCTCAGCATCTTATCAATAAATAAATACATATATGGAAGATTTGGAACACAAAAGCAATGTAGTGTAGCAGGATTGAACTCTGTATTGCTCAAGAAATCTTGAAAATTGATGAAGTAGTCCCTTTAGGTGAAGGTAACATTTCTGCTTTACAGTGTTAGTACTGCATGTATTTTGAAAACTCTGGCTGTATTTAATATAGATTCCTTCCATTTTCTAGGTGTGCCAAACATTTACCCTTTATTGAGTTGTCCTTTCATTAGATGATCTGTGCAGAGGAGAAGTTGAGCTGGAACATGTTGCTTCTGGGTTTTCTAAGTGATTTTCCCCAGATGATTTTAATATCTTATCACCCAGGAGGCAGTGTCTCTCAGATATTTAGGAAAGCAATCTTTATGTGTATTTACCTGCCCTCCCCAACCCTTTCTGAACACTTATTTGCATTAAATTGCCCTTTTTTCTTTGCCTAGGCTCAATAGATGAGGGGGTTACGGAGGGATTGCCCACACTCCAGAGTACCTCTGGCACTAACGCTCACGCAGATGATGATGATCGGTATGTACCAATGTAACGTGCAAACTGTTTTGCAGCAAGTGCTGTGCTGTAATTAACCCACCCAGCCTTAGTCCCTGAATGTTTAGTTGTTCATACATCTACTTCTCTGTGTTGATCAAAGTACAATCAGTGCCTGAAGGATCAGATGCTTTACCAAGAATGTAGGTGATGAAAGTCAGAATTTGCTTACTTGTTGCTTTTCATTTCCCATCTATTTCCAGGCAACACTGATGAGGAAAGATATTCATGTTCTTGCTGTTTCTTCATCACTGCTCTTTATAGATAGATCGATAAATAAATAAATAAATAAGAAGTGTGAACCTCCAGGAGTTGTTCCAGAAACTGTGTCAAGTGAAACTCCCTACAGAGATAACTATCAAGAGCTGCATTTTCATAGCTCCCCAAAATCTTTCCTGTCGTTCTCATCTAAAACCTGTCCCATTGTAGGATTAAATCTGAAGGGAAAATAAGTGCCTAGGTAAGAATTTGTGTATGACAGAGAAAATTTTACCTATCTGCTAACAAACCTCGGTATAAAAGTAATACAAAGCACTTTGGGTTTGAATTGATAGTAGAAGCACATGTTGCATTAGAAGTAATCCAGGTTTTTAAAGCTAGAGTTCTAAAGTAAAGTAGCATACATTTTTAAAGTGGTGGATTATTTCAGAAATTTCCTATAAAATTGCAGAGCAAACTGCATAGAAAATTCAAAAATGTATAAAATCCTTTTAACACACTGAAAATTCCCACTAAGAGATCTCTCACACAGAGAAGCAAAGAATATTTGCCTTTAGTTTAAGTCTAGAGATTCTTAGAATGTCAGAATCAGTTGTGTGTGGATGATGCAAATTCATGCTGAAAAATATCTATCTGAGTGTGTATATATTTTATTTCCATTCCTAAAAAAAAAGCAGAAGACTGATCCATCTAAAGGTCTTTCAATATGACATCCTTACCAGTGTGGAAATAATCATAAATATTTCAAAATTTAAGAAGTCTTATCTCTTGAGTTTCTGTGTTAAATAATTAACATCATTAATTAGTCCTCCTCCATTATCAGGGTTTCATAATCAGCAGGTCATACGTGGTTGTTGTCAGCTTAGTAGGCACACAGGAATCTGTGAAGTGTTCAAACTACTGTTTCACAGTGAAGTCTGCTGTATTCTTTCTGTGACATTTCACATTTGGATTGCAGTACACTTTTCCAGCATAGCTCTGTAATTCAGCCTTGGCTGGTTTAACAGTTAGTCTCTGTATCAGTTCGTGGCTGCATTTAAAAAGGAGTTGCAAAGGCTCAATTATAAAAGATCTCTCTGATCCAATATAATGACAACCTCTGCTTCCCTAAAATAATTGTTATTTACAAATAGAGAACATTTCTAGGCTCACTGAGGGTTTTGGCATTCACATTTGTGAGAGTTTAGTTCTACATAGTTAAATATGTATATAATTTCTTGATGAAAAGAAGGAAGAATTTCAAGTAGAATATTTTAGCATCGCAGTGAAAACATTTTAAACCTGTCTCTTTATCTGGCTGTGACAGAAATTCTCTGAGATGTTAGACGAATCTCAACTGTTAAATGCCACATTTATCACAAATTGCAAGTCATGAAAAATGGAGTGCATGGGGAAAAAAGAAGCAGGGGAGAGAAAATAAGATAGTGTTTCAGATGTAATTTCTTCATTGTGCTGAGGTCCACAGTTACGTCACCAAGAGGTATTTCAGCCTGCTCGCAGTGTAAGGGTGGAAAAAGACATGCCAGTCACTGGTAGCTGGAGAGCCTCGTGGTTCCCATTGTATTTGCTTTAACCAGCCTTTCTCATCATCAGGTTTTTATGCAGGAAAAAAAAAAAACAAACCCACATTATTTTAAATTTCTTCTTGGGAGATTGTCCCCATAGCACTTCTTTCTGTTTCGCTTGCAGGGAAGCTGGCACCGGTACAGGCTTTGAGGATGAGCTAGCCCAAGAAAGCTGGAAACAAAAGCAGAGCTGTGGCTCCGAATTCCTGCCCTAGTTTGAGTGTCCCCCTAGAAAGCTCTAGGAGCACTTCTGCTTCCTCACAGTCCCCTAAACAGAAGTGAGGGAGGACCTAAGAAACACGTTACCAGAAGATGAAGTTCTCTAGAAAGCAAGTCAAATGTCGCAAAAACCCAAAATGTGTTTCTATTTGAGCCAACATGTGTATACCTATATCTCCATCTAAGAGCAGGTGTTCTTGCTGCCCAGCCAGTCATCCCTTTATCACCCCTGCATTGCAGCTGTCGCTTCTGGTGGCACGTAGCTGTGAAAATTTTAATTGTGAATTCTCTAGTCAGCTGAGCATGAGGAAGGGATTTGCCCCTTAGCCAGCCTGCACGACATTTGGCAGATAGAAGATGAGGGGAGAGTTGCCCACCCTAGGCCCAAATCAGTTTGGCTATCTGATTATTAGGTTATTATGGCAGCTGGACTTCTGTGCCTCATGCTTCTTTTGCAATGTTTTTCTTCTTATTAATATTTATTTTTGGATAACAGACCTGTCTGTTAGTCTTGTGTTGATGGAGTTTTCACTGATAAAGTGGAAAGCGTGTGGTCATACCAACTCCAGAGACAAAACTAGTGTTTCCACATCAGAGTAGAGTATAATCTGTTCTTTGTCTAGTGATCTTCTCATAAAAAGGAACAGAAGTGCCAGAGTTCGTCAGAAATTTGGTTAGGCAAATCAGAACCAGTGTTTAAAAATACTCATTTATTTCAGGTGCATTTGGTGAACTACCAGTTGACTTTTTTAGACCCTTAAGTGGCAGTGAACTATATTCTGTGAGGGCCAGGATATGATCTTTCCTCTTGCAAATGTTCCCTTTAGCAAAGATCAACAAGTCTGTCAGCATCTATATTTTCCACAGCTCTCTACTGTGTATAAAAAGAAATGAAGGACAATAAAATTTCTTCCTTAGAGCAAATATTCCAGTTCCATACGAGACCAGAAATCCTCCTGGGTTTTACAGGCTGATTGATACTAAACTCTTTTATCTTGTCTGTATTGAGAGATACCTAGTGCTCTTTCTCTCCAGATAAATCTTACAAGTGGAACTTTTGCCACAGAGAGCCATCATTGTACTCGGAATTCACATACCCAGTTCTCATAGTGGTACTGACATCCATTTCCAGAGTAGATGGAGACAGTTAAGGTGTTGATTTTAAAGAGATGGTCCTAGCTCGTGTCCTCCTGTGCTGATCTGATCTGTGGATTTTTATATGATGCGTAGGAAAGCATATTTGTGCAAGCTGCATGTTTCAGTCCTTTGAGTGTTAGAAGTCTGTAAATCCAGCCTGACCTTGAAACCAGCAATCTGGGCTCAAGATGGAAGCAGTCCAGCAAGAGTTTGTTGAGTTAGGGAGACTTTCTGACTGTGTGCAACAGGACACATTGTTGTACTTTTCTCTCAATGCATTTCAAACATGACAGTTTAGTGAAACTACAATTGCATTGTTCTGGATATGAAATATCCAGGGTCAGAGCAGCTCCCTGCTGCCAGTGACATCTGATCTGCCATCAGGCTGTGAGCAAGCTGAAATGTCTATTTCAATAAAAAATGTAGACCCAAATGCTCAGGAAAGGGAAACCCCAGGTAAGTACAAACTCCTGTTGCTGTTATGTTTGTACCAGCAGATTTGTTTTTATTTCAGAATGCCCTTTAGCGAAGCAAGTTCCTTGCCAGAGGACTTGGATTATAACACTGTAGTTCCCTTAAACAGTTTGCAGCTAGAGGCTATGTAGGAGCAATTAGTCAGTTTTAAATAAATTACTTTGGAAGTGAAATTGTTCCTTTATTATAGTCTGTGTGCTGTATTTTAAATACAGTGCTCGAGCTACTCTCGTAGAGCTGATTGAATCAGACAAGGAGCAAGTATTGATTAATTAGATTAATATTTTAAATATAATTGTAGATACTAATGTTTGTTCATTGAACGTGGATTGAAATGAAAATGAATTGGCTTTAATTTCATTTGTAAATATCACTGAAGCTGCAAAATACTCCCTTGCTTTCCAGTTTGCTCAGTTCTTTAAATTCTCCCTCAGGGACTGTTTGTGGATTGTAAATCATCGATATGCTTGAGAAAATGCTCATGCCTGGAAAATAAAGTTCAGTTTGCAGCTGGTGCTCAGACCTGTTGCCCAAAGGAGCAGAAATCAGAGGTGGTTCTCTGGTTTTGTGCAAAGTCAGTGACTGTAAGACTTCAGAGGCAGGTCAGATGTATTGTGATACAGGCAGAGATTTCCAGCATAAATACAGATCTCCACAGAAATGTGAAAGTCTTTTTCTGCTCATACAAATGTCTTCAAGGGTCAGATTTCCACAGGCAAGGCTGCTTATTTTTCCCATCTAGCTTGCTTGTAAATGAGTCAATTTTTTCTTTGTAGTTTGGAGAACGTTCAGTATCCCTACCAACTCTACATTGCTCCTTCTACCAGCAGCACAGAGAGACCCAGCCCAAATGGTCCAGACAGACCTTTTCAATGCCCAACCTGCGGGGTCCGGTTCACTCGCATTCAGAACCTAAAACAACACATGCTTATCCACTCAGGTAAGAAATTGTACCATTTCCAAGAATTACTAATTTATAGACTCGCGGGGGTTTGCTCACTGTGCAGCAGAGATAATAACGCAGTTCTTTTTTAATCGCCTGCTGAGTGCTTGAGAATTGATTTCAGAAAGATGGGGTATGGAGGTATGTCTCATTGAATGCTTGTTTTGATACATCAGATCTGACTGATAGCTGTGCTCCTGGATGATGAGCATTTGTGTGGACTGAAAAAAAATCTGATTGCCTGAAACTCATCAGAATAAGTAATTGCCATGATAAAGGTTTGAGATGAAATAAAGTATACTTGGCTTTTTTATTATACAAAAGAAGTGATTTAGACTGATTTTCTTCCTCTTACATGTTGTAATTGTCTGCTGTGTGTTAGAGGAGACTTGCAGCCATAAGAAAATGTTCTCTCTCTTATGTCTTTGCATTGAAGAATGTTGTATGCCTTTGGATCTCAGAATTTGTGAGGGACTGCAGGACAACCGAATCGGTTTGATAATCAATTTAGCTACTGCAGATAGTACAGGTAGCAAAAGGTTTGTTGAATGCCTCCTCTGAGTCTTGATCCCCAAACTGCTCCATTCATTTGGATTTCTAACTTAAGTAGGAGCTTCTAAAGTCTTTGCTATCAATGTTTTTGAAGACTTGTCAGCATTATCTGGCAACAGCATTGACATTTTAGTGAATGAAAGGAATGCTGGAGGGTTATTGCAGTTGAGCACTAATCCCAGTGGTTTAGCATCTCCTGGTTTGTGCTTGACTCTCACCTGCAGATCAGTGCTGAAACGTACTTGGGAAAAGCAACCACAATTGTCAAGGTGTGATTTTTTCACTGTCAGTGGTTGTTTTGTCAAATTCCTTCAAGTAAAATGACCATACTGTGTTTAATGCTTAAAAAAGCAAACTTTGTCTGCATATCAGGTGCAAAAATATCCCAAGCTGGTGTCTGAAGCCTTAACTGACAGCAGACAGGCTTCAGCAAAGCATCTCTGGCTGACCTGTGGACTGGCAGCCCCTGGGCAAAGCTGGGAGAGATGTGAATAGCTGTTTGAGCATAATTAGCATGCAGAAGAAACTCTCAAAACTCGTAAATGTTGGAAGTGTTTGCACATAAGCAAAATGGCTGAAGAGATTTTCCTCAAACTATCAGAGGAAATCGATGCCCTCGGACAGTACCAAAGCGTGAAAAGTTTTAGCTCCACGAGACAATATTCCAGTATATTAACTTGTTTTCACATGCTTAACGAGGAGTTTCAGTGTAACCTTAACTACAGCTTTCTCTGTATAAAAGCCCCAATTAAAAGTTCAGCTCGCGCTTTGAACATAAGGAAAGCAGAGTGAAAGAGTGGTGGAATTAACAGCCTGGACTGATGCACATTCAGCCTTTTGAAAAAACCTTTTTTATTCCTTTGACAGCCCCTATTATGAATAGAGCTCCATATTCCAGGTCCTTGGCCTCATGTTTGGATTTCCACACTTTTCCGGAGTTCAGACTTTTTATTAAATCTTAAGGTTTTGGTGATTCAGTCTTTTATGTTGTAATAGTTCTGTTTGGGTGTGATTATGTACTCTGAGCCACTGTGACACGTTGCAGAGCTCGTATGTTTTATTAGTGCCTGTAATAAATGAAAAATGAACTAGTAATGGAATTTCTGAATTAATATGAGGAAAAAAATGAGAGGCTTGAACCTAAACTGTCTTAGAGAGCTGTCTGTCATGCAGAGTTGCTGAAGATTCTTGTATAGAAAGGTTCCCACGCAATATAAAGGCTGCTACTTCACCCTTTTATCACCACCATTCCTGCTGCATTACAGGGGCATCCTTGTGCACACAAGTCCCCCTGCCAGAACACTTCTCCGAGGCCAAAGGCAGCCAGAAAAAGACATTGCAATTAGGGGCAGTCTGATAATTGCATTGTTGGGAACCAGTCTGGCACAAGAATCTCCCGAGATCAAAGGAGTTCAGAGGTGGTTTGAGATGACTGCTGCATCGGATACTTTTTGGCTGGGGCTCAGGATCTTAACTGTAGTATAATCCATGGAGGCTTATGTTCATTTTAAAGCAAGGGGAAGAAAACGTGTAAGCGTTAGGGACAGGTCACGTTGTTATGAAATCTGTTGGCAGTTGGGTCTGAAAAAGTATAGCTCTGTAGTAATCATTCCTGCCATTTTAAAGTTAACCAGGGAATTTCTCCCTAGAACAGCTCTCCGCTGTGACTGGCCACAGCTGCTGTCCTTTTGCTGTTAGAAATCTGGAAGGATTTTGCCAGTGACCTCTCATTACAAAAGGTGAACCTTATTTTATTTTTTTTTCGCTCTCTCTTCCGCAGGCATTAAACCATTTCAGTGTGACCGCTGTGGGAAAAAGTTCACCCGAGCTTACTCGCTCAAGATGCATCGCCTGAAGCACGAAGGTAAACGCTGTTTCCGGTGCCAGATATGTAGTGCCACTTTCACTTCCTTCGGGGAATATAAACACCACATGCGGGTTTCCCGGCACATTATCCGCAAGCCTCGGATTTACGAGTGCAAAACATGCGGCGCCATGTTCACCAACTCTGGAAATTTAATCGTTCACCTGAGGAGCTTGAACCATGAAGCGTCAGAGCTAGCAAACTACTTCCAGAGCAGGTGAGGTGCACAGCAAAAACCTAACAGGGAAACTTGCTGCTTTTTTTTTTTTTTTTGCTTTTTTTTTTTTCCCTCCCCCAAATCATCTTTTCCTGCTTTCAGGGCAGCCTGCTGTGCCTCTCATCAGGTTGCCAGCTAATTCCAGTCAAATTCATTCTTGCGCCATTATCTGTTGTATCTGATCTGTCTTACAGCTTGTAAGCTATCTAGGAGGGCACTGAAGAATCAAGTGATATGCAGAAGATGCATATGTAATTTCTCTTTTCTGTAGTACCTATGGCCAGGCTAATGGTGTTAAGCCATAGTGTTCTGTACTATATCTGTGGAGTTCTGTAAATGATTTGCTGTTCCAAACCATAGCCTGTTCACTTACACAGGGAATAGACTTACTACTTCATTTTAAGTACTTGCTTGATGGTGGATGTTGTGGAAAGATTGCATGACTCCATACCTTCTTCTTTTTTCATTTTCTAGGTAAAATATTACTAAATGATCAGACTAATAGTGTTCAAAATAGCCAAGGACAGTTGGGCATTTGTTTATCGGGGCACAAAAGACTTGGCATATCTCACAAATGCACTTCACTAACACCTATTAAAAGGGTTCTGAGGCATGAGACTAGCACTGTATTCTCATATTGAAATAAGTGTTTGTAACCATTGGAATCTGAGATAGCAAAATACGAAAGTGGCTGAGGGAAACTGGAGGAAGATAGATCTCACGGCTCTGAAATCTACAGAGAGGGTGCAGCCTGTGTGCGTAAGTCGTGTCTCCAGCAACACAAACCAAAAGTATTGTAAATGGTACGGCATCAACAGTGCCATCCCTCGTGATTTCTGACGTGGCGCTTTTTCCCCTGCAAAAACACTTCAGCATTTTGTTCTATCTGGTTATCTCAGCAGTGACGTAGGCTGCAAAAATTGCAAAACAAACCAGGACAGCCAGTCACTGTTTTTCCAGCAGAATATTGTTTAAAAGTACAAGTGCCTCATACCTCTGGGTTTACGCACTTCTTGTTCTTCGCGCTTGTGCCAAAACCAGAGCTAAAACTCTAAGGGATGATACCATGGTTCTAGTAAGCACTTTATTGTCGTCGTCAGATTAAAGTATGTGATTTTAGTTGTCCATAGGCCTTCAGTTTGAATTTACAAACATTAAGTTTAGCACAGTTGATTATCCATTTGGATTTGAAGCGGTGAATGCCGCTGTCCTTGAAGAAAAGGACTGCCTTTAGTGGATTACTACCAGGAGGACCCAAAGCACACAAACGTGCATATGTGTAACACGTGTGCTTGCCTCAAGGACAAACTTACATGTCTGGTGCTGGAAATTTGCAAAGAAAGTTTATTTTTGTTTTGCTCATGCTCTGAAAATACTACTGGAGAGACTGGTAGATTTTCTTTGGATACACTCAGCCATCAGCTGGTAAGAGTAAGTCCCAGCACTGCTGTCCAGAAAGGACTGAAAGGGGAAGGAAATGCGGTTCCCTTCTTTTCACAGTAGTGTGATACGTGTCACCGTCACAAAACCCCGCTGCAGTTGGCAGCCTCCTCACGCTCTCAGCAGAACCCTTGCTTCCCCTCACCTCGTGCTTCTGTTTACAGCCTGTCCACTCTGAGTGCTGCTGCTCTTTCTTTGGGTGGATCTTATCTCAGTGGTGGAAAAGGCCCACATCTTTGCCAGTGCTGAACTCATTTTTGTTTCTATTTTTAAAGGTTGAGTGCTCCCTTTTTTTTTCAATGAGGTTTTCAGTGCCATGTGATGTTCCAGACATTAACTTTCATTCTCATCAAGGTGATACAATCTAAATAACAAGAAGTTGCTGTGTAGGAAATATGGATGCAAAACAATGCAAAATAGATGCCTTTGAATAAATTCTCTGTTTAAATGAGAACCAGGTTATAGTGCTTAGTGAAGTATGTCGCTGTGATGATCTTAGAGCAATGTGAAATGAATCTCTTTGTTCTCTGTGCAATGCAGTATGGAGCTTGTGTGATGTAACTGATACAAAGAAACTGATACCGCTGATGTTTGTGTGAGAAATGACATTTCTCTTCTGTCCTTTGCCCCTCTTCTAGTGACTTCCTAGTACCGGACTACTTAAACCAGGAACAAGAGGAGACCCTCGGGCAGTATGAGCTAGGGGAGCATGGCTTTGAAAGCAACTCTTCTGTCCAAATGCCTGTCATTTCACAGGTGTCGTCAACTCAGAATTGTGAAAGCACTTTCCCCTTGGGGTCTCTGGGTGGGTTGGCAGAGAAGGAAGAAGATGTGCCAGAGCAGCCAAAGACTAACGCCACCGCTGAGGCAGCCGCAGGTGACCCTCCGAAAGCGGAGCTGTCATCTATTACTATTGAATAATTCATGGTTTGGTTTCATTTTTGTTCTTTGGAAAGTGCCTGTGTTTGGTCCTGTACATTTTAATTTAATTTTTTTAAACAAAAGTGGGGAGATTTTCCCTTTTTACTTTGTAAGCTACGCTTTAAACAGAAAACTGCAACAGATGTTACATTATTTTTCATGACTGAACGATCACTTCTGTGAAAATATTTAAGACTGAATGCACAAAAAGATCTTGTCAGAACATCATGGAAGCTGTGATACACTTCTAAAGAAGAACAACTGATTCAGATCACTTTAACTATTTCTTCTTCCACAGTTAGAGCAGCTCATTAAGTTTCTCTTGCTTCTGCAGACCCTCTGGTTAAGGGAGAGAAATCAGAGGAAACCTTTTTAAAATGACAAACAAAAGGATGCATTGGAAATCATTATTGAACAGTTTTGACTAGTTTTGAGTGGATGCTTTAATCTTCTGCATAAAAAAAAAAAAATGACACTTCCTATCTCTGTGCCTGCTGTTTTTCAAAGCGCTTACTGCAACCCTTTTCTTGGAAATGGTAAGCATTTTTGAAACTAACAGTCACACGCTTTTTAAAAACACATTGTCCCTTTTCATCTCAGATGAATCACTTTTGACAAACCAAGTGATGTCATGCCAGGTATTCCTACTTCTTATATTCCAGTCCTTTTAGAAACTGCTTGATCAAATAGCCTGTCCAGATTTACCCATCTAAGGTTAGAAGTGGAAATAACTACGGTCAGGAAAAGTCTAATGGTGCATAAGGAATTGAGGATGATGGGAAGGTGTATATCCGTGCAAGCCTGACAAATATCTCCTGACTGTATCTTTCTGTAGAAGGGCAAACATGTATGAAAATGAAGGTTTTCCCAAACTGAAAATCTTAACTCCTGGCCAGACTGTTTGTAGTTCTGGTCACTTCCCCCTATCATGTATACTGTATTTTTACTAATCTCCAAAAGCTAGCTAGCGGGAGGTTACAGATGGGAAAAAATGAGCTCTTTTGTGCATTATTGCACATTTTTTTTGTTTATACATATGCATGTATAGTTTCTGAGATTTTTATTAGTCTGTTTTGGACAAAACAAGCAATTTATTCTCTTTAGAGGCTAACTTTCTAACCCAACAGGGGGTTGTTTACAAAAAGCCTATATAGCAATGATGAATTGTTCCTGTTTCAAAACATTTGAAATCCTTGCCAACTCGGTTTATTAAAGGCCATTACTCCAGCTACATACACAGCTCAAGTCAGCAATAAATTGAAAGATTTGCAATTTCATTTTTCCATATTTAGAAAAAGCTGCAAATTTCGGGTGTGGGATTTTCAGAGCAGTGAGTCTTGTTTTGTCGAGGCTGTTTGAGCTATAGTACTGCTTTGAAAGCTAAATTAGGAAATACATTAGGAGGCTTGTGATTTTTTTTTTCTTACTGCTTCTGAAGTTAACTCAGTGTTTGATGCCAAATGCCTATCGCCTGCAGGTGACGTGCTGAGCAAGTAGGTATGACTTGATCTTAGTATTCCAAAGGTGTGATATGCTCCCTTAGTTTTGAATCTTGTTCTTTTTTAAATTGTTGTTCCCTGTCCGGATTTGTTATCTGCAAACACGAGGAGGAAATGAAACCAATAGAGAGAGGCTGCTCCTGAAGAAACAGAAGACACAAAAGTCGTATTATATTGCAAGATCAATTTGTATTCAGTTAGCTTAGGCAGCTCTGATGCTCTGTAGGTCTGAGTTGTTTCTACTAATAGCCAGCATCTGTGAGGAAAAAAGCTTATTGCCCTTTGGAAAGAGCTGAAAGGGCTTCAGTGACTTTAACAATTTTTCTCCGTTGTGTTTTAGGTAAAAAACCCCCACACTTTAGTTAAATAGAGCAAAAAACTGTTGGGATTTAAGACCTTTCCAAGTTACTGGAATAAAGTTTCTCCACCAGGTCTAAAGGGTGTTTCAGAAATATGCTGCAAAGAAGTTCTCTGCTACAATTCAGTCTTGTATGTCTACCTTTGTAAGTCTTCTTTAAAGGGCTTGAAGGAGAAATTCCTTTCTTGGGATGCTGTACTGTGAATTATTCCAGTGTCTGTTGATGGGCTGAATTTAAAGACCAGTTCTCTTCCACTTCTGATTTCTATAACTGAAAAGCCAGTGAGACTAGACAATGCCTTTTGCTTAGTATTATCCTGAATTATAGGGCTATGACACCGAACTCAAATACATGATTTTCTTTTTTGCTGATAAGTGTTACTCCACTTTGCAGCTGTATCAGAATCCTTTGTGATTTGTGTGGTAAAAAGTACTTACAGAGCAACACATTTCCAGACTGTAAAGATGTCATGATTAAAGGTGGTCAGATATAGATGGACATAATCTCCTGATAGAATCTGAGAATTTTCACCCATTAGCTATTTTGCTAAACAGTTTATTGGCGAGATATGCAAATACAGAGTAGACCTATGTGTGGATATTGGATTTTTAAGCCTTCAAACTTTGTGTTAGAAGGCAAACTGCTTTCTGAATACCAAAGAGAAGGGGGGGGGGGGGAAGTTAAAAAGACTTTGTAGCTCTAATCTGTTCTTCCTTGAAAAGAAATGAGTTGACACTTAGGTACAAGGCAAGTCATGGGATTCATTGTTAATTGTTCATTGCACTGTGTTACACGTTATCTTTTCAACCCTGTAATCTCTGTAACATCTTAATTTAGTTCTCACTTTTCAATCTGATTCAACTGCAAGAACAATAGAGGAGTTTGTTTGTTTGTTTGTTTTAGGGTTGGGTTTACTTGTTAATTTTCTGGTTTGTAATTGGTTTTTGTTAGTATCTCTTTTCTCCATAGAAGTGAGAGTCAGTGAGAACAGGTTGCTCAATCCAGTCAGGTTTTGATTATCTGCAAAGATGGAGACTTCCCAGCTTCTCTGGGAAAGCTCTTCCAGTGTTTGGCCACTCTCACGGTAAAAAAGATTTTAGCATGTTTAGATGGGATTTCTTGTATTTCACAGCCAAAATTCTGGCTTCATCTTCTTTATGCCCTTCTGTCTGGTAGTTTTACATGTTGATAAGATCCCCCTAAGTCTTCTCTTCTCCAGGCAAAACAGTCTGAGCTCCCACAGCCTGTATGGCAGATGCTCCAGTCCTTCCACCATCTCCATGGCCCGTATAGGTTGTTCAGAATTTCTTCCAGGTAGCTACATGTATGACCCACTGCAGCAGTTTCTTTGTCAACGAGGAGTCTCCAGATTCATTCACAAAGTGATTTATGTCTTGCTTTTGCATATCCTTCTCCCACGGGGCACCAATCTTTGCACTCAGTGGAAAATCCTTTCCTAACCCGTTTATTTTGCAAGCAGAGTGCCTTCACTACCACAGAACTAGCAAGGTTCTGCCCTATGCCAGGGGCTCAGATTCTCAGAGTCTGTGCAGGGTCTTTACTCCTTGCGTATTGTGTAGAGCAGTACGTCTGATGGGAACAATGGGAAAGGAAGGGATGGGTTTTTCTCTGACTTAACATGGTGTTTTGGGAGAGGGAGAAAAAAATCAGCAGTGTTCTATTTCCCAGCAAAGAGTGGGAGAAAAAGCATCTATTTTTTAGCTGTGCAGGAGATTTGGCCAAGTTGTAAGGGTTTGTTTTGTTTTTCAATGCAGACACTTAGCACAACTCCCCTGGAAATCCACGGGGATGCCTACACATTCAGCACATTAAGCTCCCCATCAGAACTGCTTGTCACTGTTCTTAGACCACAGTAAAAAAAGATGTGTGTTCCTGATGGTTTGTCTGTCTTACTACAGTTTGAGTTCAGTTGTCAGGCTCGCAGATACTATGGTCCAGTCTCTCATACTGAGAGATTAGTAGACTAGGTTATTGAGAATGGTTCTGGGTTCGCATGTATCTTGAGTCTAAAAGGTGTGAATTTAAACTTTTTAAAAAAGTAATAGCTGCCAATGCAGTCAAATATATTTTGTAAGACTATGATCCCTATATGTCCCTTACGGGATAAAATTTTATTGTTTTTAAGCTATGGTTTAAAAGTTTTTTATATGAGGGCTTCAGTCGCTTCTTGGTTGCTGGCTTTCCCCTCCAGCCCCAGGATGTAAGAGCACTGAGACTATTGCTGGTCTCTCTCTGAAACCATGAAGCATTTTATATGCAAATAGAACGGGAGCTTTGTGCACCCTGCAGGGATGGAGAAAATGCAGATGTAGGAGCACCTGTTGCTCCTGGATCCATTGCAACTCCCACACCATCAGAGTATGGAAAATAGCTAATTTTCATTCAGTTATGTTCGAGTTTTGCTTACAAGGTGAAACCCAGTTTTGGAGGGTTCTCATCTCCAAGTATGGACATAATAAATTCCATAGCATCTCGATGACAGATAAGAGGGTTCAAAGCCGGACGGTGCCTCAGCCACATCAGAGGTCCCTAGGAAACAGAGTCGGTTCAAAGTGTTTTGAGGAAATGTACCATAAAAAACAAATGTGAATTTCTTTAATGCAACAGTACTTTACTGCTCTGGGTTTTTATTAACTCAATGTGTGCTATCACAGTAATTCAGTGTCCCACAGGTCTCAACCACAAACCTGGTTGCACTAAAAGAAAATCCCAGTTGGTTTCTGGTGCTCCCAGCCTGTGTGACAGCTGTACCTACAGTCTTTCTGAGGGTTGCTGAAGTCCCCAGAGGAGTGATTTTGTTTAACCATTCATTTAGCTGATGCATGCTTTTGATATTCTGACTTATAGCCCTGGCTACACAAAGTTCTTGGACAGCTTCTTTGCCCTGTTCCTGCAGTGCCTTCGCTTTAGGTGCTGCCCTATGGTGAAACCCCGAAGAGGGAAAGAGTAAGCTGGAGGGAAAAAAAAAAAATGTGAATTAAATTATTGTTGGGCTTCTTTGTGCATTTTAGTACCAGTGAAACCCCCTTAACTGTGCCAGTCTCCGGTCACCAGCCGTATATCCAGTCGTCATCTCATCCACAGTACAGCTTCTCTTGTTGATGCTGGCCACAGCTAGATTACTTGGCATGTTTATTGACTTAACAGAATTGTTTTTTGGTTTTGGTTTTGTTTTTTAATGTATACGATGTTTAAATACACTTCACATTTTATATAATACTATCTGGCTATTAGTATTTTTCAGGAACCATAGTTCTTGGTGGCTATATATATTTTTGTGACTTTTTTTGTAAACTAAGTGCCGTTTCAACGTTACAATCATTTTTAGAGTTATTGTAATCAATGTGAATATCATGTTTTTTCAAATCTGTTCTGAGCCTGTAGTGTTTGCTTTGTGATCATATGTGTAATGTATATATTCTGTATAGTTACATTGTATTGAAATACTAGCTTGTTTGATATAAGAAAAGTATGTATTGGGTACCTTTTTGCTAGCCTGGTTGTTTAATCTTTAAAAAAAAAATGTTCTAAAATGCAAAAAAAAAAAAATATCTCCAAACTGGTCCCATTATAGGTCAAAATTAAGGGGGGAGAAAAACTAGTTTTGAGTGTCTTTGGATAGAAACATGAAGCTAAGATTTTTCATTAAAATATTAATGTTTTATGGAGTATATCTTTGCTTTGTGTCGTTCTTTAACTGTACCAGAGTTTGTCTTGTAGTACAAGACTAGCTTTGACCTTGTGCAAGAAGGTGCAGCTCTCTTGCTAGAGCTACATTCTCCTACAGCTTTTGCTTATAATTAGTCTCAAAATAATTGAGTATGAGGAGAACTCACTGTTGCTGAAGCTGTCATTGGGAGGAAGGTAGTTTAAAACAAAATAAGTGTTAATAAATGATTGGAGAAGTTACATGAGTGAAGAGTATTAAGAATAAAGTACACATTTCTGTTTCATTTTCCATTGTATATTACATTTCCCTTTGTTAATGTTCTCTTTTAGGCTGTATTCTGCAAAAGCGGTGGGGCCGTCTTTTTCTGCACGGGTTTTATTGATGGAAAGCCAGCCAAGAATGAGCCTAATCAAATTAGTCAAAGCAGAAGATGTTTTAAAAGGACAGTAGACAGAGTCATCGTGATCGCAGCTGCGAGCTTCAAAATAGCCATGGAACAGCCTAGAGTCATGGGACTTAAAATGCACCTCTGCTGTTTCTGGCAAACCTTGCAATTAAATTAATTTGCCTCCTGCAGCCCCACCTGTCTGACTGAGCTGGAATGCTGGCTGGATCAACACATAGCTAGGGCACAGGTAGGACAATGGAGGGTTTGTAACTGCTTGGGTGAAATGGTTGTGTGTCTGCCCAGTGACCTGTCTGGGTAACAAGCAGCTGGCAGGATTATTACACCAGCAGTCCAGTTGTGTCCAGTGTCTGCTGGGAGAGAAAGAGAAAATGGAAAAGCACTTCATGATGCTGAGCAAGCAGCCACAACGGACCTTGGATGGGAGGCTCTGAATTCCGAGTTGAGGACATTGCGTAGGGCCAGTGGTATTTTATCAGAAGTGTAATTGGAAGAGGAGAGATATGTGGTCAAGGCTGTGGAGAGAATGACAGTCTGAGATGTAAAGGCTGGGGCTCTGTTGGGTCTCCCATAAAAAGCAAGAATTTTGCTGCTTTGAAGGCAGACAGCCCCAGGTAGGAGTACGCAGTGATGCTTAGCAGAGCATTACAAGCCTGAAGCCTGCATGCCTGTGTATGAACACACAGGGCTGTAAAGCCAAGGCAGGGCTGCTGAGTGCATGCCTTTGATGGACATCGAGGCTCAGGCCTGGGACTCGAGCGGCTTTTTCCAAAGCACAGCCATCTGTTTAAGTTTAGCATGAAACATCCTTAACAAAGCAAGTGAGGTTTTTCTGTGGCTTCCTTACAGCGTTTCAACATTTTATTCCTGACAGTAATGAAGTACTGTTCCTTGTGCACAGAGGAGAGTGTCTGAGATGGAGCTCGTAGCTACCGAGAGCGCAGTAGAGTGGGGAACAGAGCTCTCCCAGGGCTGCCTGCACCATTCCTACCTGTGTGCTGTCCTGGTGAAAATGAAGCTGCTAAGAGAACCCTGGCTTGGATTATGCATTAGGTGCTTTTCCCAAGCTGCTTGTGCACGCTGCATCGCCAGGGTGCTGGGTGTAACTGTCGTCACCACCCCTAGAGCAGAGCTTGCTGTGAGAGCAGGAGTGAGCAGGGGTAAGTGTGTACATGCTGGAGCCTCGCTCTGCAGCTCGGTGACCTGTGGTTCTCAGTCACTCTGGGCTTTGGGATCTGTTAACACTCTCTTTTTTTCCGAGGAGACACGCACTCTTGAATAGCAATCGACACTTGCTGGTAGTAGCCCTGATTTCCTTAGGTGCTTTTCACAAATCCTTTAGAAACAGGCCACAGCCACCCAGAGTGAGAACCGTGTGTTTAAAATCACTCTGAAGGCTTGAACTGCCTTTGGTCGTGAGTTGCCCTCCTCTCCATCATGAGGTCTCCTGGTGAGGATGAGAGAGCAACCTGGGGCATCTATTTGTGTATCTCACGTGAACCTTTACCTCTGCTGGCTGAAATTTGAACTTCTACCCCAATTTCCAAGCTAATGACCTAGGTGCTTGGCTCAGCTCGATTTGTGTGGCTGTGCCATTGTCACTGATTCTTGGATCCCCCCTCCTGTTTCGAATACAACTGATTGGATTTACAAGGGAGTATCTTTGAGGGTGCATCCCCCACATCTGGGTAAACTGCACTCCCACTCTTCTGCACGCCGGCGTAATGCTGGATGCTCAGGCCCTGTGTTTTGAAATACTCCCATCATTTAGCAGATAACAGTTTTTTCTCACAAAGTACTGCCTGTTCCCCTGTGCACACGCGCACACACGCACCATCTGCATGTGCTCATCCAGAAGGAATTTTGAACAACGAACATACAAAAACATCGATTGACCAACTCTTTCCCTGCTGCTTCCTACAGAAACAGCTGGTACTGCTGTCTTGGTGAGTTCTCCTCGGATGGAATGGGTTACTAGCTTAACCCTCCAGCAGGAACCTTCCTGCGCTGCTCTGTTAGCCCTTACAAACTTCTGGAGTCAGGAGTGAAAAGGAGTGTCATGGTTTCCTGCCATCTCTAAGCAAGCTTCTCCTCCACAGGGGTGCAAGACTTACAGATAAGATATTAATTGTAAGGAAGCAGATAGATTTTTGTGGTTTTGAGAGGGGGTTTTTTTAGAGGGGAGGAGTGTTGATGGTACTTCAGTGTATTTTTCTCTTTAGTTTTTTCTCCACGTAAACTGACATTTCCCAGACTATTTCTGAGAAAAACCAGTATCAGCTACAAAGAGATTGCTGTTAAGTACGGAGTAGGATCGAATAAGTATGGGCAGTATTCATTTATGTCAAAACAAAGTACAGTCCTTCATTATTTTGTAGGCTTAAGGCATTTAAGTCTGCAGTGCAGTATAGTTTTCACACTACCTTGGGCCCAAGATAGCTGTGAGTATGTCCCTGGCATCTGTGCCTCTAGACAGACAGAAAACTAATGGTAAATGGATTCTTTGCAGGCAGGGGAGAAGTCTACCAGGTGAGTACACCTCTGAGTCAAAGGGGGATCCCCAGAAGTGCTGGGAGAGGAGCAAGGAAACCATGATGTGTTTGTGAGTCTCAATTTCAGGATGATTGTTGAAGACATTTGATACACGCACAAGGAGAAATGATCCCTCCACCAGGGTCTGATGCTGTCCCACCGAAGGATAACAGTCCACTGGCTTTGGAAGAGCAAGGTAAATTACAGTCCCAGTCCACTTAAGCATTTAAATACTCTGCCTTTCCAGCAATGTGTTTAAAGGGCTCCTTAGGAGCTTACCCCTTTTGTGAACTTTACTTTTGCCAGTTGCTTCTCTGAGTCAGCACAGTGTATTTTATAGCCTGTCTATTAATGGGGTGCAAAGAACTGTTTGGGGAGAGTTTTATGTTCATAAACAGACCCTTGCACTGTGTAAAACAAAACTGGAGAGAAAAGACACCAAAGCACAGGACTAATAGGCAACAGAGCTCAGAAAACCAAAACATCTCTCCAGGGTAGAACTTCATCTTCCCACAATTTAAACGAGAAAAATAACAAAAAAAATCCTAACAGAACCTTTTATATAACTTGAGTGTTGCAGCAATCGGTTACAGGGTTGACGTGACAGCAATTATAAACAACAGTTATGCAACGGCCTCCTTGATTGAATTGAAATTAATACGGAGAAAGAAAGAGCCAAACGAAAAGAAATGGCTTTGGGTTGGCTTGTCATGTTTTAAATAAATAAAAAAACGCTCAGGTCAGCCTCTTTTTCCAAAGTGAGCGCAAGCCCAGGGTGAAAAATCTTGAAGAACAGACAAAGTGAATTGCTCTTAAAATATCTATTTGTGTTAGAGGCAGAATTATGTTTATCTTCTAAGGCCTGCAGCTCCTTTTTTTTTTTTTTTTTTATCTGACAGTGAGGTAACTCAGTAATTTAATTTTGCTCGAGTTCCTTCTAGTTTAAAACTCTTTGAAAAAGCTGTTTAACACGTTGTGTCGCTGGGTGCTGCGATCCCAGCATCACTGATTCACGCCATCCGAGGGAGAAGGCCCACGTAGGCATGTGCACACACACACTGTTCCCTCCACTCGCCATCTGGCAGCACTCAGATGTTCCTGAGTGGAACCCAAGGCAGCGTGGCTGCTGTGCACTGCACGGGCAGTGTCTGGTGTCTTGGAGAGACCCTCATTAATTCTTCCTGGGATTAATTTGCCATTGTGAGGTAGGTGCATAAAGCAATGCCAGGGTGGGTCTCTTATCAGAGAAATCCTGAGGCTTTTCTGTTTCTCCAGGATTTCTCCTGTTGGTACAGGGCATCACACATCCAGGAGGACATGGAGGACAGGAGTGAAACCTGTTTTTTCTTTGCTCCTCCTCACCTTTTCCACCCTGAGTAGTAGAAGGCAGAGGAGCCTGGAGTTTGTTGCTTCTGGAGAGGAGGAAGCAGATTTGGGAGGCTCCTGCACAAGGTGGGTTTGCTACACATCCCACGGGCATGTGTGCTGGTGTGAATCATCCAGTGAATTCGCTGCCCTGGACGCAGCAGGTTCAGTGAGCAGAGTGCCAAAGAAAACCTGCAGAACGTAGCAGGCCCGCTGTCCGTACATGCACGCTCAGCTGTGGGGAGCCTTTGAGCTGGATGCCCTACCAGGTTTGCCATGAGCAGACATCATCCAGGTGGCTTCATCCCCGGTAGCCTTGCTGAGGAAAAAAGCTGATCTCAAAGCTACCTACCTTAGCTGTTGAGTTTCCAAAGGCCACTTGTTTACCCTTGTCTTTCCTGGGCCAGTAGCTTGGTGTGCTGTTGGGTGGCATGGAGAGCGTGGTCTGTGCAGCCACCTCATCATCCTTGCTTGCCTTTCCTGCTCTCTTCCTTCCCACTTTTGCTGTGGATTCTAAGGGAGCAAGGAAAAAGTGAAAGCTCACATGGCCTCTGACATGTCTCCAAGCCAGAAATAAAGCACCAGGAGGTTAAATTTTATGTTTTCCTTAGCCTTCCCCTCTGGAGACATGAAAAGAATTATAGGAGCTTGATCTATAGTGCAGCTAGGCAGCTGTGATGGGTGCTTTATTAAAGTCCATGGCAATCAAGCTAAAACAAACCAGAGCCTTTCCCTGTAGCTTTATATAACCCTTTAAAAAGTGATGGATGTTTTGCAGCAGGAGTGGGGGGTGGAATCGGTAGGTTAGGTCAAACTGCACAACATGATAACCAGAACAATTAATAGCACTTAATGTGAAATAGCAAACTCTTGGCTCCTCAAATATTGTATGGTTTATAATCCAGGACAGATTGCCTTTAAAGTATGGCTCTCATCAAAAGAGTGGCTATGGAGGACTCAGTGCAATAAAGCTGTTCCATGGAGATGATTCTTTTCGCTGTCTGTGATGTCTTAAGTAGGTTTTTTTTTTTGCTACTGGTTTTGCCCCTCTTTGTCTCAGCGCTATAGGAGCAATGCAGCTTTGGGGGAGGGAACTGGATTCCTTTCTTTCAAGAACTGGCAGCTGAACCATTAGCTGAACTCTGGTGGCAACAGTGCCTTCTCCCCATCAGTTGCCATTTGTGCAAAATCACTGAATCAGCTGCAGAGCTGTAACTGGGCACGATCTGGTTTTGTCTTTATTGCTGGTGACGATGCCAGAAAGCCTGCAGCTTGAATTCCCATCTCCAAGTGGGTTTGCAGGGCCTGTGTTCTCAAAAAGCCTTTCTTTTGTTTGCAGTCCAGCACAGAGACTCTGAGCTGGATGTTGGGAGAGACAAAGAATCTGACAGCACAGAATGCAACTTGCTTGACGCACCAGGGCACATTTTCCTCTCCTTCAGCACCTTGGCTATTGTGATCCCTCAATTAACCCGAGACATTCCATTTTCTAGGAACCTGCTAGTAGACCAGGCAGTTACTTATCTCTCTTCTTTCCTAAAGCCAGAGAAGGAGGAATCAAACCTCAGCAGGAGGAATCAAAGAGAAAGAGGTGATTCCTGCTGAACAAAGGTCACTCTTGCCAGGGTATAAAAAGCAGCCTCCTGAATCTCCTTGCCATCTCAATCTATGCAGGGCTATAGATGTAGTTCTACACTCATCTCTTGCAGTAACTTAGTGTTTTATGCCATGCTGTCTGCTATTATGGCTTTCTCTTACACAGCCACATCATTTCAGGGTTTCTTGTGTTGTGAGACTGGCACAGAAGTGTTCTAGTGCACTCAGAGGCTGAGGTCCTCATGCCCGTAATATTTGTTATACAACTGCATAAATTCATTACTGTGTGTTTTTTTTGTTTTGTTTTTCTCAGGGGTGTCAAGTACATCCTCTTTCCTCCTTAAAGCTAACTATTCTTCAATTCCTGAAAGGAGACAGAGGGGAGGAAGAAGTGGAGTTTTGGTTTTTTACAAGTGCCTTGGGAAGAAAACTACTGGATTATTGTAATTATCCCCAAAGCAAGAATATAAAACCTGCAAAACTGGAAACTAATTTTCACTGCAACTTTTTAATTTAGAAAGTAACTTTCATTCTGAGTTGGTGATTCATTTTGAAAAGACATACTTTTTTTTTTTTTTGACAAACTATCTCTATGTTCTTGATATTGCCTCCTGAATATGTCTCTAATTTTTTTTTCCCTGATATACCTTGCTATTAAAGGTTTTCTTCCTGACTTGGAAGACAAGGTAATTTCAGACCATTAACATTTTTCACAAAGAGGAGGCAGTTCCCTGCAGGATGCTGGCTTAGCCAGCACTCCCTTACTTGCATTCAAGTCAGGTTTGGTAGTTTGGCTTTGGGGCAGAGGGGGGTTTGTCACGGCTTTGAAGACTAGAAAACAAACCCGTAATTCCCCTTGTGAAAACCCAAAGGAGCTGTCAGTGCTGGAAGATGCCAGCCCACCCATAAAAGTGCGTCGGGAAGGACAGGTATTTGCAGCTCTCTTTCAACTAATCCATGTGCAGTTCCACTGCCATAACCATGGTGCAAAATGCTTGCCCTCCCTGTTCTATTTATAGACAGCAAATACAATATCATTAGAGCAGGAGAGAGGCTGGACTGAGTAAATTGCATTAGCATATTGGCAGAGTTTACGTTCCTGTCCTGGAAGAGTGTCAATAACAAAACAATCTGCTTAATTACTCCTAGGTCCAGCAGCCTTGAGTGAGAAAAACCAGATTTAGGAAAGTAAAACCAGTTCCGCCGTTACCTTTCCAACCCAGTGTCCTTAGACAAAGCAGTTCCATCTCCCTGTAACCTTGTGGTGAATGAACTTCAAGTCTCTAAGCCAAGTCTGAATTTAGCCTGTGGTTTTTTATCTCCAGAGGTGTTTCATTAGCTCAATTACAAGTGACGTGTTCCACTATGCGCTGCTGACTGAAAAGTCTCCGCCAACCTAAATCCCTCTCCAAATAGAATCCAATTAACCTCTTACTCCCCCTTCCTTTAATCCCCCACGCCTCATGACTTGCTCGCAGCCCCACCTTTTAATGAAGACCAAGGTAAACTACCTGAGATAACTGTGCTTAACGACTGAGGTGTTGGCCCTTTATTTTTTGGTTCTGTTGGGCTTGGGTGCACGCTGCTATTGTTCAAAGAGTAAGAGCCTGGGGGGTTTGTGATGGTGTCCAGTTCTCTGTTGCACAACCCACCACTGGGGCAAGTGCCTCGCTGTCCCCACCTGCAGAAGGCAAGCAGTGATCCTCCAGTAACGTGTAGAAAAGTTGTTGACCGTGTTAGACCTCTGTGTAACTGCAGAGACCACCCAAGGACATACCTGTTGTTGTGAACATCCTTGCTGATGATTTGATTTGTTTATATGAACTTCAGAGCCTGGTTAAGCATTGTTTTGAAGGTGGGGAAGGTCCCTGGGTGTTACACTGGTTTCCTGCTCGGGGCTGAGGTTTGCCCTAGATCCATTAATGTTTTGGCAGCAGTGCTTCCTCGCTGGTGTTGTCAAGACAGTTAGATGCTGAAGTCATCAGTAAGGCATACAACCCTAAATGGATGGGTTGGATCAGTGACCTACTTTACCATACGAGTCTTGCACGAGTCTGACCTTCTCCCCACAATCCACCCTGAGTCCTCTGCAGCCCAAGCCATTTCAAAGCATCCTCTGCACTGTTCTGGTTGTGTGTTGAAGTCTTACCAGCAAGGCAGCGAGTCTGTCAGCTGGGGCCAGGAGCTGTGATTTGGAAACCCTAAGTGCTTGATTTGGCTACAGCCTTGCTTTGCAAATCCACACAAACATCTCATTTTCTCCGTTTTTTTCCGTTGTATCCACAGTCTGTGTCCTGAAGAACTTGTGCTCCCTGTGAATTAGTGGTAGGATTATTACTGGAATTCTGTCTGCTTGCATGCTCAAATAAGCTCTCGGTCTGGGTTGAGATTTAGGCTGCAGCAGTTGTTGAGTTTTGAGTTGTTAGCAGACAGTTATTTTTTAAAATAGTTCTGGTTTTGTCTTGTAAGCCTTTTCCTCCAAACGTGACTACAACAAATAAGCACTGAAACTCAGAGAGTGGCATCAATGTGCTGCTGAGGACAAACCAGCTCTAGGGCCTGGCTAGAACAGGTCATGGCAGAGGTGTGAGGTTGCACCCCATAAACTGAGGAATACAGCAAAAGACATGCAGAAAAATTCAGTGTCTTCCAATAAGAGTGCTCCGTGTGGGTCTTCGACCAGCATGATCCAACTCTCTGTGTTCCAGGCAAAGACAGTTTTGGAAGTGTTGCTACAAATGGCACCATAAAATTTCATCTCTTCGTTGGGTTTCACTTTTTATTCCTGTAGGTTTCAACAGCCTGACAAGCACGGTTCCTAAAAACCTGGTGTGAGAACTGATACTAGGGGTGCTGCATTACTGCCCAAAATTCGTGTGTGATGTGGGATGGACTAGAAATACAGGTGTCAGGCTTGGGAAGGCTGACAGGTTCTGGATGGGGGTCGGAATGAATGCTTCCCCAGGGAGGTTAGCCTGTAGTTTTCCATGCACCCAGGCTACTACTCAGCGCACGAGTGAGTTTGTTCTGTGATAATACAGCCGAGCAGGCAAAACCACAAGTAAATCAGGCTGGCTTTTTTTTCCCACTTTTAATAACAGTTTACTATTCTGTAAGTGCATGTAAAGCACATGCCCTATTCCCCCAGCCAAGGAGCTTGACAGCTTGTCAGCAAGAACTACCATAGGTCTAGAGTGTCTGATTTATACAAGTAAAAGCACACGTGCCAAGACCTGGCAGCAGCTTGTTCCTCCTTTTTTTTTTTTTTTTTTGTAATGACTTGGCAACCCTCTCTCTTCTCCTTCATCCAAACTTTTGCCTTTTATAGTCTTTGAATAACGCCTTTTTTTTTCCCCTTTCGATGTATGTAGCAGTTTCCCCTCCCTTCTCTTTCAGCCACTTGCTCTCCTTATCTGAATTGGCCACGGGACAGATCTTGGCTTCACAACAAGCAGTTTTGGACGGAGTACACACAATCACAAACCTGATTGCACATGGACTCCTGTTTTTGTGCATGGGAACATCAGTACTATGTAATGCTTTCTTACCTGTGCTCTGATATTCCCATGCTCATGTGTTCTACGTGCTTGTGCTAAAGCTCACTTTCCTTCATAGAAGCATATTACAGAATCACAGAGTGGTGGGGTTGGAAGGGACCACCAAAAATCATCTAGTCCAACCCCCCTGCTAGAGCAGGATCCTGGAGTAGATCCCACAGGAACACATCCAGGTGGGTTTGAATGTCTCCAGAGAAGGAGACTCCACACCCTCTCTGGGCAGTTCCAGTGCTCAGTATGTGAGCTCACACTGGTGCAATTGAGCGTTTATTAACATTGATTCTCGTGTTCTCAGTACAGAACACTCATTTAAAGGATTACACAAATTTGTCTGCGTATCCAAGTGGGAATTCTTACACACATGCATATACAAGCAAATATAAACCACCCCGTATCATCATACGGCCTCCAACGTGGATTCAAACTTGATTACGTATGAAGGTTGAGTGATTTGCTCTTTCCCACTCAAGTCTGTGCTCAGGTACAGGCTCACACACAGCTGTGCAGCCACGCATTCTGAGGCACAGACAGTCTCTCACACATAAGCTTATAGATTTATGATTTGTTGTGAGAGTGGAAAACAGCTGCTGCAGGCTAATCAAATACAGCAGAAGATTTAATGCAAAATATTGAAAAACACTGTCTGGTAGGAGGGTGAAATTCTGAAAAACATGCTGGTCTTGTGGCGCCAGGCCAGTGCAAGAAGATTTGCACCTGGCCATGGTGAACATCAGCGATGGGTCTGGAGGAGCCTGCTGCACCCTTACAGAGCTCTGCCAGATACACGGGCTGAAATTCACATTGGGTTTGGCCCTGTAAATAAGCTACATACGTCTGAGGCTGTGGTTTTCCAGGGGCTTGCAAGCAGAGCTGCTTAGTGTGGGCTGGCAGGGGAGACGAGCAGTCCAACTCGAGCAGAAGCTCCGCAGCACCTTGGCAGAGCAGGTTGGATTCTTGCTGCTAGCTCCCTTCTGCCTGCCTCTGTGGACAAATGGAAAGGCTGCTTCTCCAGGGCTGCCAGTTCAGCACCTTTCACCCCTTCTGCTAAGGCTGCGAAGGCTTGGAAATAATTAACTGCAAAGGAAAGAATTTCATCTCAGGTTTCTGCTGACTGACGACACAGGCAATTTATGATGCCACAAGAAGCTCAGGCTGGGATTATTTCTATGTAACTCCCAACGCTGCTGCTTGGCTGCTTAGTGACTGTGCTGGAAGTGACTGAACTAGAATAATACCTTGTGGATTTGAACTATAAACTTCCATGAGTTTGGAGTTCTGGGGCTCGGCTTAGCTGAGTACAGCCTAGAGCTGCAGCACTTGCAGCGTCCTCCTCTCCCTTCCCTGTTGCTGGTAGGTGGGACTTTATCAAGGCTAAAGGGCAGATGTGTTGTGTTCCTTTCTGCTCCTGGTCTGCGACAGGAGATGAGAGGCTCCTGCTCCAGTAGTGGTTTTGATCACTCTTTTGCAGTTGATGGTTGTGGGTTTAGTCCCTGTTTTTTACCTGCAAACATGTACCAGTCCCTCTGCTTGGAGACCCCAAAGGCTGAACCAGCAAGTCAGTTCTCGTGCACCCTGCTGTGAGCCAAGAGAGAACATATTCTGAAGAGCAGGGCCATGGGGCAGCTGGGCCTAGCCCACTGATCTTACACCATCTCCAGCCAGCAGCTTACCCCCAGTTATTCCTGGATCCATCCGACCCACACGTGCTGTGAACACCTCCCTGTCTTTGCTGTGTGTTTGGAGATCATCGGGTGAAGAGCTCTGCTCAATCTGCTCCTTGCAGTGAGACACCAGCTGCACACCTACACGTGGGTGAACCAGCAGCTCTGACTCACGGCCGATGGGCTCTGCTCTGCCAAGGAGCCCATATTCCCCTTCTTTGTGGGCAGACAGCCCTGGGTGGTATAAAGTACACACTGCAACGCGCCGTCCAGGGATATGAGGAGCATCTGTTCCTTCCAGATGTTCAGCCATCTCATTGTTTGTTAGATGTGAGGACAGGAACCCCCCTCAGTTCAGTGAGGCACTCGCTGTTCTCAGACGTCCGGGAGAGTGTGTGGGGTGGGGGGAGCATTGGTTTCGTGCTTTTTGGAAAACACTTGAAAGGCCTTTCAGCTCTGGCTAATCTCCATTGTTCCTGTGTTTTCCGGCAGCAGAACGAGCGAGAAAGAACGGAAAGAGGCAAGATTGCAGAGCTGAGAATCAGAGCTGGAAACCTTTCCCGTGCTCAGGCGAGCTTGGCAGAATCCATCGTGGCAAATGGGGCTGGATGCAACAGACTCCCGGCTTAAGCTTGGCTCAGACCTTGGACCCAGCAGAGCCTCCTTAGATCTGCAGGAGCTTTGTGAGCAGATGAATGCGTTTCAGCCAGCCTCACTGAACCAGACACAAGTGCAGCTGTTGAATTCAGCTGTGGAACAGGGCAGAGGGCAGCCTTGCCCAGATTTGAGGACTTTTTGCCCGCAGCCATTTTATGTCTTTGATTTTTCTGCAGGCTTGTTTTCTCCTTCCGCTGAAGGTCAAACGAGACTGTTAGAACCACACAGGCATTGCAAGCTTTGACCCATTAACATGCAAAATGCATATTAATACATTTGCAGCAATATGGTGTGAAACAACATGCACAAAGTCACTTGTAAAGGTTCAGCAGGGCTGGATATTGTACCTGAAATGCACTGGATCCCCTATTAAATTTTCAGTCCCCTCCACTCCCAGCACATTGCATTTTAGCACCTCATGGGCTATTTGCAGCGTGTCACTTTGGTCTGTCCCCATGGTTATATCCCAGATGACAGGTGGGTAGGTGGAGGCACAGGGTTCCCATCTGAGTTTTGTTTCTGATGGAGACATTTCTAAGTCCAACTGAAGCTGAACAGACATGACTTGAGGAACAGAGGTAGTGTGGCTCGCTATTTTTCTCTATGGGTTGAAGCAGCAGAAGAGCTTTGTTAAAAAAGAGTCATTTTCAATTCAAGATTTTAAATGTTTCATTCCTGACAGTGAGTCAATGATTTTTCCAGTCCCTCCCCCACAATAAACAAGTGCAGGCTGAGTGTGGTCCAGAGGAAAATGTGAGTTACACATGTCCTGGCCACATGCTTCTCCGGTATCAATGATAACCATATGGTGGCTCTCAGACCCCAGCTCTCCACCGAGGAGAAGTGTTAGCAAGAGTCAGTGCAAGCTCCTGCGGAGTAGATACGTAACCCAGCCTTGCCTGTAGCTGCTTGCATGTACTCAGAAAACACCTTCACAACCTAGAATGGTTGTAGTGGTTCAGCTTCACCTAAGATGAGAAGGACTGGGCTAGTGAGCTTGGCTGAGAAACTCCTGGAGTACAGGAACCCTCGTGTAACAAACTCTCAGCACTGAGACCACAGCTCCTATTGCACTTCTCTGTTCCAGCACTTTGCTGGGGAGAGGGGAGCATACTGCCCACCTGTGCTCCTCTCCGTGTGAGCACAAGAACTGTATTTTCTGTTCTGGGAAAGGAAATTAGAGGCATTGGGGAAGGGCAGAGACAGGCTGTAGGCTAGTTTCAAGGTTTAGGGGCAAACCAAGTACAATAGGTACGTTATAATTTTGGCACCTCACTCATTTAGGATGCAAATACTACTGTCCCTAGCTAGAACAGCCCATTGATTGTTTGTCAAGTTTGAGGACTGTCAGAAGCAACGCTGTCCCCAAACCAGTGCAGGAACCAAAGTGTGCAGCAGGCCCCAAGGCATGTCATACCACTGTGCCATTGCATGATACTGCTTGCACACCATGCAGAGCTCTCAGCTCCCCGTAAGTCAGCAGCAGCATCACCATTTCCTGCAGACTAAAAGGAAAGCCGAAGCCCAGATATCCCTGAAGATGTTATTCCCATCACGACCTAAATACCTTGGAAGATTGGGTCATGGAAGAAGGTCCTCTCACTTTGAGGCTGGTGTCTTCGTTTCCCTTTCTCCAAGCTTGCCCTGGCCTTTGCTCACGTGGTGTGTGAGATTACCCAAGCATGGTTTCCCATTCCTCTTTGGAACCAGCTAGTCCTTGCAAGTCCTCTGTATTTCACAAACCTGTATTTGTGCTTCCTTCTTTTGAGCTACTAGGGGAGCAAACAGGAGGAGGGTCATTGATTATTTTTAGCTTAAAATCTCCACGAGGTAACCTTGATTAAAGCTGAGCTAAATACACAGCAAACATAAGCTTTACTCAGGCAGCAGTTCACAGGAACTTGGCGGAGGCCTGCCTGCATTTCAGAATCCTTGTCCTTTTTCTAGATGAAAGCCCTGCAGAAGGATTTGTTTTTCAGACAGAAGGCAAGCCAAGTTGGTGATTTCATCCCAAGGCAGGCTGTGTCAAGCTGGTCCTATTCAAACACGCAGGAAATCAACCTTGGAGCTCGTTCAGAAATGAGGATGGAGAGTGGGGGTAGAGAGGGGGGCCCTGAGGAGGACAAGATCTTGGATTCTGAAACCAGCAGAGAAGATACCTGCTGTCAGTGTGGTGCTGTAGGCACCCCTCCTTCACCCTCTGCAGGACTGACTGGCAAGGTTTCCAGCAGCATGTCTTCGTTCCCAGCTCTTCCGAGAAGCTCTCCCATCTCTGTCCCCATGGAGCCCAGCAGGGGCCATGCCCAGCACCGCTCTGGTAAGGGGTCAGGTGCCTACCACAGGCGCAGGCAAACTTTCCCTCATTGCAGCACATTTTTTTTTCTGTTTAAAACACTCATTGTCTCATTAAAGCAGTTGCTTTCTGAGCGTGAATGTGGGTTGTGGAGGAGAGCAGAGAGCTCGCTCTGAACACGGGAGCGGGAAGTGGAAAAGAAACTCCTGTGAGGTCGTTCCTTGTGAACTGTTACAATGATCCCACTCACACATTTGTAGAGCAGCTATATAACACCAGTGGGAGAGGGGATGGCACAATTCAAAACGTTTACTCTTGGGTCTGCTACAAAATCTCTGAGATCTTCAGACAGTCCCTAAAGGAAGGACAGCGGGGGGAAAATTGATATGATTTTATCATCTGCTGCATTTCTGCAGCTGCAAACTTGCCTGTGGATCAGCAGAGTTATCACTCCAGGAACCTCCAGTGCTGTGCAGCATTTTGAGCACAGCTAATCACGTGGGAAATTAGTGAGAGAAACCCCCTTGGGCTGTGTGTGTAACTCTTCATCCCTAAACAACATCTGCAGGGGCTTCTGAGCAAGTTTGCTGTCACTGCTAGAAAAACCTCAGCCCTGCCCCTTTGTGCTTACTCTGTCTCAAGAAGAACTTCAAGGACTCCAGTCCTTCCTTTCTAGCAACTGCTTTCATGGATCCAGATTTTAGTGGTGTGGGTTTTTTTTTTTAAAACCAAGCACTTTCTGATGTGAATAATACCAACAAAAAGTTTGCAGCTTGGCCTGGAGGATGGGGAAAAATGCAGGGACCAAAAGCCAAGGCAGTTCCTTAATGACAGTGCTCATTAGGTACTTTTTAACATTAGTGGCTGGTGCTGGAATCTGCCCACGCAGGCTGGAGGCTGAGGAAATACTATTTGAACACATCTGCTCCAAGAGATACACTCAGACTTTGGGAGCATCTTGTGGTAATTAGGGGAATTCATTTCCTTAGTTAATCCAGCAGAGTTTTTTCTTGATTTTTTTTGTTGTTGTCTGTGGGATCCTTTAAAATTGTATTTTCTGCATTTTTTTTTGACACCTGAAGGGCTCCCAGGGGATATGAAGACCCTGTGTTCACGTAGCACCTTTTTCCCTGTTGCAAAGCACCTGGCAAAGCTGGGTGATCAGCCAGATGATGGCCCAGGCCAGAAGTGTCTTCTTCCTCTCCTTTCTGCTGCTCCTGCCGAAGGCAGGGTGTTACTTGTCTTCCCCAACTCAAAACTCAGTCCCCCAGCAACTTTTGTCTCCTCATGAGAACTACTTTGCAAAACCTTTTAGAGGACAGCTTTAAGTCCCTGTCCTTTTTTTCCCTATAGTTTAATTAAAAGCTCGTTCTGCAGAGCCCATTTGATGTCACTTTTGAAATTGTGTGCGTTTTATTTCTGTTCTTGCTCTTTTGTGTGTTTAAATCAGCACATTTCCAAATAAGGGGTTTGTGTGCTCACTGCAGGTCTCTGTACTCGCTCCCTGAACCTTAATGCTTGCTGTAGCGTTGAGCAGTGACAGGGTTATGTTAACCTCTCTGCTTCGCTAGGCACGTTTGTTCCCTCAAAAATCAACACAGCAGCTGTAGACACTGACATCTGAAACAGTCCTGGCTCTCTTTATGGCACAAAGTTTCTCTTTGGGCTGTGTGGATTGCACTGAGAGCCTGGCAAGGAACACAAGCCAGGAAAGCAGGTGCTCAAGGACCACAAACCCTTTGCTGGGAAAATACGAGCAGACATCTCATCCTGGCATCGGAGCTCTAGCACAAGGGATGAGTGATTTGCACAGAGCCAGGAGCTAAACACCAGCAGTTCAAGTGGCTAACAAGTCATCTGGGAGCCAGCCCATGGGGCATATGTGTTTGGCATGGAGGAAGCCACTTGGGCAGCTGGCTTGATTGGGTGGGCATTGATTGGGGTGTGTACGTCAGTGATGGGGACAAGGTGGGTTCATTTCAGGTTAGGACTGGTTTGGGACCAGATGCAGCTTGAGCCAAATCTGCTGGTTAGGCTGAACCTGAGCACCAGGCTGGGCTTAGATGCTGCTGGTCGGGGAAGAGGGCTGGCTCAGCTCACCCTCTGCTTGGTGAGCTTCAGGAGCCCTTCCTGGGGAGCTGGGTGCTTGAAGGAGAGGAGCTCTGAACAGGAATGTGGTTCTGCAGGTGATGGATGTTGGAGACTCTGGCTGAAACTCCTCTGCATCAGATCCATGTGACCAAGCTGTGCTGCTTTCAGGGTCCTGTGGTTGGCAACGTGCAGGAAAACCAAGGTGGGAAGTGAGTAGCAGAGCATGATGCTACAGCAGAAATGCTATTTGAATTGGGGTGAGGGCATAAAGCTGTGCAGTGACTGTGTTTCTATGTAATCACACCCTGGGGAGTGGAGAGCTAGGGAACACTGTTGGGAGAGGAGGCAAGGGTATGCGTGGTTTGGTTTTTGAAAGAAAAACTCACTTTGAGAAAGCAAGGGTCATCTAGAAAAAGCCTGAACTGAGGCCAAGACCTGAGAAGGTTGCTCAAGTAATGCAGAGTTTCCCCCCACTCCTTAGTTTCCATTTCTAGCTTGATCAGCTCCCAGAGCCCTTCGTTGGGTGGCTGGGGGTTTAGAAGCCCTTTCCTCTCCCTGAAGCAGGGGTGGATGACAACAACAAATGGCTCTCTTGAAGAACTGGAGTTTTTACTGGAGCAGCTCCCTGTGTTGCAGCCAGATGAACGTGCTGGGAGGACACCACCACCAAAAGGTGCCCGAAGTGCTGGGAAGACACATCTGACATGAAGGCAGCGAAAGGTAGGGGAGGAGGACTTCCTTCTGCGTGAGCTGTTTAAGATGCTTGGGAGGTGGGCTGGGAGGGCGAGGGTGCTGCTTTGTTCAGTGCCTTTTGCTGGTTTAATTTTATTCCTAATTTTATGCGCTGTGTGCAGATCATAAGAAACAGGGATGTGGTTGCCCAGTGGAGATGAAAGCTGCTTACCTGATGTGTACGGTGAATAACAATGAGAACCGAGCTGCACGTTTTGGGATGGTTTCTGCTCTTCTAGATGGATGAAGCTCTGCCATGAAATGGTGAATTTCCTTAAGCTTTGTCTATTTATTAGCACTCATGTTGTTCGTTTTCCTGTGACTTTCCCATTTGTTTCTCTCAGCCTTTGGAAGCCAAATGCTGGCAGGTGACTGCCCAGCATCCATTTGAGTGGTGAAATGGGGACGAGTGTGCCCCAGCAGTATGAGATTGGGCAGCTTCCCCTGGGAGTGCTGAGAGGACGCATGGCTATGGGGAGGGGGGTCTCTGGGTGAAGGAGGAGCCTGTGTTACATTCCTGGGTGTAGTTCTGTGTGTGACATGACTAATGGAGAGCCCTCCAGGGGGAATGGAGGCAGTGGTCATGGGGCCTGTGTCTTCAGGAGTCATTTTTGTTGTCTGATACTAAGAAATGAGTGGTTGTCATGGTTACTGGCCTCTGCTTCCTGGTCTTGCCAGATGTCTTCTCTGGAGCCTCGGGCTTGGAGCAGCATTCAGTGTTTCTCTCTTGTTGAGATCACACTCTGATCCAAGCACCTTGAATTTCAAACATGCCTGCTCTGTGTGATGTCTGTGTGCTTGGGTATCTTGAGAGCCTTTGGTGCTCTGATCTTCTTCCTGATCCTTTTTTCTTAAGGACAGGAAGGAAGCAAATGAAAGGAAAGTGATCTGTGGGCATGCTTAGGGATGTAGCCCTGTGTTTGCAAGCTGGGCAGAGGTGCTGGGTGTGTGGGTGGGCCCATGGGGTCCTGCAGTGCCTCCCGTGGTAAAACTTTAAGGGATCAGTAAAGCTCCATCTTCTCTCCCATTCTTATTTTCTGTGTTCAAAACACAGTGCCTCTCGTTAGGAAGTGACCTGAACCACAGAGGTCAGTCTTTGCAAACCTTTTGGCTTGAATCTGACCTTTTTCTTTTTTTTCCCCCTCCTTTTTTTCTTTCCCTCAGTGCCAGTAGAGGAAGCTTGGCTGAGAGGCAAACAGGTTAACAAGGAGTCTGTTTAGGTTGGAGGTGGTTTTGAGGTGAGTTTGGTTGGCATTGCTTTAGAGTGAACTGAGCTCTGAAAAAGTGCCTCGTGTGGGTCCCCTGCAGCGAGGGGATGGCAAGGACCACAGCGAGCCATGCTGCAGGGGTTCTTGGAGTCGGAGGAAGGTGAAGAGTCTCAAAGGAAACATGAGGTCATTTCCCTTTTAGCACAGTACATTTCAGAGATACTTTAAGAATTAATCAATATCTAAATCTGCAGTCCATTATAGGCCTTGGCAATGTGTTATTTTATAGTCTTAACAAATGGGAGCCTGCTTGTGTGAATAGGCTGAATCCCTGAGCTACAATTAAGGTCACTATCACGTGGTGAGTGATAACTTGCTCCTCCCTGCCTCTTTTGAGATGAGGTCAATTACATTTACCGTTTATGGAAGATATTCTTCCAGTTAAAGTGATGAGGATGCAAGGAATCCACTTTTGCTTTCTTTATTTTAAACTTTTAAAGGAATAATCTTTACCAAAAATCTGGGAATGAGGAGCAGGGGAACCTCTCTGCATAGGCAGCCAAGTGTTAAAACATTGCTTTGGCTTCAGGCACCCAGGCTGCTGCTAAGCCCCATGCTGGAACATCTGGTCCATCTCCTGATGGAAGGTCAGCCTGAACAGCCGGGCAGTGGAGCCTGGTCCCAACTGTGCATGAGTGCCTGGACTGTGGGGGCTGCACAGCTGTGCCTGGTGTGCTGAGCACAGAGCTGGGAGCCTGCGGCGCTCGGGATGCTCCTGGGAAGAGTTCAGCTGGCGAGGTGCAGGCTGCAAATTGGCATCCTCCATTCTCCTCCTGCACGCCCGAGTGCCTCGGAGCAGAGCGCTGGGCTGCCTGGAATTCCCCAGCCCTCCACACAGCATTCCGGTGAGGTGCTCTTGGCGTGACGTGTGCGTGTGAGGAGGCCTTGTGGTTAGGGCAGCGATCCCTTTCTGCTGTGCTAGCTGGTGATGTCAGCCAGTAGTTATTGCTCTGCCCTGCTTACCTGGTTAAAAACAAGCGTGGGTCTCTCATCCTTTGGATTAACTAACCTGCCCATAATTTTTCAGGAAGATGTTCAATTTTTTTTGCATGCACCTCCTTCATTTTCAAAAAAACCTCAACCTTAGATCATGCTTCTGGAAGCTTATTTGGAGTAGTGGACAGTGAGCAGCTCCTGGCTCTCCTGTTAACTAACCTCAGCCCCTCTGGAGATGGAGAGGGAATCCACTGCTGCGTCTGCCTTCAGGGATGGCGGTGAGCAGCGTCACAAGACAGGGCGTTACTCATTCAATTAGCATGAGTAGAGCAATTATTATCTTAATAAAATGACTGATTATGACATTGAAGTTGCATTTTGAGGTTTAGCAGCTGCAGCAGCCTGACTGAATTGTATGTTTGTTAATCCTCAATGAGGGTGTTCTATTTCACTGAGTGATGTTTATTTAACATGCAATAAGTGTCTTAGTGAATCTCTATTAAAGGCATATGTGGAAACCTTAATTTGAAGCATTACAGAAGAGAGTGAGACTGTTCAATTCATAAAAACCTATTTAAACACGGAGCTCCAAACCCCAGCCAGTGCCAAAGCAAACTGTATCCTGTAAGCTCTGTGCCAGATGTCTCATGTGGGGTATACTGAAGGTCCAAAGAAAATAAGGTCTGAAGGGAACAGTTTGGCCATTGAATCTCCAATCCAGCCTATATAAAGGGGTTTCATTTCCATTCAGGAAATACAAACCTCTTCTAGATGGATCCTGTTCAAAGTGTGTTTGCTGAACAATTCTGCCCAGCAGCAGCGATCCTCAGTGACACCTACGCCTGTGAGCAGGAGCTGGGTCTGGTGAGAAGGTCTGGGAAGTACCTTACACTTCTCTGCACGTTTCTAAGAAGGGACAGTAAATCAGTTAGAGGTGGTTTGTGTGGCACCAGCCTGGTTGTTGGGCACAGGAGCTAGTCTGATGGTGTTCTGGGCCAGACGTGAGGTGAAGCCTTAGCAAACCTGAGTTTTTCTTGTGTCCTGTGTCTGTAGGTGACTTGGTGCTGTGGTTCATCATGCTCTGGGCAGGGTGCTCCAGGATACTGGGTAGTCAACCTTCGGGAGACTGCGATGGTATCCCTGGAGATCCTGACTTCACCCTCAACCTGGGCTGGTTTTTTCTGAGTGCCTCTCCGTGGTATTTTGCAGGTAGATGCGTGTTCATTTTGCTTGTGTTCAGAGACATTTGGATGCAAACCAGGTCTGAACTGGCACCCTGCAGCCGTGGTGAACTCAGTGAAGAGGTGGGATCCTCTAGTGCCAATTTGGCACTGAATTAACGCAGCCACAGGACTTCCAGTTGGCTCAGACACAGGCATAGCACACACATAGACGTGGCACAGGCTGTAGCACGAGCTTCCCTGAGTTTTGTGGCGATTCAGCTCCAAATCCAAACTTAGAAACTCTGATGGCAACTTTCTGGGCCAGGATGAGGACATGTGCTCAGCTTTCCTTCCACCTCTCCCTGAACCCTTCCTGCTGGGCAAGGGAGGGATGGGCAGCCCTGGCAGCCTTCACCGTGTGAGCTGTGCTCGCTTTGGGTGAAATGCAGTAATTAAAGGGACTGAGGCTGAGGGCTCCTGGGAGCCGTTCCCAGCTCTGCGCTGTCTCCTCAGGTGAGGAAACATCATCTCCGTGAAATGTATTTGCTGGGGTGAAGCCTCCTGCATGTCTGTATGAGGTCATCTGCTGGAATAGTCATGTCTGGTGTGCTTTCTCATTACAAAGGTGGTTCTGAAGTATTCTCCTGCCCTAGAGAAGGAAAGGAGGGGTGCAGAGGGTTGCCTGAGGCCACTCGACAAGGCAGAGGGATGCTGGCGTAGAAGCTGTCTCCTGTCCAAGGGAGGCTGTTGAGATCCTGTATGGGCAAGACTGTCTTCTCCCTCATCCGTGGCTCCTGTTGTCTCTAACTCATGCTTCCCTTCAGTCATGGTGTAAGGTATGGTTGAGACAGCTTTCCAGCTTGGCTGAGCTCTCCTTGCTGCTCTGCCCACATCCCTGGCCCAGGTGCCAGCAAACCCAGCACCAAACAGCAGAGCACACTGCTCCGAGCCTCCAGCAGCTCTGTGTGGGGTGGGAGTCCTGCTGAGCACATCCTAACCCCTGCGTGGGGCTGCAGACCTTGCCACTCTTGGCTAGATATTTACCTTTCCTTGCTTGTCATCTCTTTGGGGCAGCAAGCCAAGCAGGCCCATAGGCATGATCGAAACATGGGACAAATATTCCAAGTGGCTTCATCTATAGGAACAAGCACATGGGGAGGGAATGAGTTCATCTCCTCCGTGCTCTTGGCCGTGGCAGGGCTGTTCCCATATTCCCCCACCTGCTGCAGTGGGGTGACAAGCTGGTTGCAGGGAGAACGCTCTGTCCCTTCCCTGGAAGAAGAGATTCATCTGAACCTTTCTCCTGGGAGTATTCCCTGGTAGGCAGCTGAAACTTTCCTTTTCCTCTCATCCCATGACTGCTAGGGAATATCCAGTCCCTTGCATTGTCCAGAATAATTCCACTGTCCAGAGGATTAGTGTGTTTTGGTATCTGCAGGCTGGCTGTTTCCTTTCTTGCACTTTTTAGCTGCTTTCTCTCAAGTCAGTGCCTCCAGCCCTTAATAATTTCTCTTGTTCTTGGAACAGCAGGTTATTGCAGCTTGCTCGCAGCAATACATCTAAAAGAAAGCAGAGGACATCTCGGCTTCTTCCCTGCCTCTGCCCCAGCCCTGATGACCATGGCTGTGGAACATGCAGCCCCTCTAAAACACCTCTGGTAACAGAACAAACATAGAGTGGATCCCCATGATGTTGATTTCAAAGGTGTCTTCATTTGGTGTCTAAACCAGTCTGCAGGCTTTCCAGTCCTATTAACACCATTTAAAAAAAAACAACAAAAACCACCACCAAAAAACCCTGAACAAACCACATAAGGACAAAAAGCTTAACTATAGCAAACATTATAACTACAGTTTTTACTGTGTACAGTTGCCCAAAGAGGTGAGGTGAAATTGGTGTGAACTCACCTGCAGCAAGTTGGATCGAGCAGTACCAAAGGCACACGGTGAGAGGTGACACAGTGCCCTGTCATGTTAAAGGTGTCTTGGATTGCTGGCACAGGTGTGGGTGGAAGGGTGAATAGAGTGATGTCTGGGGGAGTGGGGTGAGGTAGTGTTTTTGAGAGGGGAAGAATTTAATTTCTAAAGGGAAGTGGTTTGAGTTTCGCTTGCTTTCCTCTGCTATCTGTTCCCAGCTCAGACAACTCTTCTGTTCTTCAGTGTGCTTGCCCAGGGCTATTGTATATGACTGTTTAAACAGTGTTTAAACAGCCGTAAGCCTGTTTATTTACTAAGGCTATAAATTATCTTGAAATCAGAATTCATCATCGTGCAAATACCCTGTTTTAACAGGCAGGCTGGCTCTCTGCTAGAATGACAACAGTAATAGAGCTCCTAGTTGCTCTGCCAAGTCTCTGTCAAGGGCAAGCATCCTTGCAGGGGCAATTGCTGCCTTCCAGAGACCCAAGCAGGCTCAGAGGGTTGATTTCTCTATGTGGGTTTATCTGTGCTGGGGAATGCAGTGGCCAGCACAAGTCTCTGATGGATGAACCGTGTATTCGAGTTATCTTGTGCATGCTGGGATTTGCCATGAAACTAATGATCTGTCTAGTCCAGTATCTGCCAGGCATTAGCAGCAGTTGTCTCAAAAGCAAGCACGAGAGGCTGATATTAATCAAGGAATGAGTTTTTCCTAGTGGAGTTTTCTTCCTCACCCCAGCTAGTAATAGGTAAGTCTGTTTCTGAAGAGTGTGGCTCTTAAACAACACTGTTTGGTGTTACTGGGGTTGTTTCCTTGACTATCAGTTTTCCTGAGGCCTTGGTCTTGGTGAGTAACTGGAAGGATTTGTCTGACAACAGGTGGACATCATACTTCTGCTGTGTGAAGTGTAAATTCTTTGTCACATAACTTCTGTCTCCAGTGTTTGAGCTTTGGAGAGTTAACCAGTCAAGGTTAAAAACCACCAAGGTGGTTGTAGTAAACTCATGGTCCTGGTTTGTCCTGGCTGTTGCACAGGTTGTAGATGCTGATATTTTCTTCTCTCATTAGAAGCTGCTCCTCACCTAAAGCTGAGCGTGGTTCTGGCAGTCCAGGGCCCAAGTGCTGCTGTAGGGGCTGTGCTGGTCAGGTTGACTCACTCTGGTTTGGTAGCAGCTGTTAATCACCCAGCTCACCTGTGCTGTGCTGTGTAAGCCATCGCCTCTGCAAGTCCTGGAACTGCAAAAAAATGGAGATGGGAAAGATCTGATGTCATCCAACCTCTCCGTTTTCCCCCTGTGGGGGAAGGCTTGTTCCCTACACTCGATTTTCCTGTACTGGGTCCAGTGTTAAGTGACTCAAGCAGCAGGGCTTCCACCGTTCCCCTTGGGAGCCTGGCAGATTTCTCACCATGAGAGAAGTTTTCCTACTCCTCCACCTGATCTGTTCCCCTCCTTGATTCCAGCCCTGTGCTGGAAGAGTGACCAGCACAAAGCTACAGTGGGTTAATGCCCATCGAATTACTTGAACTTTAACCCTTCCTGGGTCACTGCAATACATGTCCTGAATAAACAGGCTTTGGAAAGGAGAATGTTATGGTGCCACTACAGTGACACTTGAAGACTGACAAGCATTGGTGGTGTGGGAGCTGTGGTCCTTTGTAGGAGTTACAGGTTTATGGGAAGCTTTCTTCTATAGATATCAGCACACCTGCAACTGGTGGAAACTGGGAAGATCACTCCTAAAGTTTTGAACTGAATGGCAAACCAAACACTGTTTCATGCTGGTTTTATTTTAGGCTTTGCTTGTGCCTAGCACCTAGTCAAGAAGCCTGGTTTATTTTATTTTTCTTAACAAGCTGAGGGTTTTCCCAGGGATCGTGTTCTTCACTTATCCTGCCTGTGCTGCCAGTGCTGTGTAACCAGTAGCTTGAGTGTAATGCTGAAGTAATTTGTAAAATTCTGTCTGCTAAATAGATTGGCCATGACGGGATAAAGCCATTTTCCATGAATGATGAGTGGGATCAGACCTTGGCTATGCTGTCAAACAGAAGGGGGAAATAAATGTTTCAAGTGTGGCTGTGCAAGGGACAAAACTAGAAGCAAGTCCAGGGGTCCACCACTAAGACAGTTCCAGAGATATTTAGGGCAGGGTGGAAGGCTGGTAGTGGTGAAGAGGTCTGTGGTGTGTAATAATTCTGGTGGTGGGAAGCTTTGCTTTTTGCTGAGGGACAGGTGGGGTCTGTGCTCTCTTGGTTTCTCTGCTCTGACGAGCGCTGTGGCCACGCTGGGGGGCAAAGCCAAAGAACGTGACGAACTGTGACAAAGAACCACCTTCCACACAGCCTGATTCACCCAGTCCTCGCATGGATTCAGCCTTTCCTCCAGGAATGTTTGATAATGCAGCACACACCGCTGAGATCACCCTTCTGGCAGTGCCTGCTGTGGGATGAGACCCAGTCATCTGGCAGCACGTTGCTTACTGCAGTCGCCAAGGCAACCCTCCATGCTGTTCTTCTTTGGAGGCTCTGTGTATTCCTAAAGAAGCTGTCATCCCTCTTACTGTAAGTGCAGCAGATGTGAAACGCTTTACCTGTGCCAACGAACCCCAGGCCAGGAGGCTGTTGCTGCTCAGAGCAATGCTGCCTGGAGCACAGCACTGCTGGTCCACTCGTGTCCCAGAATTGCTTTCCCTCCTGCTAGACTGTGTGTGGATCTGAGACCACAGAGCTCTGTCTGCTTTCATCTGCTTAGAAATGAGTTTTTAATGTATGTTCTTGATCTTAGGGTTGTCAGTGCGTACCAAGAGACTTCTGTCTCATGAGGGAAAGCCAAAGCCACTGTCTCAGAGGAGCTGAACCATCTGACAGCTGGACTTAAAAGAGGTGATGGTGAGAACTGGCTTAGCCAAAGCATTTCGTGTTCCTTGTGGGTGACAGCGTGTTTCTGATTTATAAACAGTGCTGTCACTCCTGTCCCCCACTGTGAGCCCTGGGAAGGTAAGTGTTGGATTAAGTGCAAGCTCTGCTTCACCAGTTGGCTGCCCTGCTCCGTGTTGAGTGGCAGCTGCTGGGAACCTGCTCCCCCAGAGCTGTCCTCCTGCCTTCCTGCCAAAGTCTGTGCTCCCAGACCTGGGCAGACCCTCTGCCCAGCACACCTCAGTCCCTGCTTTGCCCTCTCAGCCCTGGGTGTCCCCTGAGGTGGCTGTCAGCTGCCCCAGACAGCCAGGATGCAGGCGTGTGGCGGGTCAGGTGCTTTCCAGGAACTCTGCAGCAGCTGCCATGTCAGTAAATAGTGTCACTTGACCCTTCCCAAGGGGTGGGGGGAACATTTCCCTCTTGGTGTCAGGGTGGTGCTGCAATGCTCGTGAGATAGAGGGGAGCCAGTTCACCCAGTGCAGCCAGGGTCTGGCCTGGGGAGGGAGGGAGGGAGCAGGGGACCTGCCCTTGCAGGCTGCAGAGCCCCAGCCCAGCAGCACACTCTGGACTGGAGCTGCTGGGCAGAGAAACCAAGCGGGGGCCGAGGCATTCGGCACTTAATGAGCCTTCAGCCATGATAAGATAAGAGTTTGAGTAACTGTGAGGTAGAAAGCCTGCCTAGTGGATTGAGATCATTGTTGTTGAAGGATGTTATGGAGACAATCCACTTCGCCCTGGCTGCTGTGCTGGGTTTAATTTTTTTTTTTTCTTTTCCCTGCTCATCTCCCCGTCAGCAGCCTGGGGAGGACACGTGGGAAACACATCAGCAGACAGTGGCATGTGGAGCAGAACTCCTGCTGGCACAGATGGGACTGCAAAGCAATAATGCAAGTGGTGGTTGGAAGGCCAAGGACAACTTGCTGCATTCTTCCTTGCAAGCCCTAAAAGGGTTTGGAGGAAGGAGATGAGAACCTGAGCCTGCAGGTTTGTGAGGGATGTTGGATGCTGCACAGCTTTTTTGTCCATTTGCTTTCTTCAGAGCCCCTAAATAGTGGGGACAGTGTTGCAGCACATGGCAGCATGAACTGATGCTTTACTGGTGGTCAGGTATGTGTGTTTAGCAAAAGGCTGTTGTCACCCAGATGAGACAAGCCCTAAAATGTCTCCAGAGGTTTCCCCCACTTCAGCTCCACTCGGGCAACGTGCAGGCTCTCCAGCCCCACTGGGCTGCTGGGCACGGGCTGGGTGAGACGGAAGCGAGGGCTCCTCTAAACCTTGCTGTGCTCAGCTGCAGGAGTGAGAAAACACCTGGTGTAATGGATGCAGAGGGGACAGTCCTGTGTGGTGAGGTGTGGGGAGTGGGGCTGGCCTTCCAGCACAAAGGAGATGTGGTAGAAGGCGAGCCAGGGGCTGGTGGCATGCGTTGACACACCATAATTATTCTTGATCCTATGTTCCTATGACACCTGGGCCAGGCAAGCAGAAGGGCAGGAGGCTGGGGAGTGGGGAGCAGCCAAGGGGAAGGAGAAGGGGGATGAGATCTGGGGTGGGGAGGGTGGTGGGTGCTGTGCTGCCTGTCGCAGCTGCTGTGCCCGTGGATGCTGGGGGGCACGGCCTGTGGTGCCCTGCAGGGCATCTCTGTGAGCAAGACTGAGCCTTAGTGCCTTGTCTGGAGAAAACCAAAAGCTTTTAGGTGAAAGAAAGTAGGAGAAAGTGCTCCATGTGCCCTGGGTCAAATCCTCTTGGACCCCAAGAGGACTTTTTAAGCACCCAAGCCTGCTGTGGGTGTGAAACTGCCCAGAGGAGCACGCAGCACCCAAGAGAGCAGGGCTGTGGAGCAGGATGGTCCCTCTGGGTGCAGAGGCAGACCCCAGCCCAGTCCCCTTGCTGTGCAGGTCGGTGGGAGCAGCTGGGCTGCCCCAGCCAGGCGGTGTGAGAAGGCTTTCCAAGCAATTGTGTGGGATGTTTTCCTTTGATTCATCAGCTGTAATTCCTCCCAAAGACCTGGCGTGCTTTCCTGGTGGTTTGCCTGCCTCCTGCAAGTCATCTGTTCCCATTTGGGACTGGTCACTGGGGGTGCTGACCTCCAGGCAGCCCTGCCTGGGTTCACTTCCAGGGGATGCAGCCTTTCCTGCCCTCCTTGGGTATCTTGATAGCTCCCAGCAGCACAAAACCCTCTCAGCTCCCTGTTCCCTGACCCCACTGTTTGTGTTGGCTTCCTGGGGTGAGAGGTTGCCCCCAATGATTGCTTTGGGTTCCCTGATCTCTTTACTTTTCTCACAGTTTCTAGGACGACCGGTGCCACGAGACACAAATGTCAGCCCCTCTTACATTTCCTGTGCCTGGGGACAAGTTTGGACTGAGCTGTCTCCAAGCTGCTTCTGGGTGATACAGACCCTTTGTATTGCCACTGCTCAGGGTGACTGGTCAACAGTTCCCACCCCTGGTTTGGTGGTGGTGCCCAAACCCCATGGTCCTAGCAATGGACTCATCAAAATGAACGCAGCATTTGGGCTCTGAGAAGTGGTTTCTTTTCAGGTGAAACAAGTGGAGGGCTCTTTCCTCTGAGGCAGAGAGGGGAACAGTTTGGCTGCTGCCCATCAGCAGACTCTTGGACCTTTAACCTGAGGGATGGGACTTTCCAGGCTGATTCAGAGCTGCTTTTCCCTCACAAGTGTCTCCTTTGGGCACCTTGCAGGCAAGGCCAGCTGCTGCGAGCTGCCTAGCACGGTTTTCCATCCAGCACTGCCTACACTTGTTCCCTTCCCTGCCCACTCATTTTTTCCTCTTGGCTCCCTCCCCTCTGGCCCTTGGGATAAGAGGGGTCTGGGGCTTGCAGCATGCAAACTTGCACCTTCTCTCCTTCCTGGACCTCCTTCCTGGTGATGCTTCAGCAGCCCTTGTGCCTTGGCCGAGAGGGACATCTAGTGGGGTTGGAGCTCAGGGACCTGTTTGGGTTTTTTTTTAAATTGTTTTTTCCTTGCCCTTTTATTTATTTTTAATCCTTACAAAGGGTTGGTTTCTGTGGGAGCAGGAGCTTTTGGAATAGTCCTGCTGTACTGATAACCTTGGGGCAAACTGAACTTTTGGTGGGGCAGTTCATGGGGTGCTTCTCTCTCACCTGGTGCTGTTTAAGACACCCCTAATATTTGTTTGCTGGGAGGGAGGTGGTACCTACCAGTCCCTGGGAGATGTGAGCACAAAAGTTGGGCAAAGAGGGAACCAAAGTGGTTAAAATGAGTGTGATAAAGCAGGGAGTCCTTGCAAAGCTTTAGGGCAGGGTGGTCACTGTAGTGACAGTTTCCTCCCTCTTGCAGGGGGCGTTGCACTCACCCCTTTCTCTGTACAATAAATACACTCCAGACCAGGTTGTCAGACCCTGGAGGGGGATGTAAGGGCACTGGCCTGTCTCTGACCAGGGGACAGTGACACTGGAGTCATAGTAGAGCCATCTGTTCATGTTCTGCTCTTCTCCCAACCACTTCTCTGCTATCCCCATTCCCAAACTGGAGCCCTCCAGACCAGGATCCAAACCAGACTCCTCTTGAGTTACAGGCACAGTAAACACATGTCCAAACTGATGCTAAGAGCAAACAGAGCGTTTTAATCTCTGCTCAACTCTTTCATGCATCAGATGATGCTACACAAGGCTCCCAATTGCTCCCCTCTAGCTGGGGTGATGTTGCAAGCCCACAGTGGTGGGAGGAAGGAGCCTGTGTGTTTGGGGAGTAAAGGAAATGTGCTGGCAAAAGCAAGGATGAATTTGATGCCTGAGCCAAAAAGGCTTTTAAGAAATCGCCCCCCCCACCCCAATAATTCAGGGGAGATGATGCTTGGTGCAGAGGCTCTCAGGCGATGGCTGAGACGCGTTTCAGCACGTGTGCTGCAAGGAAAGGCTGCGAGGCTGAGCCAGCAGCTCAGAGACCTCCCTGTCATCGTGGATCTGCACTGGCTTCCCCAAAGCCCCTCGTGTGCTCAGTGCCAGCCTGTTGTCAGGGCTTCTGGGGACCAAAAGGGGTGCTGTGGAAAAGGAAACCTGTCTGAACACACTTCTGTCTTGGTTTTGCTTGCACAGAGTTCGTGCCTCTGCTTGGGAAAGCATCTTGCTCGGCCCAATATCCTCCTGGCTGAGGTGGGACCCCAGAGCTGAGAGCCCACTGCAGAGTGGGGAAATAAGTGTGGCATCAGTGCCCAGCAGGTGACAAACATCCCACCGCCGTGCTGTGTGCGGGAGGTGGGCTGGAGGTGGCTGGCTGTGGTGTGTAAGCAGCAGTGCCCTGCTGGGTGTGGGGTGCGCAGGTCCTGGCACACCGAGGAACTGGTGTTCCCAAATCTGCCACGAGAGGGGGTGGCTGGTGTGGCAGCGCTTGACTCCAGGCTGGGGCCATGAGTTCTGGGTGAACCCAGGACAGGGCTGTGTCACCCCAGTGTCCCCGATTTAGGCCTGCAGTGCCTGGGGTGGAGTCCTCAGTCAGGCACCCTGTTATCCCAGGCATCTCTGGGATAGCATCTACAAGCCCCCAGGTTTAGTGAAATCCTCTGTGGGGCATGTGTCTGGGGGCTAACTGCAAACTGGGGCTCTGTGGAATCAAATCTCATGCTTTCATTTGCTTTGCCAGCCCAGCACTGCAAACTGCTGCTCATCCTCTCCCCGTGAGAGAGACCCTGCATGGACCCCAGCTCTGACAGCAGCGTGGAGGGACCTGGCTCTGGACAGTGTGTGGCTGGGGGGGGCAGTGTCCAGCATTACCTGCTGGATTCAGGGATGAATGTGACTCTGTGGCAAACAACTGGTCCAGGCAGCCTGCCCCATGTGCCTTAGCCATGGGTGTCAGCCTCCAGCCCCAGAAGCACCTACTTGGGCTGGAGAGCAGATCTGGTGCTGCCCCATGCTGCAGCCAGCCACCTCCTAGCACTGAAGTGCTTTTTGGGACCCTTTTACAAACGATTTCAGGGTGACTGTACTGAAACAAGAATTTTTCTACCCAGTGTGGTGCTGAGAACTTGGCCAGAGTAGGAAACTGCAGCTGTGGGGACACCAGGGCACCCAACCTGGCCCTGACAGCTGCTCTGGGTGCCCCCATGTACCAGTGTGGTGTCAGAGATCAGTGGTCACTGAGTGACCACAGTGAATGCTTCTTTCTATGTCTCTGCAGCACTGTGCAAGCTGTGTTCTGTAACTGTTTCTCTGTAGAGCTCTGAGGCACAGACTGTCCTGTGAGCCCTTGCAGCCCAGCTCCTGGGGCACCCTGGGCTTGCCCAGGTCAGGACCACTTGCAGAGAAGCTCATGAAGAATCACACAGCCAGAGTATTAGAAAATATCCCAGTTTATTAGAGCATTTCCACTTCATATAGAGTTTTACAAAACAATGTATTTACAGCAAGGAAGGGGCTGAGTAACTCAGAGTGTGCTCTGCTGGGGCACGGAGAGGCTACACAGAAAAAAAAGAAATCAAATCAGCACATTCACAAGTCACACTGCTGCATTTTTCTTTACAAAAGTAAGAAGGGTTTAAGAGTGGTGTCAGCACAGCTAACCTGTGTTGTCGTTGCAGGGGACAACCTCCAGGGACACATCCAGCACAGGAAGGGGAAGTCACAGAGTGCAGCACAACTCAACTAAATCACAGCACAGTGCTAAGGCACATTGTGGTAATGCCAATGGGACAGGGCCCCGTGCAAGCAGCCCTGTGTTGTGTCCCTCAGGGTGAGTGACAGCACCTTTCAGCCACAATTTTATCTCACAGCCCTGGCTGTGGTGCGACCAGAAGCTGAACAGAGGACAGGAGGAGACCCTGGTGTGGGACACCACCAAGGGAGGGATCCCAAAGGGGATCCCCCCAAAGCCACACTAAGAACTCTTTCTCCCTGTCCTCCCCCATGACTGAAGAACAGAAAAAGGGGTGCAGATGGCTGTTTGAAAACAACTGCATGACTTAGAAAATATACCGGACGCTTGTTTTTGAACCTGTCCCAGTAAAGTTTGCCCTAAAACACACAGTGTTTGGGTTTTTTTCTTTTATTACTTACTCACTACGTTGTTGGTGGGAGCTGTGCTAGCTCACCCACCAAGGGGAATTTCTTATTCACCAAACCTTGATTTCTAAGTTAAGGGCTAAACTAAACCATCGGCTCTGTGCTGAACAGCCGGCGTCCCGGGCGCTTGCGGCGAGGTAGAGGGAAGGTTCAAGTTCACAGTAGAGGCTGTGTGCTGCTGGGAGGACATGATGATCCCAAGTGCCTCCAGCTGACACTGTCCATGTCCACAGAGGGAGGAGTGTGTCCCTACAGCCCCGTGTGCTGTTTGATCCAGTCCCGCAGGCTGGTGAGCCGGCTGTAGACTCCAGGCTTGTTCCTCTGGGCGCAGCCATCGCCCCAGCTCACCACCCCAGCCAGGAACATCCGACTGCTGGGCTCCACACTGACCAGGGGACCCCCAGAGTCTCCCTGCACAGAAACAGACAGACAGCAGCGTAAGCACCAACCCCCTACCCTGTCCTAAAGCAAATCACAAAAAGCAATCAGTACCTGCATGCAAAGGCCAAAGTCTCAAAAAGAATTCTCAGTCAGTCAGCTGTTCTCAAAACCAATTCTAAGTCAGCTGTCTGTACAATTGCCTCCATCAGGAAAAAACTGTACAGGTATTTAAGTATGGCAGTAAGAGTCACAGTGCCAGCATACGGAGCTAAACAAGTGTGCTATCTCACCAAGGCTCTAAGTAACCAAGTGGAGTGTGGCTGCACTGCCTCATGAGATGGTTTGGAGTCTAAGTCACACATTGGTGATCTGGAGTTTTTGAGACTAAGTCATGTGTTGACACAACTTGCTGCTCACAGCCATTCCAATTTGTCCATTGTCCAAATCAAGGAGAATCCACGTAGATTTCACAGAATGTCAGGGGTTGGAAGGGACCTCAAAAGATCATCCAGTCCAATCCCCCTGCCAGAGCAGGAATACCCAGATCAGGTCACACAGGAACACATCCAGGTGGGTTTTGAATGTCTCCAGAGAAGGAGACTCCACACCCTCTCTGGGCAGCCTGTGCCAGTGTTCTGTTACCCTCACTGGGAAGAAATTCTTCCTCACATTTATGTGGAACCTCCTATGTTCCATCTTGCACCCATTGCCCCTTGTCCTATCCTTGGATGTCACTGAGAAGAGCCTGGCTCCATCCTCACGACACTCACCCTTTACATATTTATAGACATTCATGGATTAAAATTAAAGATCTGTAGTACATTAAGTAAGAATACGAGTGGAAGTGCCAAGCAAACAGCCTGTCTCCCTAACAAAGGCTCCTCCTCCCAGGACTAAACCTGTGTGGCTGCCCCACTGTCCCACCTGGCAAGCATCCACGCCGCCCGTCAGGATGCCCACGCACATCATGCGGGGCGTCAGCTGGTCCGTCAGCAGCTGGTTGCACACCGTCTGGTTAATGAGCCTGATCTCTGCTTTCTGCAAGATGGTGGCTCCACTGCCTGTGAGGAGGGAGGGGGCAGCAGAAATAAAACCACGTGGCATTTCTGAGCAGCATTTCCCTCCCCAGCATGCTGTGTTTAGGCTCTGACTGACCAACCAAGTGCCAAATAAATCCCTGTTGCAACAATCCAAGGGAATCCCATTTGATTCCAGTCTCACTGCAAGCTAATATATTTAAATTGTGTCCAGCCAGCCCCCTTTTCCCTAAAGCCACACAGGAGAACAAGCCAGCTCTCACCTCCTTCCACGGTGGCTCCCCACCCTGTCACCCACAGGTCCTTGCCCACGGGGAAGTTGTGGGTGGCGTCGGGCAGGCAGATGGGCTGGACGACGGAGGTGAAGGTGACGGGGCTCTGGAGCTCCAGCACGGCGATGTCGTAGTCGTAGGTGTAGTCGAAGTAAGGGTGGGAGATGATGCGCTTGATCTTCCGCGTCTGCACGTTGGTGCCGCTGAGGCTGCCTTGGTCGGTCAGGCCCAGGTAGGCGGTCCAGAGGTTGGGGTCTGAGTACCTGCACGGGGCACAGAACACGGGGCAAGGTGAGACCTCAGCTCAGTTAATCCTTGAGAAGTGCCTGACGATGGAAGCCAGAGAGCTGTGGTCACTTGGACAGAGTCTAGTTGGAGGCCTGTATCCAGTGGAGACCCTCAGGGTCAGTACTGGGACCAGTACTATTCAATATATTCATCAGTGATTTGGATGAGGGAATAGAGTGCTCTGTCAGCAAGTTCACTGGTGACACCAAACTGGGAGGAGTGGCTGACACACCAGAAGGCTGTGCTGCCATTCAGAGAGACCTGGACAGGCTGGAGAGTTGGGCAGGGAGAAATTTAATGAAATACAACAAGGGCAAGTGTAGAGTCCTGCATCTGGGGAAGAACAACCCCATGTGCCAGTATAAGGTGGAGAGCAGCGTAGGGGAAAGGGACCTTGGGGTCCTGGTGGACAGCAGGGTGACCATGAGCCAGCAATGTGCCCTTGTGGCCAAGAAGGCCAATGGCATCCTGAGGTGGATTAGAAAGGGGGTGGTTAGTCAAGAGAGGTTCTCCTCCCCCTCTGCCCTGGTGAGGCCACATCTGGAGTATTGTGTCCAGTTCTGGGCCCCCCAGTTCCAGAAGGACAGGGAACTGCTTGAGAGAGTCCAGCACAGAGCCACAAAGATGATGGAGTGGAACATCTCCCTTGTGAGGAAAGGCTGAGGGAGCTGGGTCTCTTTAGCTTGGAGAAGAGGAGACTGAGGGGTGACCTCGTTAATGTCTATAAATATGTAAAGGGTGAGTGTCATGAGGATGGAGCCAGGCTCTTCTCAGTGACATCCAATGATAGGACAAGGGGCAATGGGTGCAAGCTGGAACATAGGAGGTTCCCCATAAATGTGAGGCAGAACTTCTTCCCAGTGAGGGTGACAGAGCACTGGCACAGGCTGCCCAGAGAGGCTGTAGAGTCTCCTTCTCTGGAGACATTCAAACCCCCCTGGATGTGTTCCTGTGTGACCTGACCTAGGTGATCCTGCTCTGGCAGGGGGACTGGACTGGATGATCTTTTGAGGTCCCTTCCAGTCCCTGACATCCTGTGACTGTGACACAGCTCCCACCCACCTGATGCCCTGCAGCTGCAGGAAGCAATGTGCTGCTGACACCAGCCAGCTCTCGGAGATCAGCGAGGCCCCGCAGATGTGGCCCTGGCCCTTGACGTGGAGGCTGACCTGCCATGGCCACTCTCCCACCTCCGAGTTCTGTCCCCCGACGATCCGCGACTTCCTCGTGTAGGAGCGGATCCCGCAGCCTGAGGGGGAAGGAGAAGGGGGTGCTTGGTGACTCCTGTCCTCATTCAGAGAAGTGCCCTGACACCCACATCAGGGATGGCTGATGCCAGCAGCACAAACGCTAAATTTGATAAAATATTTACTAGCCAAGTCCATAAATGTGCAGCCAAACCCCTGCAGCACCTGTGTGACCCTCTCCAACAACACAGGCACTCCACACGCTGCTGAAGAACACAGCCTGGCTATTTTCAGATCCAGCCATCGCACAGAAAAGCCCCAGGGCTCTCTCCACCACACTGAAGCATTTCTCTAAGCCTAGATACCCGTGTCACCCCCTCCCCAGGGCACTCACTGCAGTTGTCCTCGTCAGAATTGTCTTCACAGTCCTGCTCCCCGTCGCACTCCGGGTTCTGTTTGCTGATGCAGCTCCCGCTGCGGCATTTGTAGGTGTAGTCCTTGCAGGGGACCGTTGTGTGGAGCGCTGCAGGCAGGAGGGAGGGACCAGGGGGTTACCCCAGTTCTGGGGAATTCCTGCTGCTCAGGAGCCCTTCACCTCTTCCCCCCATCCCCAGGACATCGCCGCCCCGTGAGAAAAATCCACGCCAGGATTCCCAGCCACGAGGAAATCCCTGAGAGGCTGCGTTTGAGGGGAGGTCCCCTCCAGCAGGGGTCCCCCATCTCACCACTGCTGCAGCTGCCTTCGTCGCTCCCGTCCCCGCAGTCGTCCTTGCCGTCGCACTGCTGCGAGCTGGGGATGCACTTCCCGTTGTTGCACTTGAAGCTGTCAGCTGCACAGCCTGGGGGAAGAGCAGCTCCTGAGAGGCAAATCCCACAGCACCTCCGCCACCAGGCTGTGTCCCCCTGTCCCCCTCCCTCGTCCCCGAGGCAAGGAAAGCCTCTGCACCTACAACTTAGAAATTACAATTTCTGCATCCTCAGTCCCTTCTTTCTTTCCCCAAAGCCCCTGTTTCCTGCACCTCTGCTCATCCCCGTTTCTCCCTCGGCCCTTTCTGCCCCTGGGGTGAGTTACTCACTGCACTGCAGCTCGTCGCTGTTGTCACCGCAGTCGTTCACGTTGTCACACACCCAGAACTTGGGCTTGCACCAGCCGTTCTGGCACCGGAACTGCTGCTCGGTACAGGCTGAAAAAGGGAGGGTGAGAAATCAGGGTGCAGACCTGCAAAGGCACCCGTGGAGCCACCAGTGAGCCATCCACCACCACAGGTACCACAGCATCACAGGAAAACCTGGGCAGCACTTCCAGACAAGGTGCAAGCACATGGGGATGAATGCATCAGAAAACACTGCAGCAGCTTGGAGCCATAAATACATCTCCCACTCGGGCTATAGCACAGTATTTCCACTGCTCTGGAGAGCAAAACTATTTGCAGAGCTGTAATGGCTCAGGCAGCTGAGGCTGAAGCTCACGTTGCAGCAGCAGGATGGCCAAAGGCAACAGCTCAAGCAGAGTGACTGCTACAACCAGTGGGAAAGCACCTGGGATACCCAGGTATGGGCATCACACTCTTCCTCAGGATACAGCTCCTTACGTGGGAACAAGGTCTCAGACCAGGGGATCTCATCCTCTCTAATTAACTGCAGACCTTGGACAATAACATTATCTATGGGATAGCTCTGCTCATCCAAGAGGAAAACTTGCTGCACACAGAAACAGCCCCCGGGTATCACACAGGTTTGCTAGATGTGCTCTGCAATACCTTACTGGTCCCTTTATACCAGCCAGCTCAGCCAAACCCACAACAGCCAGGAGGATTAAGTGGAAGAACACATTCCCAGCTGGGAGGGATGGGAAAGGGAGGGAGAACCCACTGGGAAAGGATGAGATGAGCAGGAACCCACAGCTCCTACGCTGGGCAAGGATCCCCAATTCATCCCCACGCCGAGTGCCTCCCGCTCCAGCCCCGAGGAGCGGGGCAGCGCTGACGCCAGCCAGCAAGGTGAGCAGGAAGATCAGCAGCTCATGTGCAAAAGCCTCAGCACTGAGGTTTAGTTACCCAGAGCAGAACCCCGGGGTGGCAGAGCCCTGCTCGTGGCAAGGCCCAGGAGCAAAGGTCAGGCTTACCGCAGGAGCGCTCGTCGCTGCCGTCCACGCAGTCCAGCCAGCCGTCGCAGCGCATGCTCCGGTCAATGCAGCGGCCGGTGTTGCAGGTGAACTTGCCAGGGCAGGCTGAGGCAAGGGGCAGAAAGGGATGAAACGACAGGTCAGCCTTCCAGCCATCCCCTCTGTGTCCCCTCCCCAAAGCACACAACGTTCCCTGTGCCTGCTTACAGCACCCAGCACTGAAACCACCTGTTCCCTCGGAACAGAGCAGGAACACAAGGAGGTTTGCAAGGAAACAAGACACACTCCCACTTGACAAGGCAGTGTAAGCACAGAGGAGGGACAGCCCCCAGACCCCAGGGAAATCATTCCCCCCCCACCCCAGCCTCAGGGTTTCGACTCACGATCGCTGGAGTCGTAGGACAGGAACTCGGCGGAGAAGCCAGTGTCAGTGTAGGACTGGTCCGAGTGGAACCGGACCTCGATTTTGTTGTTAGCACTGGCCACCACAAACTGGGAACGCTCCCCGCAGTACCTGCAAAGGGCAGAGATGAACAGAGAGGTGTAGATCAGCGCTGAGCAAACCTTCTTCCATCCCTGAACTCCCCATCAGCACAAAGGGGTCACCTCAACACAGCCAGAGAGCTGCAGGGAGAGCAGAACCACAGAATGTCAGGGATGGGAAGGGACCTCAAAAGCTCATCCAGTCCAATCCCCCTGCCAGAGCAGGAATACCCAGATCAGGTCACACAGGAACGCATCCAGGTGGGTTTGAATGTCTCCAGAGAAGGAGACTCCACACCCTCTCTGGGCAGCCTGTGCCAGTGCTCTGTCACCCTCACTGGGAAGAAGTTCTTCCTCACATTTATGCAGAACCTCCTATGTTCCATCTTGTACCCATTGCCCCTTGTCCTGTCATTGGATGTCACTGAGAAGAGCCTGGCTCCATCCTCATGACACTCACCCTTTACATATTTATAGACATTCATGAGGTCACCCCTCAGTTTCCTCTTCTCCAAGCTAAAGAGACCCAGCTCCCTCAGCCTTTCCTCACAAGGGAGATGTTCCACTCCATCATCTCTGTGGCTCTGTGCTGGGCTCTCTCCAGCAGTTCCCTGTCCTTCTGGAACTGGGGGGCCCGGAACTGGACACAAACCCAGCCCAAACTGTGGGACCTGCACACAGGACTTGAATTTTGCTGCCATTGGCAGAAGGTTTGGGCAAGTTGTGACCATGGAAACGACTGGGAGCGAGGTCATCCAAATCCTGCCTGATACTGTGATGTCTCTTATCTCAGCTCCACCGTGTCTCTGGATTTGTGCAGCTTGTAAAGCCACAGGATCCCATCCCATCCCCAGGCTGGTAGGAATCACACAAGCACCACTGCAGGAACTAGCCAGGGCCACAGATGCAGGTTGCTGACTTTAAAACCTTCACTGTTCAGGAAAGGGTGAGATCCATTGCCCAAAATGTTGTGAAACAGCACTGCTCACTACCCCTGGGCAGTACCAAGTTGTCTTTTTCAGCCCAGCTCACCCTGGGTTGTGTAATAGCAGACAGTAAACGTAACAGTAAATGCATCACGGAGCACAAGGCAATTCCCCTAACAGTGGAGATCTGCTCGTTCAAGCAAAACCACGACAGATGTTCCTGCACGTGAGGCACGTGACGAGATGTTCCACAGCATTTGGGGGGGATTCAGCTGCAGGATCTAATCCCCAGAACCACACGTGTGGCTGCCTCATCCCACCCCAAAAAGCACCAGCACACTCGTTCCCTCGGCAAATTTAAGGAAAGCAGATGACGTAACTCAACAGAGCCCCTCCATAACTCAACACAGCCCCTCCATAACTCAACAGAGCCCCTCCACAACTCAACAGAGCCCCTCCATAACTCAACAGAGCCCCTCCATAACTCAACACAGCCCCTCCATAACTCAACACAGCCCCTCCATAACTCAACAGAGCCCCTCCACAACTCAACAGAGCCCCTCCATAACTCAACACAGCCCCTCCATAACTCAACAGAGCCCCTCCACAACTCAACACAGCCCCTCCACAACTCAACAGAGCCCCTCCATAACTCAACACAGCCCCTCCACAAATCAACACAGCCCCTCCACAACTCAACACAGCCCCTCCACAACTCAACACAGCCCCTCCATAACTCAACACAGCCCCTCCACTCGAAGGGCCAAAGCCAGCACCTGACACCTACCTCGTGCTGTTGATCTGCACATAGTCCTTGGAGCAGGAGCTGACTGGGATCCCAGGCTCCAGCACGAAGAACATGTTGAAACGCACCTTCACGTTCTTTTTAGAGGGAACCTGCAAAAGGAAGCAGAGTCAGTGGCGTGGTGGTTTTTCGGAGCACAGAAAAATGGGAATAAGTTTCAGGGGAAAAGGGTTTTGGGGGGAGGACAGGAGATAACTGGAAAAGGAAAGAACTCCAGCAGAAAAAGAAACACCTTGTGAAAAGCCACCATGGCTCACACTGTCAGTTATACAGTCACTGGGCTCGCTGACCCCAGGATCCCAGAGCAAACAGGCACACAGACAGGGGTCACAGCCACACCTCTGTCAACAGTGCCTGCTCTCCCAGGGCAGAAGGTTTCCCCCCCATCCCAGCTCTGCCAGCAAATAACTGGCCTGTCCCACAGCCCAGGTGCTCGAGTGCTTTTGGGTAAAGCTGCAGTTACTGGGGGCTATGGTTAAGGGTCACACAGGGCTCAGGCCTCTCACAGCCTCTCCTGCCTTTGGCACCAGCTCCTAAAGCCTCCCTGCAGCCACGCCAGGCTCTGAGCCTCTAGGCAGCATCTGCTGTGAGCTCAAATGTGCCCTGCATAAGCAAGTTCATTTGCCAGGCTAATGAAGGCAAAGAGGGGACCCCGTCTTACCTCGATGCTCCAGACACAGTCGGTGGCTGGGGGGTAGTGTGCCGGGTAATAGGGGGTGGTGAAGGTGCCGCTCTCTCCTTTCAGAGTCCCCCCACAGACTAGAAGATAAGAAAGAAGATGAAAACAGGTTAGAGATACAAACAGACGTGGTTTTCCCAAGCCCTGGCTGGCTACCATCAGGAAGGAAGGCAGATGCAACTGCCCCTAACAAGGTTAAGTCGATCTCTGGAGAGAACAGCTCTGCTCCAAGGCTTGGAGAGAACCCAGGAGATCAATCAGGTGCTTCCTGCATACACCAATCTGCATGTCTAATCCAACATAATGCTTGTTTCGCCCTCCTCAGGGGACATCATTACAGCAGCCAAGACCACCGTGGGCAAGGCAAGCTCCAAGAGCCAAGACATGACACGCTCCCAGGTCTCCCGGCCCTGGAAATGTCCCCAGCAAGCTGACCATAGCCACACCTCCCTCTTCAGCTGCCCACAGCAGGGAGAGGTGGGGGGGAACTGGGCCAGGGTCTCTGCTCACCAGTCATCTTGGGGAGCTGGAAGAACTCAGCCTTAAAGCCGGGGAACCTCCCCTCCTTGTTGGTGACCAAGGTGACGAGCATGACGTTCTGGGAGGAGAGGAAGGTCAGGTTGTAGGAAGGGGCATAATTCCCACAGAGCCTAGGAAGGAAGGGACAAAATCCATTAGAGAGCCACGAGCAGCACAGACCACCTCTGAGCAGGGACAGGAGCTCAGTTACCAGCAGGACTTCTCGGTGTCACCCTGCCACTTCAGACCAGGACACGGTGTGGCACAGACACGCCATGGGGACACCCACCTGACCAAGGCGTGGGGCTCCACGGGGCTCAGGGAGTTGTACACCTTGATGTAGTCACTGTTGTCTGTGCACTGCTCCAGCTCCAGTGTCTTGAAGGTCAGGCTAATGATGGAGTTGGCGTCTGCCCTCAGCGCCCAGTAGCAGAGCGCGTTGTTGGGGTACGGGCTGTTGGGAAAGCCTGGCGTGGTGAAAGTGGTGATCTCCCCTTCCTTGGCGTGGAGGGCAAACGAGCAGCTATCTGCCCAGGAGAGCAGGGAAGAGTTAACGAGGCAAATAAGGAGGTTCTGCCCTGGCTTTCCCCGAGATGCAGAGTTCAGCATCCGTGGGAGATGCCTCCTGTGGGGAGCACCCTCCTTATCTCCCCCCACCTACAAGGTGAGGCACCAGGGAAGCCAGGGCCACCCACTCCTGCTAGATACTGGCAAGGTCTGTGCTGCAGTCTGGTGGACCCCAAACCAGCTCCAAGCAGCACACGGAGGTCTGCAGAGCACCCCTCTTCAGGCCCTTCCCCATCCCTCAAGGGAAATCACCACCCCAAAGAGGTCACTGTGAGACTGAAGAAGAACCGTACTTACAGTCCCGAGCGGAGTAAGCTATGCTGGGGTCAGCAGCTGCGGGAGAAAACAGAGGTGGGGTCACCCTTTGGGCTGTGGAAAGTCCCTGGGCACAAAGCTGAAGAGGTCCCTGGGACCTGCACTGATTTGGTCTCGCTTGTGGGGTCTCTCCCTGCAAGCCAGGCAGGGGGAGGCTGCTCCTGCGTGGGCTCAGGGGAGCCAAGTCATCAGGCTTTTCCTCTGCAGGAGGGAGGACTCAGCCCTGTCCCTCCCCAGCTGGGTGCAGAGGAGAACACAGAGCGCTCGGGCGAGGGGGAGCGCGGGGGCCATCAAAGCAGCACTGTGAAACCCGGTCCTTACGCTCACCCCTAGAGCAGTCCCCGCTGCCAAAGGGAGAGCAGCGACTGGCAGCCCACCCCTCCAGCAAAACGTCCCCCCCAGCCCCACGCAGAGGCCCAGGGACGTCAGAGCCAGCACTCACGGAAAGTGACGACCGACTCCACCTTCAGCACGGGGTTCCGCAGGCGGGGGCTCCAGCGCTGCACCAGGCTCTGCCTGTCCGCCATCGCCCTGTCCAGGCTCTGCTCCCGGTACTTGGGGACGAGGAACTCGGACCAGTAGTAGGCAATGATGCTGCCTTCGCTGCGGGGTGATTGGGGGGTGACAGAAAGGACAGGCACTCAAGTATCAGAAAAGAAGGGGCCAGGCTACTTGATTTTTGGAGGATGGCCACGGGGAAGGGAGAGGCTCAACAAGAAGTTAAGCCAACTGCACCCAGCAAAGCCCCCTGCCAGCCTGGGGAGTCCCCTGCAAGGCTGCCAGGCCTTGTGGTTCATAGGGCTCTACTGCCCCATACCTTGATTTTCCCCAGATATCTCTCTCAGCCCACAGTGATGAGGACTGGCAGAAACCAACATGCATTACCAGGTGGCTTTTCACTGCCCAGCCTTTGCTGTGTCACTTGGGGTGGCTAATGAGGTGCCTCTGTCCACAGCAGCGTGACATCCCAGCACCACCCTCCTCCACCCCCAGACAGGGCTCAGACAGCACCTAACACTCACCTGAACGCAGTTATCACGGTCTCTTTGTGGTAAGGGCCAATATCTGCATGATTCCTGTAGATTTCCTCCACCTGGAAAGTTTACAGAAAGGTGTTCAGCACATACAGAGGTGAGGAGGGGGGACAAGCTAAATACAGACAGAGCTTCGAGCCTGCTAAGGAAAGTCACGGCACATACCCGGCATCCCTGGCTGCGGGAATCTGCAGGGGCCAAAGAGAGGAAGAGGGAGAGTTGAGAGTCCCAGAAGTGCCCAGACTCCACACCACAGCCTGCTCTGACTCAGCTCACCCCGCTCTTCCCCAGGGGAAGCACAACGAATGCCTGAGTCTGAGGGGAAAGGCAAGATCACCCACAGCAGGGAGGGCAGACACCTCTGCAGCCCTGACTCATCTGCTGACGCTGGGATTTGCCCAGGCAGCCTCCTACAGAACACGCTGGGTGGCAGAGGGTGACGCTGTGGCACTGGGCTGGAGCTGTGACGCCAAGAGCCAGTTTAATGCAGGCTCCCTGCACCCAGCCCAGTGCCCCACGGCGAGCGGGGAGAGCTGAGAAGAGCGAGGCAGCTCCAAGCACACAAGATCCCCACGGCCACAGGGCAAGAGGAAAAAGTCCTGCTCGCAGGAGGAGGGATGCAAGGAACCTCTTACCGTGCTCTTCACCTTCTTGGCCAACATGCTGAACTCTGGTGAGCTGGAGTTCTCGTAAGCATCAAGGAATTCCCAATTCAGAACCCGCAAGTGGCCATTGAAAAACTTCCGGACGGCCACGTTCCTGTCTGGGAGGCAACAGTTCAGAGTTAGGAAGGGCAGTCAGGGCTGGGACTGCAGCACAGCAGGTCCCCAGCAAGAGGTATTGGGGCGGGGGGGTGGAAATGGTGTCCCCCCTCTTCCTGGGGCCTTCCCAGAGAGGGCAAATGTCAGCAACACCGGATAACGAAGCTTTTCCCCGTGGATGTGCTCCCAGGGTACGGCTCTACACGCCACCACACGTCATACTCACATTTGAAGTGCCAAACCAGGAGGCCAGTGACGAGGGAGATGAGCAGGAAAACAACGATCATGACGGTGACGACCACCCGCCGCTTCGGGCCACGCTTCTCCATCTTCTTGGAGTTCATGGCAGGGAGGAACTCCACCCCTTCCTCTAGGTTGTTCATGTCCTAGAGGAGGGACAGAGAGGGCAGGGCGGTGGGGAGGCCGTTCCCAAAGCCTGGTTTGGAGAGGTCCCACCACCAAGCAGGCTGCAGCAGCGCGACCTCCTCACGGCAGCTCCCCAGCACCGACAGCACAAGGCTGCCCGCAGCAAGACAGACCCTGAAGGCTTTTGCTTTGCTTTCCTGCACACACCTAATTACTTTTTGGACCTAATACCCAGTAATCAGCTCAAGTAAACTCAGGGCGAGTCCACGCACCCCCCCGTGACCGTGGTAGGTCACGAGCCCACAGCCTGCAAGATCTCTGCAGACAAAAATCCACCCCTGCACAGCGGCCATGCGGTAGGTGTGTCACCCACTGCTCGGGGCACAGCACTACAAATAACACTCCTGTAAGAGCAGAAACCCAGCTACTTCCTCCCTTTACAGCCACACAGCTCTCCTGGGCCAACACAACGCTGCTGTATTACTGCTTGGGATGGAATAAAGCAAAGAAACCCGAAGGTGAACACAGAAGGCATCGCCCAGCCCCTCAGGACAAGGCATGATGGCTGCGCCTGGGGACGAGGAATGCCAATGCTGTCACTGCCCCACACTGTCTGGGGGATGAAGAGGAAGGTCTCTGTCACAGTGCAGCAGCTGCAAAACCCTTGGTGCCCCAGGGTTTCGCTTTTGGGCACCTCTGGCTTACCTGCTCGCCTACCTGCACCTCCAGCCCCAGGGGGCAACTGGAACAACTGCAGACCCAGATGTTTTCAGAGGAAACCAGGCAGCCCACAGCATCCTCGGCAGAGGCAGATGTCAGGGGCCAGATCCACACCTGCTGCCCCAGCACCTCCTCCCCAGAGCTGGGTAATAACACACGCCGAGAGCAGACCACATCTGCTGCTTCCTTCTTGTGCCTCCCTCAAGTAGGACGGGCTCTCTGCCTGCTGCAAACTGCCCAAACCACGAGGACGCCTTGCTGGCCAGCCACCACCTTCCCATTTCCCCTCTCTCAAGCCTTACCAGGCGGCCAGCAGCTTCCTGGGCAGCAGCACAGAGCTCTGGACAGCAAGGACAGCAGGACACCGAGAGCCAACCAGCACTCAAACCCACTGCTGTGCTCTGGAAGGAGTAACGGGGTCCCAGGGTCAGACACTGCCTGTCTGCCCTCGGCTCTGAGCTGACACAAACACTCACTAACAGCTCAGGCTAATTTGAGGCAAATATCACAAACCCCTAAAAGTCAGGACAAACAACCAGCAAAGGGCATCCTGTCGCGAGAGGGACCCCTGAGCCCACGCGCTCCCGTGCAAACCCAGGCAATGAGCCATCCTGAGCCATCCTCAGCCATCCTGAACCATCCTGAACCATCCTGAGCCATCCTGAGCCATCCTCAACCATCTTCAGCCATCCTCAGCCATCCTCAGCCATCCTCAGCCATCCTCCCTACACTTCCCTCAGGAGCAATGGCTTCACCCTCTTCTCTTTCCCAAACCTCACAGAGCAGGGAAGCCCAGCTCCCACTTGCCTCATTCCCCCACTCCTTTTGCCCTTTCCTTCACCCAGTCCCTGTCCTCTCCTCCCACCCTCCACACCTCACCGAAGCCTCTCCTCCCCACGGAATTCGCCTGAGGCCCTTTACAAAGGAAAGGGAGGTGCAGGCTAAGTTTAATCCTCTGCAAACACTTACTAAAAGGCCACCAAGTCCCATGCAACCTACCAGTTTTTGCACCATCTGCTCTCAGAACGATCCAAGTTTACCCTTTGACAGCTCTCCATCACAGCACGGGGAAGGATCACAGAATCACAGCATGTCAGGGATTGGAAGGGACCTCAAAAGATCATCCAGTCCAATCCCCCAATGCCTTCCTTCACTCGTGGGATTTGCCACCTGAGGCTTCAGCCCTCTGCAAAATCCCCCAAAATCCAGTTTCATCAAGCTGCCTCAAGTTTGTTTGTGCTCCAAAGCTGAGATGGCTGTGACACCTGCAGCACCAAAAGAAACTAGAGGAGCATGGGGACTCCTAAGGAGGTTATTTTTGTTATTTCTCCTGTTCAAGGTGCATAAGCAGGCACTGACACTGCTACTCACCTGAAGTTGCCCACTGATTCCAGGCAGATATGAGACTGCATCTAAAGAGGTTTCCCTCCCTGCCCTCTGTTTGGTATTCCAGATCTCCTCCTCTCCCATCCCCATGCCTTCTGTACACCATTATATTCCCCAGCCAGCTCTGGCACTTGTGTGAGGCTGCCCTGAAGAGCTGTCGCGTGCTGCAGCCTGGGTAAGCAACAGCAATTCCTGCAACGGATCTGAAGCATCCCCCAAGCACGAGAGAAATGACAAATCGGGCCGTGCTGGGAAGATTTCTGATGAGGCCCCGTGTCCTGCCCGCTGAGTAAGAGGCTGAGTCTTCCCTGCCCACACTCAGCACCCGTTTGACCTTAGTACCAGGCTTGTCTGTCCCAAGCAGCATGGCTCAGCCTCTGCTCTGCTCACTCGCTGTGCTGCACGTCCCCTTCGCTGCCACCACTCCTGCCCGTGGGGGAAAACACCTCCTCTGCAGTGCTGGTCACCCTCCTCTAAGCTAGGCAGAGACCAGATGGAGTCAAAAGCAAGATAAGCTCAAAAGATCGTAATTAAATCAAGCAAAAGATGAGTACAGTTTTAATCTCCTGCACGTTTCCCTCGCTTGTACTGAACAGTCCATGGCAACAGCAGATGTAACCAGAGGGGATCCCAAAGAGATCTCCCCCAGAAACAGTCTCCAGCACAAGGTGACTCAAGGTCTGACTCTCTCCCCCTTCTCGAGGAAACTACTCCAATAAACATTACTAACAGAAAACCTTCCTTGATATTCTCTCCACCTTAGTCACACATTCAGTTACTTCCTCTTGCTCCTCCTCGCTCAGTCCTCACCAGCACCGTCACCACGGGGCTCTCCACGGCAGGGCCGGAGGTCTCTGGTGGCAGTGTCAGCCCCGCTGGCATGCCCTGGAGCAGAGCCACATGCCAATCAAGTGAAAGGGTCTGAAACACATCCCATTTCTTCCACGCCTCAGCTTCCCCTGGAGGAGAGACTCCATGAGGAAACCTGGAAAAGGAGCACGCAGACAGATTTACACAGCACCTCGTGTCTCCTGCACCCAACTCCTCTGTGCAGAGGAGAGAGAAGTCCTGTGTGCAAGCAAACCTTCCCACTCCTCCTCTGTAAGCCAGCCACATGATGTATTTTTAGACAGCGACTGTGCTCTGCCAGACTGGACAAACCAGACGCAGAAGTGACTCATTCTGTCAGCAGGAAATTCAGCAGGCACCCGGGCATGGTGGGAACTGCCACGGTCAGCTCTGGACTGGAGATGCTCACCAGAAAGCAGTGATATCCTCCTGCAAAGGGGGATCCCAGAAAGGCTGGGATGTGCCACAGGGTACAGCTCTCCAGGACGATGATGTCTGGGATGTGTACAAAGCAGGGTCCATCCAGCATCAGCATCTCCCACAGAGGCTGATTTCTGGCTTGTTTGGTGGTTCCAGAGAGCCAGCGTGATGTGTCCCGGGCACCAAAAGCCCTCACTGCTCCCCTCCCATCCAAAATAGCTGCTCCATCTCTCACTCAGTGCCTGTGCCTGGTTCACTGGACCCTGACCCACAGAAGGACGGGGTCCTGGCCATCAGTTTCACCTGTCCCTTACCACAACTGGTTAATTCATTTATCCAGCCCAAGGCAGCTAGGAGATTCAGCTCCTTCCCTTGACCTTCATCACATTCCAGCCCCAGCTGGTCTGTTACAGGACTGCTCAGGGCCAGAGCTGTACAGACCCCTAGAAGGGGTGCAACCATGGCAGTCTGACTGTAAAAGACCCTCTGTCCAGCACCAACATACACAGCCAAGAAAAGGAGCCCATAAAACACAAACATGGAGGTGGCCTGGGGAGGGTTCAGATGAAGCAGAGCCATCAGCCGACGCTGCTGGACTCTCGCCGGGTAATTGCACCCTGCAGATCCCAGCCCGTGTATCCAACAGGCAATTCCCACCACCCCTTTTCCAGCCACACCTGCCTGAGGTGGTGTTCAGTAAAAACTCAGATATCACAGGAGAAATGAAAGGAATGAAATCCATCGACTCATCAACCAGCTCAGGACACAGCCAGCAAGCCGGGCGCAGAGCTTGGGACACCCCAGCCTTTGAGATCCACGGGGTGGGCTTGAGCAGTGCAAAAAGAGCCAAGAAAGTTCTGTTTTCAAAGCCTGACCTTTCCCAGATCACACTGAAAGCTCACCCCAGCTTTGTGCTGCTGGCAGAAGGGGAAACAGCCTGGTTCCCAGAAGAGAGAAAGATCTAAAAGCTGCTGACACATGGTGGGCGCAGCGTGCATCTCGCTTTACTCAAGTAGCTCGAGTCAACTCTTGAGATCAACTCTTGCTGCAACCCCCAGCACCCCTCCAGGAAGGGATCTGATAACAATAATCTTCTCACATATCTTCTACTCTTGATAAGAAATACGTGGAAACGGCGCGTGTGAGAGCTACAGTTCCTCACACAGATTTGTGCTGTGTTGCCCCAACAGGGGCAGTAAAGCACTCAACAAACTTTGCCAGGATGATATTTTTCATCTTCAGTTCCTTATTAAGGGCAACGACGCTATAAAACGATGACATCAGAACTAACGCGGGAGTGTGGGGAAGGAAATAAGGAACACGGGGTCCTCCAGCCTTCCCGGCACAGGGGGCGGGTGCAGCAGTGTAAGACACAAGCCACACACACCTACTTCACACACCAACTTCGAGCTCAGGCTGGCACAGCACAACTGTCTTGTGACCACCCTGAGTCACACGAGAAACCAAATTCCTTCAGGTTTATTACAGAAGAAACTGCAGTTAATGTTTGCACAGGACAGCACAGCCCTGGCTCCCTGCCCCGCGCCGGGCTCGTCGCCGCGGCCGTGTCGTGCACAGCGAAGAGAGCGACCACGCTCCGACTGTGCTGCTGCCGTGGCGGAGGCTTTTACACGTGAGACTGCGCAATTCTCGGGCAGAAATGGGAAATAAAGTCACATATAGCTACGAGCCATGAAATTCCGCCCTACGACACACTTATGTCCCAAGAGCAGAAGAGAAACACGCCACAGCTTATTTAAAGTGACCTTTCCTGGTACAGAAGGTACGGTCTGAGCACCAAACCCGCCCTCCAGCAGCCTGCGGGACACGGCTGCGCTCCAGAGCTCGGTGCGACACTCCGCGCTCCCCACGGACCCTTTGGAGCTTGGAGGCGGATGTGGCCCGTGACATTTGAGTGCTTGGAGGCAATGGGACCGGGAAAAGCCTCTGCCTGGCAGTCCCACCCCTGCGAGCTCCCTGCTGCGCCCCAGCCCATCGCTCGGGTGTCGCAGGGGGTTATTGGCCAGGCTAGAACCTTTGCTCCGACACCTTCCCCTCGGCCAGGCCCTCGGAACTGCCCTCGCTGCACCCTCGCTGGTTTTACAGAGCCATCGATGTTTGCTGAGCAAAGGTCTGGCACGCTCTCAACCGGCCTTTTTCGCATCGAGCCTTCCTCATCCCCGTTTGCCTTTGGCACCAACAGCAGCGAAACTGGCCCGAGCAGCGCTCACCCACCCGCTGCTACCCGAGAGAAAAGCTCTTTCCAAGGAAGAGGAGCAGCTCCTCCTCACCATGCCCAAAAACTGTTGCAGCTCCTTCTCCAGGGCAGGAGGAGACGCAGTCATTACAGAACAACTCACATTTGCTCTGCCATCGTATTTATAGGCAGCCAAGTCCATGACAGTCGGTCCACGAGGGACGAATTCCTCCATCACGTTCCTGTCAGGAAGGCAGGAGCTGCCTTTGGGGAACTCCTCCTGGATCACACCAGCTCCTCCTGAACTGACACAGGGGGAAAGCTGACCCAGAACCATGGGAAAGGACCTGGCATGCTGCTGTCCCAGCGTGAAGGGACCCTCCGGAGCACTCAGCCCTGCCGTACACACGCCGGTGCGCAGAGCTGCCTTTGCCAAGAGAAAACGCCGGGCAGGGAAGGTCACACCACACACAGCGGTGTCACCCTGACCTGGCCAGGGAACGAGGAGCTCGAGCTGAGCAGTATCAGTGAGAGCATCTCCTTCCCACTGCTGGCAGCCCCCGGGGCCCTGACACACGCAGGACGGCGGGGCTGGACGCAAGGGAAACTTTATTTTGCTGTAGCCCAGCTTTCTGGTGGGTGCTAAAACTGCTGGCTCCTTGCACTGCAGAGAGCACCGCCAAAGCCAGGGCTCAGAGACCCACACCAGCCAGCCTGCGGGCGAGCTGGGAAGTGCTGCTCCCCTGCTTTAACCTAACCCCCCCAGGTTTGAAACAGCTCTGTGGCACAGCGCAGGCTCGGGAAGTGCAACCCAAACCCACCAGTCCCTGCCTGACCCTCGGCCAGGGAGACCTGCACAGAAAGCCAAGACCGCAGCTTAAGCTCCCTCCAGTTTCAAAGCAAATTAATTCAGGAAGCCCCAAAGCCCTGGGTTAAATTCAGCCCTGCTGACGGCCTGAACAGGTTTAGTTGGATCTGTTGCTAAACAACCCGGCCCCACGCGCTGCAAACAGTTCACCTCCGCGTAGCTGGTCGTTACTCACAGCCCCAGTGCCTCGCTCGAGCCGAGATCCAAGCTGTCAGTGCTGACACCGGGGCGGGCGGACACCAGGTCTGACACCGGGTCTGACACCGGGTCTGACACTGGGTCTGACACCGGGTCTGACACCAGGGCAGCTGAACACCGGGGTGGCCAGCCACATGGGCAGCTGAACACCGGGGCGGTCGGACACTGGGGTGGTGGGACACCAGGTCTGATACCAGGTCTGACACCAGGGTGGCCAGACAGCAGGGCGGTCGGACACCAGGTCTGACACCAGGGTGGCTGGACACCAGGTGTGACACCGGGGCGGTCGGACACCAGGGCTGACACCAGGGTGGCCAGACACCGGGTCTGACACCAGGTCTGACACCGGGGCGGACCCCAGGGTGGTCGGACACCAGCGCTGACCGCTGCATCACCACGGATGGGAACTTCCACTTGCCCAAAGCTGGTTTGTCTTCGCTCCACTGGGCTCAGCGGTGTCCCCCAGACAGGTTCTCCTGCCCTGACCCCACTTCCTGAGGGACCCAGAGCCGTGAGGCTCAAAGGAACCGGGGTGAGCGGAGGATGAGGCACCTGGGTGAAAAGCTGCCTGCTTCTGGGAGAGCCCCCACCCCCGGCACCCCTGGCCGCTCTCACCTGCGGTTGGGCGCTGTACCTCATGCCGGCACCCGTGGCCGTGGGGCCCTGCTCCATGGTGAGGGCGGCTGCCGCGCCGGCTCAGGCAGCCATGGCGGGGCTGCACCTCGCCCCGGTGTGGCACCTCGCCCCGGTGTGGCACGGCTCGGCTCGGCTCGGCACGGTGCCCAGCTCCTCCTCTCCGCGCTCCTGGCAGGTGCGGGAAGGCGGAAACCCCCGGCGGGTCCCCGACGCTCCCCTGTCCCGCTCCCGCCTCCACCGGCGCTCGTGGGGAAATGAAAGCCAACGTCCTGCCCAGAAAGCTTTATGTACCCAAGGTCTGATCCCTGCTGGGGTGACACCAGCCCCCTGCAAAGAGGACACTGCTCCAGCAGACACAGGCACTTCCGCCCCAGGGACAAGCCCGCTGCTCCCAGCAACACCTGCCACACCGAGGGCTGCCAAGGCAAAATATTCCCTTTGTTCCAGCCCCAAACCTGCTCCCAGCACAGCTACAGCACTTCAGGAACACGCTGTCTCCTACCAGAGATCAGGTGCAAAACAAGGAGCGAGGCAGCAGCCCAACAGAAACTACTCATGGACCCAAACCTGTTGCTTAGATAGCAGCAACAGCTCCAGGGTTTAATATCAAATGGTGCCCCCGGAGAAGAAAAGGAGGGACCAGCAGTATCTCCTGTGAATGCTCCAAGGCATGTGTGAAAGAGGGCTTTTACCACTGAGATCTGCATTCCTGACACAGCCTTACCCCATGGTTTTCCCTTGCTTGGGAAGATGACTGCCCCCACACTCCAATACTTCGATTTCTCACAGAGTAAGTCAAGATTCAAGACTGTTGGACCAAGACCATCTTTCTGGGAAAGGTTCTTCCCTTCTCTGTCTTACATGGGACAGTCTATACCAACATGTGATGCACCCATCAGTCTACTGAAGGCTGAACTGGCCATCCCACTGCTGATCTGAGCCCCTTTCCATCAATTGCATCCTGCCCTGAAACTTGATTTTTTTTTTCCCCCCACATCTGAACATTCAAATTTCCCTGAAAGCTGGTTCTGCTGTACTGGGAGCTGCCCACTGCTTCACGTGGGGCAGGGAGATGCTTCCCCTTGCTCTAAAATACCTCCTGCAGAGCACAAGTTTTGCATCCCTTTTGCGGGTGTTTTTCCAGGGTTAAAAAAGAGATGGTGTCAGGTCTGATCCGGCTGTTTTCTCTTTAGGTGAAAAATACAACCTAACTTCTGCCACCCCCATCCCTGCTCTCCCAGCAGCTGCCAGAATCCCACCCACTGCCTGAGCACCGCGCAGCAGGAAGTATCTCCGGATTTAAGGTATTCCCCTTCAAAAGGTGGCTTTGTTAGTCAGCCTGCTGAAACCACCGCCTGGCTGATGTCAGCAGCCGCTCTCAGCTCTCCTGCTGATGTCCAGCCCTGCCCAGCGCTCCAGTTTTACAGCCACTCCCTACCTGGCTGACTGCAGGTGATCCAGCCTGACTTAATATCCCCCTGTGGAACAGTATATCTCAGGTATAAAGCAGCTAGTCCCAGCTCAAGCACTGCAAATTTCTCCTCTTCAGTCTATCAACTCATCTCCTGCAGGCAGGCGCCGGGCAAACACCCCTGCTCTGGGATGTGGCTAACGAGGGCAGGATGCACACTCACTCTTGGAGGCCTAAGGTGGCTCTTTGCAAAGATCCACAACTCTTAGTTCCACACGGAGCTGCGAACACCCAGCGTTTCCTGTCACTCAAGCCACAGACATTTTAAAAATTAGCCTGACTGGGCTCTTTGAACAAGGAGATGCAATCACCGTGGGGGAAAAAAAAAGAAAGCAATACACATGCAAAATGTAAAGTATTATATAGCTGGGAGGCAGCTGGTTTATTGCCCTAAATGGTAGGATTGCTGTTTCTCTGCTGCTGGAGCAGTGATTTATTTTGTGGCCGTGTTGCTCAACCACCACAGTAGGTGAGGGCCCCCTAACAGCCCCAAAATATCAAAGCAGCAATTCCCAATAAGCAGCCTACCACACACTTCTGTGGCAAGAGGCTTCCATGTGTCTCTCTAGGCTGACTGAAGGATGCTGAGCCCAGCCAAGGCACTAAGAAGATGTAACTGAAGCACAAAGATCGAGCCACTTACCCACGTGCAATGGCAGCAGTCAGCAACAAAGCCTCTGTTTCTTCCCACTTGTACCAGTTCATTCACCAAAAGCTGTCACCTCCTCCTCGCGCTGTCCCTCCGCATCAGTGTGGCCACAGCAGCATGGTGAGAGCAGCACGGCCCGGGTTTCACACGCCTTTAGGAGGAAGGAGAGCACTGAAATCTGAGAACCAAATCCGTCTCTGTCAGAAGTGCAGGCGAGATGCAAGAGCTAAACCTCCGTGAGAGTCCCAGAGGAGACAGGGATGGGGTGCAGCAGCAGCAAACGCTGTCTGAACAGGCAGGACACCTCCGCACCAGCTCCCAGCCCTGGGAATGCCATCCAGGGGAAAGAAGGGAAAAACGTGGCTGCTTACGTAAGGAAAGCCAGGGAAAAGGCTGCTGGGGGAGGCAGTCCCAGGGATCCTCCCCCGAGGAGCACCGTCCATCCACACCAGCGCAGGGCCGGATTCAAGCGGGGACAAAGGCAGTGTGTCTCAACGGATCCTGCTCCCAGCGTGACTCCTAAATTCAAATCTCACCCGCAGTGCCCTCCCACCCAGATTCCTGCCAGACAGCCCCGAAACCACCCCATCAGTCCGCAGCTAAACCATTCAATCCGGTCGGGCAACTTCCACAGAAGATTGAGAGAGATAAACCCCAGAGGGTGTCCTGTTACTTTGCATTCCGAAGGGTAAATAAAAGGCTGATTCAGTGGGAGGAGAGGAAAACGTCACCCCGAAGCGCTGCGGGTTCCAGCCGAACCGGCAGCCCCCGAGAGCAAAGGTCAGCCCTGGGTACCGCTCCACGACCTGCGCTGGGACAGCTCTCCCTGCTTTCCGGCCTGAGGGATGTCTTGGTGTGATTCAGCCTCCAAGGAGAATAAATTACTGACTTTGGAGAATGGGACCTGTAAAAGTGCAGTGAGTTCCCTTCAAGTGGCCACATGCTGCTTCGGGGCAGAGCCACGCGCTGGGGCTGCTGCAGAAAGCTGCTCAGGGGTTACTCGGTAATTTGGATGGGAACTTACCCTTTCACCTCAAATACTTCTCTCAAAAGCCCCGGAGTGAGAGTCCTGCTTCCAAAACATGACTTTGGCAGAGACAACAAGTACCTTTGCCCTCCTGAGATCATGAAAGCTGGCCAGAACAAAGGGCACTGGTGACCAGCTCCATCCTGTGGATGATACCAAGCACAGGATGTGACAGCGTGCAACAAGCTTGGAATGAGCAAGTCCACCCTCAGCCCTCCACCAGCTCTGAGACAGGCTTCCAAAATTCAGAGGGATCAGTCCTGTGCCTCTGTTGCCAATGGTGCCAGCCCCCTGACCGTCACGGGACTGCAAGGGGAACCCAGAGCCCCAGGGAATACACCTCAAGCTGTAAGCTTGCTCCCAGGACCGTACATACTACTAGCTGGGTCTCTTTCTAGAGCGTTTCTGTGGCTCCTGAGAGCAGAACCTCTCCTGTGAGCTCTGCACCAGCAGTGTTTGGCAGCCCCACTGCACCAGAGCGGACAGGCTGGACTGCCTGGTTTACAGGGTGTTTTGAAACCTGGCTGCACACGCGGGCACGCCCGAGATTCCACGCCAGTTAAGGTCCTGGCTGCCTAACGAGCTGCAAATGCCTAAGCTGAGGCCATGAGTTAGCTGGGGGAGAGAGGTCCAGCCAGTGCGTTGGAATTACCATTTCTCTTTGGTTTATTACAAACAAGCAGAGCTGACCCATGCTCACCTGCCTTGCCACCTTATTTTTCCACAGAAAGCAGAAGTTCTGACTTTGTGCTTGTGTCACCCCAGCTGTTTACAACCAAAAAACAAAGTGCACAGCTTTGACTTTTCACTTATTCCTCTTATTTCCCTCACTTTGTTGGTGTGGAGGACAAGGGGTGTGGTAGGTAGTGGGGTTTTTTTGCTGTTTTATGTCTTTCAGACAACAAATTGCCTGGTGTTCTGCCATCTATCCCCCTAGTAGGGTAGGTGAGAGTGTGCTGTTAATGGGCCCACCCTAAAGCAGGAAAACTGGCTGCAAACTCACCCAGAGTTAAGTCTGTCAGGAGAGATAAGAACTACGTGCTCTCCTAGGTGATGCTAGTCCTCTCTGGGATGAGGTGGCAGGCTGGATGAAACACCCTGCTGACTTGATCAGGCTTGCAGACCTGCTCTAGTCCCAAACAGTCCATTCCAACATTAAGGTGTCCTTACTTTCTGTGAGTTCTCATAACAGACACCCTAGATCTTCCTCCCTGCGTGAAAAATTGGACTTGATTCTCTCTTCCACCACGTCTCTGAAGCACTGGTCACATGATATCTCTCTGCAGCACATCACCCAAACTCCTGACAGTCAGTCCAATAAGGGGCACAACAGAAGGTTAAAGTACAGAAACAAATCCATGACCAGTGAAAACTTCCTTGGCACATGCCACTACACTGGAGAGGAATCCCTTGATGACAGAGTGAAAACCAATGTCCTCCTGCTTCCAAGCAGGCTTAGACATTCATTACAGAACCATAGAATGGTTTGGGTGTGAAGGGACCTCAAAGCTCATCTCGTCCCAACCCCCCTGCCATGGGCAGGGACACCTCCCACCAGCCCAGGTTGTTCCAAGCCCCATCCAACCTGGCCTTGGACATTGCCAGGGAGGGGGCAGTTACAGCTCCTCTGTTGTTGCTGGCTCACAAGTACTTGTGGGGGAAAGGTTGACATGTGCTGAAGGAGAGTCCTCAGATTCCTTCTGCCAGATGTCAGCGAGATGTTGGGAAACCTGCTTCAGCTTGCATCTCAACTAGTGAGAGAAGAGAGCACTCCTCTTGAAGAATCAGTGAGGTGGGAACAGTGATTCCCAGACAATTAGTTGTTGGTCTCTGGCACGCTTGGCTTTTATCATTAAAAAAGCAGGAAGAACATAAACAGGGATTAAATCCAGTCCAAATGCAAACTCTGATCCTTCTTGTTTAATTTGTTAAAATCCAGGTGCATGGACATAGTCAATGAAAGCTTTCTTCCTACTGGAGGGAGCTCCTGGGTTTGCTGACTCGGAGCAGGTACAGTGGTAACCTTTCAGCATGCCTGCATCACTTCCACTCATCTCCACCACACCAGTTGAAAAATAAAAATAGAATAAATCACAGAATCATCTTGGTTGGAAAAGACCTCTAAGATCATCCAGTCCAACCATTAACCCAGCACTGCCCATTCCCCACTGCCCCATGTCCCTCAGCATGACATCCACACAGCTCTGAAATCCCTCCAGGGATGGGGACTGCCCTGGGCAGCCTGGGCCAGTGCTGGGGAACCCTTGCAGTGAAGAAATGTTTCCTAATATCCAATCTAAACCTCCCCTGGAACGACTTGAGGCCATTCCCCCTTGTTACCCTGGAGAAGGGACTGTATTTTTGTAAATATGTCTCGTAAATACCACATGGCCATTGTTTCCCCAAACACAAACTGAGAATTTTTCTCGTTGCCAAAAATTCATTCAGAATGACACATAATGCATTACAGTCACTTACCTGAGCTTCAAACAATGCCAGCACCTTGCAGGTCCTCACTTCCAGGTCCTTGTCGACTCTTCAAGCAGTACCAACACCACAGGTAGAACAGCGTGACCTTCAGCAGTTTGCTCTTCTATTCTGTGGGCCATGACAGCCTTGCTCTGGGTCAGCACAGCCACTGATTAGTGCTCCCTCCTGTACTTGGGTGGCACCTTCTGCTCTTTCTTTAAGTGCTGTTGCGAAACAGCCCGATCCCAGAGCTCTTAAAGACCAGCGTGGTTCTGGTTCAATGATCTGGGTTCTGGCAGGTGAGTTATTTTGCTCCAGGTCTTACAAACTGCAGGGCAGTGAGAAAATGTAACGTTAGAAGGTACAGATATAAGGCTTATCAAATTGGTTTGGTGATTGCTTCTAGACAGATGGAAACAGATGGGTTGGGAAAATATTTACCTCTGATTTAGCAGCTTGCAGGCCTCAACGCAGGATGCCGTGCACAAGATTAATCCATGGATTAATCCACATTGAATGGGTCACTTGACCTAAGATGTGTCATTCCTAAATTAAATCATTAAAAGCCCAAATTTGAGCTACTCATCCCGAATTCTTTTTATAGTCCACAGGAAGAAATGGTTATATCCAGAGTGATTCATGCTACAAGAAGAGCCAGAGGGAGGTCAGATGAAACTCTGGGAGGTATTGGTGGCTGCAAATGCAGCTTAGGGTGAACAATTCAGATTTATCTATCTAGAAATACAATGCACAAGTTGTTGTGGACGCCATAATTTCCCTTTGGCAGACTATCCAGTTATTTTCATTATCCTCAGCTATCCCATCACTGACTGGTCCAGAGCTGGACAGTGAGAGGCAGGGTGTGAGAAATGGTATCCATGGCTTGCAGGAACACCCCTGTGTTTCAATACACATTCATAGGTGGGTGCAAGAGCTGAGTGTTTTTGTTCTAGTTTCTGCCACGTGAAAAACAAGTAGCCAGGTTTCGGTATTTCCCCCAAATCGATGCTGGTGACTTCAAGGCATTTGGAAAAAGAAAAACTGTTAAAAATATGCAGGTTGATGTCCAATTAACTCTTGCTTTTGAAAACAACACTTGAAGTAACCCTAAGGTGAGATCATTGGGTTATGAGGGCATCCTGCCGAGGTATAGAGATTCCCCCGTTATTTAATTAAAACAGAGCAGTTGTTCAAATGAAGGTTAGAAAGGCTTTAAATGGCCTGTGGCAGTTTGCAGAGCACATTCAGTCCCTGTAAGCAATGATTACTTGATATTCTCTTGGTGGTAAAAACATCTATCCCACAGTTTTTAAGAAATAATCAAGGCTTTTGGAGAACTCTAGTATCCCGCTGTGACGCAAACAGGCTGTACTCCCATTTTTTAATTAAACCAGGGAATGGCAAAGATGCATCAGACTGAAAGCCCCTTTGGTTTGAGGCAGGATGAACAGATGGGAAATGGGTAATGTCAGTAGAATGCTTTCTCTAGGCCTCCTTCCTCTGCTCCCCGATGCAGCTCTCACTGCAGTGCTCATCGGGAACACATTTCAGTCCCCAGAGCAAGAGGACATAGGAGCAAACACTGCTTGGAACAGAATTTAGCTTAAATACACCTTCACCCCATCCCAGCATACACCAAAAAAATAACCCAAGTCCCTCTCTGCCCTTGAGCCTGCTGTGCAGACGTTAATGGTTACTCATTAAAACCAAGAGCTCGTTACTTGCAGTAGCTGAAGGGTTATTTTTCAACCAGAGTGGAAGCAACTCATCAGACGGGTGGCAGCTGAACCATAAAAGAGGCTGTACTTTGTTCTGGTAAGCTGGGAGTAAACATGTACTATTTCATCCAGCGTGTGGTCCTTCAAAATAAGAAGCCCACGTAGAGACTGATGCTCTTTCCCCAAAGATCCCACAGGCAAACAGAACACATTTTGGTTGCTTGTCCTCTCATTTCTTATTTTAACTGCACAACTGAAAGGACTTGAGAACGTCCTCGCCTCCAGCCTGTCTGCTGTCTCCTTGACAGCTAAATGTACAGAAAAGGTACAAAAAGTGACAAAGCAGGGCAGGTGCTCAGAAAACCTTTATCACTCCTAATTCTGTTCCCGAGGCATACAAACCATAATTCAAGGCTTGCTTTAAAAAGGTGTGCTGATGTGCCCTGCTCATTTAATACCTACACTCAGCCACTTCTTTTTTTTTTTTGACTAAAATACCCGATTTCCTCCAACCCACCTTTGAAATAGGTCACCATTTATATTCAGTAATGAATAACTCAGAGCAAACCGTGTTGTAAAAAAAGACTACAAGAGAAACCAGGTTAAAAAGAACCATCTTACAGGGAAGATGGACCATCTATTAGCCCTTGGCAAGCCAGACAACCACCATACACAAACCGAGCCGTACGAAACCAAAAGGAGATGGCAGAAAGATCTGTAAGGCTTTCTGCCCTTTTATTCTTCTGGTCCAACGTGTCTTCTCATCTCGTTTCAAGAAAGCTCCAAGGTCATGTCAGAACAGCCACGAATCCATCTCCGGCATGTGCAGAATTCCAGCAAATTTACAGGGAGATGAAATTGTAAAAACAAAACTCAAGGCCAGGATGACAGGTTAAAATATTTCTTCTGAATCCGAGAGACTACAGTTTGGGTAGATTTGAAAACATATTCCAAACTTTTAAAACAAGCTACAGGGTTTTTTTATGACTGCTAAAATGGTTTATTTGTTGAGGAAAACTAAAGGGAGGAGCCTTCTGGTGAACATTTTCCAGTAATTTCCCATTTGCTGACAGAGCTGTTCACACAATGACTTTCTGCATCTCCTCCACCTCCCACTCCTCCCTGTTTGGTCACTGGCTTTTTTACAGCGAAAACCCTCTTGACTCTCATCCTGCCCTTGCCAGAAATGTGACATGGAAGTGGGATCTGTTCCAAAGGAGTCTGAGCTCAGACACAGGGGAGAGGGATTTAAAACAACTATAAATAAAACATCTGAAAGTATTAGGGATCTACTTCCAGGCTGTGTTACAAACTCTGGTGTCCAAGTCACCGTCCTAAGTCACCGATATAAAAACAGTGACAGCCAGACTCCAGCAAAAGGAGGGAACTTCTTAATGACTTTGGAAAGTCAGAGCTACCCCTTCCAAGTGAGTTTCCCTGGTTAAGGAAGACCCAAGATCAACTGCTTCATCTACAACCCCAAAGGTACAGAAACGACACTCGCTAAAAGCCCTTCGGAGGGGAAGAGAACAATGAAAAGGAAGACATCTCTTAAACAATCAATGCTACAGAACCTGGCTTTACATATCTGGACTGAAACATCCTGTTCTCTAAGTACAGCATCTTTTTTTTGCTGTGGATTTTCTACCCAGACATCACAATGCTGACTCCAAACAAGCACGGTGACAGAACGCAGTCCAATCCCTAGCCGTGAGCGCGGTCAGGTGGTCCTGGGTGGTTGCATGGAGGATAACCAGACCCAGGGAAGCTGCTGGAAAGCGATCCCTTTTCCAACCAGTGTTCATAGCTGATCTTGGGTCTGCTTTGGGGATGGAGCCGTTGTCACAACCACAGTGGAAACTGCTTTAGTAGAGCCAGACACTGTTCCCTGCTGGAGATGGGAGGCTGGTACCGTTTGAATTCGCACCTGTTGGAAACAGAAAGACAAAAAACTCACGTCAAGACCAAGCTGGTGACATACTGCGCTTGCATCACACCCTGAAGCACTCCATGTGCTTATCACAGGCACTACAGCCACGCTGTGTACCTGGACTTTTTACAGAACCCCAAGCCTAAAGTCCTCAGGAGATAACAAGTCGTAAAAACCCAAACAATATCATCCTAGGTGCCGTTACCTGCGTGGCCTGTCCTTGCTGCTGCAGCTGCTGTAGTTGCTGTGCAGTCAGAAAACTCACTGGCTTGTTCCCAGCAATCAGTTTTGTCCCTGCTGGCATCGTAGTCAGGATGATATTTCTCCCCAATCCGCTGATGCTAAGGGAAAGAGAATTGTTGAGAGGTTAGTGAACAGCACAGCAGGTAAGGTCTTTCAGAAAATCATTCTTCAGTTGCTAGGAGATTAAAGTTACTTATCTAATCTACTTATGATTTTAAGTAGTGTTTTTTTTTCCCCTACAAAACTTGCAAATACACAAGTGACAAGTTTATGTCAACATTTATCACTATGAGAGAGAACTACTTTATCACACGAATTAAACTCTCATTCTGGGCTGTGCACATCACTGGGTTAGTCTGATCAGACCTGAATGCAGAAAAGAGCTGAGCACGCAGTGTTCTGCCCTGAAATGTTAACTAAGGGAGACACTACCAGAATTCATGGAAGAATAAACAAAAAAGACTTCAATATCTGAACGCCAGAGGAATTTGCACTGAGGCAGTTAACACTTCCCTGGTTTCTTTAATGGAGAGATGACCTCAGATTACACTTATTTTTAGCTATGTCACCATGTTAGTTCTTGCTCAAACACACAGGACTAATCTAATGGCTGATTTCAAGGCAAAGAATGTTTTTTCTTCAGTATATTTGCTAGAATCCACACCTCAGGGCATCCAAAGATTATATTCTCATTGCCAAACACCATATTCATTCAGTTTCTTGCAGCTAATGGAGCTACTAATGAACTGCAAGTCTATTCCACCCTCTGCTTGCCAGGTCCCCAGAACCATTTGAACACAGTCACTCCTCAGCCTATTTCTAAAGCAAAACTACCAGACTCAGAGTACTCACTTGGCCCCAAGGTTGCCCTTGATGATGGGGGCAGTCACCACACTCTTGCCTTTCACTGGCTGGCTGATCACTGACAGAGGCACTGTTATCCGTGCTGGTAGTTTACCCTAGAGAAGTTGAAGAATACATGAGGAGCTGCAGGGAGATCATAGAATCCTAGAATGTACTGGGTTGGAAGGGACCCTCAAGGGCCATCTAGTCCAACCCCCCTGCAGTGAGCAGAGAAACTGCTTGACAACAGGCAATTACCACTCAGCTTGGTTTTTAGGAATCCCAGGAGGAGAAACCAGCAGCAGCTTTGCTGGTGAAATCTGTGCTCTGTTTCAGACTCATTAAAATTCACCTCCATCTCATTCACTTCACAGCTGCCTGAGCCCTGAAAACCCACACTGCCTTTGCACCCTTTCTCTGGCAAGGATCATGGCACCCATCCATGATTTTTATCCTTACAAAGCTATGGTAATGTCAATTAGCCTGCTCAGCTTTCAGAGCAGAGTTTATGGTGCCTTCAGCTTTGGGCACTAAAATTGCATTAAATGAGGAATTGGGTAAAAAACTCAGTATGTAATGAGTGCTTCTAGCTCTGACACCATTCCAAGGGAAATTATTTCAGAGGTGTGGGGCAAGATGCTGAGCTGCACAAGGTAGGATTTGAGATAAGCAAAGTTTATTTCATTCACTAAGAGTAAGAGGTAAGGGAAAACACATCTGACTGTTTTCTGGTTATGTGGCATGCAGCTACAATTCCAACACCATGAAATTAGTCGCAGACCCATGTCCTACAGTACTCGATTTGACCCTGTGTGGATGTAAAGAGAAGTTTTCAGATATAAACCATTAGTATATTTCAGCATTCCCCTTCCTCACCCACCTCCAGAAAAAGGTTAGCATTACTTACTGCCTGGGATGTAGATACTACTGTGGTGCTGACGGGTACCTGCCGCACAGCGGTGGCTCCTGTGCCTATAGTTATGGGAGTTCCAGCAGCTCCCGAGGCCACAGCCACTGCTTTTGACACTGTGGCACTCATGGTTGGTAAAGAGACAGCTGAGGTATGGACTGTGCCGGGCACGCTCACTGCTGAGGAAGAGGGCACTTGCTTAGCATGAGTAGCTACCGTAATAGTCTGCCCAGCTTTGGGTGGCATCACCCCTAGCCCCTGCACAATTCTTATCGTAGCAGCTGGCTTAGCCTCAGTGGATGCCACTGTAGTTATGGCTTTGCTCTTCTGATCAGCCACAGTCATGCCCAGGGCAGGCATCAGGCGGAAAGCAGAGCTTGTTGGCTCTGCAGTCTTTAAGTCAGGAGACACTTTAACCACGGTGCCTCCAGCTGGGCTGGAAGAAGCAGAAGTGGCCGTGCTCGTCTTGGCTGGAGAATCAGCATTCTGGACAGGATTGGATGTCACGTGCAAAGTTGCAGAGATGCCTTTCCCACTAGCACTGCTTCCTGCAGCTGCTGTGAAGAGGTCCTGAGTCAGTTTGACAGTAGTGACTTGAGATTTGGCCAGGGTGGCCATCACGTCTGGGGTGATACGCAGCACAGTCTGTCCCTTCGCATCCGTGGTGATAGAGGACGGGGGCAGGCGCAGCACATCCTTTCCCTGGATCCGGAAATTGGTTGCTGTGAGCGGGATGCCACTTCCAGGCTGGGTCTTCATGCCAAGTTGCCCTGTAATAGCCACCTGGAAGAGATCAGAGAAATGGCTGTATCAAACCAGGACACAGTTGTGGTTTAACCCCAGCCAGCAACTAAGCACCACACAGCTGCTCGCTCACTCCCCCCCACAGGATGGGGGAGAGAATCAGCAGAGTAGAAGTGAGAAAACTCATGGGTTGACATAAAGACAGTCACAACAAACATGAAACGGCTGGGTGGTGGAGCCCAGCGCCTTATCTCTGCCTCTCTCTCACCTGCTTGATGATATTCTGGCCAGCTACATTCTGGATGACAGTGGCAGAGGAGGTGCTCGTGGCAGAACTGCCTGGAGAGCTGGTCACTGGCTTGACAGCAGGACTGGGCGCTGCGGACAGCCCTGTTACAGTGATGCCTGTCTGTCCTGTCACAGAGCTTCCTGGTCTTTGCACCTGCACCGGGCTGGACTGAGCTTTTACTGGCAGAGTCATCACAGCCTACAGAAGGACACAGAGGCAGTCTATGAGCAGACTAACACAATACCAACAGACTAATATTCACTCTTTTTGTCTCATGCCTTATAGCTTGGAAGTTCTATGGAATTTTTATTGTAATGCACAATTTAACAGTGCAACATAATTAGGCAACAGGGAGGAAAAAAGAAGCACTGAAGAGTATTGTGTATGCACAACTGTTTCTACGCTCCTGCTCTGCAGTTCCTGCATGCTCCAAGTAATCCCTGTGCACCATACTAGAAGTCAGATTAGTTCCCAGGCAGCCCAACTCACCTGTGGGAGCACTTTGGTTTGCGTGGCTGTCGCTGGCACGCGGATCTGAGGCACTGACGTAGGTTGCTGCTGCTGGGTTACCACAGGGGCTTGCTGAGACACAGCTGGGAGGCTGGACTGGGCCGTGACCACCCTGACCTGGGGCAGTCCCGAGGAGGTGGTGTGACTTACCACCCGGGGGGGAGGTGGCTGCGGCCCAGGCTGTGACTGTGAACTCTGGGCTGTGGAAAGCAACGTCCCGAGCTGTGGCATGGTAGGGGATGATACCAGAAGAACACTACGGAAAAGATGAAGCCACTAGGTCAGCAAAGTTGTAAGAAATGGCTGAGAAAGAACCAGTAACATGCACAAGTGAGGTATGAGACAGAAGAAGTACCTCTGACCGGGTTTTGCTGGCTCTGATCCAGCACCAGACACACTCTTGCTAACCACAGACACCGGTGGGGGTGAAATAGGCGTTGCTGGCAACGCTGGTGCAGTTGGTGTCACAGGAGTCACGGGAGTTGGTGGCATGCTGGAGTCACTAAGGCTCAGCTGACTGGGCTCTGCTGTGCTGCTGGGGAGTGCTTTCACAGAACTCTCCTTGCTACTGGACTTCTGCAAAGAAACCACATCAAGCATGAAGGTCTTTACAAAAAATGGGTTTGATTGCTGTACTCCAGAGAGTGGGCTGAGTACCTCAAGCTGAGTTCTTTCTGGTTATGAATGATAGCACAGTGCTAAATCCTGAAATCACAGATCACCATTTGCCTTCCTCAACTGCAGCCACAAGCAGGCTGGTGCATTGGTACTTGATACCAATAACAACAACAAAAAAATATCCAAACCCTGACAAGCTTCAGCACATCAAGGGGGAAAGCAGCAGACATGTTCCACACACTCTGCTACAGACTAACCTCCAAACCAGGTCTGAAAGACCATCCCTAAGACAGGGAGCACCAATGAATTCCAATAATCTTCCTGCTGAGATCAACAAAGATAACAGCAGAAGCTGGGACGTGTAAAAGTCCCTTCTTTCCCTCTTCATTTTGTGCACTGGTGCTGGATTAACACCAGCATTCATAAAAGTAATGAGCTGGTAACTCAAAGAGGTGGTAATTTTCATCTGCCACTACTGATGCAGAATTTATGGATTAAGTTATGCCTGCATCTCCTTCCCAATTCCAAAAGCATCTGTGCAAAGAAATTTACCATTTTAGCTGGAGGTTTTGGCTTCTGCTGAAGAGCTTTCTTGGCCTTCGCCGCAGCAGCCTGAGCCTGGTGAATCCGTTCTGCAAATACAAGTGAGTGGTCAGAGTTCCTGAACACGAGCAAACACGAGCTAAGAGAGTGGCCAATTCAGAACTGTAAGTTCATCTTTAGACATGAAATTAAACACATACAGTCATGTAAAAGGGTGAAGAAAAACATCAAGTAAACTTAGCCAAAAAAGGCTGAAAATAAGACACATAAGAAGTTGTGAACATACATACATCTGCAGTTCTTGGACACAAGATGCTGTTTTTCAAACAAATACTTCAAACTGACACACTGCTCTGCAAGACTGGATTTAAGTGCTGATGGGCTAACGTTAGCAAACTGACAAGAGAAAAAAAGCTAGACTGACAAAGTAATGTTCATTATCCAGCTGGACTGAAGGAGCTGAAGAGCTGTATACACATTTTCAATTCTTAAAATATCACCAAGCCAGGCTTACCAAACTCTTCCTCACTCCTGTCCCGGTGCAGGTAGATCCACAACTTGCGTCCAATATCATATTTCACACAGGGATCTTTCTCATAATGTAATCGATCCAAAGCACCACTAACAACAGTATTCACCTGAAAGTTCAGAATTCACGGACTTAGAAGATGTCCCTGGCTGGGCTAGCCAAAAGTCATGAACAGAAAAGTAATCCTATCTGGCATAAAACAAGAGTAAGCTTCTAGCAATCTTCATTTAAGAACTGACAGAGCAGGTGTTGCAGCACAGGATGCTGTTTGCCACCTTGGATTAAATGGAGCTTCCACCAAAGCTGCGAGCTCAGAAAATCAACAGTTTCTGAATCTAAAATGTGAGCAGATACATGACACAGTGTTAATTCTGTGGCTTTTCTAGCTGTTTTTTCATCATCCAGAGTTCGGTGCAGACTTGCAGCAGCTCACCAAAGTACAACATAGCTCTCATTTGCTAGTCAAAGCAGCATAAGAAAATTATTTGGCCTCAGCCACTGAATACTGCCTGGGTCTGCGTGATGTATTTTTAAGAGAATTTGAGGCTAGACATGACATCCAACTTACTTGAGCACTTGTGACATCAGGAGCTAGGAACTGGGAATCTTTAAGCAGCTCACAGATTTCAGCCCGAGTTCCTTCTCCATTAGGAAGGCGAGCAGCAGCATCACGAACTGAAATACAAAACCAGAGCTTAAATTTCCAGCTGTAACTAGGCAGCTGTATTTAAGTACTTCAGCAGATATGTCTCTGTATTGCTCTCTTATCCCCACCCTGACAGTGCCTTCTTGCTCACTAAAATCTCACCCCCATGACCCCTCAGAGATGAGTGGAGATTATAAAGGACCATTTTAAAGTACATGAACTGTGCTGGCTTTGCACTGGGAGTGATGAACTTGGGGAACAGAATTGAACCCCAGAATCACTTTGCAACACCTCAACTTCACAACAGTATACTGAAACTACCGCTCTTTTTTTTTCCCAGTTATCTAAGCCATAGCTTCAGCCAGCCCCATGGACCTTCCTCTCCATTTCCCATTTTCTCTGAGATCAACAGCAACACACAGATGCTATCCCTTCTAGTCATCCCTGCTCCCAGCATTTCATCACCTTTATTTCATATAATTTATTTCTTCTTCACTAATATCATCCCAGCCTGCCCATCTTTTCCCCTTATAATGAAGATTTTAAACAAATTTTTTTTGGCCATCATCTTACCAAGAGACAAGATGGTGACATACGCTGGCCTGTCTGAGCGCAGCAGAGAATGCTCTCGGGCTTTGTTCAGTGAGGTTTCCTTGTCAAACACCCCCTTCACAGGACCAACAACTGACTCAAAGCCGTGCATTCGGAAAGTGAAAGCTTTGTGAGGCTGGCTGTAACGGTAACGTTCCTGTATTTGGAAACAAGAGGACTGAATTTAGCAGGAAACACACAGAGCAGTCTTAAAGCTTGTGCTAAGTTTATATTATAGGTTATTATCATTCTCTAGAGAAAGATTTTTTAAAAAAAAATTAAAAGCTCAAATACTGCTGTATAAACTTACCTGAGATTAAGACAAGCACAAACTACATCAAGCAGAACATAAAGCACCACCTAACCACAGTGTGCAGGTGCAGTAGGTTCACTGTTAAGCAGCTGCACAGACTAGAGGTGCCAGAGATACACCTTCTGCCCAGCGAACATCCTTTCCCCCAACAAGCAGCAGCCCTTTCTTCCTCCTCTAATCTGGCAAAAGAGATTTTCCAAAATTTAACCTGGATATTCTACCAAGCACACAGCACATCTGCTCAGGGAGAACAGAGGTCATCATGTGTTCACCCTGTCATACACACGTGTAAGTTATTCAGACAAGATAACAAAGAAATGTTAATTCTTTACATTAACAAAGTTTGTGCAGAGTATACAACTGCCATCACATATAAATTATCTTGTTCAGGTGGCCAACTGTTTTCAACATGTGAGTTTAAAATTAATATTCTCTTCTTACCTGCTCCTGAAACACACGTTTCTCCTCCCCAGTGCTAGGTCGGACTACATAGTCAGTCCTTCTGAAACAAGGTCACCATCAGTTCTGAGCAACAACAAGCCCACAACAATCCCAAAGAACATCCCAAAGGATTAGTCACCTCACCCTTTCTGCAAATTCTTCTGAACAAATTCTGAAAGCATTTATGACAATATAAATAAGGCCTGCAGAGATCTTAATATGCTCTATGCACTACCTGAAGGTAAGCAAGGACTGTAGATAATCTAGTTATCAGGACATAACTTAGGGAATAATCAACTGACTTTGCGTAAAATCAGACTATCACGTTCCCTCCTGCCCCATGATGTAAAATGTTTTTGTTTTAAGCAACCAGCCATTCAGATCCAGAGGTGCAGGAATCAAACTTCATAGCTTTAGCATGCACTGCAGAAGCTTTCAAGCAGTATTATATACTTACACTCTGGGAACCGGTGTTGTGGCATCTGAGCTGTCTTCATTTTCCTGTCAAAAAACAGAGGAATGTCAATGGTGGACAGAACTCAGGTTTTGTGCTGCTAGAAGGTGGTTTTTTTCTGACTCACTTTGAAAAAAGTCTGGTCTTTGGTCTCCAACCAGAGGTGAAACAGTGCTGCCAATTCCTTCTCATGATCTTGGCAAGAACCTAGTCCAAGGAACCAGGAAAAATAAGAAAGACAAGTCCTTTATTTGTTATGAAGCCAGCTGCTTGTACTTCCCAGTCATCTCCTACTCCTTCCCCCCTCTATGTATCACCAGTCACAAGGTGTCTTCCACGCTTCACAGATGCTCCCATTTCAATCCTTGAACACATCCAGACTTAGAAAAGTGCTAAAACCTAGTTATCCTCCCATGTTGGTACAAAGGAAGGTGCTTCAACCCCTGCAATAGCAGGGAAGATCCTGTTTGAGACACTCCAAAGCAATCCCAGTCACTGAGCCCATGAGCAGAAACATGTGCCTACATAAACTCCTGCAAAGACTGTGAAAGGGACCAGACAAACAGCCTCCTGATTCCAAATCTCTGCCAGTTCAAGCCTGCAAATATGATCACCAGAATCACTACAGTTAACTGTAGTTACAGTCACTACTGTCTGCTGCTGCTAATGTCCTGGGAAAACCTAGACTGTAAAACACATCTTCACTCAGCTAAAAGAAAAAGCATAACCAGCTCTGCTTGTCTTCCTCTCTGGGCTGCAGCAAGGTGAAAAGTCAAGTCCTGGAGAAAATAACCAACCTTTACTATAGCAGATATCATAGAAGAGTACAAGATACTCACCAAGCAATTTCCACTGCTGAGTTTTTTCCTTGAATTCAACAAAAGGTGAGAAGCTGGAAGGAACATCTACAATGAGAAACGTGCGTGTCAGGGACGTCATACGATCATCCAACCCCTCAAATCCTACTGCTGTAATGCAAGCTGTTGAGTTAGACTCACCACAACAGATAAAGCATTTTAAGTGATTATGTAAGTGCATCTCTAAATTTACACTTGCCCAAAGGGAGGGTAAGCATCTCAGAGCAACAGAGCAAGCACACAAAAAGAACAGAACAGGATAAGAAGTCTTTCATCTACAGGCTGTCAGATGAGATCCTGTTCATGCTGTGAGGCACCAGGAACTGCTACTGTACAGTGACTGTTCCTGGGCTCATGGGAAGCCAGTGGAGAACACGAAGTACCCGTGCTGCAAAGGCCACTATGATCTATACTGTCTCTCCCTTTACAACTTCCCACTAAACAAATGGGAACAATTTAGTTTGAAGCTCAAGCTGGTCCAAGCCCCAGGACAAAGCTGGGCCAACTTTGTGTTTCATGGATTGCTCAGGGCATCATCTCCAAACACAACCACAATGTCTTTGCACTGGGAAGAGACTAATTCCTTCCTGCTTTAAACACACCCCTCTGAAGCACATGATCTGAACAGGAGAAATTGTCTGTCTGGAGGCAATTTCACACACTCAGGAATCAAGCTAGGCCTTATCTACTATCCACATGCAAAAGAAGTCTACCACAATCAAGAAATGCAAGATATAAAGTCTATGATAGAAACACTGTCAACAATACAATGATTTATTGTAGTGATGAATTTAAAGTTGAGTTGAGCTATAATCTAAACCAGCACTGATTAGAACTGAGGTACAAACATTGTTAGTATTTTTAGCAGCCATTCTTACCTCTGCTGTCCCCTGTCAAGTACTGCAAGGCAGGTAAAACCAGTTCAGACCAGTTAGGGGCAAAGGAGAACCAGTTATTTAGCGCACTGGCAGGAGAAGATTGCCAATCTAGAACTTTATCTTCAAGCTGAAGAGGATAAAGAAATGTTCTATTAAAGATCTCACACTTGAAACTATGACTGTTTTAATAGAAAACAAACAGCTAAACATATCTGGGGGACAAAAAGATTTTTAGGTACATAAGAAAAACCCCCACATGATTTTTCAAGTAACCATAACATGGTATTTCAGGTAACAGACACCAAAAAGGGGAAAAAACTTTCCATCTCTGCCCTTAATATACAGAATATATCTAACCATGATCTAAAGAACAGGTATGGAAAGACAGATTCAACTGACTAAATTTATGAAACATGTCAAAAATAGAATGTGGTATGCACTCCTGAAGGGTTTCGCTTCTTTAATATGTAATCTACATCTCAACAGAATGTACAGCAGGACAACCCTGCAGAAAAAAATCACTATTACACAACTATAAACCCCCCTATCCCCTAATTTTGCTTTCTGCAAAGGTTCCTAGGTAAGTGGGTGGTTCCTTACCACAGAGAGAGTAGCGGGTCCTTCCAGAAACAGTATCTCCAGAAGAAGGAAAAAGAAGCTGGAAGAGATTTCATTTATTCCAAGGCATGGCTTCATCTCTTCAAGAGGCCTTCAAATGAAAGAGAACACAAGCAGGGTAAGTTTCCTGAGTAAATATTCACCTTCATATGCAGAGAGGAAGACCACACATTTCACACATCCCAAGCTGCATAAAATCACAGCCTGCAGAAGTCCTGCAAAAACTGAGCTGACACCTCTGTTGCTCACTCCATCCGTGCAAAGTGTTCGGGGCCCTCTGAAGCACTTACTCCTCTTTGACAGATGACAGAGGGATGGGGGAAGGATCCTGAGACATTGATGGGATTCCATCTGCATTGCTAAGAGAGTCAGCCAAATCTTCCACCTCGGATTTAATCATCTTCAGCCTTTTTTTCTTCTTATCTTCCTTTTCCTTCACTTTTTTCTTGAGGGTTGCGAGGTCAAATAAAGCTTTACATGTGAGAAAAGGTAAGAAGAGTAATTAGAAAGCTCCTTACCATATTTCAACAAGAGTCATAAACTATATGTCCAAACGTATATTCAGAAATGTATGCAGCATGCGCTCACTCACACATCATTCATTCCATCTTCCCAGTCATTCCCCTCAATGCACTCTGTCTATTGAGAGCACCTTCACCCTTAGCTTTCCACAGACACAGGATACTCTCTATATATTCATGCAGTGCACAAATACCATGTCCAAGCCACTCACCTGCTAAGGAACCTTTCCTGCCAGCATTTACTCGAGTCATGATGTCCTCAAGAGTCACATCTGTCGTCACTAGATCAGGGTGGTCCTACACAGGACAAAGGGACAGGAATTAAAATTGGGAAAGGACAAAGTGTTAAGATAGCAATAGAAGGTAACTTTTGTCTCTCCAAACCACATCACTAAAATTACAAAATCCTTTGATTAACATATCAGCATAAATAGGAGTTGCATATAAATGCTGGCAATTAGATACAGGTTATGATAAAGGGTTGAAGGGTGGTTTTACACCAAAACGTAGCGATCATTTTGTCACCCAGAAGCACTCTGGACTTCAAGGCTAACAGATAAAGACTAATAGGTAAAATGCAGTCCCACCCCCCCCCCCGACTTCTTGACATCTTACAGGCTGACGTTTTCGTTTCTCGTGGTGCTTCTTCAACATCATCTTCAAATCGCTTTCCCCAAGTTCTATCCTGTCTGCAATGAAAAAACAGTCAGGCATTATTTGCACAGTTTTCCATTACTGTTACTTTACAGATTTCTTAGAATGCCATTTGCCATCCATTCCCACTTTCAACAATCTCCCTGTTTCAATAACTAGATTTTCCTTATTTGATTTCCATCCTTTTAATCAACCAGTTTCTTTACAGTACATTCTTCCTTGGGTCATTAGATTTCATTGTTGATGCAAGTGAAAAGAAGCGAGAAGGAGCTGTGCTGCACGAAGGGTTTGCATTACAAGCTTTCCCCATGAAATAACAGACTTTCAAACTAATTTCTTGCAGGTTCTCAAAGTAATTCTTGCCCCTAAATCTGTATTAACCCCTGGGTTTGCTTCTCACCTGCTGTTTTCATGTCCAAGGTTGACAATGTGGGGATCACTCTCAGGGGAACTGGTGGACTTGGACAATGGGTTGGAGAACTTGGAGGCCAGGAGCTTAGATCTAAAATGAATAAAGAAATAAATTGATTTCTGCAAGACCTAACACCAATCTACATAATTCCATTCCCCTGTGTTCAGCAGAGCATGGCTAATAAACCTGGACCCCAGTTTCCATTCCTCTATCAAAGTTATTGTCCTCACACCAAAAATGCATCTGTCTCCACTCACACCTCAAGTCCTGAGTTCAGTCCAGGGCATTACCTTCTTCATCAGAAGACAAGGTGGTATCTCCACACTCCTCTTTCACTTCCCTCAGAATCTTCAAGTAGCGCCGACGTGTCCGTCTCTCTCGTTCTTCTGTGTCATAGCTTGGTGGGACGTGCTTTCTCCTTAGAGTCATCTCAGGGCCTCCTTTCCTAGCTAAATCCAGCAAGTGCTGGGAGATGAGACACGTGTGACAAGAGCTATCTCAGCTATGGCACTGTAAGCTGCAACAGACAGCTCAACGTGTATGCTTTCAGCAAGTTTAACACTTGGAGTTGGTGCAGTAAACATCTCAGTTCTTTACATGATAACCCTTAAAAAACTACCAGTATCTGCCACATATAAGATTTTAAATGGTGGTCTAAAATGCTGAGTTTAAAGGGGGGGAAAAAAAGCAAGGTGAAATTTCTGCACCTTCATCTGCACACACAATTATACCTCACTGTCACTTTACGTGACCTGTTGTGAGGAACCTAATCATTGCTCTGAGATCCACTTGTGCAGTTTCCACACCAAATACATAACACAGACATAGAACATTGTCTCTTTTAAAGCAAACATTTTACCCCTTATGGCTATAGAGGAAATAACTTCCTACACACTTCTGTATTCTTCTTCCCACATCAACCATGGGGTGTTTTGCTGAGAATTGTGAATGCACAAATACCAAAAAGACAACTTATTATAGAACACAACAAAGCAATGACTGTGCCCCGAAGGCACTCACGTTGCGGGAGGCGAGGATCTGCTTGAGCAGTCGGTAGAAATACTGCTGCTGAGAGCTCAGGTAGCGTTTGTACTGGGACTTAAAACAGAGCTGCCTGTACTTCACAACTTCAGGGTTAAAGTGTCCATCTGTAAGAAAGAGGTAAAAAACACTGGAGTTTTCATCAACTGCTAGTTGAAATATCTAGAAGTCTATTACGCTCACTGACCCCGGAACAGTTTCTGGGCGATGTGCAGTGGATTTCCAAAGCGGAAGTTTTCACCACTGAACAAGGCAGAGATGAGTTTGTTCTGATGTTCTCGGTTGTTTTCAGGAAAGTGGGGCAGGAATTTTTTCAGGTGGTCTTGCTGCACGTCTGTCAGCACCTCCTGCCACGTGGACAAGCTGACGACTTCAAAGAAGATCTCAGGCTAAAGAAAGAAAAAATAACAGTGAAGAAAATGCATCGGCGACACTGATAATTTTCTAGCTCTTAAGATTTTCTGGGGTTAAATAACACGAGAGAGGGGACTGTCTCACACCAAATGCAGAAAACAATAGAGCGGAAAAAGAAAATATGAGGAAATTAATGATATACTAGCAACAAGAAAATAAATTCAGAACTTGTAACACAAAAAACTTTCTTAAAGGCTTTTTTAAAATAAGAGAGACTGTTATGTAGAAAAAGAACAGAATGGTTTTAAAAGAAGTTTTGCTGAGATTAATCAAAGCCCTTTTTGATACCTTTCCCAGGACAATCGGAAACATTTCCCCTCTTATTTAGTTTGCTCTGTAAGCCCCACAAAGTGAGTTAAACATACTGTTTATCACAGCTACGAAAAGGTGAAGTAACTCATCAGGGACTCACATCCTCCAGAAGGTCCTCGGGCAGACTAACCCTGGTGGCACCCAGCATGCAGTCCTCCATGATGCGTGTGCCATGTCCTTCCCCGCAGGGCCCCAGCTCCAGGGGGTCCGTCAGCATGTGATCCAGGGAGTCCATCCTTCACCTCCACCTCCACCTTCGCCCTGCTCCTGAACCACGGAGGCAAACCCTCAATGACAGAGAATACATCCCCAGGCTAAGTACATCCCCAGTATGGGTCCATCCCCAGTCCGGGTCCGTCCCCAGTGCGGGTCCGTCCCCAGTCCGGGTCCATCCCCGATCTGGGTGCACCCCCAGGTGAGGAAGGTGTGTTTGATGAAGGGGTTGTTGAAATGCAAAGCTACAGAATGAGGCTATGTAAGGTATTACGGCATTAATTTACTGTTCGGTCACAATAGGAGTCCTGTCAACAGGGAAACGCTCTTCCAGACAGCGTGTGCCATGTAGAGGCAGACTGGGAAGCAGAGGTGACCCACTGCTCTGCATTTCCCACCTGTGGGCAGCAGAACACCATAAAAACGGTCACCTGTAACCTAAAAGTGGTTTTAAGGTCGCGTTTCCCTCAGGCTGGACTCGCAGCCACGGCTGTGCCAACGGCCCCCCGCCCCGCAGGCGGGAGGAGCTCCAGGCTGGGAGGGAAACGCATGAACCACGCGGGATAAACTAACAGAAATACAAATAAACCTTCAAATGGGGTCAAGACAGTAAGAAAAAATAAAAATAATACAGGAAAATATAACAAACTGCGTTTCATACCCGCTCCGCTGGCTGTGGGCACCCCCCGGCCAGGCCGCTGCAGGGCCCGGAGCCTCCCTGGGGTACGCGGCGCCCCGCCCCGCCTCGGCCGCTCGCCCTGCGGAGGTGCCGGGAAGCCCAGGCCCGCTCCCCGCAGCCCCGGCGGCGGGCGGTGGGCCGGGGGCGGGAGGCCCCGCACGCTGCGCGCAGCGGAACGCGGAAGGCGCTCAGCGCGCCTGCGCAGTGCGGGGTGCGCCCCCCTCCCCCCCCGGGGCCCTGCGCAGTGCGGGTGCGCCCACAGCCCTGCCCCGCCCTGAGGAGGCGGCGACATCTTGTGCCTGTCACGGCCCCACCCCCCTCGGCCCCAGGGAGCAGACAAATCAACACCGGTGGTTTTTTTTAAAAAAAAAAAAAAAAAAAAGAAAAAAAAAAGAAAAAAGATTTATTAATTTCGAGGATTTTTGTTTTTGTTTTTACAGCGGTCAGGTCGCACAAGACGATGAGCACGAGAACAGTCACTGAATGTACAACAAACATACACAGTTAAATAAGAGAAGGGGCAGAGCGCAACAGCCCAAGCGGTGCAGTCGGGGTGCCTTTTTTTCCTTCCCCCACCAAAAAACCCACAGAATCCGGCCCAAAATGCCTGGGGGGACGCTGCAGTGATGCCCATGTTCGAGCACACCACAGCCCATACAGGCAAACGAGGGCTCAGCTCCTGTGGGACACGACATCTTTGGGTTGCTCTGGTTTAAAAATAATAATAAATCATCCTATACCTTCTGCACTGCAGAAATTAGGGGGGAAAAGGAATAATTCATGCAAACTGTTGTCTTTTTTGTCATCTTTCTAAAAGCAGGACCCTGCCATCAGTGCAGTCACTGTCGTTCCTGACTTGGAAAGGAAAATTCATGATACTTCCATTTCCAGGGATGCTTCATTAAACTGTGGACACCCACCGCGCACACTGATGTCACTGGGGGACAGAGAAGAAGCTTTGATAAGGAAGATTTGAGGTCAAAGAGGCTGTTCTAAAATTGTTTGCTGGAACACGTTGTAGTTTTCAGCTTTAAAAAACTGGTACAAGTGTCCTCAGCCTGTGATCCTTTCCAACACTGGTAAACACAGCAAAAGATTTTTAAAACCTCACATCTGCAATACCATTACAGAAAAAAAGTTTGATGTTCATCTACAGACTTTTTAAGACTTTGAAATTGCTCCCATGGGGCAGTATCCACCTGGAATATCACATTTTCAAGTCTCTTACTTTACTATTACTCATACCATTTTTTTGCTCATTAAATAATGTAGCAGTCAGAAAAAAAAACAAGACAAAATCTCCCTTCCCTTCTCCCACACCAACATCACAACGCCCCATGTCATAATCCAGAAGCCCTCAGCATCACAACTTCAATTCAATTAGTGGGAACTGCAGTTGCTTAGCCACACTGCTGAAATCTGTGGGCTCCCAAATCCACTTAATTTTAAAAGAGTCATCACTACAATTGACTAAACAGGAGCCCTAATCCTCATTAACTTTACCAACCTCATTAATGTCCCAATATGGTGGTACAGCAAGAGAAGCAAAATCCCAGGCACAAACTAATCCACATTTTAGCAAGTCACTTCAAAGCTACCTCAAAACAGTTCTGAGCTGGCCAGCATTACCTCATCATGCATGGTCACTATTTCCACACTGTATTAACAGATATGTTAATTACCAAAGCAATACCTGCAAGGAACCAGACCTCCTCTTACCCAGTCTGTGTGAAGTTCTCTCATGTCTAAGAGCTTTAACTCCGTGAGGCCTGATACCACAATCTGTAAAAATCTGTAGTGCTTACTCAGACGGATTATCCTTATCTAGATCTGTGGGAGTACTTATGGAAAAGAGTCCTGAATTTACACTCTGTGCAGCACAAAAGAAAAATGAATCAATAAAACCTCTCTCAGTTCTTCAGTCTCAAGGGCCATTAAGAGAAAACATCCTTCTTTGCTTTTTGTTAAGTAAATGTATCCTGTTACACACAGACATTCTGGGATGAGTTTTCAGGCAGTGCCAGGTTTAGACATACACAGTATATCCCATCAGGACTTGTAGTCGTATTCTTGCAGATACCAGAATTAAATAACCAACCTACCAGACCTGTGAAGGAGAATTATATAAGAAAAAACCCCCAACAAATTACACTGCCTTCAAAGATAAACCTCCCCTTTCTCCTGGTCCCTAAGTGTAATGTAAATTCTGTACATAGACCAGGTCTACCAAAGCAGGCAACCCTCACAGATGGCTGTGTCCCGTAAGTAGTGGTCCACTAGCATGTTTCTTGTCCGTTTCCTGAGTCCGGGGCTGGTCATTTTATGGACCCGTCCAAGGGAATTACAGTGCATTGTTAACAAAGTTGATTTGGAAAAGCAGGGTAACCAACTCTCCATCCAATCTTCAAGGGGAAAAATATGTCCACTGTGAGGCAGCAACAGAGACAACTACCCTGTGTCTTAAGAGGTGTGCTTCTGTACCCTCATTTTCTCCTGGCACGATCTGTAGGTCACAGCAGCAGCTGCTATGCAGGCTAAGCCGAGCCTTTTTGTTAACAGGCAAAAAAGCTATTTTCCCTACAAATAATGGAGGGGCAAAGAGATAACACGGGCTCCGTGCAACCCTTATGTGCTACTGTCAGTTTGTTCTGCACAACACATGTTTAAGACTGCACTTTCCCTTCTTTCTGGAACTACTTGGTACAATAGGACAGGGCAGACAGCATGTAAACAGTTCTTGAGGGCTGGAAAAATAATAACTTAATGGACTGCTTCTGCACATCTTCACAGCTTCATTGTTATATACGTCCCCACACACAAGGAGCCACCGTGTTGCTGCTGCTGCTCTTTTTCTCCAGGCAGTCTGCTCACATTGAGCTGGTATGTTCCTTATCACCCAGGCTGCTGGAACAAAGACCCAGGAAGCAGTTCTGCTGTCACCTGGCACTTTACATGATGTCCTCCTGTTTAACGGCTCCTGTCAAAAATATACATACAACATAATCTGCCAGTTAGCCTTCAGTTAGGCAAGCTTTTTCCCATACAACTGAAATAAGTTGTTTACTGGAGACACTTCCAAACAGGAAAAAAATCAGCGTCAGCAGACATGCCAAAAATAAGCAGAGGTTTCACTTCTCCTCTTGTCCTTTTAGTTAAAAGCTCCATAAAATGGCATCCCAGAAGGACTTTGAGGGTACTTCAAGGTCACTGGGGACTTAAACCCTCTTAAAGCATGAACAAGAGCTCCAAGACTTTAGTTGAAGGTAAGTGAGCATATATTTCAAAACATATTGAGCCCCAGGATACCCACAGATCTGGGCTTTCAGGGGAGCAGATAAGTACAAGCAACCGATACCACGAGACTTCTTCATTCGTGTTCTGCTGAGAAAGTTCTTGGTTTAGAGATGTGCACTTCGCTGCCACCGTTGCCGTTGGTGGTTGTAGTGATTATGTACTGGGTGGTTGGCTGCTGACCGCTCGCTGGCGACTCCAAGGTGTCCGTGTGGGCTGGTGGCTGGGAAACGCCGACCTGTACCTCACTGGAGAGTGAAGAGTTTTGTTTGCCATCCAGATCAGTCTGACCTTCAGATATCACATAGTGAGTCTGCGTGGGGAATAGAAAAAATAAGTAATAGCTGTTATACCTTCTGTAACTTCTGTGTTCCAATGGGCTGCAACTTTGATGTTGCTGGGCTGGAAGACGTTTTGGTACGAACGAGGAATTTTGAAATTAAGTTGTATTTAATTTAAATGAATATAAGAGCACCATACACCTTGTCCTTTGTTTTTAAGTACGTTTCACTACTTTGCATGAAGCTCATGAGATTTCCTGCCTGCAACTTAAAGGCTACAACATCAACAGTAGCATTTTTCTCTTTAGCTTATGACACAATACATCATATTATTTCTCATCTGTTTTGTCTATAGATTCTGCCCAGCATGGAACTCACTACAGCTGTTACAGAAAGCCAATGCCCTCAGTCTGGACCTCTCTAGGTACACCATTATTCTCTGCTCTCTGTGCCCCAGTCATTGCTTTGGCATTCCTTTATCCTTCAAACTGAAGGAGGCCAATTTGTTTTTCTTACCTGAGTCACTGCTTTCACCTGCCCTGTGTTGACAGTGGTGACTGGTGTACCTACAGCAGCCTCTGTGATCACGTACTGGCCTTGGGGAATGGTCATCATCTGAATCTCAGATGCTAAAAAATGGAAATTGGAGATTAACACCTTCAGTCAAACTCAGAGAGCACCTTGAAAGATAATGGCTTGTGCCAGTAACATTTCAAGCCTGATATAACAGTGGTTGAGTAGAAATTCAGTCTTGTAAAACTCTACAGGCCTCAACAGAATTATGGCAGCTGCAGATTTGGCAATTCATGCATAGGCAACACATTCTTGCCCAAGAAATTAGAATTACCATCCAGAGCTGCATGGACATGAGAAATCATTTCATGTCATCCTCATCTTGTGTATGATTCTTTCAAGCATCCATCCAAATTTGAACAAGCTGCTGCCCAACACATGGATTCTTGCTGAATGCAAGTCCTCTGGAATCAAGAAGCCCAGTCTGCCTGCCCAAACTATGTATCAGATAATTACAGACCTACAGTAGAAGAGCTAGTACAACCATTTTCATTTGTCTAAAACCATTTGTCGTCTTCGACCTCTGTGAATATTAACCACAAAGCTTAATGAGCTCTGGAAATACTATCCCACTTGGTAGCTGGAGAAATGGAGCACACACTAGTCTCACACACTAGCCACGCCACTAGTGAGAGCTACAACTCTTACGATAGCTCCGAAATGAGTTCCACGTGCTGGGAAGATATGTGTGCTGGACTGAAGACCCTTGCTGCTGCTGGAGGGCTTGGTTTGGTGCAGACGGAGTTGTCTGCATCTGCGAGGGGCTCAGTTCCTGCTGAGATTGTTGTGAGGAGGGACTTAAAGGCTGACCCCCAACCTAGGAAAAAGAAAATAAAAAGGATTAAGTGTTCTCAGTGTCCTAAGGATGTCCTGCATCAGTGTGTGTAATGTCAGCTGAGCAGGCTGGTAGGGAAAACATTTTCTGCAAGAGAAGAGTGAAATACCTGTGATGATGACTGAGTTGCTGGCGATGGCTCTGTGACCTGGATGTGCTGCACCTGGATAGCATGCTGGGTGTATGTCTGGGGGTCATGAAGCTGCCCAACATCCACTGTGGAGTGCTGGGACTGGTGAGGTGAGGTAGCCTGGAAAAAAAATAATCAAAGCAAAGGGGTATACTTCAAATTCTTTGCAGAAGCCGTCATGTAAATCTCTTCTGTGACACAAGGTCTGGAACAATGAGCTATGAGCCTTAGTGAGGCCATGGAGCATGCCTGTTGAAGCCTGTGCCTACCCTCTTTGCACTCCTGGGAGATAAAGTAGTACACTTAACAGATATAATGGCACCAAGATGGTTACAGCTCAGTGATTTCGATGGAAAGGACTTGCCTAAGGTCATACAAGCTGTCTGTGGCAGAGGCTGGACTCAAATCAAAGTCTGAAAACCAAGATTAGTGTCAACCATGGGACCATCTTTCTGTGTAAGCACCTTTCTATAGAATGTATACGTACGTACTCAAGAGCTGCATATCTAATACTGTAGTTTGACATAGCTCTGTATCAACACAAGAGCTCAGAGTCTTACTCATTAAGGGCTTTTTTTTCAGCAACACCTGCTAGTGATACCAAGTGGAGTAACTTAATTACACGTCTCAAATCTTGATAAAATTAATATTAGCTGCAGGAAACAGTATCCATGCTCTTGTACCATTAGAACAGCCACAGTCAATATTAAATGGGGCCATTGTTTAGGCCTTTATTAACCAAATTCATAACCTAATTAGTAATGAAGGGCCAGAGACAACACAGAAATTCAGATTCAAGTATAAACACACGGCAGTTTCAGCTTCACCCAGTGGATAACAGATTTGAAGGCTACAGTGATTTCTTACAGCTGCCTGAGTTATTTTCCTCAGCTCAGTTACTTTAGTTAAACTGTTTTTGCTTTTAGGAGGCTGGTGAGCATCACAGAGAATGAATATTCTAATAGATGATACGGAGGGAAAAAGCAAGTGCTTTCTGTACTTCCAAATCTTGGCTCACTGAGGACAAGAGTGTACAAATTCATGTTCTCAACTGCACAAATGGGTCACCCACTGACCCAATTTTCCAGTTGCTGGAAAACTTTCCTAGAGCAGACTCGAGCAAAGGTGCCCAGATGGGCAGAACTAAATTAGGACTGTGTCAATATGTCACCAGCAAGCTGATCAAGACCAGCAGGACTAGTACACAATGCTTATGATGGGAACCCTAAGCATTTAACTATCAATTTACCTATAAAAAATAGTCTGCACCACTTTTTGTAACTATTCCTTAAATGTCTGAGCACTACAGTCCCGAGAAAGCACAGGCTTGATATGGATGGGGTCAAAAGCACATTAAGTCCCCCAACAGGTCACTCACCTGGGCCACTTGAACCACCTGCAGCTGTATGTGCTGAGGCTGCTGCAAGCCAGTTGTGGACTGAGACACAGGGATGTACTGGATTCGCTGGTAATCCCCCTGGGGGGTTCGATAGTCTGTCGTGAGGGTCTGGGATATCTCTGTCATTGCTTGTGTCAGTAAATCTGTTGTCTGAACAGGCAGAGAGAGACACACAGACCATCATCACATATTGTCCATCACATTAATACTTTTGCAGGGCTGTAGTTTTCATCACACTGAATCTACACTCACCCTTGGCCCCAATCATTTATTTACAAGAGCTGAGTGTGTACAGAGGACAGGGTCAAGCAATCACCAGGGATCATCCACTAGGATTGTTCTCTTCTGTCTAAAAGCCAGTCAGGACCATTAAGGGCTAACTTAATAATAATAAAATTATTTTAATCTTCTCACTTAACAGTATTCTATAAGACAACAAAAATCCTGCATTTATAGAGCTGACAGTTTCCAAGTCAAAAAGTGCTTCTTGGACATATTCTGCCTTTCCTCCTCACCTGCCAGAGTGATAGTTTTCTTGACAACTGTATTTCTGAAGTGTGCCAAGACATTTAGCATCTAACTAATCAGGTTTATGAAGCCAACAGCATCCTGGTTGAATGTGCCCATTTGCAAGCAGAACAGTCTCTTATCCAGTTTCAGTCTTCAAATAAGAAGTTTTAAACTGCAGTTATGAAGATTTTTAAAAATACACAGCATCCCAGCACCACTAAAAGACACAAGACTGATTTTCTAATCTCAGCTTGCACTTCCATGGCAGCTGATGTATTACCAGTGGAGAGATCAGCCACTGGCAGTTCATATTGCTCAGTTCTGCACTGTCCAAAGGATTAGAGAAAGATTTTGACTCCTCTGAACAGTTTGATCAAGTCCCCACTCATTGTTAATCATGTCTTCTTGATCCCAAGGACTGCAGGCACCTCAGGAGAACAGTCCCAGGGAAAACCCCAGTGATGTGTATTCCTGAGTTAATTAGGCATGTGTGAAAGTATTATGGGGAGACAGTAGCATACAGGTCTGGATGGAAGAAGGAAATGGAGTAGGGAAAAAAGACAAATCCTCAGAGCTCCAAGAAGAGAAATACATAGTTCCTGGCAGAGCAAAACTGCAACACACAGATTCAGGAACAGAAGCGATCACAAATAATGCCCTAACACACACACTTTAAAACGATGTCTGCCCAATAAACACTCAAACCACTATACCAGAGGGCTTCTGTTCCATTTCTTTCCCCCCACTGGCCTCCAATCCTTACCACAACAGTCTCTCCAGTAGTGCTGTCGGTGGTCAGAACGGCGGGAGTGGAGCTGATGACAGCTGTCGCCAGCGGGGCGTGCATCGTGTTCGGGAGCTGAGCAAACTCCGGGTGCTTCTTGCGGATGTGCTGCACCATCTTCGTCTACAGAGAGGTGCAAACCAGCATTAGAGTAATGGTCAGTAACTCTGCTTTGGGCCACCTGAAAGCCAACAGCCCTGCAGACTTTTAGGTTTCCCTCAGTAAGGCAGCACCAAGATTCACACTACAGGATGCTCTGGTCAGCAAGAAGGAAACAAGGAACACAAAGTTGCTGCTGATTAGAACTATCTGGTACTAAAATATTGCCCCAAACATGACAACCTCTAAGCTTTTTACGCTCAGACAGCCAAATATTTTGGGGACCTTTCCCAGAGGTCACCTTCTCTGCATTTTCTTTCCCTGCTCTTCTCCCTTGTAACTGTCAGGGAGCAGTTTCCAAGCTTTTCCATTTGTCACCTCACTCTGATAACATTTCCATTCCTTCTTTCAAGCTCATGCCCTCTATTTAGGGAACCTTTCTGCCACAAAACGAGCAGGCTGTGCCTGTATTGTCAGCACGCAGCATGAAATCAGCACTCTGACTCAGAATAAAAGAGCTCTGCTTGCGGACTGAGGGATGACAGAAACTGTGGTGAAAAAGCACCACTAGAGATGCTGTTTTCTGAGGCTATGAGACAAGCCCCATACCTTACTGCTGTACTGCTTGGAACAGTGAGGACAGCAGACCGGAGGGGTGGCTATGGTGCCTGTCAGCTGGGTGTGGGTGCTCAGCATGGGATCTGGCTCTCCTGGGCCTGCAGGGCGCAGCTTCCGGATGCTTGGAGGCAGTTCAGCACCAGGATGGTTCTTCAGGATGTGTGCTTTGCGTTTGCTAGCACTCTTGTACACCTGCAGGATGAAGATTTTGAATGAAAACGGTGTAATCCTGATGTCTGCACAGCAAGCAGCTACCAATTATCTTTATCTAGAAGGTCTGCGTGTTGCTTTAGACAGTGTGTTCAGTTAAATCCCCACACAATCACAACATAATGCATGGATATACATACACCTGCCAGCATTGAATCAACCTGTAAAAGCAACCCTTTTTCGCAAAGCATGCAGAAGCCATTTGCAAACATGTTGTATGCCACAACAAAGCAAAGCAGGACAGGAAGATAAAAGGAAAACTTTTATTCATGTGATACTTCAAACAAATATTCTGTAACAGTATTCAAAACTATCCGTTTTTTCCCTTTAAACAAAAGAAAGGAGGCATCATGGAATAATGTACTGAGGATAAGAACAGTCAAAATACACTCCCTGGTAAATAAAGGCCCACATGCATAAAAAGCAAAAGCCTGGGAGTAAAAACAGGACCCCAAAGGCAGTGCAACAGCAGCTTCATGCTCCACTGAACACTGGGAATCACTGGCATGTGACTAAACCAGCAGCTTAAAATAAAAGGAGTTATCCTGTAACTTTTAGTAGCAATACAGAAACCAAAATAAATTAATGTTCAGGAATTATAGGCAGATAGGATACTTAGTCCTGAGTTGCAAAAAGCAGTACAGGACTAAGGGTGGGTGACTGCTTGCTGGATCACAGTATTTAAGTTCTGCCAATTCCAAAGAGAGCGGAAAAGGAGCACTGCAGTTTTCAGTTAGCATTCAGCTGCCTTGGCCCACATGGATTTTGACTGATTTTCTTTTGGATAGTGTTGCAGAAATGGTGCTGGCAAACACCTCCAGAAAAGCTGCAAACTCTGCCAGATGTTTCTGTGCAGAGACAAATTGGTTGCATATAGGTCTAGGACTGAGCTACCCTCCGAAGGGTGACTTCCTTACATACCTTATCACAGTACTGACAGAAGTAATCTCTGTTGGGTTTGATGATGGGCAGTGTGAGCTCTGGCACCTCTTCTATTTTCATGTCTGGATGTCTCTTTGATAAATGATTCACCTTAGGAGAAAGGAACAAAGAGAACACACGAGCCTATTACAGATGGAAGTCAAGCAATTGCTTCTTCTCCTAGACACAGGTAACAGCCAAACCAAAACTGTGATGATGCTAGCCAGCAGCACTGGAAACATTTGCTGCTGCAAGGGTTATTATGCATTTGCAGTCAGCTGCTGAAGGTAGATGTGGTCTTGCTAGGTCTCATTTACAGTTTCTTCAAGCAAAATAAGAAGGGTTAAAATAGCTTGCCAGAACTTTTTTGCAGCTGAGAGTGAGGTAATGCAACGGACCACTCCCCAGAGAGGCCTTTGCTAGCAGAGATAACAATCCTCATGAAATATTTGCAAATAAGATCTCCTGCTGCATGACACCCTTTACACAGTGGCAGTTACAGGGGTGGCCAGGAGAGGCCCTCGAGAATGGGGAGAAACAAAAAAGTAGGAAAGACAGGAAAACTGAGGCAGTAAGGCTGAACTAGGCCATATATTAATCTCATGTTCTGCTAAATATGTGAGACATCAATCAGCATGAGTGTTGAGATACAGCAGTGACAGCCAGACACACAACACAGGCAATGAAATGCACAAAGGCACACATTTGCTGGAGACATGGTTTTTAAAAAAAAAATATATAATCTCAACTCTGCTACAAAATTCTCCCCGTTTCACAGCACCTTGTGTTCCCCCCATTAGAATTCCATCTTTACTCCTTAACTGTTGATCAAAGGTGAGTGCAGCAGTTGTACGAGAAGCTGGAGCACACTCACCAGCATGCCCCTCCGGCGGAAGCCCATCATGCAGAGCCGGCACTTGAACATGAAGCTTTCGTAGTCAGTGGAAGCGATCCGAGGCTTGAACGTTTTGGAGCGGCTGATTCGGTCAGCTTTCTTGGCTTCCCTCTCTGGGTTGTGCATCCTCTGCATGTGCTCTCGCAGCTTGTCCTTCCTCTAGGGAAAGGGTGATCGGGGAGAAAACCATCAGCATTGCTCACTGCCTTACTGCCTGTTACAAGGAGGAGACACCATGGAAGGGGTTCAGAGACTGCTGGCTTTTCCTCTCCAGTGCTGCCATGAGACAGACCTGCAGGCTCAATGTTGGACAGCTCAGCAGGAATCCTCTGGGCTTGGGTTTATCCTCCAAACCAAGCTGAGGTTGCTCAGCCACAAAAGCAGGAGCCAAACTAATGCTAATTTAGCAGCCTCCATGAGAATGAACCCCTGCACTGGCTGTTCTTTGATGTTACCTAAAGTATTAGTGCTCACCTCTGTATGGCTGGAAACTTGCATCGAACGATGCTCTTGACTGAAGAGGACCTCATGTCCTACAGTGGTACTGAACCTACCGCCCAGATGCAATCCAGCCTTCTGGACACACATGATCTAGAATGTATTTCTTCACCCAAAAGCATCCAGTCTCTCAGCATCCCATAAGAAACTAAGTGACAAGGAGCAGGCTGCTGCCACCACAGTTTACCTGGCTCAGTCTGCTCCATCTCTCCTGGAGGAACCTGGAAAGGCATCTGGATGTCATGTGCTGACAAGATGCATCCCGTGGACACAGACACCTTGGCCAGGAATATTATTAATTGATTGATATCAGTAAGTTTTCTTAACTAAACTGAGGAAAGCAAGACAACCCAAGCACCTGGCAACTGAGCTGTATGATGATCCAGGTCTTAATGAGGACTTAATGAAACCTCCTTTGCTATTAAGATCTCATAAGTGAGACACCCTGTTACAGCAGAGCATGGTGATGTGGGTCTTGCCCCTTGTCCATCAGAAATGAATGCTCACACGACACAAAGCAGCGTGTGCGACTCGCAGGCAAGTCTAGCACGTTTACACAGGCTAGCTCCTTCCCCTTCTGAGAACACGAGATCATCTGCTTGAAGGAAGGTAAAGAATGGTGTTCTCCACCCGTGTCAGGACTGATCCAGTCAAGGGTCACCTCACCTTGAACTGCTTGCCACACGTGGAGCACAGGAAGTCTTTGCGGTCCGAGTGCCGCAGCATGTGGAGGCGCAGCTTGTCGGGCCGGCAGAAAGCCTTGTCACACTCTGTACACTGGTAAATCTTCTCCGAGTGGAAACTGCGAACGTGTTTCTTGACCTAGAATTGCAGATCAGAGAAAAATGGAATCGATTCAAAATAGAAGAGTGTGTGGTAAAACAGCCTAGGAAACTCTTAGCAAAAAGGAAAACAAAAAAAAAAAAAGGTTCCAAGAGTTCTTTAATCAGCTTTGGCTTAAAAAGTATTTTATCAGAAGAGCTGACATCTTGGCAATAGTATCCATAAAGCCATAACATCTTTGTGATCCATCTGGATGGGCAATTCGATTTCCTCAAGACTGATTCTTGAAGGCATCAGCTATTGCACAGTTGAGCACTTAATGGGCAGCAAAAGTCCATGATGAACCAGTTTTACTGAATCATTCTTGAGTTAATACATTCATCTGAGATTCATTATCTTTACTTCATTTATAAGAAATCTAAATGCAAGGAATAACTCCATTCAATCAGAAAGAATGAGCTTGCAATTACAATTGGCAAAAAACCCAAACAAAATAACTTCAGACAGAAAAGCATTTGCATGCCACTCCTGAGGACAATTACTTTTGCATACTTTGGGAATATCCTTGACCTCTTTAAGCATTTAGAGGATTTTTTTTTCCCCCCAATAAAGCAACTAATCAGGTTTGACATTTCAAATCCAAGCACTACTCAAGAAATGGATCTCTAATTCATTCTTTACCATCATCTAATACTGATCATACATGGAACCACATGGTATCTTTATCTGTTCCACAATCTATGGTGACTAAACTTAATTATTCCCATTGCACCAAATAAAAAAAAAAAGTCATCTTTATATTCCAAAATAGAGCTGAAGAGCTGGAAAAAAAAGCTGTGGGACCTTCTGACTGGCTCAGTTTAATGGGAAAGTATATGGGGAATTAGGTTGCAGTACAGCATTTCTGAACCATCAATGTTTTTCCTTGTTCAACATTTACAGAAGATAAAGGTTTTTTGCTGGGATGGAATTATATCAGTAAATCACTCTTCCCCATCCTTTCTTCTTCAGCCTATTGGATAGTTTATCAGTTCCTATTACTTGACATAAACTGGATTTCCACATTTCAATTTAAGTCAGGTTCTTACTGAACATCAAAATAGCATTCTTAAATTCTATTAGTGATCTTCTCTGATGGCTCTGCACACTGCACAAAGTAGGTGTGTTACTCACTGCTCCAGTGCAGCCTTCCCTCAGCAGTGTGCAGAGGAGAAGAGGAATAAAGCACCCAGCTGAAGCCCAGGGGGGAGTCAGGAAGCAGAGTATCCTGATCTGTTCTGGCATTTCTGCAAGATGTTCAAATGAATTACCCTGCCAGTGCAGGGATTAAAAGATATCTCTGTCACGTAAAACCACTTTTTTTTTTTTTTTTTTTTGGTTCAGTTTCAACAACAAATGACATAGTGTATTCAAGTACAAGGTGCATACAGCAAAAGACAACTCTTTGTGCCGTGGATCCACACTGACCTAAAGTAGTTGGGACCTTTGCTTTAGGCATTTTCTGGGGATAAGGGACCACCCCTCCCATAGTACAGTGCCTTCTAACGCCAGATTCAAGTACCACAGCTGATGACTTAGTGGAAAGAGCACTCCAGTGGCATAAGACAACATCTAACAATGCATGATCACTATTCCTTTAAGTTCTGACTGACATGGAGCCCTTTATCTTGTGAGAACGATCTGACATGCAGCGTTACACAAGAACAACACTGAAAAATTCATGAACAGAGTGCGTGCAAGAGACCTGAAAGGCCATGCTTCAAATCAGCAGGGCATCTCACCTGGATAAAATCTGGAAAGCGTTTTTTGCAGGTAGGGCAGGTGAAATAGCCATCATTGACATGGATGGCCACATGATCTTTAAGCAGATCCAAGCGGTCAAAGGACTCAGGACAGAAGATGCAGGAGTATGTTTTCTGGTCCATGTGGAACTTCATGTGGCTCTCCAGAGCACCACTGTTGATGAAGCCCTTGTTGCAGATGTCACAAGTCAAAGGGCAATTCCCTTCCCGTCCGTGAAACCGTAAATGCTGATCCAGTTTGTCCTTTTCCCGGAAGGCCTTCCCACACTGGAGGCATTTGAAGGGGCGAAAGGATTTCCGTATGAACAGGTGCTGAAGAGCTGCATTCTGTAGGAAAGAGACACCATGAGCTTTTATTATGTATAGATTCCACATCCAAACATTTTCAAAATTCAATATACCAGATGATCAGGGAACCTAAACTTCGAAAAATGCTTTTGCATTATAGATGCTCTCTCCATTTCACAGAAGGGGAGGCTGCAACAGGAAGAAGTTATGGGCTACACCTGCAGTTACACACTGAGTTAGAAGGATACAATGCACAAGTTTCCTGTCCAGCTCTTGTTTTCTGCTGATTTAACTAACTTTTGTCTTTAGCGTGGCATTTTTCTGTAAAAAAACCCCAAAACCTAAGTTCTCTCTGAGGTATAGACCTGGACCTGAGAAAAGCTGCAATTCCAGTTGATTTTTGGGGACTGGGTCACCAGTTCAGCCACTGTACAAAGGAACAGTGAGCTAGTGCCCTGTCTTTCATTCAGAAGCAGGGCTTATGAAATTCCACAGCCCTTTACAACATCAGCTTCTGCACTGAAGATCACCACAGAGGTATGCAGCAGTGGTTTAGCATTGCCTGGAAAACTTCTGGTGGAACATACTGGCCTAAACCTTTTTGTATTTTCAAAGAGAAGAACAGAATTTCAAAGCATTACAGCAGGGGCAGAATGGCAGGTTTACAAGCAGCAGGTAAGAACTTGTGAGCAATTTGTCTGCCTTTGCCATTTAGCAAATATCATGTGCAAGAGCCTGAAAAATGAAGAAGACAGATGAAATACAAAGACACCAGGGCCAAACGCTTACACACGTTCACTATTACATACTTCTCCATGAGATACATTCAAGACTTCTGCAAACAGATTTCCCTGGTTTCCCCTCTCCTTTTCTCGCGGGAATGTCTGGGCTGACATGTGCTGTGTCCCTTAAGTGTGTGCCAACAGCTGACACTGAGAAAGTGAAGTTAGGAGCTCTTCTGCTGGAATGAAGGAACAGCTTGGGAATACTGTGAAATGCTGTGCTAGAGAGGTTAATTAGTGAACCTGAACGATCCTTTTCACCATCTGAACTGCAGAGGGAAACCTATACTTTCGTTCCAGAAAAAGGAGAACAACTGTTTTGCTATAAAAAAAGCTAACAGTTTCATAGAGGAGCTCCAAATGAGCCCTCCCATGAACTGTCATCACCTCCATTCTCCATTTTCCAAGTGGAGACAATGGGAAATACAGGGATCTGCTGTAAGTCACACTGTGAGCTGGAAAGATAGACAAGTGCTGTGTAAAAATCAATACGTTGCTTGGAGTCAGAAGAATAGGATTTTATCCTGTAGTTAGAATATTCCTGCAATTAATACAGGGATATCCCTGTAATTAATGCTTGTTGTGAGCCCCAACAATTGGACTGATCAGATAGCAGGCCAGACTTCTACGCTGCGTAAATCAACATAGTCCCATTGCTATCTCAAAGGCTACAGAAGGGTGAAACCTTCTACTGCTCTTTGGTTAGATGAAACCATCAACTACAAAACCAGAAAAAGAGAACTAAGTGTTGTTTCATTAACTGATAACATTGATCCAGTGCAAACAGCTGTGTAAACAAATCCTCCAAAACTTTACAATGGATATTATTTAATCCAAGCAGTTTTCTCCTATAATATTCACCTTACATCTGCAATTAATGAATATTAAAAGAACTCGAAGAATGCAAATTGTTACTCAGATAACACTTCTGGACACTGGCTGCTTAAAGAATAACAAACGTGACGATTTACGATGCAGGGTCAGCCAGGGAACACTCAACAGAAGTTGGACAAAACAACATGGAAGGCGATGCTGTCGCGTACCATTGGATCAGATACAGCAAAAAGCCAACAAAACAAAAACCAAACCAAACCTACCTGCAGCTCCAGCTGAGCAGGCAGCATTGGGGGAGAGAAAAATACTTGTGTTATGCAATGGACTTGAAAACAGAAGCCTTGACTTCTGCGGGTCACTACGAGGGCCAGTTCTTCCAGCTAGAGTTTACTCTTTACTTAGGCAAAACTCCTTTGAGGTTTTTGCCTAAGGAAACACTAAGCAGATCTTCAAGGTTTACCCTGTAGTCAATAACTGCCCAAGGTGAGTTAAAGGGCAAAGATAAAAACCACAGATAATCTTGAAGGTGTTTTGTGACCTTTTGTGTTTGCTCAGAGTTGATTAATAATGATGCAATGCATACTACAGAGCCTCAGTGAGAATGAAATGCTTTTAGCAGAAGGGAATAGTTAGGGGAAGATGACAAGAAGAGTGAAAAAGTTAAGGAGTAGGGACTTTTTTTTTAACCTCATCTTACTGTTTGTCCTCTGTTACACAACCAGTTGCATTTTTTTTCAGCACGAAGGAAGTGACTGTGCTTTCCAAATCATATCCCTACCCCTGCTAGTTCCTTCCTCTCAGTAAAGCAGTCACCTACACAAAGGACATTTTAGGATCAGGGCTGTATGTAAGAAAAATAAAAAGTAATTTGGAAATGCAGATGTTTCTAAGATCAGCCCATAGACCCCCTGGACACTGCCCAGAACAGAATTAAGAACAAATATTCATTTTGGCTGTGGACCACAACATTCCTCTAATTTGTTAGAGGAGTATCTTGAAGGGTGGGTGTATCTGTTTTCAATTCTAAGGACATGACTGCTGTATTTAGGGTCTGATCTCCAAGGAAACTCTGCAGGCTCTAGAGCAGATGCTGAAAACTGAACTGATCCTATCAGGACTTGAACCCTGGGGCACCAGAGATCAGTGCTTCCAGCTGGAGTGAAAGCACTCTGTGCCTCACTGCCTTAAGCCTTGAAAAAGCTGCAGCAATTCACAAAGAATTACTGGTTTTGAAGGTTATCTCCTACATAGTAATAAGGAAGAACTAGAGCTACACAGGTCACCAGATCATCACCAGGAACCAAGACCTTCTACCTGTTCTTTGGAAGTGAATGATGTACATCTTAAAAACCAAATGTTTGCTTATAATGTTAATTGCATGTTATTTTGAGAAGGTGCTGTGAATGAACCGAAGGAGTGTTCATAGGGTGCTAGAGCTTGCTCTGATTTCTCAGTGCTTAAAGAAATAATGCTTGCTAATTTACTCTTTTCTCCAGTTCTCATTGCTCACAGTCTGACGCAGTGTGCAACCATCCATCTGCCATTCTGCCACTGCCTCTGCCCTGAAACATCTCCAGCACTCTGCTGAACACAAAGCTGCCAGATGTATGGGAAGTTAAGGAGACCTGGAGATACAAACGTGTCACCAAGGACTAAACCACCACTGCAATCCTCTTAGTTGTCATCCATTTGTGATGAATTTCCAGGGAACAAAAGCTAAGTCAATACAAGGAAGTAATTTCAGAATTTCTGTCCCTTTCTTCCCACATTTACTGTTTAAGAAATTCTTGAGTTCATGTGTTGGGTTCCAAAGCTCAGGGACACAGGCAACACATTCTCTTCCCATCACACCCAGGCCTCAGCTTTCTACTGAGGAAGTTGTGGCATATCATAAGCAGTACATACCCATGCTCTTCACCATCAAAAACTCAGCATCTGCCTTTGTACTGTTACCCACCCTTCAATACCTTCAGTAACAAATCCCCCAAGCTTTTAACATGTGAAAATCAAATTGCTGGTGGAAACTTTTAATTCAGAGAGTGCAAGCATTTTCTGTGCCTGAGCCAAACTCTTCCTTCAGGATATGCCATTGCATTTATGGGGTAACACCACCACTGGTCTCGTACATATATTGCTAGAAACAGAGAGCAAAATTTAGCTCATCATCTTCCTGTATGGAACAGTTACTCAACTCTTTTCTAATCCTTTCTCATCCTCTAAAAATGAAGTCTTACCCCAACTGCAGATGTTCCTTTCTGCAATCAAAATTTTACACGTGGAAGAAAAAGATGATGATTTTAGGCTAAATAAATCCATCTCCCAGTTTCACGGCTTGAAGGATTATTTGCTTGAATCATTTCCCTCCCACACACAGTAGAGAAAAAACAGCTCACCCAGCTGACACAAAGCTCAGGCTCAAAGTGTTTGCTGTCGGTACAGAAAGCTCTTAGCACAGGTTTTAATCTCAGAGACAGGCAGGTTTTCTACCCCAAGAAGGGATTTTATCACACAATATCATCATCATCATCATCATCATCATCAATTAAGTGGATCTAAACTGAGGTCGTCATTCCTCTTTGGCAACTGTTTGCAAGACAAGAGTTCTGAGAGACACAGATGGTGCTGTGAACAAGTCATTAGTCTGTGCCACAGTACGGTTCAGCCGGCTGTTTGAAGCACTCCTGCTTGCCAGCTTGGAGGGACTGTGTTTCTGTGAAAGAATTACTGTGCTGGAATTGAATCAGCTCCAATTGATGACCAGTTCTCACTAGCATCTCATGAGACACTGGTTCTTTCCATGAGATTTGTCTTCCTCTCAGTGCAAAGAAAATTGCTAGGAATGAGGTGCTTTATTCAGGATTTGGAAATGGATACGACGGCAGGAGAAAACCCAGCTGGTCCTGGCAGGGAGGTCCGGCACTCTCTGGGTTACAGCAAACGGAGAGGGTGAGAGAAGACATAAGCCACTGTCCTCTTCACTTACCCTGATACGCTTTGCCCGCCTCATGTCATCTGCTGTCATGGTGCTCTGCGTGGGCACCGCGCTCTCCTCGTGCTGCGGCTGGATTTGTAGCGGGTGGTTTTCTGACTGCTGCTGCTCCAGTGCTGACTGCGTCTCTGATGGCACTGGAGTCTGTTCCTGCTGCTCCAGCCCATTCAGGGTGGCTTGTCTGGCCTCATCAAACTGCCCCTTGCTGGAAAAATGCAGCAAGTCCTGAAATCGCAAATCATACAACCAGTGATTATTCCCCCCACCCACTGAAAAATGCTTTGATAATACTCAGCAGACAACAAGATTTCTACATATTTAATCACAAGCTATAAACAAAATATATCTACACTAGCACTTGCTTACTGTGCTCCACTGGGGCTCTCAGCAGATCACCTCCACCTACAGCAACAACATTCAGAGCGCCGGCGAAGAACTGCTGCAGGGAGGTGACCCCTGGCCATCACATGGTTTGATCTGACACAGATAATTTAAATGACCCAGCTGTTAATTGCCAAGCAAGTTCTTCCACACTCCTGACTATTCCTGCTTTAACCAAAGATGATGTAGGCTGATCTGTGAGAAATCTTACGGCCAAAGCCAAGAGCACAGACCAGGGACACCAGAGAATTTCTGTCTCGTTGAAATTGTTGTTACTTGGAGACATTATCATGTATTGTTATGCAGTGTCTTCTTTCTAACAAACTAACCAGAGTGCTGGAGAGTGACAAACGACATCATTATGCTGTGCACTGTGTGTTTTGCTATCCAGTTTCCAGGCTCTGCATACATCACTTCCATTTATGACAAAGCTGTTTTCCTCCTTTTTTGCATTAGCATAAAAAAATAAGGGAAGGTGTTGGGAGCAGAAAGAACATGCCAAAAGTCTGCATTCTTTCCATATAAATTCCAGTAACTCCTCTGTGATGGAATCCTCTTGTATTACAAGAGAAAAAACATAGATCCTTGCTAGACATCACTTAATGCAACTATAGAGATTGAAAAGCACAGGAGTGCCAATGTATGTCAGCTCAAGGCTGGTACTGGCAAAGCACAAGAGCAGGTGTGGGAGAAGAACCACAGGGAGGTGCTGGAAGGAGTGCAGCTGATATAAACCATGAACACTTACCAGATAGAGACACTTAGTAGAGCAATATAGCAGTAAAATGTCCAGTCCTGGACTAGGTAACACGTTTCCACACTTGCTGACACTGAACTGTGCCTGCAGCATCCTGAGCCTCAAGTTCATGAACTCCTGTCTCGTCATTAGTGAGGTGGGCAGGCCTCCAAAGGCTTGGGACATAACCCTGGCCCTGCTCAACTGTACAGACACACATGAGCTAGCTCTGGGCCATGCTCCAAGCTGGCAGGATGTGAGCCACCTCCAGCCCAGAGGCCATTCAGGCACATTAGCACGGGGCTGCACCCATCGAGTCCCATCTCTCTGGAGTTAAGAGTTTGGGAACAGCATTGTGCTTACTTATCTAACTGCAGCTGGCTTGGGTCACGTAAGCTTGCAAAGAGGGTGAGTCCCCAACTGTCTGCACTTCACACAACATTTAGGGCAATTCTGCAGGCTCAGAAAATGAGCTGCAGGCATTCACAGGCAACATACACATCCTTCCCTTGGAGTCAGCACTGAACCATAACCCAGTGAGACGCCAGAGGAAAATTACCACTCCAGATATCAGCTTTCAGCTAAGTCAGAAAACAGAGCCACTGATCCCTTGTGATGCTTCTCATAAAAGGACTTGGTGGTGACCTAAGCATGGTCAGCAGCAGCGAGAATTCAGCATTTTATTTATACAAGTGCATCACATTAGGTCCCTACAGAATATAACTGACAGCCACAAGCAAAAGAACATTTTGCAGGAAGTATGCCTTTTGTTAATATTAAAACATAAAGAATCATAACTCAAACTGATTTAATTCTACCAGCAAGAGTTATAAGAGCAAGCTCTGACCTCACATTCCAGAAAGGACAAACATGAACCTAAATTCCCATTACAGTTTTCCTGTCTGAATTACTTTCATGATGCTGCTAAACTGCTGCAATAACCTATCTCACTGCTAAGTGCTTTGGGAGGAAAGTTGCTGTAGGAATTGCAAGTGATTTTAGAGGGTTTTTTTATAGAAGGAAGCAACGTGCTCCCCTGGCAGAGAATCACAGCTAGAAAACCAAGAAATACTTGGGTGTAACTCTGAAGTGCACCCTCAGTTTGCAGTGATGCCCCGAATTCTTTTAGGTGAGAGTTTACATCCCACAGGATTTATTTTCTTTCCTCCTCCCCATCCCCCAGGATATACCTGTGTCCCTTCTTCACATTTTTCCCCATTTTCACTGGTTACTTCCATACGCATGAATTTGGGAGGGCGCCCCGGGCGTCTGCCTGGTCCAAACCTCCTCTTGCCTCGCCCACGGCCTCGGCCTCTGGCTCTGCAGAATACATAGTGCTCCAGGTTAGAGACAAAAGGAGATGGATTTGGAATCTCCATTGATTTTATGCATTCTTTCTCAGCACCACTCCTCACCCATTCAACTCACTGACAATGGCCTGCAGTAAATAATAAAACATGAAGAAATTCTGGCAGTTAAATAGGGTACTGGCTGGTATCTATTTATTTTATGCTCAATGAGAAATCAGAGTCCTGAATGCATTAAAATTTATTTCAGTAACCATGGGACCGAGAAGACTACTGGCTTCTAGCAAGTCCTCTGCCATGGCAACTCTCCTACTTCCAACACCCCGGTGTATGGTGTGCTGGAAAGCATTTTCAGCTAGATGGAACAAGTGCACAAGAAAAACAATTTAAACCCTGAAGCTCTAACATCCTTCCCCCAAAAGGCACTCGGCCATCAATGTCAGGCAGTAAACTGAAGGGAACAATTTTCTCTGTCAAAAAAAAAAAAAAAAAAGAGGAAACAATATGCTGCCACTTGCTCAGTTTCAGGGAAAAAAAGTGGCATCAATGTCTTTGTCTCTGGTGCCATTCTCTCCTGAGCACCCAGGTTGGTCAGAATGATCTGTAGGGCAAAGCCCCTCCCTTCCTGCAAGTCTAGGGAAGCACCACACTGATACACAGACAAAGGGAAAGCTGTCAGTACCTGCTGAAGAAGTCCAGCTTCTCATCGTGGGAGTTGAGGTGCTGCTGGAGTTGCTCCGAGCTCATGAAACGACGGTTGCACTCGTAACACGGCCAGTTCTTCTCTTGCTCTCTGAGAACTATGTTCAGTTGGAAATGTCAATAACAGCATTTCAGTCACCACCAATTAAACACCTCATTTTTTTTCCCCTCCAAGCTTTTCTGTCCTCTGTGGGCAGTATTTCTCCCCTGAATGTTACACGGACTGCAGAATACCCAGCACTGCTCTATTTAGCTTTGCTTTTATCCCTTCTGCACTCTGGCATGACTACAGCTCATCATAGAAAGACAAAAAGGTCACTGGGGACAATTCACACGGACTATATACACTGCTTAAAATTCAGGGAGATTTTGAAATATACCCTTGTATGGAAGAGCACCTACAGGATTGTGTCTGTGGCATAAATTCGAGCAGGTCAAGAGAAGTTTCTCAGTCTAACACAATAGCACATAGGTTTATTATACAGACTCAACATTAGATATCAAGTACAGAAACATACCTCTTTCCTGCAGCAACCTCATGCTTCCCAGAAAGTGAGGCAGGAGGCTAAGTTATTGCAGTATTAGCAGTGAGAAGAGTTAGCAGAAATAAGTCCCAATAATGCAATCTAGATCTTGCTCAACTTTTCTCAACCTAGCAGAAATTTGGAAGCACTATGCAGGCCATATACTTGAAACTAAGAAGTACAACACCCAACCACCACCACACCGCAAAAACTGAGAGCAGAAGAGCCCAAGTTACCCTTCCTTTCCTCCTCAGATATGTCATGGATCTTCTGGTTCACAAACTCGGCGTAAGAGGCAGCGTACCACACCTGCAGCAGGAATACAAGATAACACAACACTTAGATGGAACCAGAACTAAGGGGAATTCATTTGAAAATGGTTTTTAAGCAATACATTTACTTCACTTGTCTCAACCACTAACTCTTATCACTCCTTTCATCCTCAATAATAAAGCCTGTTGAGATCAATATGCCCCCACTGAGGAATAAAAGAGCTTTGCTCAGAAAGCATATCCATTTAATTTTAAGGTACAGCCTCCTAATATGAATGTTAATCTCACACTTGGCTACCAGTAGCTCTAAAGGAAGTAAGATTAATCTCTTTAGACCCGACTGTTTGATTCTAAAGGATGGATGTCAGCAGAGTACTGTTACTTATACCAAGAGGAATGGAGAAGTTTTTAACTCAAGGGATTGCCCATTTCTTTCCTGTTCTCTTTAAATAGACAATAGGCAGCACTGTCCACAGAGACTCATTTAAAATGTTGCTGAACTTCTGAATGACTGGAACAATATGGTCCTGCTTCTCAAAACAAAGAACTGCCAGGCTGCAGCAGGCTGGACCCACTTGCTTTATACAAGGGATTTAAGCAGCCTTTAGCAGGGAGAACCACAGGAGGCAGAAAGACAAAGTTTATAGAGCTTAAAATCAGATGCTCACACTTAGTTGAGAATTCTTGCATCATTTCTCATTTTATCTTACTGATTAAAATGGTTCATTTTTAGAAGAGATTTCTTAAGGAAGGCACGAGCAGATTTTCAGCATGAAAAATCTGGGCAAGTTTGAACTTGTAGTGGGCTGCAGGTTCTAACTCCTTCAAAGACTCTCCAGCAGGTGTGTGTTACTTTGCAGGCATCTCAGCTCCTGGACTACTCACCTGTCATGCAATATAGAAGGTCTCAACTTTAACTGACTGATCTACATGCCCAACATCCACTTGGGCAGAAAAACCCATTACAGAGCCTAAGTAATTAGCTTTCAATTATCAAACGAAATTTTACCCCAAAAGACACTACTAACACATGAAGCAAGAAAAATGATGCTTCTATAGGCAGATCTGTACAGATTTAATTGAAGTCTGATTTCAAATTGATTTAAAAACTGTTGAGAAAATGATGTTTGCATACACTTAAAGCAGATTAACGAGGTTTCTAGTGATTCAGCTTAAACAAATTAAGGTCTGATTTCAGAGAGACCAAAAAGAATCCTACTCTTAAAAATCAGCAAAAAGTATATAATCAGGCTCAGGGTTAGCCAAGGGTGTTTAAAACTGGTTTTTTGTTAAATTGTTGAAATTTACGTGCAAGAAAAGATTTGAAGAAGAACAACCAATTTCCTGATATCTGAGTTTTTTGGTTACCCCCAGTTCCCCAAAAGGTGTTGAAAACGAAGGCCATCTCAGGCAGCCACGCTGCTCTGAGCTCAAAGTAATCAATACATTTTTAGAGGGAACAAAAAGTAACTCACAGGGAAGTCACAACATCCTTTATCATTTTCCACATGCAAAGTTTCAAAAGTTCCAGGAAAGCCAGGTAAAGTGAGAGACCATATTCACTTAAGGCACCAGAAAACAAGTCAAGGGCACACAGGACTAACTGGAAAGGGCATCCAGAACTAAAAAGAATAAGACTGCTGCAATAAAAATTAGATTGCATCGGCAAAATACATGCAGTGTAAAGCATGACAGTGACAGACAAATCATTTACATACTCTTAACTTCCTCATTTTATACCTGAGCCAAAGCTCACTTAAAATCCCTAAGTCAGTGGCTAACTACTTACTGACTTCACTGACACTTAATTCAGGCCACCATGGGTTTTTATCAGAGGAAAAAAAACCCTAAAACTATTTACAGCAATCGTTTCTAGCACTGGGAGATGCACTTATTAGGTAGCAACTCTAAGATTTGATTTCATCAGTAGAAAAATGAGTCAGGAAACAGGAGTAATGCCATACCTTGAGTTCCTGCTTGGGCTCCACGTTTTTAATGGTTGTGTAATAAATATGGTGGCCGTACTGATACGCCACCAGGTTCTGCTCCAAATGGTTTTGAGCTGGACGCACAAACATCATCCAGTTACAAAGAGCCTCACTAGAAAGTTCAAACCACAGGTCGTCTTGCAAATCTCTGTCTTTTCTGTCACCTTTATCAAGTGAGACCTGTAGCAAAATCCAATCACATGCGACTGTAACTGCCTGGCAGCAGGTTCAAAAGAATCTGAGTTTCTAAGGAAAATTACTGTGATCATGCAACTTTTACATTAGGAAAGCAATGAAGGCATAGCTAATTTTCTCTCTTTGCTAACAGGGATCCAGAAACAGGCAGCATTTAGAAATATACTTCAGAACAGGTAGAGGTTTAACTAGGGAGACATGATGGACCCTTCCATGGCTTTGAAGGGCAAGAAGCATTCATTAAAAGGACCAGGCACAGGACTTGATCCGTGGCTATAAACGTGGCACAGGAAACTACAGCTTTAGTAGGCTACATGGCATCAGTTGTTTTAAACTGGCAGACCCACTTCTCCTTTCATTTCATGACACTGCCTCAAGCTGGAAGCAGCACTTCCTTAGCATAACTTCTGTTGGGTAGAGAATCTGCCTGTGGTCACAACTTCCTTGTCAGACGCTGACCACCAGAGACCAGCAGCCCTAAGACTGTGGACCTAGTCTCCAGCACATAAAGGACCAATTCCTATCATGAAACCAGTAAACAAATGGATAAAAGTCTGTCAAATCTGTTATACCCCATGCCAATGACTTGGCATAAGGAAGTGGAGAAAAAAATCTCTCCTCTCCCTTTCATCTTGTGGGGGAAGAGAAAAGGGAAGAAAAATATTTTTAACTTAAGTTACAGCATGACACAAAATAATGGCTGCAAAACATCCTCAGATGGGGCTGCTATTTTTATGTCCAGATGCTGCTGCAGCCCATGTGAGAGTGATTCACAGCCTTCCACGTTATGAGCCCTATATATAATAACACCATAATGCCAGAATATTCACCACGATTATTGTGACTCCCGGAATAACGGAGTGGATTTCAAGCCAAAGCTGAGTGACATTCACAGATGGAACTGAGGAAATAACATCTCCAGTGAAGTAACTGATCAAGGCAGAGCGACTAATTCAGGGAAATCAAAGCTTAAGCACAAATGGGTCCCTCTTGGGCACGCACCCCCGCCTTGCCCTTACCTTCAGATGCATATAGCAGTCTTTGAGCTCAGTCTGTCTAACGAGGGGTCCTTCCACAGGTCCGAACTGCGTGCGTTTGGGGATACGCCTCTTGGAGAACACACCTCCCAAAAACCTGTCTATGTAGAGCACCAAGGGGAGGCTGGCTCTCGCCCTGGTCAGCACGGGCCGGTTTGGGATTGGATGCAGAGGTCCGTGTTTGGGACACACGGAGGGATGCGCGTTGTTACACTCTTCACACCCTACAACACAAAGGCAGAGAGGACATGACTGTCAGGCAGACACGCTCAGCAGAGACAGCCTTATCTCTCTCTAAACATCTTTGGCTCAGCTGTGGGAACATTTATTCCAATAGTCTACATTTGAAAACATTAGAGAGGGCAGTCTCCTGCAAAATGAAGAGGAGAGGAGCTCAGAGACTCCACCCAAGACAGAATCTTGCCTTTTCAGTAAGGCAGCCCAATATGAGTCTGCATTTCTGGGTATGAAGCTGTTTACTTCTTACTCCTAAAAGCTGAATGGTTGTTGACTCCATTTACTAGAGGGCTGATGGGGGGGAAAGAAAAAGGGGAGGGCAGCTGACACACTACATACTACTTCACATGCTTACACAAATCATTGGGATCAAAGGGTCGAGGTGGATCTGGATCCCATTCATCCATGTCAGTGTCTTCCCCTTCTTCATCCTCATCTTCATCCTCATCATCTTCCTCTTTTGTTTCCATCCTTCCCATTTGATTCTGCAGAGGTGCTAAAGGGTCAGAACCATCCACTGCCTCCATAGGAGGCAACACCTGGTTATGCACCGGTAATGATGCCTGCAGAGAGAATTCACAACAATCAAAATTGTTTCACAAAGAAAAAAGACTCTTACAAAGACAAGCAATGAAGGTTCTTGCTAGTCTACCCTTTCTGCTTCCTTTGGTAATGGAAAGAAGGACAAGGGAAAGTGAAGTGACATGATAAACGATTGCTGAGGGATGGTTTTGCATCACTGCTGCTGCCAGCCTCAGGACAGCTCTGTGTCACTACCTAGCTCTACCTCATCAAGGACTGACTTCTCAGGAGAATTAACTGAAATCAGAGTTGTTCTGGACCCCCACTGAAGGTCTGAAGCAGAGTCCAGGCTCTGTGGAAATTACCTAGAGCCTAAAGCTGTATTTTACCTTCTTCTGTACAACTGAGAGAATCCTGCACTTTGGCACATAATCTTTTTTCTCCTATCGTACCAAACAAAACCAATCCCCAGAGCACACGTGTAGGGATCAATAAGGCATGAGACAACACGGTGACTAGATATAAATATGGGACATGGAGGACAGTTGAGGGCATTGTATTCTCTCACTAATTTTAAAGTTTATCCCTTTCTTTCCCTACAAAAAAAAAAAAAAAGCACAACAATGAATTGAAGCGCTCTGCGCAGTATATTCCCTCACCCACGTGGTTCTCAGGTAGAGAACAAGAAATACTACATGCAGTCAGGCTGTCTTAAATGACTGGCAAAGAGCCCCAGTGGATGTGGGTCCTGTGTGACAGTCAGCATTACACCTTCTGTTACCTCTGCTTTTCAAAGCTGACAAGAGTATTTTAAGGTGGCTGCTCAAGACAGTACAATCTGCAGACCAGGGTTCTCTCTATATTAAATACATGATCTCTCCCTAAAAAAAAAACCCACACACATTCCATGGTGAGACTATGAAAGACAGTACAAATCTGGGCTGCAGCTTCCTCCCATCTCCTCAGACATGTTCCATCCCCCGAGACAATGGAGCGGATGAGGTCGGTGTACTCGTACATTTAAAAGAAAAGGGTGCCTGGCAACTTACTCTATCTGCTTGTGGACCCTGCTCCAGAGCCATTTGCTGGGGGGATTCGGCAACGCTGCCGAGCACGGACAGGTTGGTGGGATTCATGCTCTGAGCAGCAGCAGGCAAGAGCACAGTTACCTAAAATTATAGGCACTCATTTTAGCGCTGCGTCATTTCCATCAGTCACATACGGGCTGTGCCCTGCATGCAAAGCTCCCTGGAATCCTACACTAACAGGGAGGGTTTTTTAAGTAGACCTTTTTTTTTTAGTAGGGGTGATGGACTTGGACAAACCCTGCAGATCTGGGGACAAAGGTAAAGACTTCATAAGTCAGCCTGGATTTTGCAGCTTTTGAATTTCTTATCTCCCATTTTGGCTTGAAATTAAGGTCTTACCCAGCCAAGGTTCAAACTGCACTAAAAACAGATGTGAGGAGCTCTTTACCTTTTGGTATAAAACCAGTGATTTGAGGTCTTTTTCTCTTCTATCTCCAAATTTAAAAGGTAAAGAATGAAAAAGAATCTTCTCCTCTTTTGCCTATCTTGTTCTTAAGCCAACCAAGACCCATTATAAAAACAAGATGATGTACTGACCTTGTTGGAAGATCAAGCACTCAAATGAGAGGATTCCAACAATTATTTTTTTATTTACATTATTTGGTCACACTGTACATTTTTTTGTTGTATTCATATGCATTTTTGGGTGCACCAACAAGAAAATTAATGCATATTACCATACTGCTCCCATACAGCACTAAACCAAAGCAGAATCAAGATCTTAGGAATCACCTTTCCTGTCTTATTTCCTGCTTATCTATGCAGGAATTTGCTCCGTTATCCCTCATGATTTTTCATCCTTCTCTACAGCTGACATCATGTGGCTTCTGTTTGTGCCTCTGACTGCTGAACAGCTTTTACACTAAAATTACATCTCCTGCCCCTCTACAGAGTGTTTAATAAATACCAGATAAACCCGAGAAGGGCGAATCGTGCCAACTGTGAAGGAGCAGACAAGAAAATCCCTAACATAAGCAGAGAGGCAGTCTTAAAACATCACACTGAGTTGTTTTGTTTAAAGAGATATTAAGAGTAATTTATGAAACTGCTTAAAAACTACAGCAAAAAGACTTCAGGGAACTGTGTGACAGCGAGGAGGAAAGCGCCAAGATGACAGCTGAACCGAGCTGTCTGGTATTGACATTTCTGATGCCAAGTAGCAACAGAAAAGGCATCATTATTCCATGGCACACTTCCAGGTCTGCCAGCAATGAGAGGTTCACACAAGCTTGTGTCTATTTGTACCTCATATTAGCATTTCTTACTCCTAAACACACTTCAAACATATCCTTACTTAGACTTCCGTGTCAGACACTGCAAGGAACACAGGTGTTATTTTTAAAAACCTTTCAATTCCTTTTTAAGATAAAGTTTCTTTTGAAAGATAAGAGGAGCTTTAATTACTATTTGAACATTTGTTGTCAGTTCAGGGATGTCCCGCATGAAATGCTGATGTCAAAACACCGGCAGGAGCTGCCTTAATGAGGGACTAACCACTCACAAGCAAACGAACATCTCTGCTGGGACTGCTGTCACAGTGCTGGAAGGAAGGACGGGCTGAGGACACACAGACAAGTGCTCATGCCCTTGACACTCAGCATGGGATAGTAACAGCACACCACCTCTGCTGTCAGAGTGCATTTGCAGTGCACATATAAGCCATCTCTTTTAATTAGATCATATATTTATTTGTTAAATGAGCTTTACAGCAATTAAATAGGATTTTTTTTTGCTTCTTAATGCAAGGAAATTGATGTGGCAAAAGACTGCAGAATGACATTCCAAATACCTCGAGAGAACTGGAAGAAAACAGGTAACACCTTTACTGTGTCAGTCACATTGTTTCCTGTCTATGCCTCAAAAGTTTAGAAGCTTCTTCTTTTAGCAAGAAGAAAATTTATTTTCAGTGCACATTCAACCCTTCACTGTGCCCCAGGACTGTCAAAAAAATACATGTTTTATGATGGCATTAGTAATGCTTCAGATCTAACATGTACCAGACCTCCAGTACCTGTCGGGGGCTACAGGAAAACTGGGGAGGGACTTTTTACAAGGGACTGCAGTGATAGGATGAGGGGCAATGGGTGGATACTGAGACAGGGTGGGTTTAGACTGGGTATAAGGAAGAAGTTCTTTCCCCTGAGGGTGGTGAGGCACTGGAACAGGCTGCCCAAGGAAGGTGTGGATGCTCCATCCATCGTGGTTCAAAGCCAGGCTGGATGGAGCCTTGAGCAACCTGATCTAGTGGGAGGTGTCCCTGCCATGGCAGGGGGGTTGGAACGAGATGACCTTTGAGGTCCCTTCCAACCCAAACCATTCTATGGTTCTGTCAATTCACACACACTAGAGATCTAGATTTGAAAGCACCTATAGCAAATTACTACAATGCAGCCCCCAAATATACTAGTAAAGTTCACAACAAAACCTTCACATCAATGACTGATGAGAAAAGTAAGCAAAATTTTATAACCACAGGCTGCAGTTTTGTTGTGTTCTGCACCCATTTCACACTGACAAGCACATCAGACCTGGGATGCCCTAGTAAGGTAAGGGAGCCACTCATTGAACTTCAGGTTTTACAATTAATTTCTTTGAATGTTTCTAGTAAATCTAGAATTTGATCCAAAGTTTCTATCCCTTCAGAGCCTTTTATGAACTTAAAGGTATTTGGATCAGAATCTGCATGAGGACCCAGCCTTTCCAGGATGATGTTAAAATAAAGCCAGCTTGCTGATTTACAGGGACACCGTTGAAGGAGTTTTCATTGTATCTGGGGCAGTAAATTAGTAATTTTGTAGACCATGAATTAAAAATAAACTCAAACTCTTAACTTTTTATTGTCATTTATGCACAAACTAGTCAAGATAACAGTGGCTTGTTATCATAAGCTTTGTGCCCTTGATCACTGGGATGACAGGACATGATTGAAGGTTGCCATTTGACAAACTCAGAGTTAAGCTTATTATGCTTTAGCACCACAACAATGTCCCTTGACCTTGAATATAATTTTTCTTACATTTTCAGGCCCAAGGAAAAGAATGTCTCTTTCTTACCTGCTGGGTGGTGGCATCCTGTTGAACATAAGCCACTTGGGACGGATCTGTAAACAGAGTCTAGACAAAGTGAAAAAGGCTTATCAAACAGGCCTGGGGGTTGTTTATTCCAAACTCACACCAAAATTACCCTGCCATCAAGAAGCGATCCAGACTGGATCCTCTGCTAATTTCTAATGTGTCTATTACTGCAGCAGATTAATTCCACTTACCCATGTGAACCTACATACATAGAGGTTAAATTAAAATTAGGTAGTGCTCCATAAAAGATAATATCATATTTGTGTGGCATTTTTCATCTGTATACTTAAAATGCTCCACGGATTTGTTTTTTTTAAATACAGAGATAACTTTCTCATGTGAATTTGATATGGGCAGGATGTTGGTTTTTTAATTTTTCCAATATTCTTACAGTATCCTGCAGGAACAGCCCTGATGGGAGGGCTTCCCCCTAGGAAAAGCAAGACTCAGATGAAAACTAAGTATTGACTGAAGTCAGCCTTCCTTACTTTGCCACAACTTAAGATACCTCAGCTTGCAGCAGCCTGGCTGCAACAAAATAAAGCATGGCATAATGCAAATTCCATTAGTGCTGTGATAATTTCATCTCAGTTGCAGTCTTAATACTACGCTTCTGACAATATTATAGTATTCAATTTTGGAGTTATTTGATCAGTAACTTCCTGGGAGATATCCTCTCAAAATATCTTATCCTCCCAGAACATCCCACCACGTAGGAACTGTTTTTCTGTAACAGCCAAGAACTGCACTACGTGGCACGAGGCTATGGCAGTGCTGCTGTGGGTGTCAAGTACATGCACTTGGTAGCATTACTAATCTGTCCTGTCACCAAAGACAACATAAAACATTCTTGACAAAGCATCCCCATTCCTTTTTTTAATCTGTCCACACAGAGATATAGACACATATTATATTAACCCCATATAAACACATGCTGTCAGAGAAGAAAAGCTATTTGATGAAATTATGGAGAAAAAGAACCTAGGTCTATAAAATCAACAACTTCTCTGAAGAGAGACTACAAAATTAGATTGAATATTCTGAGATCCTTTGCAGAAAGACATGACTTGTTGTGACTATCAATTATAAGAACTGTACCATGCAAAACAAGGACTCTTCCAGACAGCACACAGATTGCTCTCAGCATTTTACTGAATGCAACAGAGGCAGAATTTCTGAAAAGATTATCCCTGTTTGGAAAACACCTTTGATTTCATTATAATCTCTTCCACCTTCAGTGAAATAACCAGGATTTCTTAATTCATAGCCTCCTCATCCTTTGACTACCACATTTGCACATCAGACAAATGAACAGCATGAAGTCCCTGCGCAGCCACAGGCAGATAAAAGTGTTAAGAGCAACTGCCTGCTATTTTCCAGTCATACCACTTGGCTGGTAACTGGCTTTAATCCCAAACAAAGTTGTTTTGTTTTCTAGGTGCCAAAAAGGGGTGGAGCTCAGAACCACACATGCCTGCGTAGCTTCCACGGGATGGATGTAAACGAGCGTGTGCTCCGAGGTGTCCACGGAGGTGTAGGAAGTGCCATCGGCCGTGTAGACCACCTGCTGCGAGGGACGGTCCTGCTCATCGCTGTACACAATCTGGGCCACTGTCCCCCCCTCAGGGACAAAGTGCACCTGGCAGAAAAAAACAACAGATCCCGCACTGAAACGTTCGCCTACGGGAAAAAACACCACGAGAGAGACAGGCTGCAAGGTGGCTTGAAAAGCCAAGTGTACCTTGTGTCCCAACCACCTCACCAATTGTTTTGAAAACAAACTGTGTAATGCACATTTTAAATCTCAATGAATTACATCAGCAACATAGAAATCTGCACATAAACTACCATCAGTTTCTGGTTTTCCTCTGCATTTAACTGGTACAAAGGGCACCTTCTCATACTTCGTTCTTGCACGATGCTTTGAAAATTCACATGAGAAGTAAAGCTCAGATTTGAACTGGGGTATCTATGGGATTTATTGGTATATTGTTTCCCTTTATTCTCGTATTCCTTTCTGGATTTATGATAATTACTTCATTCAGCAAGTTCTGTGGTCGGAGGTAATTTTTTTCGGTTTGATGAACAACTAGCAGAACCTATTAACTTTGATACTGCTTCAAGTAATAGCTTTGCACCTATCATGAGGAAGCAATAGCATATGTTAGATTGCTTCTCTGTAGTACGTATATGCAGTATCAGTAGAAAATTCCACTATTTAAACAGAGAAACGTATAACTGAAAGCATTAAGCAGTGATTCCAAGGACTACTGGAACAAGTTATGTCTAGGGCAGCAGTTTAAACCCAAACAAGTTGATTTGGACAGAAAATTATGACCATAAATGATGATTAGCAGCCCAGCTTAAACTAGAATACTTAATTCCATTGGCAATAGGAACATGTTTATCTTTTGACACCCTTTACATGCTGAAAACCATTTTCAGTGCATGGGAATAACAGCACGAAACCTAGTTTTAGCATCTGTATTCACATAAAACAATGCCACATTTACATATTTTATTTCCTTTGTTTTGCCTTTTCACTTCTGTTGTAGAAGACACCTGGGACTCCCCCACGGATGCCAAGTGCTGATTCTGTACAATAAATCCTCATGCAAACACTACAGTAAGGATGCATGCACATTTGGAGAGCACTCTGCAAATACTAATTAAGCCTTATAACTGCCATGTGCAAACAACAGTATAGTTATCCCATTGTATAGATAATGGGACACAGGCCATTGAAAAGTGCCTTTCTTTGCAAATTTCAAAGCTGGAAATTACCAGGAGAATCGGAATTTCTCAGCTCGTGGGTCAGATGACATGCAGCACCCTCGTCATAACATACTCAAAAGAATGAATCAATTTACAGTCTTCTGGAAATTCACAGCTGCATTGTCTCAGAGACAGAGGGACTGGCTGCGTACACCAGAATCTGACTGTATTAGTCACTAACAATTAACATTTCCCCCTTCCCCACTACCCATATGTCCAACTGGAAAAACTTATTCACATTACTTTCCCCAAGGTCCACCCACAGTTCCAACTGATATGACTGATGCCATCAAAACAGGCTGCCACAGACCACAGATTTTGTTAACATTCATTAATTGGAATACCCTTTCACTGTCCCACGTGGTTATACATGTATCTGGACACTGAAACTTCCAGTGCCACTGGCTGGATTCATTTAGCTCGTTTCAGATATCTGTGGTTTGCACAGCTCACTTTCTGAAGCTTTAATCTGAAATCACCACAGATAAGTTTGTATTTCTTATGACTATAAGAAACGGTCAAGTGAGAGCACCTGCCTGCTAAGCCACCTCACCAAGCCCAAGTCAGGCTGAGCAGAAACCAAGACCTGTGGAAGGTACTAGTCACCTGAGCAGTATTCTGTTCCTGCTCAGCAGAGTCAGCCCACACCTGAGGACTTTCCTCTTTGGAGTCCATCTCCTCCCTCCCGTGGTGCTCCATAAGAAGAGAGATCTACTGGAAGAATGTCTGGCTGAATAGGTTCATCTGTTCACTGTGCTTCTACTTCCAGAAGATAAGGTGACCTTCCGTAACATGGCTAGAAAACAAAGAGGATGGAGATATTAAAACAAGTGTGACACACAGAATGGAGGTATGACATATTATCAGCTACTGCACTACAGGAACACACTGCCAGGGCAAAGCAGGCCTGGCTTTACAAACATGTGTGTTCTCATTTACCATGCTCAAGTTCTGCTGTATAATACTTTCCATGTCTTATTAAGGATGAAACAAGTCAACCATTGCTACAACTGCACTGCAAGATTATACTGAATTCCTCCTGCACTTCTTTCCTTGGCCACAGGCAGTCCACAAAATATTCTTCACGTTGTCCTGCTGGTATCTAGAGGCCCAGAAATCACTAAACACCACAGAAAATTGGCCTTAAGCTTCCAACAAGAAAGCACTACATTAGGGATTCATCACCATTTTCTTGGTTTTGTTTGAGAACCAACTGGCTTTACATCTCCAGGCAGCTTTCACCTTGCACAAAACCACAGTCCCAGTTGGTATTCAGGCAGTGTTACAACAGAATTTTTAAAAAAAGAACAATGAAACTTAAAGTCTAATTGATGTGACCCCAAAGATCCTGACAAATTGCTTCCAAGCTAGGTTTTATTCACCTCTCACAGTTTCACTGGGGCCTCTCAATCTGCCATTGGGAACCTCAGGAGTGTAATTTACAGCTCCTGTGATTGGTTTAGTCAGTGGTTCAGCACCTTCCCAATCCTTCGCCTCTAATGTTATATTAAATCACAGGCCCAGGAATTAGCATGAGGCTGAACCCATTTCATTTTTCAGCTAGTCCAATTAACTTGGTTTTATCCAGAGTGCCTCGCTGGGCCAATCCACTGCCAGTTCCCAGTCTGTGCAGCAGGAAGAAAGCAGAAGGCTCCTTGCTGATGCTTTCATCCATTTGCATTTTAAATGCAAATTATTTTAGTCATAATTTATTCCCATAAATGCTAGCAGTTGGCTTGTCTTTGACAAACTTAAAAAAAAAAAGATGAGGAGAAAAAAACCCAACCTTCTGCTAATTTTGCCAGCACTGACTATATCACTGGTCCTGGCCAGAATGTATACATCAATAGTATAGAAAAGTCTCAGGCTAACGTCACTGAACTGCGTGGTAGAAAAAAATAATCATCATATTACTTCCACATATAGAAAGAAAAAAATGTGGCAAAGATATTTCTGGGCATCGCTAGACAATAAGTCTGATAAACACCAGCCTTGTTCTCCAAGAGCTGAAAGCCAGGCTCATTCACAAATAAATATTATTTATATGTATTACAGCACACACAAGCTCTGATATATAAATAAATATCCATCTTTACATAGCACCTTTCATCCAGCTATCTCAAAGCTACTTGTTATGTTACTAAGGATTAATTCAGGGATTTTCTCATACCTAATCCTCCTTTCCACCTTCCCTGAGCTCCGTCACCCATTTCAACAGGTAGATGGTCACCAAAAGCTCTAAAACTGCTTCTCTGAAACCTGACAGCATTTCTGTCAGTAACATAATCTGAACAACAAATTTTGCATAAAATTAAATGCCCATCCTGTTGATGTTCTTTGGTTTACCCCAAACAGCTATTTTTCATGTCTGTCATTATTAATCAAGAGGCAATTCAGGTAATTGCACTAACAATAACCAGTTGTTTAATCAATTACCTAATTGCTTAGAAAAATAAAAACAAATGCTAGAGGTTTCAAGTTTGGGTGGTTTGTTTGTTTGTTGTTTTGGTTTTTTTTTTCTTAAATATAATTATCCTGTTAGTAATAATGCAATTCAATTAACCAGTGATTGAATCAAGAGAAAGGCATGGTTCTGGCTAATTCCACATGGGGCAACAAGCAGGTGAATTTTTGGCTGACCTTCCCTACAAGCAGATACTGAAGGTCTGAAGGAAGATGCTGACTCACTCCTGCAGACTCATTTTGGCACAAATAACTTAAATTGAGCAGAAAGGAGACCAAAGGGGTCAGAAAGGTCTTTAATAGACAAAACTAGGCATTAACATTCCTATCTGCAAAAAAATAGTAGCCAACAGAAGGAGAAGAAAGCAGAAGGCAATTTCAAGTTCTGCCATGGTTGTAAAGGCTAGCACTGATCTCAGATCTCAGGGAAAAAAGCAACGTTGAGCCAAATTCAGTGGCTCAGTGGTGCAGTGTCTATAAATGGTACTGTTATTGCTGTTCTTCACAGAAATGAAAAGAGACACTGCTCAGCCCGGCCGATTGTGCAGCAACAACAACCAGGCAATACGAGGAGCTGCAGGATTTGCTCATGTTTTCAGCCTCTGTACCTCAAAATACATCCTAGGAGCTGCCCCTCTGGAACACATTCCTACCAAAGACTGGATCTCTGTGAAATCTCATCACTTCTATCATCACCAGTTTCACCCCTTCTCTCACACACATCAGACATTTTCAGCCAAGCTAAATGCCATGGCAAGCACCTCAGTGGGAAGTTCTGCAGCATCCAAGGGGACACACATGTTATGAGACCTGTCACCTGCGCACAGCTGAGAAGCCATGCCAACATGTGAGATACTAAACCATCTACAGAAACTGTGAGGACAGCACATTTCTCCCCAAAATAGCAGGCATGCCTCACCCAGTCCATGCTAGGTGATGACACAAGATGAAATGGTAATGGGTATAAATATAACCCAGTATCACTCCAGTACATCAGTGGCAGGGCGCAGCATGTCACACAGAATGTGAATCATGAGATATATGAATCAAGAACCTAAAAAACTCCCATTATTTTAAAAGAAACACAGAATGTGAGGGATTGGAAGAGACCTCAAAAGATCATCCAGTCCAATCCCCCTGCCAGAGCAGGAACACCTAGATCAGGTCACACAGGAACACATCCAGGGGGGTTTGGATGTCTCCAGAGAAGGAGACTCCACACCCTCTCTGGGCAGCCTGTGCCAGTGCTCTGTCACCCTCACTGGGAAGAAGTTCTGCCTCACATTTATGTGGAACCTCCTGTGTTCCAGCTTGTACCCATTGCCCCTTGTCCTATCACTGGATGTCACTGAGAAGAGCCTGGCTCTATCCTCATGACACTCACCCTTTACATATTTATAGACATTCATGAGGTCACCCCTCAGTCTCCTCCAAGCTAAAGAGACCCAGCTCCCTCAGCCTCTCCTCACAAGGGAGATGTTCCACTCCATCATCTCTGTGGCTCTACGCTGGACTCTCTCCAGCAGTTCCCTGTCCTTCTGGAACTGGGGGGCCCAGAACTGGACACAATATTCCAGATGTGGCCTCACCAGGGCAGAGCAGAGGGGGAGGAGAACCTCTCTCGACCTACTAACCACCCCCTTTCTAACACACCCCAGGATGCCATTGGCCTTCTTGGCCACAAGGGCACACTGCTGGCTCATGGTCACCCTGCTGTCCACCAGCACCCCCAGGTCCCTTTCCCCTGTGCTGCTCTCCAACAGCTCAGTCCCCACCTCACACTGGCACATGGGGTTGTTCTTCCCCAGATGCAGGACTCTACACTTGCCCTTGTTGTATTTCATTAAATTTCTCCCTGCCCAACTCTCCAGCCTGTCCAGGTCTCTCTGAACGGCAGCACAGCCTTCTGGTGTGTCAGTCACTCCTCCCAGTTTTGTGCCAGAAAGGCACAGCTAAATTCAACACTGATGTTGCCCTGCACATACGCAAGTTCCGGTCCACACCCAGGCACACAAAATAACCACTCCAGCTCATTCTGACTTGCGTTTGCCTGAGCTCTATCTGGGACAGCACCCATGGGTGCTGCCCTTGAGCTGTCTATGACGTGTCCATGGTTTTCACAGGTAAAAGTACACTCAGGGTCAGGAAGTGAGAGTGAGCCCAGCACGTGGCTGTGCTTATCTCTCAGCAAGGCAGTGCAGGAACAACCTGGTGCTGACCAGGAGAAAACCTCCGATTCCGAGTTGGAGCAGGGTCAGCACGAGCCTTCTCCTACATATCCATGCATCCATAACATCCCACTGTCTGCCTCATCAGGTAAGAGCTGGTAAATCCACCACCTCCTCAAGACCAACCAGGTACATCTCAGTATGCCATTCACATTTACCTTCTCACCCCACCTGTCACAGCACCCGTATCATGTCACCTTGTAGGTGCTCCTGGGACCCCAAACGCCTCCAAGTCTCATTAAGGACATTCTGCTGAGAAAGCACCCAAACCAGCAGCTACCAAACATCCCTTTTAATCCCTTCTCTGGGATGAGAAGAATGGGGGAATATTAAAGCTGCGCAAGGGGAAAAGTCCACCTCCCTGCTCAGGGAGCCATAAAGCCACTGCAGTATCTCAAATAAGAATCCACTTTACAATAATGGTACATAAACCAGCTAATGTGATTTACTCCCCAGCATAAAAGGGGCTTGCATATAGACTGGGGTTCCCTGCAGCAATAATAGCAGGGGCTATTAGCTTAATCCTTTAAGTACTGAGCTGACTGACCACTCTTTTTCACTGCCAACCATATGCAAGGACAGCAAGAACTGATACAAAAGGAGGTTTTTACGACTACAGGTCTTCCTCCAGCTTTTAATATGAAAATGATTTATTATGCTCAAAAGGAACATCCAATGTGTCTGCAAAAAGCCATATCCCACACTTAAGTTAATTACCCCAGCTTGCCTAGAAGGCAGAGTCGGTGAATTTCCTGAGATCCCTTGGCAAGAACAGGCTTTCATTGCAGCAAGAAGGTTTCTAACCTCATTGAGGACTGAGTCACAACTGCCGTCTCTTCCTCTGCATTCCCATCCATCACAAGCACATATTGTTTCAAGGAACCCTGGCTCTGGTGCATTTTTGGCTGAATGTTAATAATCAGGTAATACAGAACCACAATATTTATGTTTTACTGGTGAGTTAGAAATGGAAGTCAAATAATCTTTGCTGCCGCAACCCTATGTATATTTCCACAAAAGGAAAAACAGCTTCCATTTATTTAGTCGTATAACAAACAGAAGAGCTCGGCCAAAAGCAAACTCACTCTTCACTCAAATTGTACACAATGAATCGATTTATCTGTAGCCTTATGGCACATCCATCATCAAAGAAACAATGAGCTGGAAGAGATGTCTCAGACCTTCACAGCCAGTCCTCTGTGACTCTGCCCCACGTGTGTCACAGCCCTCTTCCTGAAGGGACAGTGCTCGAGCACTGAAAGCAAGAGCACAACAGTATGTTGCAACTGTTGTCTCACAAACTATCAGATAAGTAGCTGAAAGTCTGTTTCTACCACAAAATCCAGGAGATAATCAGGAGCTCCAAGTGAGTCCCCAGAGGGGAAGGTAACATCTTCCTGGGGGACTGCTGTGGGCTGGGCTAGAGATGTGCTCAGAGACACAGCTCCCACTCCAAGGGCATCTCTGGTTAGTCCTAATTCTTGTACAACCAAGTGTTTCTCACAGTCTTTCACTGCCTGAGTGGGCAAAGAGACAAGTTCATGACATTTTCACATGTGTACATGCTCTTAAGTCACCTCTCTTCCCATGTGTTCAACATCGACCTTTCTACTCCAGCAGCTCACTTCTTCCTACCATCCTTGGCTTCCTGAACGTGTGACCACTTTCTTCCCACCATCTTCTTCCCAGTGTTTCATACTCCCAGTTCCCTATGATATCATGGTCTGTTACTCTCATACACTGCAATTCTCAGGCTCCAGCTGATTCAGGCAGTGAGCCTGCCTACTTAATTGATTTGGTTTATAAATGATAAATGGTTTTGGTTATAGATGAGGGAGAAGCAAGAAAAGAGGGAAAACATGTATTTAAAGTACAACATGGCACAAAAGGAAAATAAAAGGTCTGTATCACAACCTGTGCTGCGTTGCTGCATATGCAGCCTTCAGGAAGGCACTCCTGGGTTTTACTGAAAGAAAACAAAACCACACCAACACACCACTCAGTTCCCCTCCAGCTTCCTCTTGCCAACTTTTGTCTCCTATCCCTTCTCCTGCTCAGGCAACTCTCAAAGCTACAGGCCACAGAGAACCAATTAGGCTATCTGCACATTAAAAACAGGTGGGGACATAAAATATAGTGCCAGTTAAAGGCTACAACACCACTTCTATTTCTGTGTGTTTTACTAGCATGAAATAAAAGTGACTAATAGACCCAATGTCATGTTTAAGTCAAAACAAAATTCACAATACTGAAACAGCCTCCCTAATTAGCTACACTTATAAGTCAATTTAAATTCAGTTTGCACAGCTGACGGCAGCTGCAGGTGGTCACAAACAGGCTGGAAGGAGCTGCTGACTGCAGAGCAAATCCCAGTAAGAGAGCTCAGCCAGGGATTTTCTTTGCAGGTCGGCAGTAAGGGTGCCAGAGGACAGCAAGTGACACCACACACCCATTTCTCTCTAAAAACAAATTATCAATTACTCCATCAGATAATAAGAAAAACAATCACATTGATATCTCATCCTATAACCAAGGTAATAAAGCTGTCTTCGACTTAAAGGCCTAACACATACATACAGCGAAGTGCCAAAAAGCATCAAAATTTGTGAGATAAGTTCTCCATTTAAGGACTGATGAGAGAAACACAGCCACTTTCATTTTTTTTTCCTAGAAATGAAGGCATAAGAAAGCTTGAGACTGCCAATTATTTTGTTTCCACAAAAGACACAAAAAAACCTTCTTGTAAAATCAGTTGATGACTCACCAGCATTACATCTTCTAACTTAATCAACAGAAAGGGGAAAAAAAAGGAACACAAAGAAACTGCCATCAGAAAGCTAAAGTTCAGTATAGCCTCTATTCCCACTGAAACATTGATGTGTATCTTATAGACACCCAGCTTTGTGCTTGTTCTTTAATGGTCTGCAAGAGCCATAAATATATCAGTAATACCTTCGACAGGTTGGTGCACAGATACCAAAAAGCACATTGCAAATACTGACCGTTCTTTTCACTCCCAGGACTATGAAGCTCAACAGCGTAAAGCAGGTTTTTAACTCTGAACCCTGCAAGACCCCTCCTGAGGATCTGCAAGGAGCAGTTGAGAGGTAAGAGGTGACTGTGCATAGCTTGAAACATCTCATACAGGGAAACCAACCCTACAAATGAGTTGCCTCTTTAGGAGGAGTAGTTCTGAAAGACAGCACCAGGACCTCATTGTTCCATTCCAACTTAACAAGCTCCCATTAAGAGTTTAATTCAACTGTGGCACAGGAGAGGGGACGTGGCAACTCAAGGCCAACACCCAGGGTAGCAAGAAGTCCACAAGATCAAGTGGCCACATTCTGTAACTCCATCTCAGACCACAAGAACAGGCACATTGGGCAGAGACAACCACCACCACCAGCACAAAGACCAATGTTAGCGCAGCGGTGGCAAACAGGACAGCTTCCACTTGCAGAAGCTCCTTCTGCTCACACATGGGGCCTTGCCCTTTCCTTCAAGCCCTCAGTGAACAGCACCACCTCACATGTTGGGAGTCAGAAAGCCCAAAACCTTTTGAGGCCTGGTCCTGCACTGCCCTTGGATGAGCCTGCCCACACCAGCCCCATCCCAGCACCTCAAGCTGGTGGAGAAAGGGCTGCCTTCCCCCACACCAAGCCCCAGGGCCACCCAGACCACAGCCTTTCCCTGCTGGGGCTGACACAGGGGTCCCCAGGCACCATCCCCAGGCAGGTCAGGACCCCATGGGGACAGCACCCCACCCCTCCCCAAGCTCCTCTCACGCCGGACTGCAGGTTCCTCACCCACCCGCTCCCCCTTATATAGTGCGCGGCCCCCCGCCGCCATCAACAGCAGCCAATCCGGGGCGGGGGTGCGACGCCCCCTCCCCTAACTAGGCCAATGGGAGGCAGGGGCGCGAGGCACGCGGCCAATCAGGAGGCGCAGGTGCCCCCTCCGCTCGCTTCCCGCCACCGCTCCCCAGTGTGGGAAACTACGCGCCCCCCCACGCGCCCGCCCCGAGAAAGCGCGAGGCGCCATCGCCCCCCGTGGGGGCGCCCAGCGGTCAGTCAGCCCCAACCACTGCGGCCCTGGGCGGGGGGACGGCGGCTGGCGGCGACAGGCCGCGCCGGGCGGGCGGAGGAGAGGGGACGGCCCGGCAGACGAGGGTAGGGGAGCTGATGTAACCACGGGGCGAGGGGAGCGAGCGGCCCAGAGGAATGGAGGGGCTGAGGCGCCCACATTGCTGGGGGGGCGGAAGAGAGGAACAAGATGGCTCCGGCGCACCCCCCCCCCCCGCCACTGAGATGCTGGGGTCCGGACTGTACCATCCAGGGAGGGGGGAAACAGGGGTGGGGGCAACCCCTTCTCCCTCTGTCCGGGGCGGGTGGGGGATCCCGGCTGGGGCGGGGAGGGGGGGAAGCGGACTGTACCTCTCCCGCGGGGGGGGAAGGGGAATGCCTGCGCCCTGCCTCCCCCCACCCCCCACTCGCGGGAGCGAACGGTTTATCCCGTCCCCAGCGCTAAGGAGCCGCCAGCTCCGGGCGCCATCTTGGGTGCGACTAAAACAACAAGTCCAAAACCCCCGGCGGGTCCCCGCGGCGCCCCCGGATCGGGCTTCCCTCCCGGACCGTCCCATCGCGTTACCTGAGGGGGTCCCGTGCTGGTGCCGCGTCCCGGCCGCCGCCGCCGGCCCCGCTGCGGCCCCAAACCCCCCCACCTGTCCTCACCTCACAATGGTAGCTGCAGAGCGGGAGGGGGGGCGGCCGCCCGGACCTCATTACCATAATCTGCCTGGCAACAAGCCGCGGCGCCGCACGCTGATTGGCTGAAACGGCTCCGCCCGCGAAGATGGGGCACAAAAGTCCTCAAGAAAAGATTGGGTGTCGGCCAGGTCAGGGGGCCGGGAAGCCAAAGGGGGACCCCGATCCACGGGGAGGGGAGGGGGGGGACCCCTTGCCCGGGTCTTTACTCCCCCGCTCCGCTTCCCGCGGCCAATCAGAGCTCTTCTCTCATCCCCGCTCCGCTCCGCCGGGGACCTTGCAACCAATCAGACAGCTCCTCTTATCGCGGCGCTCCGCCCCCTGCTGGGGGAGGCGGTGTGGGGGGGATGCGAGCAGCGCCCCCTGCTGGGGGGGCGGAGGAGGGCGGGGCGCCCCCTGCTGGCGGGGGGCGCGCCCCGAGTGAGCGGCAGTGATTTATTGGGGCGGGGGGTCCCCTCGTTACACGGCAGTGAGGAGGTGAGCCTGAAGGGTCCCATGGGGTCCTGGCCACGATGCTCTGTGCCCCCCCCCTGCCCCGCGTGGCAGCCCCTGGGACTATAATTCACTGAAGTCATCTCAAAAACAGCACTCCAGTGAGTTTCACTGCAACTTCACTTATATACTTATAAATTAAAAGCTAAAGGAAGAGCTGTTAATACCTGTCAAGGGTCAACACATGAGGAAATGCCCCCAAAAGGGCTCCTTCAGCTTAAAGGGACTCAGACTGGTGCTGGCATTTCTTTTTTTTTCCCATGGTATATGTGTCCGACTCCTAAATGTCAGCTCAGAGACAGATAATAATTACTATTGTTCAGAAATTTAACTAATTAGTCATTCCAATGGGGTTATTGCTGTCGTTGCCATTCTTCTTAAAGAGGTATTATGGAAAAATACTGCTTCTTATTTCTATCCATATATGCTCAGAAAGCTGTTTGATGTAATGGCTCATTAGATATTTCTTAAATAAGACAATCTCTGTGTTTGGTACCTTTTAAGTTCATTCCAAATGGCTTCATGACCTCTGTGTGCACACATAATAAACACTGTTCCGCTGCAGCGTGGGCAGCTACAGATCCTGCAACGGGCCCTTGAGGCCAATTAACCCAAACCCAGTAATAAAGGCAGGGTAAAATGTGGTTAAAGATAAATCAGTGCTTTACAAAACCCAGTTCTGCTTATTCTCTGCCCTACAAGCATTGTGAGAGGGTCAGATCTTGGTGCAATTAAGCTGACCCCTCCACTAGGTCTGTCTCTTTAAAGCATCATCAATGTATTCCTCTAGTCTGTAGAATCAGTTTTGATTTCATTATACCATGCTGAAGCACTGGGATAAAAAATAGCACACAGAAGTATATAAGACCAAACAAAACTGCTTTATTTCATCTAAGTCTTCACAGCTATATGTCTTACTTTTACAAAATCCAAGTGTTTTCAGTGTTATCTCTTTATTTGGGATTTCTGAGCATCTCCCTAACATTCCGAGTATTTACTGACTCCAATACAGACACGTGGTTCTACAATTGGGCACGAGGCAGTGCAGGGCATGGGACATGTTCTGAAGAGTTATTCCACAGGTTATCTTTTTCCCTCTTAGCTTGGGAAGAGCAGTGCAGTGTGAGGGCACAGTGGAGGCAACAAGCTGCCAGATGCAGGAAACGCGTGCTGGTCTGATTCATCCTCTGCAGTATCTGGAATCTGATGTAACGCCTATTGTATTTCCCACATTTAATGGGTTGTTTCTGATGCTCCAGCACAGGCTTTGTTTTTCCAACAGCTGTCAGAGAAAGAATCCTTCACATTATTTCTAATTTTCATAGTTCAAATAAGCTACATAAAATAATTTCCCCATTTGCCTACATTGTCTGGAACAGTGCTGTAACCCCTTGTCAAATCCTCCTGTTCCCCCTCATCAGATCACTGTCTCCATCCCTGCATCCCCTCATTGCTGTTCCAGCACTGTCTCTGCTGCACGTGTCCTGTCTTGCCCGGTTTGTTTCTTACCCATGGCCACTACAAGGGGACTTCCCCAACCACAGGACCATCTCCCACATCAAAGCATCATGTACTGACATCCTCCCAGCAAGGACATTTTCTCCCTCATTTCAGGTTCCAGCTGGACAAGCATACCACAGCCTCACTCCATTTCACTGACTTGCCAATATCTTTTTGACCCAACTCTTTCACTTGAACCTCTTCATCCATTCACAAGTCTTCACCTTATAAACAAACCTCCCACAACTGGACCACAGTCCCCTAAAGCTGCTCACCAACCCTCTGCCTTTCAGACCTCCTAGAAAGCTTTTCTGATCCTTTCCTGTATATCCCATTTTGTTTCTTGTTTTGCTGGAGTTATTTGATTTCTCTTCATTATCCCATTTTGAGAAGCATGTAGATTAAAACACGACAAAGAAAAATGCTCAAGTGCCTGTAAAATCATTTGAGTTATAGAAGCAGGCAATGCCTCGCTGGCCCCACTGACCTCCCAGACTACATCATTCATGCTAAGTAGGTACTTGTGCCTCGATTTCCAAATTAAACCATCCACAGAACTGGGCTGTGCATTGCAGTACCCAACTAACTTCCCTTGTCTAAGTCAGCTGCTGGCTGTGATTTAATACACCAATCTAGAAGATGGAAAAACTTCAGCTCTCTCCATGTTTCTGTTAGAAACTGCTAAATTATAATGCAGCTGAAATGTGATTACTTTACATCCTGCACAGAGAATACAAAACATGAAGGTAGCAATAAGAGTTTATTGGTTTAGAGCAAGCCAGAGTAAATTTAATTAAAGTGGCCTCATGTAAAACACATACAACTACAACAAAGTCATCCTATTTTGGTTCTTGGGTCATTTACCCCCCAAAAAAGAAGTTTAACTAGTTTTTTTAAACAAGCTGAATTAATCCCCTTGTACTGCAAGGAAAGGTTTGACTGAAATAAGTTTTGGGGTTAATGTTTTTAATAGCATTTACTTACTCATCTCAAAAGGTTAAAAGGTATTTTAAAGCTAAATGAAAAACATACTATTAGAGAAAGCATTTCATCACATACATTGACTATTGGTTACCCTTTTGCCTGATCCATACCCACTCAGATGGCATTTATCCCCCAATATTTGCTAAGAAATACAGACAAATAGAGTAGTAAGTGAGGAAACAGTTCATACAGCGCCCCCCATAATGTGCATTTGGTTGTGGTACCAGTCCAGGCTCACAGGCTGTGGCAAGCCCAGGAACACCAATACAGCAGAGTAGTTCTCTGCATTGCAAAACTTCTTAATTATTGGAGCATTTCCCAGAAATCTGCACTGGACAGATGTAGTTCAGCTTCAAATCCAGGTCAACCACTTCTTCTGGGATTACTGTTTATTTAGTACATGCATTTCTTCTCCGAGAAAGATGTTCAACCATGATCAGTCTTACAACACTTAACTGAAAGTACCTGGCTGATTTTCCACTCAAACTCAGGTGTTACCACTGCCCAGTTCTGGTTATATGGTTGCATTGTCATTAGGAGGAAATAATTTTTGCATCATCTGCAAAAGTAAACACAGAGGGTGTTTGAGTCTCCTCTGCACGAAGCAGGCTGGAATGACTCAGAAAACTTATTAACAAAGCTTTTTGATATTTCTGAGTTTGCTAGGAAGCTGAATAAATGTTGAATAATCTCTATTAAAATTACTCCAGCATCCACACATTCTAATAAACTCATTAAAAAATGATCATGAAGATCTACAGGATTTAAAGGATTTTTAAGCTTTCTAGAAAGTTTCCCTATTTCCAGCCCTGGGAAAGGACCTGTTAATGCACATTGTTTTGAAAGCTGTTTTCAAAATGATGAGATGATAGAGTCAGTCTTACCCAGCCTCTGCTGGCAAAGAAGGGATCTTCAGAGCAACTCCTCCTGCTTCAAGATTTAGTAGATAGAGAGGCAACAAGGGGGAAAAAAAAAAAAACAGTGATAATTTATGGTAGATGTTTAAAAAGCAGGCACATTTTTTTCAGCAATTAAGAACTCTGATCTTCTTCTGGATGTAGGAGCTGGCACTCAAAGCCACCAAGTGTTCCCCACCACAGACACCACAGTACATGACCTGAGCAGGCCTTCTCTTAAAAGAAACTAGGATTTTTGTTCTTGCAGCCTTGAACAAGAAACTAAAAATGTCACTGAAGACAAGTTCTTTTTCCAAGGCCCATTTCTACTTATTTGTTCTTGTGCCAATATTTTTATGTAGTTTAAATAAGGGACTTTTTTCCCCCTAGTGTTTACTTTCCTGATATATTTATAGACAGCAGTCAGAGCCCCTCCTGAAATTTGTTTCCTTAGACTAAGCCAGCCAGATTTTTTTATCTTCTTCCACATAAGATATTCTTCATTCTCCCATCTGTCTCACTAACTCCTCTACTAGAGTGGGGCAACGGGACTTCTAAGAATAAGCTTTTATTTTATATACTGCATTTTCTAAAGCAGTTTAGAAACCCTTATTAATTTTTAAGGGTAGAAAGCTTTTAGGAGGTTCTTAGCTCTTGTGCAGACATCTGGATCTCCAAACTTGTGAAAGTACTCACCAGCTACAGCCTCACCCTTCAGTGTCTGATCAGATGAAAAAAGTTTATCTGGAGAGAATAGTCAAGGTCACTTAAGAACCCAGGTCATCAGGCAAGTTCAAGTGGATGAGGCATAGCTGAGATCCACACAGGAATTAATTCTGCAGATCATGATGCAGCCTGGTGAGGACCATCATTAGACAAAACCCAATAATTATTTACCAAGTCTACAGCAATGAGAGAGACTCAAGATCAAGAAAAGTGAGGTTGGTGATCCACAGCCATATAACCAGACCCAAACATTCCTCTAGAAGCACTCAGACATAGAATGAGGACCCAGGGCTTGGCTTAAATAGAGCTCCTGGGCCCGTGGGTGGGGGCCCCAGGTAAAGCTGCTCAGGATCAGTGAGATTTGTTAGTGGCCTCAGGCCCTTGGTGGGATGTTTCATTACTGCTTGGGTGTTGCAGATAAAGCTTTATCCCTACAGCCGTGCTGCTCTGAGGGAAATTAAGTTGTTTGTGTTTGCTTACTCTCAAAGTTTTACTTTAGAGTCTGTCTTTAATATAATGTTTGTGTTATTATTTAAATTAAAACCTTGTAGGTCCAGTTCAAAAAAATAAAGTCCAGTTTTGGAGAACGTTGCATGCTTTAATTCTTTTTATTTATTTTTTTTTTTTAAGTTTAAGATTTTACTTTTAAACTTTTTCTCAATTTCTTGCAAGAATTAGAAAGTTAGAGCTTTGAAAACAAAATTGCTGCTGAAATTTTCCCATAGGATTCTGGAATTTTGTGGTTAAGTAGAAAAATCACAGCATTTGTAACAGTGGTGGTGTTGCATTGCTATCAGTACCGCTGGCAACGGAGACTGCAGTGTCCTGTTTGAGTACCTGACCCTGCAGCACTGTGGGGCTGTATTGATTCACATGTCACTTTAGATTGCATTCCAAATATTTTTGCAGAGCAATTCTTTGCAGTTGGATGTGTCCTTCAAGAGGACAGATGTCTCAGAAGAAGAGAAATGTTTGCTTTAGTGACTGATTAGTTTAAAGGAGAGGATGTTTTGAAACTACACTGAGTTTGGAAGGTAAGTATATTCCACCCACATTATAGACAGATACCTGAAAGCCTTTGAAAACAAGTGTCTTAAGAGAGTAGTAGGCATCAAATGGAGTAAGCATATAACAAGCACCGAGATTTGTCAGGGAGTTCAATGCTGCCTTATCTCTAAAGCTGACAAAAAGAAAATGGTATCATCTGAGGCAGCCATGTAGAGTGAAGCTGCAGCCTCTGCTCTGCTGCAGATGGCTACAAATGAAAAACTCCTGCTGCCAGCCAGGCAGGAAAAACATGAAAACTTGGAGCTTAGAGGAAAAGCACAGAGCTCCCCAGAGCAGGGAATTCTGGCAGATCCTCCACTGTGCTTCAGAAAAATAACACCAGAGGAGGGATGCAGATATTACAAGCTATGAAGAAATAAAGTGTCAATCTGCTTCCCCAAGATCTTTCAGTGCACAGAGCATAACCCAATTATTTTGAGCTAATCTCTTTTTCTTTTCTCCTTTTTTCTTTTTTCTTGCAGGAGATAATCCTCATTGTCAAAGCTCATGTGATGTTATTCAAGTGCTCCCAAAAGTTATGTGTTCCAGGTGTGCCCAGGCACGTGGCCAGCTCGACCCGAAACAGAGGCGTTTTCTTCAAAGCACAGGATTTACACAGTGAGGTGAGAGCATTCTTTCAAGCACAGTTATGACAGTACTTAGCATTTCTCTGTTATTACAGGACTGTTCAACTGTTGCTCTGAACTCTTGTAACCTCAGCCTGCATACAGTGGAAAAATTCAGGATTTGCTTGCCTGAGCGTGAGGTTGTAGTTCACAATGAAATATTTGCTGCAGTTCCAGCTGAGAGTGCTTGTGTGTGCTGTGACATGTTAGCTTTGCACTGCCTTAATTTTGCAGGGACTCTTCTGCAGGTTTGGTACAAAAGTTTGGCTGTCAGTGTAAAACTGATATTTCCCAGAGCTGTAAGTTTTATCAAAAGATCCTGGAATTTGACCCCTGATTTTCAAAATGTTCTCAAATTTGCTGCATAGTGAATTGGTCTGAATAATAGAGGACCACAGTAATAGCAAGGGCATTTCTAAAAGCAAATTTGGAGCCATTTGATCAAGAGACTTGCCAGATGCAGGCCCAGCCAATCTGTAGCCAATTTTTACACTGAAATGTCTTTTTTTTAGTTGCTGAGATGTTTAAGAAGACAAAGGAGAAGAACATGGGACCAGTACTATTCAATATATTCATCAATGGTTTGGATGAGGGAATAGAGTGCTCTGTCAGCAAGTTCACTGGTGACACCAAACTGGGAGGAGTGGCTGACACACCAGAAGGCTGTGCTGCCATTCAGAGAGACCTGAACAGGCTGAACAGTTGGGCAGGGAGAAATTTAATGAAATACAACAAGGGGAAGTGTAGAGTCCTGCATCTGGAGAAGAACAACCCCATGTGCCAGTGTAAGGTGGGGACTGAGCTGTTGGAGAGCAGTGTAGGGGAAAGGGACCTTGGGGTCCTGGTGGACAGCAGGGTGACCATGAGCCAGCAATGTGCCCTTGTGGCCAAGAAGGCCAATGGCATCCTGGGGTGTATTAGAAAGGGGGGGTTAGTAGGTGGAGAGAGGTTCTCCTCCCCCTCTACTCTGCCCTGGTGAGGCCGCATCTGGGATATTGTGTCCAGTTCTGGGCCCCCCAGTTCCAGAAGGACAGGGAACTGCTTGAGAGAGTCCAGCACAGAGCCACAGAGATGATGGAGGGAGTGGAACATCTCCCTTGTGAGGAAAGGCTGAGGGAGCTGGGTCTCTTTAGCTTGGAGAAGAGGAGACTGAGGGGTGACCTCATTAATGTCTATAAATATGTAAGGGTGAGTGTCATGAGGATGGAGCCAGGCTCTTCTCAGTGACATCCAATGACAGGACAAGGGGCAATGGGTGTAAGTTGGAACATAGGAGGTTCCCCATAAATGTGAGGCAGAACTTCTTCCCAGTGAGGGTGACAGAGCACTGGCACAGGCTGCCCAGAGAGGCTGTGGAGTCTCCTTCTCTGGAGACATCCAAACCCCCCTGGATGTGTTCCTGTGTGACCTGATCTAGGTGATCCTGCTCTGGCAGGGGGATTGGACTGGATGATCTTTTGAGGTCCCTTCCAATCCCTGACATTCTGTGATTCTGTGAATATGCCTGAGATGCCTGAGTCATTTTACACTTCTCAGATCAGTCTGATAAGGCTGAATTTATCTCCCTGGTGAGTTTGGTTTCATCCAAGAATACCCTAAGAAGCTGAATGAACCACTTCACATCCTTGTGGTCCTCCTCGAATGCACAAGGTTGTAATGAAATGTGTCCTTCTGTGTTAATCTTTGTCATGAATTCCAGAGCCTGGCTCTCCTTCTCTGCTCTCTGCTCGCTAAGTCCCTGCAGAACTTCAAGGAAACCTGCTGGTGATGCATGTTGGCATTTTTTCCTTCCCAAGTTTGGCCATTACCTAGTTTTATTTTGACCCATTCACTTTCTCTTATACTGTAGAAAAAATATTTTACAAAATGCTATTTCATTTAATAGAGAGCAACTGCAACACAGAAAAAAAGTTAAAGGTATAATTAAAAGACAAGTCAGTATTTCTGACACCTGCTGAGGGTTTGTCTCCTTTCGTAGTCTTTCACTGGGTTTTCTTTAAGGCCTGAAATGTTGGTTGATAACAGAAATACAAAATATAAGTGACTGAAAGAGCCCTCTACCGTACAGAACGCTGGCTTCTTTCATGATGAAATACTCAATAGTGAATCACCCAATTGTTGAAAAGCTATTGGCAAGATTTGAGTTAAAAGGAGGAAATAAAGACTTAACGTGTGTGGTATTTTTCCTTCCCTGACTTTAAAGGTTCTTCTGTTGTGAAAATGTCTCTTTAATGAAGAGAAAAACCTAAGTAGCTGTAAACTCATTTGATTCTTGTTTTTCATTGCTGTACTTTTTGGATGCTTTTTTGGTTAAATTATTTCCTGCCCTGTGCCAGATGCTGTTTTCATTCACAATGAAGTAATAGTCCTTTGTGAGTGATATCACAGTATTCTACCACAGCCCTTATTGTGACTTCTCAAATTTAACGTACTGAAATACATTCTTTGTTGGTTGTTTGGGGACTTTTAGATCTAGGGTTTGATTGAAGTCAGTCTGTAACAGAAAAAGAGAGAACAGAGCCTGGAGAACTTGGACAGTTTGCAATTTGCAGAAAAACATGGAAACAAAAGAAGGGCAAAAAGGAAAAGTTTGAATATTCGATATATTCTGTCTCTTCTTGTACAGTCAAAGGGAAAATTTGAAATAAGACTTGTGTAACTTGCTGTTTTTCAGGTTTTGAGATGGTGAAGGTATTTAATTGCTGACCCTGCCGAGGGATCCACCTGTGTGCCTGTGCTGGGCTGCTGCAGTTGGTGCTGGATCAGCAGGTAGCGTTGGCCAGGGGGAAGATGGGTGGGAGTCTGCTCCTGTTTCACACCACTGCATGTCCTCCAGCTCTGTGCCCATGGGCTAAAGCAAGTGTATCCAAATACAAATAACTTCTAGTTCTTCAACTAGATCACAGGGTTAGGCCCTTCTAAACTTAGGCAAGAAACTTTGCTGTTCCCTTTCAGACATGTGATCTGTGGGTTTCGTGTCATGATGACAGAGTTCCACCCTTTGCTGCTATAAGGTTTATTAAAACTGGTGTATGTGTTTGTGCTTGTGTCCATGTGCATAGAAATGAATTCTTTTGAAGGGTTATGTAAAGGTATATTTTCCAGAAGATGGAACAAATACAAGGAATCCAGTTGAGTTGCTTAAGGCCTGATTGTGCAGGGAGTAGGGCACTCTACATTTAATATGTGGATTAGAGCACTTTGCATCCCCCAGGTCTGTGTAAGCTTGTGTCTGTGTGTGCACATGTATATGTATGTATGTGTTTAAGCATAAATTAATCTAAGGACATAATTATATATGCTTATTTTTTTTCCCTCTCCTTAAAAGTAAACTGGTAATTGGGAAGAACTAAGATGGAAGGCATTCCTTTTGAAATTGGTAAGTAAATATTGGTTTAAAATCTTTGCTAGGTAGATACTTTTTTGAAGAGGTTTTTAGCCTTTCCAGCCAACAAAGGGGCTGGCAAGCAGTTCTGTTGTCTAGCTTTATTTTCAGGAAGTACGGAAAAGGTCTCGTTAGACTTTTTAATAGAAAGAGGGAGATATTTCTAATACCTGCTAGAATATTGATATATTTAAATGTGCTGATATATGAGATTCTAAAAAATAGAAAACGTGGTCAAATTTTGCCCTCATTGTAGTCCACTGAGACTGCACCAGGTAATACACTGAGGAAAAATTTAGCCAAAAGCAGTTTTGAGGGAAACTATTAAAATGCAGATAAATGAAGATGTCTGGCTGACCAGAAGAATCTGTATTCATGTGGTGAAGGTTTCATTACTCATACTGCAATGCTTTCTGAAGTATATTTTTGTATCATCATTTCCCATTTCAAATTCAGCTCTTAAATCCCAAAAGGGAATTAACTACCAGCCATTTGCATTTTAAAGGGAAAACTCAAACCTCAATAGAGTGCTCTACTTAAGTCTCCTTTTATATAACTTCGCCAGTGAGCTATATCTTAGTAGAGACCTTAGGGAGTCAACCAAATGACTGAGACAAGGCAGGAAAACCTAGAATTGGAAGAAGCCTTGTGATTTGCTTCATAAAATGCAGACTATGCTGGTACTGGTGTGAAGATCTCCTGTGAACTGGTGTTTTATTATCGTGGGGCAAAATGCCTTTATTGTTGGGGGGGTTGGAAAGGACCTTCAACCTTTGGCAAATCGGGATGGCTAGAGGACAAGCTGTTCTCTTGCCATGTACATGGGAAAATCATAGGGAAAAAGAAGTTGTAAAATACTTCATCCCCTCTGCAAGACATGGGAAGAGACAATCGGAAAGTTACAGGAGAACTGACACGGGTTTTGTTAAAATGAAGATCTCTGAGGGGCTGACTCATCTTCTCTGAAATTGTGATTCAGGAGAGGAATCAGGGGGCTGTTCTCCCCCTCGGGCCATGGGTTTGCAGGTGGAAGTTGTAGGCGGTCCACTCCTTCCCTTGGAGACATTGGGATTCATCTGCTCTGCTGTCCCAGTTCCTTTCAGCTGTGTCTTGCTGTACGCCTTTTTTCAACTGAAACAGACTTCAAACACATCTATTTCTTCATTTCTTGTCACCAAGAGAATGTATACTCTGACTTCTTGCTGTCTTTGGAGCTTGAAAGCTGCAAAAGTACTGCTGCTTCTCATTTTCTTGTGGTCCTCCAAAGAACTGTATGTTCAAAGGTTATAAAAAACCCAGTGCAGAATATGAAGCCACTCTTAAATGAGTTTGTTTATAAAGAGCACTATCTGTATTTGGGGCATTTAAACATTTAACTTCAAATATGAATTCCTGTACCTGGGAATTCCAAAATCCCACTTATTTCCCCACTAATTTTGTGGAAGATTAGACTTTATCAGCACAAGACCCTTGAGCTCCTTCCCAAAGGGTGGTCTGGTGGCAAGCACTGGAGGGCAAATCCGCCGGTCCCTGCGGTACCTGGTGTGCAGCTCCCTTATCTCCAGGGTATGTGTTTCAAGAAACTAAAATAAATATTGCTGTGTTGACATAAGAATGACTGGGTGGTTGGGAGCCATGAGGCTTCTAATGATGATTGTAACAGGAAATGTACCTTAATGTTTGTTTAAATAGAATTATGCAAACTGCAGCTGTCTGTGCTGGTATCAAAGCGGGTAATGAGGGGATTTTTGATGGAGTTTTGTGTTTCAAATCACCAGCAAAATAAACATTTTAAAGTATCATGCAGCTGATGGAAAACAGCAGTTCCCAGGAATAAAGCTTTGCAGTATCAGACATGACATGTCTCATAGACATTTTAAAATTCCTTATTGTCTGTTGCTGTGTCACAAGTTACTCCTTAACACACCCTGTTGCTGGCAAACTGAGTAACTGCACAAACAGGTGGGGGGTGGGAAGTAAAAGGTGCCTTCAGTGTGCCATAAAAGAGCCAGTTAGCACAGGTTAGCCCATGATGCCTGCTGTAACAGATGCTGAATCAGACCTGATTGTGGAGGGAGGGGTAGATTATGTTTTCTGTTGTTGTTGAATTGCACTGATCTTCAAAGCTGCTGCAAATGATTCGACATTTATTCAGCAGGATAAGTCCTGAGGTTTTTATATTTGATGTTGTTCATGGCTGTGCCATTTGTTAAGATGATTTGACTTTTAATCCACCAATGAATACTGAATGAAGAATTCAATCATGAATCAGATCTCTTCCTTTGCTTGCCAGTAATACAGGGCATTTTCATTTTTAAATTTCAGGTTTCTTTTACAGTACAGGACAAAAATAAATTATGAGTGGAAAGAAGTTAAAATTGTTCCTCTCCAGCAACAAGCCTGCATCAATGCTTAATCCTCCCATTATGTGTGATAGCTTTAATCATTCTACTGTAATATTTGACACACATTTGTGGGACAAATTCAGCTGTAGTATAAAAGCTGCAATAATACAGACTTATGTGGAACTGCAGCTAATTATAACATATTGGAATTTTCATCGTTCATGAAAGACCTCTATAAAATGAACAACCTCTCACACTGCTAAAATGAGACTGAGACTGGCTAGCAGATGAGGGGAGAGGAAAGAAACGTTGTCCAAGGACAACAGGAGGAATCTCGGCATCGTAATGAGCCAATATCTGTGGAAAATATGCTCAGTTGTTGGTGGATTCTTTTTAATTGTGGTTGTTTTTCTCTCTAAGCTCTTATCTGGCTTCTCTACCCCAAACTGGCACTGCTTGGCTTATTAAGTTGGAATGGTTTGGTTGCCTTGATACATGAATGACCAGTCCTGCCATTTTCAGAGATGAAACAATGCTCCGTCTTCACAGGTGGACTAGAAGAGATAAAGATGACACTGTAGGAAGATATTACAATGGAAGAGGGTGAGAATTTACTAAATATTTTCTGTAATTCCTCCTTCCCCCCGATGTCTTGACTATATCTTTATTCCTAGACCCCCTGCCTTTTGAGTTCCATGTGTCAGGTTAAGGGTTTGCTACAGCTCTTTGAAGAAGCATCAGGCATTATTCTGCCTTGAGATCCTGCCAGTGCCCAAAGCCTCGGGCTCATCTGGAAAGGAAAAATGAGCAGCAGAAATAGCCAGTCTGTATGTTCTGAAAACTGATCGTTAGCTAAAAAGGTGGTGTGGCTCTCTTCTATTTTTGCATTTGAGATCTTAAATCTGAGCATGGGCTCATTACTCTATTGAATTATATATTAGAGGTCATTTCCTTTCCTGGACAGAGAATCCTACAGATGTACAGATCTATTCCAAAAAGTATTGCTTGTATTTTTTAGGCACTGCATTTGTCTTGCATAGTCTTCCTCTTCAGAACAAATTGTCCAGTTAAATTCACTGTAATCATTGGTTTTGCCTTTCATCTATAAAATGAGAGGAGACTGTAGATGTAGCACATTTTCCAGATGCTAAGATTCATGTGCAGAGTACTGAAGGGGCAGCAGCTTCCTTTAGCAGCCACACTCTTCTTGTGATAGCCTGAAGCACCCTCGATTGATGTATTTTTCATTTTCTAATGCATTGCCACCTTTTCTGTGCTGATGTGCTTCAGCAAAGCAGTAATATTTCTAAACCTAAAAGAAGGGGTTATTTTGAGGTTTGCAGTTATGGTAGAGTGAGTATTAATGGTACAATAGGTTCCTTAATAGTCTGTTACATGCTGTAGGCAAGGATTGTGCTGTTTGAGATGAACATAGCACAAACTGCTGTTTGAATCTCCCCCCAGAAAAAGTCTCAGAATACCTGCATGAAGTTGTTATGTCAAAGCCAGATTAATTAATTAATTCTATACCTTGTCTGCAACGTGTTGTCCTTTTGAGTTACAGATGGAAGACTTGAGTTGCAAAACTGCAGGAACCCTAGACTTCCACAAAGAAATTTTGCAGCCAAATATAGCTGTCCAATTCCAGAGCAGGTTGGCAACTCTCTGATGTTATTTATGGGTTTTGGAGAATATTCTTTCCCAAAGGCACTTCTCTAGCTGGAGGTTGGAACAAGTTTTAGTTGACTAATAGAAGTTTTGCATCGCTTTATGCTCCTCATAGAGCCTTGTTAACAGATATAGGTCCTGTCCTAAGCACAGTGTGGTTTGTGATGAGTTGTAGCAGTTAACTATATATCATTTGTGCAAGTAGGGTGGTATATTTTTTCTGGAAGCACCATTTAGTATTTCTTATATTGCTGATTTGTGCTTGAACAAAGAGTTTTCTTTACTCAGAACCACTATGTGTGGTAGTCATTTTCTAAATTCAGTTTGCATTCTACCTCCTAAACCCAAGGCTGACTCAGCTCTACCTCTGCAGCCTCTAGCTTGCACGTATCTGTCACCCAGAGCTAGTAGGAAATTATATGATCTGCCATTTAAATCTCCAATCAAGTGTTTTAATTAAAAGAGCTGCATAGCGCTACCATTCACAGGCTAAATCAATTTTATGCATTCATTTGTGGAGTTTGAGAGAATAGTGAGAATATTCAAAGACTTTCTCACTTCTGTGAACTCATTCTCCAGGTACTGGCAGGATCTCAGCACATCCATTTGCTGACATTGCTGCTCCCAGTGACTTTAATGGTACCAGACACATTCCTCCTGACTTCTGTTTGCCTCTTTTTATCAAGAGTTTAACACTGCCCTTTTAGGGCATGTTTTTGCAATCATAAATATGCTCTTTCCATTTACATAGCTGTGCTTTTGCAAGTGGTAATGGGCAGAGATGTTTACCTGAAACATTTCTTACAGAACAAACAGTAGCAACCAAAGGTAAGGATGAGCTTCTCTGTGCTTCATTAGCACAGATGGACTGGGAAAAGGGCACTAAAAGCCCTGGAACCAAGCACATAAAATGGGATTCTTGGAAGAAATGAAAGCTGCCACCTACATAATGCGTTTAAGAATGGGAGAGGTGTTCTAGGGAATGCTGCAGCCTTGCAGCATTCATTCAAAGTGGTACTGTTGTCACAGGCAACAGGTAACAGTTCTCATCTGGAATATATCTACACGGTAAATTAACCATGACCACTGTAAGTGCCAGCATACCTGCAATAGTGTAATCTGCCGTTCCTACGTTGACTAGTACTCATCTGAAAGCAGCCACCTCCAAAGCCTTTCTCTGCTGAAACTGCTTGGGTTTTTGAGTCTCCAGCAAAATACAAATATGATTCTAGCAGTTAACCAATCTCCCTTCTTCCCTGCCACCCAGCAGCCACACAAATCCACTCAGGAAAGAACAAGATCTGGTGGCTTTTTCAGCATCCTCTAAATTCGTTAGCTCACAGAGGGGTTGTGAAGATTAATTAATACTCACCAGGACCTATGTAAATATTAAATATGAGAAGTATATTAACTTACACAGCACTTTAAATGCTATATAAATTTAACCTCGAATGAAAGCCCCTATCCAAAGATTTATAAAGAGCTTGTACACTTTGGCCTGGGGAGAAAGAAAAATACCTCCTTTTTAAAGGAAAGGGAAAAGCTTACCTCGGAATGTCTTGTTATTTACTAATGTATTCATATTGCACAATAAAATATTTACATTAAAATGTATTTGTCTTCACAAAGAACTTGTTAATTCCATTTCCAGCTGGGTTTTGCCAAGTTGAAAAGAGAATTATATATGCCAGTGGACTACAGTAAAAGAGATTTAAGTGTTTCCAAATACTGTAAAAAAGAGACTATAATAAGTGACTAGTGGACCAGTCAGCTTTTTTAATTAAAGCTGGACTGCTTATTGATCTATTGTACAGATTTACCCCCATCTGCAACATTTCAGCAATATTCCCTTCAACCATTTCAGAAAGTAGTGCTTGTAAGGGACACTAAAGAATAAGGAAATTGCACCAAGATATTTTTTGTTTTCCTAGCCTGTGTTAAGCACTTTTTTAATGCAAAAAAATACATTGTGAAAGCCAAAGAAAATACTAAAATGAGACTAATGTCTTGTACCCATCTGCAAGGGCCACTCCCAGTAGCTGTGCTGGGTAGCTTGGAGGTGGTGATGGGGGTTGGAATGAGATGATCTTTGAGGTCCCTTCCAACCCAAACCATTCTGTGATTGATGATGATGTGTTGTGGGGATAAGAGCCCATTGTTTAATTAAAGTTTACAGAGCTTTGTGTTGGCAGGGTAGGGGGCTGGCTTTTCTTCCAGGTAGCACCCAGTGAGCGCCTGCTCTTGGTGCTGGTGGCAGGATGAAGCAACCAAGGATTGTTGTTTAATTGATGTATTTTATGTTAAAAAAAATAAATAAGGAAAAGCACAAAGTCTTGGGTTTTATTGCAAAATGAGAAGGGCTTGGAGCTTGCTGGCAGCTCCATGGGTCAAGGGTTTCAATGAATAAGGGATAGGTGGAGAGGTGGTTTTCCTTTTAGAGTAGAAAACCTCATTTTTTTGTTATTTTTAGATGAGGAAACTGCCTCATTTTCCCTTTATGACCCCAACACGCTCCCTCCTCATCCCAGTGGCAGGGAAAAGCAATGAGGCCAGAGGGCTTCAAGTCCATCCACACCCCGTGGCCTTTTCGGCTGCCAGAGCTGGCTAATTTCTATAGCAGTGTAAAAAGGGTGAAAAGTCCCCCTGAGGTGTTTCCCCGGCCCGTATTTCCCCTCAGGGCCGCCCCAACCCTCAGCCCCGGCCGCCATTTCCCGGAGGAGGGAACCTCACCCCTCGTGGGCGGGGCAACCTGCCCCGTGCCGCTTCCTATTGGCTGGTAGCGGGGAAAGGGGCGTGGCTCACTCGCGCCGCTGTCCGTACTCACCCGGGGGCAGGGGCGGCCTTCCTCTGCGGCGCGGCGATTGGCCGCCAGGCGGGGGCCGAGTGACGTCACTCCCCTGCGTCCTTGCGATAGGGCAGGGCGGCGGGTGGGGCGGGGCCTCGCGAGGCGGCTCCCGCCGCGCCGCCGGGGGGGCGCTGAGGCCGCAGTTGGGCTTGGGCGGCGGCGGCGGAGGAGGATGGTGGCTGCCATGGGCTCCGCGCTGCGCTTTCCCCTCCTGCTCCTCCTGGGGCTCGCCGGCCCCGCGGCTACGCTCGCCGGCTACATCGAGGTGTGTTGGGGCTGGGGGCGGCCGGGCTGCGGGTGCGCGGGCGGCCGCTGCGGGCTCGGCGCTGCCCTTTGCCTCAGGGCTGAGGCGGCGGGTGCGGCCCCGCTCCCAGCGCGCTCCCCCGGGGGTCCGCGAGGGCGGAGGGGGTCGGGCATTGTCTGGCGGCGGCTGAAGGTGGAAGAGAGGCCGCGGTGGGACCTCCTCGCCATCTTACCGAGGTGTTCCCCGCCCCGCCGGTGAATTAGCGCGGTCTGGGGGGGTTGCGTTATCGCCCGCCGGCGACCTGCAGCCGGTGCTGGGCTGCCCTGGTGAGCGGGCGATAAGAGGCGTGTGCAGGGTGTCCCTGCTCGCAGGGGGACCGGGGTATTGACCAGACCTTGTGGCTTCGGGCTTTCCCCTGTCCCCGAGCAGATGCTCTTACCTGGCCGCAGATCGCACGGTTTGGCAGCCTCGTCCCCTGGCGTGCCTGGAGGCTTGGGGGGTTTTGGAGAAGTGACCTCTACATTCTTGGCAGGGCAGCAAGAGCTGTGAGCTTCAGATTGGTCTAGAAGCTTAGGAGAGTGTTAGAGGGCCATTTCTTAGAGAAAAGCCTGGTTTCAAACGGAATGAAAAAGCCTGGTTTCAACCATTTGGTTGATAAATCCCAAATAAATCTTAAGGTTTGAATTGTTGCCGTATCTTCCGGAGGGATGCTCCAGCCAAGTGTGCATTGCATAGAGAAACTGCTTAGATGCCTCAGTTCATATATGTGTGTATACATGCATAAACACACATGTATATGAGAATATATTACATTTTTATCTTTATATATGAAAGTAATTGGAGAGGGGAAATTCTAGCTGTCCCTAAAAATAAAAACTTTATGTAATCTATCTGAACAAAATGGATAGGAAAAAACCCCCTTGTTGATGAACTTCATGCTATAATCTATCAGAGTGAAACAGCAAAATAAAGAGCAAAGTGCATGCTGAGCTTCGAACACGGCACGGAAATAAAAGTTTAATAATCTCTGCCTGAATGTTGTTTGGAAATGCAGAATGGCTCCCTCCGTCTTGTGGAGGCTCTGGGTTGTTTAGAGATGGAGGAAGGGCAGGCTTGTGGCTGCTTGTGCATGGCTGGATTGGATGGTTTATAGGGAAATTTAAGAAGCTTGGTTAAGCAGAACGTCTACCTCAGTGTGGCGCAGAAATGTGGGGGTGGTGATTACTAACTGGCACTGAGTGTGGTGCTTTAATATTCCTAATACGTGTTGTGTTAAATGAGTCTAATCAATGACTTTTGCTTCTTTGGCCGCTATGGAGGAATAGCATCCCACCTACTTTGCACCAGCCCTGCTGTTAAATTCCTATAAATCAATGGGAAGTGGTGATAATTGTCTTTGGAGACACTTGTGCGGAGGTTATCTTGGAGAAGAGATAACTTAAGGCTGTGTAGGGCTGCTCTGAGGGTGTCTGGCGGGTGCCATGGTCAGGTTTCATGGCATTGCCGTGGTGGTCCGGGCTGTCCCGGCGGTGGCCCTGTTACATCTGATCTCTTGCACCTGTTTGGAAACTCCTCCAGCTGTAGGTCACTTCCTCTGTCACATCTGAAGCACGTTGGGCTGCTATGCACATCCCTTCTGGAAGCTGCTGCTTATGGACATGTGCTGGAAGACAAATCGAGCTGTAATTTTATTCCCAAGCCTTGTGTCCGTCTGATCCCAGGATGAGCCAGTCACAGGGTGGGCGAAGGGTTTGACACAGCGATGTCACACCTCAGCACCCCGGGAGGGGATGGCAGCTCCGCAGGAGGGGGGTGTCGACCTCTTTGAAAAGGATTAAAACAAAACCGTAGGTGCCTCGTTCTTTTTTCAGAGGATCAGGATGGGGTTGGTTGGCTGTGGGTTCCCCCCAAACCTGCAGCACTCTGGTCTTCACCGACACGAATCGGGTCTAGGTGCAGCAGCCTGTCCTCGGTGCCTCTTCCATCTGTTCTGCCGTTCCTGCGGCAGGATTTGCATCCTCTGAAGACACGACAGTCACCTCAGGCTGCTGACACATGATGTCAGCTGTGACATTTTAATTCTTATTTCTGCTGCGTCCTCTCCCGTGGTGTTTTCGAGGGGGGCGGGACAGGACTGGAGCTCTTGAGTCTTTATTGCTGCTAGATTTTCTCAGGATCAGTATCTCGATGCAGAGCTTAGGAGGTGAAATGGTTACTGTTCCTTAGACCGTGGTGGTTACTGGATTCTATCAGGTATTCTGATGAAAAATATGCGAGAGGCTGATTTTTTCCTCAATAATCAAATGACGTTTGAAAGCGTCCTGGAGTTAAGGAAAATGCGTAGCAATGGGTGCAATTATTAGTTGAGTTGGATTGGCAACGTCCCATTAGGTGGATTTGCTTTTGCTTGATTATCTTAGCTCCCTGTCCCTAGAACACCCACTAATCTTCTTATTGACTACGATTTGGTTTTCTTCCTTTCTTGCATAGAGGGAGTGGCAGATTTTTTTATTTTTAATTATTAGTATGTGAGCCTTTGAATAGGGCGTTCCCAAGGGCTTGTTGTCAGTCTCCCTTTTGGATCATCATGTGTTGAAGGCAGATAACCTTTACAGCCTCTCTTCCAGATGAATTTGAATGGAAGAGCATGGAGAAATCATTGATGCCCAGCAATTAATGTTCTTACCATAGCCATACGTGTCCTAGGGTTGTTTCTGAATTCAGGGGCTGCTGTGTTTTGCTTGTGAAGTCCCTGAGAACTTCAAATAAGATGCTGATGCCAACTGGAAAAAGAAAATAAATCTATTCTAATTTGATCCGTATTCCAATGATAAACTACTTCTGCTGGGCCCTCAAGGCCTTTAAAGATGCGAAGTTTCTTTTTTATCACTTGACCTTTTTGTGCAATCAAATCTGAGGCGATGCAGACTCCACACTGCTTTTTTTAATCACATTAGGTTTTAGTGGTCTTTTTTCCAAAGTTATCTCGAGTGCTTACATCTGTTACCTGTCTCCTCACCCCAAATTGTGGTTATTTGGAACAAAAAACCCAACAGTGTGTTTTACAGCAGAATCGTGCCTTTCCTGTTGTTGTTTTTGTATTGGATGCTTAAATTCTCCCCGACAAATATATCAGTCTTGTGCCATTTCTGTAGACCTTGGGGACTTGTAATTGCCTGCTGCATTGAACAAAGAACTCCACCTAGGGGAAATTTCCACTTCTGTGTTGAAACCCGGAGTAGAAACAGCTCAGTAAAATTCCAGGCTTGAGCGTGTGGCCTTCATTTTGCTTTCAGTTCCTAAAACTGCCCTTCTTAGTGTTAGGAAATACACTTTTGTATGAAAGTGATGATGTGCAATGCCTCTCCTAAGCCTCGACAAAAGCTGCTCTGAAGCAGAGCTACGTGTAAGGAAATAAAGCAAATCAGACGGACATCTGATACTGCAGAGAGGCTCTGGAATTTCTGCTGCGTTGTAGAATGCCTCATGAAGGTAAGCTCTGCTCTTTGGAGAAGGCCTTCAGCTCTCCTTGTTTCCCATGTCAAATATTTATGACCTCTCCTAAATGTTATTGAGGTACTAAAACCTCTACCAGGGATTAAATTATTTTTTGTTAGTGCGTTGTATCGCCGGAGAGTTATTCAGAACCTGTTTTGTAGGTGGGTTTAGCTGGATGTGAGCTTTATTAGCACATTCTGCTCCTCCTTCAGCACCTTATAGTGCAAGGAAGGATTGATGTTGCTTGTAAAAATTCTTTCTTTGCTGTTTTCCTATTTGTGTGTCTTCTGGAGGCATATGGACTCAAATCTTGTAACCCTAAGTTGTTTTGACTGCAGCATCTGCTTCTGCAAATGTACTGAAACCATAACCTTCAGTTCAGAATACAAGAGAAATACACCGTCCCCAACTCCTTCTTTCTTGTTAGAGTAACCAAGGCTTTACTTCTCTTTTTCTACACTTCAGCATTTCAGACTTTTCTTGCTAACTAATTGGGTTTTCCAAACTGACACAATCCTTCGGATGATTCCTCTTCTGTGCAGTAAAACTTAGTGTCATTGATTTTTAGTTCATGCAGTCAGCACCTCTGAAACATGCTGTTAATTTAAGATGGTGCTTGCTCTTAATTGGAGTGCTTCAAATACTTGCAGTGGCCTAGAAACCATTCTGGTAAGGCTTCTAATTCCAAACTGTACTTGGACTTGCAAGATTGCCCCCCCCTTTTTTTTTTTTTCTTGAAAAGTGTTGTCTACACCCATAATGGACATGCTTTGCTTTCCCTACTAGCAGCATGTTGTTTGAGGGCAGATGGTGTATCCTGACGTGGGTTTTGTCTTGCTGTTCACTTTAAATGGAGTCCGTAGGGCACTACGACTATATTAATTTTGTAATTTTCATTTTCATCTTTTTGCTGTAGGTGCCAATAAGTCTCAGGTTTGTGGGAAAAGGGAGAGGAAAGGGATGGACAATGTTGTGCAAAGTCTCAAAGTACGTCTTCCATACAGTAAATATATCTATATATGCTTCCTGGTGTGAATTATAAAGCAGTAAGAAGGAAGATGTGAGCAGAGTGAAAGTTTAAAGTTCCAGCTTGAGATGAACCATCAAAAATACTGATGTTCTGCAAATGGTGTTAAGCTAATCTTGGCTTTATGTGATCAGGTGTCCACCTGATCGGGAGTGCACGGGCTAAGCTGCTTACCAGCACTTCATTTGGAAGTATGACAGTGGGTGGTTTGTATAAAGCTGATGGGGAAATGAATGTGTTCATTTTTGAGAGATTGACCCATATATGTATTAAATTTACTTATAACACGTCATATTTTGTGCTGTCAGCCGTGATCATGTTCTTGTATAAATTTATGCATTGCAGACCCTTATTTTGGTTTATACCTTTAGCAGCATGCTGGTCACTCAGAACTAGTGTGCAGAGACAAATGTTGCAGCTCTCTGTGGCAGTCAGTGTTTTACTCCACTTCCCATTTTCACTGGTGACAATGGCAAGTCAGATCCCATGTGTGTTCTCTGCCTTTCCTAAGGGAGAGAACCGATGGATGAGGCACGGTCCAGAAAGCTTTTGTGTTCAGTTACAGGCAGACTTGGTTCCTGAACATGTATGTATGCATTTCTTCTGATTTAGAGATGAAAACTTGATTTCTCCTGGCCAGCCTGGCACAGTAGTCTGTGAGGACTGCTGTTGTTGTTGGGCTACCACGATGTTGGTGTGCTGGCTGCATGGATGATGGCTTCACTTGAGGTGGTGTTTTTCCCTGCAGATATTTTTTTTAAAGATGACTGTTAAACTTTGCAATAACATCTTTTAGCAATGGTTTGGGGGAAGCCTTAGTTTTGAAGCCTCCTGTCTGGCTACAGAGTTTAAATGACTCTTTGTGGGTGCTTTTCTGGAGGTTCCTCCTGAACCTTGGAAAATTTCACTGGTTATTTCGACTCCTGGAGGATTTCCTGCACAGGGGAGCAGTCGGGCAGGTTGCTGTGCCTAGACAAGCCCTTTGGTTTATGAAGCAGGGCCTGAAGCTGTTGCTCTGTGCAGCGTGTGAGCTTCAGAGTTTACAGAGGAGACGAAATCAATAATTGTTTGGCTGGGATGTCTTTTCTGTGTTTTGAGGCTAACTGAAAATCATTGGGAAAGAATGACTTTGAGTTCAAGTTTTTTCAAGTCACCAAATATCAAGGGCTTAAAAATTGCCAGCATAATTTAGATGCAGCCTGAAAAAACCCCATAAACCATAGCAGGTGAGAGCTAACTCTTCTTTCCCAGTTGTCTGCGTGCAGCTTCATGTGTCTTCTCTCATGGGAGGCACTGAGTCAGCAGCAGTGTTTCAGTTCACCTTGGTTATTTACGGTATGACTAATGCATGGTATCATGCAGAGGTGCAGCGTGGATGATAACAGTGCTTCAGCGCTCCCATTCCCGGCTTTGGCTCAGTGACAGGGATGCATTTAAGTAATTTCATACAATAAGCTCCTCTCTAACAAAATTACAACAGTCAGAAGTGTATTTTGGTTAAGGTCAAGGACACATATACAAGCATACAGGGATGTCTGGGCTATGCTTCCTCCTTACTGTAACAGTAGGCTGATACGTAGTGAAGTTTCCACTAATTATCATCTCCTTACTGATGACTTTGTATTTAAGTAAATAGTGTTTAACCTTTCCAGTTCCCTTACTGAGAAATCATCTTCTGATGATGTTGCAAAGCTGAAACAGCGGTTTGGTAAACTACTTGGTATTTTCCAGGAGTTACCCTATGCTAACTTCCATACTGAGATGCTTAAAGCAAAAGCCAAACATTTGCATTTTTAATCTCTGGGCTTTTCTTGAAAGGCTCTTATGTTATTTTTAGCTCCAGCTCCCTGCCAAAAGCTTTGTCCCTTTTGTTTTGGATTTTGGGTCGATGAATCCCACTAGTTATGATGTCATTGTGTAGTGTGAAGTGACAGCAACAAAAAGACAGATCTTGCTGATAACCATCTGTTCCAATAAACATTAGGCACTCATGTTAGATTCCAAGCGGATTTGGATTGTATATTCACAACAGAAGCTGGTCTCTGCTTAGATGTATGGTAACCTCCAGCATAAAGCCTTTAATCACCAAATTCTCTATCTGGTTTTGGACTTGGCATGACACTTTATCAGGTCTAAGTTAAACAGTAGGAGTATTTTATCAGTGTTTAATCTTTTCCCCTTCATGTTGGGACTAGTAATTTGCCAAAAATGGTCCTAGAGGAATCTGGATGAATTAGTACAGTTCACTAATACTGAGTGCTGGTTGAAATCTTACGCTTGGTAGTCTTACAAAAATTGTGGCCTGAAATAGAGAGAGACAGATTTGCTTTCATCTGCTAAGTATTCCTCTCAAAAGATTAAATGCAAAATGTTGATTCAAACCTGTGGTTTGAGTTCCCAGTGTGAATGTGAGCGTTTGAACGTGAGTCTCTCTCTGCATAATTTATCAAAGCTCTCGCTGAAGAAATTGAATTTGATGTCTGGTTCGTTCTCCGCAGCAAGATCACACACACATTTAGAAACCCTAAAGAACGAAACGGTGTGGGGATCCAAGGGAAGCACGTTAGCCCCTGGAACTGTCTTGGCCAAAGATGAATTCCCAAGTGTAGGGTATGGCAGTGATCATGCACGTACTGAAATGCTGCTGCCTGTCAGGAAAAAGGGAAATTGTTGAGGGTTCGTGGTATTGTGGAAACCAGTTATTGCTCCTGAATGGAGCAGGATGCTCACAGCTCCCATTTGGACTGCTGGAATAAGGTTAAGTGCCTCTAAGTAGTTTGAGTTACAGGGTTTCAAGTAACTGCTTCATTTCCAGAGTCTTTAAGTAGAGCCTCGTAGTCTCAGTACTGGAACCATCAAGCAGTGAAGGTTGGTTTGTTGGTTTTTTGTTTTTTTTTTCTTGGTAGCCAGCAAAAAAAAAAAATGTACATGGTGCTGTGGACTTACCTTGGGAGAGGCCAAGTTAATTCTCAACAGGGGTCATGGAATGAGGTTCAACTGTTCCTGTGCACTTGTGAAGCTTGGGTTTGGGACACAGCATCATGTCACAGCAACAGAGACTCGCTGGAGGCTTTAAAAACAGGGGAAAAAAAGTCTTCGTGCCCCTGTCACTCCTGATAAATGCTGTCTTGTTCAAATTGCATCAATACTTGCTCTGCAACAAAGCTGGGCAGAATGTGGAGATTCTGTTCAGGGCAGCAGCCGCTTTCTCGGAAGCAGTGTGCCACTAACGAAGGCAGGAGATGAATGGCCTGCCAGGGAGCAGGCTCCATGCAATGTAATATTTCGCACTGCTGTGTCCCTGCGTGGTGGACAGCTGGCTTTATGGTCTGAATCACAGCTTCTCATTTCCTTGGGTCCCCCACCTTCTGCCTACGTGCCCATGCTTTTGTTTTTATTGGCCTTTTCATTGTATGCATGCACAAGATATATTTGAGTTTGGAAATAAGAAGTTGCACTGATCACAAGAGCTGAAATCTGTTGCCTGTGTTTGAATCCTTAGTACTGTGTTTTATACATAGTGGTTTAGATAAATTAATCCTTCATTTTAAATGGAGGATTTCAGAGTGTCTTTGTTTCTCAGGTTAATCACAGAATCACAGAATCACAGAATCACAGAATGTTAGGGATTGGAAGGGACCTCAAAAGATCATCTAGTCCAATCCCCCTGCCAGAGCAGGAATACCTAAATAAGGTCACACAGGAACATGTCCAGGCGGGTTTTGAATGTCTCCAGAGAAGGAGACTCCACAACCTCTCTGGGCAGCCTGTTCCAGTGTTCTGTTACCCTCACTGTGAAGAAATTCTTCCTCACATTTATGTGGAACCTCCTATGTTCCAGCTTACACCCATTGCCCCTTGTCCTATCATTGGATGTCACTGAGAAGAGCCTGGCTCCATCCTCATGACACTCACCCTTGACATATTTATAAACATTAATGAGGTAAATGAGACAAAAATAAGAGACAAAGAAATACATACCAACCACCTGATCACCTCCAAGTCCTTTTGCCTTCTCTCCCTGTCCACCAGGTCCTGGGCTCAGCAGTGTCACTAATGAGAGGAGCTGGGTTCCTGATGTGGCAGGGCTGTTACAATGGCAGGAAATCTTTCAAATTTGCTTAAATGTAAAATCCACAGTAGAGACAAAAAGCATTTTGCAGTCAGCACTGAAATTCCTAGGTTTGGATGGATTTCTCACACTCAATTATATTGAGCAAGCTTTTGCAGCTTGCTTCAGATGGGAATTAGCCTGATGGGGAAGAATACTTTCAAAAGTATAACTGTATGGGAGATTTTTCACAGGGCATCTGTAGCATGTTAATGCCTTCTTCCATTGCAGGGCACTGACTAGAATGCATCATTGTCATCCATTTGTAAGAGATGCTGCTGTATTTCAAGAGCATTACTGTTCTGAAACAGCCAGTGTCATAAATTTTAGCTGTGTGTAGGCAAACAGCCTAACTGGTTGCTCCAGAGAAGATTATTATGAAGATACCCACAAAACTTTGGGCTGCAAGCTTCATCTATGCTGTAGGAGAGAAGTGAGAAGCACTGATTTCTAAGACTGTAAATGGCCTTTTTGCTTCAGGCAAAAGCAAAGATGACTTCACTTACCTTGCTGTCCTTGGTTTCAATTGGGCTTTTCGTGTTTCCTGTCACTACCTTTAAAGATTTTTGCAAGAAGTTAAATTGTTACTCCCCGTTCTGTAAGTGGCTGATAGCTTTACTCATACTGTTCTGTTATTTTATTTAGTAGTCTGGGATTATTACATTTATTTTCATCGTATAACTGAGGGCATAACAACCATTTAGCCACAGCTGGCAGCAAATTTAACTAAGATAGGCTTAATGTGCCCAGATGTTTGTAGCTAAACTTTCAGCAGCTGTTCCCCCAGCGTTGCCACTTACATAGTTATTCATTTAACTTTTTTTAAGAGGATGCTACTAACCTGTCTGTAAGCTGCTTCTCAAGCTGTAACAGGGGGCTGGTAGATTTTTATAGCAGCTAGCTTTAAATACTCCAGAGCGAGGAAAGCAGAGATTTTTTGTGTTGTAATATTTGCCTTGGAATGACTTCTGTGCTTTAGAATATCTCTTCAGATACGTCTCTGAGCAGCATCCATCTCCCAGTATGTATCTACATCATATCTAGGGTGATGTTCTTCAGTGATGAAGAGGATTAAAATAGTCATTAAGCTGCAAAACACACCACATGTCATGTAAAGTACAAAGTAAAGATAGAGACAGACTGAGCATGCTGGAGTGGTACAATCTGTTGGAATGCATCAGGATGTGAACATCTTCAACTTGAGCCAGATTTCAAATGCAGAAAGATGAAACTGGGGCTGAGTTTGCATGTGGAAACACTTGGCCTGTTGTTGCCTGCAGACACACTTTCATTTTCTCTGCTGTGTATGAATGGACAGTTGGTCCCCTCTCCAACACCTTGGCTCCTGAGTAAAACTTTAAAATGAGCAGTGTTTGTTAGGATACCTCCTGCAGTGGTGAGAACTAATTTTCAGAACAAATAGCAGCCTCAAAGCAGAGAACTGTTATTATTATTGCCTCTCTGGGCTAATATTCACAGCCCTTTTATTGGCAGGTATAACTATGAAAATACAGATGGCCTCCAGAGGAATTGTGTGACTGGATACTTAGTCCATTTGTCTTCAGTGCCCAGGCTTTAGAATTTCCACACAGCCTTGACACACATTAATTTGTTTTGTGACCAAACCTGTCTTCCTCCTCAAACTGGTATTGCAATCAGATACAAAAAAATTCCCAGTGTAATATTCTTGGACTCTTCGAAATGTTCCTAGCCTCATAACATAAATTCATCTAGTGCTGGTATCCCTGCTGTCTAGGCTGGCTGGGGGTTGTGCAGGGGGAGGTAGCCTCAAAGATAATTAAGATGTAGTCTGGTAGGGAGCTCGTTTGGGCTCTCAGTAATTGATATTTTTTTCTTTTTAAGCTGTCCAAAATAAGGGTATGAGAACAAGACATGTTTGTAGCTGTCTCGTGGTATTGCATCACCAAGCTGTAATTTCAGCATGGCTTTTTTGGGTGCTGATCTGTTATGATGTGAGACATCTGAATGTATTCCATAGAGCTAATCCACAGCAGTGGATTCTGGTAAGGTTAATATTTGCAGCTGAGATGTGTACACAGCCATGTTTCTGAACTAAAACCCCCCCTTGGTGGGCCATGTCTGAAGTCAACTAGTGAAAAACAAAACCACCGCTCCCCGGGGTTAGAACTTTGTGCAACGTTTTCATCCTTTGACTTTGAGAAAGCTCTATTGAAACTACTCAGCCTATGGCTAGGAAAATGGTGAGTGGCCTATTGCATCAATACACAAATCAATCTGCCCTCTGATCTCTGTCCTGGTGCTGGGATTTATGTGTGAAGTCAGCGTTTCCATTGCTGTCCATATCTGCTTGTAGGGTCAAGGAAAGGAAAACTTGTTTGCGATGGTTGACCATTTATTTCTTTCTCACTCAAGTATGCATCATGTGGGACAAGAGCACCTGAGCAGGCAAAAAAGCTTCTACCAGAAAAAGTAGATAATCCCCTTCTTCTGATAGGCTTTTCCAAACCAGAAAATAAAGAATTGTTTGGAATCCATGTGTTGGAAATAACACATCTTGAAGTTTTTCTTTACTGTTTCTCCAACTGAAGAATAGAAGTTTTGAGGCTTTCTGTCTCCTACCTTGAAAATTTCCACAAAGCACTTAAGGAAGCCTCAAGGAAATATCAGTGCACACAGAGTTCATTCTTCTCACTGTAACATGCAAGAGATTGCTAGCAAGCTGAAATCTCATTTTATCAAAGATAAAAATTAATTTCTCCCATTTTGTTTTATTTCCATGCAATGCTACAGTCTGACACAGCTCAATAGACTGAAGAGCTATAAAGCTCCCCATATGAAAATGAGATGTGTTTGTGTACCATGCAAAGCCAGTTGAACGTTATGCAATGATAGCCCTGAAATATTTGAGGTTCTAGGCTGGCTTCTGTTAAACTAGTTCAGCAAAATTAGTAAAGGGGATCTCAACCTAGCCAGCTGTAGTCTGCGCTATAAATTACCACTTAATTTTCTAAGAGCATTAAGCAGTTATTGTAAATAGAGGTCTGTTCTTTCCCTTAAAGGAACTGTTTAATACATCTGTTAAGAGTTTCAGGATGGCAGCCTAGCTATTGTCTGACGCTGTGACTATTCAACCCCCGCTGAGAAATTAATGCTTTAGACATAAAATGCTACTAAATTAGTCAGGATTGCTTTTAAAGAATAAAAAATTGAAATCCATTAAGCCATTTCTGAGGTCCTCCACTTCGTATGACCCTGCTGGTGACAAAACCTTAGGGGTACTTCCACAGGCTCTTTGTCATTTGACCTCTCCCTTGTGTCAGACTGCTAAATGGAGGTGTCTGATAGGAGTCCACCTTTTATCCTCTGCTTTGGAAGAGGGAAGTCAGTTGTGAGATTGGAGCTTAAATTCTGCTAAATAGTACTGGGAGCCTTCTGAGAGATGTTTGGCTGTTGGGTGACGAGCTTCAAGATCAACAAGTAAAGCTTTCTGTGTACCTCCGAGCCATCTTCCCACACTTCAGCCTCTTTGCTACGTCAGAAATACTACTTAAGGAAGAAGTGCTTGGCATTCTTTATCCTGCTCTGGTTTGCTTGCTCACTCACCTCCAGGTTGCCAGCATGAGTGGAAGGAAACTGGCAGCCTTACATCAGTTTTATTGCTGTTTACTGGGATAAAAAATAGCTGCAGTCAGGAAAACGGAAGACCATTTTTATTTTTTTTTAGTGAGAATTTGAGATGGTTTTGCTAAGTTAATTCTCTTGCATTTATTTTTTAGCTATGAGTGGTAGGAGCTTTTCCTACTCAGCAGCTAACTGCAAACGAAACTTTGTTGAAGTTTTCTATTTAAGAAAAAAAAAATAATTTACTGTAGCTGAATAAACTTAGAATATCAGAATGGGAATCTTTAAACAGCAAACACACTGATATTTTTTTTTTAATAAAGCAGCGATTTCTGTGCCCCAAGGCATTAAAGGTTCTTAAAAGATTTTGTTTTGGACATGAGCAGGGTTGGAAGGTGCTGCCTGAGAGATGCTTCATAACAAGCCATGAGCTGTTCTCAGAATAAATAACAGGAGGAGGTGGGTGGGAGGGTGGGTGGAGAGATGGTTTTGGTTTAAAAATCCTAATTTGCATTATTTCCTAAATATATTTAATAAGAGCTAGAGTTGTTACCCTTTCTCGGTAATATCTCCTAACTGCCGACAGTTTTCATAGACCTGTAATTTATAGAAGTAACCTGTGTTTTTGACAGAACTTTAAGGAGTTTTAATATAAACATATCCTCAGTTTGAACATTTGAACATTGAAAACAGCAAGGCTGTTCCATCATTTTTTGGGAAGATGTTAAATTTGGTTTGGTTCAGCATGTAGTTGGCAAAGCTCCTGGAGCAGCAGCAAAGATGAAAGCAGCCCTGTATGTTCACTGTGGGTTTCCTATTTTCAAATGATGGTCATCGGCATGGTTTGGACAGCCATGACTTAAAACCCTCATGGTTTCCTCTTCCAGATTTGAAGTTTCATCTGGAGTTTTTGTGTGTAGCCTAATTGCAGGACTTTAAGATACCAAATGAGTATTTTATCATGTTCCAAAACAGTTGCAGTCTGTGCACATAAACAGCTGATTTGTGATACTGAACATCTATAAGGGGCTGCTTGAGCTCACAAATGGTTAAAACCAAAAGCAAGCTGCATTGCAAACTGCATTCCCACTTGTTATCTTTACTTTATCTTGCCTTTTTTTTTTTTTTAAATCCCAGGTGCTTTTCCTTGCCACTTCAAATTCCTGATGCTCTGTTAAAATGTGCCCTGCAGTTTCCTGCTTGCTTTGTGTTAGATATAAACAGGCTGCACAGATTGTGTTTTTCTCAAGTCGTTGGAGTGGTTAGATGCATGGTGAGACTGAGTAACCACAGAGGTTCCTACAGTGGTCTCTCCATTGCAGGCTTTTTTGGTGAAGCTTCCAGTGAGCTTCACAGGATCTCTAAATATACAGATGCTGGTTTGGGGGAGATTTTTTCGTGTTGTTGTGTTTTGTTCCCCTCTGGAATGCTAAATCACTTTGAATTGTAAACGTTTGGGTTTCCCCTGCCTGATATTAATAAATTTATTCTCTCGATCTTCTTTCTGTCAGCTTTCCTAGTGGGCAAGTTGTGTTTGTGAGTTGTGTGATGAGTTTTAGTCCAGAAGTTATTTTTGCTTCAAACAAATTGTTTTCAAGCGATGAAAGATTTTGTAAATGTACTTTTCTGTGTATTATGGAATCTGTCTCCTGGTAACCACAGTGATTTTGTTCACTAACTCTTATGTAGATCAAGTGCCTTAAGGTGGAAAGGACTTGGTATTGAAGCATGTGGAGAAGCTTCTTACAAAATAACATATCTCAATATGAGTGACACAGTGAAGGCTTTTTGCTATGAGCAGCGATAGTTCATATTAACAGCTCAATAATGACAGATCTGAGAGTCCAATGTTTTTCCTAAGCAGAGTGAAACACTATTAAATCATAGCTGCTTTTCCTACGTGGTGTTTTGGATCTCAAGTTGTTCAGGAAAGCAAAACCATGGAATCGTAGAATGGTTTGGGTTGGAAGGGACCTCAGAGCTCATCTCGTTCCAACCCCCCTGCCATGGGCAGGGACATGTCCCACCAGACCTGGTTGCTCCAAGCCCCATCCAGCCTGGCCTTGAATTGCCCCATGGCCTTTTTTTTTTTTCAGTAGATTTTTAGTGGACATGAAAACATGAACTTGCACTGAAGTTCTCACTTGCTGGCTAGCTAACAAGACATCTTGAGTCTCTGTGGTTCAGATGCCCAAATAATTCATGTGAGAAAGCAGTAATTAGTCTTGCTGTGCAAACCAGAATGATGACACAGATTGGAGTGATGAAGGGTTGAGGATTAAACCGGACTGAGCCTGCTGACGGGTGACCTTAGGCAAGTCACTTGACTTTGTGCCTTTGTTTAGTCCAGTAATAACTAGGTCTAGCCTCTGTGTGCTGTAGTATGACTTAGTTCTGGGTACAGTAACATTTATTCAGGGAATGTTCCAACTGAGTTGTTCTGAACTTTGCCTCTCCCTGGGGGCAGAAAAAAGGATGCTAAAGGCAACCATGTTACACAAGCAGCTTCAGTAAGCCACATTAGCTACATACCTGTACTGCCTGCAGTGCTGCATTCCCTACCTGAATATGGCAGTTCCTGAGTGCAAACATCTGACAGGCAGATTATCTACCCAATGACTCATATATGCTTGGTTTATGGAGCATGATAAACTAGAGGAGGAGGGGGAAATAATCTACCTCATTAGTACAAATTCCAAGGACAAAAAGGCAGCCCATGGGACACAGGTACTTGGAAATCTCCCCTTTTCTCTGCAGAAAGGAAGGTGCAAAAGCAGTAAGGAATGCTTCAGGCATCAGTAGTGGGTTTGCTCTTTGTAATGCCATGGTTGCTGTCGGTACATATGATAGTACATAGATTATTGTCACTCAGCTTCCGAGCGTTGGAGGCTGCACGTTAGCCATAAACAGCGCTGATCTAAATATAAACTGCACCCGAGCTAGTGCTGCAGTTCCTGCATTGGGTTCCAGTTCTCTGCTAGTCCACAGTCCTCTACCACAAAAGTCAATAAAGGACGAACAGATGAGAACTCCACCCCTTCCAGCAAGTTAAAGTAAGCCAAAGACTGCTTTACTGAGATTTCTGCCATTTAAATTCAAAAGCAAACACAGGCTGGTATTATCAGCTCACACCAGATCTGCCTGCAGACAATAATTCTTCCTGTCTTGGACCTCTGCCCATGTGCATTATTGTAATTATCAGCAATTTAAAAAAAAATAAAGCAATAAAGCTAGGATGAGCTGCTAGTCTGTAGATTTACTGCCTGCTGTGTCAGGCATTCATTAGCCTTCCTGGGTTCAAGCCACCTATCTGCTGAATAAAAGCAGGAAGAGAAGCTAAGGAAAACAAAGCGTGAAACAGTTTGAAGCACAAACCGAAAACTCTGCTCATGTTCACAAGTTGTAAATCCAAAACCACGGGAATTTGGAGTAGTCTGTTCAGAAGTTCTTGTGTGTAAAGTCCCTTCTGCCAGCTTCCCTCACTTTTTAATTGAGGAGTTGGTTTCCTCAATTGGGCTTGCCATGAAGCAGTAATTCACAGGTGAGATTGAACCTGGGAAAGCTCAGCTCTGCAGTGCCAGCCCAGCTATTCTCCTTCCTAAACCATCAGCCAAACGCTTCATATCACGTGGCAGTGGTAGTTTGTGATTGTGACATCTCTTCTTATTTTTTTAAATATTTTTATTTGGCTATTACACTGACATAAGGAAGAGTTGCAGTGGTGACACCCCTGTGTTGTGCTCCGGGTAGAATACTACATGCATATTTTTAAAAAAAAAAAGAAAATCCAGGGAAGCTTCTTCCTTTTTGTCTTCTTTAATTAAGTAAAGGTGGCAAGCATAATTTATCTCGATAGAGACTGTGCTGAACAGCATGTTCTGAAGTGGCTCAGGTTGTGGTTCATGTGCATTCTGATTTAATAAGCAGTGTTACTTTCGAGGGGCTTTGCTTAATTAAAAACAAACAGCGTAAGTAATCTTTCCAAGTACTGCCTGGCGTTATTTGTCAGTCTAGCAGCAAATAGTTATGGAATACTTCTGACTCTCCTGCTCCCACCTGCAGACAGTCCTGCAAAAGGCTGTGCATTTCTTTTCAGGCAGTCCATGCCCTCAGAAGCTATTAATGTGTGTTCTCGGGCTACCAAGTCAGTGCAATTCACCATCAGAGCTCTTTTTCAGCAGCTTATAATTTCTAGGGGCTGGAGTTTCAGTTTTAAAGCAATTTAATCTTCCCTGGTTTTGTCTGGCTGGGGTTGCTCGTGTGTTGCTGCAGAGGAAGCCTGATGGAAAGCATGGGCAGTATGGGTTTTCCTAGCAGGCTCTGGCTCTGCTTCTCAAGCCTTGCAGCCCTTCTGCCCTGTAATCTGATCAGATGGGCAAGGTTACTGTGATGTTTGACCTCACAGAAAATTGAAAATGTAGTTAAATTTGATGTTTTTGCGGATACCTTTGTGCTATTAAAGAAAGCTCTCAGGAACTCATTTCTCTGCAATGTAATGATCAACTTCTCGAGAAGAGGCTGGTAGTAAAAAAGACAGGACACTTGGGCAGAAACACTCCCATCAGAGAACAAGAAGATTTAGAGGTTTGAATTCCAGTGTTTTGGGACCATAAATCAGGCACTGCATGACGGGATGAAGAATTTAACTGACATTAACTGGCCAAAGATTTATGTGTTTATGGAATCAAATACTACTTTGGTCTGGGAAAGCAAACTGGATTACAGAATTATACCAAAAGGCAGAGTGGAATTTATCACAAAACATCTTGTAAATGCAAGTGCCAGTGAGGAAGGTGAAGGTTTATGTAATAGCCTATTCCCAGATAACATTCATCTTGCTTTCATGTTATGGGTATGTATTAATAGGGTAATAGCTACTAAAATCATGTTCGCCGAGGATGTACACAGCTGGGTGGACTCTCTTCCATTACGTGTGTGTTGCTCCTCCTGAGCTGTCAATCTGCTTATTTAAGAGATTGAATAGCTGTTCCCCAGCACTAAAAGAGGAGGCTGTTTCCATTTACGGCTGGGAAATTCCCAAAGAAAAATGTGCTGTCAGTTTGTTCATCCCTCTGCAATGTGAAATGGGCGAATTCTCTGAAGTACTGAAGAGCTTAACTAAGGACATGGCTTTATCCCAAGCTTTGTGCTGGCTTACACGGTCCCCAACCCTCCTTTTGCAGAGTGATGCTTGAATGTGCTCTAGCTAACCTCAGGCATCGTCAGCCTGAGTGATCTGCTTTTATTTTTGGTACACTGAAGGCAGTTGTGGGGTACAACAGAAAATAACTTTGTCCCAGAAACCTCTTGTAGGTGACTTCACTACTTAAAGTACCAGTATTAAGGGTGTGGCCTCCACTGGTACAGATGGAGTTCGCTGTGCTCTCTTCTCTCATTACAGGTAGAATGAGATTAAAATGCTAAATTAAATAACTGATGTGATTGGTGGCTGGAGTGAATTGTCAGTGGTGAGAAATAGAAGCACATTACTCAGAAATCTCATGGGGTTAAAGATTCAACTTGTGTATATCAAAGTTCATTAACTTACTCAACAGCACAATTCAAGAAGAGATTTCTTCCATTTGATGAGAAGTGAGGAAATCAAGCAAGTAATTAGTCTCGTTTGTTCAGCTGCGAATTGGGGCTTAGCATATTCTGGTAGCTAGGGCAACAGCACTACTGATATGCAAACTATTTGAGCAATCCATGGAGGAGGAATGATACCTTTGCCACAGCTCGAGGTGTCAGGCCAGAGAGACAGCAAAAATAAACAGGAGCTCGCATCAGTATGTAAATGGGGGTGGGCATGACTTCAGGAGGTTGGTATGTGTTTGCACAGGAGTTTTGCTCATGCAAGAGCTGTTAGGAATGGATGTAATGGATGTTTCTGCCTCTCAGGATGGAGCCTGCACCTCTCCTGCTTATGCAGTTTACCTTATTTTGCTGCATACTTAAGTTTGCTTTGAAGAAAACAGATTTCAAGCATAGGCGATGCTAATGATCTCCAGGCTGTTCATAACACGTACATTTTACTCTCTTTTGATGCCCTGGATTCTTACAGGGGTTAATGCTTTCTGCATACTTGATCTTGCATTTCTTTTTGTTCTCGAATCTTGGAAGTAGTTGTAGTGTTGTCATAAAACAAACTCGTGTTGTGGATTGTTTCCTTTAACGTGTCAAGTCTTGTGCTCTCTGGAAGGGGATTGTTGGTACCAAAGTGGTGGTTGTTTGCAGAGAGATAAAAAGGCCCTCTTACAAAGTTTGTGTGTGTTTGTAGAGGTATGAAGGATCATTCCAGGTTTGCCTTTTTCTTCTGATGGGGCAGGGAGGAAGGCAGTGGAAGAGCCTGGGCTTTGCTGAGTGGGATCAGTCAGCACTTGTTAGAAGCACATGTTTATTAAACAATTGATTCTGAAAGAACAAAGTTATTGCACCCTGTTACCTAGCCTCGGTGTATTCATCAGAAGTCCTCCTGTACCTGAAGTGTAGCTGCCTTCTCTCCTTTGGGACAGAGTACAGCAGATGCACCACGTACACTGAACTTGAAAGTATATATGGACTTGGAAGCATTTTGTTGCTGGGACATCAGTGCTGGTACCTGCTATATATGGTGCAGTCTTTCATCACTTTGTGATCTCTGCTAAAACTTGCTCTTGTGAACATCTTGTAGGTGAAAGGATTGGAGTAAATAGAAGCCACTTGTGTAAGACTTTTTCTCTTCAATGATGTGCAGTTGAATGGTTCCTAAAACTCAAGTTTTAAGCTCTTAACTGAAGTTAAGATGCACTTTTATGCTTTTGTGTCTCAAGTTGGTCTTATCCCCCAAGCACTAGCCCTGTGTTCAGCACTAAACAATCCTTGACTCTGAGTGTTGAAATGTCTTATCTCCAGGCAGTGATTTAGTGTGTAAACGGGGAGGGGGAGTGCTGAGGTAATTATAATGGAGTTAATTTTTTCCTGAGATCTAGCAACTAGGAGCTGCACACAGGGGCTGTCCAGTTGAATTCTTCTCTTTGCTACATTATTTGCTCTAAGCATGCACATGTTGATGTAAGTTGATGATCTGCAGGCGATAGGGAATGAACAGTAATGGTTTTTAGCAGTTTTTAGAGTGTGAAAAGTTAAATGTGAAGGCAGGGCTGCTGGCCTGGGGTAGGTGGAAAAAAGAAGCTACAGCTCTGTGTATTGCTGCTTCTAATCTGCCTTGTCTGGAGTAGTTGAAATGGATTTAATTCCCCTAAACACCTTAAAGAGCTTTTGATTTCAGAGTTCATCTGGTTTTTGCCTCATACTACTTCTCTTCTGTTGTTTTTGTCTTTTACAACAGCTCGTAGTTATTCAGCTCCCAGCATCCACTCAGTCTTTTCAGAAAAACCCCAACTCTGCAATTTAATTTAATCCCCTTTTTTCTTCTTTTGGTCAGCCAGCAAGATTTCAGAAAGGGAACCTGACCTTGTTTTCATTGATCAGTCTGCAGATTGACCCTAGTGTGGGTCTGGGTTGTCGGGTTTTTGTCTGCTGGTGCAGGGTGGGAAGTGCACAGAATACGCATCGGAAACCAGGCAGTACAAATAGCCATAGGAGTGCACTGAATGAGAGACAACAGGCTTTGAGGAGCTGGTTGCAGCAGCTGTGTGTTTCTGATTCAGCAAAAGTCATCTTTATTTGTATGTTTGGGCAAGTAGCTTAGGCAGTTCTACCCCAAATATTGAAAGATTTTGGGAGAAACTGTGGCTTCAAACTCTGAGTAGGCTTCATGCAGTTGGAAGTAGTTATTTTAGTGGTAGTAGCAATATCTGCTTTACTGTGTAACCTCACAGAGGTGTTTCTGCCAAAAGTTAGTAGTATTAGTTATTTAGCTTCAAATATCAGTTGTAAGTTTTTCAGATGTCTGTTTTAGCCTTTGTGTGTGCACCCTTTAAGTGTGAATCACTCGAGGTTTTGGTAAATTGTTGTCACAATAAAAGCAGAGTTTGGAAAAGCAAGCAACTTGCTGGTGAAATTTTGGGGTGGGCTCCCCAGCTTTAAGGAATCTGGTTGTGAATTGAGTTGGTAAGACTGCACTGCTGTCTGGATTAAACCAGAGCTCTCTGAGGAGATGCCAGAGGGTTTCTGGTTCTTTGAGTTGTTCTGCTTTTGATCAGATAAAGCCATCAACACGTTTTGGTTTGATTTGTCTTCGCAGGCGCTGGCAGCCAATGCTGGGACAGGGTTTGCAGTGGCAGAGCCTCAGATTGCCATGTTCTGTGGGAAGCTAAATATGCATGTGAATATCCAGACTGGGAAATGGGAACCTGACACTTCCGGGACCAAGAGCTGCTTTGGAAGAAAGGACGAGATTTTGCAGTACTGCCAGGAGGTGAGTTTTGCTCTGTGATCCTGAATCTTCACTGCTGCTAAGGAATTGGATTCCAATTTAGCCAGGCAGTAGCAAATTAACCCTGCAGGAGACTAACTTGCCTCTGACTAGCTCAGTTCCTGAACTGTTGTGCTATGTTACTGCCCAGGAAGAGCAGGGAGGATGCTGCAGTGGGATTTAGGAGCTACCTCTGATTTACACAGCCTATGCTGCCACAGAAGGCCCTTGGTCTGTAAGTCAGAGAGGTATCTGGGTCTGTCTTTGCAGAGGTTTCTTCAAACGTTCGACCTTTGAGCCAGTTACCCAGCGTCTGCTCTGTGTCTGTGCAAAATGGAACCTGACAGCTACTCTAATTAGAATGTGGCTGTGTTGTTCTTGGTGACGTGTTCAGATCAGTCAGAATATTAGAAAAATATATTCATCAAAATGTTGACAGTATTTTTAGGTTCCTCATGCTTCATTGTAAAAAATCATAATCTCCTTTCAGAGTGCTCCAGTTACGCTGTAGTGCACTGGCCTTGATAAGTGTCTTTAATTGCTCCTCTGCAGTGACAGGCACATAAAATACCACAAGGAATGTTCTTTTTAAAATGAAAGTGATAGAGCACACCATGTCTGGACTGGAAAAACAGTTTAAAATTGCTTTATAAGGCTGATAAAACTGGGGCTACATTTGGTTCACGTAGCAGAAGCCTAAATATAAGGCAATGTCTGGATGTGAGAACTCGAGGAGGACACAGGGATCATCTTAGTACAGCATAAATGGAGCATAAGGAAACCAGGGAGGTAGGTGTGTATTAGCTTGACAAGCAATGAGAGTCTGAAGGTGGTACTAAGCAATATTTGTTGGTGATTGCCCTCTTCCAGGGGGTATCGTGCTTCACCAAACGGAATAGAACAGGTAAATACTTCACTGCTATGCAGAGCCAAACACCTTGACTTAGTGCCAGTGGAGGCTCTTGCCCCTCACCTGGCTTTCTCCTGCCACAAAGAAGTGATGATACTTCCCCTTTCTCAGGCCCTACATGACTAACAGCTGGGGGCTTTTTTATGTCTTCAGCTGTTGTAGGCTTGCTCCAGAAGAGAATGTGTGTCTGTGTGCACGTTTGATCCTGTTTTTGTGTAGAGAATCAGCCTGGCTACTCCTGCTTAGGAGCCACTTTGCACATTCTTTTTCCTTTCTGGAGAGAAACCTTTCTCTGTGTCTTGTTAAACAGATGTATCCAGACCTTCAGATTACAAACGTCGTGGAAGCCAACCAACCTGTCAGCATCGACAGCTGGTGCAAGAGAGGCAAGAAACAGTGCAAGGACCACACTCACATTGTCGTGCCCTACAAGTGCCTGGGTGAGTATGTGGGCGTTCTTGTGGGATGAGTGAAGAATTGCCTCCTGGCTTCTTACAGAGAGAACGACTGAGTTTATAAGGCTGCTTTCATATCAGGTTGCCATTTCCATGTCCAGCTTGCACTTAAACATTTTTATTTCCACAAGATGGAACTGTGCCTTTCTCGAGCAGACCGACAGCTTGATAACAGCTGTGGTGGAATAATGGTGCCTGGCGTGAAAAAGAAATCCCCATTCTTTCTGCAACTGCCATGAAAACCTGAAGGCTATTGTATTTGAGTATCACAAAGACATTGGGATTTAATACTCCGATCCTGTTTTTGTGAAGCTTTAATATTTTGTTGCCTTGGAGACTTAAATGCTCAGTGTGTTCAGGCTTCCTGCTTTGGTCTTGGCAAGACATCTCTATTCTATTTCAATGACTATATTTAAACTTCTCTCTTTCAGAGAGGCCCTGCTTCTTGCAGCTGTATCCCATGTCCCTGCTTTGAACTGTGAAAGGCTATGAGCTAAACTGTGATGGATTTCATGGTGCTTTCCAAAATCTATCCACCCACTTGAATCAGGCAACATGTTTAGCCTGTTTACCTTACAGCTTTTGACCTGGAGATCGTGCCTGACTCTGTGGTGCACTGCATGTGTTCTTAGTAGTAAGCTTAGTCTCAGCTGGCTGAATCTCTTCTCAGTTATCCACTGGAAAAAACTTGTCTCTTAAGAAGCCTTGTGCAGTCTTGGAGAGTCTGATTGCTGGGAGCGTTCAGTGGGAACCAGCTTTCATAATTTGCATCTGTATCTCAGGTTAGCATGTGGTTTAGCAGAGGAGAACACAGGCAAATCTGCAGTACTGTTCTATATGTAATACCTTCTACTAGGTGATCATAAAACACTTCATAAGAAATGAAATTGGGTGTGGATACAACCTAGCAGAAAGATGCATCTCTCTATAGATGTGGAAATTGAGGTTTGAGAAGCAAACCCAGCTGATTATACTGAGAACTTGTAATGGAAACAAGGATGAAAGCAAGATCTCTGGATTTATAAGGAGTCATCTCTTTTAGAAATACTCCTTCCCCCAGCCTATTCTCCAGCTGAAAAATAAGATGGTTTTAGTGACACTGCCCTAAAATTTGATAAGCATAAAATTATCTGTTGAAATTTTGACTTGTTGTCTTTCACAGTGTTCTTGACTTGTTTGATCCAGCCTGCAAGGCAGCTTTGGTTTTCAGATCTGAGTTGCAAGTCCCTATGTCTATAAAATACCTTTTCATTGTCTTTAGCAGTCCTCAAATTGCTTGTAAATGGATGATGTGTTTCTCTGGGGTGCATATGACTTTTTCATTGTAGCCAGACTGTGGTTTGTTCTTCCCATTCCTGCTCATGCAAAGGCTATCTCGAGGTAGGATCTTGCTATCATACCACATTTAACCTTCTTCTGCCTCCCCCCACCGATGAAAGCTGGTTTGTATTTCAAAGGTGAAGAGGGGAGATGAGGAGAACCCATTAGTGCTCTCACTGAACTGTAAAATAAAGGTAACAGTGGGTTGATGAGAGTAGGGCTGAGCCTGGTGAGGTGTGAAAAGACAAACTGCTGACAGTTCTGGCTAGGCTGTTAGGTGGCATGGAAACACTTCTTATGCCTGCTCTGATCTGAAAAGGGGGAAGGTTTTTCCTTTTTGATAGCAGTGGCCATGAATGGGGAAGGGTGTCCATTAATGTACAGTGTGTCAAGTTCCAGTTCCTAGGTGAGCTGAGAGAACCTTCCATGTGTCTTACACAAAGGTGCTAGGATTCAGCTGTTTAATGTTTTTTGTTACTGATTATTGTATTTAATCAGTTTGAGTCCTCTGCCTTCAATCCCCAGAGCCACAGTCTCTTGATTTTAAAGTTTGCTCAGTTTTAGCTTTATTTTAAAATTACTGGATATGTCATTTTAATCTGCAGGAAACAAAGAAAAATCTCACCTTGGAGAAAATGTGGATTCTAGTGGCAGTGTTTATTAGGACTTCTGGGCTAAGAACAGAAAGAATGCTCTTGTGGTTCTGATATTCATTTGATGTGTGTTGATACCAAACTCAGTTGTGGTGGAAATTCAGGCTAAAATGCTTTTAACTCAAATTAACACGGAGTCTGTAGAGCAGACTGATTCTCTCTCTCTCCCTCTACTTTTAAGATCGTGCCAAAATGTCATCCTGCTGGTGAGGTTGTGGTTATCTAAATACTGGAATGCAGTGTATTTGCTGACTTGTTCTCTGGTTTTGGGCTGTATAGGTTTTATGTTTCCAGCCCTCTGTGTTTTGGTTAGGACTGTCCCAGTCAGGCAATATGCTGCAGTTGGTTCTGGATTAAACCATCTGGAAACTGTTTAAAACAAAACAAAAACAAACAAGACTTACTCAGATACCCAGATACTGAAAACATAGATAACACTTGTGGCACCTAAAAATTTCCAGGCTGTTATAGCACAGTGTGAACTAGCTCTGGTACTTTGCAGCTCGTTTAGAAATTGGTGATGAAGTGGTTTGAGAAGTTCTGCATGCAGATGCAGTCTTTTCAAAGGTTTATGTGAAATCTCAGCAGTCACTCTTTTGTCTGTTTCATGAGCATTTATTAACGTGCCTTGTAAACTTTGCCTTCAGGTCAGCCATAGGGTTCCTGTATTGTTGCAGCAATCAGCCCCTACTCCTGGTTTTTCCCTTGGAAGCTCTGTGGCTCTGTGTTTCTGTCAATTTGCATACATGGCTGCTGACCCTGACCTGTCCCTGTTAAGAATATACCAAACCTTTAAGGCCCTTGCAGCAAAGTGTACTCTGGAGCTCTGATACTGGCTTTGTTTTCTGTTGGAAGTGGGACATGTGTGAACTCTGGATGTTTCTTGTTCCCCAGTGGGTGAGTTTGTAAGCGACGTCCTGCTGGTTCCTGAGAAGTGCCGATTTTTCCACAAGGAGAGGATGGATGTGTGTGAAAGCCATCAGCACTGGCACACCGTGGCAAAAGAGGTAATTGAACTGCTGTGGCAGGAATATTTCTTCTGGATCTGTCCACTTGGGTGCTTGTAGTATTGGAGCATATGTGTTTCTCTCTGGGGTCTGTTATTACCATGTTGCAGTCTGTGGACTGAGGCAGGCAGCAATGAAAAATCAAATTGTAAGTACTCGAGTGACATAAAAAAACCCTCTGTAGCTAGCTGAGTTATTCTTCACTCACATATGAAAAGGTGTGCTAAGTAGCTTGCCCAAGATGGTACTTGAGGATGGAGCTAGGATACTGTTTTAACCAATGGCTCGTCATTCTTTACAGAGAGCTACAGTGGTCATAGGATGTTTCCTATTTTTCTTGCACATTTTGTGTTAATGTACCTGCTGCTGCTGGGGATTTGGTTGGGAGTGCTTGCTTGGGGACAATCTGAGTTGCGTTGCGCCTGATTAGTGGAGGTTTTACATAAGAGATGGATTATCTTCTCAGAATAAATCTAGCCCATGGGTTTTTCATGTGTGGGTTTTTTTTTATCTGACTAGCAGAAATGTTGCAAATTCTCTGCACACTCGTTTGAACTGGGGGTAATAAAACCACAAAATGTGGTTGTTTTCCATTTTGTAGAAACAGCAACACAATGATTAGTTGTGATGGTGCTAGTAAAGATGAGGTTAAGGATGCACCAGTTAAACTCTTTCTTGAAAATCCCATCTAAATGAAGTTGTGCTAAAGAAATCGCCTTTTAATTGAGGATAAACTTGTTAATGTTTAGCAAATTTAAAACCCACTTTCTTTCAACATAGCTGGAGAACTTTTCCAGAAATATTTGGCTGGTTTTACATCCGTGCTGTAACAAAGCAAAGCACAAAAGGGTTCTGATGTACATAATAAAGCCTTTCTTACCTCATTCTTTTCTGGGGCACCACAGAGCCATGTATTTCCTTAGGTTAAGAGAAGTATATAGACATAATGTCTAATCACAGTTTGCATTTGGCTTTTTCTTGAATTATCTGATTGATTTTCATCTACAGCCTGTTAAAATGATCTTGACACAAAGTCCATTTGAGCAATTACTCACTTACTCCAATGTAAAGTTTAATAGCTGAAGTTTAATGAAATGGCCAGCCCAGAAAAGCAAACACCAATTCTATTTCTTTCAAGTGCTCTCACCCTTGAGTTGGCACAAAACCCCTAGTTATTTTTCCTGAACTTAGCCAGCAGTTGGTAGGGGCTGGGGGATATTCAGTACAGGAACACCAGGGAGCACCGCATGGCTCTGAATATGGGACTTTTCTGGGGATTTTGTTAAGCCACAACTTTCAAATCCATTTTCCTTTGATGTTCAGCCTTAGGTCCTATGTTACTGTTGCCATTTTGCTGTAGAGTTTAGACCATTGGTAGCATTCTTTGGATCTGTGATAGGGAAACTTCAGCTTTATCCAAAGCAAGAGCATGGTGCTAAACTGGCATGCAATGGGCTCCTCTTTCAGGCCTGTCTGACAGAAGGGATGATCCTGCACAGTTATGGCATGCTGCTGCCCTGTGGAGTAGACCAGTTCCATGGAACAGAATATGTGTGTTGTCCTCAGACAAAGGTTGTGGATGAGGCTTTGTCCAAAGAGGAAGAGGATGAAGATGAGGATGAAGACTATGACCTTTATAAAAGGTAGGGTTCTTCCTAGCATGGATGTTAATAGCTCTGTGTGTGAAGTTGCTGTGTGTGAATATTTCACGTGGTGACTCTTTTGTGGTGAGGATTGAGAGGAGAATTTCTGTGCTTTAGAATTTCCTAAAGGAGTATCCTGAGCCAGAAAAAGCCTTGCAGAAGGACAAATGGCTTTGCAGTGCTCCTATAACTGGAGGAGCTATAGAGCCCCTTTCTCTTCATCCTTAGATTGCTACAGTAGGTACCTTCCCTGCATATGGTAGACTTTCACTTACTGAAAATAAGCTGATGAGAAAATGCAAGGAAGCCCCACTAATCCAGAGGTGTGGAGAAGCTCTGCCTGTAATAGCAGGCGTGTCTGTGATGAGGGAGGTCCTGTCCCTGCTGTTGATGGGCTGATCAACAGTGTTTCCAGAGGAGATGAGAAGAGAATCATTATTGTGGTACACCAAAAGTTGGTTGCAAAGTGGTTGGTCTTACCTTACCCCCTAACTGAACTGTATCCCTTCAGTGAGTTCCCTACAGAGGCAGGTGTAGAAGACTTCACAGGAACAGCTGTGGAGGAAGATGAGGATGAAGAAGATGAAGGCGAAGAGGAGGAGGACGTGGTAGAAGATCGTGATTACTATTATGATAGCTACAAAGTTGATGATTACAACGAAGAGACCCCCACAGAGCCTAGTAACGACAAGGCTGCCTCCGAAAAAGAAGTCAGCAGCGATATGAAGTGTAAGACACGTTCTGGCCTCCAGACCTCTTGCTTCCTTGGTTGTATTTGTGTTGGCTGTCAGTTGGTGATGGGTTTTTGATCAAGTCAATAAATGCCACTCGGAAGTTTTATTTGCCAGATAAGTTAGCAAACAGGGAAAAGCTGATGATGCTTATGCTTCAAGTGTTGAAATTAACTCTCTGGAGCATGGGCCATATGTTTCCAGATAAACAGCAGTTCTGCTGGCAGAAAGCCCAGTGTTTGGCACATGGAACGAGCACCTCCATGAAGGTGCAGCGTTGAGTCAGAAAATTATATCTGCATAGGCTAATTTTGAAAAATCTTAGGGGTGTTTGGGGTACACTAAGAATTCAGAATCGTAGTTGTGGGTGACTAGCTTGGACGTGGTGTTTTATAGCAGCTTATGAAAAGGAAACTAAAAGTTATGGGCCATACATCTGGCCATTTAAAGATGAGGAAGATAGTTGGTCCTGTCTTAATAACCTTTACATAAACCCTTCTCTTTCATGAAAGAAAGTCAGCCAACACAATTGGCCTGCTTTTATTAGATGAGTAATATATACTGACTGCAGCAGTAATATATACTGTGCTTGCGGGAGCTTTTGTTAAGTGGTGGGTGCCATTGCAGAGGGCATCTGCTGATTGTGTGGTTCTCAGCGTTATATGATGTCCTGTACTTTATGTGTAAAGTGTCTGCAGAGGAAGGAGGAGGGGGGAGGGAATGAAATTCAATTAGCTACAGATCACTGAATCATTGCCAGCAGTTCTTGCATCTTTTTGGTAAAGTGCCAGCATGCTGCAGATAATTTCCCTTGCTGAAACAAAGCTTAGTTCATATATATACAGGACTGTTACAGATCTGCAGGTGTTGAAACAGACTTGAAGCAATGTGATTGTATACCCCCAAAACAGACACCCCAGTCTTTTTTTTTTTTCCCCAAAGTACCACAAACAGTCGCTAACTTACACACCGTACCTGTTCTCTTGCCTCAAAATAACCCAGCTGCTTATATTGCCTGCTTATTGTGAAGCAGTCCACACGCCGTGGCTGCCTGGAGTGTCAATATTTAGTGTGTAGATTGCCATGGCGATCATGTTCCCTTTGCTTAGCCTGCCTTTTCACTTGCTCTTACACCTCCCCTTTAAGTTGTGGAGTGTCTGTCCAGGCAGAGTGCAGCAGAACAGGACATCTCTGAATGCTTTAAGCAGCCCTAATGGGTTTTTTTTCCATCGTGTTGGTTTTATACAGTGGAAGCTCTACCACTGGGACACCCGAGGCATGATGCTGTGGCATCAGCAAAACAGAGCCTTGCTGGTTCAGCCTCTAGCTAAGGAGAAATCACTCTTGCAGATGAGAGCTCCACATCGAGACAGCTGCTCGGGTTGCCTGTGCATTCACTCAAAGCACCACGAGCAGGCACGTCCCTGAATAGCGCTGGCAAGCCGTGCAGTGTTAAAAATCCCCCCCAAACTGACAAAAGCCCTTCGGTGGGTGCAGTGGTGATGCTGCGGCCAGTGCTAGCACCCCAGAAGGTGTGAAGTAGAGCCACCAGTGCTTTGTGTAAGTCTCTCGGCGAGGCCTGTGCTCCTCACTAGCTCATGTTCTAACCCGTCTCCACACAGCTGTCTGCTCCCAGGAGGCGATGACAGGGCCCTGCCGGGCTGTGATGCCTCGTTGGTACTTCGACCCTAACAAGAGAAAATGCATTCGCTTTATATATGGAGGCTGCGGAGGCAACAGGAACAATTTTGAGTCAGAGGAGTATTGTATGGCTGTGTGTAAAAAGATGAGTAAGTCCTGCCTCCCACTGGCCCTTGTGCCGCTGGCCTCTGTCTGTCTGGCGTGTGGTGTCTCCTCCTCCTTGCCTAGGTCAAGAGAGGATCCATGTGTAGCTCATCCTTTTGGTTCTGGTGTCCACAGCAGTTCTGTCTGTCCTTTTGCAGCAGTCTCCTCTTGTCTCTGCTTCTCTAGGTCTTTAGGGTGACCTTTCCTGGGGAAAGTGACTCTCGACGTGTGCTGTCTGTGCTCACCGTTGGCTTGCGGCTCTTGCTGAGGGCTTGGTTGTCGTCTTCCAGATCCATAGCACGGAGCAGGGGCTGTCTGTAACCTCTTGTGAAAACACATAGCTTGCCTGTTTGTGTAACTGGCTTTTTTCCAAATGTGTGGAAGGAAGCACTTGCTTTCCCCAGTCCTGTTACCATGCATGTGTTCGACCCGCCGGTCCTGAAGAGCAGGCTGCTACTCGCTCTTCTCCTGGTAATAGGCCTTTTCTTGCTGTTGTATTTTGGGAAAAAATGAGAGAAGTAGAATTCCAGTTCCCACTTTCAGCTCAGTTTGAAATATGAATCGTGACTCAATCCCTGCATTTTTGAGTGCCTGAGGTTTTTGGCACCAATTTCAACTGGCTTTTATGTCAGATGATAAAACTACCAAAAACATTTTAACCTCCTTATTAATCTTATTGTTGAACTCCAGCACTTCCACTTCAGCTACCATTAAAGCCTTTTGAAAGGCTTTTTGTGTTATCTGGGGCTTGGCAGTCTGACTATACAGCCATAATCCTATTTACAGAATGGGCTTCATGCAAGTGCTTTAGATGGGGCTGATCTAACTGAAGTGGTGAAATAAAAGATGCGGATGTCAGGAGCTTTTTCTGCAAAGGTTTGTCCTGTTACAGAGGGATTTGGAGCTGGAAAGAGAGTTCTCCTTGTCCAAGTGTGGTTCAGAAATGCCATGAGCAGGCCCTGAATATGATACTGATCTGATGTTGTCCCTTGCACACAATTCTTTCCCTTTCTTCACTACCCGTTCCCTAGTTAGAGTCAAGGTTTGTGGATTCAGGTGCATGCTAAACTGCAAGGTAAATTTTCTGTCTTTCAGTTATGTTGGAGGTTTTTTACCACCCAAATTACCCAAATGGTTGAAAGTTTGCCTTAACTTCCCCTTTCTGCCCTCCCTCTGCTAAAGGGCACCAACCAAGTGCATCGTTCTTGCTGTGCATCCTTTCAGAAAGGGCTCTGGGATGTGTAGTTTCTAAAAGCGTAGCACAGAAACTTTGCTCAGCATTTCCTGAGCTGCAGTGTATGGAGTACAGAGCCCCTGCTGTGGATTTTGCAGATGTTTGAAACTGTCAGTTCTGAAATTTTATTTCTCCCCTTGTCGGATTGGAATGTCTTAAAGAGACAAAACGTCCGGTTTATTGAACGAGTCAGTTTGTCACCCTGAGCTTCCTTCTGTTGCTGTCTCGTCTGATGCCATTGCCTGTTAGTCCTGCATGGTGCATCTGGTAGGGAAGGTAGGTTTGAAGTGTAAAATACTGGGTAGTGTTTTGTGCAGATTTATTGTGGAGCTCCCTAATCATATTAACGATGTCTGGAGCCAGCTTGTCAGCAAACAGCTAATGCACAAAATGTCACTGCAACTATCCAAAGCCAATGGGAAAGGGAAGGGAAAACAGGTTTTTCATTCTGCAATCCAAGTCATTCTGCTGTTGGAGCTGAATAATGCTCATCTCAGAGCTAATGAGAAGACTGAACAGGTGCTGGTTGCCGCAGTGCATTACTCTGGTTTGGGGATGATGTAACTCACTGATGTTGTGCAGTAAATTGGCAGCTTAAAAATACCAAAATGGACTCCTGGTAGGTGGGGGTTCAGAAAACTGTGCCAGGTTGTTAATCATGCAGGCATGGAGATTGCTCTCCCTGCCTGTCCTTTGCAATCCAGGATCACTGGTTTCTGAACCCCCACTTGTCCTTACCCCTCTCTTTGCAGTGCCTACTGATGATGTGGATGTCTACTTTGAAACCCCAGCTGATGACAACGAGCACGCCCGCTTCCAGAAGGCGAAGGAGCAGCTGGAGGTCAGACACCACAACCGCATGGACCGGGTGAGCATCTAGCTGTAGTCTGTTGTTTTTCTGGACAAACTGATGGTGAACTGACTTCCTCTGCAGTCGCCAGCCTTCCATGTGTTTCTTGCAATATGTCCACACTGTGGCAGATGGATTTCTGTTTCTGTAGTTTTGGGGAGAGAAATCACTGGGGACACTTGGCTCGCTGCTCAGAGGGCTTAAGTGCTAAGTTCAAACCCCACAGCAGCTCTGTTATGCTTTCAAAACCCAGCCAGGCTGTACGAGGATCTGCCCGTGAAGGTGAAATAGCTCACAAAGATCAGATGTAAATTTGCGTCTTGTAGATGTGTTCTGTCCTTTTCTTGTCCAGGTGAAAAAGGAATGGGAGGAAGCAGAACACCAAGCTGTAAATCTCCCCAAGGCAGAAAGGCAGACTCTCATTCAGGTAAGAGTTGAAGGATACAAAGTGTAAAGTTACTGGTGCTTGGCCTTTGTCTTCTCGATAGATTAAATGAGAGATTGGAATATTCAAAGCCAGAAGACAACTGAGATGGAAGAACAGCTTTCCTGTTCTGTCGGCAGCTGCCTTGTAGAGGAGATTTGATTCAATTGCGTGCTTTGTTCTTAAAGCTGGAGATGATCTGATGCTGTGCCAGGTCCTTTCCTAAGCCCAGTACTAGGAAGCTGTCTCACCCCTCAAGCGTAGCAACAGCAGAGCCAAAATGTAACTCCAGACCTTTGGCCTGTTCTGTGCTAACCAGTGGCCTCACAGCCCAGTTCAGACTGGCCCTGACTCTCTGGACACACATTTCCTGCTCGGCCAGACTTAGGGAAAACCACTTAGGCAGCAGATAAAGCTGGTTTGCTGCCAAAATGCCAATCTTCTGCCTTATGAGGAGAGTTCAGTCAGACTGTGAAGTTAATCAGGGATATTCTCAGTATGGGTTTGTCAGGGGCAGGCTCTTCTGGCAAGAGAGTTTAAGGCAACTACATGGAGTTCCCTCAAACCAATGTACAGCTAAGCCACTGACTCCAGCTTTTAAGCCCACTTTGGATTTTATCCTGGAACACCCTTTTCTCTCTGTTTTCTAACAAAAGCCATTGTAAGTCCAGAAGAGTTTTCCATCATCTCTGTTGAAACATAAAAACATTTAATGGACTTTTCTGGCTCGTTTTGAGGGTGTGGAGTATGACTTTTCTAATAGAATATACAGAGATTTGATCTGAAGGCGTGCTGATGAGCAGTTCCCTATGCAGTACCTCTGTAAACTTTTGCAGATTCAGCTTAATGGCTCTAAGCTGAAGGGATCTATCCTGTTTCCATGTTGCAGGGTTGAGGGAAAGAGTTAATCCTGTGTCATTCGTTCAGTACAGTCTGGATCTCCCAACTTCAAGATGATCTTTATCTGCAAGGCCATGTGCCCTCTTCAGACCTTTGAAATGGATTGTGAAGGAAGTTTGGAAGGCAAATTGTTGCTGTTGAATTTGCAGAGATGAAATCTGTGTCAGCCTTGTCACTGCCCTTCTCTCCTGCTGTAAATGCCCAGGACATGCAGTGTGACAGGCTCCATTTGTTATAAGGAGTTATGTGAGAGACAGCAGGTGACCCTGAGGCATACAGTGCATTTCATACAGACTCCTTTCTTTGTTCCAGCACTTCCAGGCAATGGTTAAATCTCTGGAGAAAGAGGCAGCAAGTGAGAAGCAGCAGCTGGTGGAAACTCACCTGGCTCGTGTGGAAGCCATGTTGAACGATCGCCGTCGCATTGCTCTGGAGAACTACCTGGCTGCCCTGCAGGCTGACCCACCACGGGTGAGTTATGGACGTGTTTGGACTACAGGGTGGCACTGGGTAGGGTGGGAGGTGGGAATGCCTTGGTGAGAAGACTGCCTGTGACTTGCTGAGGCAGAAGCTGGGAATAGGTTCCCAGTAAAGCTTTCTCCATCGTGGCATTTTGTGCTGAACACAATCACAGAGTGGGGTTTGGAAGGGACATCCAAAGATCATCTAGTCCAACCCTTCCTGCTAGAAGCAGGATGCTGGAGTAGACCACACAGAAACACGTCCAAACAGGTTTTAAATTACTCCAGAGATGGAGGCTCCACCACCTCTCTGGGCAGTTCCAGTGCTCAGTCACCCTCACAGTAAAGAAGTGTTTTCTTATGTTAAGATTGAACCTCCTGTGGTCCAGTTTGTGCCCTCCTGTGGTCCAGTTTGTGCCCTCCTGTGGTCCAGTTTGTGCCCTCCTGTGGTCCAGTTTGTGCCCTCCTGTGGTCCAGTTTGTGCCCATTGCCCCTTGTCCTGTCACTGGACACCACCGAGAAGAGTGTAGCCCTGTTATCCTGACACTGCCCTTGAGATACTGATAAGCACTGATGAGATTCCCCCTCAGCCTCCTCTTCTCCAAGCTAAACAGACCCAGCTCCCTCAGCCTCTCCTCAGATGGGAGATGCTCCAATCCCTTCATCATCTCAGTGTGCTGTGCTGGACTCTTTCCAGTAGATCCTTGTCCTTCTTGAACTGGGGAGCCCAGAACTGGACACAGCACTCCAGATGAGGTCTCATGAGGACAGAGTAGGTGGGGAGGAGAATGTCCCTTGACCTGCTGGCCACACTCCTTTTAATGCACCCCAGGATACCTTTGGCCAGTGGGTCTCCTCACTTAGTCACTTTCTGTCTGGTTAAAAAACCCTCAGGTTTGTTTAGTGTTCATAAGGCATAGTGTTCTGAGCCAAAAAGACTTAATTGAAGAAGAAAATATCTAAGAGGTTAGTACAGGTGATTGATCTGTCCAGTGACAAAGCAGGCTCACATCTGAAGTGCCGTATTTCAGCTGTGAATTTTGTTTGACTCAAATGGATTTGAACTCTTCCCCTTCTCAAATCCTGCAGCCTCACCGCATCGTGCAAGCTCTGAAGCGCTACGTTCGTGCTGAGAACAAGGACCGTCTGCACACCATCCACCATTACCAGCACGTCCTGGCAGTTGACCCAGAAAAGGCTGCACAGATGAAATCTCAGGTATAGGAGGGTTTCTATCAAGGGAGGCATTGTTACCCAGCCCTGGCTCTCGGAGACTCTAGAAGCCATGCATCAAGTCCTCACACTAATTTGCTGGGTGCTATAGCAACTTCTGCTGCTTGTGCAGTGACCTCCCACTCTGCATGAGTATTGCCTGTCACCAGATAAGCTGGCTGTACCATTTTCCTTGGTACTTGTCTCAGTGTTAAAAATTGGAACTCTGGCTTAGCCATGAATTATTGTTAGTCACAATGACAAGTCTAGGGGTTTACAACTAGTTCAATATCATTTTTGTGTTTCCTTTTGTCAAACACCCATGAAATTGTTAGCTGGGGACTTGGCCATCCTTGAACGGACTTCCTCACTTCTTTCAAGACCTCATGTCTGTGTACTTGTTTTTACAACCCAATTTTAAAATGGTGAAAGATATATTAAAAGGACTGAGATTCAAATTAAGAATGGCCTGGTAACACTGACAGGTCTGTTCATAAGGACATGTCCTTTCACAAGTTCAGAGAGAAGCAGAGAGTCCAGTCACAGCTGTAGGAATGCAGTCTGTGTTTTACCAGTCCCAATTTACCAGGGGTTGAAAAAAATGCTGTATTACTTGGCTGTGTAACCAGCAGATGGAAATGCCATGGTTTAAGAGTAACACAAGGACTGGAATCAGTTGCTGTCAGCTCTGGTGAGGCGTGGAGCAGTGTTGCAGTGAATTTCTAGAAGAGAACCTCACACTTGGGGGTGCCTGGGATTCATGCTGTTTCTGGGTGCTGCCTTCAGCTCTTGTCTCTCGGGTTGTCTGCCACTGATTCTGTGATTCTCGTTAAGCTGTGCATCCTCAGAAAGACTGATAGCATTGTGGTATGTACAGGCTGGGGTTTGTCATGCAGAGTATGTGGTAGCATTTTCAGAGACAGCTTAGCATACCAAGCACGGTCCACCATGACCCTTTGTTCCAGTGCTGCCAAAGCCCAAGAGGGAGTGTGTGAACTGTAGTCTTAAGCTAAGACCTAAACAGTCCTTAATTCATTCTGAAGGCTGCAGTGTCAACAAATCGACATGTGAGGGGTGTGGGTGGTACAGTTCAATTTCCATTCGCTTTACTTTTCAGATGCACTTTAAGCTGCTCAATCGATTCCCTTGATTGACAAGCTGCCACATGTAAAATTAAATTGCTTTCATCCTTGCTCTTAAAGGTCAGGTACACGTCAGACTGCAGAACAGGTCCATTCAACTCCTTAGCTTTTTCCAGCGTTTGGCCAGCCATATAAATGTTTTTCTTGGTCTGCATGATCCCTGATTATGCAGCACCCTCTTCAGGTCAGGCTTGACTTCACCAGGGAATTTAATATGCTAGGGAAGAGCGATTTGAGGTTGTGTAGAGTTTTGAATTTATTTCTCAAGCGAAGGGAGAGGGCTGTTGCCAGTGGGTGGGTGTGGTGAGTGTAAGACAAATGTAATGCCACTGTTGTTCTGAGAGGCACCTTTGTTATGCAGCCAGAGTTGATAAATAATATTGTCTGCTCCCTTTGCATGTATCTTTTTTCAGTAGTCAGGAATGATAATCTATTTAATAAAGCACTTGCTTGTAGCTGCTGCAGGAAATGAATTATGACCCTATCTGGCATCTGGGAAATACCAGCTTCAGTGTTTCCAGCTGAGAGCTGGTTACAGCAAGAGTCAGCTGAATCCTCTCTCTCCCACCCAGCTTTTCCCAAATACTGAGAGCCATGTACAAATGGCCAGTGCCAGTGAAGCGTGATGTGTCAGAGAATATCAGTCAGAGAATTGGACTAGATGGACCTGTGACCCATTCTGTTGTCTGTCATGGCAGATCCACCAGCAGTAGATACTGGAATAACCAAGTGATGTACCGGTACCAACCAAGGGACTGACAGACTTTGCCTACTTCAGCACACTCTTGTATGTTTGCAGGTGATGACACATCTCCATGTGATTGAGGAACGGATGAATCAAAGCTTGTCTCTGCTCTACAAAGTGCCATATGTGGCTGAAGAAATCCAGGATGAGATTGGTGAGTGTCTCTGTGTGCCAGCTCCTGGGCCACTGTGTTAGACTGCAAGCTTTTTACATCAAGTGAAGTGGGCTCTATAAAGGTTGCTACCTCCTTTGAGGGAACAACAAGCACTTCGGCTTAGGCTTTGGTACTGCAGGACAGGTGTTCTCTGGGATTTGCAACGCAGCCAGTCAGAATAGCTTGTTCCTAAGAACTTTCACTGTCTGTTTAAAAAAATGTCCACAACATTCAGAATAGCAAAGCTTGCTCTTGAAGGAAGATGAAAAAGATCCATTAAAACAAGCAGATGCTTCCCTGCTTTGTAGGAGTTTAATCCCATCTTGCCAAAGCCTTTTGCCACATCAAACCTCTTGGCCCTTATTTGTGTGTATTTTGAGCCAACGCCTTTTTAGAGAATTCCAGATGAGACTTCAGAGCATGCAAGATAAGATAACCTGGCAGCCCTGAACAGTGTTCCCCTGCAGCCCTGCCTCAGCCAGGTTCAGACCATCTGCCCCTTTCTGTTCCTGCCAGAATTCATGCAGTTCCTGTAATATTTCCTCTTATTCCTTTCAGATGAGCTGCTTCAGGAGCAACGTGCAGACATGGAGCAGTTCACCTCCTCCATTTCTGAATCCCAGGTGGATGTCAGAGTGAGCTCTGAGGAGAGTGAAGAAATTCCCCTGGAGGGCAAACCTTTCCGTCCGTTCCAGGTGAAAACCTTCCCAGCCTTGCCTGAAAGCGAAGGTATGTGGAACTGAAAACTGGCTTCCCTGGCTTTACAAAGCGTAGGCACTTTTTCTTAGCCCATAGGCTCAGTGGAACGGAAAGGTCCATCCCTTTGGGTGAAACAAAGCAGTCCCCCCAGCAGCACCCCTCAGCTTCTGTTGGAAAGAGGCAGTGCCACTTGTCATTTGCACTGAGCTGCTGTCTAGATTTTCCAATCCTTCTCTTTGCAGAATTGTTTTACGTCTTTCCCTTTTGCAGGGAGTGTTAAATTTTTACTGTGTGGCTTGGCTCTGGAATTAGTTTTCAGTCTTTAACTGAAATGCTCTCGTGTAATGTTAATTCTTTGTGCTGTGACCTGCTGCAGGATTTCTCTTTATTTCCTTAAAAATATGTATCTCTATTTTTTGTATCATTGGGTGTTGACAGCTGGTGTGTGTGTGTGTATTTATTTTAAAAATGCCTGAGTAGAGTCCTGAGCTTTAAGAAAGCTGTAGACTAAAAGCTTTTCCCAGGGTCTGAGTCAGAAATCATGCGCAAGCCTTTTTTTCCTTTCTCTCTTAATCTCCTTTCTCTGCTATTTTTGTTTTTGTTTTCCCTCCTGCTAGATCCTCAGCCGGATTTGTACCATCCAATGAAAAAAGGTTGGTTCTAAGCTGCTCCCTCACAGTGCTTTCGATCACTCTCCTACCTTCTCAGTGTGTTTGATAGCTTCATTTTAGTTTCATACTCACCTTTATTTTCATTTCCCTGCTCTCATTTAGATCAGTAACTGGATTTTGCCTGTTTAGGTGTAGTGTTAAAGAAACGAGCTAGTGTGAGCATCTGGTTGTGTGTGTTCCTCTCCGGTGGGCTCCCAAGGTGTCTCAGTGCATGGAGTAGCTTCTTTGCCCTCAAGAAATGTGGCCCTAGGAGTCTGTCTGCAACCACGCGGTGCTTTACATCTCTCCATGTGTACTCATGTTCGACACTTCTCAGAATAAACCTTGCAGTGCTGATGTTAAATAGTTTAGAGGCTCTTCTGCCTGCTGGGGAATCTCTCCTTGCTGCCTGATGACAGCACTAACCTAGGAATGAGAGTGCGGCAGCAGACATAGGCTGTGTTTCCCAGCTAAATGTCCTCATAAATATTACAGAGTGCTGCTGGTCTGGGGCAGATAAATTAGGAGATTTCCTTCTTTGTGGTCTCCTCAGCATCACCTTTTCACATGTAGTATCTCTCCCATACTAGCAGAGTCCTGTGTGAGTATCCATTTCTCCTTTAGGATGTTATGAATTCTGCACTATCTCAGTGCCTGGTTCAAAAGGGGCTGCCTGGGCTTTACGAGCAGCATAGAAATACTGGCATTTAATTAAATCCTCTCTTAGTGATACAGTCTCAAGTAAAGATGAGGCCTGGCTATCTGCTCCCACAGATCTAGTTCCTGAAGTAGAAATGGAAGGTTAATTCTTAAAATGCTCTTGCAGAGCAATGATACATGTGCTACGTGTGGGGAGTAAACCCAGCATTTTAATCTGCCTTTGGTTCCAAAGATCTTGTGCAGAATCTCAAAGGAGAGCAAAGGATTTTGCTAATTAACATTTAATATGAACACAAATAGTTTTGTGACATGGTGATGGCTAGATAGCTTGCAACTATTCTCGTTATCAGCGTTTCTCTACAAACATAAGTCACCTTCATCCCTCTTGTGGAACAGCCTGTACAGCTCACTCAGTGTGTACTGACTGCTCTGCAAAGAGCTGGGACAGCCTTTAGTTTGGGTTGGGGTTTGGGCTGGGTTTTTTTGGCCAGCTGCTTAGTTGAAGCTGATAGATAAAGGCTGGTTCTCCCCGCTTGGGAAATGGAAGAGTTGCTGTTGGACTTGGGGACAAGATAATTTCTTGTCCTTTTTGTTTCACAAGGGCTGCTAGGGAGTTTTTTGGGGGGGTTGTGTATGTATGGGTTGGGTTTTTTGTCCCTGGGAAGTACATGCTCTGAACTGTGCCTTTGAGCTACATAGAACTGGGTCTGTTATTTGGTACAGTGCTCTGTGACAAATAGCAAAGCTCAGTGCAGCAGCTGAACTCCCAGCCCTGGAGACTACGCTACATTGGCTCCTGAGAACTGAATAAAGTAAAGCAGCCATAGGGCAAAAGCTGACGCAGTAGTTCTCTAAAAACTATTTGTGGCTAGTCTCTGCAGAAAATCCCAATCATTGCCTTGCACAATAACATGACCTGCTTCGACAGCCGTGAGAAGTCAGGCTGGCAGGCTTGGCCGTGCTTGGAATCTGATTACTGTCTCCAAAGAACCGTACAGGAAAAGGGGATGCACTCAAACCCAGGATGCTTCTTTTGGGAAGAGCTGGAGTGAAATGTTAGTTTCCTTGGCGCTTTCAGGCAGTACAAGCTTGTCACTGTAAAAACTTGCCTTGGAGCCAACTGGCCTTTCCTTGCATCTCATCAAAGAACATGCTGCCAATTTCAGCAGGAGTTGACATAATGTCTTGGGCAATGTGCAAGCTCAGCAGCTTGCAGAGAGGTGTGTGTAATCACTGGCAGTGTGAAGTGCTGTAGTAGTATTTCCCCCACCTCGTGCTCCTCGTTGGAGAGACCCCTCTGTAGGTCTTGAGGCTTCGCTGTCCTCCTGCTTTTGCGTTAGGGAGGCGTAGGTGTTGTGAAGGACATTGTGTTGTCTCTACTGATAATGGAAAACCCGCGTTCTCCTGACTTGCTGTGTTGTTAGGTCTGAGTATCTTGCATTGGGCTCTTCTGTTATTGATCTGATCTATTTATAAGCACTTCAGATCAAAACAGTTTATGCAGAGCAGCCGCCCTCTGTTAATTGGTATTCTTCTCTTGAGCCTGTGGTAGTTTCAGCCTAGTAATGGGTGAGTGATGTTCAGCTACAAAGGCTAGGGTAGTTCTTTGCTCCTTCCTGGCCCAGGGATTTATTGCTTCTGGGCTTGTGCCAGGTAGGGGACAGCAATTCATTCCAGAGCTGCGCTGGGTGACCTTGAAATCCTCATTCCTGAGGCACTTGCTGATGTGCTTCATTTCCAAAGAACTGGGTGATGCTGACGGTGCGGCTGGAAGCGTTCCCCGCGCGCTGGCTCTGGGCAGAGAGGAGATGTGTGCCTTCCGTCACGGGGTCACGGCGAGGTGGTGCTGACCCAGGGTGACCTTTGCAGAAGGGAGCTGTGCACTCACAGTTTGCATTCTATGTTGCCTTGGACCTTGTCTAACAGCAGCACTTTAACAGTATGGTGTTTCTGGATTTACACTTCAGCCTGGTTTTGGTGAGTCTTGTCTGCTCCTCTCATCACCACCTCATTTCCCCTCATTAACAGAACCTCCCCCAATCACTTGTCACTGTAGCATAGCTTATGAGCTCCCCTTCTGACACAACAGCATGAAGACAGATTAATAACCAGCAGTCCATGCAGTTAAACACACTAGCCATGGCAGCTCTACAAAGAGTAGGTGGCCCTCCTGTGATGTCACCAAGGGCTGGCTAACGGTCCCCGCCGTGCTCTTTTGGTGCAGGTTCTGGCATGACCGAGTTGGATGGGCTGATCGGCGCTGAAGAAAAAGTGATTAACAGCAAGAACAAAGTGGATGAAAATGTGGTGAGCCCTCCACCTTTATTTTGTAAAGCAAAGCCTGACGTGGACACTAATTAATAGCGGTGGCTTCTTTCCACGTCTCCTTCCTGCTTACAGAATGTCAGTGTGTTCATTATCCATATGGTGTGGGGGAGTCAGTTTTCTGACTATCGTAGGCTCTTAATACTGATTAGCATCAGAAGGGTGGGAGGGTGAGGGAAGGAGAGAGATCTGGACGTTTGGCAGTCTGAGCTGGAGAAGTATCTGATTTAGGGACTACTTTTCCAAGCAGACCCTTCAGTACACCTTTATTTTAGCTAGGTAGCTTGCTGTGTGAATACACTGAGCACTGGTGTTCCATCTGTCTTCTTTCTTACTTTTCATGGCAGGAAAAGCCTTAGCACCTTCTGAAGGTGAGCAAAACTTTTAAGAGTTTCCTTTCCAAATTGTTTTAAAGCCACAGGTTAGATCTGACACAGCAGGAACGCTGTGTGCAAGGCAAGTGCCTGGTTGTTAAATTGGGGCTTTACTTTGAGGTAGTCTGAATGTCCAGATGGCTGCAGTACTAGCTCAGGTGGCTTTAAAGCTGGAGAGCATCCCACGTTGTTGAGAGCAGGGGGGAGATGGTAGGTGGTTCTGAGCCTTTGCTAGTGGTGATTAAAGGTCTCTTGCCTGCCTTTATATTCCTTCTCCAACCTGTTTTGTGCAGCTCCTTTCATAAATCGCTTCTGTGCCTGTTTTCAGGTGATTGATGAAACCCTGGATGTGAAGGAGATGATTTTCAACGCGGAGCGTGTCGGCGGGCTGGTGGACGAGCCGGTATGTATGTGGCTGCCGAGGCGAGCTGAGTGGTCGGTGCCTTCCTAAGGGTGGATTTCAGTTCCTGTGTGTTCCTGAATTCTGGGAGTTTGGTGTCTTGGCACTGCTCTGGGAGGTTGTGCAGTGTGATGCAGCACAGTGTTTCTGCATAAAGATGACTGAAGACCATGGATGGTTGCAGACCTTGTTGGTGGCCACCTTCTAGGTTTGCACCTCCTGCATTGCTCTCCCTCTACCTGCACTGTTTTCTTCCCTCCAGGATAATGACAACTCCCTTCGTGATGACTTCAGTTTCAGTAGCAGTGCCCTTATTGGGCTGTTGGTGATCGCTGTTGCCATAGCTACTGTTATAGTCATCAGCTTGGTGATGCTGAGGAAGAGGCAGTATGGGACCATCAGCCATGGGATTGTGGAGGTGAGAAACAACTCCTGCTCCATAACCAAGGATGAAAATAGTCAGCCTTGAATCACATGCTGTGTGTAGGGGGTGAAGATGGCAGTAGCTGCCAAGCCATCAGCTGTTCAGCTCCTAGCTAGATGGGATTTAGCTCTGTAGACACTGACATCTCCATTGCTTATTTATTAGCATGCAGGTATCGGCCATCGCCGTGCCATGCTGTCACTTCTCAGTTATAGTCGCTTATCACAAGGAATTCAATTAGGCTTCTCTGTCTGGCTCAGGGTAGGATTTAGCAGTAAATGAGCTTTTCAGGCAATATCTTTAGCAGGGGAGTAAGTCAGTCAATCTATAGCTATTTCTCCTCCCAAGTAATGTAACGTCTATTAAGACCGTGCAGTCGGCTGAGCACTGGGAAGCAGTTCCTCCTGCTTCCTTCTGCTCCCAGCCTGCACGTTTCTAATGACAACTTAATGGAGCCTGCAGAAAGCTGCTTTTCCCCCCTGCCCAACCAATGCAGGAAATTGTAATGACCTCTTTAATGAGAGAAAGCTGTAATGTTAGGTGACTTATTGGAGCTTTGTGGAGAACATCCCCAAAGAGGCGAGGGCAGGCAGGAGGTGTTAGCACCCAGATGAGGAACTCTGTAAAGCAAGTTTTTGTGGCTTACCCTTTTTCCCTGTTCACTGCTTACTGTGGTGTTTATCCAGCATTTGTCTACTATGAAATAATACCTCCTTTGACCATAACCATCTGGCCTTCCTAAAGGTTGACCCGATGCTTACCCCAGAAGAGCGGCATCTGAGCAAGATGCAAAACCATGGCTATGAGAACCCCACTTACAAATACCTGGAGCAGATGCAGATATAAGAGAGATGAAGATACAACAGCCCTGACTGGGAAAGGAGCAGGGCAGGAAGGGCCAAAGTGGTCCAGCGTTTTGGATCGACTACTGACCAGCAGTTGCTTCGAGAGGACTTCATCTTACATTCAGAACTCCTGGATCATTAAGACTATAATTACTACTGTAGAGTTGCAATTTCCATTCTTTTAAATGGGTGAAGAAATGATAATATAACAATATGATATATAAATCTCCTTAAATGGGAAAAAATGGATCTATTGCAGATATTTGACTGAGATGTAGTTTTCTTTTTTTTAAAATAATCTGAAAAATACCAGTTCCGTTGTACCGTTGTCTGATACAAGCTCTCTCTATATATATAAAATGGAAAATGTTGATTTTTATTTCTGATAGACCACCTGTATATTGAGGGTCATTTGTACCAGCCCGCCTTGTAAAAAAGGAGACAGTTGTGGCTCTTCAGTCATTTTGGCTTTTATATATAAAGCAGAATTCTTTTTTTTTCTTCTTTATTATTTTTTTTTTTAAATGAGTTTCACTGGGAGTTGCAAAGAGATTAATTTAGGGATAGGAACTCTGACAGCATAAGCAAGGAAGCAATTGGGAATGGTAACTAACAAAAATCCTTATAAAGAGATAAAAATTAAAAAAAAAAATCAGAAAAAAAACCCCATCCTCATCCACCAGTGATGTGCACCCTGCTGCTTAGCAGTTGGGGCTCTAGGAATCGAGGCTCCCTGGAGGCAAGGAGTTAAAAGGCTTCTAGCATCTCTGTTTATAGTTATTCTAGTGGAATGTTAGAACATGGTTTGTGCATACTGGGGTCTGCACATTCCCCTTCCAGATTCAGTTCTGCTCTAGAGTTGGAAGTTCCTGGTATTGAATTGAAATCCTCTGTTCTGAACCAGTTTCCTTCAGTACTCACCTGGCATTAACAACCCCCCTCTTGCTACTACTTTCTAATTTTCCCCCCAGCTCTCCTGCCTCACCAATAATGTGGTAAGTAGTTGAGAGAAGCAGGGTTTTGAGCCTTTGCATCTCTTTGGTGATGTTGGGCCATAGGCATGGCACTGGGTGTTTGCCCAGAACTGGCAAATCACTGCAATAACTGCTGTCTTGGGAGCTGGTGGACACAGAGTTCACTTCAACTGGGGAGGGGAGAGAGGGACAGGTTGCCTGCTTCAAAGGGAATTGGATGCATAGGCCCCTGGAAGAACAAAAGGGGTATTATTCCACTCACCATCATGTCTTTGTAATGCTTGTATAGTTGGTGTTAATGCTCACGGCTTTTTTTAAATCTGGAGGTTCTGGTAACCTGTGGTGTATTTTTTCTATTTTCCCTGTGACTTTATTTTTTTTTTTTCCTTCCCCCTTCCGTGTCTCTGCCCACTATGCACAGATTTACCTGCAAACTCCTTAGTGTGGTCTGTGGGGAATGTACAAAGTTTAAACACATCAATAAACACTTTAACTTCCAGCTGATGTCTTCTCTTCATTCATGGGCTCGCTTCAGTTCCTCTTCTCCTCCCACCCTCACCAAACCCACAGAGACCTTTCCCCACCTTTGTGTCCACCTCTGCTTCAGTGAGAAGGAACGTGCTGATACTGAGAGTGTATAACCATGGCTGGAGTCTTTTGTGGTATTTCCAGATCCTGCTGACCTTCACGGAGAGAGGGAGACGTGACACTGAACCAACGCTCCAGACTCCTGAATAACATCACGTCCTCGTGCTGCAGCACGGGTCCGACAGAGCTGTGGCTGCTGTAGGAGACATCACAAGTGAAGGTGGCCACTGGCACGGCTCCGGGGAGGAGCAGAGCCAAGGAAAGCTGTTCCTGCAGCTCGGCCATCTGCCTGCCCGCCCTCCCGAGCTGTCAGAGCTGACCCAGGCGGTGGGGAAGGGATTTGGGTCACGGAGACTGCGCTGGCTGCGTGCTCCGAGCCAGTATTGCCCACATGGCTTAAAAATAGGGCTGGCCAGAAGGGGGGGCTGCAGGAGGTCTTCACATTCACAGATAAGGGGGGGAGAACAAAACAGGCCTCAAACAGCCACAGCTTCTCGTTGTGGATGGGTGGATCTGAGATATTTTGAAGATGCAAGGAGCCTGGGGCAGCAGTTGGGTACCTCTGGTTAGCATTTACTGTGTCGCCTCTGATGTCTTTGTTTTAGAAAGGGAAAATAACCTGATTATTTGGCTCAATCTTTTCCCAAACACCTAAAACTAACAGCCTGTAAAGCTCACAGCTGTCTCTGCTCCTGTAAGCCATTCCTCTTCTATTTTCCTTCATTAAAAGTGTGACCTTGGAGGCAAACTCCTCCTCTCTGGCACCTCTGTGAAGTGACCAAAGGGTCATTGCCATTTGAGCGCTGTTTTAGGAGGCCATGAGACAGAATGAACCTTCCTTTGCATTGATCTGAGCAGTTCCCAGTAGGGCCCAGTGAGGGAGGGGAGAGGAGGTGGAGGAAACACAAAGGTTTAGTGATTTGCAATAGGAAACAATGGTGTGTCCTGTTTCTCCTTAAACGTGGGCTCCTTTGGTTCCTCTGGAGCTTCCATCTTCTGGTTAAGTTACCCAGCTCTGCAGGAAGGAACAGCTGCTGCCCTGGAAAACGCCATCTGTTGGCTTGTCACAGCTCCTTGGGAAAGAGTTTGGATTTTTAAACTGTGAATTTAATTTAAATCATGCCAGAACGTATCTTCAGTCCAAAGCTGTTTCTTGGACTGCACCCTCAGGTAGGGCGACCCGCAAGAGAAACAAATTACAGAGGCTGTGGATTGGATTCCAGAATTGAGTTTGGGCATTAGATTTTCCCTTCGATAAATTCTATTAGTCCTACAAAATAAATACATCAGGCTGGAATCAAAGTCTATTAGTTACATGCTTTGGTGCAGACTGCCAAGCGCTCGGGATCGATTCTGTATGATGGATTTTGACCGCAGCTTCTGCAAAAGTCACGTTGGAAAGTATTCACTTGAGGGTGGATGCTGTGACGTGTCCCAGATGTTTATGGGACTGGCTGGCCAAATGGAGGGCTGATGTTGCAGCAAAGAGCCCACAGGGTCGTTGCTGGAGGGAAGCATCGCAGTTGCATCGGGGGAAGATGCTTAAAATGTGATGGTCCAAAGCGCAGTGGAGCAGTTGGGGGTCAGAGCCCTGCAGAGCGTTGTGGGGAGCTGCATGTCAGGGGAAAATGTGCTGCAGTGCCTTTCCCTGGTGCTGCTCCATCCAAAGGTAAGGTTAACACTCTGTTGCAATGGCAGAGGCTTTTAGATGTGCACAGCAAGGGACAAATAGTGCTGAGCCAGAGAAAAAAGATTTTTATAGGGCACAGTAACAGGTGACTGCCAAGCAGAGCAGTCAGTGTAAGGGAAAGTGAGGGCACATGGAGCTAACTGCTGATGTGGAGTAGTTTGGAAAGCGAAAATCCCTCAGCCAAGCCTTTGAGAAGCAGTGGCTGCTGGAAACAAGCAGTGATCTCTGTGCCCCGCGCAGGACAGCACTCAGAGTGGGTGTGACAGTTGTCTCTGACCCGATGTCCCTCCGGCCAGGCACTGCTGGTGCGCACACGCCGTGTGCCGGCTCCGCAGCAATCTCTCAGCCCCTGTCAAAAGCTGTTTGTGGGCGCAGGTCCCGGTGGGACCATGTGCAAATCACCTGGCCGTGATCCTTAGCGACGGCACGGGATGGAGAGGCCTTGGGGAGCTGTAAGGCAGCGTAGGTGTTGGGGCATCCTTACCCCGTGCCAGGCAGTGCAGATGGATCCCCCCTTTGATCTCATTAATGTGTGTGTGCAGGAACAAGCATGTTAAAAACACAAGAGTTGGAGGGTTGTTTGGTGTTTTTGCTGTATTTACCAGTGCTTTGCTGCAGGAGCACTGCCCTGTAGGCTCTCCCTGTGCTCCTGGATGGCACCGGGGAGGTTCTGTGTGGCTGCAACCAGTGTGGTGCTCAGGAGCTGACGGTGATGGGAAGGGACAGGGCCTGAAGTCATTAGGAGGTGTGATAGCCCCAAAAGGTTGCTGTGTCCGTGGGAGGGGCTTAAGACCTGCAGAGGTAAGAGGTGACCTGGAAGGGATGTAGTTGCAAAGAGGCATTACATGGGGGGGCTGCTTGTGTTGCTGCAGCAGGGACTGGCAGGAGAAGAGAGCAGAGCTGCTTCTCTCAGGGCTGGCACTGGGTAAGCGAATGCAAGGTGAGTAATAATCATTTCCTCCAGCGTGGTGGGCTGGCAGGGGATAACCCTGCAGCTGGTGTGGGCTCATGGAGAAATGTATTTTGGAAGGGACTTGTGGAGGGCACCTCACCTGAGTCCCGCTGACGGGGCCAGCTCAGCTCGCAGGGTGGTTAAATATGGTGCTGCCTTTTCCTGCAGCAGCCCCCCTTGCCTTATCTGTGGGTCTGGGGGCATGAAAAATTATCTGAAATATTATAGGAGGTCAGTGTAGTGTGAAGGTGAATTCCTACTCCATTTTAACAGTGGGCCATGGGAAAAAAATACATCTTTTTTTTTTTTTTCCCTCCACTGGGCAAATGTACTTATTTGTGTGCAGCTTTTTTCCTGGGCATGCATTAAACCCCAGTTCTGTGTGAGCTGAGTGGAGGGAGGGGTCCTGGGTGTCACTTCTTAGTATCCATTCTTTTGATGTAATGGGGAAATCTGCTTTACAGCCTCGAAGATGTTGTTGTATCCTATGGACGTGGCTCTGGACACGAGCTTTCAGCAGGCACTGCTCCTCGCAGCACCTTGGGAGAGTGGCTCCCTGCCCCGTGAGTATTTGCGTGCTGGACAAGAAATAAGCTGCAGGCAGTGATGGTCTGGCTGTTCTCTGCCAGTTTATGGTGTTTCTGGGCTGAAATTTGATTTTTACCACTCGCTGGTGACACAAGCTTGGAGCAAGTCACCGGAGCCCAGTCCAGGCAGTGAGAATGAGAGCCAGACTGGGACTGCCCTGGAGCTCGTGTCCCCATGGCAGTGTTAGGACAGAGCTCTCAGACCCAAGCTCCAGCTATTCCATGTAATAATCCCTTTTGTACAGAGGGGGTGTACTTTGTGCCCCCCTCTGCTCATAATTCCAGCAGGTTGTTTTTTTACTGCTGTGTCCTTGTTTTGAAGGGTGAATACCAAGACCATCCCTGAGGATGTTTCTGCACTACATCATGAGGGCAGCCTCCAGTTTTCAAGATGATGCATCAAGAACTACAAGAAAAACCCCTGAGAAGTCCTTGCAGTTGATGTTTTTCTATTTGCTTATTTTTTTAAAATGGAGAACACTTGAATTTCTTGTGACCCCAAATCATTGGTGGAGTTGTCTTCCCCAGCAATCAGTTTTGGTAGCTGGCAGAGTGCTCTAAATGAGGTATCAGATGGTTTTTTGGTTCAGATGGTGCATTTTCTCCTGTGCTGTCAGTTCATCTTTTGACAAGGGACTTACTTAAATTTATTTTTGAGGTGTTCTCTACTTTTATAAACTATATAACCAGTAAGGGTTGTGGGACTGAATTGAGTCCATCCAGCAACTCAATACTTCACTGGTGTGCTTGAAATACTTTTATGAGGACAGACAGAAGCTTCAGTGTAGAAAGGATTATTTTTTTTCTATGAAGGACTTAGAATTTGGCTCACTTGAAGGGGATAGGAGTATTCTATGTTATTAGCTGTCTGGATAATAGAGCATAGGGGACAGGACCACACCACCAAGGAGTTGATGTATTCCTTTTGCTTGCACTGAACATTCAGTACCAGAGCCTCTTAATTATGTACTTATATATAAATGATGCTGGGCTGTGTGTGCTGCTTGGTTTTTACTGTGTAGAGCTGAATAAAAATGCATGACTTGGACTCTTCTTTGGTGTGGGCCTTTTTTTTTGGTAAAAATTCATGGGGAAAGGGCCTGCAGTTTTCATTTCTAAGGTTCCAGCCTGATGTTGAGTATGAATCTATTATCTCATGCATTTTGGCTTTTAGGCTTAGGTGGTACCTTGTGGAGGGGGAGGCAGGGGGTGTCAATTATTTAATTGTGTTGGGTTTATTTATTTTTATTTATTTTCTTTAATTTTTAATGTTTATTTATTTTATTTTATTGTTATAGGGTTGATACCTTGTGTTTTACTTTAGAGTAGGTGTCTGCCTTGATCTGCATCCATACATAGTTCTCTGCCTTAAGTGATACCATGCAATTGGTATAAGTCATCTTCTATTTTGAAGCTTCTCCACTTAACACCTGTTACCTGTTGAATCACAGCAACAAGAATAAAATGTCAAAACAAGAACAGCTCTGGATTTCTCCTCACTCACTCTTTACCTCCTGAGAACTCAAACATGACTGTTTTACACACCTGCTGCTGTCTGATAGGCAGGATAGATTTACTTAAGCCTGGTCCAACATATCAACTAGCTTGTACATGAGCTCATAACAGGCTCAGACCCTGATCTCAGGTGATAATTAATTATTTAATTTGGCCAAATGCTATAAATGTGGCTCCAGGAACAGTGCTGTAGAGTACATCACCAGTCCTTTGTCTATTTGCCATCAAAATCTCATTTCCCTCTGCTTTGCTGCAGAACATCAGCAAGCTTGAGCTGCAGCCATGCATGTGCATGATAACCTAGTTTTCCTTCCATCACTAAGAAAAAAAACCCATCAGCTGGACTTTTTCTGTTCTTCTTCATGGGCTCCTCATGGAAAGAGAAGGCAGATAAATGCTGAGGGCCAACACATCTTCCAAAGGCTTCTGTAACAAAAAGTTTTGATGCAGCATTAATTTAAAGTAGATGGAGCAGTTGCAGTGACACAGGGAGCGGTTCAGCAGAGAAGCTGTACCACAAGTATACTGGAAATCAAATTAAATCAAAATGACAGGTTATCTAATAGATTCCCAAGTAAAACCATCTTTCCACTGAGCTCACACATCAAAGCAGGCACTGCAGATGCCTTGTTATCCAGCAGTAACACCCTCAGCCTGGAGAAACCAGGGGCCATTAAAGTCACCAGGGGAGCAAAGCTGGGAGTAAGAGGCAACTGTTCTTTCATCATCACAGCACCAGTGAGGGAGATCAGCTAATAAAAGCTATTCCAGTTTTTATATGGTATTAATGGCTTGAGCTGTGTTTGCTGGCACCTTATCATTTAATCCAAGCATTTCATTTTCATGCTCCTGCCCTGATATCTCCACACGTGGGTATTTCTACCCAGCACCTGTAATCAAGCCAGATTCTCACAAAGGAAAGTCCTAACAATAACACTAAGCATTCAGAACAACCTTTTTTTTCTATTTATACCCACCCTCTCCATCCCTCAGCACATGCAGTAAGCCAGAAGCTGTGGAGATAAGCCTGACTGCTGTCGCAGCTGGGGACTCTGAGGACGACCTCAGGTTTGGCTGGCACAAGGACAAAAGGTTTACCACATTTTAGCAGTTGCAAACAAGATGTTTTCAAACTTCTTTAAGGAAAACAGTGGGCCAGGTAACGACAAACTCACTGGGCTCCACTTTGCTCTATGGAAGTGTTGAAAGCACTTAGCACTTACCACCACCACAGGTGCACACATTGGCTGCCTGTGGTGTTTCATGGCTTTGATCTCTACAGCACCAACAAACCAACTGCTGAGCAGTAGCTGGAGAAAGCTGGTGGGGCTCTGTCTCACTGATATTCCTCCTACATCTAGACAGCAGAGCTCTACTGAGGAGTCACAAGAGCATGGACTTACCTGAAGCCACCAAGAAAAATGACCTTTTCTCAGCAAGATGTTGACCTGGGAGCTGCTTGGGTGACCAACAGTGCTGTACTGGTCTGGTGTCAATGGTGCTGTACTGGTCCAGTGTCAGTGTTGCTTCCCTTGAGGAGAAAGATGCTCTTGTGGAACTTCAAAGTGTCCTACAGAACCAGCAGGAGTAGACAGCCCAAGACCAGTCGTGGCAAGTAGACACAATGCACGAATCTCACCATGTCCTGTAAGGCAAATAGTTATTACTAAGCTTCAGTATCATATATAGATTGCAATTGTTTGAGGATTTTTTAGTACATTTTGAAATACCTCCACTATACCCACCTGAAGCTGCCAACACTTTTCTACGTTGTACAAAGCAGCTGTTCTTATCTGAAGTAACATGCACATTACCCTCTGTCTGCTGAACACCCATAAATGTACAGTGCTGCTGTTTGATACTGACTGATGACCTATGAACACAGCAATTTGTTTTGTGAAACACATCAGCACACCTGGGGTTTATTTTATTTTTTTCCCCTGGAATACAGTCACTCCTATCTATTTTCAAACCAGTGATGGAAAAAAAAACAACCCACTGACCAGAAATTCATAGACCTGTCCCTGTGTCAGGCAAGACACGAGTGATGTGAGCAGTATGAGCCAGGTTAGATTCCACAGCTGATACATCAAGGGGAAAATTGAACATTATTTCAATATCACAACTGTCACCGAGACTCAGACAGTATGATTTACGAGCACCGTGTTACACACATGCATTCAGCAAAGCATTCACTGGTCTGGACTCCCACAGATTTTTGTAGAAATATATTTAGAACTAAAAATTAGTTTAAATAATTATATATAATTATATAACTATGGCTGTTGTGTGGCTCTGGGTTTCAGCAGGAGCACCACGCAGCTGGGACAGCCTCCTCCCCACCAAACACTTCATGACCACCACCCAGACACAGCTCAAGCTGCTGGACCACTCTGAGGAACATGCACCAGTCAAGAGTTCAACCCACCACGGTGCAAAGCACTTCAGCCTCACCCAGGGAAAGGCTTAAAGCACATCCCTACCTCATTTTAAGACCAATACTGCAGCATCTCCACCACTATTCCATGATGACGAGATGAAGTAATGACGTAATACTTGATCCATCCCTTGGAGAATCCTCTTCTGTAGCATCAGATAACTGCAGTAAATAAATAAATAAATAATCTTAATGTGGATGCAGGGGTGACAATGGCCAAATATTGCTGTACCCCTTCCCACGAGTCTGACCAACAGCTCTGCCACGGCCTCTCCAGGTTGGTTGTTTGCAGCCAGGGTCCACGAGCAACCCCCTGCCCAAACTCCAAAGGGCAGGCAGCACTCAGGTGACCCCTTCTCTAGCAATGCCACGCAGGAGCAGGCAGGACCCAGCTGCCACATTACTCAAACTGCTAAACTGTTAATTAGAGGTTGCTCTTATGATATGCAGCCTATGCATGAGTTTTTGGATGAGATTTGAGTTATGCATACACACGTACTTCTTACTGTTGTTTAAATCACTGGAGTTAATAGGCAAGAAATGCATTAAGTTTGGGATTTTTTTTAAATAAATTATAAGTTCTGGAAGACAAAAGTGACCTAGAAAATCCAATCGTCCTCTGAACGGCAATTGCACAAAGTTTGGAAACTAAGTTTGCTAATTAAACTGAAACAGTAGATTTTAGTGGTGCTTAAAGTGCTAATTTCACCTCATCTTTAAACCATCAATCTCCAGCAAGTCTCTCAGTAATAACAATAAAAAGTTTTGGGTACAGATGCCAGGTACTGAGAGCCTGCAGAGCCCTTCAGCTCTTCTTCTGTGTATAATAATGAGGTCCCTGGTAATTAAACCCACCCAGGCACACATTGTAACCCACCTTGGAGAGGCAGGGATTGCAATGGAGCAGGATGTCACAGCTCTGCACACCCACCCTGGTCCAAGGTCACCCGTGTCTGTCCGTACGCGGTGGTTTTGGGTGGACACCGTGGGCTTTCCCCATCGATAACACATTGCCTCATCAATGAATGCTATTGCCTTCCAGCTTTAATAGGGAAAAGCACTTTGGGTTAAAGGCTTGTTACAGAGGATATCAATTCCACACACAGGCTCGCTAGGAACTGCTCGACAAATGCAATTACAGCCACAACAATCTCATTTCAGCTCTCGACTCTATTGACCCAACGAACGTTATTCCCACCACAGCTCCGTGGCACCTCCATCACCCAGCCCCATGACAGGTCATTTTGCACACCCTGGTTGAAGAAACCCTCATGCATTACCTTGAGGCTCAGAGTGATCCTGCTAAGCTCAGTAAAACACACAGCTAGGTGATCAGTATTTTGCTCTTATTTCCATTTATTCAAGGAAAGAACAAACACTCCCATTAAAGACCTACATTTGAAGTCGTAAAATCCTCAGTAAAAGGGATTCAGCATTACCTAGATAACACCAGGGCAAGGGAAAAACAGGAAAAAACCCCTAACATTAGTTGATCAAAGGAGAAAGAGGGTTTTTTTCCCCTTTCTTTTCAATTTAAGTGCAGCACATAGGGTTATAACCTATGCACTAAGCTCCCTATTAATGACAGCTAGTCTATAACAAGTTGACCAAATGACCCCACTCCTCATCCCGTGAGGATTATTAATAACCAGAGCACATCACCTCCACAGAGCACATTTGAAGCTCTCACTCCAGCCTGAGTTAAAGGCAACCCTCCCTCCCAGATCCCTGAGAAAGCATTGCTTGTCAGTGCCAGCCTGCACAGTAATTGTCTTCTGGGCATGGGTGCCAAACACGGGGGGCCAAAACACTCCACTCACCTTGGTTTCTTTGCTCCTCAAGGTCTTTTTCTTGATGGCCACCAGCAGAACAAAGCATTGGTCTCTTTCCAGCCCTGCTCAAAAGGAGGAAAATCACAGAATGTGAGGGATTGGAAGGGACCTCAAAAGATCAGCCAGTCCAATGCCCCTGCCAGAGCAGGAATACCAAGATCAGGTCACACAGGAACACATCCAGGGGGGTTTGAATGTCTCCAGAGAAGGAGACATTCATTTATTTTTTATTTTAAAATAAAATTTAAAAAGCAAAAAAAAAAAAAATAAATACAAATACAAAATTTTAAAAAGTGCTCACTCTTCCAGGGACCTCCTGTGGGCCTGGGAATTGCAACTGCTTTGAGCCCTCGTTTGTCCTGGTGCTTGTTTGAGCTTTTGGGGTTGTGCAGAACAGCAGTGAAGCGTTTAGACTGAGCTTTCTTCTGCGTGTCTCCAGGGAGGAGCCCAGCAAGGGTATTAAAAATAATAACAACCAAGCTGCTTGTGCTCCCCCGTCGACCTAGCCCAGCCCTTCGTGAAGGACATGGCACAAGCGCATGGTGAACTTTGCCATTAAATTTCTGTTTATTCACTAATCTTGTTTAATGACATCTTTTAAATTAGGTTTTGATCTTGATGGCAGGAAGCATCTCCCTGTTGAAATTCTGGTGCCAACCAAGTGAGAGACCTAAGGGGGAAAAGAACCCCACGCACTCCTGGGCACCAAATAGCAAAAGGTTTTGTTTCTGTCTCCGTGCTGGTGGTGCCCATCCCTCTGATACTTCATCCACCCCTCAAACCCTGCTGAAGCCAGACACCACCTTCACTCTCAAGGCATCAGATTGAAGAGATCTATGAAGACAGTTCATTAAAGTACTTTATTGGTGATCACATATACTCTGTGCACAGTCAGCTTTGTACAAAAAACCCCTCCATGAACACCAGAGTGAGCGACAGCCACCAGGAGCACTGAACGCTGGTTTGGCTCCCTTCTGCAAAAGGGGAAACAAAAACAAGGTTAAAAAAACCCAGTCAAATTGGCCACGTCAGTTGGACTCCACCAGCAAACCAGTCCTGAAGTTCTCAGCCTGAGCTGCAGCACAGAAAATTAAAAACTTCCTCCTGGACGAGCCTGGTTTGCTCTTCCTACCGCCAAGGGGACACACGGGAAAGGCTTTGCATCTCCTGCCTTTGGGCGCCTGCCTCCCACTCCCGATGCTCTGCCATCAAGTGCTGGTGTAGTTTATCAAGACTAATTAAAAACTCCATCTCAAGAGCTCTAAAAGCCAGCGGGGAAGAAGTTTCCGTGCTCGCCACAGCCTCATTTGTCGTCCGAGGTGCTCTCCGGCAGCAGGGCGCCGTTGGAGCTCTTGTTGCCTTTCCGGATGCACATCCCGCAGTCCAGCTCCACATCGATGTCCCCGAACTTCAGCTGGCAGGACTCGTTGCAGCTGCAGGAGGGACAGTGACACTGGTCAGATGAGCTGTCAGCTCACCCCAGCCCATTTGGACAGGCTGCTAAGGACCGTCTGTTCCGTGGTGGCACCAAACCCATCCCTTCCAGCCAAGCCATGGACCACTCCATGCTTGAACATGCATGGACACACACTTTAATTATCCCATGATACACTGGCTCCTGAGTTTCACAGGACAGTACTGGGTCTAGGTACTGCTCTTGGCCAACCCAGCGTGTGCATGGTGCTGGGACCCCCCAGGACCCCTCTCCCCACGTACCAGCGAGATGCAGCAGAGTTGGCTGCCAAGACAGCGATGGCGCCCGCGTAGTGCCAGCAGAAACACATGGTGAGGAACGTGAAGTTGCCACGGTCGGTCTGATCCCAGCCCGGTCCTCCCCACGGAGGGGACAGCACAAACCCAATCTGGTCACAGACAGAAGAGATGTTTGGCATCAGCACATCCCACCTCTTTTTTCCTCCTGATTTTAGCCATGCTGCTGCAGCTGGCTATGGGCTAATGGCACAGCAATCCCAACTGACACCTGGACCACTGCCCTCCAAACACCCAAGCATGCCCGTATCCCCAGACTGACACAGGTGGGGTGTGGGATGCTGGGAGGTGAGGGATGCTCTATGGACAAGCATTAGGGTTCACAGTGCAGCCCAGCACTCCTAGAGTCAGCTGACAACCCAATGCCAGGCTGTGCATTTCTCCCTAGACCCAAAAGCTGGGCAATTACATGAGCGCTTTCCAGACATCTCCAGTTACTTGGAACAAATAGAGGAAGAAACTGGACCTAATAAGAAGAACAGAAACTCATGACTGTGGTTTCCCACCCCTGTAGGGTCTAATTTCCATTTAGCACACAGGTTTGTCCATGCTGCATACATCACAAGTGCATATCTCTACGATGACAGTTCTGGCCCTAGGCCTCATTTCCTCTTGTTTACTGAGATGTTCCAACCAGTTTAGAAGTTTAACCCCACCAGATGTGCTGCAGGGGGCAGAGCAGGCTCCCCTCTGCTTGCCTTCCTGCGTATGAAGCCCACTGACCTGCCAAAGCCAAGAGCCCTGGAGAAGGAAGGAGCTGGTCCTGAAGGTCTCCAGGATGATGTGGTCTCGGAGGAACACCTCTAGCAGGGCACAGAGGGCTCCCGCAAAGATAGCCATGGCCAGCAGAGAATGGAGGTGCTGGTCCAGTGCAGCATCGCTGTAGTCACGGTAACAGAAGAGCAAACCTGCCAAGATTCACACTGCATTAGAAAAGGAAGCTCTGGGATTTGGGTTTTGTTGTATTTAAATAAAACAAACAACCCAAACATCTGAAAACTGAGACTATGCTCCAGGTCTTGCTGTGATCTGCCTGGTGGGAAGAGCCAGACAGCAAACAGCCTCCTGTTACCACCTTCAATCTGCAAGGACCACACAGCCATGGTTTGTGCTGCCCACAGAGTGGCCCCCAAAGCTGCAGGGATCCCCATGCCCCATGCAGGGCTGTAGGGCTGTCAGGAGGAGCGCAGTGATGGGGAACCACAGCTCAGAAGACTGCAGGGAGCTTTGTATCAAGGTTTGTCTTTCTGTGTATCCAACTAAGGCGGGGGGACAACAGCTTTTTGTGACACTAGACAGCAGCTTGTCAACACCTCACCAGCCTCAAAACAGCACGGAGACTTGGGGCTGTGGTGCACCAGTGACCTCCCAGTGCTTCCCCTAACCCCTACTTCACCCTCTCCCAGGCACCACGTGTGATTCACCTTCAATGAACAGAGCCACGGACAGCAAGAGTCGATCTAAGCCAAGTGGCAGCTTGAGCAGGGAGTGCGACACGATGTCCACGATGCCGGAGAGGAGGAAGAAGAGGTAGATGGTGGTGTAGTGCCAGTGGGTGAGGTCTGTCCAGCTGTGCGTCTCAGGGCTGTACAGCTGCAGGTGGGGACCAGCAGGGACAAACTGCTCAACCAAAATCCCTGAGCAGAGAGAGGAAAGGATGAGCTTGCAGGTGCCATTTCTTTGCAATGGTGAAGTCGCAGTGGTGTTTGCCCAGAGGAACAGTAACGATGTCCCATCACAGACCATGCCATGAGCATGTCCCCAAGCCCTCCCACACCAGCTGCAGCCGTTTCCCACTATGAACAGCCTCAGTCTCATGGGACAGAGTGGCTGCAGTGCCAGTAGATATTGACTCATCATCTCTTACCTGCTAGAGCAAAGCAAGCTTTGACTGCCCCTTCAAAGACTTCCACACGCTGGATCCCATGGCTCGGCCGGCTCTCGGCACTGCCTTTCTGCCGGAGGTACTTCAGCGGGTATCGCACGGACCACCAGAGACCAAAAACGGAGAAGAACGTGCCCCGGAGGGCACTGCCGAGGAAACTCGTTGGCATCGGGCGCGTTTGCTGGACCTACAAGGACAAAGAGTGCCTGGAGACCGACCCACTCGAAGTACCCCCAAGGGAGATGTTGGGCTGTTCACTCTCAGCATCACTGGGGAGCTGCATCCCGGCACAGCAGGTGTGCATGGCTCCACCATCAGCTGCAAACAGGCAATACCAGAGATGTGACATCACTACAGAGAAGCTGCCACCATGTGCCACCATACATATGAACATACATAAACAAGTAGGTGGTTGCACGCATGCAATCATCAGGACATCACCATGCCAGAGAAAAATACATCAGTGCCCAAGAAAGTGTAACAGCTCTGTGCTATTAGAAGAGGAACCATAACAAAGATTTTGCTAATAAAAAGCAACGTGACAATTATTTCCTTGGAACATAAACTCCTTCCAAACTAGATAATTACCAGGGTGTGAATCCAGCCGATGCGTTCAGCAGCTCCAAGGCTTTGCTGGGCGCCACCGGCTGCACAACCCAGGAACCATTACCATTTCCAAAAGGAGCCTCATGCATATTCCACACAACCTTCACGAGCCGTGATTTGACACAAGGGAAAGAGATTTCATCTCCAGTAGGAAGAGCTCGAAGACTGAAGGCATGAAAATTGCCTTTGTGATAAGCCAGACCGACAGCACCAAGCACCAGCGAGGGTGGAGAGGTGCAAAGGCAGGGCAGTGTGACTGACTGCCACGTGCAAAGTTACATCCTACAAAGTATTTAAGCCCATACTCAAACAGTTGGAAAAAAATCCCCAAACAGCAAGCACAGAAGGAAATAAGTAATGATCTAAATGCTTATAGCAGTGAGGTTTTGATATTACCTTGAACTGGTCTTGTTTCCTCCACCAAGACCTCTCTCCTTGCTCTCTATGTGCTTCTACCACCTAAGATCTATCTCACTCTTTCCCTCCTTGTGGGCTTCCTGGTCCTTTTCTACATCTCGGGTGAGCACGGAAGAAGGCATTACTCATCCCAAAGCCACCACACCGACTTGCCCTTGCATCACAAATCACATCCTCGCCGTGTTTATAAATACCAAAGCCAATTGCAGAGGCTGGATGAACAACTCCAGCACGTTCTTCGGGTCCTCCCACACTAGAAAGTAATTAGGCACTGCAAAATAAGGGTAGGAAGTGGTGTGTCAAGTGCCTTAGGTGAGGGAGAGCTCCTCGAGATGTTCCCGGTGGGGTTTTGGCTGCAGATCTGGGGTTGGTTGGGTTGGCTCAGCCCTGCGTGGGCAAGCACGGTGTTTGGGTGTAAAGACTGTCATCATCCATGGCATCTGCAGGACACAGGCAAGCAGAGGAAGGCTCCAAACTGTTTCCACTGTGTTAAGGTTTCCTTTCAGGAGGGAAGTTACTAAACAGCCTTTCAGGCAGATGAGAAACACCCCATCCCAGGAGCTGGTTCGGGGATCAGTGATGGATTTCTGCTCAATTTTGGACGCCTACATTAGGGTGACACAGCTCCTGCCCCAGGAGGACCCATGGCTTTCCTGATTATAGCCTGGACACCCAGTCCATATCTTCCTTACACAGACATCCACATGCTGAAGTGACTAAGAACAAAAGCACACTTAAGCAGCACACAATTGCACCATATAGAACCAGGTTCTACCATTGTCCTACAGAGACCGTGACTCCAAGGGCAACAGCCTGCAGCTGGAGTTGGGAGTGTACCCTGATCAAGATACATAGCAGGAGCGTTAATTTGACATGCTTAATTGGAGGAGAGGAGGAGAGCAGAGACATTCCAGTGCCCAGGCATCAGAAATGACAGCTGACACATCCCACCTGCAGCTCCAGAGGCTGCTCCGAGCCACAGCAGCATCCAGCTTTAACCCAGGGATTTATCACCCCACATCCACTGGGCATCCCCCCTTCACCTTGGTTACCAGCAGCCCCCAAACCACTCTGTGTCAGTGTTCTCCTGGGGCCCTCCCACCCCAACCATCCCTCTCCCCAGCAGAGCAGCCTCAATCCTTCTTGGTGCTGAGGACCCTTTTGCTTTGTAACCTCTCAGCAGCCCAATTCAGGCTTTTGGTAGTTGTCACCAGTCCCCTTTGCCTCCCACCACCCAGGCACAGCTTTTCAGCAGCCACCACACGCCCTGGGGCATCTCTCATTTTGCAGAGAGGTCCCAAACCCACCCTTCAGTCCAGGGGGAGCTTGCATGTAGCCCACTCAAAAACTCCCAAACCACCTTCTTTGATAAAAAAACAGCCACTACTCTGCAGAGAAACCAGACGTTTCCAAGCAACAGTCCACTTGCACAGCTCACATACTCAAGGCACAGCAAACCCCCCCACACCCACGCAGCCCCTCGAGCCCAAACCCGACGCCTCGCGTTTGCTGGCTTCCCCCAGCCCCGGCACCCGAGTCCCCGCTCACACAAAAGCTGACTGAGCCCCACGGGAGCCGTGGCTGGGCAGGAGAGCACGGGCTGAGAGGCACCTGGGTTATTTATTTTTCCTGCGAGCCAGTTTGTCTGTCAGAGGGCTTGAAATACGGCTGCAGTCAGAAGTTATTACCTGAGCTGCCCTTCTCTCCCCGCAGCTGCCAGGCTGTGATGCTTTTCCTTAATAACCATACGGGAGCTGCCTGCTCTCCTTACGGTGCCTCGTGCTGACTGCTCGCAGCCTCCCTGGGCACAGCTTGGGAAGGACACCATTTCTACCTGATTTCCAGGCTCTCCCCCCGGAGCTGTCACAGCTCTGGGTCCATCACCATTGATGATTTCACCTCCTCGTGGGGACTTATTCCCAGTGATGCGGGGGGATCAATGCTGCCGGGTGGATGCTGTCCATGTGGTACCCTCTACCCATCAGCCTGGCAGTGAGAGCAGCATCCCAGGACACTCAGCCTGAATGCACAGGGCAAGCTCAACATCTTTTTGTGGATCCTCCTCCATCCTTGCCACCCAGGCACATCTCTCTCTTGCCAACAGCCCTCACCAAGAGAAGAGGCACAAGCTCCCTCTCCTGCCAATCCTCTGCCATGATGCACCTCCAAAACCTGATAACCCCCTAAATAAAGAGCCAAAGCCACAGTCTGCTGGCAGCCTGCCTCCATCAGCACCGTGTCCACCAGCCTCATTGGTGGCCATCATCACACTAAACCTTTGCCTTGCAGAGACAGACTCTCCCCTCATCCCTTCTTCCCAAGCACAAGCAGCCACATCCATCCCATGCACAGCTGCTCACCAATTTCTCTCTGTGGGTAGGAGAGTTTACCTGTGACTCCTGCCTGTCCTCCTCCCTCTCCAGATGTGGCAGCAAGGGGTGGTTATTACTCAGAAGAGGCAGATAAAGGGAGAAGCCAGCACAGGGAGGTGGCCCTCAGACAGGATGTTTAGAGCTGAACATCCTGCGGGCCAGTTCAAAGCACGCTGAGTCAGCCAGCTTTCACAACCTGGGACACCTTGTGTCTGCTATTAAAAAAAATAATAAATTCTTCCGGAGTTTGCCACAAAAATCAGGATGAGCAGCCAATTCCTGTTCCCATGGCAACCACGTATATTCAGCTATTACATAGGATTTTTGGATGACTGGGGAAGGAGCCGAGATGAGACAAGGCTGTGGTATAGTCTGATATGGCCAGACTGCTGGAAGGTACATAACACCCCTTTTCAGGGGGTCTGGCCTTATAAAAACTGCCTGTAGGTAGGAGATTTTGGGGCCAGGAGCTCTCAAAACAGAGCAGAACCCTTCTGAGATCCATCTCCCAGCCACAGCAGCCATGAGGAGGAGAAAGATGGCCCTCTCTCCCCCAGAAGGTGGGCTGGCAAGACACAGCAGCCTGTTCCCACTCCTTTTTATCTTTAACACTCGATGCTGCCCACCACCAAGTGCCCAGAGACCGAGCCACTGCTGCACAGATGAGCAATGCAAGTGCCCCAAGGCAAATAGACACCACAGGCCACTCCAGTGTCCCCACCTCCCTCCAAAGCATGGAGATGGTGGTGCACAAACACCCAGTGCTGCTCTGGAGCATCACCCAAGGACCACCACTCAGTGCACGTCCAACCCAGTATTTCTCTGGGCTGCAACCCTGTGCACACAACTCCTCGTGCACCCAAAACATAAATCACCAAGCAGCAGGGCCACAGGATAAGCCATGCCCAGCCCTGCCAAGAGCCACACACGTGAGCCAGCACCCCAGGGAAGCCCTAAGGCTGAAATAGCACGGAAGCAAAGCAGCCTGCACAACCCTCCCCAGGGTGATGGGCTGTTCTCCAGCAGAGCCATAAAAGCCACCAAGCCATAGCCAGGAGCTCTTTCATACCCATTATCTCTGTGTCAGCGGTAGCAAGGAGGAGGAAGGAAGGAAAACAAGAAGCTGGTGGTGCTGGCACGCAGCTGTGCTGTGCACCAGTCACTGCTCACTTCCAAAGAGAAATGCAACCCCCATAGACCCTCTTCTTTACAGATCTACCCCTAAAAACCATACAAGAAGAAAAACTTACCTTGCTTGCTGGAAATAGAGCAGCAGCACTGTCAGGGACCTCTTTGCAGCTCAGTTTTCCTTTCTGCAGCCACCCAGCTCCACAAACCAATACCCCACAAAGCTGCTTCCTCAGCAGTACTGGTCAAGTCCTTGGAGCAAGTGGGAAAGCACAAGTTGGGAGGGAAGCAGCTGGAGGGAGAGGGGAGGAAACGAGACCCAGATGAAAAGCATCTGCTCAAGGGCTGAAGGTGACTTTTTCCCTGGAGCTTAAAGGGCCAGCAAAGAGTAAAGCCCATAAAGAAAGGTTACTATGAAAAGGGCAACTTGTATTAAAGTACCTGCTGGTCAGGGAAAAAACGTGTAGGTGCATGAACTAGGGGGATTCTGACCTTTCAAACCATCCCTGTGACAAAACCAGAGATGTAACTGTGAGAAGTGGCTGGGAACAGCAGCCCGATGAGGGGGTACCCAGAGAAAGGCTGGCACCCCCCCAGCAGAACACAGAGTGAGGGGAGGCAGATCCACATCTGACCCACTCCAGCGTTCTCAAGCCAAACCCTGCACTGAATTTTATTTTATTTTTTTCCCTTCTTTTGCTTTTTTTTTTTTTTTTCCTCAGCTGTTAACTGCAACATCCTCTCCCTGAAGGTTCCTCATCAGCCTAATGAAAAAATGCGATAATGTTTGCCTGCTTCCTGGGGGTGGTGGGAGGCACAATCTAATTAAAGGTTTGCCAGCAGCCCGAGCTGCAGATGGATGGTTGTTGGGGAAGTGCAAAGTATCATTATTATTATTGTTATTATGACGAATGCCAGCACCGGCTCTCATAAACAGCAGCAGAGGAGGTGAAGCAGGTGGCATAAGCACAGGCAGGGCTTGTTCTGCTGCCTACACCATGGTCTGAGCCTGACACAGACGTGGCCATGAAGGGTGGCAGTGGTAGATCTTATCTCTGCCCGAGAAATGCCTGGCTGGTGGAGGGGCTGTGCTAGAGCTCGTGAGGAAGGGCTTGGCTTTCTAGCTGGAGGAAGAGCTGCCTGCCAAGGTATTTGGCTGCTTTGAGGGGGTGTTGTCTGGGTTCCTTTGTAAGAGCAGGTTAGATATCACCACCGGGAGGATGCTCGGTCACTGATGTCAGGAACACCAGCAGCCCCCACCCTTGAGGGGCACCATCCCACAGCATCAGGCTGCAGTTACACAGGACATAAACCACCCCTGAGACATGGCTACAAATACACCTCTGGTCCACTCGAGCTGCACTGCCAGTGGGTCCAGAACAAAGGCACCAGCAGAGAATTCAATTTATATGGTGAAAAATGTAATCCAGGTTAAGGTAACGAAGGTTGTGTGAAAAGCAAGACTCCCTTTAGGACTGCCCTGGTATATCTATCACTTCAGAAATGAACATGAGGATGGCTTGTGATTGCACCTCGCTGTGTAATAAACCATCTCTGGACCCAGCACCTTTTGTGCCCTTGTTTGGGTACCTAAGTTATTCACAAATGTGGTCTTTAGCTAAAACAAAAATCCTTAATTCTCATCCAGAAATGAACAGCACCTCTGTTTTCTTACTTAATCACAGGCTGTATCTCTTCTCCTTCCCTGACCTTCATACCTCGGGAAAGAATGTGTTCCAGCGCTAGAAAACAAATTAGCGAGCACTATGCTGACAGTCCTGGGATGTTTGTGGGAGCGAGGAGTTAATGAGGCACACAGAAACTATTTCAGACACCGAGTGCTACAGAGGGGAAAAGTGTTTTGCAGCCACGTTCTTTGCGGACAAAGAAAACCCAGAGGTGAAAGGAGATGGTGACTTGATTAAGAGCAGCAAAGAGAGTGGTGAAGGATTAAAACAACCCCCTCTCACCTTCAAAAGCAAAGAGTGCTTTTAAAAAACCCAAGTCAGCTTTAATTCGTGTGCCCTCAGGTGGAAATAACCTCTGATTTTTGGGGGTAGCAAGGAGGAGGGTGGCTGCAAGGTGACTGCCACCTCAGCCAGGCTGGAGCGTGATGCTGCAGGTCCGGCTTTGTCACCTGCTGCTGCCCTCAGGTGGCTGTTTGATGGGAATAGTGATGTTCGCTCTGTTTTCTGTATAAAAATAATCCAGAGCACCGTGCAAAACCTTTCTGCTGGCAGAAAAAAAAAGCATCTGCAAAACGCTTGGCTCATTCAGCTGTTACAGCTCCCGAGATTTAATTGCGTGGAGTTTATCAGATGGATTTACGGAGATGTATCGCTCCGCTGCTTAATTCTCTTCACAGCGAGCCTGTTTGCACCTCCTGATACCCAGCCCTGCAAAATAAACCAGCTCAGTGGTGGAAATATGATGTCCAAGGACACTACTCAGTCTGTGTAGCACTGTTAATAAGCAGCAAAACCCAGGCTGCAGCCCCCTTGGTCTGCAACAGGCTCTTGGCACAGGGGGGGAATGGGTGCTGGGAGACAAGCTTTGCCTTCCCTGGGTGCCAGGAGCTGCTTCTCTGTTCAGTCATGGGCATGAACACCAAAATCAGCTGCCAGCCATCCACACACACCCCTGCAGTTATGCAGCAGCGAGAAGACTCCAGTGCAGAGCATCCTCCCAGCCCCAGGCTTTGAGACATCAGCAGCTGTGATTCACCTTCACTGGTGTTCACTTTATATATATTTCATTTATTTAATTAATTCCCATGCTCTCTCCTGGCACATTTTCCTCCTATCCAGAAGGTGACATTTCCAGTCATTTTTTGCAAGGAATTAGCTGGCAAAGGCAGGCAAAACCCAAAACGTCTGCCTGTTTATCTCACTTTCCCAGCTGAGGGGTTTGTTTGCAGTGGAAAACTGGGACATTTTATGAATCCCCGCTGCTTAGCCATGTATCTTACAGCCCTTCAGGCTTTACAGGTCTGAGGGATGGATTTGTCTAAGCTATTATTACACACTCTATAATTTATCAGACTTAAATTTAAGGATATCAGCTCAGTGAGGATTTTTATTTCACATTAATTCACACTTTCAGCCTTTAAGTGAGCAGGAAAACTATTAACGGAACCCCTTTTCAGTTCAAAGCTTCGGTAGTAAAATTTCTGTTGTGTTCAATCAAGCCATGCTGTTGCAAATTTGACAGAGTCTGATGTCCAACGCTCTCTTACTTTTCCTCCTTGGGATGATGCTTTGGTCTGGAGACACATGACCTCAGGCTTGGAGGTTCCCTTGACTTCAATGAGGTCAATGCCTCCAGGTGCTTGGAAAACTCAGCTGGTCGAAGGATGCTGTCCATCACTATGGAAACACACGTGGGAACCCACAGGACAAAGCCATCTCAACGGGCTTCCAGCAGCAGAACGGTGGCACCTCTCCAAAACATAAATATTTCATTCAAATTTTATTATTTGTTTTCTTCTAGAACACAGATTCTTCATGTGTTTGGAGAAGGAGATTGCAGCCTCTTCATTCTTCATCAGATCCGTTTAAGAAGGTGGCTTGGGAGCTTGTGTCACATTTCTGCTGCCGCACTCCCAGCCCGATGTAGGGCTCCCCACTGCCTCTCCTGCACCTCTGGATGCAGCTGGAACACGAGCAAGAAATCATCATCAGCAAAGCCCCTTGAACAAGTGCCATTCACCAGACTGCTCAGAGGAGCAAAACACATTTGTATGAATACACACAGAGAGAGAAATTATTATAGAGGTCCTAAAATGCTGGGTTTGGGTATAAAGTCTATTTTCTTGCACAGCCTGGACTATCCCTTCTGTAGCCCATGTCTCAGTGAGCCGTGCCGCATCCCTCAGAGGCTCTTAGGCTGCAGGAGCACCCCTGAAAGCTGGGTAACATCCCCTTCCCACCTCCATCACGCCGGGGGCCGGTGATGTTTCAGCCATCAGACAGTGCTGTTGTACCTCTAATAACTCTGACTGCCAACTGCTTTGAAACCCTTGCAGGGGAAGGGACAAAGTGTCAGGCAGTCCTGGTAATGCTCCCATTTCTCTATTGAATTAAAGTTTGACTTCCAGCACCCGGTGCAGAGAAAAAAGCTGTGTGAGTTCCAGGGGCAGCTTTGGGGGCTCAGTTATTTGACTTCTCCATGTTTAATGCCCGTGCCTCTTGCTGACACTGTTTTGCATTCTGTGCACTCGACAAATAATGTGCATGCTTGTCTCCATGCCCTAAAACTCACAGCAGTCAGGGGCTGCTTATTCAGATGTGACTTTGTAGTCCAGGACAGGTTAGAGTACATCTGCATCTCCCTCCAGCCATCCCCATCCTGCCCGAATTCATGCCCCAGCCATACCAGTAAGCGAGGGTGTAGTTCATAGCCAGGATGGCCACGGCAGCTGCCCAGTGCCAGAAGAAGCACATGGTGAGGAACATGATGTTGCTGTGGTCCTCCTCATCCCACATCGGACCTCCCCACGGCTGGAAGAGCACAACCCCAATCTGGGTGGAATAAAAAATTAATTACCTTGGGGGCAAAAATCAATGTACTGAAGCCGCCCAGCACCCCTCTGTCCATCTCAGTTATCACCATGATCCATGTGGTGACTGAGGGGACCTGAGCCCTGACTGGGAGAGTGGTTTTTGCTGACACAGTGCTGGCCTCCTTAAAGTCCAGCCTTACAGTGAGAGGCCACACAAAGCAAGTCATATCATAGAGCCACAGAATGGGTTGGGTTGGAAGGGACCTCAAAGCTCATCTTGTCCCACCCCCCCTGCCATGGACAGGGACACCTCCCACCAGACCAGGTTGCTCCAAGCCCCATCCGAGTCTGTGCCTTCTGTACAAGCCTCTTTTTCTGTACAATACCCAGACACATTTGTCCCTCTGCATTGCAGACCCCTAGCCATCCTCTAAAAACTCCAAACTTACAAGCTCAGCTCAGTTTTTAATCTCTGAATAAAGCCTCAGCCCTGGGGCTGAGAAAGAGGAGGAGAACTCAACATTTCTTTTCGGCAGCCCAGTTGTGGGACTGGTTATCTCCAGCTTATTTCTTTGCTTCTCCAACCACTACCAAAGCAATCAGCTGGCTGTATTTTTACTCAACCATTTTATTGCTTGGTGGGGTTTGCATCTTTCCACTAAACCAGAGGGAGTGCTGCAGGGCGCATTAGACACATTAAGCAATTAGTTCTTGGTTGTTAGATACTGTAAAACGTTGCTTGCTCCCTGTGAGTGCTCGCTTTTCTGGCTCCCCCAGAGAAGCAATAAGCCAAGACAAACAGCTACTTCAGCAGGTGAAGGCATCAGAGATGACCTGTGGTAAGTAAATTTTCATTCTGGGTTATGATCTTTTCATGAAGCAAGCCTGGCAAAATTACCCTTCAGAGACACACAATTGATATGTGATGTACAGCTTTTTTTCCTCTTTTCCCATTGCTCTCCTACCACAGCTCTCTGCTCGGCGAGAGAAGGCAGAACTGACCTGCCAGAACCATGTTCCCTGGACGATGGTGACACCAGCTCTGAACATCTCCAGGACAATGTTGTCGTGGAAGAAGACCTCCAGCATGATGCTGCAGGCCCCTGAAAAGATGGCGATGAGCAGCAGGGTGTGGATATGCTGATCGAGCATGGGGCGGTGAAGGACGTGGTAATAAAAGAGACAACCTGCCAAAAATACGTACCACACTTAGAGCAGCATGAGCCATGCCAACCATGACCACAGAGCCCTGGTGGAGGGAATTACCCGCCTGGCTGGTGAATTGAGACAGGTCACTGTGAAAACAAGGGACTCCATAAAGCACCATCCCTCCAGGTCTCCTGGCATCCCACCATCCTGGAGGGATCACATGCCCAACCTTGGAGCAGGAGGATCTGAGCAAGATGGGGACCACAGAGAGAGGACAACAGAAGTTTTCTTCCCGTGTCGGTGCTGTCACCTCTTCAGATCACCCTCCCCTCGTAGCCAAGTTCCTGCTGTGTCCTGCTTTTCCATTGCTAAACCTCACTCATTTCTTAGGAGCTGGAAATGAGAGATTTCCTTTTCTTACATCCCAAACTGTGCCTGTTGAGCTGCCCCTGCTGCTGCTTCAAAAAACACTTGGATCAGGGAAGGGAAAAGAACAGGAGATGTGCCTTCATTAAGGGGATTTCTATATAGAAAGCCTTGGTTGGAAAAGACCTCTAAGATCATCAAGTCTAAGCAAGACCTTCCTTTCCTAATGTCTTTTCCCCGTGTGGTCCAAGAGGGGTCTGAAATCCTGGCTCACGATTTGCAAGACAGTCTGAAGACAAAATGATATCACTGATGTGCTGAAGTCACTCGAATTTGCCACGCGCAGTGCAAGCAGATGAGGATGGCGGTGCCTGCAGGGCAATTAATGGCTCTCGCGGGGGAGCGCGGGGCATGCAAGCAGCTCGGTAGATGTAAGAGAAATGCAGCACCCACCAGCCATTTATCATAACGAGGAAACTCAGCCTGCTGCTTCAGACTGCTCTCACCCCAGAAATCCCAAACCAGGCAAAGCCAGGACCTATTGGTGCCTGCATTTCCCACCTTGCTACAGACAGCCCTTCAATAATCTATCACTGCAACACGTCCTGTCTTCAGGGGTGTTCAGAGCAATACCTCAGTCTGTCCCCCCAGCATCCCTCCCCTCCACCACCTCCTACCGACCTTCGACGAACACAGCCACGGACAGCATGAGGCGATCCAGGCCCCGCGGCACCACCTGGGAGCTGTAGGTGAAGACATCCACCACCCCAGAGAGGCCGTAGAAGAGGTACATGGTGGTGTGTTGCCAGTTCATCAGCTTCACCCAGTCGCGGTTCTCCCCGCTGTAGAGGTACAAGTGTGGGCCGTCCGGGACGAACTGCTCTGCCAGCATCCCTGCACGGGCACACGAGAGGACACCATTCCTGATGGTTTATTTGCAAGGGTGGTTGATGGTACTCATTCCTGCAGGGGGGTTCTGAAGCAAGAGCTGATGGTTTTGAATTAGGGAGAGAGGACTGGCTATACAAATCAAGCCTGCCTGTGTTAGTGGTAGCTTTGGGAAAGGGTACGAGAGTTGATCTCTATTAGAGTTCAAGGCAAGATGAGCATCAAGGACTTGCCCTCTTACCCTTCCACATCTGGACCAGTTTCTCTGGGGTAAGGGCTGCAGTACAATCACTACAGGCTGGGAAGTTACCAGCATAGCTAATAAAATATAACCCTTACCTATTAGAGCAAAGATGATTTTGATTCCCCCTTCGATGGCATCCACCCGTTGGAAACAGTAAATCCTGTGGCATTTCTTATTTACTTTCTGGCTGAGATACTGCAGCGGGTATTTCACAGACCACCAGAGCCCAAAGAGCAGGAAGAAACTGCCTGGAAGTGCGTGACCCTTGAAGTTTGCCATCCTGACAACGTCCTCTGACTACAAGGCAAAGAAAAACAATGTCCTTACATAACTTACACCAGTTATTTGACATAAAGGTGGAGAAAAATGGGATTGCCCTTTCAGGGAGGACTGGAAAAGGCTCGACCAGGCACATGGGATAAACATCAGTGGGTTTCTTCAGTCCCTTGAACAGACACAGAAGTGGTGTGCTATGTCCTAAAATTTTTTAAATTCCTGGAATTTTTCCATTCCATAGAGGGTGAAAAATACCCCACCCCTCATCTATTTCACAAAGCCAAGCATAGCTTCAAAGATACCTCCAAAAGCTGCCAGAAACAAAACATTTTGGTTCTGGGCAAAGAAACCAACTCGGTCCCTGCATCACTGCCTCCTCCCACCCCCTTCTTCTCTCTCTGGAGCATCACTAAGCTGGGATTTGCACCCAGGGATCCCAGCCGAGCTGCTCCAGCCTCCGTGCCCCTTCGTGCCAGAGCACATGCCTGCACAGTTTGCAGGAGAGTCGGGGGACCCATTTCCTAGGAGAATTACAGCAATTAAAACCCAGACGGCTCCTGTTTGCCGTTTGCTGGTTTGCTTAATTAGGTGGAGAAACGATTAGCTCTTTCATGTGGGCTTGAGCATATGTTTGGGGGCCTGCCTTGGCGCAGTTGCAGGTTGGTTGTGTCAGGATGGTCAATTAGGATCTTGTTAATTGATAGCAAAGGTTTTGAGAACTTCCTCCTCTGTTTAGTAATGCTCCTCTCCTCGCTGAGCTGCGCTTAACTCCAGGTAGAAACCAGCTCTCCCTTGGCATGGATGCCATCCACCCACATAGCAATGGGCTGTGTGGTTTGGCACTGGACCTGACATCCCCATCCCAGATCCCCATGACCTGGTTAGCCTCAAACCACCTTCCCCAGGTGCATTTTGGGCTTCGGTCCCCTCTCACTGGAAGCAGAAAAATGCTCTTATTCTGCTGTTGCCTGCCTTCTGCGTGAAGGATAATTTGGGTGGGAGGTTGAACGTGGCTTGCTGCTGCCAGCCTTTGAGGGAGGAGGGTGGTTGCTTTGGCTTTATTAATGTCTCATTTCAGGTCGGTTTGTCCCAGGGATACCTTGTTTCACCCCGTTAGGTCCATACCCTGGAGCCTGGCTGTGTGCAGATACCATCTCGCAGCGGCAGCTGTCCCAGGGCAGGAGAATCCATTGAGTTAGATCAGATCTGCTACAGCCCTGCAGCCAACCTGCCTGATCTGAACTGGTTTAACCAAACCAGCTAATCCAGCACCTCAAGATAAGTAAACATTGCTCCCTCATGCAAACATCACCCTAGTGCATAGGGCTACACGCAGCAGCAGACATGGGTGATGTCCTTGCAGATTACACCAGGTTGGTCCCCCAGTCCTGCCTTCACCAAAAACCTCTGAGATATCACAGTGGGTTTCAGGCAAACAAATTTAGGAGGGGATTTAATCCAAGAGTAGAAAATCTGTGCATGGAAATATTATTTTCCACCCGAGTGGCTAGCAGCTTTGCCAGGTAGCTGTTAGCAGCACTGCAAGGTTCTGCCTTATTTCATGACTTGAAAGGAGAGATTTATTGACAGTGGGTGACTGGGTAATTAAACCCCAAATCAAAGCAAGACGCCGTTTGCCAGCCATGCCAGCACAGTCCAGTGGGTTAACACAATAGTCTCTCTAGTCCTTTGACAGAGACAACGGGGGAATCGGAGCATCCACCTGTATCCCTGTGATTGAGGGAGCAGCATTCCTGAGCCAGGGAGATGGCTGAAAAAGCTGTGTTTTCTGGGTGAGCTGAGAATCCCATATTGTGCCATATTAATGCTATAATTATAACACTACCACAGCAACATATAATCAAATATATAACTCCATGACCTAGCTCCATCAGTTACATTTTAAAGGCAGATATTTAACAGGACGTGATATTTTTCCCACATGAGATCTATGCAGTGAAATGGGATGACCTAAAAGATACACTGATCAAGCAAAGTCGAAGGTCACTTGGATGGAGTATGCCAGCCAGCACGTCTACCTGAGAGTGCTTACGTGAGACGAGGTGAGCTCACAGGGTGCCGGGGACTGTGGCGGGGCTGCTGCCGTCTATACCTGCCCGATCGCTCGCTAGCAGGAAGCAGGATGGCTTATCAGGGACACACGACCAGCAAAACTATTTCTCCTGCTTCTCTTCCTCCTCTGAAAACATGCAAAATCTGAGCACAGGGGTTAAAAAAAAAAACAACAAAACAATTATGTTTTCAACTGTGAGAGCCCTGGGGCAACCAGCTCTCATTTATCCCTACAGCTCCAAGTGCAGCGAGGCTTCACCTGCAGTCACCCACCTTCAAAAGCTGCAGGTCCACCAAGGCTGGTGTTGGCAGCAACAGTGGCCATTACAGGGCATCCCTTCAAAGAGAGACTTTGCCCCCTTCCCTCGCCGTCTGACCCGCGTTTGAGAACGCGCCCGCGTCCCCGCTGGCTGCAATTAATGCACTTTGCTCCCTGTTTATTACAACACAGTGTGCTGCGCCGGCTTAATGATTTACTGTTTCATCTGCCCTTATCACCTCCCAAAGGAGCTGGGTTCTATTTTGTTTATAGCTACTGCCTCCAACCACCCAGGGAGGTGTCCAGGGCAGCAGTGAGGATAGTGAGGAGCCTGACTGGGCTTTCACATCCTCCTCTCACCCTACCCCAGCATAGAATCATAGAATCATTATGGCTGTAAGGGACCTCCAGGGTCATCAAGTCCAACCTTTATCCCATCACATTCCTAACCATTAAACCACTAGACCATGGCCTCAAGTGCCTCATCAACCCGTTTTTTGAACACCCCCAGGGACGGTGACTCCACCACCTCCCTGGGCAGCCTGTGCCAGTGCCCAACCACCCTCTCAGGAAAGAACTTCTTCCTAACATCCAACCTAAACTTCCCCTGACGTAACTTGAGGCCATTTCCTCTCGTCCTATCATTAGCAATTTGGGAGAAGAGACCAACACCAGCCTCACTACAGCCTCCTTTTAGGTAGTTGTAGAGGGCAATAAGGTCTCCTCTCAGTCTCTTCTCCACAGATGACCTCTTTTCAGCCAAACCCTGGGCCCTTTGAGTTTTCCAAAGGTCTCATTTGCTTTACCAAGTTGTTCTGGTTTTTTTTTTTAAAGGTTTTATTAGTGCATCAATAATGTCTCGATCAGGGCATCACTTCATTTTCCCTAGTTGGGAAATTACAGTCTAAAGTTTGCCATTGGAAACAACTCATAGCCATCACCCCTGCAATTAACTTCGTCCTTTGACCTCTGCCAGTCAGGCAGTTCAGACACACCAGAGCTGGTTTGCTCACCGTGGGACCTGCTGCCTGGCTCTGCAGGTGACAGGGACGGTCCCCAGGGAAAGGCTGACTCAGTGACAATGAGAAATGTCTTGGCCGAGCTCAGGGTGAGCTGGGGAATGCCACTGAGGTGTATATCTGGAAATAATGAAGCTCTTTCCAACCTTCTCGAGGTGGTTTGGGTCTCCTTGTGCTGAACCCGAGACTGCAGGAGAGCATCAAACCCAGAGCTGCAGACAGACAGCTTCAGCCAAAACAACATCCTCCATCAACCCATTTCCTACCCCGCACCTTCTCCGTGCACAACGTAACCCCACAGCCCAAATACTCGGCCTGGGAGGCTGGAAAGCAGCAGTCCACAAGAAGAAGAGGTGGAGGTGAGAGAGCTGCAGCAGAGGAGACACCCAAGGGATGTCGAGGAGAGGCATCGCCTACAAACAGCGGCTCTGCCATTGCCCGCACTGCCTCACTCCATTACCAGCACTGTCTGATTTGTCTGCAGAGGCACTTCTAATCACAGCAGCACTTCCATCAGCTCCCCCAGGAGCTGGATCCCTAATGCATTCATGTCAGACTAAAACCCCACTCTGAACCATTTCAGCCCATTATCCTTGGGTTTTCTTCTCTCTCTGCTGTTGAGGGTGACACAGAGTGATCGTGTTATTTGTTACCAACACTTGCGAGCCCAGCTGCGACTGCAAAACCAGGAAAGCAACTTTTTTTTTGCCTCTAAAGGATCCGTAGGGGTTTTAGTCTTAGGTTAAAAATTACCATCGCCATTGGAACCTATGAGGCTCAATTAAAAATCAGTATTTTCCAAAGATGAGATCCTTGTCCTAAAATTGTCCTGGTTGCCCCACAGGGCAATATAGGTTAAGCCTCCTCCCAGCTGCCTTCGACATCCTTCAAGGAAAACTGCCCAAGACAAGCTACTAAAGAAACCATTTCCAGTGCAATATATATATATATATATATATATATATATATCTATCTCCACTTATTGACATGCACCTCAGCCTGCTGAGCACTGCAGCCACCCCTCGGTTCACTGGAGAGCTGTGACTGCCCGAATAAAGCTCTGCAAGGGACCTGTGCCCCACGATCGCACCCCGCGCTGCCAAAGCCCGACGTTATCAGTTTTCCAGCAATAAGATGGTAGGAAGAAGGGAGAAACCCTTCCCCAGAGCAGGGCAGTCCCTAGACTCTGGTTTTCTGCCTAATCTGTATGTTTTTGAGGACTAAAAGGGACTTTTTTAGGTGATTCATTGGGGAGAGGAGAATGGGGAGAGGCTTTCTGTTTCAGTGCATGCAGCAGTGATTTCAGCCTAAGCTGTCAGGCAGAGCTTTCGCATTTAATTTGGCTGGGAGGGGAGCAGGGAGCTGGTGAGGGCTTCTTGGCAAGGGGCTCGGGGGGCCTGGGGGAACTCTTTGCCCCTGGGCTGCCCCTGCTCTCTCCTCTGCCTGCTTTCAGGCCCCATAGATCCTGTTTATTTTCCAGCTTCCTCCTTGGAAAGTGTTGCTGCCCCATCGTGTCCCACCGCTGCAGCTCAGCCTGGCAGGGAGAGCAGCAAACCCTTCTCTGCCCCATCCTCCTGGGACCCCGAGGTGGGGGGACACCTCTGTGGGTCAAGGAGGGCAGAGCCCACCCCCCTGTGTCCCCCCAAGTTTGCTTTCCCAAGGGGAGTGGTTGTGGGGTCGCTTACCCCAACCCCTCTCCTCCCTCTTTATGGGGCTGCTTCGGATGCCAAATTGAGGGGTGCCCCCATCCCTATGCACCCAAAGGGTGGGCAGGTGGGGTCCCAACCCCTCCCAGCTTTGGGGCGCAATTCCCATGGCTTGGGGTGACTTTCCCCCCTCTCCCCAACACCTTCACAATACAAAGCCCCCTCCCCATGCCAGTCCCAGCTAATGGAGCCTTACCTGCCCCGGTGATCCCGCTGCCGTACCTGTGCCCAGGTGAGCCATGCTCCTCCCCTGCCCGCGGCACCTGCCTCCTCCCTCCTCCCTGCCAGCCCTGGCTGCTCCCAGCCTCCTCCAAACCCCGGCCAGAGGGAAAAGATGACCCTGGACACATGAAGAAAACCTTACTCCTGGGCACAGCAAATGCTTTAATTTGCGGTTTTCTTCCCCAAAATTCATCTGCAGCTTCCTGACTTAAACAAATTGGCTGTCTCAAGGCTTTTTTTCCTCCAAATCTTTCTTTTCTCACATTTCATTGCAGTGATTAAATTCCACTCCATCAGACTCCCCCATCACCCACCTCGTGCTGGGACAGGGCTGTATGGGGTGTTAACCCCCCACCCCTGGTCCCTGCACCCTTTGGCACAGCCTCAGCCATGAAATGCTGCAGAATGGATTCATTTCTTTGAAGCACTTCATTTTCTGTGCTTCCCAGGTCATGATGGATGCACCTCTGGGGATCCCCTCACTCAGAACCCATATTTCAACTCCAAACGCAATTTTCTGACCAGGCCTCCTATCAAACGTAGTTTATTCTTAATAATACTTTCCACTTTCATCTCCAGCCCTGCAAGTGCTTTACAAATGTTAAATAATTAACCCTCACGACGCCCTTGGGAGAGAGGGAAGCGTTATTATCTCTATTTGTAAGAGGAGCACTGGCAGAGCTTTCTGTGCCATAGCCCTGGGTTTAACTCATTTTTATGGAGCAGTGCAGGTACTTACATCACTGAGAGCAAATACACCTCCTGCAGGGAATTTGTAGTAAGAAAGCTGAATTTTAATGTTTTAAATATATTCACCATGTTTTATAAATGATTTCATGGTTAGAAGCACTGTCTGGCAATCCTGGGTTTTTTTCTTTTTATTATTATTTTGATTTATTAAAATCAAATCTATTCCTGCTGCCATTTTAATGCATGTCCTCTAAGCACTGGAATAAATCAGAATAATTGGGGTGCTGCAGACACATGGGAGGTTTAACCTCTTAAAAAAACCCTATACCTGAAACTAGCTGAGAAATAAATGGGAGGAAAACAAGTGGTGAGATGGAGGACCTCAAAATTATTCAGCTGATGAGTTGCTGCCTCTATGCAAGCTCATTAAAATACAACAGGGGATGTCCAAAAATGCAAATGAGACACCAAAAAATGCCATGGAAAAGTCATTAGTGTTGAAGTTGCTGGAGCTGATATATAAATTCCACGGTTCCTCTCAGCTTGAAGACCTGAGTTGAGTTGAAAATGAAACCTTTAGCTAAACCTGCCACATCAGGTTGGTGTTTCTTGGCTACCAAGAAATCTGCACCCTCAAATATTTGCTGAACAAAACCACAGGGTGTGGATCTTACTATAAGGAAATAAATAAGCTCTGCATGTGCATTAATGTAGTAAAGCCCATCCCTGAGCTGGGGGTTAAACAGAATCCGACCTCAGCAAAACAATTCATTCCCATGTGGTCCAGAGCAATCATTTCCCAATAAAACTTACATATATATAAAAAAATCACCTCTAATTTATAACTGCATTTTCACTGGGGTTCAGCCACCCCTTAAAAACCTCATAGTTCCTTAAACAGCCGTGAAATCACATGTAAGGATGATAACTCATGTGACCTCGGTCTTATGTCTCACCAGCCATGGGCAGTGCCACTGGAGGTGGGAGTCCTGGACACCACCCTGCCAAAAAATGCCCACAACACCCAGACAGATATTTCTGAGTGGAGCAAGGGCACATCTCTGTGGCAGAGGGAGGAATGTCACCTCCCCAGCCCCGTGGCTGTGCTGGTACCCAACCCTTGTTGGTACCCATGCCACCTATTAAAACAAGTGGCATTTCTTTGGGGATTTGTTGATCTTGAACCCTTGGAGCTGGAAGAAATGGCTGTGACTGCTGGGGGCGTTATTGGGGGTGCAAAGCAGGAGCAGAGAGGCAGCAGCTGGGAAGCAGGGGGGATCTTTGTGGATGCAGGGACAAGGGTCAAGGGATGCTGCTGCTGTCTTGGACTTGGGACCAGCTGCCATGTGGTGTGGCCAAGGTGTGTCTCTGGTGTGCAGAAATGAACCCCATGCAAATTTGGGAACACTAGGTGGTGCTGAGGGCTCACAGAAAGGCCCCTGCACCAAGGATGCTCAGAGATGGGAGGGTGCAGGCCTGAAGGACCAGAGGCTGCACCCCCGTTTCTGGGCTGGCTTTCTACAAGTGGAGCCCAGCTCTGAGCCAACCCCATGCTGCCAGTGAGAAGCTCCTTGTGTCACTTTGTCACAGCCCTCCCTCTGCTAAGGGCACTCTGCAGCCAGGCTGCAGCACCAGCTTTAGGTAGACCAACTCTACCCTGGTCCCTTCCCAAGGCTGCGTCCCCATCGCGCTGATGGGGAGACTGAGGCACAGGGCAGTGCATCACCCAGGGCACTTTCCATCCCCATCTGCTCTCCCAACCCACCCCACAGCGCTGCTTTTCCAGCCTGGAGGCAGCATTGCCTTTGGGTGAGCCCTAAACCAAACACCAAGGGGTTCAAACCATCCTTAAAAAAAGGATTACAGCAAAGCGCCCGTTTTCAGCCACCAATCTCCCCTTTTTTCATCCATACACGAGTTTTCCAGCACCCCCTGAGAAGTGAGGGGGCTGCTAATTAGGGTGAAACCCACTCAGGACGGCCCCCCTTCTCCCCCCAACCCCCTCCCCCCGCCACCTCCCATTCCTCCCCACTGGCTCCAGTTACATCCATAAACAGCATCTAAAATAATTGCGCAGTTGTCTCCGTCAGGCAGGGGAAGGGGGGGGACTATTTTAAAACGCCTGGCTTAGCCCAAAGGGCTGAGGGGATTGTGGCATGGCCCAGCTGTCCCCAGCGAGCGCGGGCGGGCACTTCAAAGTGCCAGGCGGGATGCCTCAGCGCCAGCCTGTCCTCCCGTTCGGGCTGGGGAAGGGAGCCAGGCCGGGGAACAAGCTGGTGGTGTTTGGATGTGTTGTTTCCAGAGCAATTGGTGGGGCTGGGGAGATGCAGGGAGCAGCTGGAAGGGACCTAGGGGTGATGGAGGGAGGATGTGCGAAGGGTGGGGGGCATAAGAGGGAGGTTGGGAGAGTGATGCAGTCATGGGGAGGTTTCACATCACATTTGACTTCAGAAATTGGGGGAAAAAAACATAGTAGGGGGATGCTGCTGCTCAGGTGCTGCAAGCCCCAGACAGGAGGCACAAGCCTGAAGGGAAGTGCTTCTCACCATAACTTTTCTCCTCATCCTGTACTTCTGGCAGCGACACAGATGGTACCTCCTCTCGCCAGGGCAAGACTCAGAGCCTGGAGGAAAAATTGGCAGTGCTGGGTTAATGGTTGGACTTGATGATCTTAGAGGCCTTTTCCATAACCCCATGGGACTACGGAGCTTTGGCCATGCCTTGATCATCAAGGCAGTGCTTCCCCGTAGCCCCAGGTCAAAATACAATACTGTTTATGCTGCCTGTATTGTAAGAGCTGATGATAAAAGCATTATCAGTGCTTGTCAGCCCTAAGCAAACCCCAACACTTTGGTTAGTGGGAGGCTACTTGGCCAGGAGAAGACAAGGATGCCATCGTCATGGCCTCTTGCTTGTACTCCTGCTCTGCCTGCAGGTGAGCAGGATTGCCCTCCCTCCTGGTGGTCACCTATTGCTGAGCCTGGTGAAAAGGGGATGCTGGGCACTAGTTAGCCCTGAAATTTGATTTTTTTTTGGAAAAAAATATAATTAGCACTCTGATTAATTGGGCATTGCCACTTTTCACAGCTCTCATTCATTGCTCACCTCTTGCCTGCACAAGGTGGGGGTTACATATGAGGACTGAGTCTGCTCCTCCACCACCATGGGATTAAGGAAAGTCGTATTTTAACACATCCTCTCTTGCAGTGCAGATGGTGTCCATCCATCTCACACCTTGGCTCCATCAGCTATTTAAGGTCGCATGCAAAGAGTGTCGCGGGTCCTTCCCACATGTCCTGTACAACAGACAGAGCTGGATAACCACAGAATCACAGAATAGCCTTGGTTGGAAAAGACCTCTAAGATCAAATCCAACCAGGATGTGTTATCCTCACCTTTTGGGGAAGTGTGGGGAGGTTTGGCAAACAAAAACGGGGCTTTACCTGAAGGCAGAACAAACCATTTAGGGACTGCACGCCCGTCTCGGAGAGGCCAAAGGCTCAGACCCCTCACAAAGTGAACCCAGAGTGATTCCCAGTGCCAGGCAAGAGCCGTCTTTCAGCAGCCATGAGTCATTTATCAGACGGCTCTGAATGCTTCTGCGAACTCTGAGCCTGGGGGACGGAGGCGGAGAGGGCAGACAAATGTGAAAAAATCAAAAGAAGTGTTAATTACCAGTCCATTTGCATGACGTGAAGCTGCCCCGGTCCGTCATCTCGTCCCCCGGAGCCGGGGTCTGTTGGGTTTTAAGCTTTCATGGCGGGGTCCCAGCGGGACCCCTGTTTCTCTGCATCGCCATAGGGACGGCAGCTGCAGCTGGCTTCTCCCGTTAGAAGGGACCGCCAGCGCTCCCGAAACCATTTCAGCAGCATTTGTCGCAACAGCCTCTACTAATCTCTCTTTCATTTGTAATTATTTTCTCGCCCGGGCGCTCTGACACCGGAGCCACCCTCCCAACCTGCCCCTGCCGCCGCGGCCGTGCTTGGGGATGGCGTGGCGAGATAAAAAAGGACGTGGGGGTGGGAGAGGAGACGGTCTTGCGAGGAGGACGGTGGGCTTCAAACGGGCTGGGGCTCCTCCGAAGGCAATTGAAGTGGGCCGGGGGACGGAGCCGGTGGCTTTGAGGCAGCCCGCGCCACCTCGGCCAAGAATAATTGAACAAATAGTTTATCTGGCGAACCAACAGCTGTAGGGAACAGGCGATTTCCAGAGGATTAGGGGAGAGCTGTGAAAGGGAGCTCCCACGGGAAGCCTAAACCCCTCATCTTGAATTCAACTGGCCAGGAACACATGTTGGAGCCTTTGACTTACTTTTTAAGCGACTTTTTCTCCCCTCCTCCGCGTTTTTCCACCCCCCCAGCCACTCCACAAACTAGAAAGCTGGAGCTGTTGAAGCACAAGGCAGGAGAACGGGGTCCATGGGAGAGAGATGAATTATTTAGTGGCAATTGACTTCTAAATGAGGGTTTCCTATTTTATTTTTATCTAATCCTGCCAGTGATATTACTGTAACTTTTTCCCCCAGCGTTGCCATTTATTGGGTTTTAATTTCGTGGCAGTCACCAGCAAGGCAAGGAAGCAAGGGAGATGACTTATCAAGCAAAGCTGAGCCACAACATGAAGCTGAGATGTGCATTACCTTGCAACCACTTCACCTTGCAGCCTCTTCTTCCCCTGCCCCAGCACAAACACCCAAAACAAACACTCTGCACCCAGCTGCTGTTCTGCCCCGGGGTAACGTCACAGCAGATCTAATCCCAAATCCCTCAGCTTTTGATTGCATGTGAACAGATACAATTAGAGATGAAGATAAGGTGCCTCAGAGTGGGTTGCAGCTCAGCTATGGAAACTGCTTCTATGTCTTGTCCCACGGAGTGCTCCAACCTCGACCTGAAGGATCATGTCTGGGACAGATCATCCCGGCTGTGCCCCACACCTCTCCTCCCCAAAGACAGATGCTGCACCACCTCTCAACCACTCCCTCCTAAAGACTTTCTGCAAAACCATCAGCTCTCGCTCAGAGATTACAGCTTTTTCTGGCGTTGTTTACTAGCTCAGGAGCCTTCAGTAGCAGGGCTCACATTGCTTAAAAACCAAGCGACATGGAGGTGGCACCATGGAGATGCTCAGGGAAAGCCTTCACCACCTGCTGTACTCCCTCTCAAAACACCTGCAGAGCACCTCAAAACCATCTCAGTCATCTGAAGACACCTGCAGAGGAGTCAAACCCAGTGAGCATCATCAGGGATGAACTCATCCTGGCCAGAGAGATGTACCTGTGAGAGGTGGGATGAGCTGCTGGCTTGACCTCCCTCTCTCTCCTTTTCCTGCAGAGTCAAGACAACCAGCTTTGATTAAACATCTCAAACAGCCACATGAGATAAAACCCTTTTTCCTAGCCAGAAGCAAACTCTAGTCACCATGTGGCCAGGCACAGCAGACTGCAAACCCAACACCAAAATTGTACACACGTAATCACCCCAAAACAACCCGAGTTTAAGGTTCTCCCCATTTTCCCCCAGTGTGAAACAGTGCCTTAGCCTAAACCACATCGTATTTAGGCAGAGATCTGGTAGTGTCAACACACTGGACACCACAGCCCTGGGCAGCAGAAGATGAGAGGACAGAGCTGGTGGAAAGTGCTAAGCTCAGTGGCACCCCCCTTCCCTTCACACCAGCTCCAGATCTGTCCTCAGACTTAATTTGGATCAAGAGAGAGACAGAGTTAATGATCTAATCACTATTTTTAGAAAACTAGTCCTCTGTTGAGTATGTATTTGGCAATCCCTGCAGCTGCATCACCAGCAATGAAACCTTTGGGGATGGGTTTTGCCTAACTCCAGTCACTCAGCAAGAAAATAAACTTTTAAGCCCTTCCCTTCCTGGCACAAAGCTATTCTTTATTGCCTTTTCATCAGAGCTAGTTTTAAATTCATAGGCAGCAAGAGCACCCTGTAAAAATTATGACAATTTCTATTTTTTTTTATTGTCAAGGGAAAAAATATGACAATTTCTGGAGGAGAGACTTGCTGGGGATTATTAAACCCAGTGGTCGGGGTTGGTTTGGGTAGGTTATAAACCACTGACTGCTGAAAGCTGCACAATTTACTGGGGAAAAAAAACCCCACATTGTTCTGTGCCGTATTTCTCAAGGATGCACAGCTCAAAATTGCCCTTTTCTTGCTCTCCTTCCCTGGAGTTCAGGGAATCTGTGGTTTCTGCTGGGTCCCAGCTTGTAGGTAAAAGGGGTGAGTGTGGAGGGGCTTGAAGATGCTCAAAGCCTTGGATGAATCACTCAGCATCTAAACACATTATTGCCAACTTCTAGATCTGGTGGATTTCTAGAGAAAGCCAAGTTCAAGGCAGTTCTAGCAGACTTCAGTACATAAACCACAGTTCAAGTGGAAAAAGGGGGGGAGAAAAAAAAAAACCTTTTAAATTATGGGCTGATGAGAGCTGAACAAAAGGAGTCTCATTTGTTGCTTTCTTTTTTTTTTTTAAGTACCATTCAATCATTCCACTCACTGGAGAGACCTTAAATTGAATCTCAGCCCTTGAAAATGCATTACTTACTGCTGAATTGATGTCACTGCCAAAGAATTTTCTCTCGGCTTAAGCTGTCTGCAGCAACACGCCAGTGGCACGTTCGAGACGTTTCCCTGTTTGTGGAGTGAAACTCCTTGTGTTGGTTCTTCGCTTTTCCCCTTTCGCCCCGTTTTTATTCAATTCCATTTCAGGGGTGGGATGCAGTGGCCTGAATGAAGCAGCAGTTTGCTCTAGTCAATGTGAAACACTCGCACATCCCACTTGGGTTTTGCCCACAGCATCAAGGATTCACCTCCAGATCCTCCATGAGCATCACTGCATCTCCCCTCTAACCTACCACCCATTGCACAAGCTGATTTTAGACAAGCATTAAAATCACCATAAAGGTTCAACATCTACCAAGGGTTTGATCCAGATTCCCTGCAAAGCCAGGACCTGTTTGTCTCTGGAGTTTCGAGGCGGGTATGTCAATAACAAACACGTTATCAGTCACGGAGCCTGGCACGGAGGCACACACTTTGCAATGCCAGGCTGCAGTTCCCAGGATGTGCCAGCCACAGGGTGCAACCACCAGAGCTCCTCTGCAGAGGTGGCTGCTCCAGGTCACCGCTCAGGCGCGCTGGCATGACATCGTGCATTGCAGCATCGTTGTCTGCAGTATAGCACGGGGCCGTTAGATGTCTCCATGTGCAGCAACAGGAGCTGGGATGGCATCACACCTGGGAACAGAGACAAAGCTGGGACTTGAGTGCAGCAGGAGTCTGGCTGGCTGCACCCCTGACCCTTTTCTAGTCCAGAAGGATACAAACTCACTTAACACATAGCATTAAAGCTTCAAGGTGGGCACAACAAGCCTGCAATAAGTAAAACATATAATATAATATAATATAATATATGCATGGTAGAGGCAGCTCTTTGGGCAGACTGATATTCTTTACAGGTTTTAAAGCACCCTCAGCTTTGCTTGAGCTTTAGTAGTAATTAAGCATCCTGGTTATTTAACAACCCTAGATCTTAATTTCTCTGTTTCTCACTGGAGATTTTTCCTGCCCTCCCATTCTAGTACCCAAGCCACAGTAGTTTCCCTTGCTTCTACTTTCCCCCCTTTATTTTCTGCCCAAAGGCAGGCAAAATGGTAGCCAGGACTCTACTCACTATTAGTTTTTCCATAGCTCTTGAGACACCTTACCTGCTTTTCTGCTTGACAGAGCCAGGGGGCTTCTCCATCACCTCACCAGGCAGTTTTCACCCAGGGCAGGGACACAACTAGTTCTCTACCAGTTTTTCTCAGGTCCACAGTTCAGCTTGCCCTGGCAGTAGAGCTGACCCCATTAGTAGGAAAGGCAGTTTGGGGCTGACTCCCTTTTTATTAGGTGCTGCCACAGAGGGGTTTCACCTGAAGGCACTTGGAAACACCAAGGCCCATTGGCCATGCTCAGTTCTCTTTCCCACTCATACACCTCCCATCCCCTCCAAGCAATGCTGCCCTGGCTCAGTGAAAACCCTTAAGAGCTGATAAACCAGCAAATATCCTGGGATTATTTCCTGTATTTCCATTCTGATAGGAGACAGGGGGTTCTGCTGACACTGTCTGGTTTTTAGAACACCTGCTTGAACTTTACCATCAGATCTGTCTTCACTCAGGTCATTTTCCAAATCTCCCAAGCCCCAAAGCCTTGCAGTTCGTGGACATTAAACAGGCTCAGCGTGGAGGTACCCACAGCAGTGCCAAGGGAGGAGCTCTGAAGAGCAAATATGCAAAAACCATAAAGGAAACTACATCCTAGTGAAAGCAGGAGGATTTATGATCACACTGGCATGTAAGCACCCAACATCTGGCCCTGAATACATATTTTAAGTATCGCCCTGACTATAGGAAATGTGCTGAACTATTTCTATAGTGCCCTGGGCTCTTTTTACGGGTTCATTGCCTGAAGCCAGCTCAATAAAATTGTGCAGTAAGGGGCTCTTGATCTGCTTTTGGTACTGCTGCTTGAAGCCAGTGCTTTGTAAAGCTTTCTTCCCATCTCTAAGGAGGACATATGCAGCTAGCCAGCGTTTTTGCCAACCCTTTCCCTCCCATCCTATTTCACAACCCCTCTGTCTCCCTCCTATCATCCTCCCTCCCTGCACGTACAATTGGTGATGTCTTCCCAACCAGATGCACACCTGCAGGAAAAGTTGGCATCTTCTCTTTCCAAGCTGTCAGAGAGTCAAATAGTTTATGAGTCTATTGATGACAGATAAATTAATTGCAGAAAATATGAATGACTTAATATTTTGTGTGCTAATATCTTTTTTTTTTTCCTCCTTCTTTTAAATCCACGTCACTGTATAAGATATATCTCAGGCTATTTGGGTCGTGTTCAGATTCCCATGTCTCATCATCTGCTTAAGGTGGCAGAAGATACCCTGTGGCTTGTGAGCTCCTGGATTTGAAGTTTTAAGCATGCACCACAACTTTTCTGGAAAGGTACTTAATGAACTTAAACCAGCCTGGACTGAGGATGGAAGTAGCAGGGACTTTTGGAGAAGATTTTTCACTGGGTACAAAAGCATACCCAAATCCCACGGCACTCACTGGTACCCAAGTTCATCCCACCCTGCTTAACCTCAGGGCTTAGTCTCTCTTTGTAGACATCAGGCAGAGAGGAGGTAATACAAACTACCCTGATCATCTCTGGCAACAGCAGTCTCTCTTCAGTGGCTGCATGGAGGGGCAAAAAACCTTTTAAAGGCTGAGCCTGACATAAAACATGGGAGAACCCAGGGCTTTTATGGCTCATCTGCCTGTGACAGTCTGCCACGAGGGATGACATGAGTGTGTAATTGCTCCATGACTGGGTCTCTAGTTCAAGCCATGCAGAGGTGTGTGGATTTGTCAGGTTTTGGTTTATCCCCCATCACTGGGCAACAGCTTGCAGACTGAGAAGGAGCCCAGCTTACATATGTAGATGACCTGGATGTGGATGTTGTAAGTCCAGGCTGAATCTGGCCACAGGTGCCCTGTCATTATGCACATATTGATGACTAACCCATTACTATTCAGATAGAGATCTCTAGTCAGTATATTAGATGATATTGATATTGATCCTGCAAGTTTCAATTATCTACTTAGATTTAAATAAATTTCAGTTTGTGGATTGAGGACAATCATCTGTCTGTTTTATGCAACAGAGTAAGGAGCAGGATTGATGAGCAGTCTAGAAAACAGGACATCTAAAGGAAGCCTGGGTAAGACAGGGTTGCTCAGTCGAGAAAAGAGGGGTTGGAGAGGGGGGAATAATTAAAGCCATCTAAAAATATTTAAATGAGGTAGTGAAGTCATAGAATCCTAGAATGGTTTGGGATGAAAGGGAACTCAAAGACCATCTAGTTCTAACTCCCCTGCCATGGCAGGGACACCTCCCACCAGACCAGGTTGCTCCAAGCCCCGTCCAACCTGGCCTGGAACACTGCCAGGGAGGGGGCAGCCACAGCTTCTCTGGGCAACCTGGGCCAGTGTCTGCTCACTCTCAAATCTTTTCTTGACTTTAGAAGAAGTTCCAAATTCAAATGACCTACATAACAGACACAGAGCAATGTGTTTGGTCTGTAAACTTCGTTCCTTATTAGAGATGAATGAGGTCACCCTGCCATTTGCATCGCACCCATTAGGGATGAGATGCTTTACGAGAAGCCAGAAGATGAGCTTGCCTCTCCCACACACCAAGACAAGATCATTGAGTCTGTGGTGCTACCCAAAGGCAGACTCTGCTGTCTGAGATCATCAGCAACTCTGTTATTGATGCTTTTCCCCCAAATTCTTCCTCTCATCGCTATGGCCCTTGTTAAGCCACTTCTCCCACTTTCCAGGTTGAAGATGCATTATAAAGCATACCACAACCAGCTTCTGGGCCAGGCAGCACTTTAGCAACACTGCCTGGGCTGAAAGTAATGTCATTGCTCTGTATTTACAATAGATTTTTGCTCAGTGTGGTAACACACCATGGGTGAATTCCACAGTTTTGTTGCAAAGACTGATAATCGGGTTTGTGCTTTTCCACAGGAATAATTATCTAAATGAGAAGGAGCAGGTTCCTCCCCACTTGCTATTTAGCCTGTAGGATGTCAACAGAAAATAAGACCCAAGTGGCAGAGGCACAAGCCAAGCAAACAGAGCAAGGTCTCTGCCCTGCTTCCAAGGAGAACAATTCGGTTTGGGTAGAAACATGCTGACCTTCGGGGTGTTCATTTTGGTTTATGCTGGGGTGATCTGGAGGGAAATCTCAGTCCCTGCCTCTAGAGTCAGTCCACCTTAACGTAAAATAAATAAAGAAAAGCTTTGAAATTGGATGAGAACGAAGCCAATGGAAGAGAATCTGGATAGCTGTGCTGTAGAAGACACCCTTGCTATAAAAAGTGACTTTTGATAATTGCTGGAAAAGTGCCGGAGCGTATTTTGGGAGAGAGAGGGGGGAAGAAAAAAATTAATCTATGACCTAATGTTTCTGGAACCCATCCACCAACCTGGGTGCCCTGTGGCTGTTCGGTTTTTTTTATCTGCCTTTCCAACAGGCGTTTCACAATCTGGATGGGTTTGTGTGCAAGGCAGAAAGAGCGAGGCTGTGCGCTCTCAAGGGCCCTCTCTGGTCTCTGCCTTGAATTCAGGTGAAGAGCAGATAACACCTCTACAGCCAGTTCATCATCAACTGTAACAACCTGAAGACTTCATTAGAATGGAGTCATGAAGAAAGACAATAATTAAATCGAGACGTAATTAGACAAATGCTCTGTGGTTTTACTGCTACTACTCTAACTGCTATTGCTACCATTGTAAAACAGCAATAAAAGAAGAAAAATTCCAAAGGCAAAGTATGAGTAATGAGTAGATGCAGTTATTTATGCTAGCATGTGTCATTTCTGCTACGTTTTAATATATAAATATATCCGGGATGATTCTATGAAGTCTGTGGCTCAGTAAAGTTTCCTAGACCTGTTTTCCCATGGGGAATGATGCTGTGCTCTCTCGGCTCCTACCGGGAAATGCAGTGCAGGATCATGATCTGAGTCTCTTGAGGACACAAAATGAAGCAGGATTGGTAAGATGTAAGTGGTAAGAGATAAAGTAATTAACCACTGGATCAAGAGTTCATATGGTGCAAGGTATTTTTGCCAGTTTTGCAGACAACTCTTCTCTTCAAATGTATTATAAATGAATCCAAAGTTATTGGCTTAATGTAGGAATTAATATTTCTTCTTGCTGGTCTGGGTTTAGAAAGAAGCTGGTCTAGCTGATGATTACATTTGCTTCTGGCTGTAAAATCAATGTGAGTGTATTAACCACTTGCTGCATGCTGGATTGCAAAGCCACCTCCAATTTGGGGAGGTTGATGCACTTGGGAAAAAAGTAATCTGTGCACTTTCTAAACTTTAAGCTTGTCTGACTTCTTTCAGCCAAGAAATATCTATAAACTGGTAGTCCAGGTAACTACCTTGTTTATAACCTGCTGGTCCAAATGCTTCTACACTGAGAACCTTGTTTGTAGAGAGAGAGTGACCCATCCTAGGTGCCCAGTGGCTGGGACTGCTCTCTTTGCCCTGGAAGAGGGGATGCATCACCCTAACACACCCCTGCTATAGGATGAGGACTGCACTTGAATTCATCCTATGGGATAGATGTTTCTGCTATCACATCTGTGCTCTGCCCCACCTCAGCCTCTCCTGATTCACCTTTACAGACATCTCTCAAGAGGAAACTGCTTTAGGGTTCAGTGCGTGGGGTGATATGAAGCATCTCTAACACCCACTCTGCTGTTCCCACGGGGCTGGGGGACACTGGGACCATCCAGCTGAATTTGTGGCCAGCCACTCAAGGGTGCTGGGCTTTGGGACCTGATCTCTAGACATCTGTGGGAGTTCGGTCCGGACATGTGTGGAGATAGTTTGGAGCGTGAATCTTTACCTTGTAACCTCCCGGCCTCCCCGTCACACCCTTTGGGATCAGTCTCTAGCTGTGCCATGTGAGCCCACATTTTCCATTTGATTTTACAGCCCAGAGGGTTGTTTGTACAAGATTGGCCAGTGGGGATGTTCGCAGATTACGAATCAAAGGGAAGGAATTTGCTCCAGAAAATGCAATGGCAGTGATGGCTCCCACTGAAGCCTTCATCAGACGTAATTAAACAAAGCTTCATATTAGGAAAATGCTTGTACTTGCTAGCTCCCCTAGGCTGAACTGGCTCTTGTTTCCCCATCAGTTAACTCTTTCTGGCACAATCTGTGCATGAACAGCCACTGAGTCCCTGGAGCAAAGCAAAGTGAGCTGCTGTCCTCAGCCCAGACAGGGCAATGAACTGACCCCTCCAATGTCCCATGCAAAATGGGAGCAACAGCACCGGTTAATGTGAGACCACAGGAGCCTGTAATAGCAGCTTTCATGCCAATTTTCAGCTCTCTGACACCAGTAAAGCAACAGCAGCAATGGCCATTTCACCCACCCAAAGTGGCTAAGACCATATGAGACACTAGACCCCAAAAGCCTCTCTGCAGTCCATGGAAAGCATCTGGGACATGAACTATTTCATGCAAAAGTCACATCTTCCATCTTACCAGATTCTCTCTGCAGTTCCATGTTTTTCCCCGTTAAATGGGGGCAGTAGCTCATTGCTGCAGCAAGCTGTTCTCCTCAGCCCTGCACTCAAGGGGAAGGCAGAAGCTTCAGGCAGAGCGTTGCTGTTGTGAGAGAGGCAGGAACACTCGGGGTTGATTTCTGAATGCCGTGTGCTCTCCTGGTGAAAGGGATGCTCAGCATCTGCATGCATCTGAGGAGGAAAACAAGCTGGGAGAAAACACCGTGTCTCAAAGTCACCCTGCAGCCAACACTTGGGAGCTGTCAGAGTTACAGCTGAGAACCTTTGAGGGCTTCCCATTTCCCTCACCAGCCTGCAAAGTCTGGGGCTGAAAGGGTGAAGGTTGGAGGATACAGGAGATCAAAAGGATGGTAGCATTTACAACAGTAGAGCAGGGACCAGAGATGCTTTGGGGAGGAGGCTGGGACCAGGGAAGCCCTGGAGCATCGAAAGAAGTTGACAGGCAGTGAGAGCAAGTCCTTTTTCCTCCTGTAAACCACCTTTTTCTCTAAATACTTCTGTTAAATGTGCTTATTGTTAAGTAAATACTACCTTCTTGCCAGTGCTCCTTGCTGGTGATGGATCTGGTAGCACCAGGACATGCGTAGGGTTGCTGTGATATAGGACCAGGACTAAGAGTGGGCAAATTAAGCAGCAACAGGCACAAATAGGCCCAAGGTTCAAGCTGGGGCTTGTGAGGGGGATTAGGATGTGTGACAAGAGCAGACTGTCTCTGCTAACCCCTGGGAGGGGGGGTCTGGTCCTGCATTCCCTGCTGAGCCCCCCGGTCCCTAGATGTGTCCCCACTGAAGGAGAGGCAATTGGGGGTCAGATCATCAGTGCATGACCAACCTACGGAGCAGAAGCAAGCCCTTAGTTTATTGCAGGCTTGTCTGGGACCTCAGAGTTATTTCGCCTTACACCCATCTACAATTCAGTCACTTTTGGTAAGCTAATGGTGGAATTGCATTTTCAACCTAAGAACCACCTCACCTGTTGCCTGAGCCTGCCCATGGGCAATCCACAGCCCCTTTCACGTCCGCCACTGAATTTTTAGCACATCTGGGGGGCAATGGAACCTCACAGCAACAGAGAAAATGGGGACATTTTCCCTGTTCGGCGATGCCACTGACTTACTGTGTGGTCTGGGGCAAACCATGTAACCTCTCTTTGACTCTATTTACCAGTCTACGCAGCAACAAGCATAGCATTTACCTCATCAGAGGTTGAGAGGCTTAATTGTTCCCAGATGGATGGATGCTGCATAAGCGCAAAGTGTTACGATGACTAAATCTTCCTGGAGGTGCCTCTAATATCTCTGATTAGTTTGTTTATCCCCCAGATTCTGTACCATGGGCATGACAAAGATTACAAGGAGCATGTTCAAGCAGGGGCATGAACGTTGTGCCAGATACCTCCAGGTCAGAGGGAAACAGATGATGGAAAACCAATTAATTTTTTACAGCAAGAGAAATAGCTATGGGATTAAGAAACATTAATTATTTATTGAACTGCTGCCTTTGCAGAAAAAAAAAAAAAGAGTTTATACATATCTCTATCTATACATACAAAATAATCACTCATTGTACACAACAGGATAACAACTTTGGTAATCTGAGCTCCTGTTTTGATACTGCTCTTTTCTCAGAGGTCAATTAAAATAATAAGAGTGAAAAGAATTACGTGCCTCAGGAAGAAAAAAACCTATCACAATAATGTCAGGGGTTTGATTTATTGAATCTTTAGCCCATGGTGCATGGAGGCCTGGTTCTGGTTGCAGGGAAAAGCTTGGGCAGCTTAGCAAGCTCCCATGAGCCAGTTGCAACACAGGCACTGACTGTGGGCATCTCTCGACCCCAGAGGTGGGATGCAAATGCAAGATTAAATCTATTTACTGAATCCACCTTCCTGCTGGTAATGTGCTAAACCTCAGTAATTCAGTCCTGCAAAAACCTGGTCACCTCTGGATGTACCTTGAGAGAGCACTGGTGTCTTCTACAGACCTGTGCTGAGCAGCTTGTGCTGGGGTAACTCTGCTCTGGTTCGTGGACAGGCAGGGTCTGCAAGGTCTTCTCATTGCTGGGCAAGAACTTGCATTTTTCCTGGGCTTTGATGGTGGGAACCTTGTGTTTGGCTTCAATGTTCTTGAGAGATGCAACTTATTTCCCTCACGTGCATACATGGGCACACAGAGGCTTCACTGGTGTTCAAAATAACACCACTCAGGCAAAACAGCTGAAAACCAGAAAAAAACAAGCAGAGAGGCTGGAAACTGAGCAAGTCTTTAGCTGGATTTCTGGAGGCCACCAAGGCTCTTACAGTGGGAGCAGTGGGATCTCCTGGTCCCCTGCGTGATGCTTTGCAGATCCTGAGCTTACAGCCCTTTCCTTTTGTTCTCCTGGGGATAATGTCCAGGGTCACTGGATGAGTCCTGCTTAAGTATCTGAAATAGGATTAGCTGTGCAAGGCAGATCCTTCGGGATCCTGTTGGTATCCCTGCCTGGCACATCCAGGTACAACCCTCAAAATGGAAACTCAGAGGGACACAAGGAGAAGTGGAAGATGTGTAATGCAGCTCCAGGCTGGAGTTTGCATGCATGCCTGGGGACAAGGGGACCTGCAGGCTCTGTCACTGGTGAAGCACTTCCTATGAATGTCCCCATCCAGAGGAGACCAAGCAGCAGAGCCAAGTCAGGTCCATCACAGCAGCGACTGGGAACAAGACAGAGGCGAACAGCAAGCCCACACAGGCCTCCAGCGAGCGCACCCAAGCGCGTTGCACCCGCAGAGGGGCCCTCACCCATCAGGGCCTCTCAGGCTGTGTGGCAAGATTTCCTGTATCGAGGTGGCTGGTGGATGCAGAGACTCTTCCACACTGGAGCTATTCCCCGCGCAGCAAAGGGATGGAAATGTTTCCCTGTGTCCCTTAAAGCTGGGCCTGAGCTTAACCTTTGGGTCGAAACAGCTTCTGAGCTTCTGAGAAGTGAAAAGGGATGTCTTGCAACACGCGCAGCCCGGGAGATTGATTGGCAATGATATTTCATTCTTGGCTCCATCAGCTAGATCCCCAAATCCCAACACCCTCCAGCTTCACACGGCCAGCACAGCTCTGCCTTTTACCCCCAGCCCTTGGGCCAGGCTTCATTACTTCTTGCTGCAAGTTTCTCCTGGGATTAGGAGGTTTTTGGAGTACAGCCCGATCTCAAATGTTTGCTGAGCCCCAGTGTGTTGCGTATGCAGCCTCGAATAGCCAAACTAAAGTTACTTCTTTGGTCCAAACAGCAAGTCAGCGGGTGGGACTTTGCACGAGTGCATCCCATGGGAGAATGGTACATGATCCAAGTTCAATGTTCATGGCAGATCTCTTTATAGATAAATAGTTTAGTTGCAGAAAACTGTTTTTTCCAATGCAAGAGGAAAAAAATCAGCAGATTTCCTTGCTCAGGCACCCTTCAGCAAGCTCAGTGCTCAGAAGAGCTCAGGCCTCTGCTAAGACCTATTTGGTATGTTTTCAACCCAAAATCCCAACCTCACCATCCTCAGCCCTGCTCACACACTCCCTTGCCATGGGCAGGAGGATCCTCTGTCCACTGCTTTTCACAGTCTAAAAGGGCTCAGTTGATCCTCCCATTGACCCTGCTTGGTTTTGGCACATTGGTAGTTTTAGCAGGGTTGTTTAATCCCAAAGCAACGGCGTCATTTGTGCAGTCACGTCAGTAATTATCAATAGAGAACAGCAATAATTATAAACCGATCACAATAATTATACACTTTCCCCTCGTGATTTGAAATGGCAAAGAACAACTGGGTTTGCCCGTTCAAGCTGAAGCCCACAGCATCTCCAGTTGTTGATGCTGATGATGTTGATGAAGGTTTGGCAGTTGGAGCAAAGCTAAACACTTCGGCCAACTTGGCTCCTGGATTTTATTCTCTGTTCTGCCGCTCATTTTGGAAATCAGGCCCACATTTTGGCATGGTATTTCTGACCACAGGAGCTCAAGGTTTTTTTCCTCTCCAATCAGGATGTGCAAAAGCCAAGGAAATGCCCTGAAACTCTTCATCTGTTTTTTCTGAGCCACACAGAGATGGTTTGATTTAAGCGCGGTTGAAGTTTGTGGGAAAGTCGCCAGGAGTAGTGGAGGGGAGAAGATAAAACAGGAGGAATTTCCTATGGCTCTTCTCCATGAGCCTTCCTATCTCTGTCTTCATTTCCCTAGCAATTATGCAGCAACAGTGGTTTTCATCTGAGGTTTTTAATCCCTGCAAGACTTTGCAATTGCCAGAAGCAGGGCTGTCCTGTCCTAAGCGTGGGAGTCCCTGAGGCCACCTTCCTGTGACCAACTGTCCTCCCCTTCCTGTTCCTGCTTTCACCCACTCATTGCACTTAGTATTTGCGATTCATAGCCCAAAGTCTTCTAGCAAGGGGTGAGGTAAACAATATATTTTCAAATGTGGCCACTACAAGGCAGGGAGCCCACCCATCTCCAGACCAACCGACCACATCAAGCTCCAAACATCTAACGATGTCAGCTAATGATGTCTGGGCAAAGTCCACCCCGTGCAGTTTGCAATGGCCAACAAAAAAAGCCAACAAGGTTTCTTTTTATCATCCTGAGGCTGCTACCAATAGCCACATAGGGCAGTCAAAAAACTCCCACTGGATTTTTGGGGGGACAAGAGGAGACACCAGGAAGGCTGTGTCCCATGAGACCAAGGAGGTAAATATCAAACTATTTCTTCTCCCTACCAAGAAGGATTAATTTCCCAGGTTTGCACTGCAGGGAGAAGAGTCAGTCACATCAGCCCTGGTCTTGACACAGTGGCACAATCCTGGGACTTCCAAGGAAAAAGCAAAAGACAAAAGTTTGATTCATAAAAGCTTGGGGAAGGAGGAAGGGGGGGGGGGTGAAAGCAGGAGGAGGAGGAGATGATAATAATAATAATAATAATAAAAATGCCTGAGGGTGATTTCATAACATTAATAGGTAATGTAGTCAATTATGTAGGCTTATTTTATTTCAGCAAAGTGCAGGTGGTGAGCTACATCTCATCGCAGGTGCTTTTCCAATTAGCTGTACGTATTCTAGGTGAATAAATGGCCGAGAGCCAAACCTCTGTGCCACTAGCAACAGACTAATCCAAACTAATCCAGAGGACTCATCTTGCTTCATGTTAAAGCAACTTAGAGTCTATTTTATTTATTATCTCTTGAAAGATCTCTCCTCATCTTGGAAAAACAAGGAGGACTATTTCACATTGGAGACCATAAATACACTTCACTCGGCGTTCGGTAAGGGCTGGAAGACTGTATCGCTGCTCAAATTCAAATTGCTCATTACCATTATGTAATAGCAGATGAATATCCTGTTCTGCGTTTGCTAAATGTTTTCTTTTAATAATCAACTCATAGCCACATAATGGGCCAGCTTATGCAACCGGCTGCCTTATGAGCTCTTCAGGGAGACATCTGTTTTTCAGCGTTGTTAATTACCAGCATCGGATCATTAAAATGTTTTTATTTACTTTTGTTATTACAACTGGGTGAGCCCTATTGCTTAGGAAAGTGGCAGGCTGATAAGACTGCTTTGTGTAGGCAGGAATTATAGGAGATAGCCCCACACACACATACCTGCATCTACCAGGCACTTCGGTTTTAACGTGAAGCCTGGCTCCTCCTAAAGCGCCTCCTGATGATGTAGGTATGGAGCAGATGGGCAGGAGAAGTGGAGAAACACCATCCCTGGTGATTTCATTAATTTTAAGTTCAATCCAAGTGAAATCCAAGACCTGTTTCCCAGAAACATGCATGTTCAGCCCTGTAGGATGGGTTTCATGGGACACCATCGCCAGTGTTGTGACCACTGGAGGTCAGACACTGGGTGTCCACATGATGGCAGAACAATGCTGAGGGCTCAGCAGCTCCCTGGTAATTTGACCTGAATAAAAATTGCTCAGTTTTTAGCTGATGCAGTGAACTTCATAATCCATCCACATCTTGGGAAATTCTTTGCCAGACCTATGGTGTTCCTCAGCAAAATCTTTGGGGAAAGGAAGTTTTTTCCCCCAGTTTTCCAAAGGGATTGATTTACCTATGACTAAGCAAGCTGCTGACAGAGGCTCTCAGAGGTCCCTCAGTCCCTAATTCCCATGCATTTCACTGAAATCTCAGCCCCTTCCACTGCAGACTTGCACACTGCTGCTCACCAAAACCCCTTAAATCCTCCTTCTCTTGGAGTTTACCCAAGCACCAGCTCTGGGTCACCTGCAGATCCCCAGTGACTCTACCCAGCTGCACCCAAGTTGCTTTGGACACTCTTGGAAGTCCCATTGCTTCTTGAGGAGCTATTTAAAAAATCTCAGCCACCTCTTCAGGCTTTTGAAATGATGACCCCAGGAACTCGCTGGGGCTGGGGGGGGAAGAGGAGCCTGCCAAGATGAGAGCTGCCTGACATCATCCGGATCCGGTCCAGGACCATCAGACACCTGCTGAGCCTCCCAGTGTAATTCCACAGCAGCTGCTGCCCTAACCCACGAGTGCACAAGCGGGAACATGAGTTGTTTGGATCACTTGCCTCCAACATTGTTCTCCGGAGTGTTTGAAAAAGGCCTAATGAAATGTGACTCAGAAATAACTGACAAGTGCCAGCCTCACCTTCTTATTGTTTCATCAAAATGGGAAAGACAGTGAAGGAGAAGAGTCAACCTTCTCCAGAAGATCTGCTGTCCCAACTTGCCTGCAACTTGCAGGCTGAGTGAAATGTTGACACAGGGTTGACATCTCTGCTTGATTTATGAAGAGCTTGAAGGGGAGAGCGGGGGGGGAGGAGAAGAATTAAACATTATAAATCAATGAGTAACATCCATAACCCTGAAGTGCTTGTTGTAAACAATACAAAACACCGGCCTAATTTTTATAAGTGTAATTTATGATGAGCAATTCCTTCCAAATGAGAAAATTTAAAAGGGAAAAACCATCACTTGTTAGAATATCATTAATTCAATCAGATGAGAACTAAGCCAGCCATTGTTCCTAATGGTGGAAAGTTTCATGGGCACTAATTGCTCCGGTGTGGTGCCTCATAGTGTGTTTTTATTTGTCTGAGTAGAGACCTGTTAGTGCTGGAGGTGAGAGCGGGTGATGGGCACGGCCAGACCCTCTGCATCGCCAAGTCCTTGGGGCAGCCCTCGGTACCACCCTGCCCCAGTGGAAACCCACTTCCAGGTGTGAGGCTGGCTTTATCCCAGCATCTCCCAGCTCGCTCTTCTCTCCAGGGACTTTAGAGCCGGGAGCAGAGGAATGTGGCCGGCTAATGATCCAACCTCTCGGGCAGCAAAGGTCTCAGGGCAATACCAGGCTGGCTTCCTCCCACCAAAACCTGATTACTGTGGGTAAGTGAAGGGTGCTAAACACGTCCCCAAAGCCAGGAGTGATGCCCAGACTGACAGCACGGGGTGGGTTGTAGCTGGGGTTGCAGCTCACCAAACCCTCCTCCTGCCTGCTGACACGGGTATGAAAACTCCCGTGGTGAGGAGATGGCATAAAGTCACCCCAGAAATCCTGCTGTTATTTCTGCCTGGCTTGTTGCTCACCATCAGCCAAAAAATCTCCCTCTAGCAATTCCCCACCTCCAGCGCTCAAAACTGGTAGATTAAAGCTGCAAACAGCACCACGGAGAAACAAAACCAAACCTAATTTCCATGTTGTGCAAGCACAGGATAAGAAATGGTCCCTTCCCATCCCAAAGATCTTGCAGTGCAAATAGGACAGCAAGGGATGGAGAGAGAAAAGGGATGTTTTTACACCAGCCAGGCAGATTCCCAAGCATTACTCTCCCAGCTGTGGTTTAAACTAATCTGTTTTAATTTGTGCCAAAGCAGATATGGGGTGCACGCCACAGCGCCTCGGACAGCGGATGGAACAGAGCATCTTCATCCCCTACACCCAGTTCTGAAAAACCATTCCTGCTTACACCACGGCCAGATTCAGGTGACCTGGTTTGCAGAAGCAGGAATCAAACCCCCAGTGGAACTGCAAGCTGGAGCCTTGCTCACAGAGCCTCTCTGTGTTTCTCCCCAGCGTTTGCGCGGCAGATCTCTCGGGGCACGCTGTTTGCCTCTAGGTGATTAACAGATTCCAGAGTGCTCGGGGATGGAAAGTTCTTCATAAATAAATAAATGGATCTAACAGAGACGTAATGAGACCGTAATTAATTAACGTTTGCCGTGAGAGGCACGACGCAATGTGCTAGCAAAAGGTGAGGTATTACTGCAGAAAATCTATTGTTGTTGGCACACCGGGGAGCATTAGCGCAGCTCTTCGCTTGCTATCTGCTTACCTTCCGTGCTGTTTCACAACTGTTATTCCTCCTGAAGGGAAGCGGGGTGCTTAACCTGATGATTTGCATGCCAGCAAACTGCTCTTTCATTAAGGGAGGTAATGACTGAGCTCCGTGAGGGCACCGAGCAAGCAGGGCGGTGCTGGGGCACCGAGCTTGTACGTCGCGCTGGGCGTGCAAAGCTCACCCTGGATGGAGATGCAGGGTGTGCAAGAGGGGAGATCTATGAGCTCGGATGCATGGCAGGATTTGGCCTTGGCTACAAGATAAATATGCTGTCAGAGCAAGGTCCTTCCGCTTTCAAATTTGTGCTCGGGCAAGCAAAAAATGCCCTACTAGGGAGTGCTTGGACAGTACTACTCTTTGCTAGAGATGTCTTCACCTCCTAGTTTTGCAACTGCTCTTCAAGTAAATTCAGGATCAAGTTTTAGGGTTTGCCCCCCTGTCCCTGAATCCCTGTTTAATTCTTGCAAGCTGCAAACATTTACAATCTTTTACAGAGATCTCTATAGTTTTGACAGCCCCACAATCAGACATGAGGTCTGATGATTCTTAAATATAGGGCCAAAGACTATAGATTGGGGTTATCTAAGCTGCTCCCACACATTTGCATGTGGAAGTCAGGCTGCAAACAGTCAGGATGCAGCTAATAATGATTGAATATCGAGGCACGGAAAAAATATGGTCTGCAGCCTGATGTTCAGCCACACTGAGCATCTGCTCCTTTACACCGCCGGAGAACCCGTCCTTGTGCAGCTCATAGGAGCACACATATTGCAAAGTTAAGATTAAAGATTTCCTACAACAACTGTGACTAAATATTTCTTTCACTGGGAATGCATGGCGAGTGGATGAAAGCACCCTTAACAATTACACCAGTGAGTTGTAGGCTATCACTTTACACACATACACAAACACACATATATGCATCAGCACTGAAGGAGGGGACAACTGTAGCCTGCAGAGAGTGTGAAAAGTGAAATAAATCCATTTCTGCTGTGTCTTGGAGGAAAGGAACTGAGACAACAAGTTGCATTACAGACACGTTGCAGATTGAGCAATGACATTTGTTTTTCTGGTAAGCTCTTACATGCTTTGAAAGAGATGAAACCCAATCCATCTACAACACAAGTTAGAGTCAGTGACTCTAAAGCCATCCTCTCAATTACACTCACAAACAGCATTTTCCTGGACAGAATTAGGAGGGATCTCCATAATCCCATGGCCACTGCAGTGCAATGATGATACGCCGTGCGGCTGTGCCCCCGCTGGGGGACTGCTCGGACAAGGAGACCACGAGGAAGCAACCCGAGACAGCACCAGAAATAAAGGAAAACTCTGCTGCGAGTGATGCTGCTGTCCACAGGGCCTGATCACATCCCCTTGTTGGATATCGGGGAGCCCCACATGCCAGCCCAACACACTCTGCCAACCTCCATCCCTGCTCTGCAAAGCATCCCAAGATCTGGGAGGGATGAGTAGGAAGACAGGGAGGAGCTCACCTAACGGAAGCAAAGCACAGTGGGTTGCTAAAGCCTTTACCAAGTTGCAAAGCCTTCAGTTCATCTTCCCAGCACTGGTAAGGTGGGAAGTAAGCAGGGAGACGTGCTGGGGAGGGAACAGAGGAGGTCATTAGAAATGGCCAGAGGACCAAGAAACATGAACTACAGGAAAAAATGGAAGAAACTAATTTCCACTCATTCCCAAATTCAGACCTGGAAGCTGTAACAAACCCAGCCCCACAGCCTGCTGGGGGATGGATGCAAAAAGAGATCTTGTTCATTGTGGCTGCCATGGCAGAGACTGAAAATGCATCTGCAAAACCTAAGAGCTGCAACAGCTTTGTGGCCTCCATGGCTCAAACGATGGATTAGGAGGTGTAACACACTGGTGGAGGACAGCAAAATGACCCCAAGTCAACATCTGAACCAGCTTCATGGAGACCCGTGTGCCCAGAGATGCTTTTACCCATGAACAGTCTCTTCTCTCAACTTCTCCTTTCACAGCAGCTTCCCACACGGGTCCTGTCTCTCACCTACCCAAACAAGACTGGTTTTGGCAAGCTGGTCCAGGAGGGAGAGTGGAAGACAGCTTGATTGCCAATATCTAATCATAATTGGGGATCCAGAAAACCACTTATCTTAGGAATTGCTTAATAATGCTTTTAGTGTGTGAAGGATTATCATTGCGTGTAATTAAATACAGAGAGTTACACGGAGGGAGATAAGGATCCAGTGCAAACGGACGAGAAGGGAGGTAACTGAGATTTAAGGCTCTGCTTTGCCAGCTTCTCACCTAGATCACTGCGAACTGTCTCAACATGCGTGCCTGGAGAGAGGAGGGCTTGGAAAGAGGGAAGGGAGAGGGGAGAAGCCAGCTGTGGGCACGTCCCTCACTCTTGCCCTATTTGTCCCCACTTCTCTGTTTCCACAAGCAGTGCCCACAAAATCTGCAGGAAGCCCTGGAGTGCAACTGGGGAATCAGTGCACAGGAACAATTAAGCCCTGGGGTGTAAATTGCTTAGCGCTGTGGAAGAACAATTAAGCTCTGTGAGCTATTTCATCCAGCCCTATAGCAGATTTCAGTTGGAAGGCACAGGCGAGGCATGACACACGCACAGGGGACAAGTCATGCCTCCAACAGCCCCAAAGTTCTTCCTTGGGCTCAAGGGGCAAAAGCTGCAATACTGAAAATACGCTGAGGATGTGCACAAGAGGTTATTGCCAACTTGTTGAGCATTTCAGGGGTTGCAAAGTGTGAAGAGGGGTGTGTGACATGCAACACCCCAACTCCTGCCTGCTCCTGCTGCCTTTGAGCAGAGCTGCCAGGTTTAGCATCCCTTCTGCTTGCTAAGGGAGACTGTATCCAATTTATTTTGCTGCTCTGCTGGCAGGGGACACAGAGCAAACAAGAAAATAGGGAAGGGAAAAAAGCAGGAAAATGGAGGAGAATACAAATGAGGGTAGAGGTCCCAGCATGACATTTCTGCTGCAAAATTACCTACATTTCAGCAGCGGTGCTCATGGCAGAGAGGGGTTTTCTTCATCCCCCATTTCCTGGGGTTACATGAGCATTAGCAGCACTATTATTTATTACGTGTATCGTGGAACCCATAAAGCCTGATTCACAGACCCTGTTGTGCCAATCCCAAACAAGCCAGCCTCTCTTCAGAGGGCGAGCACGTACAGAAGGGACAGCCTTCACACAGGCCAGGAGGAAAGAGGCTGCAAACAGAAGAAAGGAGAAAGGCAGCTATTGCTCACAATAATTTTCCAGTTCTTTGTGCCCGTGAAAAAAAAAAAAAACAATTTAGAAAATGTGTTTAGAATAGCACAGGGAGCAGCAGGAATCCAGGAAAGAGCCTGAAACTTATTTCTCTCAAGCCCTATATTCTCTGCACCTACTGAGTCTCAATCGACGCATCCTAATTACAGCATCCAGCTCCAGCATCATAAATCAAGGTGGGCAGTGAACCCAAGAGAAAAAGCTCCATTCAGATAGAAGATGCTCTTGGCCAGGCTCCCTCCCCCACCAAAGCCATCTCAAAAGCCAAAGGATTGTTCACCTTTTCCTCACCCAAAGATACTAAAAAAATAAGCAAATAAAAAATTCAAGGGAAGAAGAAAATGGTTCAGGTCCCCTTGGCAAGACAAGAGGTAAGCAAGCACCAGGCTTTGTGCTAACCAACACAGCAAGAAACAAAACAAAGGTGTAACAGAAGAGGGAGAAGATATTTATTTGCCTTTTATTGTTTTTTTTCCTGGAGTCTTTTTCCCTTTCACCAAATAATATTTACCCCATGGGGCTTTGACAGTCATCTAGAAACCACACAAAGCCTATTTGTTCCCAGTCACCTCCCGGGCAGGAGGACCGGTGGAGCAGCTCTGAAGAACGAGGGTGAAAACAAACGACCCAGCTCCACTGTTTAAAAGAAGAGGAAGAGGAGCGTGGAGTGGGGCACTGGGGCCAAATCCCTGCCAGGGATGAAACGGGAGAGTTTCGAGCCAGGAATTAAGAGAATCCCATTGGGAATGGGATTAAAGGAGCAGTTTCTCCCTCTGTGCTCACTTTGGGAAGGTAAGGAGTTTCCATCTTGGCTCCTGGGAAATGGCTAGACATCTCTGCTGGGAACAGCTCTACTTCTGCCTTTGGGCAAGGAGTTGATGCTCCAGGTCCCTTCCACAGCAGTCCCCTATAATTCGGTACTCCTGACCCAAAGGGACCCACTCCAGATCCACCAACTAAAATTTGGCTCTAAACATCATCAGGACAGGATTTTGCTTGCACAACAAATTCCCAGGTCTTTTTAAGGCTGGACTTTAAGCCCTGTTAAATCACAAAGATCTGCAAGAAATCTTGAGTGACGACATTGGCTCCTTCCAACCATGCATTTAGGACACGATAAATTTGGTCTGAACTTCAACTTCCTCCCACGGGGAGCTCCACGAGCCAAAAAAGCACTTTTAAGACAAATTCACAGTGGTGTAATGGATATGTGACTAAAGCAGTGGTTTTTAGGTAAGCCTTAATCCTTAATAAATTCCAGATAATTGGTATGTAAAGAGGTTATAAAGACTATCTGCATACTTTTAATAATTAAATGGCTGAGATAAGAGGAAAGAAGACATGAGGAGACCGATGAGATATAAATTTGAAGAGAAGACAAGCTTAGCAACCCCTAGAAATGCTCATTTTATTTTGGGAAACACTGGCCTGATGGAGTTGAAATGCTCTGTGGGAAGAGGACAGGTTTTTTTAAAGCATGGGAGAGGTTGGAGGTGGACAGAAGGAAACGAGGAACCATTAATCCACCCCAAAGTCCCTCTGCACAGTAGGGGATTTACTGTAACCTGGCAGAACCCCACGGAGGGGTGTGCAGGGTCTGGGACGTGCCACTCAATGCTGGACTTCCACCCTCAGCATCCCAGGCACTGGTCTGGTCCTGCAAGGGCTTTGCCTGGCTCGCTGCATCTGAAACCTTGAGTATCACCAACACCCTCTATATCAGCAAGGTTGAGCACCCCATCTTTCTGCAATAGAAATGTTGCTCAGAGCCATTGACATCTACCCATCCAAGACCAGTAGGAAAATAAACAAGATTTGCGAAAGCACCAGAATTTGCCCCGTTTGAACACAGCATCAAACTCTTTAAAACTGCTTTAAAATCTCCCCCTTTCCTTATGTCTTGTAAAGCACTTGTTCTCCAACAAGCTGCCCCTCCTGCCACAGCCAGGGCTGCAAACAAAACCAGAGGGGAGCCCACACTCCAGAGTGGGCTGTGAGGAAGGGCAGAATTAGGGCACGCACCCCCCTTCCACACCCCCTCCCCCAGTCTAACCTTTCCCGACCCCCTGGTACATTTTAGCAGGTGATGGATCCGGGGGCAGATAATTCTGCTTGCTGGTTAATTAATCCAGCATTACAAGAGCAACGAGAGTCTAATGGCCATTCTTAATCCCCCTGCAATAACACTGCATACCGCGTTTCAAGGCAGGCCACCTGTCGGGGCGCACGCGGGGTGTTTCAGATCGCGGTGGCTACTGGTTATTAGTGCCATGCCCACTGCTGATATTTTATTAGCCATAATTTGATACGTTATCCGCCTCGTACACTCGATCTAAGCCTGAAATATTGTTTTACAACATTAATTAAAAGCATCGACACTGAATGCTTGGTTCACATGCTCCGATGTGATTTATGGGTTGCATTTAATTACCTGACAACCGTGATTTACCGCATCTACCTGGTAGGTACCATGTATATTTAAATCAATTAATGTTTGGTGGCTTTAGCATGTTATGGGGGAAGGAGGGAGAGTTTCTCATGAACAATTAAACTCCAGACATGCACAAAAAAATAGACAAGTCAGATATTTCAGGCATCTCAACTGCAAACAAGATAATGTGACCTGGGCAGAGTCACACAACAGCTGTTTGTGGAGTTTTGCTTTATTAAGGATCCTAGTGACTTTTCGTGGAAGATTTAACTAATTAGTTGAGTAGGCCCTCAATAAACTAGACACTAAGTTATGTTTAGCTTTAATTACACAGTAGTCCTGTTGGCCCGTTCAGTTCCTGCAAGTCAGACATGTGCTTAAGTGTTTTGCTGAATTAGTGTCGACATAAATACACATCTCTTGGAAGCATCTAGGAAGCTGCACTGATATTCATTTAATGAACTCAGCGGTTCAGAGATTTGCAGCTGGGAAAAAAATAGCTAGAAAATAATGAAGACAAATAAGAGGAGGAAAGAAAACAGCTGGAGCCTCAGCTCAGGAGGGGCACTGCAACAGGCACCTCCTTTAGTTGCTCCTATTCACTTCAGCAGGATAATGTACATGTTTGGGTTGAGGGACAGCTTGTTCTGGCCCTTTGCCCTGGTGCAGCAAGACCCTGCTCCTGGGAGGGAAGGCTGTTGCAGAGGGCCCTTCAGGATGGAGAATTTTGCCAGATGCCCTCTTACCAGCTTTGTCCCTCACACCCCAATTTACACCATAACATCCTCCTTGTCCTTCTCCTTCCTCTTTTCGGCCTTGTCCCCACCACAGGCTCCATGTTGTCCCAGTCACATTCTCTCTGGCATCACTGCCACCAGCTCCTCACACAGTCTCCAGTCCAGCCCTCTTCTTCCACCATGGCCATTTTAAGTGCAGAGCTCTCTCCCCCACCCCAAACCCCAGCTACTCAGTCCAGCCTCCTCCATCTCACATCTTATTTGCAGTTTGCTCCTTCTAATTTGCATCCACCTCTTTCTTTCCCTGGAAGCCTTGGGAGCAAGGGGGGCACAGCCAGCTCCATAACTCTCTCCTTTCCACCCTCACCTGTAGGGATACCCTGGATCCTTCTCTCTTTGGAGGTGTTGTGTCCTAAATCCAGCCAGTACCAGGTTCCCCTTATCACTGCAGATGCATCTCCTCTTCCACCTACTGTCTCCAAAGTACCCCCTGGTGCTGTTCCACTCTTTGTTCCCCCCCTCCAGCACAAAACCCCACAGTATCTCACATTTCTTCTCATTTTCTTTTCTTCAGACCCAAATCTCTCCCCATCTGTCCTACACCAGATGACCTTCCCAGCAGTTCCTCTCCTCCCCTCCCCTTTACCTTCAGCTGCTCTCAGGCTCACTCACCTCCTCACCTTGATTTTCCCCCATCACCACAAGCATGCCCTCATTTATAGCACTTGCCCTTCCCAGCTCCCACCCATCCCCAGTTGTTTCTCATCAAAAAACTCATTGAATTTGCAGTTGTTGCCCTGGATCCTCTTCTCCCCTCCTCTGTCTGGTTTGTTTTCTGCCACTTGCCCTCCCTGCTCCTTACACAGAGTATTTCAATTCCATTGAATCAACATTTCCCAAGACAAAGAGGGCCAGCATTCAGGTGGAAAATTTCTTTAAAAGATAAATGTCTCCTGCTCTTGAGACGAAGGCACATCACCGAACTGTTTCCCAGCTACTCTGTTTATGTAACCTTGAAGCTATTTTGTACAATCCTTTAGTTTTGACAGCTTCAGATTTGTTATGAACTAATATTTTAAAATCACAATAACTCAGAGGTACAAGAGATTGTTAAAGATCTCCCAGACAATCTGTGCAGGGAGTAACACTGAGAAGCAAAATTTTTTTTTAAAGGAAAGGCTTTTCCTGCGTTACCTTGTCTTCAACTCAGGAGATGTTTGAGTAAAGCAAACCCACTCCCTTTCCAATTTGATGGCCTATAGGAAGTTGAAAATATACACATGGATACACTTATTGTCTTTCTACCTGGCATTTCTGTGTGAATAAAGGGCTTTCAGCCAAAACCAACCAGATAAAATCTTTCAGGAACTTTTACAATGCCACATACTTGTGCAAATTGCCAGCGTGTTTATAGCAACAGGCACCACAACAGACCTCTATGCTTTCAATTAGGCCAGGCAGATCAAGCAGCCTCCTTCGTCTGTTTATGTGCACGGATTTGCATGTGGCATCCTGCGAGAGATTACCCTGCCAAAGCACGGAGGTGCTGGGGAGGGGTGGGGAAATCACTGCTCTCCACTGACCCTCCTGCCCTTAGACTGGGAATGGGCCACGGACACATCTACAGGAACCCAACAATCTGTGCAAGGGGATGGAGCCTGGCATCGTGGTCAAAATAAATCAAACCCTGAGCTGCATCCCCAGTTCCTGCCTATCTGTATGAAGGAGGTTAAACAACACTTAATCACCTCGCTGAAGATGCTGTGAACTGCTGAGGACCTGGAAGTCCTGGAGCATAAGATCCAGCATGAGAGGGAAACATTATTATGCATGATGGTGCATGTGGCCATCTTGGTGAGAAGTTGCCTAATGCTGGATATGGAGAAATTACCTTCCAAGTTGCATTAAAGGCAAAGGGGAAAAAAACACTCTTATTCTGGAACACAAATGTTCCCACCAAAATAATTATTCCAGAATAACTAATCTGATAAATATCCAAAAGCAGATGACTTCTGTGTACGGGAAGGAAGGAGTTTCATGATTTTTAGGGATTATTTCTAGGTGTGTTGTCGGCTGTTTTGCCAGACATTGCCTAAAGTGGTGGGCTTCCATCTGCCTGGGCCAGAGAGAGATATAAATATCATCAGTTGGGATAAGATGGAAGCAATTAATTTGAGTTCACAGAAAAATGGGCTGAGACATCTTCAGTCATAAAAACCTTCCCACCAAGAGTGGGACTTTTACCAATATATTGATTTTTTCAAGGAAGGCAGGAGATGCAACCTTCACCAGCCAGAGGTGAGTGCTGCAGATGTCTATGGACAGGTAAGCTGAGTCCCTGGGCAGTGCAGGGTGATGGAGAGCTCAGCAGTGCACTTTAAAATGGGCCAGGAAAGTGTTTGGACTGCTGCACGGGGAAGCCTGGGAAAGACAAGAGTGATTTATTGCCCTAAATCACACAAATAAAAATAAGTAAGTGACTCAAGCATGTGCTTGCCTTAGCAGGGGTCAGCGCAGCAGCGAGACACATCCCTCCTCTCACCTGGTGGAAAACCGCCCCGGGGGATCCTCCCAGGATCCAGTGACTGATCTGAGGAATATCACTTAAGCCAATGCATTTCATTTCCAGTCCCTTGGGATTCCAGATGAACAATCAAAGGGGTGAAAAGGGAAGCTCCACCCAAGTTTGTATTTCACAGAAGGAGGCGCATTATCAAGTGACAGTGAAAGGAGCCCGAGGCGCAGCGAGTGCCGATGAAGTGCCTACGTAGCCCTCAGTTTTGATTAATTACTGTGGTGCAGTTTTATCTCTCTCTCCAGCGGTCACTGAATTGCACCAGGCAAGAGAAGCTCGTGGATGAGAGGGAAGGTGATTAAGAGTCCCTAGCCTGCAAACTCCTCTCTTGCTGAAAAACCCTTTGCAAATAGAGATAATTTTTGAAGGGCTATGTGAAATGGGTTTTAAACAGTAATTAAGGGGAGGACAGGCTCTGCACACACAGCTCAGCCAGAACTGCCATTAAAAGAAGAAGAAATGATTCACTCCATCACCTCTCGAAGCGACACTGTCTCATCGTGGGAGGATGGGAGAAAGTACCAACTGCCCACTCGCCAAACCCCGCTCTCCTTACTCAGAGGAAATTTTTATATTGCCACCCACACACATTCAAAAACCTGTGACTCATCTCCACAGATAATGAGATCAGCTTTAAAGCGACGAGATTTTGAATACAATAAAGGTTGCCTCCTAAGTTCTTCACTTGTAGAAAGCACTTTTTCCAGCTTTTCCCACCTATTCAAAGAGGTGGAAATGTCCTGATTTATTTCCATCCTCACCTCTCCCGGGAACAGAGGCTCTCAGGGGATCCCATGACTCCTAGAGCCAGGGATTTTTGGACAAACACCACCTATATACTTGACATCTCAGGAGCTGGCAAAGCCCTCGCGTTGGTGGGAGCATTGCCCGAGAGGGAACAGAGAGGTCTGGCCCGTGATCAGCTCCACCTCGAGATGTTCCTGGCTCTCCTCCCACTGCTCCGTTCTCAGCTCAGACCCGGTGGTGGAGGGCAGAGGGAGGATTTAACACCTGAATGTGCCTCCTGTCCTCTGCAGCTGCTGTTGCAGGGCAGGATCGGGCTATGAACCACAGATCCCTCTGGATTTTGGACAAGAAAATCATTCCCAGAGGGATTTTGAGGCTCAGTTTCAAGTTCAGGGTCTCTCACCCACTCTGTGGTTGTGTTGTTTTCTTTTTACATTACCCCTTTGGGCTCAAGGTTCCAATTACTTCTTTTCATTCTTTTTTCCTTTAATGATTTGGAAATATTTGAGTGACAGATCTTTTATTAAAACATCGTTATCAGAATGCATCCAAGAGCGGGCAGGGCTAGGGCTCCACTCAGGGTTTCCATGCCTCAGGGAGAGCGAAGCTCTTCCTGGCTCTCTCCTGGCCTCTGACGAGCAGAGGTTTGGTATGCAGGCTTGGGTGAAGGAAAATGAATGTCCATCACACCAGAGGTAAGTGGTGGGGCAAAGGGGACACCCCCAAGAGCTTCTTCCCATCCCACCCCTGGCAGGAGAGCCATGATCAAGAAGGACATGGCATGGGCTGCTGGTGCCATTATTCGTGTTGTTCCTTGTCCACTCAGTGACCATCCTCTGTGTCCTCTCCTCTTGCCCTAATGCTTCAGGCACCCAAGCTAAATCCAGTGGTGGTCATGTCTTAGTCCCTTTTTCTGGAGCACAGCTCTGCATGAGCCACTTTTCCTTGCTTCACCTTCTCTCCTTCTGTTTTGCCCATTGAGACTGCAAGTCACCCAAAAGAAGAAGCCTGTAGTGGTCCATCACTTGCTGGTACAATAAATAGTGACATGGTCACATCTTGTGACACAGGCACTGCACATAAAGGTCTATGGATTATATTCTGCGGGAGGTCAAATTAATTGCTCAAAGATCTGGTGGAAAATGAGGTTTTACCCATCCATCCTTTTTTCCCCCCCACTAAGTGCATTTTTTATTCATTTTTTTTTTCTTTAAAGATCGTTCTTAAAATGAGACTTGGAACATTAAACTGAAATAATTCTGTTTAAACGGGGTTGCTCTTGGGTGGCTGTGTGACTTCTCAAAGCTCTCCCATCTTCTGTGGCATGCTCTGGCTGCAGCTTCCAAGAAATTGGGCAAGAAGAGTCCAGCTACTGTCCCCAGCTTGCCTCGCCCAGGGGATTATGGGGTTTGGGACAGTACCACTGAGTGCCAAACACTCTGATCTTTGTCAGAGGACACACTTGACACAGCACCGCTTTCCAGTCCTCCCAGGCTGATGCGGTTCCTGCCCAGCTAAGTCAACATCACACCCAACAGTTGTGGGGAAAAAAAAAACCACACCACAATTTGCTCTCTCTTGCCTATCCATGAAGCAATTCCAATTATTTAATGGACTAAATGAGCCTGAAAGCCACAAGGAGCACCTGCGGTGAGAGGAAACGAGCATTTCACAGCTGGATGCATTTGGCAGGTCACTCGCAGGGTTTGGCACGAGGGGCATCGCCGGCATCCGGGGCTTGGCCGCGCCGTCCCTCCACTGCTCCCCAGGGGGAGGAGGTGGGGAGGGGGAATTTTGGATTTTCTCATTATGCTTGTTGAAAATCTCGCTCATACTGAAACTGGATGGCTGTTGGGCAGGTTTGCTTGAGGCTAAGCCCCTTTCCTAGAGGCCACCTATCTTTCAGGAGATGAGTGGTTTTGGGAAGCCAACGTGCATCCTCACCGACGAAAGATATGAGGAGAACAAATTCCACCTGACGTGCAGGGACAGATCTCACTGATGCCCCGGGGCTGCGCATGCCCCCCTCGCCGTGCCAGGGGGTGCCAAGTGTTAGCACAGCTCCATCCCACTTACATGCTCCCAAATCCATGTTCTCAAATCCAGTTTTTTCCAAAACAAAAATGATTATCAGGGCTTTTGTCTCCTCCACTTTGCTTGGCTGGGTCACCTCTGTTTATTGTTTATCACCACGCTCGTCTCTGCTCCCCAGCAGTTGGAGATGGGTTACAGCAGCAGGGAGGTGTGGGATGGGGAGAAGGGTCTGGACATGCAGCATGCAATGCTGTCTGCTCAAGGCTCCGCTTGTGACCCAAAAGGGTGGGATTTTTCAGCCAAAACTGCGTTTTCACAGAGGACTTGGTTTCCTGTGCACCCCTAGCAACTGTGGCATCATTATTATTATTATTATTATTATTATTATTATTATTATTATTGTTATTGTTACCAGTATTATTGTTATTATCACCATCATCATTTTGTACTGAAAGACCCAGCGACCAACACATTAGGATTTTGCTTTTGACTCACCTTATTTTCCCTACAGAAAAATGTGTATTTATTTTTTCAGCAGGAATTCATGGACTAAACAAGCAATGGGGGAAAAACCACCTAAGACTTTCAGAGCTGGGCAAAGTGAGCTGGATGGGAAGGAGCCTGGGAAGGGGCTGGGAGGCTTTGAACATGAGCAGGAGACATTAGGGGAGAAATAAAAGTAGAGAGGGGCAGAAAATGAATGAGAAGTACCTTTCTTGCCCCACTGCTTGCTCATAAAAGTGGAGGAGCAAAGCGATGTACGCCACGTGTGCCAAGGGAAAGGAGAGGAGAGGAACACTGGTGGCATCACCAGCTCACTGAGATCTTCAGGTAAAAACAAGTGACCTTTTGTGCTGTCTGGGAAGAGACTCTTCCATCATCTTTATGGATTTCCACCTTCGGCAACAGCTAAATAGCCTTGCATATCTCCCATCAAGACACTAACAGCCATGCCATAAATCTTAACCCTAAACTATCATTATTTGCCAGAGAAAATGAATGGTTTGCTGTGCACATGAAAAAAGAGCTCAGCTCCTGAAAGAGAGAACCCCTCTTGGGCTGGGCATCCTCCCCGGCTGCATCTCGGGCTCGCTCCTACTTGTCAGTGGGATGAATGCTTGTGGATTCAGCTTTCAGAAACTTCCATGAAAATGTGCTATTTTGTATTTCTTGAACCTGATGTATGAATTATCTTGATAGTATATGTTGCTTGAAAGAGAGAGTCAAGTTGGGAAATGATGGTAGATGGCCAGGTGTTGGCTTCTCATTTGCAAAATGGACTTAGATCAGCTCACTATTCACGTGGAATAAACATTAAAAATTATCAGGGTCCCAGAAATTATAATAATCGGGTTTAAACTCATCAACACAGCCAGAAAAAGCATCCAGACCTTGTTTTGCTCACCTCCTGTCCCCTGTGAAGGACACGCAGCCCAGGTACGGGCTGGAGCCAGCCCCTCGTGTTGGCTCTGGGGCAGCTGCAAGGTGATTTAATTCCTCCCCTCTCATTACCACTTCCTCAGCCAGGGTGCCTGTGAGCCCTGAGGGAGGGCAGGGGATGAGGGGAAACATTAGTTTCTTAACAAATTCTTGTGTCATCTTCTTGACAGCACCTTTAAGCGCTGAATGACACTCAGGAATGATGCGGCTTAACCTCAAGAGTTCAAGCGAGGGAGCATTTCCCCTGCCAAGGAGCAGCAGTAATCGCTGGAGAAGAAATCCGTTCCAGCCCTCCCTGCCAGCAGCCACCGATCGCTTTCAGCCCACGTGGCAGGGGCACGGCCGCGGAGCTCCGTGCCATCGTGCGAGTGGTAACCTCCAGATACGAGTGCGCTCTGGAAGAGCAGTAGGGTATTTGTGCGTGGAGGGGATGTATCATGTAAAACTACCTTGTACACGCTCTTAGTGGACTGCAAATGGAAAACAAAAGGGGTTCATGCAAAGCACGGGGAAGGTGAGGGCAAGCGGAGCACGTTTCGGCAGCGTCCTCGCTCCCACTGGATGCAGGCTGGGCACCAAGGGCGAAGCCCCGTGGGTGAGGAGCTGGATGTGAAGGCTCCCCTGCAGCACTCCCTTGCCACACCGATCATCTGGAGACCAATGAACAGCCACGGGCTTAAATGGATTAAAGGTTTAACATGACTAAAAAGAAGAAGAAGCCTGAAGAGCACTAATTAATGTTTATGTGGTTTCTACCTTCTCTTCTCTTTTTCTTCACCCTTTGTTTCCTTCCAAAGATAATAGGTGGGAACAGCTTTTTCTGTCAGGGCCAGGCTTCTCTGGCTAAGACTCTTCTTTCTCCTCTCCAAACCGTACGTAACAATTTAATGCTGGGGCTCATGATTCATGTGGCTTTCCCAGCGTTTATCTGCAATTAAGGCTCCCACTGTTCCCCAGCACTGGCCTTTTCTTGTAGGTTATATTCTCCACGCAGTGATCTCCATCCCCTGGGAAACACTTGGCTTTGCTGCCTCCACTGCTGGAGCACACGCTTCTCCTCCCTCCTCTCCAAAACAGAGAAGTCACAGAGTGGTGGGGTTGGAAGGAACCTCTGAAGATCATCCGGTCCAGCCCCTGCTAGAGCAGGATCCTAGAGCAGATCCCACAGGAACACGTCCAGATGGGTTTAAATGTCTGCAGAGAGACACCGCTGCAAATTCCCACCCTCATCGACCTCGCGGGAGCTGGTGTGTGTAACCCTGACCTTTCTTTCTAACTTCTTTGGGTCAAAGCTATTCCTCATTCATGGGATGAGCCTCTGGCAGGGATGAAATACCTAAAGCCCAGCCAGATATTCCGAGGGTATAAATGGCTCCCACTGATTTGTGCCAGCTGAAAATACGACTCACGTATGTCTCTAGGTTTCTATATGGCATTGCACTGTGCTGCACTTGAACCCAGTAATTTTAGCTAAGCACAAATTTCAAGCTACTGCAAATGGTGACAAGAATGAGGGGCTGTTCTCTTCCCCTGCCTCAATCAATGCATATTACCAGCTCTGCACGGACAGGGGAGAGCAGGATGGCAGTGGCCAGGGTGCAGCATCCCTGCAATTCATCACACAGAGATGCCTTTGCTTTGGAAGGGAGAGGCTTACACTCAGATACAATATTCATGTTTGCAGAAAGATACTTCAAAAACCCTTTAATATTGTAATTGCAAACTCCAGGCCTTAGAAATTGGGAATGCTGGAAACTGGGAGGTAACGTAACACAGTGAGGGGGGACCAGTGTGATCCCCCCTTTTCATCTCCCTTATAACACCAAGTTGATTTTAGCCAAGGAAGTTTCTCAAGAAGGGAAATTTACTCTGGGTATCAATATTTCCAGTAATGGAAAATCCACCACAACCTCAGCACGCTGCTCCGTGGTCAATTAGCCCCGCTGTTAAACGTCTCCATCATCCATTCTGTCCATTAGGGAAAATCCAGTAGATTTAAAAATGAGATGCATGTCATTTCAACTTCCATATCATGTTTTAACACAAAAAAAAAAAAAAAAAGAAAAAAGTATAATTCATTTGAAAAAAATCACCTTCCCCAAAAGACATTATTTTCCAGAAGCTGCAATTACAGCTTGTTTGCTTCTGACTCGAGACCCAGAGCTAATGAACTCATTGACAACATAACTAGCATGCAAGGGAAGGGACCTGGCACAGCGCGGTGCCGAGCCCTATGAATAAAAGGTTCCGTACAGCCTCAGCCACGTTAACGCTGTCCCCATTCAGAAACGCTGTGCCTGAGCATGGGGGAATATTCCCACGTTTGCCAAATGGAATAAGCGTAGCAGCGAGTTATTATTACTCCAGCAGGCAACCGCAGATATTCCTCTCGTCTTCCCCCAAGTTAAAAAACAAAGGCTGAGCAGAACAGAACTACTCCCAGGCTGTGTAGCGAGATCACCTATTTTTACTGCGACATCTGTTATTGCACCAAAGAACCCACAGCTCCTGAAAGGAGAAAATTAAAAAAGCTGGATAAAAATAGGACTTTATTAATTAGCATCAGCAGCAATTACGGAGATGACAGGCCCAGTTCTGCTGTCACCCACAGCCACCCCAAGGGCACAGGTGAGGGAGGGAAGGCAGGCCCATGAACCCAAGGGCACGTGGGGGCTGCCCAGGGCACGTCCCCACACCCATCCCTGCTGGGTGAGAAGCAGATCCGCACTGAAGTGAGGAGGAAGGGTGTACTGGAGAGCTTAATGAGGCTGCAGGACTCACTGCCACACGATGCTTCTGAAACCCAAGAGCCAAAGTGTAATTTATGTGGATAATGATACCTATTATAGGCAGAAGTAAGAAGCATCTGGAAGGCATATACAGTGTCATACATGGGGGTTAAGCCAGCTGTTAGAGGTTAGGAAAAGGGCCATTGAGGAAGAAAGATTGCTCTGCATCTGTCTGCTACTGTTCCTTGTACTTCCCTCTGAGCCCTTGGTACCCAGCGCTGACAAACTTGAGTCTACTGTTTGGTCACCTCTTTTTCTAAGTTACTCAGCGTTCTCCACTTCCACTCTGTGTTGCAGGCTGTGTTCAGCTAAGGAGAATGAAGTAACCAAACCTTAAGACATCTGCTTTTGTTAAAGGTACCAGGGGATCATTCATTTCCATGCAAATCAGGGTCTGGTGGCTTCAGACCTCATCTAGATGTCAGCAATCTAAACTAAGGAAACCAACTTAACCTCTATCTACAGTCAGAGGCATCTCCAGAGAGCAATGTACCTCTGCAGGAGACAGGATAAATTGCCTCTTTCTCTGCACTGGCCATACATGGAAAGAGGGAGGTCAGCTCAGACTAAACAGCAAACTTCTAGATGGTCAAAGTCAGGTGAGATGAAGCCCACCCACAGGGAGAAGTGTCACATAGCATTGCCCAACAGGTTCTCAAAATGAGAATAAAAATTTCTACCTTAATGTAAAAAAAAATAATAAAGGTAGTATAAAGTTTATTTCCTCACCTCTTAACTGTCAGTCCTGCAAGGGCTCATTTTTTGCATACCATAAAAGCAACAAGAATTTGATAAAAGTGATCCAACTACCAACTGAAACTGGAGGAGAACGCTGGAGAAGAAGCCAGCAGAAGAGTGTAAATCACAGCAACTTCCACTGAGAAACCATGACAGCATTTCTATTAAATCCAGGTGAAATTCACTGGTATTAGCTCATTCAGCTTAAGCACATGAATGAATAAGGCAATCTGGATAAGGGAATTACAGAACAGCAATGGGACCTGAGATACCTGAAGTGGCTTGGACCCCAAACTAGGCAGTGAAGCTGATTGTGGCTTCGCTGGAGATGGGTGTGAAGATCCAATTTCAGACATTAGGTGCTGGTGGCTTCAACCTGAACCTCTCTAAAGCTGAGGAACAGCCCCACAGGAGCATGCATGTGATTGACAGGCTGAGTTTATCGACTGCCAGCTTTGGGTGCCTTCACGAGTTCACCCCCAACACCCAAATGCAGCTCAACCATGACTGTGGGTTTTCACAACCCAGGTCTAGACCTGAATGCTACAGCTTGCTCCCATCCCTGCCTCTCACATCCTTCTGCACCTGCTGAAATGTGCTGGAATTACAGGTGATAAAACACTACCAGAAAGTCTGTTATAATATTCTGCCATGCAGCAAAAGCAGAGGAATTTGGGAGAATTTATGAGAATATTTACATCCCAGTTTACAAGCCAAAGCCTTTCCAAGGAATTAAAATGCATTTCTTATGAGCAGCTGAACTCGCATTTGTGCTCTTACTGCTGTCAAACAGGATCCCTGGGGTTTGCACTCTTGCCAGCTCTTTCCATGTCTGTCTTTGATACTTTGAGAAATGTGTTTCACCTCTTTGTGCCTTCAGTTTCCACATCTGTAAAATGGGCTCTTCACTTAAATTAGAAGTTTTGCATCAAGTAATGTTGCTAAAGCTTTTAAAACCATGGCCTTGGAGTTCTTTTCTTGATTTCACTCTGTAAGGAGAGTAAAATTAAAGCTGATTGCTACAGAAAAGAAGCCTTTGTGTCTCATCTTCCTCCACCAGATTATGTTTCTAAGGTATGTTAAGAAACGAGACCCCATAAGGGTTAGTGGTGTCCATTTAAATCTCTCAAATACCTACATGCAAATACGCCGAGGGCACGAGGATTAACTCTAAATCGGAGTGGATTAGTCAAGAAACCTTGCATGGCAATGTGGAATCACCAGAGAAAAATATCTAAAATTGTAATTTTTGTCAACTTTACAACACAACTTGATCCTCCATGTCTAATGAGCAGTAAGCCTGGTGATACCCCAGGATCAGGTGAAGAGAAAACTTTCACTTGGGAAAAAAACAGTGGAATTCCCAGGGTCAGAGCATCAGAGACACGAGAGACGGGGAAACCTGAGGCCACCTCGCTCCTTCACTCAACACCCGGCAGTCCCCACCGGCTGCGTGCCTGGAGCTCGTCCAGTCCTCCTGCAAACCTATAGTCATACACATATACACATAAATATATATATATGTGCACTCCCAAGTAATGAAGGACAAGTATGAAAGATTAGGATGTGAAGGGCATGATTAAACATACAAAATAACGTGAGCAGTTGACCTTGATCCAGCTTTTGAAGGCTGTATGCATGATAACACTTAAAAAAGGGAGACCACTTTTGAGAAGGACATTTAAAATAAAGCAAGAACAGTTTCCTGCAGGACTTCCTTTGCTTATCAGATGTTTCAGCTGAAGGAGAACAGAGATAACCACTTGTGCTAACCTTACTGGTCTTGAAAACCCTACTGCTCTATGCCATAGACGTTGGGTTTAACCCACAGACGTTCTTACCATGCTACATGGGTGGAAGGAGTGACCAAGGGAAGAGTCCTGAAAAGTTTATAACTCTGTGACCCTATAAGGATGCACCACTCCACCCATCTGCCAGGTGAGGGGCAGAAATATTAAAAGATGGACAGATTTTTTCCCAAGGTTATCGAGGAGAAAAGGTCAGAACTGCTCCCAGCCTCCCATCACCAGGATTGCATCTGATCCACAAAACCCTCCTTGCTTTTTCCCTAAAAATTTGCCTGCCTGGAACTGATTGTCAGTGGCTGCTTGACTGGTCACAGCTTATTCAGATCCTTAATTAGCAGGTGTGCAACTGCCTGTTCAGCCACATTTTTAGATCTCCAGGCTCTTGTAAGCTGTCAGAAAGAAAAGCATTATTTTAGGTAAAATACCACTGCAAACCAGAGTGACACTCAGTCTGACGTGTGAGGATAAATTAAGGATGAGGATACGTTAAAGAAAACTCCGAGTGCCTTCGTCACATTCCTATATTCAAGGAGCAATGCAGTTTCAGTTGATCTTGGCTTCTTCACTGACCTGTAGCAGTAAATTTTCCCCCCTTTTAGCACTTAAATACTTTGTCAGTGAATGATCCCATTCATAAGTGCTGGTGATGACAGTTCTGCAAAGCTAAATGGCACTTAACTGTGCACCTAATAAATCTGTAACGAAAATAAACAGAGAGGATGAGGGAAAAATAGATTAACAATGCCAAAGAGCTAAAGAAAAAAAATAATCACTGGTAGGTATGAAAGGATATTGTCATTAAAACTGTTTGAAATGGTATTGTGCTGGATTGCTCCCATTTCCCACCCCTGTTTGGCTGACCTTTGAGTTTTCAGAAGAAAATGGGCTTGGCTGATACCTGGGAACTCTGTGTTTGGTCAGAGAAATTCGCTGTGGACAGCACAGCTCCATCACCCCGTGTGTCTGGGCAGGTGTCCACTTCCACTGGGACCTCCTGAACTGGTGAAAGGGCATCTCCACGCTCATGGAAAGCACAATTTGCATTTATGAAATAGCAGCCCTGAATGCTTATAGGAAAAATGAACGCAAATACTCCAGTTGCTGAAAGCAGGAGTCAGATCTGGGGCAAAACTAGGGCAGAAAATCTGAAACTACAGCAACCCACTAAGAAACAGATCTTGGAGAGTTTCTAACTCTTGTGTCACAAACAAGTTGCTTATTACAGAACTGCAAACTCCAGGAACAAAAGTCTAAATAAATCCATGCAGCCAAAGGTGGCACTGGAGAAATATATGGGTTTTTTCCCATATATTTGAGAACCAGAAAGAAAATTTGAAATAATCAGAGTCAACACTGACTTTAATAGCTTGGGGGAAAATAAGGCAACCCTAAATGGAGAGGAGATACAGGGAAATGGGATGATGTGATGAAGTTTGCTAGGCCTGATCTCTGTCTCCAATGAGAGAATGGATTTTCTAGACAAGGGAAATGCAGCACACTCTAATTTGTGTGGAATCTGTTATTCTGTAGGTAGGGAATTAAGAACTTCGCTGACAATAGCAGGGTTTGGTATGAGAGGGTAGAGAGATCAAAGGGAAACTTGTTCAGAGGGAGACAAGTGGGCTCAAGGAAGTTTATTAACAGAGTTGTTCAGGCTTCAGGCTGAGACTAATTTTATGTAAGCCTTTAATTAAAACCCTGGGCAGAAAAAGCAGAGTTGAAGCATCACAGTTTGCTGATGGCAAAGAGCTGAGTCAGGTTGCCATTACTGAAACAGAAACACCAGGAGATGGAGGACTGAGGAGGAGCAAACCATGAGTATGGAAACCAGGGAACGACGAACTGAGGTTTCTGGCGACCAAAATTAGGTGGCCCATCTTAAAAATATATATAATTGCAACCCCCAAATGAGCCAGGTGAGGTATTTGTGCTCAGATAGCACTGCTGTGAGGCCTTCTGTGGCAGCGTGTGCAGCTTTCATCACCCATGCTCAAGAAAGATCAATTCAGGCTGGAACAGAAGCAGTGATCAGGGGGAAGGAGTTTGTGGCATGAGAGAAGCCTCTGAGAGCCCAGCAGGATGAAGGCTGCACGGAGATATGATCCCCAGCTATAAATACCCGGGGAGAGAAGCAGCAGAGAGGGAGAAGAGCTGTCTGCACTAGCAGACAATGCTGATTAAATAAAAGCACAGTGAAATGGGACATACATAAGTGTAGTTAGAAAGTTTAATGAAGGATTTCCAGAGGAGTGAGCTTCTGCAACAGCTCTCCAAGAGGAGTGGAAGTGTAGAAACCCCCTAGATTTAATTTTAAATAGAGATGGAGATATGAGAGTATGAACAAACATGTACAACTGCAACAATCCAGCCTCCATAACCCAAACAGACCCCACTAACCCCACTTCTCTCTCCTGCCATCCCGCAGGATCCCAGCTTGAGAAAGCAGCCCCCAGCCCTAAGAGCAGAGAATCTCCTTGCACGAGGAATATTTCCCTTACATCTCACCAGCAACCATTTCCCATCTGCTGTTGAGTCCAATCGAACTAAGCTGCTGGGGAGAACAAGCAGGAAATGAAACTGATAAAAATAGGACCCTCTGAAGGGGACAGCACGGCTCTTAGAAGCACTTGGGGAACAACACCCCTGGTTTGGCAACACCCCCTTGTTTACCTGCTCCAGACTGCTTGGCCAATCTAGAGCTTAGATTCTTTGCTGACAGCAGATCTTTATAAAGAGCTATTAGAAAGCATTTGAAATTTAGAAAGTTAGTTAGGTTTTGGTGTGTATTTTTTTTTTTTCTATAAGGACAAAAATAGCATCCTGCCTTTGCAATCCAGTTGTTGGATTTGCAGTAACTCCCTCCTGACTCAGGAGAGCCACTGCTGCAGGAGGTGGTGCACGACACACACAGCAGCTCTGCCTTCAGCGGCAGGATTGGCTGCTGCTCCAAAACCAGCATCTCTCTCAGGTGCCTTAAATTCAGACTTTGAAGACTTATCTTGGCCCTTGCTCCTGGGCCCACATCCCACACAAACTGCACACAGTGCTGAGTAAATCAGCCCCAAATCCCCCTCTCTGCTCCCTTGGGCTGTCCACAAGTTGCTGCTCGAGCAGACGGGCTGGTACCGCGTCCCAAAGGTCAACGCAGTCTGATCCAGAGCAGGGCTGGGAGCCAGGGAGCAGAGCATCCCTCACACTGCTCCGCAGCTTTCACACAGCTTTTGCAAAGGGGAGGATCAAGTTCATGGGCTTTTGCTTATCCCTGGGTGGCATCATGGCACGAGGAGAGAGGCAGGTCCTCAGAAAGGGGAATAACGAACCTCAGAGGTAGCAGGGAAACGTCTGGCTGGCGCTCCATGAGTGAGTTATCCCATCTCTCCTGGCAAGAGCTTAGAACAAACACCAGGCCATCCTCTGCTCTTTGACATCTTCATTTTACTGCTCATGATGGGTGACTTCTCACTGCACAAATGGATCTAATTATTACCTGAGGGGTAAATATTCGCTCAGGCACACAGAGAAGGCGGCAGGTAACTCCCAGTCTGGGCTTCCAATCCCATTATCAGACACCTCCTCGGCATCATTATCCTAAATAACACAAAATGAAACACTGAGGGGAAAAATACCATTGTATTTCCAGTCATGAGAAGCATGGACACGAGAGGAAATAATTTCTGAGTCATGCTCCCCACCCAAATAACAGCAACATCTCCGTGGAGAAGCAGATGATGTTACGGATTAGCTGCAATTAATTTTCATTATGAAAAAGTTCCTATGTGTGATTCCCAGCCTAGAAAGCCATCTCAGGTATTTGCTCTCTTAGAGGTTTGCAGAGAGTCGATGCTGCTCATCCCTTGTTGGGAAGGGCTCAATCCTCTCAGACTGAAGCCCTGCTCCTCTGACCATCCCACATCAGTCCAGGGATGGGCACAGCCATGGAATAGAGGGAGGAATTTTTCAGGATGTGGAAAGCAGTTCTGGTGTGGCAGCTTGTGGTTTGGGAGCAGACTCGGGCGTCTGCTGCTCATGAGCTGGCAGGATTCAGTGGATCCCAGCTCCCAGCTCCAGGAATTCTAGAGGGTGCAACCCCTCAGCTGCTGAACCCCAAGGACCTTCTGTGGGAGCACAGCTGGGAAGGGACAAATGCAGGAAGGGTTGGGAGAGGAGCCAGAATTATGGGCAATCCGTGCTTCCCGTAAGAAGAGGGAAACTCCCACCTCTGCAGGCAGGACCTTGGATGCTCAGAGCATCAAGACTTGTATGTGCATGTCTATGTTAGGGACAGGGATGGGTGACAGAGCTTTGTCTCTCCTCACTGAGATGGTGCCATAACCTCCTGGCAGAACAGCTGTCAGTGACCAGCCCCCAACCTGTGACCTGTTTGTGTATCTGTCACTTTAATCCATCACTTTCAGCTTATCTGTTTCTCAGTTAGCTACTAGATGTCTAGGAGAGCCTGTATGCTCCAGAGGCACCAGGAAACCTCCCCTGAGAGCAGCTGTGTGATCTGGCATTAAAAATAATCTTCCCTCCCCAACATGGCTTTAATGGGCAGTGGCTTTAAACTGGAAGAGAGGAGATTTAGACTGGATATTAGGAAGAAATTCTTTCCTATGAGGGTGGTGAGGCACTGGCCCAGATTGCTCAGGGACGTTATGGATGTCCCCTCCCTGGCAGTGTTCCAGGCCAGGCTGGATGGGGCTTGGAGCAACCTGGGCTGGTGGGAGGTGTCCCTGCCATGGCAGGGGGGATGGAACCAAAGGAGCTTTGAGGTCCCTTCCAACCCAACCCAATCTGTGATTCTATGAACAGCCACCCAAGTTCTTATAACTAAGAAAGGTTTTGCTTTAGCTTAAATAAGACCTGGGCTTTGGGTGTGGCAAGAATGGTGGAGTCTTAAGCATCCAGGACCTTGTAACATTTGCCACGTGACAATGATGCTAGCTGCTGTTTGGGAATGACATCCATGGGAAGTGTGAAAGGCCTGATATATTTTGCTATTGTTTTAACCACAAAGGTTTGGTTCCTTTGGTTTTACACAAATATGAGAAGCATTTGCCCAGTGGGTAACCATTGCTTCCTCTGCTTTTAGCTAGGCATGCTCAGCAGCCTTCCTCCCCTGGAAACTTTGGGTTATGAAAATTCTTTTTGATAAATTTGTTTCTCCCTTACCTTTGGGGGGGAAAAAAAATTAAAAAAAAGAAAAGAAAAATTAAAACAAGCCTCCCAGTTGCATGCAGGAAGGTAGGATGTCCAGGACCAGGATGACTTCAGGAACCTCTCTTAGTGAGCAACTCACTGTATTACTCTCAGTTGTTTGACAAAACAAGAGGTTCAGTGTTTCCAGCAGTTAACTGACATGTCAGGACAGCCTCGAGGGGTTAACTCTCTCCGTTGGCAACCGCCTGCACCCTCTCCCTTTTGGCACCTACGGATCCCAGGAGCGATAAGAGGCTTCCTTCCTACCAGCTACTGCCATGCTAAGGTGTAATTATCCCATTGCACTGGGAGACTGCGTACAAGGAGATTAACAATATGGGAAGGGACCTGAACTGGGGGAGAAGCCTAGAAATGATCAAGTATCTGGTTATGAGAAAAAAAAGACAAGCCACGATTAATCTATTTCTGCTAGGGAAAAAATATATTTCAATTTTAGAGTTCAAATCCCTGCACTGAAAATCACCCTCATGAACCTTAACTCCAGGACTTCAAAGTTTAAATTCAACATCAAGTTATGGATTCCTAAAGCACAAGACAAACCATGAGTTGGGGGTTTTTTGGTGGGTTTTTTGGTTGTCGTTTTAACCAAACATCGCTAATTTAAGCGATTTGAACTGCAACTGCTGTTTGCAATGTGTCACTCTTGTTAAAATATAAAGGAAAGCTACTGCACTCCAAAGATTTATGCCCCCAAACCACCTATTTTTCAGTACCAGAGCTTGGGAAGAAAGAGGAGCGAGGTTCTTACAGGATGTCCATGCCCAACTTCTAAGTTTCCAGAGGATTTAGGATTCACCAAACCTCTGCCTTTGCCAAGACACAGATTTGGGCCCAAATCCTGTATTGCAGCCTAAATCTAACCCAACTGTTCTTTACTCAGCTACGTGTTGACTTATACGGCTTAAGAGGAAACTTATGGAAAACCCATCATTCACCACCCGTGCACGTGTAGGGAAACCCAGAAAAATCTCTCTTTATAGAACCAGAGCTTTGTCAAAATTTACCCAAAAGAAGGCTGACTTTTCAACATGATTATTTTTCTCCCTAGTTTTAATTTTTCATGTAGTTTGATTCAGTTAAAGTTCGCACCTTTGCTTTTTCTTTCACCTCCTCTTTCTCCCCTTTTTTCACTCATTCCTTTCTCACTGCCCTTTTGCTTCTGACGAAAGATGATGGAGAGAAGGAGGAACTGAAAACTCACCCAGACACCAAATTTATTTGTACTAGCCTGGAGTTAAATTAATACATTTTAAACGTAAAATAAAATAAAAATAACAACAAAAACCAGGACAAAAGCCCATTCATCCTCCCTGGGACCTGGGGGAACTTACCATCTCACAGGATGAGCTCAGTGCTTTGCAGAGTTATCTAAACAGTGGGTACAATAAAAGGTGGGTCCCAGCCAGGACTCCGGATATGAGCACTTTCCACCCCTGTAGGGGAGTTCAGATTTCGACATCGGGGCTTGTTCCTTGCTGTTAGAACTGGAAGCCCAACACCCCTGAACATCAGCAGGGTTCAACCCCAAGGGCACACAGATCCCATCAAACTCCTCCAAGTGTCCTGGGACAGGAGATCTTGGTGCCTGGGAGACAGAACAGCCAACAGCCTTTTAAAGAAATAAAACTACCTTCAGGACCAGCACAAAAGCCCTTGGAAAGCCCTTTGCTGTCACTCTCTGAATACAAATGAAGCCTTTTTGTGCAGACTTCCTCAATATCAACTGCAGGTAGTGGTCTGCATTGGCCACACTTTCAAACAAGGGGGCCTAAAATGAGGCTTGTAATGTTCCTTCTGGATCTCAGGAGCACGAAGCAAATACAACTCATAGCCACAAGAACTGGACATCACCACAGCCCCCTGCAGAGGCTCAGCTCTAACAGCCAGGCTTTGTCCAGCCTGGCTTTGAAGCCTCTCTCAGCTCAGCCCACAACAAAGGGGAAGAGCTGCTCAATTTTTTGCATTTCAGTGACGAGCAAAAATAAGCTTAAAGGAGGAAAAATCTTAAAGCAAGAGGAAAAGGAGCACTTGCCTACCAACAATGGCTGGGATCAGTATGTTCAGTCCTACTAGAATTTGTAGATGTTTTTCTCCAGCTGCAGATGTAACACAGAACAATTACAACGCGATTTAGCCACGAAATAATTCAAAGCTTTTACCATTTCTCCCCCTCTATTTTCTTTCCATCCAAACATTCTGAACGTGCTTTCCATGAGCATTCGAGAGATTACCAGGAGAGGCAGTGAAAGTAATTCAGAGTGAGCGAGTATCAGACAGCATTTCAAGAGCTAATTTTGCACTTCAACAACCACACTGAAAAAAGAAGATGCTACGATTGCCACTCATCCGGAAGAGGAACAAAAACATCTCCAATGTCTTATGGACTCATTAAAAACTAGCCCAGACAGACTATTGCATTTTTACCCAGTTTGACTCATAAGTGATTAGAATGGGATTAACCAAAAAGAAAAAAAAAATCATCGCTGGAGCTGTTCCCACTGTAAAGTGGGGCTGAGTCAGAAACAATTATTTTCATCTGGGAAGTGGGAAATGTCATCTTGTAAAACTTTACTCTTTGCTATAAAATGACCAGCTTTGCTTTGCTTGTGATTTAGAAACGCATCGCTAAACTTTTTTGAAATTTTGTATTTTCATATGTATCCGTTTCATTGGACAGCACAGAAACACCACACACCACTTCCTACTTCAGGGCAAGAAAGCAATATTTTTTTTCCTGTTTCTACTTTTCCCTCCTACCATGTAAATTTATCAAAATTCCTCAAATTAGACAAATCCACTGAGCACCAAATGCAAAAACCAAAACCCAAACCCACAAACTCCACATGCATTATCCATTTTCTGGAACACATTTTGGTTGAAAGAAAGGCTATATACTGAATTTTCCAAATTATATGTTTAAAATACACCTCTGAACAATTTTTTGAAAAATCCACTGGAAGATATCTCCACTCGGAAGTCAGAGAATTAAAATATCTTTGATGCCTTCCCTGATGGTCAGCTTTTGATTTCTGGAGTGATCTGCACACAAAATTTGATTTAATGAACTCTTCAGGCTTCCAAATAAACCTCGTAGTGACTCTTGTAGACTTTTTTTGAGCAATCTGATGGTGAAACTCATTAGAGAAATTATTTCCAGTAAATTGCTCTCTTCACCCTCACCGAGTACTGTTGCATTTGAGACTTGTGGAAACATTTTATTTTGAGATAACAGTGCTGATGGTACAATCCAAGAACAATAGAGGACGATTATAGATTTCATAGACCATCTAATCTAATTCCTGTATAAACAGGCCATAGGCCTTTATTAAATTAAATGTCATTTCAAGTCCAACAGATCCGGTTGAACTAAAGCACAGTTCTGGAAAGAAAGGAGGGGAAAAAAAAGACATCCACAGACAAAGAATGTGCAACAACATATTGTATCATAACTCCAGAGAAGTGCCAAAATCATGCCCTACCACCTCTGCCTCTCACTGTGCCTGTCATGAGTCTGTCAGGGCTCAGGGGAAAGAACAATGGTTCAAAGATGAACAAATTCTGATGTATTTAATGGTGGAGGAAAGACTTTGTAGCTCACAGCCTGTGTTTTCAACACAACAGGCAAGAGGGAAACCTTTGATCCCATTTCCATCTCCCTGTGCCATACAAAAAAAAGAGCTAAATGGCATCAAATGCCTGGGATTTTCAAAGTTCCTTGCAAACAGGCATTGCCCAACTTTGGTGAACTGTTGAGGTTTGGGTGCAAACCTGGAGAGGCCTTTTCCATGTTCATTACTGTGAGTGGAGCAATGTCCCACCGTGGCCTCGCTGAAGTCAGCTGGAGTTTCACCATGTGGGTATCACCTGATGCGGGCGTACGTGCCACGGCAGAGCTAATGCTCAGGTGGAATTAAAGTCTTCCCAACACCATTGAGCAAGAAACCAGGAAAAAAAAATTGAATCTTTTGTCCACACACAACACTCCTAGGATATGTCACTTCAGATCTACGCGTGTGAATCATTACCACCACCCTAACCAAGAGATATTAAGAAATCATCTTCACAGGGTCACAAAGACCCATTTAGTGCGTGTCCACACAGTGCAGGAGGTGACAGCAAATAGCACAGCAGTGCTGCCCCATTCATCTGCACCCTGTGACAAGGTGGCACCCCCAGCACCCCTCACCTACCCTCGCAAGGTGCTACGAAGAAGTTTGCACAGTGCTTGCTGCACAGGACTGTCACGGCAAGCCTGGCGACTCCCATTTTCTCCAGGGTTTGTTAGAACAGGAAAACCTAACCCAGCAAAGTCTCTGCCTACCATTCTGAAAGAGGAACAACGACAACTGTTTTATTTAGATATTTAATTTTTAATTAAAAAATAAAGGTTATCTTAATACATCTCTTGCAGCCTTTGGGCAAAATGCACCCTTAACAAGACTTTATGAAACATGATGCACATCTATTCTTGGCACACATCTTAAACAAACGCGAACTTTCTGCAGCAACTTCTTAAATCCATCGTTCTCCCAAAACCCTGAAAACATTTAAATGTTCTTTTAAAAAAAAAAAAAAAAACACCTACAAAAATTAGAAGTGGGCCCAAAGCAAAAATCCCAGATCCAAGCATCCCATAGCTTTTGGAGCAGACTCAAATCCAAACCCTCATCTCATTCGAAGTTTTGTCCTGGATCACTGCAAATTCACAGACACGGCACCCAAACAATCCAGAGAGATGAAATCTGAATGCTGACCCGGGTATGGAACTCACTTTGGAAGCTTTGATCTTTACACTGGGCCAAAGCAAAGCTATGGGTCTGAACTCCTTCCTAAAAATGTTTAAGTGGGGCCCATCCCTAACAGAAATAAGTGCTGGTTACATGATGAAATGGTGCTATCAGAGCTCCCCATTTCTCTGCTGTCCCTGACCTGAGACCAGACCAAGCACTCCATCCATTTGCACTACTTTAAAAGGCAAGGATAAAGCCAAGCGAACACACTGAACCCTCCAACACATTTGCCTCCCACAGCGTGAAAGGAGCCCTGGATTCCTCCTTTACTTGCCAGGAGCCGTCTCAGGTTTCGAGACGTGGTTTTCTCTGGAAGCAGGTTCAGGCCTCTGTCACTGTCTGGGGGAAGGCTCACGCACCCCGCTCGCCCAGGATGTCTTTGTTCCACTGTGGCCCGTGATGGCTGATTCCCAAAGGCACAAAGTGACCAATCTTTAGACTTATACACAAGGTCTACATATATATATATATTTATATATATATGTACACACACACCATTACATACATATTTAAATATATATATATATATACACATATATATATTTGGTTTTGGTTTTTCTCTTTTATCTTTTTTTGCTTTGCTTTTTTCCCCTTGCCCTCCTTGCGTTCCCTTTTAACTTAATGGCATAGTATCCTCTGAGGAGGGCTCTGGTATATGTTCTGGAGACTTCTCTGTCTCCAAAGAGACTTCTGGCTTCTCCTCTGTCAATTTAGGCTCCTCAGGGATTTGAGATCCCTCCTGCTCCTGGCTCTGAGCCTGGCTGTTCATTTTCTCTTCGGCTTCAATCTCCTCCGAGGTGGGAATGGAGTTTTTCTTTGGACGGCCTTTAGGCTTCGTTGGAGCCTCCTGTCCACCTTTCAGTACCTGGAGCAAAGAGATAAACCATCAGGATCAATCTGAACTCCACTGCTGTGAGATATCCTTTCGAGAAGAATGAAACTTGGCTTTGACCTCAAAGTTAATCCATGTCTTGGTCACCATTTCAGCCTCACAGACATGCCCTGCATTCATGGAGTGACAGCTCTGTTCCTATGTTTAATTCCCTCTCCCTTCACACCACCACTGCAGCAACAAGACACTTCCAACCCAAGATCTGTATCCTAGCTCATCCCAAATTTGTTTGAAGTGGCAGTAACTTCTGCAGCTGTCACATACATTCAAAGACACAGCCTAGTACTGCATCTCCTCTCCCAGCTCAGAACACAAACATCTCCACTGGAGAATGTCACAGCATCATGGTTCCCACCTGGATTTATTGGACTGTTGTCCTTTCTAAAAGCATTTTAACTGGAAAAGGGCCAAGAAGCTGAGAATAAGTGAAAGAAAGATATGAAAAGCAACAATTAATGGTATTAGCTCTCAAAACTGCATTGGTTTCCATGGAGCAACACAATCTTTTTTGCCTGTGCACACAGACAATCCCACAAGCACTAAGATCACAGGAATGCCAAAAATGCAGAGGGAGATATTTTGGTTCTTCCCTCTGTTCTGCTCTCATTTCTTCCATCACTTTGCTTTGTATTCTTCCTACTGCCTATGGTCCCCTCTAGCCCACCACATATGCTGCAGCATGAACATTTTTTTAAAAGAGTATGTTTCTAAGGACATGATCAAAAATAAAACTAAATTTGGTATAAATAAACACAGGTCACTGACATTAAGCTTAGCTTCCAAAGCTGTTCTTTCAAAATCGGTTTTTAAGGCCCATGGAGGAATGGTAACAAACCACTTACCATTTTCTTCCACTTCATCCTACGGTTCTGGTACCACGTCTTCACCTGGAGCTGGGTCAGCCCCAACGACTGGGCTAAGTCAAGCCTGGGAGACAAAACAGATACTGAAATGAGTTTACAGAGGTCAAGAGCAGCTCAGGTAGACAAATGATCAAGCCCAGAAGTTGCAGGAGTTTGCCTGCCCTCTTTGAAACATAAACCTGCTGTACTCCAACTGCTGACACTCCACGTTTGTGTACCAAGACACCAGCATCAATCTGCCTTTGAAAGTGCTGGTCTTTGTATCACATTTCTTCTTCACTACCTACATAATGGGGATAATACTTTCTCATTTCTCATGGGGTAGTAGTACATCTAAATCTATTAATTTCATATGCATTCTGCTATTATAGGCGATTTAGGCTTATAAATGAATTTATTATTTGTGTGTTTAGCTTCAGGGTATATGTGGCAGACAGCTCATAATCCTGATTCATCCTCCACAAATCTCCAACCTATGCAAGTTCATCTGAAACCATTCATTATTTCTATATTAAAACCCAGGATAAGCAGCAAATGCAGCTCAGAGTCAATCTTTATCCTTCCCCACTGCACCATACATCTGGCAGTTTTGTAATGGAGTTGTGCAAGGGACGGAGCTGGAAATCCTCAACAACTCTGGGCAAGTGCCCCACAGCGTCAGGCAAGTCCTGCAAGTGGGCCAGCTCAAACTCAGAGTCACATTCCAAGGTGTTCTGGATTGTGGGAACTTTTTGGCAAATATTTCCCTGCCTTTGGATGGGGAAACACATTTGTCAAGGCCAAGTTTTTCATAATAAAGTTTGAGCTCTCTGTGCTCAAACTCACACTCATGGATTCATGCCTTTCCCTTGCTTTGGATTCACACTGGACCTACAGGCTTGGTTTGCCTGCTGCCTATACCACTATGTGAGATACCCTATTGACTTAAAGAGACCATTATGTTATTTGAAAAGCAGAATCTAGCAGAAGCATTATCCTGCTGTACTGCACTCCCTAACTACTAATAGACCAGGTGCTTCAGTTGTCCCCCCAGCAGCACAATCTTGTGTCCAGGCCAAAAGCTGCAGGAGCAAACACACATCACAATCCACTGCTTCACCATCATGTTTCCAGCCTTGAGAGAAACACAGCTTGACTAACTCTTCTTGCCTTAGTATGCATGTCTTACTACACTGATTACCTGCAACCAGTTACCATCTCTTGCCACACACATTAGTGTAACTAACCAGCATTGCCTAGAAACACAAGGAAACAAACAGAGGGGAAATGGTACACGGACAGGAATTGCTCATCAGCTTCACACATGTACAAAGCCAAGGAACAGTCATTTGGTAAAATTAATTAACAGCCTCGAGTGCTTCATCAGCCATGTCAACCATCTGGTTATGTGAAGCTCTGAAGAGTCAGTATAGGTACATTAGGAACTCTGAAACTGTGTGAGACAGCCTGGCCATGTCCAGGAAATATGGACTAGCTGCAATCCTTGGCTTTGGTAAGAGGCAGTATGAGCAAAGAACACCAGTCTTCAAATACTGGGAGACCACCATCAGTGGAGTTCAAGGTTTCATGTACCTTTCAAGCCCTCTCTAGGTTTACAAACTTCACAGGAATTGGACAGGCCTTTTTCCTGTAATTTAAATTTGCAGAGTAGGATCCAAAGCCTTTAAAAAAGCTCTCTCCTTAGTTTGGTTTGTCCATTTGGTACCAAGTAGTCCCTAAGAACTTGCCTTTTCCTTCACAAAGACAAGGTACTTGCCTATACCTTCACAAGGGCAAAGAAACCTTGAAACCTGTGCAACCCTGACTGTTTCCCAAGCCGATGGACAGGCCACCACCTCCTCATTGAATTGCCACCCAAGTTTGCTAGATGAAAGCTGGTTCAGCAGCCAGCAATCTCTCACCTGCCATGGAGGCAGCAGCCATCCACCACCAGACCCCAAGAGGAGAACAGGCTCCACCTTTCTTCAAGTGTGCAGCAGGAATGGGAAAAAAGAGAGCCTTCTGCTCTGTACCTTGCCTATCTCTGAGCCTGGATGCCTGCTAGCAAGGCTATCACCGTGTGGCACTGCCATTGATATACTCTATTCATGTCACCTTGGATCTGAGGAAAAGTTAGCCTTGAAATTGAATCTGGTGATCTGTCCACGTCCTTGGCCAATGGCAGAGGAATCTCTGTGGAGCCAGAAGGCAGCACACTACAGCCAGGGAGCATTCAGTATGGGAACAGCTGAGCAGGGCTAGAGCAGCCCTTTGGCTCATTCCTTTCCCTAATGTAAGAGACTGACTTACCTGTCAGGGGTAGAGAGATACTTCTGCTTCTGGAATTTCTTCTCCAAGCCCATTAGCTGGAGCTCCGTGAAGATGGTCCTACTCCGGCGGGGCTTTTTTAACCGAGGCGTGGGCTGCTCTGCCTCTGACTCACTGCTGGCATGGGTCTCACTGGCAGGTGTCTCTGAGCTCGCAGTCCCCGAGGAGGTCTGGGCTGGCAGCACGCGGGAGCTGGTGGCAGCTGGGACGAGGTGAGGGACCACGGAAGGCTGCCTGGTGATGACGGAGATGAGAGGATATGCCCTCAGAGAAGGGGACCCTGGCATGGAAGGAAGCAGAGGTGGATAAAGGCCAGTTCAGTGGCAATATGGTTAAGTAATGGGAGCACTGGAGAGAGGAATAACTTTCCTAGCTCTGGTATTCACTTGTTAAATGACCATAAGCAAGTCAATTCCCCTCTCTGGACCCATTCCTTCTCCCAGATTGCAGTATTTAACTTTCCTGGGGCTGGGAGTCTTGATGTGTGTTCCCCTAGCACAGGGCAAGGAGGATCTCCATTTCCAATGCCTCCTGTTTTTCCCAGGGTCTATTGTAACACACACCATTGAAGTCATCTGTTTAATTACCATAAGAGATTAAACTCAGCAAATGATGAAATCTGTCCCTATTCGTGCAACTCTGCTTCTCTACGGACCCTAGGAGAGGGTTCATCACTTGAGATTGTTACCTAATCTCCCTTTAAAGGGAACAAGGGAGTTAAGTCACAATCACTCTCATGCTCTAGTAGGTAACTGGAAGAGTCAAATGAATCACACCTCTATCCTCCACGATCTATACTGACCCTGTTCACTATCGAGGCAGATGAGGATGAACAGAGTGGAAGGAGAGTTCCTCACCCTTAACTCTCCATCTAATACCAGCCCTAAGAAATAAACCTGCAGTTCTGCTCCAATCCTTTCAGGTCAGGGCCAGTCTGGGATGACAAATGTCAATATTTCCAAACACCAGAGGAAGTTCTGATTCACATCAGACCTTCTGAATTTACAGCTCTAGACAGATTTCTTCTCAGCCTTAGCCCCAGGAAATCAAATGTTCCTTTAAAATTTGGGCAGGGATATAGAGCCACGCATGGGAAATGTACACTCATTGCAACATGGCACTCTAGACAACTTTGCAACCAACGTGCATAGTCTTGGACAAGTAACTTCCTTGCTCTGTACCTCAGTTTACCATTTTCAGCACGGAAACAATCCTCCTTACCTACTCCACTGGTGGTAAAATATGGATTCAAGTTTAATGTACATAATATATTCTGAGATCTTTAGATAAATGGTACTGTGGAAAGGAACATATTACACCAGCAGGACTGATTGTGAAACTCTTAATATGAATCACCACTAATGAAAATAATGATCTATAGACCTTGATGAGGCTATTTTGGTGAGTAACTCATCACAGTGGAAGAAAGGAGTTGCCAGCCTGGCCTGCTGATGACCTGTATTCCTTACCCTCCTCTCCCCAGTGAAGGATTGTCAGTGCACAGATCAGGTCCCAGGTAAGCTGTAGTGCACAGGGTATATCAAAGAATCATGCAGCTTGTTGATCGTTGCTTCTCTCCACAACCACTGAAGTTGTGCAAAATCCAGCCACTTACAAAACAAGCATAGAAAGCTACTGCCAAAACACTGTAAATCCCACAAACTGGGCTTTAGGCAGACTGGGACTGAAGCCTTGCTTTCTCCTCCACATCTCTGCAACACTAAAAATCAAAACATTTCCATTAAACTTAACTTATTCCACTTAAACTACCAAGGAAGTACTTGAGAGATGAGATCAGAATTGCCAAGCCAACCTTTAGCTTGTGTAAAGCATTACCTACCCTTTCTTTCTGTGGATTTTTTTCAGCTGAAGACCATGCTGATCTACAGCATCACCAAGTAACCTGGCAGAAATTCTGCCTTGATTTACAGCCTCAGTGGCTGTCCAAAGATCATAAATTAGGATAGAGTGCACTGGCCTTTGCCTTACACTACTAATTCTGCCCTCACTGATATTTATGAGCCCACCGACACCAGACACCTACACAGAAGGTAAAGCAGATCCTGCTCCCATAGTCTACATCCTCCTTGCCAGTACCTACTACAGTTAGTTTCTGCCATCATGGGACAGCAAAAGCAATGCTGATCTACCAATGGAAGATGATGTCCTTCTCTGTTTCAGCCAAATTTGCTGGAAAGAATCAGCCTCTCTTCCTTTCTTGAAGGGCACCAACACTGCAAGAGCCCTGTGCAGGAACCCTGAAGCCACCTCCACCATAAGTCTGGGTGAGTGATGAGGTGTGTTGATGGTCTTCATCTGGCAGCAGTGCTGGGACTTAGTCCTTCTGCACTACTGCTCTCATTACAGAGGCTCTAAGAGACTTCATGGATCCCAGTCCCAACCTGCTCTGAATAAAGAGACTGAAAAATTATTCCCTAGCTTACTTGCCATGAAGGAGTGGATTCAGTCTTATATACTGTTATGCTGCTGCTAGGGGGGCCTGGTTCAAACCTTCCCATTGCAGAGCTCCTGCTCCCCTGCAGGTTCATTCACCAGGCCTTATCTCACAGCCCTAAACCCCACTCCTGTCCTTGCACATGGGTGGCTTTTGGCACCAGATCACTAGTTAATTGATACTTTCACCCTTGTACCCCTGTATATTTCTAGCAGAGCTCTCCATAAACCACAAGATTACTAAAGAGTAATAAATCACCAGAGCTCAGAAACCCCTGCAAGGCTCCAAGAGATTGAAACCTCTGGACAAAAGCATTTTTACAAGGAACTCTCTTTGAGGGAGGTCAGCAAAAGGTATTTGATATCAGAGCAATCAGGGATATTTGCTTTCCTGTATGGCATGGTAGCAGCATGTGGGGCTGCTTGGAGGGGGGGAGGCTGGCTACAGTGGTCCCAGAGCTTAAGATCTGCCTCCATCAAACAGAGGAAATTATCCTTAGGCTATTTTTCTAACAATGAGGTAGGATCAGGAATAAAAGAACTGCTTTCCTCCTTCCAAGGTCACCAACGAGAACTTGGCTATTTTTGCAGGGTAAGACAGCAGCTGGTTACTAGAGGAGCAGATGACATTGGAGTTGTTCAGGTTCACGTTTTCAAGCGCAGAGCACCTGAATGAGGGGACACGTTTCCAAAAACGTTCAGCAGCCAGCAGCTGTGGCCTGGCCAAACGCTCAGAAAAGCTCAGCACACACTTATTTTTGGTGTGTGTGTCAGGACGCTTCTGAAACCGCTGTTCTACTTCTGTGCAAGTAGTGGTTTCCAACTGCTGAGTTTGCTTCGAGCTCCAGGTGGTGAACAGATTTGTCTGTTGACACCAAGTGTCTTATATTTGTTTATCATTTGTGCTCATAAGAGAAGCCTTCGCTTACGGTTTGACACCGACAGTTGCGACAGTGCTTTTAGAAACCATCGTAAATAATGAAAGCATCTGCTGATGTTCAGGCCAGGCGTACGCAAGACTTCTCAGCTTTCTGCTCTCAGCCTGATGAGGACACAGGGTGGTTAGAGCACAGAGTAAGGACAGCATTTAGAGAAAGACGTGGGGTTCAGGGCTGCAGATATTTTCTGGGGGGAATGTTGCTGGCCAGAAAGGGGGCAACGCTTTAGCAGCCAACTCTCCTTGCAGATAGAGTGAACCAGAAATAGCCAGCTTCTACATGGCACTAGCTAGCTTCTAGATCATAAAGGAAAAAAAGCCTAAGTTCAGTGTCCTGTTCTGGATTTAGTTATCCCAAAGTTCAAAGGCAGCTGAAGTTGAGCCAGTCCATTGTCTCTAGGTACACTATTAACATGACGCCCCTTAAACCATCCGTACAGTTCTTACCCTGATAAAGCCTTGGCTTCCAAACACTATGAAATCTGAGGCTAGATCTAAATTTCATATCCCCCAGAGTTCAAAGGTATTTCTAGACTGACATGGTATTGTAAGAATGGAATCATTTCCTAATCTTCAACAAATTAAATGCTGGCAAGCAGCTCTTGTCTGCTCAGCACTGTTGTGACATGCTCTGTCTCCCAAAATGGGAAGGAATGGAAATGAAGTGCTCTTCCTTTCTGTACCTGCCTTTCAGAACAGTTTCAGCTGAACACATACTTTTCTGCATTGCCTGAGCACCTTTTCCAATCCAGAGCCACTGGTCTTTTGCACTTGAAAATCAAAAAGCAGCCCACATAAGCTAGAAAATGAGGCATTAGTTTGCTACCCGAGAAACACACTTCAAGCGTTTGATTCTTTCCATCTAAAACAATCAAGAGGCAGCACAGTTCAATGGTGAAGCCACCAGTGGTTTAGGTTTATAGTCTCTTATTATGTGGCTTTATCCAGAAAAGCCCCAGTTTTATCTATTAGAATAGCCTTAATCACCCCAAAGTCTAGGGCAGTCTCAGGCTCACTTTGCTGCCGAAGAGTTTTCAAATACTTGGGAAGTATTAATATAATCCATACCTCATACCACGCACAACTGAGGCAGTGGTGCTCCAGCAACAGGAGTTTTCCTGTAGTTACTTTTTAAGCATTTGAATAGTCTCAATTTCAAGCAGCAAGAAAGCTCTTATTTCTGTCCATCTCCATAAAGCTAACATCTGGCCACTCAGTTGCTAAAACTAACCAAGAGCTAAAAATAAAAAGGACATTGGATCTGCAGAGTGTTTTCTAAGGATCTGAAAACATTTTGCTTTGCTATTTAAATCAGGCCAGGTTGGCAGCCGCTGCACAGTGAATAACAGATCTGCTCCTTGCACAATGCACTGACCACACCACCTTGAGATGAATTCTTACTCAAGCCATAGAGGTCTAGAAGAACCTTAGACTCCCATTTCCTAATTACATGTAAAAATATTTCTCTTAGAATATGTATCATGATCTAATGTATCCAAAAAGATCTTTTTCTCACTTGTTTTGCTTTTCAGCAGTAACACCAAGGAGGAGGACAGAGAATTCATCCCATTTTCTCCCAAAGGTTTCAGTCAGGAATGCAAATTTTCACTAGCCAAAACAAACCGATATCCCAGGCGTAAATCTGCAGGTGTCAGCCTTGTACTCCCTCTTACCCCAGGTTTGAGCACAAGGAGTAAAGCAGCAAAGACTCAGGCTTCACCACACTGGCTCCAGCTATGTGAGCAGGAATTGGGAGCTTTTTGTCAGACCAACCTGGAGTTGTCTCTACTCATCTGCTGGGACGCTTCTATGAAACTTCTTACGATCAACCAGGTATAGGTACACCACCACTGCACCAGATCACCTTGCAAAAGTTTCAGTTTAAAATAAATACTTCAAACAAATCCTTTCCCCTTCTTTTTCCCCCTCCCCCTCCTCCCTGGCTTACTTTCAACCCCGGCAGACACAGACTGGAGGGAAGAGAAAAGGGAAAGCACTAATTAATTGCGCTGTTTGACTGCCGGCAATGGCAGAACAGTTTTCCTCCTAGGCAAACTCAGCTAATTCTGTTTTGGAAAGAAAGAAAAAGGAAGGAAAGATTTATGGATCAGCTCCTCTTGGCAGGTCAGCCCTGCTTGGAGGCAAAATGAAATCTCACTCGGAATGGGCTGCAGTGAAAGGTAAATAATAAAAGAAAATGAACTTACAACTCAGGAAGGTCTATAAATCTGCTGTCTCCTGAGTGTCAAAACAAAAGGGAACCAAGAAGGAGTTGAGCTCATTTAGGAAAGAGCTTAATTTTGCTGAAGGAGCAGGCAGCCTACTGAAAGGAAGAAGCAAGTCCTGAGTGAAGCAAAGAAGGCAAAAGAAGCAAGGGAACATTGAGAATAAGTCGAGCCATACGCAGTTTGTTTAGCAGGGAGGGCATTACATCTACTTTTTCCACCACAGATCCCCAAAACCTGAGATTTCCTAGCCATGCCATTCCCACAGATCTTGGCTGGACTTTACCACCAGCCTCCAAGGAATGGAGGTGAACCAGAGCTGAGCATAGACCTGACACAATCCAGAAACTCAACATGGCCCAGGAGCCAAGTGGTTAAAGGCAGCAGTCAAACACGTGCTATATACACCAGGACACAGGATGTCCTTTTAGGTCAGTGTAGGCTCCTTGCAGTTGCTGGAGCTAGACAAAGACTGGTTAGAGACCTAGCATGACTCTAGCACCACACGGACCTGCAGCATCTCTCTTGTCCATCAGAAACCCTGCTGAGGGTAGCAAAGCAATTCTAACTTTCAGGTTAGGCCTTATCCCATCCCATTCTCACTGACACTGGATTTAAGCCTCCTCTGCTCCCTCTGTACCAGGCTCAAGCCTTGAGCAGCCACCAGATACAGGGGCTTCTTCCTGTACATTCTTCCCTCCCCTTTGCTGCCCTGCAGCACCCTGAGCATTGGCAAGCCTGGGAATCAGGGTCTCCCTGCCACTGCTGCCTGTCTTTCTTGGAAAGGTGACTTTCCTTCACTTGGCAGGGCATGTCTCAGCCTACATCCAGCATTGCATCGTTGCACAGCCACGCTGTCGGCTCTCTTGTGAGAGCACTTGTCACAAAAGCAACCACGTGGTTGGTCAAGGCAAGGGGGCAGGCAAGAGGTGGTGGGACAAGCAGCATGCCCTTGCCAGCAAAGCTGTACCCTTGAGCTGCCAAGTGTACCACCAACTGAGAACCTCCCCAGAGAGATTCCTTCTCATCTCTTCCCCATGCTTACGTTGTGTTTTCACAGGCACTGTCACACCAAGATACCTCTCTTACCTGCAATTTCATTATATCATCCAATAACACTCCCTAGATCAATGCTGTGCTCCACCAAGCACCCTGATGAGAACATAAAGGCAAAAAGAACAGCAATAGGCTGTGCATGTACCAGGCAAATTCATTTTCCCTTAGGAACTGCTTAGGAGAGGGTTGAAGGGTCCCCCAGCCTCCTTGCAAATAGCCCAAGATCCAGTCTTTTCCGAGATGTCCTGCCCACTGGAGTGCTGTTGGTAACAAACACCTGAACCCCAGTTAAAATAATGACCTGGGTGACGTTTACGCTGTGCAGCACGGTACTGTGCACAGATCCCTCAGCTATCTCTATAATGGGAAGCAGCATAGCCATGCTAGGGTATAATTGCACCTGAGCTAATTATGGCCCAAGAAGAGGTGGGCTAATTAGGTTGTGAACACCACATTGACAGCTTGACAGTTTCCAAGACATGAGTCGGTGTGTTTGCACGGTGCAGCCCTTGCAACACAGACACAGATGGTCTTTCAGAACTAGCTGCCCCTCTTGTATCCTCTCTTAATGGGATGGATGTCCAGACATAGCCAGAAAATCTTCCTGAAGCCTTCCCCTGCACAAGTCAACTGAGCTCAAGCCCAGAGGTGGTACCTAAGTATGGACTTACGTGTTTTTAGCATTCCTGTCAAACAAAGCTTGGCCAGAGAGGTGGTGACAGATGATTTGTCAGGAATCCTTTGCATCAACCAGTTCAGACATTGATTCTCTTCTCATTCTCTCCAGTCTTACTGTAAACAATCCTACAGAGCTCATCGCCCTGTGAATATTGAAATAGCTGGAAAACCTGCATGTGATCCTCAGACCCTTCAAAAGTGCCGTATATCAACCCTAAAATCAGACCTCTCTGTTGCTATTACATATTAAATAGGAATTCAGGAACTGGAAATGCTTGAGAATGCTCATTATTGCCATTCCTTTTCTCCAGCATCTCAGCATCTGAGAGCTCAGCCACTCAACTGAGAGGCAGCACTATTTTGGGAGGGGAGAGTTGTCTTTGGTTTTGTTGTTTTCATGTGGAAACCAGTTGTAGCTAAGCAAGAGCCAAAGACTCTGCACATGAGCAGAGGTGAAGGGTGCTTCTGTGACATTTTGAAAGCTTCCAAAAATAGCCCCAAGACTCAACCTAAACGCACAGAGCCAAAATTTCCATGGGAATCACGAGTGTCATGGACGCTACAGGAAAGCAGAGCAGTCAACCCTGAAAATCAGCCCTGAAATCTAAGTGCAGAGCTGGAGCATGAAGACACACTGGTAGTACTCCAAAATAGCATGCAGCAAGGCTCTCTGAAGTCTAACTGCTTCTCAATCAAAGGCTTCAGGTACAATTCACACCACCTTCTATTTCCACTTCACTCCAATGAACCCTATTAGCCTGACGAGGACCATGAGTCTGGCAAAAAATAAATGCAACTCAGCTACACAGCAAAAAGTCTGCTTGGTAGCAAATGGCTTCTCTCTCTTCTGGAAGAATCCAGACCCAACTGATGTCCGTGGCAAACTGCCCCTCAGCTTCAGTGGAGCCAGGATTTCACCTGTGTATGTCCACAGCAGGAAAACAGAAAATAAAATCAGTTCAGCTAATTTTAGTGTAGCTAAAATGACCCTTTTTAGGGCATTTGGACTGAAGGGCAGTTCTTCAGGAGTCTGTATCTTCTGTGAGGAGCCAAGGGGAAGCGGGGGAAAATTAGGACTCATCCAGGAGTCCTATTTTACCTTCCCTAGGCACATCAGAGAACAGTCACTTTCCTATGCAGTCACATTGTGTTTGAGGGGGTAGGTTTTCAGCTAAGTCAGTTGCAAACAAAAACCCTGATAAATGTAATGTCTGTAAATGTTAACTTTCATAATAATGAATATAACTTAGTGCAGCTAAAAGTTGCTCTTCCTCAAAGCATCTCTCATCACGTGGCTACCTGTCCAGCTATCCAGAGGCAGGTGGAGCTGGACACAAGCTTCAGCTGCTGTTCCCCAAGCTGTGGAGCACTCTGTGGTTAAGGTTAGCCCAGTTTCAAAGCCACAAGTGAAGTTTCCTCAGCGCTTGGAGCTGTGAGATCCAGTTTTTCTGTTTCAAGCCTGTCCCCATTAGCAATTTATCAAAGTAATGTTTCATTATAACTTCTACATAATAACAGTAATTAATAAGTTTGAATGCATCTGAGGCATGCATGCCGGAGGCCTTCACAAAAACTAACCAGAAAGGTAATTAATCCTTACTTAATAATGACATTTGATATATATAGTGTGCTTTTTTACATGTTTAAGGCATCATACACACAGTAAGTAATTGGCCTTGAATAAATAAAGCGCCCAAGAGCCTCCCAGAATGAGAACTTGTCTCACTCCCTGCTGCCACAGGCAGATGTATAATATCCCACCTCAGACAGGACTGGATGTGGGGCGATTATCCATCTTATAAACACAATCCAAAACTTCACTTACAACAACATCAGTGTCTCCAGGGATGCCAGATCCCTGAAGGATGGCACCAGGGTTCTTCTGGCAAGGTTGGTGATACCAATCAGAACAAGCTGGCTTTGTTCAAGGGCCATACTGGTGGGGGAGGAGATAGGAATGCGCGTTGAACCTGGAGTCGAAAGACCTGGTTGTGCCGCTGTCCTGGGGCGAGACACTCCACCGTGGTTTCCTGTTCTCACAGGACAGTGATGTTTAGATGATGGGTTTTTTCTCAGTTGCCGGAAAGATATAAGCGAGCACCGCCTGGGTGCTGTAGATTGTTCTCCTTGCACACAGCAGCCTTTCTTCCAGGCTGTCTGTCAAACAGGGGAGTGTGCCAGGACCTTGTCAGATCCTCAATGAAGAAGAAAATTTATATCTAGAAGAAGATGATTATTTTTTTAAGAAGCATTTAAAGAATCTATTTGGCTGGCACTCAAGAAATCCTTTGTAGCCAATGTAATAGCACTCTGGCTTAATCAGTGGAGAATGAATCAGAAGAACACGCACCACTTCTCTATTTTGAATTATTCTGCTTCACATACTCAAACGGCAACCTGCCCTTTGGAAGGGAGCCCCCCTTGACTCAAATCCTTCAGGCAAACTGAGCATGGCTCAGACAGGTCCTCCTCTTTGTCTAAGGCTGCAGAAAAGTGATTCTGTCTGGGATTCTTCATCTTTAACAGATGATCCCTTTAAATCCTGCTCAGTGGGAAAGGAGGTGCTCTGAACCCAAGGAGATCACTCCTAATAACTCCTATTAGGATACATGGGCCCACGGCCATCAGGACTGGAAACAGCTCCAAAGGGAGGGTGGGTTTGGACGTGAAACTCCATTCCAGGCCCATACTGTTTGGACTCTGAGGGAGTTTTAAGACCAGGCCACATTAGTCCCAGAGAAATAAACACGAGCACATCTCCATAAACAACAGCGCTCAGACACTGCAGGGAAGTTACTGGGATACAAGCCACCAGCTCATTTACCTTATCTGTACCGAGGGACACTTTGACTCCATTAAACTAACTTCAGTTTGAAGCTCTTTTGAACTAGTGACATTATATACTCCAGCAAAGTGTTTCCTCCATTACCGAGGATAAGACTCAACTCTAGAGTTCCTCACTCGTTGGACCCAGATTTAACAAGCAAAGTAGCCAAAAGATGACAGAATCACATAGCTAAAAGGAATGGATTTACAGGCAGTCTCTGGTCTGGTCTGTTGGGGTTGAAGGCAAGATGAGACAACTCTCAGGCTATCTAAGATTAAGTTGCAACAAGTTTCTGTCTTTCCTGATGACAGCCAGATGACTGGACATGGTGGGCCACTGGGGAGGAACGTAGGAGGCCAAATCCAATCCTCTGTCTGGATGGTGTCACCGGTCAAGGAGCAAGATTTGGACTTAGATCTGGAAACAGATCATCATTGCTGAGAGGGTACAGTTTAATGGAAGGATAAGTCACGTTCCCTAAGTATCTCTTACTGGCCACTGTCCAGGATACGAGCCTATATGGACTTTGGACTGACACTATGACCACTCATATCCTGACACGTTTGATAAATAACTCTGCCTTCTCTCAGGATTTCACAGTTTCTGTCCAAGTTCAAACGCATAATGCCATGCATACATAAATCAATCAGCCCTTTACTTCCTGCTCTGTTAATTATTATCACAACATCCATAAGCAAACACCAGCCTTGGACAGCTGACTGGCTGCGCACACAAAAGCACTCTTCAGGTTTCTGAAGCCGACCCTTGTGTGAGCTCCAGCAAAAAAACTTGCCATAAATATCACTACCTCTTCCTGCTTCGAGCCTTTAAAACACTCTGCTGAGTGACACATGGGAAGAGAGAGAGTTCAATTGTTTCTAAACACCAGACTGTGTAAATTTTGCCTGATGGATGTTTTGGAAAATGTCTTTTTTTCTTCTGGGGAGAATAGTAGATCAGTGTTTAAAATACACAGGCACCCTCTTTTCCTCCACGCTGAAATGAAAGGGGGACTTCAGTAGGCACCAGCGTTAACCTGAAAGAGCCCTGTCACATCTTGGCAAAGTCTTGCCCTCTTATAATTGTGGCTTATCAACTCAAGGGCTGCTTTATTAATAATCTTGCTCCCATCAGGACGCGTTTAGCAGAGAGGTTGGTCTCTCTGAGCTGCAGATATGATTCTTTGATCTTGCATCTGCCCTAACAGAGAGAAAACTCATCTCTGTTTCCTCTACGGACAAAAATAAACTCTGTGGACGATTTGGCTGAACAGCTGCACTAACAATGCAATTTAGAAGGATGCAAATGACACACGAGCAGGTTTTGTTCACAGCCTGTCTATCCTTTGTGTTTGCCAATTAGATCAGCAATCTTCACCCCAGCTCTTGTGGCTGGGGTAAGGAGGAGAGACAGGAATAAAGCCAAGCATAATGCACATCACAGTATTATTCCAGAAAGCTGAAACCTTTTTATCAGAATCTAAAGCACCTTGGAATAAGGATTTCCTTCTAAACCTGATTTTTTTGGTTGAATAAGCTGACAAAGACTATGTCTTAGCTTCCACCAGCGTGGGACATGGCTATTTTTATTCCCTCCACATTGAATAACAGCACACCCATGTCAAGATTGACTCTTAACCCAAACAGACTGAATCAATGACAGCTAAGCTTTCACTTTTTGGATGGGGCCGGGGCGGGGGGGAAATGCAGCTGAATTTTCAGTTTATCAAAACCTTTCATTGCAAACCATTCTGCAGCATTGCTACAAATCAGTGCTGGCAACTTCATTCTCAAAGCAGCTCTCCTGACTTCAGTCAGACTGTCTACACTATATAAACTGAGTCAAGAGCTGAAGACACTGCAGGCTTCATCACTGCCTCCACCTGTGGCCATGACTATCCAATATGGACATGGGGAGGAGTGATGCTCGCCTAGGTTACACCCCCAGTCTCCAGGCAAACTGATATTCCACTCACTTCAACATCTGCACTGAATTAGTCCACCCTGTGGTCCAGGAGTGAGCAAAGACAAGGAAAGCTGCATTCACTACAGACATCACGGAAAGAGCATGTCAGGCTGCAGGACTGCACGTGTATTTTCACTGCAGAGTACAGCCAGTGGATGAAAACACAAGCAGAACAGACAAGGCAGCTCTGGGGCTGATCAGGGAAACAGAGGTAAGCAACAAGCAGAACAGCTAATTGCTCAGTGGAGAAGGACCTAAAGGTCTCTAAATACCATCTCAGCCCACTTTACACCAGGGTGTACTGTCTGCACCAGAGCTCCAGCCTGTACAAACCTGCATAGCCCCCAACCTCAGAACCAGTCTGATTTATCATAGCTGAGACCCAGCCCATTCATTTCAGGGTGGGTGGTGGTTTGGGTTTTTTTTTCAGCTGAAGCACAGAACAAGTTTTGCTTCTACTGAAACTCATCTAATCTGAAAAAGCAAGCTGAAAAATGTCTCAAGGATGGGCAGTCTCAAAATGGAGGCGCCCAGAATAAGTAGCTCCACAAGAAAAATGTCAGCTCTAGAGTTGCAAAGCACTTCAGAGGCATGCAACCACTCACATGTCAGAAAAGCGATGACAAGGTTTTCTCAGCTACCAGGCTGCCTGTACCACAGCACCAGTAGAAGGATAAGCCAGAAATTCCAGTTGGTGAGCTCTAGTTGTCCCATTCTCCAAAGAATGCGAGCCCTCACTCATGTCAGATATCAGCGTGCTGGGTTTTTTCTGTTCTGATAGGAAGGCAGCCAAGCAGACATTATTTTCACACCTCCAGACAAACACAGATGAGACTCAGGGTGGAGACAGGCCCTAATTAATCATAAGGGATTGAATTAGTTTCTACAGTGCTCAAATTCTGCTAGCTTTAATTGGGAATTAATGCCACCATGGACAGAAATGTTAGTAGGACAGCTGATTTTGACAGTTTGAGTCTAGAACTACAACCATGCCCCTAGAAACACTCTGATTTAGTGATCCAGGTGGAAGACCCTCCCTCACCCTAAGGTTCGGAGGGCTTTGAGTCCAAGCTTTGGTTATCACCCATCTCTGGTTTTCATTGGCACATCTATTTACCTCCAGTTCTCCTACAGCACCTGTCACTGAGGAATGCAGCATTGCCATGTTCCACAGGTACGTCTGCGACTCCCTAATCTCATTTAAATACCAATCACAAAAGTCAATACGCAAAAAACAATGCAGCCCTTTCTTCCCTCCACGCGTGCGTGGGTGTTCAGCTCCGCTAGCATCAGAGACAACTCCAGGCTGGTGGGAATGTTGTCTTGTTCCCACTGACTTCACTGACACTCACCTGCACCATAAAGGACCAAAAGAACAAAGTTTTGCTCGCTTATATGTATATTTTGGGGAGAGAGGACATTAGGCACAGTGCTTCCAACCCCACCACTGCCTTAATACACAACCTCAGTGTAAGTCCAGTCTCACTGCACTTCTGTTTTCCCCATGTGCAGAATGAGGATGATAATACCCACCACGTAAGGCTGTTGTATGATCTGGAAAGTACTGAGATGGAATCCACAAAGGGAGGCAGAGCTGCTATCCCACAGGTCGCTGAAGACTTTTCCCATTAATAGATTGCATGAGCACTGCATTGAGAACTCTCTTCTGTGTCATACGATTACGAAATTCCTTAATGTGCCATTAATATATATGTTAATATTGAAGCAATGCATGTATCCTGTTATTGTGCAACCAGCACAATGTTTCCACGGGAACTCCTCCAATAACAGGCACATATGCAGCCTGTGGTTTTTCAAGCCAAAGTAACTTTTTTCAGCTTTTCTTTTTTCTTAAAGGAAAAAGTTCTTCTAAACCAAGAAAGATATTCTGCCAAAGATCAGCTGTGGCTGCCAATTTTTACACAATGCTGATCTAAATAAGTCTGCAGGGAATATTTTTTATATTTCCCAAATACCACCATTATTAGACTCCTTTATGTGGCACTGCTGGGATGAAACTCATCTTAGATTTCACATTCCCATACCCTCCCTGCAGACAGAACGACAGACTCCGTACATTGCCAGTGCCTTCATTAAGCTTTGAAACAGAGGCCCTATCTCACCTGCTGAAGTTCTCTTAAGAGAACATAGGCAGTTACTGGTATTTACTGCTATATGATGAAAAGCAACCAGCACTACCAATCCATTGGGCTGAATCGGTTTGCTTTGCTCAGCAATGACATAATAGTTATAAGGTGTCTTTTAAATTCCAAGTGCCAAATGAGCCCTTAATTTATGTTCATTGAATCACATATGAAAAAGCATTTAAATGCTAACATTTTTTTAAAAAATCCTATTTATCTTTTTTTCTCTTTTGAAGTATTGATGCCATGTCTAGATCTGTCTCTGGAGGATCCTCATCCTGGAGGATCTGCTGGGAAGCGAGATCCAAGGTCTTTCAGTTTATGTAGGGCTTTAGAAAGACTTGCTTGGACACCACAACCAATTTCACTGTCTTGAAATAGATTTTCTCCAATTAATTCAAGAGTGCTTTTTTAAGTCTTTTTCCTCCTTCCTTTATTCAGTCATTCTACAGAAATGAAAATCTTGAAGTTAGGTAGATGCAGAGCTGAATGCGTACAGATATAGATGTATAAAACAAAGGCAGACTGAGTTAAAGGCATTTGAGAAGTTTGCCCCTTCCAAATTTGTAACGTTTCAGACTAACAACACACCTCTACTTCTTTCCAACTTGGAAGGAATAAAATAAGAGTCTCTAAAGAAAAAGAAAAATCCCATATTAAAACAAAAATCCACAAATCCACATGAGTTGTCTTTGCACGTATTACAGAGAGGAAAAAAAAAAAAAAAAGGCATAATTTTAAATATTTTCTTCTCTTTGTGGGTCACCTTTCATTAAATTGTTGAGCATAAAACATACTCCCACCAAGACATTAACATCTCATTTCCAGTACCGCTTGGGTGAGGAGACCAAATAAAAATAAATGGCTTCTACAATAAGACACATCATCCATCGTCAGCATGTAAAACGCAGTCGTTAATCACAGAAGCAACCTACTTATTATGGGTATTCAAGCACTGGCAATACAAATGCTTATAAAACAGGGGCTCCTTTCATAATTCCCTGCCCTTGTCTCTCAATAGTTTAGGGGATTAACCCTTTTACAACAAGGGATGGGCAAACTGGTTCTGCCTAATTCCAAACCAACTTGACGTCACGGGTTCGAAAGTTCGACTTCAACTCCAACATTATCAGATGCAGTTTGTGTGGAGGGGAGACAGCAAGAAAGGGCTCGGAGAGAAAAAGACAGTGAGGGAACAAATTGAAAAACCCAGCAGGACGTGGACAGAATGAAAAGTACAGTAAAGGGTCAGAGGATGGATAATAATTGCTAAGAATGAGTCGAAACCCCTGCAAAGTAATAAAGGCACCTTTGTCCTAACATCTATCTTAATGTGATTTGTGGAGAAGTCTCTTCCCTCCTACAGACTTCTCTCTGGTGGGAAAAACTACAGATTTCAGTTGTGCTTACTTAATCCTCACGAAGAGCGCAGTTAAACATACGCAGTCCCCACTGACCATATTACGTTGGGTTTCTCTTGCATTTCTTAGTGAAGGATTTTACAGCACTTTGCACAAGTGTGTAAGGAACTGCTGTTTAACTCATGGGAAAGGTGAGGCACGCAGTGAGCACATAACTGGCTCCACATCACAGAGTGAGTCAAGGACAACGCCAAGCAGAGGTGGCCAAACCACCGAGCGTCCACTGCAAAGCTCTCAGCTATTCCATGGGCTCTGCAAAATCACAAACTCTACATCCATCCTCTCAACAGCGGCATGTCCCAAGCTGCCAGCTAAATGAATGCTCAGCAGAAAACCATCATATATTTGCAGTCTGATGCAATTCCTTTTCTTTTTCTACACACCCATAAGTTCTATTAACTTCAAGGAGTAAATAAGAAGTAGGGAGATCAAGTAGGTACTTAGAAAAGCAGTATTTGGACATAATCTGCATCATGTAAAGGGTTAAACTCAAGTTTAAAATACATAAGCCTCACTATTTACTGATTGTTGTAAAAAGTAGAGACATCTGAATGAAGGAAATTCTTGCAGAGAGAAACTAGATGAGGTATGCATTTGAATTTTCTCACTATGTGCAAACTGGCCCCAGTTTAAGCAGAGGCAATTAACTTTTCAAGCACTTAAATTAACTTTGTCATCATCAGGACAAACAGTTCCAATGTTGCTATCAGTTACTGGAGGCAAATGACCCATGATTGGCTTTGGAGAAAAATGTTTTGAGAAAACAAGAGTCCACCACAGCCGCACTAAAGCTACGTGCCAGGTAGTGGGAATGAGGAGTGAAGTTTCCATTAACAGCAAAGCAGCAATAGGCAAGAGCAGCTATTCCATTTTATGTAAGAAATACTCAGTGAGCAACTCGTAGGAGCGACTGCTTTGGGGGTGACTTATGTCCTGGTAAGTCATCTGCAAGAAGTTCAAATCATTGCAGAGGGACTCAGAAATCCAGCACAAACTCTACTTCCTAAGAAATACCAGGAGTTTTCCCCAAGATATTTCCCCTAAAGGATATGTTTTTCTTCAAGTGAAGTTGCCATCGACGCACCGTGATGAATGAAAGCGTTTTCAGTATCCTTCACTGCCCAAAAGGATTTTCTATCCCATAATTTACTACAGGAAAATACCATTTTTATTTTGCACATGTATACTCAGAGAAATACAACCAGCAGGTAAGAACATTATCACTTGTTTTGAAAGGCAATACCAAAGGTAAGATCACCGACGAGTTAAACGCGCGTCAAACAAACCCCGCCGAGGCTGTACTGAGCAGTTGGCATCTGTGAATAGATCAGAGTCATGCTCAGTTTTTAAATAGCTCTCAACTGATTTTAATGCATTTTTACAAGTTGTAACATGACTAATCGTGCTAATATTAAGAAGGGAGAGATCAGTTTTTTCAGATAGTCAACTATAGCTATCAAGTTGTACACATTGTTTCCCTGGTAGTGTCTGTCTTTACTGATGGGGAAGAAAACAGTATTTTCTCCTAAGCTGAGAACGTGCCATAGAAGTCCTCTACCAATGTTTATCATGGTTGTGTCCCTTTTTCCTGATTAACACTGCTGGATGGGTAGCACTTTTGCCCTTCTCTGAAGGACAGAAATTTGTTTCATAGTTGCAAGCTCTTTGAAAAGTGTTGGAAGCTATTAATTGATCCTGCTATTAATAGAAATGCCTGGAAAACAGAAAAGCATACCAAAAAAAGGCAAAACCATGAAAACTGTGGCAGCACAAAAGAAAAGGAAATAATTTGCCAAACTGTGTTTGCCAGACTGAAAACCGAGCCCATTTCTGCAGCTAAACAGCTGGAAGACAGTCCAACACTCCTGTGCTGGCTGTGCGTGCAGTCAAACCCATCTGTTCATTTCCACCCATTCTCTGTCCTTGCCCTGCTCTGTGATCATCCAGCATCTCCTCCCACACAGGCCCAGAGCGACAGCATGTCCAGAGCTAAAACAAAGATCAGGCTCTATCTTTCATTTTAAACTCAGCTGCTTATGCCAACCGAAAACAAACCAATTTCTAACCCTGCAGAAGTCCTTTCAGGGCCTGGCATGGACTGGGAGATCGTCTGTCTGCGGGGACGGATTTAGTTCCCTCCGACAGACAGGAATGCCCCCAGCTCGCTATGTCCCATCTGACCCATCTTTAGGGATGGCACTTCGGATGCAGTGCTAAAAGCTCCTGAGACAGCCCACAAATGCAAGCCAGGAAACTCTATACCTGCCGACCTTGAGCTGTTCCTAACAGCAGGAGGTGTCATCGGAAAAGGGGCGGTGAGGAAAAATTCTGAGGACAGAACAAAAAAGATCAATCCTGAATTTATTAAAAAAAAAATACATAAGTTGCGTCGAGCAGGTTTGTGTACCACAATTTAAAAGATTTTCTGAAAACACCACCATATGTTGTTAAATCTGAATGTATTCATAAACCCGTCTTTTTATTGTGTAGGTTATTTCTTTTTAAATAGTATTTTGGATGCTGTACTTTGTTCAGCTGAGCCAAAGATGAATATCCATAACCATTGTAGTTTGAGATCAGCTCAATGCAGAACTTTGAGCAGTTTACGAGCTGATACTTACACAACTAAACCCTCTAAACCATGACAATTAGACGAAACAACATCAGGATTTCTACAATCTCCTTTCAGTTACCTTTGCTGTCTCCTCTCATGCAATCACTAGTCTCTGATGGACAGAAATGTGCATGGTATCAATTGCTATGACATCTCTTCACAACAGACAGGTGCTAGAGGGGTCAGGCACCACTCGAAGAGGTCTCTGTCTCTCAGCCCCAAGGAAAAGGGTTTCATTAGAGCAGTACAAATAAAATACTATCAGGCTGGGATTTCATACATGCTTTAATGTAATTTAAGTACTAAACTACCTTATAATAATGTGCTTTTAAATGTTTACAGTGAAGGCATAAGTGAATTTGACTCATTTTGGCCCTGGTCCAACCACAATTTAATTGACTTCAGTGGGAGTTGGATTGGGCGCTAAGTAATTTTAACTAAAATAATCCATCAGTTTTTCCTCACCCACTTCATCAAACTCCTTCCCATCGCTTATGATTTCCCTGTAACTTATTGCAAGAAGGTGAAACCAGCCCTTCTGCCTTCTGGCATGGCTTCCTGTCCCTCGGTGAATTGCACTGCTATCCAGCAACCTAAACCAAGCCTGCTCAAGGGAAGGAAAAGAGCACAACAAAGAGCAGAGAGCAGAGATCCAAACTGTCCTCTGCTGTTAATAGAAAACTTCAAATATCAGCTCCTCCACTCCTTAGTCACCAGAAGAACAAAATGAACTGTTAGCAAAACTGTCAAGAGGAGGCTTTGAACAAAACAGACAGAAGGGGGAAGCGAAACGAGTTCACAAACTCACGCAAATGTTTTGTGGCCAAAAAAAAAATAAATCCCCATTTGCTTCAGACTCTTCACCATTATATCGTATCAACTATTACATTATTCTTTTCTATTTCAGGGGGATTCTTTCATATTTTTCCTTTTCAAGCCATATGAATCAATGCAAGCCAGAGCACTACGCTTTCCTAGAGACGTACAACGTTATGCAACTGTATGTACGTGACACAGGCAGCACGCAAGCAGATCCTGCTCTAAGGAAGCACCACCACTGCTAATTTTGTTTCAAAGACGACAGGTTCATCTGTCATAGAATACCCTATTTAAGTAACCACAAACATATCACACACGTTTCTCTGTTTTGTAAAAGAAAAAGAGATGCTTTCATTAAGGCTTCAACCCTTCTGTGCTTACACAACAGTGTTTTCAGTGTACAAACGTAGGCAGCTGTACAGTAGATGTGGCAATAGGCACCTGTACACTCGAAGCTACGGGGACCTGTTCTTGCTTCAACATTAGTTCTGGAGATGGCTATTAAGATTTAATTCAGAAGAAATTCAACTCCTGTAAGGTGAAATCCTAGTTTAAAAAAAAAAAAGTAATTTGCATCAGCAGGAAAACTAGCCATTAACTCCCCTGTAACTTGCAAAATAATCATTAGTAGAAATATCCGAAGCCAAACGGTGAGCCAAGTGCTTAAAGATGACTTGCTGACTACATTGAACACTCTCTTATTCTGAAGAAGACCCACAAAATAGTAGTGAGATTATGAGTTACAGGCAAATAGAAAAGCTTCCAATTCAAATCCTTCTTTGCATGAGCAGTCCCGTCGAAGTCAGCCAACTAAGAACATGAATAAAACCCACTGGCACATTAAAGAACGCACAAGATAAGACCTGAGCGCGCACATCCAAACACATTTTAAGGTCACCGTAAGGTTGGTGCTCCGGATCTCACAGGAAAAAGAGCATAAGTATTTACAAATTTTCTGTTGTCACATTTTCGAAGGGAATGTTATTTTTGTTATACAGGAAATTCTGGAAAACTGTTTTTCTCCTTCCTTTGGAGAAAAGTGTGGCACACTCGAGAGAAAGACATTTACACAGACAACTAACTGATGTTGAGCCCCAGAACACCACCACGCTCATGAATTCTCATCAGGTAGCTAAAAGCAGAACCAAACCTTTACCATCTTCATGGCACACGTCCTACCAGCATCACCCAAACCCCACTGGACTTGTCCCCCTCTGGATATGTTCAGAAGACATGTGAGAAGCAGCAAGTACATAACTTCATTTGTAACACTGGGATGTGCTAAAAGCAGTTGGAAGAAATTGGAATACCAGTGCAGGGGTCCATGTTCAGGAGGATGGAGAATTATTTTACTAAAGGTTGTTCTTCACCCTTCCCTTAATTACTTAACTGGGTCTCAGCACTGAGTACCTGAACACCTGTCCAAAATATCCACAGCTGCTAACCTGGTGTTCTTCCGAGCCGTGTTCTGGCCAAGAGAAATGAGGGAGAAGATGCCAAGAATCAGTCAAAATGAAAAGTTACATGAGAGAAAAATGGAAAATATTAAGTACTGACTGTGTTTGCCAGGTCCTAACACCAAATCTCTATATATTTAAAAAGACATCATTAAAACGTAGCTTTGGGAATTTCACATCACTCAACAAGGGCTAGAAGCCTCTGAGCTAGGTTCTCCCAGAGCCCTAGAAACACAAGCAATAACAGATACCCCGGGGAGAGGGAGAAATCCATCTCCAATATTTCCCTGGATGGTGATACTAATACGACCTCACAATTTATTGCTGCTAAGCCCACTCCCATTCGTCTCACCCATGCAACCTGTGGTGGGAGACATCAGACACACCATGGCATGGAAACCCTTCCCAGCAGAGCAAGAAACGTGAACAATGCAAAGAGAGGACACTTTCCTCCGTAAGTCAGTGTGAGCCGACACCATTGTGCTCATCAGCAGGAGGCAGAACTTGGTCTGTCTCATCCGAGCGATGTGACACTGCTGCACTCCTCACTGAGTAAAAGTGTACGTAGGACATTCACTCCCCAGCTCCCATTAGCTTGTTCTTGTGATCCTGCTCTATTACAGACTTTGTCTTGACTCACACAAGTACAGCTGACATCACAAACCAGGCCCTACACTTTCCAAGGAATCGTTATTTCCTAGCAAGTGAAGCTCATCCTAATGCATTTCAGCTTCTGCAGTCCAGCTGGAGCAATTCTTACATCAAACAGGCTGAAAATGTTCAGTCGTAACTTCCTTTCATCAAAAAAAAAGAAAGGGAAAAAAAAAAGAAAGACCATTTTACAATACAGAAAGTAACTTCACTGCTTTGCCAGATGTCTCAGAAAAAAAGGAAAGTGTTTGAGAGTTTCGTTTCAGCCTTTAGAAGAGATGTTTTCAGTATCTATTCCAGATCAGGTATTTTCTCTGAACTGATTTCCACCCCCAGTCCCCAATTTTTAAACTTTTAACTTTCCAAACCAAACCTAAACCGTTTTGCTTCCCTCTGAACTGATAAGGACAGCTTATTATTATTTCTTCTATCTACCAACAACCCAAACCATCTATTTTTCTGATCACTACTAGGATTTTCACTTTGCACTGAGGGCATGGAAGCGACTTAAAAGTCAGAAAGGCAGAGGTTTCTTTCAATCACCCCAACCTGCTTGCAGCACTCCTGTCAGCATTAAATCCTTTCTGAAGGTGGATCAACGCTCCGACCAACGCACGGCCAAGGTGATAGAGCGAGCTGCTCTTCACCATACTCTTAGCTGGAAAATAAATGTAATGCTCAAGAGAAGAAAATACAAAAAAGTCTCCTTAGCTACTGCTCTGCTCTCTGTAGCCTGACGAGTTGACTGGAAGCTTCACACAACCCCTTGGCTCAAACCACTCTCAATTCTTTTTCCCCAATGAAGATTCTTGCCCTTGCTCAGACCTGGCTGGTACTGAAGGCTGCAATGCTGGAGGGGGGGACACATTAATTCTACTAGACAAATCTGTATTTATTTTTGCATTTTACAGCAGCAAGTTGAATAAAAGTCATAAAAATAATAATCACAACAGCTTGAGAGCTGCTGCACCAGGTCTGTGCTGCGCCGCCTCCACGAGCGGCGTCCGAATTTTGGCCAGCAGGCTCTCCACAAATCTGCAGTGTTTAAGCCCAAACCGGTGTGTAGATGGATGCAAACTGTGCTTCAGTGCAAGCTGTGAGGCTTTAGAAAATAATGTGTAGGTGTCAATTTTCCCAGTGGAATCCCACATTCATTAATACCTCCTATTATAGCTTATGCGTGCTTAACTACAACCACAACACCGATTACTTTCCACAGTAGGTTTTACTGTAATTACTGGGGTGTGATTTTCTGGTTTGTTCCAGGTAGTTTTGCCTGTCATTAATTACTTTTATTCACTATTAACTGTACTGAGATACAGGCAGCAGAATTCAGTCTTGACTCCAAATTTTTAAATATCTAGCACTGAAAGTTTGTTAGAGACAGATTTCTCTGCTCAGTCTAAGTGAGACCTGAGTTATCTTACATTTATCAGGAATACCTGATAGCTTCCCTAATACTGGATCAGAGACACCCACAGAAGCAATACGTTGTATTTTTCAAGATTAATAGAGTTCCTCTGTACTTTTGCCTTTACTTTTTTTGCTATTCAATTATAGTTATACTCATCTTCTCAAGCTAAATCCAAGAAACATTGGCAGTTTTCAAAAGATTATTTTTTCTTTGGACGTTCGCACAAATAATCAGAAAAAATCCCAAACAGTATTGCAGCAATATAGATTTCCCCACAGAGACACTTCCAGCTTTGCAATTTAAGTTGGCACCTATCACTCTCTGCTGCTGTATAAACAAGTGTATTCATTTTGGCCTCCTTCCCTCAACAAACACAATGTGGGACACAGGTCTTGAAGGGACCTCCTGAGCCATCAAGTCCCAGTTCCTGCCATGGCAGGCACACATTTAAGACATCTAGGTCTCCTGAGCACTCACTTCACCCACCACAAGACTAAAACTCTTTCCAGCACATTGGAGTAACGACTGGGATGCCACAGCAAGCCCTTCCACCCGCAGTGTGCTGGGAGATGACAACACAGCCCCGTGATAGGTATCTATGGTGGAAGATGCAGGGCTGATGGGAGGCTGGGCATGCTCAGGTTCCAGTTTGCCTAGTAAAAGGTTTACCCACAACTTCGTATTAGCTTTATTTAACAGGATTAATCCAGCTGTTATGTTTCAGATAATGCGCTTTGAACAGATGGCATCTCATTTTTCCCCACGCTGGGACATACACTCCATGAATTCCCTTCTCCTTTCCCACAGTGCCCTGCTTTCCCCCAGGAACTCCGTAACAGGATCCGTCCAATTTAAAGGAAAAAGGTTCAGCAAATATTTGAGCAAAAGGAATGGCTTCCACCCCGATTTTAAATAATGTCCCAGAGCAAATTCAAACCTTGCCCAGATCAAGGCCTTTTTGAACAGAATCAGAAGGAATCTTGTTGTGAGGTCACACATAAAAACTGAGCTGGTTTAAGATGCAATAAATCTCCTTTCTCGCCGTTGTTTCCTAAAAAGGCCGACAAGCCTGACTGAGGACCAGGAGTATCAAAGCTCACAGTATCACACAATCAGTGATTCCCCAGCAGCCCCAGTAGTATCGCTTAGTTTATCCAGAAAATATCAAATATACAAGGAAAATGACAGCCCAAAAAAACCTTTGGGATAAGCAGTTCCCAGTTTCACCCTAAGATAAAGCAACAGAGGACAGAGAGAAGAACTGAAAAAGAAGAATTCAAGTTTTGAACAATTTGATACTAAATACCTGCTGACATCAGAACCCCAGTTGCACAAATAGTGCTATCAGGCATCTTTGTGCCTGTGAAACTACGTTCATGCCAGGCGTTGCTCTAGTACAGCTGCTGTACCAGGCAGAGGAGAGAGGAGGGCAGTCCTACCCAGACACGTACCACTAGTAAACCTTGGTGTAGGACAGAAATTCACTACACTCATGCTCATTGGAATTTAACTTATAAATCACTAAGAGAATTTTAAATTCGAGAGGGTTTATGAACACATGAACGGGTCCAGGTAGAAATGAATTCATGGCACAGACAACAAATAATTCGCACTACGGATCTTACTAAATTGAACTGAAGACTCATAAAAAGCTCTCTCCTGATAGAGGCAACACAATCATTTTAATTCAGCCTTCTTAATTTAATTGGGGTAGAAATAGATCGGACATGCAAGACCAATAATGTCCATTATCAATACACAAAGTCACCAATTCCACTGTCACCAGGGATAGGACATGACGTACCCCCTATCCCAGCCATAACCACCTTGGTGTTTATTTTTCAAGCAATTTTAGTTACTTTGATAAATATGAAATATTTGCAGTTTGACCTCATAATGTCACACACTGACAATGTCCCTTCATTCTTTATCATGACGAGAACTACAAATATGGCATTTGGATTTTGAATGTATCGCTAAGCCGAGATTTTAAAAAATCCCGGGGGGAAAAAAAAAAACAAACAGAATTGGTATAAATGCCTACAAATATTTTTAAATGTAAAATTGAAAATTTATATAAAGACCACTGGAGAAGTGATTCCTATAGGACACTGGTGAGTCGAAAAGCAGCCTTGAGAAATCACTCTAACAAACCAAGCACAGAATACACGAACACTGTAATCATTACTTAAACAAATTAATTAGAGATGACCTAATACGAAAAGCCAATAAAAATATAAATATCATGAAACAAAATAAATAATCTTTTCACCAAGTCATCACAATCCAAAAAGCCATAAACCAAAGAAGCACTAACCACCAGCTGAAAATATTCCTGTTTAAATATATAGATTTTTATTTTTTTTTAACCATCATGGATTTGAACTTGAGCTAGCATTTTGTTACAGACTCAGTCTAGAACTACAGCCTTGTTAATTTGCCTCAACAAATGCCACGATACATGTTCGTACACCAAATTTTAAGCTAATGATGGACTGTTTTCCCAGGGAATTGCATTTTTCTTTCGTTCCAAGCTCTTTGCAATGGGCATCTCCCCAGTGAGCTCGGTGAGACCTGCATTATACCTCCTGAATGCTCCTTACAACTAAACTGTCAGTCCTCGACTTCACGACGCACAGGAAAAGTCCTGAGCACTCTTTGCACCCCCCACCCCACTCCTACTTAACAGTTTTGTTTTGTCCCAATTCAGCCACACACGCTTAAATATTTAGTGTTTCATCTGAGCCAAAAGCAAAAGTATTTTCCATTTGGTTACCAACGTTGTATTCTCTTCACTTAAAGGTTGTTGCTAAACACACACGCTGCACAACTACAACATCTCACATCTTTCAGCTCCAAATAAATTACAAAGGCATATCAGCCTTCTCTGACTTCACCCAAGATGAAAGAACTATTTAACCCATGCAAACACCTCTCAAACTTGACTCCTGACTCGAGAACAAGCCGTGCTGCCGAAGGGCAGCCGCAGTAACTGATCACTCACTGCTGTCTCCAACACGAGTCCCAGCTATGACTACCCTGGCAAGGCAAACTGCCCTGATTTAGCTTAAGATTCATTTCTTTTAGACTGCAAAGAGATGAAGTGCTCACTCCCTTCAAGAGACAAAGGAAACACAGGCAGCAAGTTCAATGCCACAGCGCTGTATTACTGCAGTCTTCAGTCCTTAAGTGGTTTGGGGTTGGTTTGTTGTTTTTTTTAAAACAGATTTGTGTTAAGTAGTTTTCAAATTCTTTCATATTTTTGTGGTATTGCCCATTTCTTAGACAATGACAGAATTTCCTCTCTTTCATAATAAAAAATAAGTTCCCATTACCTAATACATACAAGACTCCAATTGCACCAACAGACCTCAGAAGGGTTACAATTTGGAAGCGTGGACTTTTGTAGCAGTTTCTTTTATGGTTTTAATCCCACAAGCAAATCTCTCTCCGTACTTAACTTCTCAAGCACTGCAACTCCACCAAGTTTATTCCATTCGAAGCAGATACTCACAATCCACCCTGCCAGAGGGACAGGCCAGAGCTTGGGCTAGAAACACATTCCTGAGGGCAAATTCATTAAAGATCCCAGGCACAAAGAGAAATAAGGCTTTAATTGAACAGTAACCACAGGAGTCGTTCTAGCATCACTCAGAATCCACCGCTGAATCATTTGAGGATTAGGAATGGTTATTTAATTAATATATATTAGTCTTGCAAAGATGATGTTTGCTATACGTGACACAGAACTACACATTAAAAAGAATTCTCCCTTTTTTTTCCCATGGGGGTGGTGAGACTCCAAACAGCTGCCAGGGAATGCCCCGTCCAGAATCTCTTAGCCTAAACATGCCATTCAAACCATGGGTTTTGATCCTGAGTTAGTCGTACGTGCTTCTGGATGTCGGTAAATATTCCTTTTGGGTGCTAAAGGGAGCTTTCTTTTCAAATGCTTCCTCTTTCTGTACAGAGATAGAAAGCTCTTTCCTCTTCCTTGCAGACTGAGCTCCATGGAAGTCATGTCAGTGACTCCAGTGTGAGCAGAATCGGGCCCTCCCTGCATAACTGTGAGCTGCCACACACTGAAACCATTTGGGACTTTCATGCCTATTTTGGCCTAGCACAGAATTTCCCTGTCTAGGCAGTAGTCAAGGGATCAGCCCTGAAAAATGCCCTTGTCAGCAATATCTTGATTAACAACCAGGTCTTTTTGTATAAAAATATGTCAGCGATTGGTTAGAGAAGGCAAGGAACGTCACACGCAAATCGATCGGAGGAAACAAATGTTGAATGAGGACCACACAACTCATGCAACCTCTACCAAAAAGTTGGTCATCATGGGTCTTAATTCTCATCCAGCCCGCTAATTGCTTCTGGTTCACCAATTATCAGTATTTACAAAACAAATACTGAAGTTGGAGGAAGACTTATGCTTGGGCCGAGGGTTTACTCTGCAACTCTTCAGTAACCTAACAGCAAGTTTTATGTTAGCACAGCTCTACTAAGACCTGAAAAGTTCCTTCTTAGCTATATTCAGCTAAGCATTAAAAACAAAACACCAAACCTAAGCCAGAGTGCACACCTTCAGTGTTTAAACACAACTTAACACAAACACAAAATGAACATTCCCAGCAAATAGAATGGAAAAACAGAATTTTATGACCTTGAAATACATATTATTTTATCAGGAATTAGTCTTTTACAACTATTTTTCAACAGAAAAGATTTTTTTGAAGAACTTCTTTTTATGTTTCAGTTTCATCACCTGATTCTCTTAAGACATTCGGTGTCACCACTGGAAATGTGGCCTTATGGGACGAGTATGTCTGGAAAACTGCCTACTTAACTAGAAAGAAGGAGGATTTTTTTTTTTTTTTTTTAAACCTGGAATGCATTCTAAGAATATTTTTACTTCTAACGTGGATTTTAAAAGCTCACATGACACCAGTCTGACTGTGAAATATAATAATGCCCATGGTCAAGACCTAAACACTCATTTTATTGCATTAAAATTAAAATCAGTGGTATCTGTCCAGGCCAGAGCTCCATTTGTATGTATTTATTTGTGGTGTCTATGTTTGCAAAATCCTTAGAAGTATTTTCACAGCTTCTCTGTTAGAAATAGCCTCATTTCTTTCAAAGGAAGAGAGAATTTAGGGTGGAAAGTACTGTGTCTCAGTAGCAATTTTTCTCCTTTTTCAAATTTGCTGTTAATTTCTCTGTACTCCTACAGATGGCAATGAAAAAACCACCAATGATTTCAACGAGCACAAGATCAAGGCTGCTCTCTACTAGAGGACATACACCCCTGTTAACTCATTATCCTTTGCACTGGTTATTTATTTGTGAACACCCCGAGGAAGACTGAGGCTGAATCCCACCACTGCAAATTGAGATTAACAACATGGCCCTGAAGATTTATGAAATGACATCTTCCCTTCCCTGGAAAACACAGGGAGTGGGAGCAGATGCAAACCCTTCCATTGGGGATGGGGCAGGAAAACTCGGGTTCATGGCAGGGACTGGGTTTGGGGGAGTCTCTGCTTCAGAGGAGAGGGACATGCAGGAGTTTGCTCGCCCTGGTAAAGTGAGACTTGGCTTGCAAACAGTGCCCGCGGACCCCGAGGCATCCTCCGAGCCCCTGGCAGGGGGCTGCTGGGCTCCCCTTTCCCTCGGGAGAGCCCCCCCAGGCATGGAGCGGGATGCAGGCTTACCGGCGCAGGAGTGCAGAGGCTTGGGTCGGACCAGGAGGGACGGACAGACGGAGTAGAGGGAAAGTTTCTCGAAGTAATCGCAGGTCTCTTTAGAGAGGATCTCATCGATCATGAAGGTCTTGTAGCGCCGCCTGCCTGCCTTGGGACGGCCGGGGATGGCGAGCCGTGGCTGGGGTTGGGGCTGGCACTGCATGGCGCGGCCGGCCCCGGGGTTGTGGGGGGCTGCCAGAGCCTCAGGCGAGCGGGCATGGGCACCCAGCACCTCCCAGCACTGCCCCGGCTGCTGCCACCCCGCCGCCGCGCTCCGCCGCCCCGCGCTCGGCAGCGCCCGCCGCCCGCTATATAAACCCGCCGATAAGCATCTCCGCGCGGCCTTTTTAGGACTCGGGCTGTCAATCAGGGCACCCGCTGCTCCCCGCCGAGCACCATTGTCTGGGAGGATCCCGCCGATCCTCTCCCCTCCCTGCTCTCTATTTTAAGATACTGGGGTGTGCGTGTTCCTTTCTTTCTTTTTTACGCAAAAACTGGAAAGGTTCCAGCTTGGGGCTGGCTTTTTTTTTTTTTTTTTTTTTTTTTTTTCTCCTCCTTTCTTCTCCCTCCCCTCCTCTAGCCTGTAATTAGTTTCAAAAATTAAAAGCTCCCATCCCTCAAACACGGGCTTGCCGGTGGGAGAGCGCCTCTTCCCGAACCCCTCCAGCTTCCTCCAGTCAGCATCAAACCTCTTCCCCAGTCACAACGTGCTGGAGAGCAGCGGGGGAAAAATAATTACAATTTATAGGTGCTTTGCTGAAGCAAATGCTGCCTTCTCCTGAGCGGCGTTACTCAGTCCCCAGGGGTGATTTACCAGCTGATCGCTGCTGATCTCAGCTGGATTTTTGCAACCATGAGCTGTGAGCCCAAACGCCCCAAACGAGGATTTCACCTTGCTGAGGAATTACACCCTGCCCCGTTTGGAGCCAGTGTGGTTCAGCACAGGAATCACCGGGACACCTTAACTCAGGAGAAGTCCTCCCTATCTGAACTGGGTGCTGCACGATTTACTTGCTCAGCATCACTTGTGGCCACAAACTTTAAAGGAGCAGAGAGGCTCATTATGGAAATGTGCCCCCTCCCCAAAAAATTATTTGCAGGCTTCATACAAGGATTTAAATATAACCTGCAAAATGTTATCAGCTACCTTATAGTTTTCATGCTTTGGTGATCTGAACTGCAGCAAACTTATTTTACTGTTACAAAACTGCATCTGTTTTTGCAGAAGAAAACAATCACCTCGAACTCTCAAACCTTTGAACAAGTTCTGTTTCATTAATCGATATTTTTAAAAGCCCTCAAAAATCTATAAACTCTCCCTAATCTCTTTTCTAAAAGCTCTGTTTCTTTTTCAATTACAGGTATCATTTGGCTTTAAACTTCAGAGATACATTTTTGGAGAGCCCTAAAACCAAAAAGAGTCGCATGGTCGCACAATGTCAAAACTGGAAGGAAATATAATACTTGTGATATATCCTTTGAACTTTTTTCTTAAAAACTCATTACGTGGTTTTAAAAATGTACGGGATGGGAAATTATATTGAAACAAAGATAAAGCAAAGCATTTTGCTCCTTAAGCCATTGGAACGGCGTTCTCATTTACCATAAATTGCTTGGAAATGGGTTTACTTCTTTTTATTTTGAGAAACTAAAGAGATCTTAGAAACAGGAACTTAACTGGAATGACAACCACCACTAAGGAGTTCAAGGACTTTTTTCCCCTGATGATATAATTATTTTTTAATTACTTAAACCGCTGTTAAACAAACCACAAATATTTAAGGAGATTTGCTGACTACTCACTGCTTAATTCAGACATAAACCATTTTAGGAATATATTTTCTTTGCCTCTTTTTCTGTTGTTTTTTTTTTTTTTTCCCAAGAAAACACTATAATTACCGCTATGATCACCTTCAGCAGTTGCTGCTTGCTGATAATTATTGCAAAGAATATTTCTGAGCACCGCCCTGAGCCAGCTACTGACTGAAATCCTGAAGGAGCAGCAAACGGCGTTTTGCTCTGCTGTGTTTCCTCGGTGTCTGGTCAGTAGTGCAGCCCCCCTGCTCCCACTCCAAATTCATTTTGCATTCACTGGCTTTGCAAAACCGTTGGCTCGCCCAACTCGCACACAACTGACCGCAAGAGAAGGGACTCCGCGTGGCTTTAAACATTTCTTTCTCCCATCTGAAGGGCTGGAGAATCAGAGATGTGAGGCTGGCACCTCTGCCCGTGCTCCACAAACACTGATGCCCTCCCCAGAGCTCAGAGAGATGGGCTGGCAGGTGGGATTAATATACCCTGGAATGCCTCTAGAAACTGATTTTTTTTAAAAAAAAAAAATAATTCATTAATAAAAAAAAGTGGCCATAGGAATACGGTGAGTTATGTCGTATGAAACACACACTGGCTGTCAATCAAAAAGGGGGTGCTTTGGTCAGGAATAATCAGGGGTTTTGTTTCCAACATTAATGAAGTGGCTGGAATAGCAAACATCTGCCAAGGGGACTCAAACCCCGAGCAGCTGTTGGAGCCCCCAGTACTCTTCCCATGTAGGACAGCCTCACTGGTAAGTACTTCTCCCTAAGGTTTCTCTGCGGGCTGAGAAATGGGGCCGGCCGGGAGGGTGGAAAGCAAAAGGCACGTAAGGGAAGGTCTGGAGGGCAGAAGACCTGATGGAGTTCGCGTGTGAGCCCAGCACCTGAACTCCACAAACAGCAGTGTGACAGCAAGGTACCAGGATTTCTGCATGTGCCCTTTTCAAGAGGGAATTAATGGGACACAATCCTGCAGTTGACTGATTTTTTTTTTTTGCATGTAAAAGCAGTATCAGAACTGAGGAGGAAAATAGCCCTGCTCTGAGCTCAGCAATGGGTTATTAATGACGAAGAGCAGGGAACACAGCCCTCCGCCGGAGAACTGAAAGTAGATCCTCCAGGAGGACAATCACGTTCAATCAGAGAAGATATGGCAGGAGACCTTCTGAACTAGGGTTTCTGGAGACAATTCGTTTTAATTTGGAGACAATTTGTGCTACCATGCACTTTCGGTGCAGTACTCAAACCCCACTGCTGCTGCTCACCTCAGGAAAATGATTAAGCACCTTGGAGTAGACTTGTTTAGTCCCAGCACAAACATTATCGTAAGGCAGTGATTAAGGCCATAGGAATTAAGCTGCTGCTGTATTACTAAATGTGTTATTTAGGTATTACCCAAGTACCTGGCTATGCTCAGGGAAGAGTTAGCTGATTGTCATTACTTGCTTCTGTATTATACATTGCTGAGCACGCTGGGATCGTTTGCCTAAGGAGAGGAATTCTGTCAGGTAGGTTTTCAGCTCATTAGTTTTTCACATTCAAAGAAGAATTTAAAATTAAAAATACCTTTTTTTCTCCTGCCCATTCTGTCAAAAAAGTGCCAAAGCCTTAAAGTGCATTGGTTCTTCTGTATTCCTTTTCCCTTCTCAAAAGGGCAAAAATGCCTTTTGCATGGGCCATATATTACCATGTTCAATCACTAGAAAAGTCTCTTTTCCAGTGAAATCCAACCACCTTTGAAAACAGACACAAACAGAACCAATCCTGTTAAACACCAACACTTTGATCTCAAGCGTATGCCTTTTTCAGCCCAATATTGAGCTTGATACCTGATCCAGAACAGAAAAGTCAAATGCACACATAAGGTAAAACCAGAAATGCTTTTTGAGAGAAAGAGGGACAGACAGACAGACACCTCTGAGCAGGGTCTCTCTCCGCCAGCTCCTGGAAGGCCTCTGTAGAAGCAGGATCCCATCACTGGATGGAAGAGAAACTGAAGTGTTTGTTGACTCTGAACTTTACCTCGGCCCCTTTGCAGATGGCAAGATGAAACCACTGGGCACCGAAGTGTGCACTGTAATAGAAATTGCAGAGCAGAGAGGTAATTGCATATGCTCACCCCCCCCCTTGGCTTCAGGGAGGCTGGTGCTTCCAGCTTATCTTTACAAGCAAATTTCACTCCTGGCCTAAGTGACTGTGGAATGGGACTGCACCAAGTCCAGCAGTTTCATTGGAATTTTTTTCCAGCTCCCAAAGCTAAGGAATCTGACTCAAATCCTCATAATTACTTCTCTTACCACCTTTAAATCTGTCTGCAGCCTCTTTAAGCGTCAACAAACCTCACTCAGAGCCCAACTGATTCTCCTCCTATTCCCCCTACCCCACTCTGACTCTACAGCAGTCAAAACCAGCCCTGGCTTCACGAGCAGGTTTTGTCCTTTAATCAACAGACCTGGGCTTGTGGCAGCAGCACTACTAAGTAGCCCCCTTGACATGGTCAGAATAAATCAAAGTTTGAATTACTTTGATAAAATTATACTGAAAGCTGAACTATCAATTGAGACACCTTTGTTGCTCTGCCACAAGCCCTATACCTCATCTCCCTTGCTTAGAGCCAACTTTGAGTCATCTAGAAATAGAGTATGATGGTACTTACCATGTGAGTGAAGACAGTGACTAGTCCACAAATTAGTACTTTAAAGTACTGATCAGTGCTGGTAGCAGGCTCAGAACACACAAGCCAGAAAGAACTCATCACACAGATTGTAAAGGCCCTTAGAAAAGAGATACAGGTACTGTTTCAGATCAACATGCAGGGAAACTGAGGCAGAGGCTACCTCTGTTAAACCTCAGCACAGAAGCCAGACCTCACTCAACATCAGGCATTCTCCAGGTGGAGAATATAATCTAAATCCCAGTAACTTCCCTCTGTAACCTCATTTTTGCCCCCAGAACAGCACTGGAAGCTGTCAGACAGTCTTGCTCTTTTTCCAGTTACCTCTTTGCAGGGATGCAGAACACCTGAGCAGCTTCTCCTTTCCTAGGCTCTACTGCTACCAAAATCAAACCAGATGCTGCCACTGGCCGTGGTGCTCTGAATAGTTTCCATGAGCTCACTGGGCACATTGCCTGGCCACTATGCAGGGCACCAAATATACCAAACTGGATAGAATAAATCATTATGAATCCCGAGACAGACTCACTGGCAGAACTGAAGGCATTTAGAGAGATATTTATGGGGTGGCTCTGATTTTCTGGGTGTTGTATAGATACCACATACACCTGAGTTTATGCCAAGAAACATATGTTATCTATCAGCAAGTGGGGATTTGTTTTTTCATGCTATAGCTAAGAGGTGAGAATCTGGACTTGTAAACTAGGGCTAAGGGGTGTGGGAGTGGCAACCAGGAATGCAAAGGAGCATTCTATGTTATCCTGAGCAGTAAAACACACCGATGGGACTCGCTGTGGAGCAAAGGTAGCAGATTGTACCTGTTGTGGGCAGGTCCACTGCTGAGGAGGAAAAAAATCCCAGAAAATATCACTGAAGGCAATGGTTCCTAGTACTGTCCTATGCACAACACCTGAGGGTCCAGTTGAGGCATGATAGGTGTGCCTGGTCTCCTACTATTCATCCCAAATAGCAATGGGACAATAAATAGCAGTTCTCCCCATACGTCCCTTTCTCTTCATCATCCTGCCCACATCGCTGTCCTCTCCAGGATGCCAATGAGAAACCTATTTTAATACGGCCAAGGCAACAAAAATCTGACTTAAACCACTTCCCTAGAGGGTCTGAGGCCAACGGTAAGGGGAAGCATCTGATCTCATGTTAATGAGAGTGTTTGGGATTGGAACATCTTGAAAAAACTCCCCTGATTTTTTGGCATGGTAGACTTCCCAAATCTGACACTCTTTAATTCATACTCCAGCCTAATTTGGATGAGGATCCGCATGTGAATGCTCACTGCTTCATCCAGCTTTGCCTAAGGCAAATTATTTTTTGCACAAGGCTTACTAAATCTCTGCCAAGCTGGATGGTAGGTGTTAAAAAAGGAAAAATCAAAATATTTCCAGCTTCTTCTACAAGAGAGGCCAGGATGTTTTGGTGTTCTTTGACTGATGCTCAATTCATTATTCACAAGGATTGTATCTGTTTGTTTTCTTTTTCCTACAAGACAATTTACCTAAAAGCAGAGAAGAAAAAAGATCCCAAACCAATAGATCAGAAGAATGTCTCCAGTCTCCATAGCCACCAGAAAAACACCATGATCATGTGAGTTGTACACAAGAAGCCTATTCATACTGGAATGGGTGGTGTTCCAGGACGTTAAGTAATTTTGACAATCTGCCACTATCTCAGCCTGCAAGAAGCCCAGAGGGAGTTATTGATGCCATCAAGTACTGATCTTTATAAATGGTTTCTAGACAGCCTTCATCATTCTGGGCTCTGCAGGATCCCAAATCCAAACCTGCAGATGGATCTTAGTACAGCCATTTGAAAGAAACCAAGACCAGCAACCCCAGAGGGAACCCAGATGCTGCATGTCCTAGACAAACCCCTCAAGCTTCCCCTCCCAAGCAAGCTGCAGAGAGTCAGGAATTGTCTCCAAGAAGCCCAGCTATCACAGTACACTACAAGAACCCAAGTGCCATGCTGTTGGTGTAGATAGACAACTACTTAACTAATGAAGGACAAACAAGGAGAGACAGGGGCTCTGGGAATTGATAAATAACCTGAGCATACCTGAATTTACTGCAGCACTGCTGGGTCCCCTAGGGTTCACAGGTAAGGCTGAGACTTTCATTGCCTAACACTAAGAGAAGGGCAGAGAGTTTCCCAAAAAGCAGAGTCTGATTATGCCTATAAATATATTCATTCCTTCTAAAAAAAGGGAAAAGCAAAGTCTCAGCTACAGTGAAAAATCCCTTTCAGAGGTTCTGGTCAAATTTACTCATCTGAGGTAGTGTGCTCATAGGCAAAGGGCTTGCTGTATGCATGGAAGCCAGCCAAGGCAGGATTCAGTGCTTGAAACACAGAAGAGAGTGTCTCTCCTATTAAAAGTGCCTAATTTGGCTGCCTACGATGCTCAGTGTCCTTCTTCAATCTGCCACGAAGTCTGCATAAAGGTCCTACCTGTGGCACAGCTCAGGAATCAATTTCATGGGCAGAGTTGAAGAATGATGCCATTCCCAGAAGGATTTGTTGCCTGGGTTGCAGCAGTTGGGTATTTCAACATCAGCTAGGAACCAGCACACAGCTCCAAGGGTTCAGGAGTGGGGACTCTGCACAGACAGCTGGGCTGCCTGCAGTACACTCAGATTCATCAGCTTCAGCTCAGTCAAAACTACTCATAACACTGAATCCCTCAGAGTAGCCTTGCACTAAAAGATGTGGCCCTGAAGAATGACCTGTCTACACCAGGGCTGTTCTGGAAGCAAATCTGTCATGCTCTGGATTGCTTAACAAGAGCCAAGGCACCCACAGGACTCTGCAATCAATCAGGTTGTGCCACTGCCCACCTCCACAGTAACTGGCTCTGCCTCACTTCCCTCCTGTTTGCTGCAATGTGTTTTCAGAGAGAGCTTTTGGGATGATCCTGGCTCCATGCAGGGACAAGCCCTGTCCCCAGCCTTGGTTCAGACAAAGCAGCTAGTACCCATGAGGAAAAACGAGAAACCAGCTATAATTCACCTGCCATTCAGTATAATTAGGACATTAAAATACACACAGCTGTTAAGACCCTGGTGCCAATGGTTAAGCCACAGAGCTTTTACTGTGTTACCAGTGTACGTGGGGGAGTAGGACATCAAACAACCAGTGTATGTGTCCAATCCCCTTGCATTTAAGGAGCACCTCAACGTTCCTTGACTCGGATATCCCATTTTTATCAGCTTTATGCTTGACCCTGAGCTGTTTGGCTTCTCACCATTACCTGTTTCCTTGCCTGCTTCCCAAAAGTGCTCTCAACAGTCCTTTTCCAATGGCATTCTGAAAGTCCCTACTGCCCAGTACCTTACAGCTTCTGGGGGCCTCGAGCCTGGCAGTAGCTGTTAGCTGATCATAGTACAGTGTCTTTCATTCAGGGCTGAACTCAAATTACACAGATCTTGATCATGTCTGTTTGCAAGCAAGAACTGTTCTCATTTCCCTTCCTAAGGTGGGTACAGTTCCACCCTCCAGCTTTATACAAAGAGCAGCAGCAATGGAAGAGCATCTTTACCACAGAAAAGAAAGCTCTCTAGACTCTACCTGCATGCTTATTCCTGCTTCCTCTCTATCACTTTGCCACCACTCTGCCATTAACATTTCCTCCTTCTCCAGAGACACTCCTGCTTGTTACACTGACACTTTACATTTTAGAGTCTTGATAGCCTTGCTCTTCCTGCTCTCTCACCAGAGTTGAAGCAGTGCTTTCCTTATTGTTTAGCATCTCATGTTTTGCTCTAAAAATCTCTGCTATAAGGAAGAGAAAGAAAAGAACTCTGGCTGAAAAAAAACAGCAGTAAAGCTCATCTTCCCCCTTTTATAAGAAAGGAAGGGCGCCCACACCCCTGCACTTCCACCTACGAGCACTCATTAGGAGATACTGTGCTAAGTACCTTCTGCGCTATGAAAAGGGAACAGGAGAGATGTGAAATAGTTAGAGGTGCTGATTATGCTGTGGTAACAACAAAACATTAACATCAGAACTTGAGAGCAAAGAGTTCTTGCTATTAAAATAGGTAAGGTCAATATAAAAAGTCTATATAGATCATGATTGTGTAATACTAATTGAAAAGAACGCCATGAAGAAAAAAAAAAAAAAGCTTGAGATCTTATGGTAAGGCTATCCTACTATAACCTATGCTTTATTATATAGAGCTCTTTTTTTTTTCTGAATTCTGAACTTCAAATAGATGTTGCATCCTTTAGCACAAAAAAACCCCAAGCTATACTAAGCCTGAGTTTCTGAAGTCTAACTCACATGAAACTTTTTGCTTTTATCAGCTATGGATCCCCACTGTGGGTAAGAATGTTGTTTACAAGCTACAACAAGGGATCAGGGAGCACTCTAAGACTCCTTAGTCTTTATTCTTCTCTACATCCTATTCTGTGCTGTTTGCAGTAAAGAAAATTATTATTTACTACACTTATAGGTCTAAATTTCAGGAAAGAATACTAAATGTCTGGAAAAATAGAAATGTTAAAGTAGGTATGGACACTGGCACATGGAAGGAGAGCCAATGCTTGTAATAAAATCCCCTAGCAGGAACTTCTGCCTTGGTGTAATGCCCAAACGTGGACGTTTGATGTACAATTAACTCCAAACTCGAGGGCATGCTTTAGACACCAATAAGCAGAGCTAAACTTGCAGGTATGGGTAGAGGGAAGCAAGCTTCACATACACTTGCTGTTAGCTGCTGTTTCTGCAGACACGAGTGGGAAAACTCCCAGGGTCTTCCAGAATATGAGAACTGTGAACCGGATCCAGTTTAACAGATTAATCCCGTTCCATTGCCTGCAATGAGACTAAACTGATACTAGATAAAGATCTCTCTTGTGATTCAGATGAGGCAAAGCTTGAGAATAATTACCAGCTAATTAGGTCTCCATGGTCCAACAGATCTCTTGGTTGAATCCAGATAAATAACTGGTTAACAATAAAGCTTATAGCAGTGTCCTTGTGAAAAGTTGCTCCTTTAAAAATCCAGTGTAACTTTTATTTTTTTTTAATATACATAGTAAAGGCATGACAATGACAGCCTCAATCATGCAAAGGACAGTGACTTAAGATGTACCTGTAAGCCACGAATGATTGTTGGGAAAGGCAAAGAGTAGGTTAAAGGGTTTTCTGTTCCTAATTGTTTTAAGCAGAACTGGTATGGCCACATTGCTACAAGATGCTCCTGTGTACAGGAGTACAAACAACCCTGCCGTGTTCCCAAGGGGCTCTCTCGATATGAGGCACTGCTTCAAGCAGAGAGCAGGTTTGTTCATCTAGTGTCCAGCTGTCACTTTGTACACATAAGTAACAGTAGATGTGCAGCCCACATCATGGGCTGGGATAAATCAGGCTGGTTCTGTTGCTTCCGCAGGGCTTAGCCAACTTATATCAGGAGATACAGGTCTCTTGGGCAAAGGTGCATGTTGTCAGCTGCTGCTTTCTGTCCCCTCGGCAGGGGATTTTTGAGGTCTTGGTGACTGGCACCCAAGCAATCCGTGGGGTGGGTAAAGGGGGAGTGTTCTGGGCTGGTGGTATTTGTGAACGTTACCCCACTGCACTTTACAAATAAGTGCTCTCAGCTCTAAAATGAGCACTTTAACCGTTCTAAACACATGCAAATGGAAAAGGATGACAATGTTATCACAGGGCAGATTGATTAGAAGCCTTGGACTCTTTCTGACCTTTTCACACTACACTGCAAGCTCCAAGAGCAGCCTGCAGGTCAGAGTAACAGCAATCTGTCTTCCATGACAGACTTCAGTGGGATCTCCAGGGCCTTGCTTCCCATTGAATATGGAGTCACTGTAGCAGTGGTAGGCAGAGGTAGGTCAGCACAGCCTCACAAATTTTTTGATAAAGGTATCAATATCCATCACCTGAGAGTCCCTGTTCTGCAGATCCCACTGCTAACCTTGCTATTATTGCTGTGGTGGGTGCTGGCTGTCTGAGGCACTGATGAACTGGGTATTAAAATGCTAAGTTTGAGAAGCCTGTTTGTCAAACATGGGGTGGTGTGTGTGTGGTTAGAATAGACAGCACCATAGAAACCCAGATGCTGGCTAAAGAGGCAAGAAAACAAATGTCCCTTTGGTCTGCTTCAGCCTCAGATGCCATCCAAGCCATGTTCAAACATCCAGACAGGGCTGCTGTGTTCTCAGAACCAATTGACTCTCCCTTTTGCAAGTGCTGGGTCACAGACACGCAGGTTATTCATGTTAAAAGCCAGGCAACACAACTCTTCCATAAAAGTCCAACAGACAGACACATTAACCCCTGTAATCCCTTCCTGTGGTGTATATGACGCCACCTAGATTTATTAATTAAGCCCTGTTATCCGGTGGCCACTGTCAATTAAGTGTTTCCTTGTAATGTGTATAACGAGGGCTCATTCATTAGCAAATGTTTCCATTACATTTAAGGCTGTAAGTCCCTCTGAAGCCTTCTCTTCCCCAAAAAGAAGCACAGAATTTGTTGTGGTTTGAGATTCTGGGTGAAAGGAAGGGATGAAGAAGTAAAAAGCAGGAAAGACAGACAATGGATCTGTTGCTAAACTGAACAATTAATAAATGATCACTGATGTGCCCTGGGAAGGCACAGTGCCGCCTGCAAAAAACTCAGGAGATGGATGCAATTCCTGGCTCTGCCACTTGCCAGCCCTGTGACCCCAGAAAAGTTGCAACACACCCCTACCTTTGTTGTTGCTGTTTTCTGCTTAGACAGTTCTCTGGAGAACTGCATGTACAACTGAAAAGGAGGAACCTTACACGTAGGGCCTGCACCTTGATCAATGCCTCTGAAATGCAGCCTCACCCAATAATCTCTTCAGGTGGCCAACAGTGTTGAGGTCTGAAGTGCTGCTGGCTCAATAATTCATTGCAAGATTTGTAGTGCTGAATCTCTTAAAGTACCAGCTTCCCAAATTATGATACTAGAAATATAATCACAGCTCTGTCAAATCAACTCTGACTGCTGAATAAAAAAGCACATGAATCTTCTTTCAAGCAGCATCTGTAATAATAAAAACTTCATGATTTTCAATGAGTACTTAAAGTCCCTTCAGACCTGATGTGATTTTTAGATCACTGGGTTTTGGTAAAACTGATCTAATAGAATTATTAATCCACTCTGAATGTTACCAAGAGTTCTTTCCAGCAGCTGCCTCGAGAGAGAGGGAAAGGACTAACTGCATCCAAAGCTTTTAATAAGTACATGCCTGCCAGTTGTGCTAGAGCAACTGCTGGGAGATGGAGCTCCAGTTCCCCCTGCTGGCAAAATCTGCACTTGCAAGTCCTTTTTAAAAATAGGATTTAAATTAAAAAAAATAAAATGTAATACATTGATCCAATGATATTATTAGTGCTGCAGTGGTGTTATGTCTTTGAGGTCAAAGCTCATGGGTCTGTTCCTCAGGAACCAGGACAATGTACTACACTGGCAAGAGAAAGGGAAGCCTTTTGCAGAGATTTTTTTAGTTGCCAGAGGCCAGTTGCAGAGCCTGGAAAGAGTGGAAATTTGGCTGAAAAGTTCCTGGGTGGTGTTGCTATGTTGTTCCCTGCTGGCTGGAGTGCTGCAGTAGGCTGTTGCATGCCAGCACTGGGGAATGGAGTCAGCAGCAACTCCTGAAAGAATCCCTGCCTGAACGAGCTGTTACCATTGAGCACATGGAAAAGACGACCTTATCGAATCAAAATCACTGGGAAAAAAAGACAATACCATCTGGCCGCTTCTGAGAGAGCTAGAGACCACGCTGGCACTATCGAAGGCAGACTGTACACTCATCCTTCCCCACGCATTCCTGGGACATTTCTAATCATAACTGTGAATGGCATCCCGCAGAGCCTTTCTGGGATCAGGTTCCCCTCTATAAATGCCCAATCCTGTGTTTGGAGGCAGCAGAACTTCAACTGAAGTCCATTGAAACACAGCCTGATTCACTGCTGTCAGAGCTGGTATTTCATGAAGGTATTTCATTAATTTCATTAATAACATTTTTAGTAGAATGTAATTTAGACTTTCAGAGTATTGTTGTATCTATTCACAGTTGCATTGTTTTAAGGAAGCCAGCAAAAGAGGCAAGGATAAAATGTCCTTTCTTCTGAATCATTCTACGGTAACATATGCATATAATCAATTATGGAGAGCAAAAAACAGGATTATTTTTAAGAAGCCCACTTTACTTTTCCCCCTTTTTAGCGTCGGCATGTTCACACAATTCAAACTGGATTGAGCTGATAACGAGTAACTCAGCACATGGCCCCGTCTGCTCAGTTTATTATCATGCATTCCTATCTGACTATCTAATCTAAGATGCTTTTAAAGGACCCATCATCAAAATATCTAAGTGCTGCCACAGGATCTAATTACTAATCTTCAGGAAGAAACACTGGCTTTACTGCAAAGTTGGAATAAACCCCCCTTAAATCTTTATGCAGCAGAAGGCTGCAAAGCCTTTATGTGTATAAAACGTAAAACTTCTTTCTTGTGCATAAGTCTGTGAGCACTTGGTGCATGATGCAATACAAAACTATTGTTCTATCAGAAACAATGGTGTTATTTTACACTGCACGAGACCATGAGTCATTAAAACTGTGTTGTACCACGTCCAAGGAATGGTTTATATTGGCCTGTGTTATTCATCACTTTATTGGTTGGCTTTGCTTTGAGCATGTTACCACAGAGTTTGAGTGCCCTACAAGTGGATTCACTCTCACAGCATCCACAGACCACGTAACATCAGCGTTTTCTTTACGTGTGGGGAACTGGAGGCAAAGATGGAGGCTGAGATTTGTCCAAGGAAATAAGAGTGATTTTCAGGGCAACACTCCAAATGCAACCAGATGCCTTGTGTCATAGTCCTTCCCTGCAGGATCTCTACTCATCTAAACAGAGCCTTCTCCCTTGTCTCCTGACAAGCCAAGGACAGGTTCACCAGCTGGACCAAATAAAATCATAGCCAATGCCTGCATCCCTCAGCTCAAAGAAGTAATTAACACTTCTAAGGTACAACAGGCTCACAGTAACACAGTGTTAGATACAGACTTTGTTGCTTGCCATATAAAATGGGGGAACGGAAGACGAGGGAATGAGCCTCAGATGAGTCTTTCAAGCATGTTACAGAAAACATCTTGCCTAATTCTAGGTCTCTCCTTTCTTCTGTTCCTGTCTAAATCACTACCAGCCTTACATTTGGTTCCTGCCTCTCAGAAACATCAGAAATATCTTGAAGATCTGTGTTCCCAGATAGTTCTTTATCACAGACAGGAACAGGCTCATGAATCACACCCGTGGGTCCCAGAAAGAGAACAGAAAACTCTTTACTCCAACTCAGTCCACACAGAGTTCCTCAACTTTAAGTTAAAAGTCTGATTTTCCTAAAACCACCATAAAAACGTGGGTGGGCACTGCCTGATTTACAACTCGTGTGGACCGAGTCAGTTTGTAGCAGTACATTTACTAAAAACTAAACCATTATAGCCAACTTTCCTGTAACAGATCTCATGTTGCACCAGTATGTTTCCAAACAAGTATATACAGACAGGGCTACCCAGTCTCATCTTAATGACTGCCAGCCACTTTCTCCCATGGACAAGAGTATAACCCACATAATCTGAACCCCAGTCCAGCCTTCTCTTCCCATTATTCAAGTTACCCTCCCTACTAAGCAATAGCAACACATTCATAGAGTTAAAGCACATACCATAGTTACCCAGGTGGCTCAATGCAGCTGTCCTTGAACTGCTCTGGTTAGTAATTTGGGGGTGAAACAGCATCTTCAGGAAAGCATCCACAAAGCCTTCATTTAATGGCATCCTGAAGCAGAGAATTCACCCATCTGCTGAGATGTGCCACTACAAAATGAGTTTTACATCTAATTTGAATGCATTCACCTTTAGCATCTACGTGCCGATTTAATAAGATGGTTTGGCATTTGATTTCTAATGTTACAGCTTCTAGGAATTATTTTGCTTTTTAGTGCATGTGCATGTTCAAAAAACAACTATAATTTTGGAGACTCTTACACAGAGCAGGATCTCTGTGTATCACCTGTAAAAAAGTATACTCATCAAAGGAAAGCTATTTTAAATCGTCCAGCTTTGCTCCCTAGCCTGGCTGGCCTGGAGTTAGTTAGCAGAGGTGCTTTGCCCTGCCAGGGTTCACACCAGCCCATGTGCCAGAGGGAACATGGATGAACCAAGCCTCACAGGTAAAACGGAGGGTTGCAACATGCCAGTCCACCACTCGCTATAGCCATGCCTTTCCAAGAGGAGACCACCAGATGGCAATCCTCCAGAGCAGAGCCTCAGAGCCACAGTAAAACCTCTTCCTGTTGCAACATGTGTCCTTATCCTAAAGATGGGGAAACTGAGAGAAGTGCCAGCAGTCAGTACTAAAAGGACCTTCTTGCTCCTGAATTCGGGGTTCCCAGAGCTGAACCCCTCTGCCTTCTTCCCCACGCAGAGAGCTCCTCCAGGATGCCAAGCCCACCATCTGCATTTCACATCATCCTCCTGCTCTGTGCAGTCTTACTGCTGTAAATCCACTGTCCCACCTCTGCTCTATTGCTCATCACGCAAGGGTCTGACCTCAGCTCTGGGCTATAAAATATGAAGCAGGAGAGAACGAGAGCTAGGATGGAGCTGCATGCTGAGTGCCAAGCAGTCGAGGAACAGCAGGGGGAGGTATCAGGCCAGACATGAGAACAACCCAGAGAAACTCCCTGCCCTGTGCTGTCAGACGAGATAATCACGATGGTCCCTTAGGGTCTGCATGTCTCCCACTCCCATCTTCCACCGTAGGATACAGTGGGCTCTGAAAGTAATTGTGCATGAGAAAGAAAATGGTTTTACAGGCGACATAGAGACAGTCCTTTGTGCCCTGGTCAACTGCACAGCTGTGTGCATCTGTGAGCTCTTGAAAGGACACAGTTACTGGAGGGACACGTAAAGGCTTTGCCCTTTGAGCTTACTTTTGAATGCTGCTGATCTTATCCCCACCATGTAGGTCTAAAAGAAACAGATAGTGATGCCACATGCATCCCTGGAAGAGGATGTAGCTCTAACCCTCCCAATGCACGGATGCTCTCAATAACCAGAGGTTCTGAAGAACACATCTGGAATCACTTACAGAAGCATCTGGAAGCTGTCATGAGCTGCAATGAGACACAGTTGTTTAATTATTCTGGTTCTATATCTTTTGCCACTGTGAAGCTGTCAGTGGCCATTCAACCTCCTCGGCACAGGTCCCAGCACACCATCCATCCCTGCATGCTACTCATCACATGTAACACTTGTGATGGTAGAGGAAGCATCAACTTTATCTTCAGCCTTGCCCTGACAGTGCCCTGCACAAGCAAACACTTACAGGGAGTTCACTGTTCCAGCAAGATAAATGAAATAAAAATAGTCTTAAATACTCAAAGAGCCTAGAAAAATAGCCCTATAATATTCATAGTTTATCTCACCACCAGACACAAATGAAGATTTCATTCCACAGCATCAACTCGTTCTTTCATGAGAAGTCCATCAAGAAATCTATTTGCAGCAGCTATATGGATCATGTTATCTTATGAGATATCCTGGAAGAGGAAAGGAGTATGAAAGTACCCAGGACACACTTCTACTTTACCATTATATTCTCAGTACCTCGTGCTCTCCATAGAATAGATGGTCTTTTTATGGAAAGTGTTCCTTTTTGTTTCCCTATCCCTTTACCAGCATCTTTGCTTGCTGCTGGAAGCGAAGGAGTTAAGCAGACTGTACTGTGCATTTTGCTCAGAGCACAAAGGGAGAGAAGCTGAGGATTCTTGCTCTTATCCCAGTGCTGAACTTCAAGGCTGAACTTCCTCTGGAATCATTTGCATCTTCCCTTTCCGCCTCCAGCAATGCCTTGGAGGTCAGTGTCTTGACCCAGGATGGATGGGATTAGAGCAGGAGGGAGGCTGATGCCTATGCTCAGTCAACTGTTTCGGAGTGGGATGGTGCTCCCTGTGCTAACAGGAAGCAGAGAAATGTGAGAAAAAAAGAAATGGAATAAAAATAATAGAAACCAAACAAGAATGTTGAGAAGGGGAGAAGAGGAAACATGATAGCACATGGGATAGAAAAGGACAGAGCACACTCATGCAATAGTGGCTGCAGGGGCACAAATGAGATGTACAGAAAATGCAAAGGAATGATAAAGAAATCATTAAACCAGGACCAAATTCCAAAGGATACATCTAAGAGTTCAGCTCCTGCTGCAATAAACAGCCAGATGGCTGCGTATCCCAGAGAGACACTGCTGGGAAAGGAAATGGAGAGGGAAAGAGGGGGAGAGCAGGGTCACTTACACATGACTCTTCCATTCCCAGTGAAAGAGGAAAAGGAAATGTAGATTAAGAGAGGTCTTCACGGCCCCAGCACTGCCTGAGCCAGCACAGGCACAGGAGGCAGAAGCAGCCAAAGAATGTCTTTGAACCTCTTGTGCTCACATAGTTTTCTTGCCCTCTTCCCTTCCCATTCTTTCCCACCATTTCAGCCTGTTCTTTTCTTATTTGCACACAACCCCTCTCCATTTCTGACAGCCTCTCTGCACATTTTCAGAGGCTCAGAGCAGGGACTGGTTTATAGCACTCTAAGCCATGTGTCACAGTCTCTCGTCCTCTCTTCTTTTGGTGCTCCAGAGCAGAACCCCTCACAGGTCACAGCCAAACAAAGGGGAAGCAGTCAAACAAGCCTTTACTCTCACAAAAAGTGCTCTCTGGCATTCCCAGAGGTCCACAGGGTCTCCTGGATTCAACTTCCCAGCGAAAAAGGGAAAAAATCAAACACTACCAATCAAGTCCTACAGGCTGGACTTCCCCCACCAGGACAGTTATAGGAAATACTGTGAATTTGGGATTGCATCACTTAGCTCAAAATCAGGATATCTTCTTGCAGTTCTTGACACTCTCAGCACTCATTATGTGATCTTGAATAAGTAATTTACCCTTTCTGTGCCTCAGTTTCCTCAGCTGGGAAACAGGGAAGAATGCTGACCCCAAGATTTTGTGTTGAAAATATGCAACCAGTTTAAAGAAACATGACTGGATGAATGAGCTGCTGCTAGTGTCTTCTCTGAGGTTTTAAAAGCTTTGGTCCTTCAAGCAGCTGTGAAAGTAAGAAATATCAGTGAATGTCAAAGCAGGAGAGTTTTGTTGTTGTTTATTTTTTTACTGGGCTCTTTCTCTGGCTTGAGCCCCAGGTGTTACACACTGAATATGGATCCTTTCATCCTATTCAGCTAGGATGCACCAAAGACAAGCTCACACTGAAGGCAAGAGAGATGAGAGAGTACTCTGTACACATCAGTTAGTGGTTCACAGACAGCCCTGACCCTGTAGGGTGGAGGGCAGCAGCAGGAAAGGCAAAATCAGAACTACCTGGTGCCTCAGCCAGCTGCCAAGGCAAAAGGAAGGGAAGGGAAAAAAGACTGGTTTTACTTTTTTCCTCTTTGTTCTGTACACTACCTACTTTAGGTTGAATAAGGTATTCTTTCTTCTAAGCTTTTTATTTTTAGCATCACTGTTTGTAAATTATTTTCCCTTTTACACATGTCTACCTTTAGAGGAGATGAAAGTCTGCAGTTAGGAAGATCCTGGTAGCACTTCTGTCCCTGGGTGCTTGAATGACAGGGTGCAGTCAGCATTTTTAGGGCTGTTTGCTTTCATCCTTGCTTTGAATCTGTCTTAAAACCTGCTGACTAAGCAGTGAAAATAAAGACACTGGGTTGGGGGGGCTGGCTGAAGCAGGAAGACAACATCAGTCTACCATAACACCTAGTTAAAGGATTTTTTTAATCTGAGACTGCTAATAACGTTGCAGATGGTTTTACCATCACTTCAATCCCTTGAGCCAGAGCTGAATATCAGGAAAAAATAATAGTTTTTATGGATAAGACAGTAAACCAGATATGCAGATTTTATACATCACCTTTAGTAAGTCACTATGTGATAACTCATCTGTAAAAAACCAATTTGATTTTCTGTCTTGCCTTTTGTGTGCTCTTTTGGTGTCTCCCATGACCCACAGACCATCTACAGATTGTGCTGTCCCTGAACAGCATCACAACGGGAAAATCAATGGTGTGGGCTGAATCCTGGAACACAAAACTTGTCTGTGGTGACTGCATCGTTTCCACTCAGCAGACAGGCAGATCACTTCTGGCACCTCGAGGAGCAGGAAGCCTGTTTTACTGACTGGCTCAGATTCCAGATCCCCTAGAGCAATAGAAACTGAAACACATTGTCCAGAAAGGTTTAATAAAATAGTCTTTCACTCACAAAGATGGGCACCAAGCCATTCTCATTTTGCCTCTGCCTAGCAGCATACCCTGGCTGACAGGTGATCAGAGCCCCAGAAAGCCAGAGCACTGAAAGGAGAATAATTCTTCCAAGTCAAAACAGTTGCAGCACAGAAAACATTTGCACTTCTGGGCTGTAGCAGTAACTGAGACAAATGCACTTCTCTCTACCTGTCACAGCATTTGCAATATTTCATACTACAGAACAGCTCCAGGTATGCAGGCTTCTCAATGGAATTTGCCCTAACTTCCTCCCCAGTCCTGCTTTTGAAGCCAGAAATCTCTATTTGCATCATCAGAATAGAAAAAGTTTTGATTGCATCTTTGTTGGAGTTTCTCTTTGCTTGGTGGAAGAGGTGTGGGGTATTTTTATTATCATCATCTGTTCTGCAGAAGCAGTTAGGCTTCCCAGTCGCAGCCCTGCAGTACCAGCTGCTGTGCACACACAGAAAAATGCAACAGACGTTGCCCAAGGAAGCTTATCTGATCAGACTTGCTGCAGCCCACTCGTGACCCATACACAGACAGGTCCTACACCTTCAGAAAGTGATTTCCGCTTACAGTTATCTCTGTTCTCTGGAAATAAAGCCAGTTCATACAAAATTAAACTCCCTCAACCCGTCAAGCTGAAAACAGGCCTAGATCTTTTCTCAGTGCAAACAGGAAAAGAAAGGGTTAGGTCCATTACAACTGGTGAAAACTTTTATCTAGGGCACTCAGATATATGGGATTCCCTGGCCAGATTTTTGTTTCTTCCTTCTCAGAAACTTTATCTGAGCAGCACTAAAGAACACATACACTTTCCCAGGTTTCTGGATGTCCAGCAGCAGCTTCAATCACATAGTTCTGTGCCCAGGACTCCTGAACATATCCTTTGGGTATGTAAAGCTCATCCCTATAGCACCTACAGAGCAACACTAATGCTTTCAGGAAACCTTGGAGCTATTAAGCATGCAGCTTACAGACAATTTGAATATGCAGAGTGAATCCATGGTGTTCATACACAGAATGCCTGAACAAAAACATGGCAGTCCCACACCTCTCTGGCAAGACAAAGACCGTCTTTGTGAGAGGGAGTTTGATAAAAGGCTCTACATGTGGAAACCAAGCATATCAGCTGCACAGCAGCCAGCAGACACGTTATTCTAGGGCTGGGATCCTCCAGCTCTCTCTGTAGAGTGGCTTACATTGTTCTATGCTGGTACAAGCCCCAGCAATTTAGAAACATGCTGCATGGGTGCCAGTCCACCCTTTGGTTCTCTCCTAGATCCAACAGTCCTCAGTTTGAGCAGCTCCTCCAGGGCCAGTCAGCAGGAGCTGTGGGCACTCACCACCCTGCAGAACATCACACACTGCCCCTGCCAGCCCCACTGCCCTTCTCCCATCTCAGGGGAGATTTTACAGCAGCTGTAGGCACACCTTGCTTCTGTAGATATGCCTGATCCCCACCTTTGTGATGGGTTAACACCCTGAAGAGCTGCTACAGTTATCCATTTCAATCATCATTTTCTAGACATAAAAAGGACCAGTCTTTTCAGCTGATTTTAGTGTTCATCATTTATTCTCATCAGCAAATATGTTTCTTCCTCAATACAAGAACAAGTACGGCAAGAAGGAGCAAAGGGAACAGAGATCCCTCTGGAATGAGTAAAGAAATTCCAATAATTGAACAGCTCATATTTTGACACACCGAGTTATTACATTTTGAGAACTGATGAAATATCTCTCCAGACATAGCACTGCTTCCTGAGTGCCAGGATAAATACCAGAGCTTAGGCAGCCTGATTTTCAACACAGATACATTGTCCATGCCCACAGGCAAGCCTACAGTTGCTGCTGATAGAGAAAATGTTTAGGAAAAAGGCTAAAAATGAGGAAGTGGCTCTGAAGGTAATGGAACCACAATTGCTGCACACATGCAGATCGATGATGTTCAACAACCATGGCTTAAATATCACGAAATTAGAGCCTGTACCTCAGTATTCCTCTGAGCTCTTCCATTTCCTACCGATTTTACCAAAAGCTGAGGAACCTCCTCCCACACAATCCCCTCCTCCAGTTTCTATCATCTGCTGCACTTCTGGATCTTCTCTGTTCCAATGGAAAGTGATGGGACCACTCCCACAAGCCAAATTTGGCACTGTGCATCACTACCTAAGTATACACTTGGATTCTGGCTTGCAACCTGAAATGTGCCCTGGATCCGACTAGACTGCAAATTTCATATTTCACAATGAAACTAAATTGTTTTTACCTTGGAAATAGCTGGGAGCATCACTGTTAATAACTAATAATCATCCCTTGCACATATATAGCATCTTTCATTCAAGAATCTCAAAGCTCTTAATAAGCAACAATTAATTAACCCCATAACATCTCACTGCTGTAATTAAAGCATCTATATAAGGAATAATTGCACCACCAGTGATTCCGGTTCCAGGAATTTCATCAAAATGCAGCAGATATGTCCCAGCAGTTTGTAGTGCAATGTAACCAACAGCAGCAGCCTTAGAAAAATCCTAAAAAGTTCTGTATTAGGCTCTGGAAAGGGATTCAGGAAAGGAGAATGCATATAGGTAATTCACCAGTGTTACAAGATTTCTGGACAATATGCTTTAATACTTCTCTTTTATAGATATATTAATCACCAGTAGAATTTTGTTCATCACATTCATGTTAGGTTAAAAGTACCCTGTGGAATCCCCATAGATGCCTCGATTGGTAATTCTCATAGAAATAGTCAAGCCAAGGTTTTTTCAACTTCTGAGCACAAAGTTTATGCATCAGTTAGGTAAGATTGCCATGAAGAAGGTAAATGAGTTTGGGTGTCTAGCTGATGCCTTTAAAATACTTTCAGGTTAAAAAAGAAATAGCATACACAGGCATGTACAGTGCTATTATCTCAGACCCCTGGGTATTACATTTGCATTCCAGAGCCCAGGGCATTACGCTAACAACAGCCATCCTCTCACTGCCATAAAGGCCCCTGAATGTCAACGTGTTTAGTAGATACTCTCGACAGGCCGGTTTGGGGATACTTCATGTTTCATTATCAGCTTGGATGAAGAGCAGTCTCACATCTCTTCTTTTCCTAATGCTGCATCAGCTCCTTTCCCACCCTTTCAAACCTCCTTTTCAGTAATAGCTGTTCTACCTTCCCATACAATTATGATGTATTATTCCAAGATGAAGGAAAAGGGGATTTGTTCCTTCAGAGAGCTTTCCTCTGCACACAATGCTTTAAGGCATCTGCCAGGATTTATATAATCTGACAGCTTAAAGATGGAACAACAATAATAATAATAATAAAGGCAAGACTTGCCATTTTTCCAGCAGCTCTCAAAGCAATGCAGTGTTCGTCATCAACATTCATTGTCTTAAACCATTGCCATTGTTTTTGTAAATGGGGAATCTTAAGCACACAGTGGTTCAAAGGGTGTCACAGGAGTCATTCAGGAACAGACTCCAAATATCCAGACAATGATGTTAAGGCCTAATTTTCCCTTATTCCTTTCCACTACATAATTAAAGTGCATTTCTAGTGTGCTGGTTTATAAGAAGCTGCTGTACTTCATGCCTTGCTGCTCTCTCTTTCTCTCTTTCCAAGCCTATGTACCATCAGACTGGATCAATACCCAACACTGCAAGGATACTCCAAAGCAGTGAAATGCTAAACCTTGCTGTCTCATACCCAAGACTTTCACAGGGCACTGGACCACAGCAATGGAAGACTGCTGATACTGAGTTACCTTGTATTGACATGGCAAAAAACACAAAGCAATAAGCGACCGAAACTTTACCAGGTATAATTTAACAAAGTCTTATTGAACCCAGAAACTCTAGACCAACTTAAACCAGTCAAAGCTGTGGTAGCAAGACTCAAAGAAAGTATTTAGCATGCATAAAGCCATCAAGATCTGGAGTTTCATCAAAATAGAAAGATAAGTATCTTACTTCAATATTTAAGCCAATCTTTGGACAAGGTCCAAAACAAGACTGGGGATGAGATTTTCCCCACACACTCAGTCTATTGCCTAAACAAAGGAGAGCCAGGTTATTTCCATCAAAGCTCTGCCTTGTGCTGTACAAAGAGCAGAGTGAGTTCTGGCAGTGCCTGGTCCTGAAAGTTGCCTGAAAGGCAACATTGTTAGAGTGACAATGGGCCAGCCAGTCAGCAAGAAAAGCGTTAACCCAAGTCTGGGTTTGTATTGCCCTGGATCACTGCAAAGGCAGCAGAAAAGAATTGTGACTTCTCAGCTTGGGAGGCTGAGAATGCACCAGCTGTAACTTCAGCTGTATGGGTAACCACTGCTTTAAAGTTTTAGCATGCTTCATACACCAATTCCTCCTGAATAGGAAACTAATGAGTGGCATAAAATGTGCTGTTAATTAAAAGCTTCGAAAACCCCAAACCTTCTACATGCTTCGGCTCAAGTCAGCAGTTCTGCAGGGCTTGGTTTAGGCTGCAAACCAGCCCACAGCCTCTGGCAGCACTGTTCAGCTATTTAGAAAGATGTTCAGCCAGTATTTAACCCATTGGTAAGAGACATCTACATCTTGTTTAAATTTATGAGACAGCTTGCTCCTGCTAAGAAACATTTGACATGGCAGAGCTCTGTCAAACAGCTCAGAGGTTGTGGTTTCTGTCCAGAGGGCCCAAGCTAATGATAAAAACATACAAGGAGCACTTTGCTTGGTGTGAAGTCAAAGAAAATGCAGCTAATACACCTCAGCAAAAGATGTTTGCAGTGCAGGCAAAGAAAAAGGGGAGAAAAGGAGAGAGTAAGCCACAGCATGCTGGTCAGATCTCCTGGACTTCTAGTTGCCCAAAAGTTAAGAAAAGCAACAGAATCTGTTTGTTACTGCAAAGTGTCTTAATGTCCTCAAATGAAATAACTTCATACTTATAAGTTGCCTTTAATGCAAAATCTTTGAGATTAGAATCTCTTTATTTTATGTAAAGCACCTAGTGTGCTGAAGAAGTAATTGATTGACTGCTGTCAGCAAGCACTCCTATCACACTGGGTGCATTCTTCACCTACAGACCTAAGAAGATAATTATAGCTTTAAAAATAAAAAATCTAAAAGAACTCAAGCAAGGCAGGCAACAGATTCTGCAGCATTTGTTCCTCGTGACAGTTACAAGAGGTCTCTTCATGAATTCCTGGATTAATATACAGAAGACTAGATATTAAATTAAACACATAGCATGGGACATTCTCCTCTCACTTTGCTCCAAATTGGTGTACAGTATGGAGAACTTGCTTTGCAAGGATGCTCTTGTTTAAATGGCTTGATAAATTGGATTCCTTTGATGCTGCTTGCTCTTGCCTTCCTTAATCTCTCCTAATCATAATAATGATTTTTTCTGTCTGCAATGCATCTGACCTACTTCCACATTCCCCCTATCCTGCTGTTCTTTCCTGTCTATATTCTCTGTGAAGTATCTGTATATTCCTCCTCCTTTTTCCATTAAAAAATTATCAATGAAAATTTCTTCCAAAAAAATGAAGATCCTCAGGCAAAGCAGGAGCTGTTTTGATTCTCACCACCCATTGAATGCTGGAAACCTCATTCTTCCACTTTAACCACTCCAGGCATCAACTTTTATCAGTTCCAAGATACTGTTAGTCTACATGGAATTTGTTGGAAGTATTTGTACCACAAGACTCTGACAGAGACCTACAAAATGCAAGCAATACCATTCAAGTTTTAATCACTCCAGCAAAAAAAAGAATTTGGCAATTAAAAATAATAAAAAAAAAAATAACACAAGAAAAATCAACTTTGATACAGGGATAGAAAGAAAATAACTAGCTTTAAATAGTGGGAGGTGCATCACCTCAGACAAATGATACACCACCCAACCCAAACTCTGTCTGAAGCAGAAGGATAGCCCAGGGATTAGGGTTTTAATAGAGAATTTAGAATTAGGGATTACAGCCTCTGCTCCACCACAGCCAGTCTGTGTGGCTCTGGCCATTTACAACACAGGGTTAACAATTTCTCTCCTCTCTCAGCAATATTAAGAGATGAGCAACACTGAATATTGTCAGGCTGTTAGGGCTAAATACAATCTAAAATAAATAATTCTTGGATGGGATCTTGAACACCTAACATGGGAGCTTCACCTGAGAGCCACAACCCATGTGCTAATTCAAGACTCTCTCATTAACCCAGAAGCATCCTGAGTAGCTGTAGTTTTGCACAGTCCTAAACAGGCTCTGATCTGAGCAGGGAAACACTTCAACTCACACGTAAACCCTGGTAGAATCCAGGAGAGAAGAGCAATGCTTTTTTACATCTCAAGCTCACCTTAGTTTCTACTGTAGCTACCTCTCTTTTTCTGTTTATCTGACTCTGAGATGCTGATGCAATAGGTGCCATAAAACCAAGGATGGAGCAGCTGGTTGCATGCAAACCACTTGCAAACACACGTAGGTGCTGATGGGGACCAGAGTGTCACTGTGCAGAGGAACTGAACATAGCACCACAGGGAAGTTTAGATCAAATCTCAGTTTGTGAGGCTGCAGCTCTTGACAGAGCACGTAGCAAAAAGATGGGCAAGGGACTGAGTCTGAAGAAAGTCAGCTGTGACAGAATAACATGTGGAAGACCTGGGGACAGTTACTATTTCTGCTTAGACCTTAATTATTTTCCATTTTCAATCAACTCCACTCTTCCCTGGAGATCAGGAGGAGTAATAGAACAGCACCTTTTGCATCAAGAAAGTAATTTCTTTCCTAATTTCTGGCATACTCCACTAGGAAACCACTAGCCGAGGTCCTGCCTGCAGATTTACATCTGAGGGTCAGCACTCCTGCAGTCCTTGCACCATTTTGTATCAGCAACACTCCAGTCTTCACTTGATGTTTTGAGTGTCTTGTGACCAAATATGTGAGTTTGCTATCTGCTTTGAGAATATGACTGTCTGGACATGCCTGGCTTTTGAGATATCCATCCAGCTGAGTTAGGCAGAAATCAAGCAGCTGCACGTACAAACTCCCTTGGTGGTGTAGCTTGTGCTGTGACTACAAAGGAGAATTGAGTTACTGGAAATATGGTGTGGATTCCCACAGTCTTAGAACTGGTCTGCACATCAGAACTAATACTGGAAGATTTGGGAAGCACAGCACAAAACTTGAAAAAATAACAACCAACAGCCCTAATTCCCCTTGTGTATGTCAAAGCTTCTTAACGAGCTGCTTGGGAAGCAGTATTCCTGATCTGCTGCAGCATGGGGGAGAGGAGAACCTGGGCCCACATTCAGGGAACAAAATGTTTAGAGCCAAGCAAGCAAAGACAAAAGGACAACGGGAATCAGAGAGTGTTGTATCTGATCCAAGAACACAAAGCAGTTAGAAAAAGAGTCACAGAAGTCAATTGCAATAAATGGCAGGTACTCTAGTAGCTAGAGAGCTAAGAAACAAAGACATTTCCTGTGCAATAAACCAAGAAGCTTTACATAAAAGAACAATTTAATTTAATGGGACAACCATCCTCACTCTTGCTTTCCACCACTTTTAACACTTCTGTGACAAACCAACAAGACACCCTAACACTGCAGCATCCAAGGGGGTCTCACTTCACCCCAAAAATCTCTGAGGTTATTTTTATGGATGCCAAGCCACAGTACAACGAGGATACACAACCAAATTTCTCTCTGGCAATGCATGAGCTGAATCTGGACCTCTCAGAGATCAGTGCTCTCAATGCTGGACTCCCTTTTAATACCACCCACCCCTCTAGACATGCACACTACAATAAGGGGTGGGAAAATGGACTCAAGCTTACTTCATTTTCTTTACTAGAAACCCAGCGAATCAGCTCTTGATGAGAAAGTGCAAAATTATGCATATATGACTGTTTAAAATTCATGGGAATGCTGAAATACATCATTTTCTCCCTCCTGTCCTCAATACCTTACATTAAATGAATTTGCTGGGTTCCATTCCTAGCACTGACATCACAAACCCCACCATGCTAACTAACAGTGTTTGCTGGCTTGGCAGATACCTCAGAGACTGAAGAGCAGCTTCATCCAAGAGCCGATCTGCTTGCAGTGTGCATTCAGTGGATTAATTACAGGTCTCATTCCCACTGGCTATCTTGCACTTGTCAGAAGAATCGTGCAAAACTCCCCTATAAATGAGAAAAGAAAGACTCTTAGAATAAGCAGGCTTAAAAAAAAAAAAAAGAAAAAAGCAGCTCTCGACTGTAGTATATATGTCTAATAGCTAATTAGGATGCTAAATCATGGAATCTGATGATAAAAAAAATTAGCTATCCCCAGAAGACACACAATCTAATAAATGTTCATTGCAATTCTAGCTCCTAAATCTGCTGCCCACTGAGATAATGAAGAATGATTGAGTCACACCCAGGCACCTTTTTAATTTCAGATGCAAAACCACTCGGTGTTGTGTGAGGCTGCTACAGACAGCAGCAAGGAAACTGGGGGGTGACAATCAGAGCAAACCAGGCTGATAGAGCCCTGACTGCCAGACGGGAGGAGCTGCCTGCCCAGTTCCATGGGGGATGGAAGATGAGGAATGAAATAAGGCCATAATGAAGGCTCAGGGGAAAGGATCCCTGGCTTAATTTTTGGTTTGACATCGCTGTAGAGATGCACATGTGTTCATGTCCAGTCCATTCACAGAACAGAGAGAGATTCTGCTCTGCAGACTTTGCTCCTTGTTAGTTATTCTTCTTCTATCACAGCAATCCTCACACCTAACCTAATTCCCTGACAGGTATTTTTATTTATTAATGCCACTGAAAAACCTGCGCCTGCCCTTTGGGTAGCAATGCCTGGTGACCCTCCTTAATCCCTAGGCAGAAAACAAAGCTATTATTACCTTCAAAGAGCAATCAGCAGCTCCAGTGATACAACATTAGGCAACGAAACTCTCACCTATTAAATAAATTGGGATGTGCTTTTTGTTTTCTGACCTACATATTTAATCAGCTTGCATTTTCAAGGGGCTGATAGCACATGGCTTTGCTCCAAGGACAGCCTGAGAGTTTCCCTATCACAAGTGAGTGCCAAAAAAGTGTCACGACTGATGATGCAGCATTTTTCAACAAATTTCCAGATACAAGGAGGTGTACTTCCTATCCAGCTCTGGACAGAGGAGCCCAGCGGGTAAAAAAAGACCTACAGCTCCTGAACTGGCATGTAAAGCATATATATGGGAACTGACCTTGTCAAGGACATGTCTTATGCCTTTGTTTACTTGCCCACAGGCCAAAACATTTGGCCCAACTGCCATCATGACTGCTCAGGGGGAGAGCAATCACATAAAAGCACTGCAGACTTGACCTAAGGCCAGTTTCTCTCCAGTGTAAGTTACATCAATCAGCAAAGGAACCTTTTAGCAAATTCCCTGCTCATTTCTCACACTTTCTCTTTCCTACCCATTGCCCAAAGCCACCCTCAACCTTTCCCTTCCTTCTGGTGCTTTTTTTTCCCTCCAGCTTGTCCCTACTCCCACTGCCCCATAAGCTATCTGGCTCTCTCTGTGATGCTGCCACCCCTTATCTGGGATTCTCGACCACTGCCCAAGGCCCAAAGTAACATCTGCTGGCTGTGACCAAGTCTGGAGCAATCAAGTAGTGTTGTAGTCCTGGTATCTGCACAGCTCTGCAGCTAATACCAACTCTGAACTGTTGGTATCCTGAGCTCGCTCTCTGTCTGCTGCCTTCTATCCTATTCAGGTTAAACTTTGCAGTTTTAACCTTTTTTTTTTTTTTAATCTACAAATGAAGCTCTTTATACAGTACTTTACATGAAATAATGTCTATACAAGTCCAAAAGAATAATGTGGTGAAGTCCAGCCTGCCCTTAAAAATTACTGTGATTTCTGCTTTTTACTGCAGCAACATTGACCCTCAGTACATCAAAAGTCAGGGTGAAGTTTTAGATGACGACAAAGTAGTTTCATAAGTTCTGTGAAGGTAAATACTGAGCTTTGAGCTGTTCTACAGGCTTCACTTTTATATATTTACACTTGTGAAATAACTTTTGCAAAACATCAAATGAGCCTAAATGAGTGCTCTGCCCATGCCAATTGACCTAAAGCAGCAAAACCTATGATGAAACATCACCAAGTAAGTCATTTGCAAGAGGAGGTTTCCCTTACATCCATCAGTTGATATCTGGGACACCCAAGCACTAGAAGATTTAAATACCTCTTCTAATAATAGCTGAATATACTTATAGATATTTGTAGATATTTTCAGCCTCCAGATAAATATGCAACACTCATTCCTGTTTAGCACTGAACACCAGTATCTTATGTCAGCAACTGCTGCTGATTGTAATTATATAGTGCTCAGAAGTCAGTATCAACTGTGGCTTCCCCCAGCTCCAAGATGGGCACAGGAAAAGCAAAATTCTGCCATACGTCCATCTCAGCTCCAGATAGCAGCTCAGCTTCTGCTAGCAGGTACCAGAGGCCATTTCTAGCACCTGCACTGTGCAGCCCCTCACTCTCCATCCTTTCACTTCCTTTTCCTGAAGGACTGCAGTTCAGTGGGTGTAACTGGAAAGGCAGAGTTCAGATCTCATCCCAGTTTCCACCACAGCAGCCCGCCACTTTGTTTTTAGCTCTCCCCATCTCGTCAGCCCACCTCCAGATTTCCTCCCTTGGTGTTTCCAGGCACCCATCTAGCAGTCATGCTTGAACTTCTTGTCCTGTTTCCAAACTAAAGAGCTTCTAGACTTCATTCCACCTGCTCAGGATTACAGCAGCCCAACTCTATGCCAACCCACGTCCAACATTTGGATATAAGGAATTGCCAGAGTTGTCATCACTACAACAACTGGATGTTATAGCTCCTGTACCAGGGGTTAAGCCACTCTCTAACAGAGATGGAGAACATCTAAGATTAAAAATGCAAGATCCTGTGTGCTTCTCACAGGATACTTGTCCAGCTTGTGTAGCTAGACCTCAGGCTTGATCCAGTCTGCTACGTTCCCTCACTTCAGGCAATGGAGAGGCATGAATAGAAACAGGCAGCTCTGGCCACAGTCATAAATATACAAATTATTACACAACATAATTTGCATTAAATATGATGGGGAGTAGCATTAAATCAGTAACTGTGAAAACAAGGCAGGGGCTGGTCTACCCTGCCCATCTGATCTCCATCACACAGTGCCTCAGATACTCTTTCCCAGCAAGGAACAGTGCTGGACTCCAGGACACTGCAGGTTTCCCCTCAGCCCGGTATCTTTACTCACTCAGTGGTGTGCTATGTTAAGTTCATATTCTTTCCTCATGGGGTAGGTATAATACTAGCATGTCCTAATTCACACCAGCTTCCCAAACCCAGGGTCATTTATGCATAGGAAAAATAACCAAGTGTCAAGTTATTAAACAGAGATCTTGAGCACTTGCTTAGTAAGTCATAGAGGTGCACAGCAAGTGCAAGCGCTATGTCTTGCGAGGCCCCTGCTTACTACATGCTTAATGAACTCATCTCAATCTCTGGTCTCATTACCAGAGCAAGCTGAGACAGTTCTCCACCCACACCAGAGCCCGTAACTACTTGGAGAACTGATGGTGCAATGCCAGTCCCACAGCTGGGGTATCTGTCTCACATTATACCCCACTGCAAGACTGCAAACATCAAGAAAAGTGGGCACAAGTGGTCTAAAGGGAGAAACTGTGTGAATGGGCAAGCAGTTGCAATCCAGTCCCCCTTCCCATCTCACCGAGGTCACAGCAGCTGGAATGTACTTCCCTCAAGTTTGCTCTCTCAGAACAACAGCCATGTGATTGACCCAGCCAGTCACCTGATTTCACAGATGTTTCACGGCAGTGTAGCTCCAGGAACATTTATGAGACTATAAGGGGGAGGATTAAAGAGCAAGCAGTCAAAAGAGCAATTTTACTCTGTCCCAAGCACAGCATCGCATTTGCACACAGGGAGAAATAAGCCCAATAACTGGAAGAATTCCATTCAGCAGCCTGTGCATTCATCTGGGGGGATTTGACCATCAAAGAGACAGGCTGGAATAGAAAGTTATATACTGCTCTGCTTATATTTATACATACTTGAACTTTATATATGCAGAGATTATGTGTGTACACTAAGAATATTTTGTAAACTTCAAGAGATTTAGGGCTTTAAAAATCAATTTATCCAGTTACACACCAAATCTTCCTTATTGCTTCGTATAACCAGACAGACTGTTCTCCACAGGGTGACAGAAGAGTTATAATTCTAAAGGGGTGGAAAAATGTCCAATTCTTTGGGTAAAGGCTACAGAATATTGCAAGTTCATCCTGTTGTTTGCAAGCATTTTGAGTATTCGATGACTATATCAGAGGATGGTAATTTTTTTGCTAAATAGTCTAACTGTATGGCTCATTAAAAATCTGATCTCAGTTATTCTGAATGCATATCTTTGTGAGTCGAGAATTCACTCAGCTTTACAGTGCTGTGCACGTGTACAGAAATGTGCCCAACTGTGACCAGTTGAGCAATCAGCCAGCCAGAGTCAATACATCCATTGCCAGGAAGAGATATATTTATTCCCTCAGAACATGAGCAGGAATATTGGTAAAGACAGTCTTTGTCTCTCCTCCCCCTCTCAAACATGCCCAATTTGCTACTGAAGTTACTTGGATGAAGACTCTTGCTCTTACAACTGACATCTACTTTTTGGGGGAAAAAGTTTGGCTTAATTTTCAATATCAATGCTACTATTGGCTTCAACAGAGGCAAGATTTCACACTTGATATCTCAGTCCTAACTGAATTATAAGCTCTATCAACTGAAATGAAGATTAGCTTAAAACTGAAGTTAACGAAACTAGTTGCATTTTTATGCTGATGCTTTTTCTCTTGATGGCAAAACACTTGCTGGTTTAGCTTCCTAAATTCTGGTAAATTAGATCATCTCTCTCTGTAGTAATTATCCAGAAGCCCCGGTCCAAATTCAGACCCCCTATATAACAACCTCTCTAAACACAATAGTGACCTGCCTGGCTCCCACAACCCAGAAAGGATTCGCCTTTCACCCTGGGTTATATATATACCCAGCAGAGTTACTCTCTAAAGGGTGGCAGGAATTGCCTCACTCAACTCCCAGATCTAGAATGAGGCATGACTAATGCTTGTGCTGTGCCCTCAAATACTGGGAGGAAAGGTGCTATAGAAATGCAAAGCAGCTCTCACGAACAGAAATACATTGTCTCTCACTCTTCTTTTTCCCCCCACCTTTTTTTTTTTTTTCCTCTCTTTTCTTTCTTTCACACTTCTTTGTTGTGGTCCCAGTTTATTTTGCAAACAGAGTCTAGTGCTGTTTGGCAATGGCACCAGCATCTTCTCAAAACAAACACACAAAGCTCAGAAGAAATCTCCAAATGCAACTTATTAGCTTAAGTATTTATCATTTCACTCCAAGAAAAATATTGAAGAGAAGCAGAATATGAAGTAAAGGACAAAAAAAGCCCCCCCTCAAAACCCCAACAGCTCTAAGGCAGGAAAAATCCTCTTCAATTTCCCTGATCTTGTTCCTCAAGTGGAAAAAAAAAAAAAAAAGATGGTATAAAAAAAGTACATCTGTAACAGGCCACATGGCTCTAAAAAGTTCTCAGTCAGTAGAGAAAAAAATCATACACTTGGTAACAAATAAATATGCACTAGTTTTTAAAAGCTGAAACTAAAAATACAGATCTAGAGGAACTGACACCTGGCCATATATCTCCCTCTCATCCTTTGGGGAAGATTTTTCCCTGCAAGCACTGGCCAACTTGCTGCTGAGGTGATCAGGGCCGAGTGACCTTCAGGTCCGACATTCAAAGGGCAGACGAGCCCTCTGGACACCCACCAGCACCCTCTCACTGGCATGGGCTGAAGCAATCCAGATCAGTCCTTTCCCATTTGGGTGGACTGCACACAAGGGCTCTGTCCTTTCCATTCCCAAAGAGCCATTAAAGTTTTCCAGCAAATTAGGAAGACCAAGGACTAACCAACAGGAAACAGGGAAAGTTTGAGATAGGAAAATATTCTCCCCTTATTTATTTATTTATTAAATCAAAGCTGTTCAGACAAAAAGTAAAGGCAGCGGGTTTCAAATCACAAGCCACAGGCTGGGTGGGAGGCAGCTGAAGGGGAAATGCAGCAGGGATCCTCAGCACCGAGTCAAGACCTTTCTTTGATCTCCAGTTTTCTCAAGCTGCATTCCCATACGCAGCCCACCATTTGTTTTTAGTTAGACATAATGAAAAATACTCTGCTTGGGAAGAGCAACAAACAAACCTTGCAAAAATCACCCAGCGACAGCCAGTCAAAATAAGGAAGAACTAAAACCACAACAGAGATGATGGCGTCTATTTAAGAGGAAAAGGCTCAAATGCTTTGGGATGATCTGGGTATCTTCCATCCAGGAATTTCAGTTACTCAAATCAGTGATGGACAGACAGGGATCACCTACTCACACATTACTAAATTTGGAATCTGCTATATATGGAACCAAGAAACTCATTGCCAGTGCCCCAAGGTTTTATCAGCAGTGAGCCGTGTGGGTACAGTCCTGGCCGATCCCAATTAACTCATCAGGTTTGACAGGATCACAATTGTAGGTTATTACACACATGAGCATAATTCATCACATGACTTTGCCTTGTCATCATTGTAATTTATCTATTTGCTGCATCCTCTTTTGTTTATTAGCCCACATAATTACACTCTTCCCCATTTGAAGGGATACCGTGTGACATCTTCCTGATTTGCTCTCTCCTACGCACGGAGCCCCAAACCCAGCAATGTTCTTGACTCCAGTTTCGTTTGGTGGCATCTGGCACAGCATATGCTGACACAAAGCAGCTCACATGTCCCAGAGCTATTGTTCCAGACTCTGCACATTTACAGTTATCATCAGTTACTCACAACAGGCTTTGAAAATTTTCATCACAACTAGAAATTCTTCAAATCTTTTAGATTAAAGCTCACAAGTCAGAACGTCTGCATGCTTATGGCTTGGTTTTCTTAGTCACCCGACACATCAGCAAACAGTGGTATCATTTATCCAAACACTCTGGGTTGCTGGTATCACCACAGTAGTCTCAATGTAGATTACGCACTATATTTACAGTGTTTCCTAGATGGAAATGAAAACCAAAAAGCATCAAATCCAGTTTGGGGAATGGTTTCAACTGTACCTCTCATTTAAAACAATCCTGACAGCGTATTGAGTGGGCCATTTCATATTTGCCTTTGCGATGCGAATGCAGCTGTCACCCTGTGGATATGACAAAGCCCGTATAGCACAGCTCTCACGAGAGCTGCCAGGAGCACGGCAAACGCGCGATCCACGACACCACTCCGTTTTACCCACGGCTGCGCCCCTGGGCCCACGCCAGCGGCAGGGGGTGGTCTCAGAGTAACTGCGTGGCAGTGCCACTGCTGGAGGAGGAAACACACACCAGCAATCAGAGTTTTAAGCTCTGCCGTCACCAAATGGCGTAATTATCAGTAAGGATTTTTCATGCTGCCGGCTGCCAAGCAAAATCAAGTTGTGTGTTTCTGATGATGCTCATGGTATGATAAAGGATCTGTAAAGCACATTACAAAGTGGTTGGGTGACCTACCTCAACACAACACGGGTAACGTGTGCTCCAGAGACCTCTGCTGAAACACTGCAGGTCCTTTCACCCCGCTGGAGGAAAGGGTTTGTGGTTAACTGAGACCCACTTAACGTCTGAGTTAACTTTCTGTGATAAAACACTGTCTCGAGACTCAACTGAGTACATTTGAAGCTCACTAACAGGGTGTGCAAGCAGTCTGTCCACAGTAAACAACTGTGAGCGACGTGAGGGCATTCCCTGATGTGGCACCGGCCGGACACCCCTCCCGGCGGGGGACAGTCCCTCAGAGAAGCCATGCTAAAAACAACAGCCACCAAACCAACCTCAGCATCTCTTTAGCAAGATGGGGGGGGACAGTCCCTCAGAGAGGCCATGCTAAAAACAACAGCCACCAAAACAACCTCAGCATCTCTTTAGCACGATGTGCAGCATTCCCTCCAGCGACAGGAGCAGCCCCAGCTTCCATACCAGCACAGCCCACCATGCCCTCCCGCTGCCCCTGTGGGGACAGCCCCTTCCCTCACACAAACACACCCCCACACCCACCACGTCCCCCCACACAGCAGGCAAATACCCCCAGACCCCCTTCCCCTCAGCCCCCAGCCCGCCCCGCTCCACGGACCGCCCCGTCCCCCCGCAGCGCTCCCGCCCACCCCGCGGCGGCCATCCCATCCCATCCCGTCCCATCCCGTCCCATCCCATCCCATCCCGTCCCGTCCCGTCCCGCCCCGTCCCGTCCCGTCCCGCCCCGTCCCGTCCCGTCCCGCCCCGTCCCGCCCCGTCCCGCCCCGTCCCGCCCCGCAGCACCGCCCTTCCCTCCGCGCTGAGGCGGAGCCAGCGAGCGGCGGCAGCGCGCATGGGCCCCGCAGCCTTTCTCCGAGCCGGGAGCGTGTGTGAGGGGGGCGTGTGCCGGACGCGGTTCCCCTCACCCAGGGCCTTTCCCCGCGGCTCCTTCCCGCCGTCGTCTCCTCACCTGGCGGCCATGTCGGTGGGGCGCGGCTGGTAGGCGGCGGCAGGGGCGCCCACGTTCGGCCCCGCTGTGGCGGAGCGAGGTGAGTGTGGGGAGGGGGAAGGGTTGGGGGAGGAATGAGAACGGGGGGGGAGGGCTTGTGTCGCGATAGCGCCTCGCGTATCGCGAAGGCGGTGCCGGCGGTGGGTGAGGGGCGCGTTGCGGCTGTTACCGCCGGCGGGAGCGGCCGGTGCCGGGGGGGGCTTCAGTCTGGCCGTGAGGGGGAGTTCACCCAGGGAAAGGAGTGGTGGCAGTCCCGAGGCGCTGCTGCTGCCTTGGGGTTGTGGCTTCACATCCCCGCTCTCCTTTCGCCCCGGCCGATAGCCCGCGTTCCGAGGCAGTCCCCGAGGTGGATAAATTCACCTGCGGCCGGGAAATAACGCGCTGGCAGGGGAGGGACGATGGGGATGTCGGCCCGCGTGGCCGGTCCCCGGTTTCCAGGTGCGGGCAGGCGGGCACAGCGCTCCCCGCTGCGCGCCGGCTGTGCCCGGGCCCTCTCCTCCATTGTGCCGCCTCGCCTTTGTGGGGCCGGCACCGGGGCCCTGTCCGCGGCTCCTCAGCGCTCTCCAGGCGCAGGGAAGGTTCGGGGGGCTGCTGGGGCCACCGGGGTTCCCCGAAGGCCGTCTCTGCTGGGAGGAGGAGTGCCCAGCAGGAGGTGGCTGCAGCCGGGAGGTTTTCATTGGCGTTGCCACCAAACTGCAGCGGGGAGGTGAGCAGAGGTGCAGGGTCGTGTGAGGAGAGATCCGTGACACGTTTGGACTCTGTGTGATGTCTTCCACTTGAGGAGAAGGTAAACGAACCTTGGGAACTTCCCGTGTGCCCACCTCCATTAGTGCTTTCCTTCTGCAAACTGCTTCTCCTCCCCTGGGAACCCTCCTGCTGTCCCAGCCTGCTGCCCCAGCCGAGCCCGTGGCTCCTGAATTGTCCGAAGGTGATGGGAAGGAGTCGGTTTTTGTCACGCTTCTGTACTTTCCACACGAGATAGTGCAGAAAACAGCACTTTGGACAGAGGCTCGGACAGCCTTCGCCGGGTATGGGCGTCCAGTTTGTTGTGTTGGTTGATGCTGTCGTTGGTAAGAATGCAGTTTAGAGGAATCGGTGAAAAGGTGAGAAGGTAGAAGAACATAATGCGCTATTTCATTTCAAGAAAGAGCTGTAACCCTAAAGTGAATTATCCAAAGGTGACCAGACACTCCTCTTAGAGGTGAGACAGAAAGAGTAAGTTTCCAAGACTCTTGAAATAATATCTGTTTCATGTGGTTGAGGTTTGAGCGTGGAGCAGATTCCTTTTTCTACACAACAGGTACAGATGTCCTGCACATGCTTATTAAGAACTGTGCAATTTTTTTCCCACTGCACAGATGTCTTTTCATTCTAGTTTTGCAAAATTAGGTTAGCCTTGAGCGAACGATTTTATTTTGACTGGTAAGGAAAATATTACGTATTCTTCATGATAAAAGAGCAAGCAAATAGGACTGATTTGTTTTCATGAAACTTACCGGAGGTTGCTTGTGCCGTACCAGGGTGTGTACCCTTGTATATCTGATGTTTTAATGTTTGAACATATTGAAGCCATCTGGAAGAATCAAAATCTTGTTCCTTTGAGGGCATATAGTGATTGAGCTGAGAAAAGGAGGAAGAACAGGGTGAGAGTCTGGCAATATGCATTTTATAAAACCTATTATTTGGGGAAACAGCAGAACTGAAAGTGTTAATGTGGTATTAATACCATGCATAATGTACAGAATTATTAATTCATTGCCAGAAGCAAATTATTGTTCAATATTTCAGCTTGTGGTCTTAACCTGGGATTGATTTGTTCACAGTATTTTAATCAAGGTTTTGAAGAAACAAAGCGCTTCTGAGGCAGGTCAGCAGAAATATCACTGGGGATTTGATTTACTTCTTAGATTTCATGCACGTTTGCAGGTAGATGTTGCAGTGATTTTGTGCTGCTTGCTGATGGCTTGTGGAATATCACTACCCCAGTTCTTAATAATCTATTTTTGAGTAATGCAAAGTGAGGGAAAAGGTGATGTCATTGAATTTAAATGGGAAGGACTGCAGTGGTGACTTACTGGCTGGGGAGAAGATCCCAGAGGGAGTGGAAGAAATCTAACAAAAAAGGGGAATAGTGCTACTTGGGCCATTTTCTCCTGGACTTTTGTTTCTTTTGTGAACTTCTGAAAAGGAAATGTCATTTTGCTGTTTGAATGCATTGTTTTGCATGAAGTGTCAGACCACAATATGGGGATGATTCCAGTCAGCTTCCCCTATTTCAAAACAAACATGTCAAACACCCTAATATGTTTATACAAAAATTCAGCGTGTTTTTCAGGAACCCAATATACACATTCCCTCCAAAAAAGGATGTTTTTCTTACTTTATTATGTCTAGAAGAGTTCGTATAGGAGAGAAAAATTGGAACGTGTTCCGTTGGCCTTTGTGTGTTCCCTCTCCACAAAGAAGAGGAAGATGTTGGCCTCTTCGTGAACTGGGGGTTTATTTTCATTTGCACTTCCTCTCAAAATATTCTCATTCGTGTAGTAGCTCCTCGTTGATTCCAGTGGCTTGTGAGCGTGGCAAGAGCTATTGTCTCCCAGTTGTTGGTGCAACAACTTTGGCTGATCCCAGGGAAGGGCAGAAAGGGAAGAAGATATAAAGAGATGGAGGTGAATTTGTAAATTTTACTTGCAAAAACCTGGAGTAATAGCTCTCTTGGCTCTGTAGGTATGGGTGGCTTCTGTCAGGTGTACGTGCGGGGCAGTCACAGCTGTGCTCTCCAACTGCAGCTCCAGTATCTGGTTTCAGCCGTTAGTGGATGGCAGCAGCATCTTGTACCAGCAGAGCTTGTGAGCTTGTTGATGGGGGGATTTTATGGTAGGTCTGAGCTGACAAGAATCCCCTCACACCCATTCTCCTCCACCAGACTTGTGCAAGAACTTGAACTTGAAGGTAAGTAGAGGCAGTGTCTGTGCCTACAACAGTGCAAGCTGTTCAGAGTCCCTGGTAGCTGCCCTAGGGATGTCTCAGACCAGCAAATAAAGCAAATACATTGAAATGTTTCTCAGCTTTCAAAGTCAGCAACTGTTTTCCATTGAAAAATAAGTCGATTTGGTATCTGGGGTGAAGCAGGTCAACAAGTCTGGTCAGTCGGAGCATGTGGATTTTCACAGTGCTTTCTATTCTTATGCTAATCCTTTGAACAGGCTGGCTAGGCACTGCTAGCCAATGTGAGAGAAGGGGTGTGCATACTGAGGACGCTAAAGGGAAGCCATTTTTGGGTAGTTATTGTTATGCAGATTAGGTCTGCCCGCCAACCAGAAATTGGAGAACCGCATATAATGCTGCGGGTCAGCGGCCATTCAGCATTTCTCAGCCGGTTTGGTTCAAACTGTTTCTTTTCAGTTTTAATTTTGTGGAGTTTTTGTGTTGTTTTGTTTTTTTTCAGATCCGTGTTGTAGCTGCAAACAAATTATCATCTTTGGTGCTGGACAATTAAAGTTGGAACAGGGAAATTTTCAATTTTTAATTATCATGCTATGGGTAAAAAGCGTGGGAAGACAGCAAAGCTGTCACTCCATTGATACAGCTATGAGCTGCTCATTTCAATCCCATTTCTACCTCTGTTGGTGACTTGCTCTGTTTCTCCCACACCGTTTTCCTCTATTGCCTCAATTTCTGCTGTGTGAAACACTTTAGATCTATAGATTGTTGAGCAGTCTGTGTGGGTATGTTCCTAGGTGTGCATGTGCTAGCTGAAACCAGGTAAAATATGTAAATCTTGCTCAGAAGAGTTTGTTTGCTGTGTTTGTTTCCTAGAGGTGGTTTTAGAAATAGGAAGTAATGGAAGAGTCTGAAAGAAATGCTCCAAATTCATATTTCATGGAAATTATATTTGCTGCAACTGTATGGTTTCCTTCCTGTAGAGATTCCTGCTAACATCCATGGGGGCTTCTGCAATACGAGTTACTAGGCTGGGGCTGTTAAGCCTGCAAAGAAGGCTTGTGTATTTTATTTAGGTGGTGGTTTGTGTTGCTCGAGTCTGCATACACTTGAGTCGACTCACATATTTGTGAGTATGTAGTGCTAGATTCTTTAGAACTGTGCAAAATGATGAAAAACTGCCCTTTAAACTATTCAGTAAATTGGATTTGCTTTACCAGCAGTGGGACAGGAAGTTAATCGTGTTTAAGCTGATGTTGACTTTTCCAATCTGATTTTCCCTGGGAAGAAACTTTATTACCTAGTTGTTAAATGCACAGTTAATTAGCTCCTGATTGTTTAAGCTGATAAACCAGTGCTACCAGGTTTATTGTAATCAGTTTGGTAAATGTGCCATGTATATGCCTCCTTATGTTATTGTCTGCTTTTTGATTAAACACAGTATTGGCTATCATCATACTAATGATTTGAAAATATTTAGATGGTCTTGTCAAGTGATGATTGTGACATTTAACTGTTATTAGTTGGATGTTCTTTTGCTCTGTGCTTAGTTACACATGTGTAGTTCTGGAGTTCATAGTGTCATCTATAGTTTAGAAAACAAAGTACTTACATTTGTTAAAAAAATCTTCATTTTTAAAAACCATTGCTTTAAGAACTTATGTTTTCTTTCAGTCTTATTTCTGCAGCTAAGTTGCAACATTTTGAACATGTTGATGTGGCTTGAAGTCACTAGTTGAAGCTGTAGTTCAGCATAAACTACTGATCAATGAATCATCCTCATGTCATCTCAGTTGCTTTTGCTGATGGAGAAGCTGCAGTTGCTGCCACTCCATTCCATTCCTGGTGTGCCCAGTGTTTTTGGCTGTTCACATCTCAACCTTTAATGTTTGTGGGTGGAAAACATTGATTTAGTGCATCCATTACAACTCTTTAAGAATCAGAGTAAGTGGAGTTTCTCCCATTTCTGCAATTAATTCATTAAACCAGGACCACAAGAAGTTTGGAGCCTGGCTTCCTATGGATTTCAGGGTAAAATTAAATGCTTAAATATCCATTAAGTTATTTATTGGGTGGAGGGACACTTGGTCAGCCACATCTTGAGTCATGGCCTTAGATCTTCTGATAACATAAGGGTCACATGAATCAAAACACTGTTCTTGGATTCTTTGACAGCAAAACTTGTGTCAGTGTTCAGCAGTACTCGGACATAGTAGTGGTCCTGCAGCCATGGCCCCAGAGTCCAGCTGCAGAGAAGGATGACAGTGATTAAATTACTACTGACTTTTGAGATACAGGGATGAAAGGTGGTATTCTAAAAGCTTTGCCATCACTTACTGGCAGATTGAGATAATCAATTTTGCTAAAAATATCTTTGGTGGCAAGGTGTTAGGTTCTTATAAGTGGTTTAAGAAGTCTTGCTTCTGCAAGAAAACTGGGTTTAATCCTCTGTGTATATTGTTAGCTGAGTGTCTAGTAAAATGTGAAATTTAATTGTGGGTTTGATTTATTTTATTTTATTTTATTTTTTTAAGTTCAGTTATGAAGTTTCCTGACATTTAGGAGGTGAACTTTTTTGATCTCAATACTCAGAATGGACAAGGTGCATGTGAGTGCTCTGAGCGAAAAGAAAAGATACAGTGCTTAGTGCTTTGAAAGCAGTTTGGTTTTTTTGGTGCCAGTGTAAAAACCAAAAAGTTTTCCAAATCCAAATGTTACAGTTTGGACATTATTCTTACTGACTTCACTAGGGGCTGTAATGAAGAACTACTTTCTGGACAACCCCTGTTTGAGCATAATTTTAATCGTTGCAAGAGCCTTTGAATATTTCCTGGGATTTACCCTTTTACTCCTTGTTGTAATTCATGAATGTCCTCATTAGATAGAGCCAGCCTGTGTGCTCTAGCTTGAAGACACAATTTATTGGGGGGAAAAAAAAAGCTTTGATATCCTTTATGTTGTGTATTTTACAAGTAGCATCTCTAGAGAGTCAACTCCCACCTTCTAGGAACAATCAGTCTTTTAGAAGGGTAATTTCAGTATTTTTTTCTTTATTTTTTTAATTTTAATTTTAAAATTTTTTTTCTTTTATTTTTAATTCAAAACCCCTGATACCCTGCTCAATAACAGAAAAAGTTGTGATAATTTATTCTTGAAGTATAAATGAGATTCCCTAGTCCTTCAGTTGAATGATGCACAAGGAAAGCTTCAGATGTAAAGTTCAGTCATTGGTAACTGCTGCAGCGTGTTTCATTGAAGAAACAGGAACAAAAGTTTGTTTGTAAGTGCTCTGGAACTGAGAACAAAGGCTGTGGGGACCTTTGAACCTTTGTGGCTGTGCATCTGAAGGAGGAATTGTTCAAGAATGGGAAAAACTGCCGGAAGAGCAGAGATCTGCTTTTCCCTACCTCCTTCTACAGCAGTGTTCAACGACCACATTCAAAGTGAAAAAAAAAAAAGTTAGTTAATTGGAAGACTGTCTTACTTGTCCTTCCCACCAAGCTCTGATTTGATAATGAAGTATGCAGGAATAGAAGAAATTGCTATTTCCTGCAGAATGTGTTGACTGGTTGGGGGTTACAGTCTCCAGTGGGTTGTCCAGCGGGAAGGTTCTGCTTCAGGCAGCATTTGTGCCTTAGCACTCACCTTCACAAATTTTACAAGGCTTAAAAATAGGATGGACTGTACTGAAAGAACATATTCCTTAAATTACTTTGTGCACAGAGAGAAAAACTACAGTATTGAGTGTTTATTATTTTTCTTTGAGTAATTAATATAACACACCAGCTGAAAAAAAGACAGCTGTTCATTTGTATTTCTCAGCCTGTACATGCAGCTCCTAAGTGTGCTCAGGCATGCATGCAATGCTCATGTCTGGCCCTCTTTCCCCTGCTGAAGAATTATCCTCTGCTGCTCTGGAATGGTTTGGATAGAAGGGAAAGGCTGGAGTTGCCCCATACAGGAACTGAATCGGGTCTGCCCTGCAACCTGTGACTTGTAAGGAAGGCAGGAGGAGGTCAGTGCCATCGAAGTGGAGGCACAGTATGAGTCCTGGCATGTGGTGCTCCTCTGCCTGGCTTCGTTTGTCACCCTTGGAGAGGGCACTGTCTACATGGGAGTGATGTTCAGGTGGCTGCAGCCAGCTTAGCCTGTAAGAGCATTGCTTGGGGGGCTCTCTGCATCCCCAGTCCTCAGGAAAGCACAGAATGAATTGGGGAAAAAACCTCTGGATAACCAGAAAGAGGAGCAGCAATCAGGTGTGATTTAGTTGACATAAGTATTTCAAGCAGTGAGAGGAAATCAGTTTCTTTTTTTGGAGTGTTAAATGGTTAGGACAATGACAGTGTATCTCAAATGTCTTCTCTTGCTTCTTAAAACTGTTGTCCTCTTCCTAGCCTTTGGCTGCAGTTTCTATAAAATTAGGCTGTGCTATAGGGAAATTTAGCTTTCTGTCTTGCAGCAGGATGAAAACCTGGTTTCCAGGAGCACAGGAAAACTGTAGGGTGGTTGCCCTTGTGTCTCTGAAGTTCTGTATGGGGTACTAGTTAGTTGTCACTGTGCTTTTTGCTTCCTCCTCTGTTAGGATGTACAGCAGCTTGAAACACACAAGTAACTTACCATTTTTTAAAGATTTTGCTATAGGGAGTATTCTTACCCAATATTTCCAGTCATCTCTACACAGAGCAATTGCAAATTGTGTGAGGAAGCCAATACATCTGTGGCTATTTAGTTATGTAGCCATATTATATTAATTTAGGGAGAATTTAGCTGACAAGAATACAGCTTAGTATCTTTCTGAACATTGTCACCTAGATTGCAAGAAAGCTTTTTCTTGATTGCAACATTCACCATAGGTACCCCTTGCATTTCCTGTTTGTCAAATGCCAGGTGTAAAAATTAAACCACACTTAAGTTCTAAGATTAAAATTGGAAATGAAAACATCTAGATCAGTGTTTTAGAAAACTGAATTTGTCAGTTCTTATCGCTAGGAAACGTGTGTGGAGGAGGGATGCCATATGGCTGCTAAATATAACACCACTTTCTCCTGAAAGCAGTTGAAAAAGTACAGAAGTTCACAATCTGGTATCTGTGTTTTAATAAGGATGTGCTGCAGATTTTAAGAATTTTAAGAATGCAAACTGAGGTAATGGGACCAGAGCCAGAATGTAATCCAATAACACTGAAGTGTTTCCTGTGAAGAGGTGATGTTGGCTGGCACACTGGAGAGATGCTCAGCAGCTTGTGGAAACTGGACCCTTTGTTAGCAGTGTCTGTGAGGTGTAAGGGTGGCAGTAGCTATCCAGGTTCCATCAGTTTTCAGTGCTCCCTACCCTGTAGGTCTAACAGCTTGTTTTCTTGTTTTCTTTAAATATTTGCTCTGTTACATCCTGGTGCTGGAGACCATGATCTCCTGCTGGAATTGTTAGAAGGAGACAATGAAAACATGGTTGTGGTGGCAAGACTTGAGAGTAGTTATTCTGGATTTTTAATTTTTCTTTTGAAAATTTCATTAATTCTACTCACCTTTTGTGGTTTTATGGAGATGCTGCCAAAATACTGATGGTTCCAGTTTTTGAGAATACAGATACAATTGAAATATGGTAGCGTATCTGGTAAGTGATGTAGAAGCTGTATGTGCACGTGCATTTGAAGGGAGTGAATATCAGCACTGTGCAACATCGTATTTTAATGTAGATTTCAGTAGTGGACATTTTTGTGACATACTTAGCTGGGAAATCCTGTGAAGAAAACAGAGCTCCAAAATAATTATGATTTTCAATTTCCTCCCCCCCCTCAAAAAATTACCCACCACCCCGTGCTCTCTCCTCTTCTTGAATGGAAACAACCAAATAGCTATTGAATTTCTGATTTAGCAAAGCATTTTAGAATATGTCTAATGTTATCATATGAGTAATCCTAGGGCTCTGCATAGGATAAAAGGCATTGCTGAACCAAGGCAGAAATATCTGATAGGAAAAGCTTATCCTGGAAAAGAATCAGAAGAGAAACTGCATTGGTTCTATTCCTTAAGGCCTTTAAAATATTTCAAAGGGATGAGTTATAGATTTTACTGATGGGGTTTTGGTGACTAAAAATGCAGTTATGCAAATCATAGCTTGTCAGGGCAGGGAGAACTAATTTATGCACTCGAGCACATGTGCTCCTTCACTGGTTTCTCTATGAAGTTGAGTTATAGACAACAAGAATGCACTTTGTTGTTCTTTAATAATAAATAAAAGCATAGCAGTTTTGATCTTCAAAGCACTGCTCAGACCTTAATTAATCTTCATAATGGTCCTTCGAGAGAATTAAAAATACTCCCTACCCTTTTTAGACAAGGAACTCCTTAAAGTGGAGATGTTGGTGGGTTTGCTAAGGGCTGTGTTGTCGGTGACTGCAGGGACAGTTGGGCAGGAATTCCTGGTGCTGGGTGCTTTGGTTAGTTCTTGAGGGTGTGATGCTTCTCTCATGTATGCATTAACATTTCCAAAAATTTCACTACATAAAGAAATGTCGTTCAAAATTCTTCGTGTAGTTTTGGATTTCCATCAGAGTGTTAACTTATGCATATGCATGGTGGAATTTCCCCTTTTGAATAGTCCTGTAGGCGCAAAGTGCTGAAGGTTTGTGTGTGTGTGTGTGTGTGTGTGTGTGTGTTTTGTGTGTGTGTGTGTGCTGCTAAGAGCAGCGTGTGGGAGCAGGTATGCAAAACTGCACTTCAGAAAACCTGGGTCACAACTCTTGTATTACAGGAGTGGCAAAAGGATCTATGGCTTTAGAGCCTATAGGACATATAATACATAGAAAGTATCTCTCGATTTGCATTCTCTAATCTTCCTAATTCTTTATAAGGTTTCAAATAAGGAGAAGAAGAGGAATTAATGTAGCTAGATGCTTCATTTTCAAGATTTTCCCTAGGTAATTGTTGATTTGCATTCTAAAACAGATTTAGGGAGTATATTCCTGTCTGAAAACTTGTAGCCTGCATTTGGAGAATCAAATAAGAATAGCAAAATAAAACTGAGATTATTCAACTCCCCTGGAGAAAGCATTCAGCAGGAATTATAATCTAAAGGTGGTGATCTCTCTAAATAACCCCATGTGACCAGAGTCTGTGTTAGATTCTGACATAACAGACCCAAAGTCAGAATGTTTAACCCCCTTTGTAAACTCTAAATAGTTTTTCATAAGCAGGGATACTTCAAAATAACGAGCCCCCCCTGTTTTGATAACGAACTCCAGCTTTGGCGTAAGGGCTTGTAATTTCTGCTGGAGGTTGCACGGATTTGCATGAGGAATGAAGATGGAACTGGAGATTGGGAAGTAGAAAGTTGCCAACCCGCTAAGCCGGTTTGAAGAATTCTTCGGTATGAGCAGCGAAGTCAGCACAATCCTGTAGCTAACGCCAGAAAACCCTGTTACACTTCACCTGGTGACCTTGTCATCTCCGAAAAACTTGCTGACAGTGGGATGCTCCCAGCTCTGTTTGGGTGAAGGTCTTCTCAGCATTCCCTGCTGTGCTTCACCAGCTCCCAATTATTTGGTACATGCATTCCAAGGAGGAATCTGTGAAGTGATTTCAGTGTCTTTTTAAAAATTTGTTAGAAATGCAGTGACTTAGGCTGACTCAAGGGTCAATATGAATACTGTAATTTGTTTTGAATACAAAATGTGAATAAAATATCCATTTGGGAAAGTTGTTCAAAGTTTTTGTGAGTTCTGACCTACCTAGTCTAGTCTTATATACTAAATACTGTAGAGATTTTGTAAGCAACATTTTGCAAATAACATGTTTTCCTGTGTTGGGTTTAGGCATTCTGTTCTCTGTCATTTTGGATACATGAGAGCAGCAAATCTTGATTTGATACGGGGCAGAAAATTTCCAGGTTAGGAAACTGCAGCCCCATAATCTATACAATGCATGAAGTTTAGTCTTCTATAGGTCTTCCTTCTGTGAAATGAGGAGCTTCTAGAAACCTGGTAACACAAGTGTTGAGAGCAATAAATTGGACATCAACAAACAAGTCAGAAAATAGTTTGTGTGCTGCAGTTTCTCGGGTACTGTGACAACAAGGCAAGGTATCATCATGAATAACCACATGATTCTGTGTCTGATAACTGATATGTGAAATCTGATGGGATAAGCTTGCAGAGAGCCAGAGATCTGATGCCCTTCTGAAGAATAAATACCCTGCAAAAATGGTCCTGGTTAAAAATAACCTTCTGGGGCCAAAACTCGTGCCTTGTGGGCTCATTTGCCCGGTGTTTGAAAGGATTAGTGTTTGAACAGCACCTGACTTCTCTTGCATCACTGCTTAAAGTAAGATAGTTCCTGTTTGTGTGGGGAAATACAGATAACATGTAGCTTTAGAGAATGCTTTGTGAAAGATGATTTGTGAAGGTTGTTTGCTGACTGACATATGGTATGACATACGGTGCTATTTGCCACCTCGGTGTCTGAACTTCCAGGGAAATGGTTTTCTTTTTTCAACATTTAACTCTATTAAGTATTTGTAGACATCTTCCAACATCGTCCTGGCCAAATCAATTTACACTTTCCTTTTCTTCTGGTTGTCCCATCTGTGTAGGGTTTGCAATGAGGATACTATTTATTTGCTGGTTTTTTTTTTTTTTTTTGCTTTTTCAACAAATACTTCTAAGTGTTCCCCTTAAAGATACACATAACTGCAAACCTTAAAAACATGAAGGTAAGTGAAACAAATGCTTAAGTGTGGATTTATATAAAAGAGAAATGAAAAAAGGACTTGAAATATAGAGAGGGATGTAGAATGGCTTATGTTTTCTGAGCTTATTTGCATCTTTCTAGCTTATATTAGTCTCATTTCTCTCCCAGATGCTGCAGTTTTACAGAAAGAAAAATTGTGAATGCATACAAACAGCTGGAGTCTTTTTCTTCTTCTCTGATTCTGCTTTTGTTTTCTCCAGTCTCAGTGGGAACAGTCTGACTGAAATGTGGGTATACATCCCCATTCAAACAGTGTGTCAGAAGTTCTTGTTATCTGTCCCACTTCTCTCTGAGTAATCAGTCACCTCCTGAACGTTCATGTAGAGAGAAAGCAAGAAATGTTTCTCCTCCCCCATTCTTCCGCTCTGCTATTCTGCCTTTTTCTTTCTTTCTTTTTCAAGTCAGTAGGGAAATGGTGTTTAAAGTTGTAAGCGATGAACTCGTATAGACTGCTACATTTGCTGCTTAGATGTATAGCTGGCAGAAAAATGTGAAGGTCCAGCCTCCCCCGGTTTCCTGTGTTTCCTCTCTATCCCAGATACATGGCTAGATGATCTCATTCCAGAATGCTAAATATTGGAACTGGTAGCATATTTAATGCAAATAGTAAGAAGCATGTAAAGGAAAGCATGTACTTAGGTTTTTGAGCTCTTCATGGTGTGAGGCTCACTCACACAACAGAGAAAAACACTCCCTTCTTATATGAAGCTTTGTGAAGATTAAGAGATTCAAAACTGAAAAATCTGCAGGGATTTGTCATTTATAAAGTTGTTTCTTCAAATTAGTTTTTAGAACACGGCAAAATCGTCAAGTAAGTATGTCAGAACTGAAGGGTACTGCAAGACAGGGAAACAATCTAGGGGACAAGTCTGATGCTTAAAACAGAGGAAGACTTTAAGAGGCTTTCTGACTATATAAAACGTCCTTGTGAAAGTGTTTAAGTGGGGGCTGGTTTTGCTTACAGAGGCCATACATTTAAATCAGCTTAAAATGTGAACACAGCTGCATCTCTTCTGGGGGAGACATAAAGCAACACACTTGGGTTTTTTGCCTCCTCTCCCACTGGAGCTTTGTGCTATGCTGAGTTTGCCAAATGACACCTCTTTGGTGGGATTCAGGAGTAAGGAAATGTTATTGTGTGTAACCGTGCTCGTTGAATGTTATGGGATTAAAAACCTGGTGCCACAGTAAAATAAACTGTGGATGGCATCGAAGTGTTTACTGCCTGGAGGACTATTACAAACTCATCAGTCTGGTAGTCTCTTCCTATGTGTGATAGGGTAAAATATGTACTTTACAGGAACTTAGAATTTGGTGGAGGTGGAAAACAACATACCAAGTGGGAGAGAGACTCCATTTAAGTGCTTGTGATCACACCTCAAGCATTCTAAAAGAGTGCTAGTGCAGGAAGCCAGGGTAGCCATCTGCAGTGGCCAGAAGGTCTGGGTGAATGCTGCTGAAAGTTTTTTGGAACAGCTTCTTTGTGATGTAAAGGTTACTGGTGACTTGGGCTCTGCTAGCCCTCGGAGTGAGTCCCACCCATGGGATGATTTCTCTGGAGGTCATTAAAACACCTCGGTCCAGGTCTGCAGGTGCCTAAAGCCCCACTGATTCTGCAGTGGGACGGTTGTATCCCATGTGGTTGGTGCCACTTGATATTGCAGCCCTGAATCTCTCTGTCACAGTCTTTCATTTATTGCTGTTATATTTTTTCGAAGTATTTATCAGATCTGTGTGTTTTACTAATGTGTGGCAGAGGTGTCTCATAAATTTCACTCGAAAGGTTTCTTTATCAAACTGCAAAGACTCGGAGTATGCCAATTTGCTTTAGCAGAACCTGAAGGCTGAATTTGAACTTCTTTCTAATGTGAAAATGAAACCGTTTTTAGGGTTAAAAATTGTCAAATTAATTTTTTATTTTAAATTATTTATTTAGCCCATGGTCTTAGAAGCTTCTTTAGGTTGCTTTTTTTTTTTTCTTCCTGATGTAGAAGAAGCAGCTTAAATGGCCATGTTTTGGAAGTGGGGATAAATCTCTCTGAAGTGGCTTTAATAAACCTTGGTTGATTGTTGATGTCCATGCTGTGGAGGAAGTGTTGACAGAGCAGTTAAGTTTTTGCCTCCTTTGATGTATGAGATCTCTTCAAAATCACTGTTGCTTTAAATAGCCCCAAATACTACTTTGAAACAAGATGAGCAGGAAAAGCGAATGACTGATGAGACACATTTGCTTAAGAACTCATTTAGGCAGAAGATAAAACTGGTTTTCATCTAGAATTCCTAATTTATAGTAAGACTGATCAACAGAAGACCCACGTGTTTCTGTACACAAGCTCCAGATCAGCTTCTGATCAAATCAGTCACATGCCTGTGGCTCTGTATTTTAATGAAGTTACAGATGCAGGTTTCTAAAGCACTTTATAACAGTTAAAAGTATAAGGCTGTTACTTTGTAATGCCAGCTTTTTGGGGGGACATATCTACAGTCCAGAGGGGGATGTTTGCTGTTCCATTTTCTTAACTGTGTTTGAAGGAGAGCTGGAAGATGGGACAGTGTTGTCACTTGGTCCCTCTCGATATTTCTGTGAGTGCATGACTTTCTCTTGTGTTTCAGGCTACCCATGGTGATAGTTCAGTTCTGGGAAATGACCTGGGAATTGCTGGTTTCTTTTTCATGAGCTAAGTATAATCTAGGTGGGATCCGTATGTGTCTGTAAGAAGTACATGTACCTTTCCATAACTTGAGCAATCAACTGATAGCAGTTGAGGGATTGGCCAGTGTGCTTTCAGAGGTGGTTGAAAAGGGAGTGTATACTTTGGGTGCAGCAGCCCTCTACGTTGCCCAGCACACTTGAAGCCTGGTCTGTAGCAGGACATCCCTGTGGTATAGAATCTGGTATTTTAAGCAAGAAATGTGTTAAAGAATTTCTGTTGCTGAGCAGTCACCTACCAAGGTGAGTAGCATTGAACTCAAAATGTGATTTGCCAATAGAGCATATCTGTAATCTTAACTTTAGCAACAATATTTCTGAATTGCACAATTTTAGGGATAGAGGACAGGGTTGAATCTTTGAGAAATTTTTATTCATGCTGTTTCTGACAGTTGAAATGTTATTGACCAAAAACATATTTATGTTTGTTCAGCACAAATACACTCGTCAGTAAGAGTTGCCATCTGTTTCATTTCATTTGCATCTGTGGAAACTGTTTGGGTGGGTTTTTTTTTCCTCTGGGTAGTCTTACCCTTATTTTTAAAACCTGTAGTAGATGATTAGTAGTTGTTTTGTTTTAAAAAAACCCAATGTTGTTAATTCATTACTTAATATAATCGCACTGATACACTCCATGCAAGTACAACTTGAAAGCAACTTAGGATAATGAGACCTTCTCTTGCATTTTTGGTTTTGACAGACACATTAAGTACTTGATTCATGGAGCTTTTTTCCAGGAGAGGGATTTTTTTAACTCTTTCCTCCAACTGGTTTGATACAATACACAACTTTAATGCGTTCTGGTGTAGCTGATACTCAGCTCTTGCTATGTAACAAACTCCTCCTCTCTCACAGTGTGTGCAGCTGAAGTTGTTCAATGTTTAGGAAGAAGCAGGCTGCAAGGTTTCCCAAGTGCTGTAATAGAGGTCAGCATGGGAAAACTCAGAGGGAATCCCACTCCCAGTGTAAGTGGTTTGTTGATAAAGCACCACTCTTGCATGCTGCTTTTAAATTTATTTTTTCCTTTGTTTGATGAAAAAAGCATTCATGATATGGCTCATGATGTGAGGTTTGCTGAACTTAATGCAATGGACATGACAGGGCTTGAAATGATACGGCGGAAAAAACTCCCTGGCTCAAGGTAGTTTCAAAAACAAATTAATTTTCTATGCCTCTGACTGATGTTAATGGGATGCTTTGGTTGTTTTTTTTTTCTTTCTGTTCCTCTCTTGAAAGCTTCAAGGAACGAGGAGCTAACCTGTGGCCTTAGAAACACAGTGCCTTCGTTTGTACTTGAAATGTCCTAAATAAGATCGTTTCTGCTTTACCAGAAGAAAAAGAAAAGAGAGAGAAAGAGATCAGGCAGTTGTCAACAGTGGAGTGTTTCAGTCCCTGGATGAATCGTTTTGATGGCTCCCGTGTAAGTAAATACCAGGTGACAGGAGGACTCCGTTGCATGTTGTAGAATATCATTTGAGCTGATGAACTTGAATTGATTAAGGATTTTTATTGGTTTTTTAATGCATTGGCTGAATGAATCATTTTGTGACTGTAAGGAAGTTTGAGCAAAAAAAAAAAATGTTTGGGAACGAATCTGAGCAGGCAAGACCTTTCTCAGCAGAACATCCATATCCAATAAGTTAAGAGACAAATGAGGTTAGAAACACATCATGTTTGAGGGATTCCACTGTGCTGACCTGCTGCTGCTGTCTGTGGCCCTTCCTCTTTGCCTGCACCCTGAAGATTACTTTCTCCTCCCATCTTTTGCACTCAAGGTTATCACAGAATCACAGAATGTCAGGGATTGGAAGGGACCTCAAAAGATCATCTAGTCCAATCCCCCTGCCAGAGCAGGAACACCCAGATCAGGTCACACAGGAACATGTCCAGGTGGGTTTGAATGTCTCCAGAGAAGGAGACTCCATACCCTCTCTGGGCAGCCTGTGCCAGTGCTCTGTCACCCTCACTGGGAAGAAGTTCTTCCTCACATTTATGGGGAACCTCCTATGTTCCAGCTTGCACCATTGCCCCTTGTCCTGTCATTGGATGTCACTGAGAAGAGCCTGGCTCCATCCTCATGACACTCTCGAACTACTAACCACCCCCCTTCTAATACACCTCAGGATGCCATTGGCTGCCTTGGCCACAAGGGCACATTGCTGGCTCACGGTCACCCTGCTGTCCACCAGCACCCCCAGGTCCCTTTCCCCTACGCTGCTCTCCAGCAGCTCAGTCCCCAACTTATACTGGCACATGGGGTTGTTCTTCTCCAGGTGCAAGACTCTACACTTGCCCTTGTTGTATTTCATTAAATTTCTCCCTGCCCAACTCTCCAGCCTGTCCAGGTCTCTCGGAATGGCAGCACAGCCTTCTGGTGTGTCAGCCACTCCTCTCAGTTTTGTGTCATCAGTGAACTTGCTGACAGAACACTTTATTACCTCACCTAAGTCGCTGATGAATACATTGAATAGTACTGGTCCCAGTACCGCCCCCTGAGGTACTCCATTAGATAAAGGCCTCCAACTAGACTCTGTCCCATTAACCACAACTCTCTGGCTTCTTTCCTTCAGCCAGTTCACAATCCACCTCACTACCCAATCATCCAGACCACACTTCCTCAGTTTAGCTGTGAGGATGCTGTGGGAGACTGTGTCAAACGCCTTACTGAAATCAAGATAGACCACATCCACTGCTTCACCATCATGTGTCCACTGGGTTGTGTCCTCATAAACGGCTGTCAGTTTGGTAAAACATGACTTCCCCTTGGTGAAGCCATGCTGACTGCCCCTAATGACCCTCTTATCCTTGGTATGCCTAGAGACAGCACCCAGGATAAGTTGTTCCATCCCCTTTCCAGGGATGGAGGTGAGGCTGACCGGTCTATAGTTTCCCAGCTCTTCCTTCTTGCCCTTTTTGAAGCCCGGAGTGACATCAGGACCCATGGGTTTATGGATGTTCAGGTTACTTAACTGATTCCTAACTCAGTCCTCATCAACCAGGATAAACTCCTCCCCAATCCTGACTTCCTCTGGAGCCTTAGGGGTCCTGGGCTCCTCAAGACAGCCTCCAGCAGTACAGACAGAGGCGAAGTAGGCATTCAGTAACTCTCCCTTCTTTTTATCCTCTGTCACCAGGGCACCCCCCTCATTCACCAGTGGGCCTACATTGCCTCTAGCGTTAGTTGTATCTGCAAGGTATTTGAAGAAGCCCTTTCTGTTGTCCTTGACCTTGCAAGGTTTAATTCCAAGGAGGCCTTGGCCTTCTTAGTCGCCTCCCTGCATCCTCTGACAACAGACTTATATTCCTCCCAAGTGGCCAGCCCCTCTTTCCATGGTCTGTACATTCTCTTCTTCCACTTGAGTTTGCCCAGCAGTTCCCTGTTTAACCATGCAGGTCTCCTGGCACCCCTTCTTGACTTCCTACCTGTTGGGATGCTCTGATCTTGAGCTCGGAAGGAGAGGTCCTTGAATGCTAACCAACCATCTTGGGCCCCTTTACCTTCAAGTACCCTGTCCCATGGAATTTTCCCCAGCAATTGCTTGAAAAGGCCAAAGTTGGCCCTACTGAAGTCCCGGGTTGTAGTTCTGCTAGCTATTCTGTTCCTGCCACGTGAGGTCCTGAACTCCACCATCTCATGGTCACTGCATCCCCTCTTACCACCCATATTCTTGGACTTTATTCTCTTGACTGCAGACTTGCTTACCAGGTCAAAGCTCATTCTTTCCTCCCCAGCAAAGTTGTAGTCTGAGTTGTCTCATGTTATGACCCCTGTAGTGGGCAGTGCTTGAATTTTGTATTGTGCTGCTCAGACATGGACTGTGAAGCTCTTTGCATAGGTGACAAATATAATTAGTCCCATTTTACAGACAGGCAGGATCATCTTCCATAAAATCATGTGCAATGAGTGTTAGATCTGGGGAAATACTTTTGATCTGAATCCCTATTACAGCTATTCAGAAATGCATCTGCTGTGCAACTGGGAGTACATATGGCCACCACTCTGCTCTGCTCCTGTGCATCGTTATCCATGTGAGTGCATTCATCAGTAGGTGCTGAAAATCTGTTTAAGTTTCTGTTAACTGAGCCTCAGACATTGGTTTGTCCTTGTTCTTCAGCTGCACCAAAGTTTAGGCCACAGCACTAGTTCTTTTTTCTTTCCCCCTTTTTTTTTTTTTATTTTATACGAACAAAATTTTGAAGCTTGCGTTGTCTGGTCATGCCTCTTTAAATGTAGATTATTTTATCTGACAAACCCTGGATTTTGGCTGCACCTTCTCTTCAGCGACTTGTGTATTTAAGAGGAGGTCACCACTTGAGCGTGAGAAAAAGTGGTTTATTGAATTGCAAAAGAGCATACTTGTCTCTTTGAATTCCTTTGAGAACAGCCGTACATTATGTGTATGGCTGGTTTGAATTAGCCCCATGCATTTGGCAAGCACAAATGGAAGTGGATAGTAGAACCAGGATATTGTCCTTGCCCTTCTTAGTGCTAGGTACTGGAGGCTGGCGTGTCTTTAGGTTTCATTGAAGTCACCCATATCATTAAATTAGTCAAATGTGTGTTTGTGTGTATTGGAAGTAGCTTTTAATAGTCCATCTTACTTCAGCAGTTTTGGTGATTCAGACTTTTTCACCCTATATTCACACTGAATAAATCATGGCATTAAAATGCTTCTGGTAAGGTAGAATAACTTATGCCTTGAAGTCTTGGTAAATGGGGCCTGGAGGCTTAGAAATAAAATGTTTCTCTGCTTTAGTTCAAATATAAACTAAGCACATCTTTTATGATGTCTGTATGGCAGAGTTTCTGTTTTTTAAAGCTCTACAGCAAGTGAGAAAGCATTGTCATTATTGGCAACCTAATCACGCCAAATTTATTTGGCTTTTCAAAGGCTTTCTCTAATTGAGCTGTTGAAGAAATTGATTAGCCAGAAGATACGCAACAGGAAAGAATAAAACCATTTTTCTTTGGGGAGTATTTTTAATTAATATGTTGTGTATTTGATACTTAAATAATGGGGAGCCTAGTAACTGCGGACTGTTCTGAAGGGAAGTCTAAACAAAGGATAAGAATTTCCCTCCTGAAAAATAACTTTCTGGGCTGGCAAATCAGTCCTTTCCTTATTCCCAGAGTGATACTTAAAATTTATTCAACTTTGCAGCATCATCCTTGTTTTGAGGCATTGTCTGCCAGGTGCTGTCCAGGAGTTAATTTATCTTGGTGTTGACTTTTATCTAAAACATAGATATTCAATTGAAATCAACTACTCAAAATTACACAGACCTGTTTCAGGGAAATTTTGCCAAGGGAAGGTGCATAAATTATGTTCCCCAGCATAAAATAGTTGATGGTCTCTTTCTCAGCTCCTTGTTTTTTTCTGGTTTAAATACCAGTCTTTCATACCTGTATAAGAAGCTCAAGGAAAAACTACTCAATTGTAGGATAGATTGAGTTGCATCTTCCCACTAAAGGGCAGCCTAGTGAGAGCAGGTGACTAAAAGGTAGTAATAGGGGTGGAAGGAGGACATGGAATTTAGCTGAGCATGCTGCTGTCTCATTTTCCTCCATTTACATTGAATACCAGCAAAGAGAGAGGACACCCAAAGGAAACATGCATTGGAAATTTGTACCTCCCAGTCACTGCACTGGGGGCACCGTGTCTCTTTCTGATAAGGCATCAGTCCAAAAAGCATAGCTAGGTTATTATTTACTGTAAACTAAGTGTCTGAAGGTCTGGTCCTCCTCCAAGTCTATAAAGATGATCACACCAGTGGATTTCACAGGCCAGCCAGCTTGAACTGTTGCATTGTATGGGTTTTCAGTAGAGCTAAAACCAGTTGAGGGTTTAGTCCTTTGTGTTTTTGGAAAAACTGTGTCACTACACCACAGGATTGTGTGTATATGTTTATATGTGCGTAGTGATCTCTGAAGAACCACAAACCACGTGCTATGAATACATTTATGTTTAGCATTATTAAATGTTCTGCTCTGCATTTTATAGTGTTGATGAATTTATAAATTGTTTGATATATCAAGTTCTTGAAGTGACTAAAATAAAGGCAGCATAAGATCTTTCTACTGAGTAGAGGTTTCATCTTAGGTGGCTATTTTGGTTTGAAACTACTAGGACTTCTTATTTTGACATTCGATTGCAAGCCTTGGAGAATACTGCAGATGCTCTGGAGCTGTTTGTGAGGTGTCACATCTCTCAGGCCTGGGAGGCAATGAATTGGAAGTTACCTGGAACGTATGTTGACCAGAACTCTGTTCCAGATCCTGTGTTTAGCTTGGCATGGATGTGGCAAAATGAAGAGAACTGTTTTCTAGCTGAATGTAGTGAGGTTAAAATACATACCCATCTTTGCAATTCTTGTGAGAGAAGTCAAATTTGCTTTCAAAGTGGTAAGTGCTACTGGGCAAAGTCTGTTTGTTAAGTAAGAGTAATGGGATGGGAAGGATGAAACCAGCATATTTCTTTTTAGTCTCAGAAGATGATATACCAGTTAAAAAACCTTCCCAGGGCCCTGAGGGCACTAATAAGCCTTGATGGCCCTGATGAGCCTCACCTGGGGCCTCCACCCACACCCATGGAAGTGCAGCCCTCAGCCCCTCCTGGGTCTCTGCCTGGGCTGTGCTGGAGGAGTGTTGGTCTTCTGCTTGGCCACAGCCATGCCTGTGCCTGCCCCCAGAGCCCCTTTGTCCACACCTCGTCCTACATACAGCCTTCCTGGCTTGGCCTCAGCCCTCTCCAGTCGCTGTGGACCTGCCTGGTGTTCACTGGACCTGCCCTTTCTGTAAGAATTGACTTCATGGCTTGACCTGCCTTAACACCGTGATACCTCCTTGTGATCCAGACTCTGTTGGATGTGGCCACCACCTCTGGGTCGCTCCTGCTCGGGTGTGGGGGTGCTGGGCCATGCCATGCAGTCCTGCTGACAAGACCAGAGGCATCTAAGCCAGGATGTGATTTATTTTAATTGTTTGTCTCTCTAATCTTATTTTACACAAGTAGTTCTTACAGGATTTCAACAGTTTAACAGCTGAATTCAGCTTGTGCATGTAACCAACATTTCAGAAACAGGTATGTTCCAAAAGGCTTTGCTCTTCAAGAATCTTTCCCGTTTTCTTAGTTGTTGTATTAAATGCCAGTGCTTGGAATTAGGTATTTTTCACAGTTCAGCTTCGCAGTGGTTCTAATCACTCTGTTGGAAAAGCTTTCTGGAGAGCGATACTCAAGCAGTGTATGTGTTAAGCCTCTTGCTCCCCCCACCAGCTTTAATTCCAAATCAGCATCCTATCCAGACCTGCTACTGCAGTTTCTTAATCCTAAGAAGTTCAGGATTGGTTGTTTTTTTTTTTTCTCTCCAGAAGAATTTTAATTATTTTTGGTAGCACATGTGTGGGAAAAATGCATTTAAAAAAAACCCTTGTAGTGTGAATGTGAAGACATTGCTATTGTCAACTCTCAGTGGGTTACTTGCATATAAATAAATTAAAGGGTGTGGGGGGGAAGTAATCTTTTGTTAACGTTGCATTCTGTTACTTGTGGCTGCTATGGTAACAGATGAGGGAGAGAGAGCGCTGGCATGGTAAAGCTTAATGGGAAAGCAGCAGAATGCAGAGATGAATTTAGCGGGAGGAAGAAGGGAAGAGAGCAAAAATCCTTTAGCAATGCTGTGAAATGAGTCACCAATTAAGCCACAGCTGGGGAAGGGCTTCCACATTTATTTACAACTGGTTTAAATCAGGTTTTGTTGCTTATATTTAGAGCAGGAAGAGTGACAGTGGAACTTTGGGGAGAAGTAAATTAAACTGCATCTTCCTCATCTTGATTCAGCTTCTTTGAGTAGCTTGTAAAGGTGGCACTGCTGTTGTGACTGTTTCTTGAGTGGAGTCCTGAATGACTTTCCTGACTTGAAACCTTGCCAGCAAAAGTCAGTGTGCATTTTCTTCCCCTCTCCATTCAAGATTTTGGTCTGTAGAGGTGCATTTTCCTGTTTCATCCTGTTAGGCTGAAAATAAAGGCTTTTAACCCTCTCATTTTTAAGAGGATAAATGGTGAATGTTTTGACTTTGCTTTTTTCTTTTACCCTTCATTAGTATAAAGCACCTCTGGTGCACTTCAGAGCTTTGCTGAAGGGAGGGTTTTACAGGAGAGACTGCAGAATGTCACCTTGTGCCATGCCTGGATTTAGGTCATACTTTGAACTCGATAAATGTGATGAGCTCAATTCTGTACTTGCCTAGTTAGTGGCTCCTAGTTTTTAAACTCTCAAACTTTTGTTGGGTGGTGGGATTTTTTCCCTCCTCACATATATTCTGGCATGACTTCTGTTATGCTGAATTATAGAGAGTGATTTCTTTGAGCTCTTGGGGAGAGTACTTGTCATCTCAAGTTCTTCTTGGTGAAACTTCAAGAGAGAATTATAATTACTGCTTCAGTGGGAGTGTTTGTGTTAAGTAGAAAGTTCCAGAGCATGGAATCTTTTCTGTAGAAACTTCACCCCAAGCTTTAACTTTGTGGATGTCATGTAATGGAAATGGTTCCAGAAGTTAGTAAACAGATGATTTACTGTCAGAAAATGGTGCCAAACAGTGTGAATTTCCCAGCTGTGAAGTTTTTAGGGATGTAGGATTTTCTGAAGTGCTGGAGGGGGGGAATGGGACATGACATGAAAGGCAAAGGGAGGGGTTTGCAAGAACAAGATATAGATTGTAGAGAAGAAAGTATCTTTGTGTACCTTTGTGAGGGGGTATCCTACTATGACATCCTTTTGGAGACTGTGTCGGTGCTTTTAAAAGCTTGCATCTATATGGTCCTTTTTCAGATTTAATTAGTTGAACTGAAGAAGACAGAGCTACATGGGTACAGGGTTTTCTGCATTGCCTTGTGTTTTGGTGGTTTTGGTGTTACTCTTTCTGCCTGTAACTGGAAGCACAACATCTGAGGTTGCTTCGTGAGGGTGGAAATACATGCTGGTTGGGACAGGGTGGGAGAAGAACCAACTGCGATGCAAAACCGAGTTTTATGTATTCTCCGTAACTGAGCAAAGTTCTAAATACTGGAAAGTTAAATTTGAGGCTCCAGTATGTGCTGTGAGCTTGTTAAAAAGCGTACTCTGTCTTTGCTGGGCAGGGAATACGTCCTTGCCATCCTCAGGAGTTTGTGGAAGAAGTCTGCTTTTACAAAGTGTGAGGCTCTGTAGGACCTTATGTGTCCTGTTTGATTATCACACCCTTTGGGGAGACATGGAGCAGGTCTATAAAGGGCTGTTGATTTCCATTTCAGGAATGGCCTTGCAATAGGATGTGAGAGGGAAATGCTCTTGGGTCCTTTACAGCCTAATTCTGGTTGTGGAAATAGCCTTATTTTGCAGGTTTCTGTGGCCTGATAGGTGCCCTGAAGGATAAGGCTGGAGGACTTCATTGCAAGATGAGTCCTGCCTGAGCTGAGGAAGGCAAGCCATCGTCTTGCCTGCAACATCTTTGTTAGGCTTGGAAAGAAACTTTTGTCATTGTTTAAATTAAATTAAGTATTTTGAGCAGTGCTGCTGTGCAAATGATTAATAGTGACGCCGTAGATTATTACTGGCTTACTGTTTCCTTTCTCAGTTTCACATGTACGAAGAATATTTCATCCCTAGACACTTTCTTTATTTTCTGCTCCATAAACCAGCATAGTGCTGAATAGCTGACTTGAGCAAGAAGTACCTTGTTAAAGGTGATGCCAAACTGAAGGTAAAGTCAGGGTAATTTCACTTTTGGCTGCCAAGGGAAGGAGTAAAATCATGTATTGAGAGTCAAAGTGTTAGAGGAAGAGCACACAGTTACTTATAGCATATGTATGTTTTATTTGGTGAACTCAGTGTTTTATAATTACTGAGCTGCTAACAGTGCTCTGAAATAATAGGGGAGCTGTCTCCATTGTGGACATGGAAAGGCAAAAGCACAGAGGAGAAAAACTGTAAGTGTTTGAAGTCACTGGGAAATAAAGATGCTCAGCAAAGCCTTTTCCTGTGTCAAACAAAAAATGAGTGTAGAGCCTGAAATAAACCAGGGATGCTTGACTTGCAGACTGCTCTGCTGTGGAGTTACTCTCATTTTCTAGCAAGAATCCTGTTGGTGTCATTCTGCATTCTAGTGTTGGTAATAAATTGAAGCAGAAAACGTTCATTTCCTGCTTTGCAGTGATTGCCACAGGATTTTTCTCAGTTCTGAGTAACTACTCCAAACAAAACATGCTGTTTTTTTTTTTTCATCTGGCTCTCTTGGGGAGTTCAGATTTTGACCTTTCATATAGAACGTCAGGATTCTGATTTTTGGCAGAGTTTGGTTTTTTTCACGTTTGGCATGAAGGGACTGTGCATTGGAGGCTGTTATTTTGAATTTTGATCATTTTCACAGCTAACTTCCAACTCTTACGACAAAGAGAACTCTTCAGCCTTAGCTCTCCTTGTGCTTGGATCTGTCGTCGTACTTGTGTGTGACTGTTGCATGATGAGCCTCTCCAGCCTGTATTTCCAGTGGGGTTTACCTCTTATCAGCTCTCTGCTTGGGACTGAGAGGCAGCATCTCATCACAGCTGAGATGGGTGTGGGTAGGATCAGGAGAGCAAGAGGCAGCTGGAATGAATCAGACCTTTGGTGTGTGGCTATGTTGAGGAGAGGTGGGCTGCTTGTCCTTATGATTAGGAGGAGGAGATGCAAGTTGTAAAGCAAAATGAGCCAGTGTATGGCAGGAATGGGAAAAGGATTGCCTGCTGGTTCTTACTGAAGGTGCTGAGTCCCTCCAGCCCAGCAGTGTTACCAGGAGTTCAGGGTGCTCCCCACTCCTGGAGATGTGGTCCCACAGACAGACAGACGGCTGCCCTTTTCTGACAGCTCCAAAGAGGTTTGACAAGATCAGCACAAAGTAATACTCTAAATCTTTTCAGCTGCCTGAAATGTGGGTGGACAACTTGGTGCCTTTAGCTGTTCCCCTTCCATAGAAAACAAATGGCTATTTTTGACTCTTTGCTGTCATTGACCTTTAATATTAAGAGGGAAAAGCTACAGAAAAACCAATTTTGAACACACTATAGTGTAAGGGTTGCTCACTAAGTACAAAGAAAATTCCCTTTTACCTGCTGACTGCTTAATATACAGGTACAGCAGCACACCTGGAAGGCCTTAAAAGGTTAGGCAAGATGAGACATGGCAAAAGCCATTTTGCCTGAACATGCTTCAAATTCCTTACTAAAGAGAAAGGTGTCTATATGTTGCTTTGAAGAATCTGTAACTGTTTCTGTGTCCTTTAACAGCCTCAAGTCAGCCTGTATTTTCACTGCTCAGCTCTGCAGGCTCTCAAGAATATGTTGTGCTGCCAGTAAGAATGCATTGGTTTTATTTGCCTGTTTTCAGTGTCTCCTAGGTAGTAAATTCAGGTTGTAATACTGAGGTGTACATGAGGCACCAGGTTTCTGTATTTTATTTTATAGGAAAGCTTGTGTTTGCTCATCATGTGTATTTGTGTGGTTAGAGTGGGCTCACGGTTGTAAGATGCCCTCAAGATTTGTCAGTGCTCTTGGCAATTAACTAGAGACTTCTACAGAGTTATTAGCTATCTCAGAGTGCCATCAAATATGAAGGTATAGGGGATAAAACTTCTTTCTTCCTGTCTAGCGCAAAAAAAAGAATAGAAAAAAGATACAAATATTAAAAAACCTGCAACAAACCAACCCACCCCTGCAAATCCTGAAAGGCCTTGGACCACCCAACCAAGCTTTTGCTAGTCCTAAGACATGAAGTGACCAGATTATTATGGTAGCTGCTTGGGACTGTGTGTTTTCATGTAATTGTAGCTTTGAGAATCCATCGCTGAAGTCCTAAACCACCACATATTGAACTATGTAAAGCATTAATCTTTAAATCTAGCAGAGATGCTAAAATTGTTGGGATTATTAGGCTTTTCTGGTAGCACATGTACTCATGCAGATCTGGTGCTTTCTCAGCTACCAGGCTTTAAGGGGTGTTTCTGATATTGACTCTTTATTTTTGCAAGGGGAGCGTTTTTAGCCAAAGTAGTTTCCAAACTCTGAAGCTTTAAAAAAGAAAATGGGGAAGTTTGGGGGAAAAAATCTGGAGCGTGTATTAGGGCTCCAGAATGCTACAGGAAGCTTTTTTATGTTTTTGGCCAGGCTTTCAGTATGACTGAATGACCTCGCCTGCGTTTTAAAAGGCAATTTCATTATTTAGTGTAAATTTTATGCATTTTTTTAGAGAAAATGCATTCACCAGTACCTTATTATACTTCTAATGAGGGCCAGATGTGCTTCTCTGCTACAAAACGGAGGCCAGAATGCAAAAAGGGACTCTGCAGGGAAGTCCTTTGCAACACAAGAGAAGTGCCTTACCCAGAGAGAGGAGCAGGAGATCTTTTGAGGTTAAGATATTAACTTCTATTAATAATTTGGGGTGGGGGGGAGGGGAAGTGTGGGGACTGGTGATTTGTACCGTACTAACGAGGCAACTGCAGAGTCCTTTATAATTAGCAGAAATGATAGTGCAACTGTCTAAGCCCAATTACATTGCAAATAAACAATCTGTGTCATCTGAGTGGTGTTTATTGTCATAGTGGCAATTAATTTCAGAAGCTTCAGGCAAAATGAACACAGTGCTGCTGCGTGGTGCATACCTCAGCGAGGTGTTCCTCCTGCAATTCCCAGCCCGTGTGCCTGGCTTTGTTCTCACAGGCATGAGTGAGCAGCGTGCTTTTTCTCCCAGTGAGGTGACTCTAACAGGTAATTTCCATCCATTAGGCTTTACACCGTTGTGCTTTGTTCAGTGGCATGTATTTTTAATTACCAAGCCGTGCGCTGCTGTAAGGTGACGTGGACTGGGAGAGTGGCCCCCGCACTTCAGATAAACAAGACCTTAGTTTTCAAGCTGGTTTATTCCATTGCCCATGTTATCTTTGCTGCCAGGATAAGAAACTACACTTCCATGGACGTTTCTGTGCAGCAGGGATGATAACATGTAGTTGCCTGACTGGGATGAATGCATTAAAAAGGCTGTGCTGCTCCCACGCAGTACGGTGGTGTGGGCTATAATGGGAATTGTCAGATTTCTCTTTGTTTTTACTGTTCCCATTGACTGCTTACACACACTTGTCTGTGGGCTATTTGCCTGCCAGTGTCCTACTCCTAGCAGGCACATGTTGACTTCTGCTGCTGTGCTTTTGGAGACTGTGGTTCTCCTGTGGCTGCAGAGAACTCACCCAGGTTGCATGGATGAGACTGAAGACTCGTGATTAAAGGGAGGAGCTCTGCAGTGGTGCATGATCAGCAGAACTTTAATGCAGAATGGCAATCCTCCAGGATCTGTTTTGGAGAGTGCCGTGGGTTTCCTGTGCCAGTTGTGAAGAAGTCAAAGCTGTCTTTTGAGTGAGACTCATCTTAAGTGATTGTGGGCTTGACTGAACGTTGCTGAAGATAACAGAAACTTTTCAAGAACACCATGTAGTACATGGCTGTCTGAGAGCCCTTTACTAGCAGATGGAATTCTCTCTGAAAAGACAGGGCTTTGTTTCCTCAGGGATCTGGCTTCATGTATCACATCTGGGGACTGAAATGTCATTCTGATGCTTTCTGCAGAGGGCCATACAATGGCTGTGTATGTCAGTTGTGCATTAACCTCACTTTAGTTGTCTCTGTAGAATCAAGCGAGGAGCAGTCAGAATACCAGAGCTGTGTTACTCAAATCCCATGAGTGAGCAGGAGTTGCTCCCCTCTCTTCCTGTGACGCTCAAGATTTTCAATTTGGAAGTGGTTTAAACTGTAGCAAAGATGAGTGGCTGGGTCAGGATGCCTGTGGACAATAGTGTATCCCTTCAGAGAGAAGCAAAGAGATGTTCAAGCAAAAAATAATAAATAAAATGACCTTTTCTCTCTACATTAGCTGCCATTAGAAGGGGTGAAGCCTCCTGGGGGAGTCAGAGGGGATGCCTCTAGAAGGGAAGTTTTACTACAGCGAGGGGCACTGGGGAGGTTCAGAGGCAGAACTGGCTCGTGATGGATTGACTCTTCCCTCATTGTGTTTCCAGCAGCTTTTGAATTTTGTATGAGTGTTTTTTGAGAAGTGTTTTCTTTAAGCATCATCTTCCCTAAACTTCCCCCCTCATCCCCCATAAATTGTTTGTTTATTTTTGAATGAATACCTTTCTATGTAAGACTATGGAGCACTGAGGCATCAATATTGTCATAGTAACGAGGACTGCAGCGCTGGCTTTCAGCCAGCAAATGTGGTGATTCATGGCTTGGACGTGGGTGTCTGGAAATGAAATAAGTTCTGATTCTCAGGTGAATCAATGAAGTAGTATTTGTGTTTGTATTTTATATTTTTTTTCCCTAGGAGGTATTTTGAACACTTTACTTCCTCACATATCCTTTTTTTTATTTATTTCTACCATGTTAAAAGATAGGAAGGATGTTTTCTTGTTCATTTTAGCTTAGCCTTAAATTCAAAAAGTATGCAACCTGTGAGCTGGAATTTTGTCATATAGCAATTTGATTTAATTATGGACGAGTTTGAGAACAGGCTTGTGTACCATATGTGTGAATGTGGTCTCTGTGTAGGACACGAGAAGGCGATAATTGCAGATCAGGGTTTTCTAAGTGCAACCTCAATTTCTATAAATGCTGTTTGTGCCCACACTGAATCCTACGTTTTGTTTATATTTATCTAGTGGAAGAAAGGAATTGCAGCAGGCACACACACAAATGTAGATGTGAACAGCAAGGCTGCACTATGGACATGCATACTTTTGGATACTGCTGTTGCTGAGTGCCTCAGCTTTGAGATGAGCCACAAGAATGGATCCTTATGTGATATACTTCAAGAACCTCATCACATCCCTTAGTTGTAGTTAACTGTATAGGAGTTGAGTGTGAGCTTGCAATATGAGGCTAAACTAACACTGAGGACCTTCAGGGCTCGCTGAAAAATGAAAGCAGTTTATGACAAGATATTTTATGCTATTGCTTATCTGCTTTATTTATTTGTTTTTCAGTTGCTGCTACTGTGGCCAAAGAATTGCCTTGCTCTGTTTTCTGGCCTTCATGGAATTGGGAGTGGATGGGTTTAAGATGCATTTACTTAAGCTTTGGGAAAAAAGTTGTGTATCAAAATTTCTCACTACTGTCTTCAAGTTAGGGTACTTTATCAGTTAATAAGGAATCACTCCTGTCAGTAATTCAAGGCCACAGTGAGCTAATTTAATAGATTTTACCAATTTGCCATATATTCTTAATGATTCTCTTTCTGTTATTACAAGTAATATGTAGGATAACCTTTTCCTCTATTTCTTCCTACTCTTTTGCTTTTGCCATCAACTTTGTGGTTTAGGTGATCAGTTTTTAATCGTGTTTTAGTGGGCTGTGCTAGTCTGGATATCTTTTTCCTACAATCAAAGTCAGTCCATTTTGTTGCTAGACCTGTGGGTTTGCCTTCTGTGGGGAATGTTACAAATTCACATCTGTGTTGAACTCTTGGAGTAGTTCTTCCACCCAGTGTTAGTGAAGAGACTTTGCTGTTTGGCATTTTGGGTTAGTTGCTGCTGAGATCAGTTATCCTGTGGAAGTCTGTAACAGGTTTTTGAGTGCTGCTGTGAGTTCCACACCTGTGGTGTAATACTGCTCTTGAAGTTTTTAAGTCCCTTCTCCAGCTTGTGCATAAATGGGAATGTGGACATGGGTGTATCTCCTACCTGGCTGTGTGGTGACACTGGGAATGTCTGGAGAAACAAGGAACTGGGTGCACGCTGCAGCAAAATGTGCTGTCAGGAGGACGTGTTGGGACCAAATAATTGGTTTGCTTTCCCATTTCAGAATCTGTTCCAGACCTTCCCCCTTCTGCCTTTTTTTATTTTAATAAAGCAAAAGAACAAATTTGTTCCTTAACACAATTGTTTCATTATATTCTGAGGCTCATAGCATGTACAACTGAGAGAGATTAGGTGTGGGGGAGAGGGGGAAATGAAACCTCTGTGGCCCTTGTGTGCTTTGAGAAGCATCTCTCTGTATTTCTAAGGTGCTGTAAAATGCTTTTTCTCTAATATGAGTTGTTCTGTGTGTGGTTTTTCCACCTCCTATTAAACTAGTGGGGCTATTTTTGTTGGTTTTCTTAATATTTTGCCCTTCAATAGAGTGAGAAAGCTGGGTCAGGAGTATTGTATTGATAAACCTAAGGAGAGATCCCTCTGTCTCCCTGCTTTTCCTCTGCTGTGTGCATATTGGCACTTGGTTTGCCTGTTGTTTTTTATGAGTAGTGTGGATTTTATATCAGCAATCCAATGGGGAATGAATGTGGAGGAGGAGAATGAGGTAGTGCTTCCTCAAAGGCATCTGTTGCTGCTAAATAACTTCATGCTGTGCCTCCTACCTCACCTGTTGGAACTGCTGGCTCATGGCTGCCATGGGAATGGTTTCCTGTCCTGTGTGTAAATCGGTCTCGTAGAGTATCTTAACAGCAGCTAGAGGGGATGTAAAGGATAGCAGCACACTATCTTGACTCTTGAGAAAAGTAGCAGAGTAGCAAGCATTGGTGTCCTTTTATTATTTGCCCTTTGGTCAGATGGAAGCAAAACTAATAAATATTTTTCGTATGAAATACTGGAATATAAAGTAACAAGAGATACAAATTATGGCCATTATTGGTTCTTCCCTGAAAACTTTAGAGACGTTTGATTAGCATGTCTTGGTAAATGCAAACAGACAGTTAAACAGCAGAATGCATCCTTGGTTAGGAGAAGAGAGCACTTTGATTTCACAATTAGGATAAAGGACAGTGTTTCAAGGCAAAGAATGAGCCGGTTTTTGTCCCTTGATAACCAAGTTTGACAGCATAGCAGCTGTGCTGGAAATAACTTGATGCAGACAAGTTCTTCTGCAAAGCTTTGTTTTTCTTTATCTCTATTTGATTCAGCTGTTCAGAGCCTGAATGGGAACCTTTTTGTACTTGTGTTTACAAAGCCAAAACACCCCCTGCTCCAAAATGCAGGTTAGAGATGGTCGTGACCTGGTGGTACTATTTAAAATTAGGATTGTTGGGTTGGGTGTTTTTTGTTTCCCCATCCCTAACTCTAGGTTAAATTGTCATCTGCATTTCAGCCACATCTGCACAAGGAACTTTTCTTCTATCGAGTCCTGGAGCTTTTCCTATCAATGTTCCAGTCCCTGGACCAGCTTGATGGGGTTAGAAACCACCTCCTCTGGTAGGATTCATCTGCCCCAACTTGTGCATTTAAAAATTGGATGGCTGTGTCTGGGCTTCCTCTGTAACTGATGCAGACAAATAAGCACCTCCCAAGGGTGATAAAACTTACTTGTCTTTAATGCTTGCCTTAGGATAAGATTAATTCCCCCCCTGAGCAGTGGTGTCAGTTTTTTTTCCCATTAACTATAAATGTAATCTAGGGTTGAGTAAGTTGCACTTAGATTTCTGACACAAATAGTAATAAATGTGTAGCTCAAGGAAAAAAAAAAGCATCCCTGTATCTCTGAACACTGCTGCAAGTGAAATATAATATTTTTAAACTCTGTGCACAAAAAATTTGAGTTCCAGAAAAGCTACAGGATTTCATAGCTAATCAATGCTTAATTTTCTCCCCTGTCTCTCAGAGGAGATCTTTTACCTCATATTGAGCTCTGAAAGTCTCTTTTGCCCCTCTTGAGAGGAACTGGTGAGCCTACAGGGACTGGAATGCGATTGAAATCGGTGGTGTAATTGCTCTCATGCAAACTGAGATTGTGTTTATAGTCCCAATTTACATAGGTGAAGTATGGCAACAAAAGCAAACTAGCAGGCAGAGACACTGTTTGCCTTGCCTTTCCTGACCTTGGTGTGGAGTACCTGTGGGGCAGCCAGAATCCCTGAGCATCCTCTGAGTGAAGTGGGCTGCAAAGGAGAGCAGAAGGAGGTGGCAAGTGTAAATCAGCAGATTAAATGCTGTGCTTGGTTCGTTTTGCTTTTTTGTGAATCCCAAATACTCAGGAAGAAGCCGTCAGAGAGAAACAGAGTGGAGGTTTCTCTGAATGTACTGGGCCTGTTCGGGCAAGGACTTGTTTTACCATGAAACCGAATCCAAAGCTAAGCTAGGGCTGAAGACTGAAGGCACTTAGTGAATTACAGAATCCCAGAATCACAGAATGTCAGGGATTGGAAGGGACCTCAAAAGACCATCTAGTCCAATCCCCCTGCCAGAGCAGGAACACCCAGATCAGGTCACACAGGAACATGTCCAGGTGGGTTTGAATGTCTCCAGAGAAGGAGACTCCACAACCTCTCTGGGCAGCCTGTGCCAGTGCTCTGTCACCCTCACTGGGAAGAAATTCTTCCTCATATATATGCAGAATGTCCTATATTCTAGCTTGCATCCATTGCCCTTTTCCTATCACTGGATGTCACTGAGAAGAGCCTGGCTCCATCCTCATGACACTCACCCTTTACATATTTATAGACATTAATGAGGTCACCCCTCAGTCTCCTCTTCTCCAAGCTAAAGAGACCCAGCTCCCTCAGCCTTTCCTCACAAGGGAGATGTTCCACTCCATCTCTGTGGCTCTGCGCTGGACTCTCTCAAGCAGTTCCCTGTCCTTCTGGAACTGGGGGGCCCAGAACTGGACACAATATTCCAGATGTGGCCTCACCAGGGCAGAATAGAGGGGAAGGAGAATCTCACTCAACCTACTAACCCCCCCTTTCTAATCCACCCCCGGATGCCATTGGCCTTCTTGGCCACAAGGGCACATTACTGGCTCATGGTCACCCTGCTGTCCACCAGCACCCCCAGGGCCCTTTCCCCTACACTGCTCTCCAACAGCTCAGCCCCCAACTTATACTGGCACATGGGGTTGTTCTTCACCAGATGCAGGACTCTACACTTGCCCTTGTTTTATTTCATTAAATTTCTCCCTGCCCAACTCTCCAGCCTGTCCAGGTCTCTCTGAATGGCAGCACAGCCTTCTGGTGTGTCAGCCACTCCTCTCAGTTTGGTGTCATCAGTGAACTTGCTGACAGAGCACTCTATTCCCTCACCTGAGTCGCTGATGAATGTATTGAATAGTACTGGTCCCAGTACCGACCCTTGAGGGACTCCATTAGATACAGGCCTCCAACTAGACTCTGTCCCATTGACCACAACTCTCTGGCTTCTTTCCTTCAGCCAGTTCCCAATCCACCTCACTCCCCAGTCATCCAGACCATACTTCCTCAGTTTAGCTGTGAGGATGCTGTGGGAGACTGTGTCAAATGCTTTACTGAAATCAACATAGACCACATCCACTGCTTCACCATCATCTGTCCACTGGGTTGTGTCCTCATAAAAGTCTGTCAGTTTGGTAAAACATGACTTCCCCTTGGTGAAGCCATGCTGACTGCCCCTAATGACCCTCTTATCCTTGGTATGCCTAGAGACAGCACCCAGGATAAGTTGTTCCATCCCCTTTCCAGGGATGGAGGTGAGGCTGACCGGTCGATAGTTTCCCAGCTCTTCCTTCTTGCCCTTTGTGAAGACTGCAGTGACATTTGCTATCCTCCAGTCCTCAGGCACCTCTCCCGTTCCCCACGACTTAACAAAGATGATGAAGAGTGGCCTAGCAATAACACTGCCAGCTCCCTCAGCACCCGTGGGTGCATCCCAGCAGGTTTATGAGCATTCAATCATTTCTGATGCTTGTTACTCTATCTGAGGTGCCAAAGTTCAGTAAAGGTGACGCTTCCAACTATCCCTCAGTCCAGTGGTTGGCACTGGGCAAGTTTAACCCAGAATAATCACAGGATTGGACTGTCTTGTATTAATTTTCCATGCTGGGGTAGGATGCATTTGTAGTAGCAGTGTGGGGGTTTTTTCCTCTGAAGAAATTCAAGATACAGTTGGGCTTTTGGGAGAGGGGGCTGGTTTTTGTTAGTGTTTTAATGTGGAGTAGGTGAATTCTCTAGGAGGATGAAGTGATACGTATCCTCAGTGCTGTCAGGCAGTGCATCTCTGCTGTGTTTGGCTCTGTTGCTTTTACAATGTCTATTCTAGAATTGGAAAGCTGCATGTTTTCCTTTGGTTTTGCTCCATCTAAACAGCTTCTTTTATTCAAAGGAGTAAGTACATCACAGTGCTTCAGCCATTTGAGTTGTCAGGAAGGTACAGGTACTACACACATACCGAGGAACTGGTGTGTACTTACTGACAGCTCAGCTGATGTGTTTCATTAAGAAACTCACTCTTGAAGCTGTGACAAGTCAGAACAGTTTTGAGCAGTGCAGTGTCATTGTTTATGTCTCTGGGTATTTAATGGATGATTATTTATTTCCTGCGAGTACATTCAGGAAGGTGAATGATTTCCATTGCCCAGCCACAGTTTCAGTTCTGTGGTCGCTGTGGCTTACGTTTTGGTTGGGCAAAATATGAAACACGATGCTTGTTGGAAACCACACCATCAGTTTGGGAGAACACACTCTTTTTTCTGTAGTGTTTAAAGAAGAAGCCTTTCTGCTGACCTGCTATGTGTTTAAGAATTAATGGCACTTGTTCTTTTGCACGTCTGCTGGCAGAGTTCTGCAGTGCCTCGGCTGCTGCATGACATGTAGATCTCTGTAGCATAGAAGAGTAGCTGAAAACTTGATTTGCCTTCAGTGAATGGGCAGTGATGTGCATATCAGTTGAGAATTTCTAAGGGTTAGCAAGATAAAAATCTTATCTCAGTTGAGATAAGGGGGTAGCTATAATTGAAACCGGGCAGTGATAGTTTGGCCAACTGTCAGAAAGGCAAAACTGCCTGATGGTTCCAGCTGAGCATCTGAACACTAAGGATGCCTTTTTAATAGCTGCTGTCTTTAGTAGAAGCCTTTATCCTGGCATGGATGCTACCAGAAGGCCAAAATCCCCAGTCTGTTCTCAGTGGTGATCCCTTTCAGGTGCCATTATTCTACTAAATGAACCCTGTGACAAGCCCTGTGCTTTGGGGCTAGTGGGTGGAAGTGCACAAGTAAGAAAATAATTGGAAACAAGAGTGATCCTTATCATTTAGAGGTGCTGGTGGTAAGGAATGAATAGCTACTACCACAGCAGTGAGAAATGAAAAGCAAAGAGGGGTAGAGAATGGTGATGACAGCGATTGCTGCTGCTTCTGCTGCCAGTGTAAGCAATGAACACTTTTCATTTGGGATAAAGCCCCATCAGGAGCATTTTCCAGAAAAGGGCTGATTCTGACCCACCGCCCCTTAGATTCAATGCTTCTACAAGCAAGCATACAAAGTATGTTATGATGCACAACTCTCAGAGTGAGCAAGCAGGGATCTACCCTTCCATTATTATTAATCTTTTTAATCCTTGGTTCCTATCTCTAGATCCTGTTTTCTTTCCTTGGGGGTGTTTCTTGTTCCAGTGCTGTGATGTTCTCTGACATCTCTGTGTTAGTGCTTCCTGCTCCCCTTAAGTCCACAGGCTCTTCTCTCTTTGGGATGGCAGTTTGGATAGCAGTGGATATTTCAGTGACACTGTTCAGCCAGACCCCATTTACTACTGTGTCGAAGTGGGGTGGTGTGGAAGCAAAGAGCAGAAACAGAACCAGATGGTGAACTGCTGGAAGAGCTCTCAGCACTGCAGGGAAGGTCTGCTCTCGCAGTCTGGCTGCATTACAAGTTGCTGGAAGGGGGCAAAAAAGTTGTCAGCGGAGAAGTAGGGCACATCTGGGGTCATACAGCTGTTCCTACACCGCATTTTCTCTCACTTCAGTCTTCTCGTTTGGCTTGTCTGCACTTGCAGTGTGTTGGAAGTTAACTTATTCTGTAAATTAACAGGGCTTTGTGCCTCTGTTTGCATCCTCTAGCATTTGCTTAGCCCGGAGCTAAGCAGGCATGGACACTTTGGAGCCCAAACCTCTTGTTATAGCTCTGCAGTGCTCCTCTGCTGATGTCTTACACTTCACCGATGGCTACCTGGACTCTGTGTGCCTGCCTGGGTGTTCTTCTTAGCTTCATGATTGTTTTGACTGAATGTTGCCTTTTTTTTGTTTAAATGCTGGAAGGAATTCAAAGCCTTTCTTTCAAACACCCTGCAAGCTGGAAGCTGCATGTGCCTTTGCTGTATTTATTCATTCACTGTGGTGCTAGCAACTCCCTTTCCTCTGAAAAAGTCTGTTCTCCTGAATTATAACAAACCTTTCTTGGAAGTCAAATGCAAAACGGGTGCAATTAAAATTATAGGGAGGCAAAAAAGTTCCATGTGGGCTGTAGGAATGCCAACTACCCTGGAAGAGTTAACACTCCCAGGTGTTCCTAACTCTGTGTTTACATCATCAGCAACTATTTCTGCTCTGTCAACTTGAAGTTACTTTATCTGAAGTTTTGTTAAGTCAGAATGTCATCTTATTGCTTTTATTATATCCCCTCTACTTGAGTGTTGCCTCATCTACTACTTATTAATTCCATTTCCACCGCTCTTTCCATCCCTCATCCCTTTCCTGGCTTGCCAGACAGCGCTGCAGAACTATCACACTTGCTTTCTGCTTGGAGTCACTGCGGCTCAGTTCACAGCCAGGCTTTGCAGTGTTAGTCAGGAAAACCTCTGGCAGTCTCATGCTGAATTTTGAAGCAGCTGTGGGTACCTTCATTGAAGGGATGTGTTGGAGTGAAACCCAGTGAGTGTTCTTCTGCAGGTGCTGATACAGATAAGGGCAATAGGAGGGGTTTTTTTTTTTTGCTTTCCTTCCTTACAAAAGATTTCATGGGCTTATTCTTTGCTCCCCAAACTGCTGTCTATTTCAGAAGCTACCAGAGAAATAAAGATTTCAAGCAAAGGATGGATACAAAGCACAGGAATGGCATTTAAGTAACAAATTGGAGGTGTAGGGCAGAAAGATTTCTGTTTGGAAATTACAGTATGCCAAGTTCTGATTAAAATCCTTGTAGGTTTCTTCTGCTTTGCTTTGTCATGTTGGCTATAAAAGAGATTTTGTGACAACTCACCTTCATGGACAGAGAAAGTTTTGTAGCATAGATAAGAGTGTCTGAGAGGGAGGGAAAAAGGAAGACTTGGATATAAACAAGTAAGAAGTTATTCTTGTGTTGTTTTTTCCCCCTAGGGGAATGTCTGCATGAGTTTCTGAAACAGAGCTTCTGTTTGTCTTTGCTCTGAAGTTTCTGTGTGTCACTGGGGGGGTGATGGTGGAAGGGGAGGCTGGAAATGGTGTTTTCTTGAGTAAGGAAATGGGGGAGAAGAGAATGAGAGACTGAAAAGAAGTATGTATCTCACCAGGGCTGGGGATCTCAGTTGAACCTAAACAAACTTGTGTTTGATGTAACAGCAAAGTTCTTGTTTAACCTTGTGCTCTTCATCCAAAGATTTCCGAGATAAGGAAGTGGGGAAGTTGTGATTTGCCCTCTCTGTAGATGAAATGGGGACAAAGGAAAAAAAATGGCATGTTGAATTTCATAATTTGATATACAATGTATTTTTGTCTGACGTTTTAACCTAAAATTGGGTTTCTGACTTTTATTTAACTTTAGAAATTGCCCTGCTTTCTTTTTTTTCCTTTTTAGCAAGCCAGTTCATGTATTAAATTGAAGTCTGTACAAATTACACTTAATTATAGTCAACTCTGAGAGAGGCCTAAAATAGGTCACATGCAGTTTGGCCTAAGATGCACTGAAATTATTAAATCTGTTTGGTTTGGCCTGAGACACATTCAGAGGTATTCTATCTTCTCCTGGTTCTTCCATTTTTGTCCTTGTGTGCCATTACCTGAATTACCAAGGAGTAAGACCTGAATACCAAGGGGTAAGATGTGCTATTTTCTCTCACAGAAAACAGCTAACATTGAACTCACTTCATTCCTTTATTCCTTCCTCTGGAGTTGCATTTTGAGCCCTGACTTTGAAGGGACATTTCTCCATCCTGTTTGGAGGGGATAATGGTGAGTCAGCAGAACCTGGGTAACCCTGTCCCAGCATGGGGGTGAAGTGTTGTGTTTGTTTGTTGGTGATGCACGGTACTTGGCTGCTTTTTGTGCCTTATAGGAATTACTGCTTTGTGCCAACTTCTTCTAAGTGATTCTAAATGCTCTTGAATTAATTACGTTAAAACAACTTCACCAGTGACCTTGAGCTAAAGTTATTTCCAGCAGCATATCTTTTGCATTTATATACTGACTTAATTAATGCCTGCATGCTTCCTCAGGTTCAGCTATTCTGCATCAAGTATTGTTTCACATACCTGCATATATGTCCTTTGTGGGAACTAGTTATTATTTTAATCATATAAAAGAATATGTATGCATCTACTTTTTTTTTGAGTATTATTGCAGTAGGTACTTGTAAAATTGTCTCCCCATAAAAATAGGAGACCTAAAAAGCTCCATGTAGAGGCTTACCTGCAGATATACATAAGGAGTTCTTTTGAAAGCAGCTGCACTTTGAAAATAGCTCTGTGGACTTGGGTTTATTCATTCAGTTTCCTGACCAAGTGTATCTGCAGTGGAAGTAGAAGGGGTTTTTATTCTTTCCGTGCACAAGCCTGGGACCTCTGTAAACCCAGCTGTCTCTTCCTCCTGTTCTCCATCACTAACCCCAATTCCTGCATCATCATTGGTAACAGAGAATAGATGAGTCAACTTGCATGCTCAGGTAAGCCTGAGAGTTTCAAACCCATCCTCAGTGAGTACTGCAGCCCTGGTATTGCTCCCAGTGGATTAGCTGTTGGTGAGTAATTGAAGTAAGTAGGCAGTTCTGTTGACCTGGTTTCGTCACTAAAGGAAGGAGGCATATCTGACCTTGTACAGCTTGCTGTTGAGCAGAAGGCTGTTTATGTTGAGTTATTTTTAAGGATAAAGCTGTGGCTCAGAAATTGCCCTTTCCTAGGAAGTACTTTTTAGTACAGTTCCAGATGCAGGAGCCTGAAGGAGATGCCCCAATTGCAGCTGATGCGAATCTGATGTGGTACATGATGCCTTGAGCATCCTCACTGTAGAGGGTTGAATTTCTCCCCTTTACAATCCCTCTAAGTATGTTGTAATGTGCTGTAGATTTGCACATACATGGCTAGCAGTAGGTAGCAGGTTTTTTTAACTTCAAGTTTTACTGAAAACTCAGCAATTACAAAGTGCATTTGTTTTCTCTTGCCTGACATCACTGAAAATGGAGAAGCTTTACATACTCACATGCCTATGGAGCAGTTAGTTCTTACACTTTAATGCCTCTTGCTGACTGGGCCTCTATTGTTGTTTGCCTTGTCTTTCCAGTAGGGCTATTATGTTCCCTAATTGATCATAACTTAACAAGCTAAGCTTGGAGAAAAAAGAGAAGGCTTGAGCAGTTGAATTCTCCTTGCCATACGAACCAGTTCATATAATGAGATAGCTGATGATGTCATTCTGTTAAAGCTTCAAAAAAAAGATTGATAATGATTTCCCATCCTTGCCTAGTTCAGTCTGGGGCCTCGTTTCTCTGAAGAAATGAAAGCAATTAGAGCATTCTAGATTTAAATTTCTAGCAGCATTAAGTCTGTTAAGGTTCTCTGAGTCCAATGGGACTGTACAAGCATGGGGTTGAGCTTGGCAAGGGCTGCTTGCGCGTGCCTCACTAAACCCATGAGCAATTCTTAGTGAATTTGGGTAGGGGCTGCATTATGGTTGCAGTTAGCCACATGTCTGCGTTCTTGTAAGAGGAGAGCAAAAATTTATAGTCCCTGTTTCCTTAATGGTAGGTCAAGAGGCCAGTCCAGCAAATCATTTCTCATTGTAGTCACTTCTGTATGGAAAATTTTGTAGGAGATTGTGTCCAGCTTTTTCCTTCTCTTCATCTTTTCTGTTTCTTTATGCTGTTCTTTGAACTTCTAACGCCGTAGGCCACAGAGACATTTTGTGGAGAATATAATCTTAGAAAAAGAACACTTGATGAAACAACTTGTGCAGGAGAAATACTCCCTGTAAAAGGAAATCATTCATGGCTTTTAGCTCTTTAAAAGCCCGTCTTAACACTCCTGCTGAGTCCCTTTCGCTGTACAGCAGTGCAGAGGATTAGTCAGCATCATCTAATTAGGCAGCAGCAAAGCAAAAATTTTGTTTAACTGACTCTGCCCTGATTCAGTTTCCATTCATAGGACTTGCCCATTGAAACCAAACGCAATAAGGACATCTTATTGATGGCATTTGAAATGTCAGAGCGAGGGTGAGGTGAGGCACCTGGGGAGGAGATTCAAGGTCACCCTGTGCAGTTGCTGTACCCAGTCTTCCTGTGTGAGTCTGCAGGTAGTTGGGGTACCTCTTGGTTTCTCAACAGCTCTGATGGTTTGAGAGCTTTAATTGCACTCCATCCTTCTGAAAAGAAGGGGAACAAAAGAGTTTTTAGAGAGCCTTCCCATTCCTGTAAGCCTGTGCTGCCCACTGAGCCAGTGGTACCTGGCAGGCCTGGAACAGGAGAGCGTGTCTTGGCTTCTTCTGGGGTAGGCTGATGATGGAGTCCCAGGATCCAAGAAAACTGTGTTTTACAGTCTAACACATGGGGACCAGGAGAAATGGCTCCTATTTAGGAGGTTTGTCTTGGCCCTTCACTTCACAGGAGCACTTCAGCACATACTTAACTGCACATAGACCTCCTTGTTACGTGCTGAACGGCTTCCTCTCACTTTGGACCTCGCTGAGGAATGCTGGCATTTCAGTTCATGCTTGCATATGAGGACAAGCTGGATTCTACTTCTTTCGCAGTGGTTCCTATAAGATTGCTTACAGCTGAGGAATTTGGGAAGAACAACTCAGCCTTTTCTGAGTAGAGATTATTGCTGTTAAGTTTTGCCAATTGGGGCATTAGGTCTGTGTAAAGGAAGAAATTGATCTTTTTGTATTGAGCTTTCAAACAAACAAAAAAGCAAAACGTTTTTTCTTACTAGAACAAGGGATTTTTATGAGCATGCAGTTGACACAATATATAATTTTAAACAAAAGACATGGCTGTAGATGACATCATCTGCAATTAACTGAAATAGCTGGGGCGTGATAGAGGACAGGACAAGAGAGTTACCTGCTTGATTCTGTCAGAACTGCCTACTGCTTTCTAGTGGGAATGATGCTGTGTATCAAATCAGTCTTATTGCTGGTATTGATACTGAATCAGTCAATTGTTCCTAAGACATAAGGACTTTTTGTGTCTCCTAGTTTCAATGTAGATTCTTGAAACTGAGCTCACAAGCAATCTGCTGGGGAAGGAAGGACACATACTTAAGAAGCACTGATTACTTTAACTGGAACATCCATTTTGGTGGCTGTGAGTCTGGCTGCTCTGACCCTGCCTTAGAGATGAGAAAAGAGATAAAATCCCCTCCTTGTGCAGTTGATGAGGAGCTGTTGGGAAGTAAAGGCTGGGTGACTTTGGTGATGAGGTGGCCACAGCCTTGGAACAGTTTTGCCTAGCTGCAGGGGATAAGGTGTAGTGGAGAGGAAACGTGGATGGGGTTCCAGGGAACTGAGAGAAGGGAGCAGCTAAGGGAGTGAGCTAAGGAAAAAAAGTAGAATTTGAAGAAGTGAGAGAAATCTGATTCCTTTTTACCTTTAGGCATTGTAGAAAGACTGAATCTGGAGAAGTTATTTTTCCCTGCCTCCCACACCCCCTCAGGAACACCATCTGCAAAATATTTCTCTTTTACAGTCTATGGAGTATCAGAGGAGATTAGAGCCTGTTTTTCCCAGACTTTAGAGGAGAGATCTCTAGGGACATGTCTACCTAACTTCCCAGCCGAGCTTCAATGCTTTCTTCTTTATTTCTCTTATTTTCAAGGAATGTCCTCAATATACCAGTAAAAGCAACATAACAATTCACTTAAGGGACTACAGTAAAAAAGATAACCGTTTAACTTCTCTAACCAGTGAAGATCCCTTGGCAATGATGCTCTGCATGCAAATGAGGTCTTAGATCTTCTTATTCCTGGTGCTCTTGCAGACATATGGCAGTGTCATGTGGGATCAGGGTGACAGTTTCTGGTCTAGTGGTTCCCCTCTGCTTACCTGAGACCCCCATGTCATTTTGAGCATTCTGAACCTTGAATATCAAGTTCTCTTTGTCAACATTTCGAGATGAACTTTAGGAAGAGATCTTAGTTCCACAACATTTTTCCTTTGTTACTATTTTTGTATTTTTTTGAAGAGAAAGTGGAAGAGGTACATTGTCTGAGGCAGTTTAAGGTGAGTCACGTCTGTATAAATAGAACTGCTGAGCACATCGGATAAGCTGCAGTGTGCAGAGGACAAAAATGCTTCAGAGGAAGGAAAGTCGCCTTGTTAAAATGATCACATAATTGTAAGTGCCTGTCCTTTAAGACTGCTGCCAAGGGTACCTGCCACTGTCATTTTTTCCTTCCCTCTGCCCCCCCTCCCCTTCAAGTGCAAGTTAATTTTAAATTGTAATCAATGCATTCGTTAGACCACTGAAGTGTCAACAGAAAGCACGAGGGGCAGAGAGAGCTGCAATGCACATGTGGGTGGTGCACATGTGCTTCTCTGTGCCATGAATGAAGCATGTCCTTTCCTCCTCAGAACTAATGCAAGGATTGGAACCTCATTTATCCCCTGTCCCTTCACTCATGATAAATTGGAGTCCACATTTTTATTTTCTCCAATTTCCAGTGCTTTGCAGTATAGGTAGAACATGATGACTGTGCTTGACTTCACTGGCAATAGTCTGCAAGATGGGCACCTGGAAGTGCTTGGTGGCAAACCAGTTCTCCAGAGGCCCTAGTCTGGACTCTTCCAAAACAGAGGAAGCCCCTAGTTGTCACTGTGAAACCAAGTTTGCCCAGAAATGAGGATGCAGATTGCTTTGCATGCATAGTTACAGATGTATAGTTGAGCCCACTGTGGTAATTAGCAAGGTGAAATCCCATGATGGTTGAATCTGTAATTCTTGATGTAATGCTTAGGTTTTTGTATTGTCTTTTAATTTGTCACTGAGACTTTATTTCAGTCATCTTGGACATACGTTGGCATAAAGACAGTTCTTGGGGAAAAAGGGAGGAAGACTGAGGACAGTGGAAACCTAGGCTAGAGTTAGATCTTGGCTTATTTCCTAGGGAGGGTTTGGTAAGAAATACCCAGTGCATACTGATGATGTGCATACAGTTCCCTTTCTCAAAGGCTTTACTTGCTCAAAGTCAGCTGCTTCCACGTGATCTGTCCAAGTTTTGTTATCAGCCATTCATCCTTGATCGCTGGAAAAATCGATCGGTGTGACGTGAATAACTTGGGGCTCTGCAAAATCCCCCTCTTGCCTTTGCAGATTGCCATCTGTGGGCTTAATGAATGAAGTTCAGGAAGTCACAGATAAAGAATTTAACTGAATTCAATGAAACTGAATTGGGCAGAAGGAGCCCAGAAGTTTAGTCAAAAGAATGGTGTCCCACCACCATTACCCCGGAGCGCTGTGGCTGTGCCTGTGGTTTGATCTTACATCAAATCTGTTCTACCTGCAGGCTGCCTCCTTTTTTCCTCAGCTTCTTTCTTTCCATACATTATTATACTGGGCTGGGTGAATTGTTAACAGCTCTTGAGAGTCCGTAAGCCTGTTTGCCTCAATAATCTGATCAAGGGAGGAATGGAGATATTGTTGCCTTTTATTTATTTTCAAAAAAAGCATGTTTTACTGTTGCTGGATTCCCTCTGGTTTTTGAACTAGGCCAGCACTAAAAATGGAAGTTAAGATCCCAGAAATTTCTTTTGATTAGCTGCAAGTTTGAAGAACTAAGGGCAAAGGAGAAAGTGGGGGAACATATGCTATTGAGGACACTGCAAAACGCTGAAATGAGAGGTCTGTGTACTCGGATGCCACATAATGCAAAACTCCCGACTCCAAGGCAAATATGAAAATGAAATTACAGTCTCTCTGATGCAGTGTGTGTTTTTTTTCTGTATAACTTTATTGATTTTTTTTCTTTGTTTACTTGGCTTATATTAAAAAGGCATTTCAAGCTTCTGTTTGAATGCTCGAGTTTATTTCTTAATTTCATCAGCCTTTCTGTAACCAAGTATCGGGAGCACAGCTATGTTTTCTCCCTTTTGCAAGTACTTGATTATTTTTCTGAAGCAGCAGTGTTCTCCCCCTTCCTTCTTCTGTTGTTTTTTTTTTTTTTTTTTTGGTAGGAGTGTTATGATACTCAACAACGATAAAAATATATGGAATTTTACAGAAACTAATTTGAAAAGTTGTATCATTTTTATAAGGTTTTCCCTTACATGTGTTGTGACACACCCAGGAGACATTTTTAAGCAAATCATTGCTGGTTTAAAAATTCAAAAGGATTATTTTTTTAAAAAAAAAAAATCTAAAAAATTCTACTATCTTTTATATTTATTCTAAACAGACCAAATCACAAGAAAAAGTTGAACCCTTCCAACATCACATATGGATCTTGCTTTCTGTTGTCAACATGAGTAAGTTTGGCACGAAAACCAATGAGACCAACTTTGTATGGCAGCAATAACGTTGGGAGGAGCAGAGCAGGAAGTCAATCTATTAGATTATGACCAGAAATACGATTAAAAATAATTCTCCAGAATGTTACTGAGTCTTGCAGTATACTTATTTGCCTTAAAGGGTGAAATTAAGTACTGAATCACTTGGCAAAAATCCTGAAAAGGTTTTTAACGTGAGAACAAATCTGTGGGTAAATCTGTGCTTGTCCTGTGTTCTGTGCTCAGAAATCCACTCGGCTGCAGGCGAACATTTGCACTGGTCTGCGTTAAAAGCTTCACTTGAGATAAAAGCAAAACCCTGCGTTAGGAGCATCTGTAACATGGATGAAGCCAGGGAGGCTGATGCATGGGTTTGTGTGTATGGCATTTAGTGCGTTTCTTTGTGTGTCTTCCTCAAGACAAACACTGCCTGGCACAAGCTGAGTGAAAAGGTTTCTTTGCCAGCTCGAGGAAGGCAGCGCTTTCGTTGTCACCTGCAGCGTGCTGCTGTGCGTGTTCGGGTGGGCACGGAGTTCAGCTCCTGCACTGCAGCCCAGACAGGGCTCGTAGTGGCTTTGAAGTAAAAGGACTGTTTTTCAGTCTCTGAAGGAGTGTCAAGCATTAGTTTTGTTGCTCTGGGAACATCTGTGGAGTCGATGTTGTTACAGACAGGTTGTGTTAGTGAAAGCATCAAATCTATCAGGTTTGTCCTCTGCGTAGGAACTGAGGGCAGGAATATTTGTAGCCATTTTCACAGAATCATGGAATATTCAGAGTTGGAAGGGACCTCCAGAGATCATCTAGTCCAACTCACCTGCTTAAAAGCAGGATCCCCTAGAGCACAGCACTCAGGGCTGCATCCAGGTGAGCCTTGAAAATCTCCAGAGAAGGAGACTCCACATCTCTCTGGGCAGCCTGTGCCAGTGCTCTGTCACCCTCACCCAAAAGAAGTTCTTTCTCATGTTTAAATGGAACCTCCTGTGTTCCAGCTTGTGCCCGTTACCCCTCGTCCTGTCACTGGGAACCACTGGAAAGAGTCTGGCTCCATCCTCCCTCAATACCCTTTAGGTATTTTTTTCTTGTGCTTTTCTTCCTCCTGTCTATGATAGTAAAAATATGACAGCTGAATTTTATTTGACCTTCTTTGCTTTAAATATTTCTGTGCTTTTTCTGCTCTGGAAGCGATGTATTGGGAAATCATTTGGTGTCAAGCACTTGGATTGAGATTACTGAGGAACATAGCTATTTCTCGTTTGCAACTTCTCCCTAAAATTTTATTTGGAAACGTTATTTTTGCCCCTGGTTTGCCCAGTGGGTCTCTTTTAACTGATCTCACCTTTCCCAAGTTGCATTCCAAGCTGGAAATATAAAATTTCTGTTCTTACATATTTCAGCTCACTAGCATGTTGTTTGTTTAGAATGAACATGGTAATATTCGGTCTCGTGCTGTGTTGCCATGCTGCTTCAAAACAGAGGTCTGGTCACTCAGGGATGCTGAAATCATCCCTCCTGGCCTTACTGCTGCAGACCGTGAAACTTCAGGCTTTATTCACTTCAGGTTTGTTTATGAAAAGAAAAAAAGAAGGCTTCTGGCCAAATGAAGCATGAAAAGTATCACCAGCTTTACTGTCCTATTAAATTGAGAGGCACCGTTTAAAAGGCAGCAATTCAGTAGCTGTAACAAGAAGTCAATATGTTGGTCAATATCTACTCTGGGAGCGGTAACTTAGAGAAGTGAGGAGGAAGGAAAAGGCATTTGGATGTACTGGTTCTAAAATTCTGTGGGGTTTGCACTGAGTGAACCTGCCTGGTTGCATTTTTCCATAAATTGTGGTGTTTCAGCATGCCTAAACGGTTCTTTCTGAAGTCTGCTCCCCATTTAAAGGGATTTTTTTCTTATGTCTCTAACTTCCACTGTAGATGGCTGTTGGGGTTTGGGTTTGGTTTAGGTTTTTTTGGTATTTTTTTTTCTTTGAGTGTTGTAGGAAGGAGCAACAAGAAGAAAACTTGGTGTTAACATCCTTTAAAACTTCCTTAAAGCCGCTTGTTGTAAAACTATTAATGTTTTTCCCTGAGCAACTGTCACTTTCAACACTCATTTTTTCTAGTAAAAACGCATTTCAAGTCCATTTAATTTTCATAATCTTCATTTAAATGCAGTCCCTTGAACTATACAAGTGATAATTGGATACACAATTTATCAGTTCTGGAGTGCTGGGCATGTGGCACTACTGGAATTTGAAGTATATCAGCGATGAGTTCTCCTATTTGATCTGTAAAGACATGTCCACAAGCTTTTCTTTAGTGATTTAGAGTGATGGGGGTGGTCTTGATTTAATTTGCAAATATTAGCCCTTCTCATAGGTAAGCCAAGGTTAGATATTTGAAGCAAATCCATAAATAAAAGCTTATCTGGAGAGCTTGTAGTAAGCATTAGAACCCTGAAGAATAGTTATTTGAGTAACTGTGGAGCTGAAATGTTATTATTTTTTATTATATTGATTTCTAGGAAGTTAATTGTAAAAAATATTAAAAAAAATCTCTTATGTAAAATTATTCTATATTTTCCAGACAATAAAACGTAAAGTGCTCAGAAAATGATATTACTGCCACTATAAATTTGAGACTCTTTGCAGAGGCACCAGCTTTGGCACCAGCTCTGGTTGAAGCATGAAATTGTCAGGAACAGCCAAGTAATGAACTTTTGTGCTTGAAATCTGTCTGATGCTTCCCAGAGATTCATCCCTTAGGAGCTGGATGCCCTTAGGTGTGGCTGCCCCCTCCCTGGCAGTGTTCCAGGCCAGGTTGGATGGGGCTTGGAGCAACCTGGTCTGGTGGGAGGTGTCCCTGCCATGGCAGGGGGTTGGGATGAGATGAGCTTTGAGGTCCCTTCCAACCCAAACCAGTCTGTGATTCTGTGAGTTCTTCACAGTTAGTTTTCACGCTGGAAATATCAACATATTTCACAATTGCCTAGTAGCCCAGTACATAGACTTTTATCAACAGGTTTGATAATACCTCCCTGATGGAGCACTCACCTCTGGCTCACAGGACACTGGCCACAGTGGTTCTGTTCCAGTGACTGCTTTCACAGGCAGTGCTCTGAATCTGAGGCTGGCTGTGTTGGCACAGCACTTTGCACAGTAGGAGCTGCTAGCCCGTTCTGTAGTGGCATTGTAAAATAATTGCACTTGGTTTTCCATCTTTGGTTCGTCAGTTTGTCCTACAACAAGCACAAAAGCAGCATGTGACTCCTCCACTCGGAGTTTTTGTTGCCTGGCCTTTCAATTTCATATAGTAAATGTCAATCTGCATGTTTGAGAATTAAGATATATTTATTTTTGAGGGGGAAATGTGACCTTTTTCAGCTGGTACTTTTATTTATATTCAAAGAGAGTCTCCAGATCTTATTGTGGCAAATGTACACTCTTTTTATAAAAATACTCATCTTTAAATATTGATTATGATAACTTCTTTGCACCAAATTACAGCCTGCCTATGCCAGGGCATGATTCACCTCCTGGCATGATTCACCTCATCCAGGAGTCTGGCACTCATGTTGCTTTTTATAGATTTCACTTGAACATAGTGATTTATTTTTTTCTCCCATGCCTCTGACAGAAATTGTGCATCTCAGGACATCTTAAAAGCCATGTGTTTTTAAAAAAAAAAAAGTGACAGCCTGTTCCTCCTTGCAAGAAATCAAGGGTGTTGTGCATGAATGTTCACCTGTGTGATGGACAGACAGACACAGGTGACTCCACATTATCAGTGCCCTTTGTATTCCCCTGGGAACGCACATGGCTTTGCGTGGTCATGGCCCTGAGGTTTCTCTGATGTTGCTTGACATGACTATTTAAAGTTCAGTTCTATTTGCTTTGAGTTAGACACCTGTGTCCTTTCATAGTCTATGAAAAAAATGTACTTGTTACTCATTTGACTTGTGTTAGTGTTCAGAGGGGAGCTTAAAAAGCTTATTTTGGCTTAACAAAAGGTGGAATTGAGTGCGTGGAGGGGACTGTAAAGTCTGCCTTCCTTTCTGGCCCCACGTGATGATTTTTCTTCTTGCTGCTTCATTGAGAGAGAGCTGTACTGGTGAACCAGCATGGACTGAGGGATGGGGAAACTGAACTGGGCCTGATTTATGCCAACAGCAGTTCTTTATGAAATTATGAAAGTGAGTTTGTGACCCAGAAGAGAGGTCAGCTGAACCAGTGAGTTGGCTCCAGGGAGAATGCTGCTCTCCTGTGTGTAGGGTGTTACAAAGGATGCAAACAGTGTTGTCCACTTTTGCTCTTCCAGCTGAATTGCTGAGTGAAGTAAGTCCAGTATATGTCAAAAAGAGTATTCCACATGTGAAAAAATACTGAGTTTGCCCATAACCAAATAATCAACTAGTACATTGTGTGAGTATGTACTAAAAGGGTTTTACTTAAAGTAAAAACCAGCCTTGCTGCAGAAGCTGGAGCACGAAGACAGAAAGCTGTGAAATCCCCATTTCATTCCAATGACTGAGAAAATGCTTTAAATATCTTTTCCAGTTTGTGTTTAATTTTAGTTACCTGTGGATTTGTGGATTTTTATAAATGGTACCTGGTGGAATATCCTTTTCTGTGTGTCCTTTCCCCCTGACCATAGTGCTTTTCTATTTTCCTGCTATAACATGCACACAAGCTTCTTGGATGTTGTTCTCCATGCAAAACTAATGAAAAATTTGTTAAAAGATTCCCCAAGCTCTTTCTCAATCTTCTTTTATTTTCCTGTGGTGCTTCGTAGGTTTATTACAGTTTTAAACATTTAAATTATACCCATAAGGAAAGCTATTAACAAAAATCTGTGCATCAACGGATTGTAATGAGAGAAAATTTGATTTGTCTTTCATCTTCTTTTCTTTCTGTTTGAGGAGACAAAAAAAAAGTGTAATCTTTTCTTCACGTTCTAAACCAACCATTTTATTCTCATTTAACTGTGTTGTGTGTTAAAAAGCTTTCAGTGGTGGTTAAAAAAAATAAATATCCTAGAAGCTGTGCTTTGAGAAAATACCAAATGTATTTTTAAACAGAAAACATTTTCTGCCCTGTTTGTTTGTATGTTTTTCTCCCAATAGCAGCCAGAATTAATCCTGACCCCCATATCTCAGAAGACTAGCTAAGGCTTAGAGCTCCAACACTGCTCTTTGGGGGCAGGAGCAGCGTTCCTTGCTGGGCAGGATTTGTGTTGTCTGGTGTGTGTAAGATCCATTTCCATGCATTATCCACTTCTCCTCCAGTGTTTAAAACCCAAACAAACTCCAGTAACAGCAAGAAGTCTCTCTGTCACTGGGAGTTTGGTGACGTTGTCTTTCTAGATGTAGCTGTAGTTAATGGAAGACATGGAATGACAGTTTCCATGACTACTGTGCAATCTCTTCTGGTTCTAGATGTGCAGATGCTCAAATTTTCCGAGTCCAAGGCACATCTGAGGGCCCTGCCATGTTCCTCATTCGTTCCTTAGAGGCAGGTGGCTGAGGCATTGACAGTGCTGAATGGGAGCAGGTGGATTGCACAGACACACCTTGACCACAGCATTGCAAAGCACCCACACAAGCATAAACTTGTACAGAGCTGCAGCTTGCTCAGGCTGTTTGATGGAGGAAGAAAAGTGGTGTGGGAATACTGAAACTCATCATGTAGTTTAGTGCCTGCTTCATAAGGTTCCTGTTTAGCTTGGAATAAGGTTTCACTAATAATAGGTTGCAGGAAATACCTATTTCTTCTACTCCTGGCATGGATTCCACTGGTGAAGGTTATGATTTGTGACTTAGACACGTGCCATGTGCCCATGAGAAGGTTGTTCTCTACATACCAATCACCCTCTTGCAGTCCTGAGCTCAGGTGTTTGCATTTTGTTTTTCATAGAGATCCTAAATTGTTTCTCCTCTTCTCCTTCCCCTGCTACCACATACACATGTATCCTGCAGCTTATTTATAGAGAAATCAGTAATAGATCTGCAGTGGATTGGCCAGTCATCAAAAGAACAAGGTCTACACAAAGGAATTCAACAGGGCAGTAACTGTCATGGAGGTGTAATAACACGCAGCTGCATAAATGGCCTTTGAAGATGATTAATTGTGGAGGTGTGCAGGAGTGGCAATAGCCTTGTATTTTAACTAGAGCCTTGAGCATAATTCTTGTACTGGAGAATGCACAGGACTGCCAGGGACTGCAAGGTGTCTGCTGCAGCCTGCTCAGCGTTTGTGTTGTCTCCATGGGGCAGGCACAGCTTCTCCCAGCCCATCAGAAATTCATTGAACTCTGACCACGCAGAAGGAGCATCTGATGTGGTGAGGGGCTGAAAAGCTTTTACGTGTGTTTTGTCAGTCAGAAACTGCAGTCTGGGCTTCTCTTGTGTTGTGATTCAGTGAGTCCTTCCTATAGGAAACCCTATTTTTCCTGTACCATGAGATGGAACAGGCTATGAGTGACTGTGCTGGGTGCCTCACAGAAGGCAAATCTCCTGTCATATGCTTCAGTAGAGAGCAGTTTGTGACCCAGGTCATCAGTTAGCGATGTAATAGTTCTCATCTTGGGCTAGCAGCAAGATTTTCTTGTAAATATTTTAGTGTCTTGGTTCAGACTGTCCAGTTGATCTTCATGTTTTCTGAACTCGTTTCAGTGGACATTGAGCAACACCTTCGCTAAAACTGTGGTTGTAATATGCAGCATTTTATATATGTAGATACATATATACACATATATATAGAGATATATATAGATACATACACACAGATTGGTCTGAAAGAGTTCTTGGTGCAGTTTCCCAAAGTTTATTTAGGTAGAAGAAAGCAGAATCATTATGTAAATCTAATTATCTTTCTCGTGAGCTGTCAAGCTGGAAGTTACCAAGTTGGTCATGAGTGCAGCTGTGTCATAGAGAAGTTTACCAGATTGGAGATTTGGTCTTAAATTTGATTCTGCATGGACTCCCCTCTGTTACCCCAAGGATTAAGAGAGAAAACGTTTCAGAATCCAGTGCTACTTTAACAGCAAATTGTGCAGTTAGTGATGTTATTCTGCTGCGTTCTCTTAATTAAAAAAACCCACACACCACAACGTGGGTCAAAATTTTAATTTTGTTTTGCTATTCTAATGATAATTTAAGCCCTCAATAAGGATAAAATATAGCTGACTGGAGACCAGATCTTGTGTACGTTACAAACATCATCTGTTAGTGTCACAAGTTGTCTCCAGCAGAAACAATGAAGCTCAGGTGGAGTGGAGCTGTGTTGGTTACATCAGACTGGCAGTTCTGTGCCTGCTCTTAAAAAACATCTTAAAAGAGACACTTCAGTGCACAGCAGTGTGTGTTAATAACTAGTGAATTCTTGTTAGCTGTGAAACAATACTTATTGTTTAACTATAAAATCTAGAGCCCTTGGTGTTGACTAAAGGCTGTACTGTACTGAAAAATCCACAAATAAAAACCAGGAGAGTTTCTGGCCGTGGTGAGTTTACAGGCAAAGTGCAAAACAACAGGCAGGATGGGATGAAGACCAACGAGCTGAAAGGAGGAGCTGGGGATGGGATCTCTGGGCATGGTTGGCAGTGAGAATGTTATAGAAGCCCCAAAGCAGCAGCAGGGTGTAACGGACACCTGGATATTGGTGCTGGCTGTGCTGAAGCCCATGCAGCAGTGAATGTGTCTGCTGCAGGGAGCTGCAGGTGGGGTGCTGGAGGGGAGGGTTAGGTTATCACCTTGTGATAGCTCCTGAAGCCCAGCAGCTACTGATGCAAAGTCAGAATAGGTTTGTTGTTTTTTTTTTTTTTCCCAAAGTAGGCATGTTATTTCCTATTCAGTTTTTCTATCTTTAGCTTGTCCCATTCCTACACGTCTGTTTTGGTGAAACAAAGAAAAATTAGCACTGGGAGAAAGGGATTTAGAAACAATCATTAGGCTTTCTAGGCACAGAACGGGTCTAACCTGTTTGACTTTGCTCACACCTTGCCAAGCTTGTGTCTTCCCCCTCTCCTGTAACTGCTGAGCTAATGGTTGGCATGGTTGTGTCCTCATGCATCAGGGCTGATTAACAAGGTTATTGTCACTCAGCTATACAGTATATAGCAAATAACATTGATCCAACCATTGAAAACTCAAAAACTCACCAGAGTTGTACCGACTGTTTGGGATTTTTAAACAAAAAAAGGTGGGTTTATTTAGTAAATATTTTGTCTTTTTAAACTTGGTATCTCAGTCCCAAGAGCTCACAGTATTTCATACACCTGAAATGTGCACTTAGAGCTGCTAACCAAGGACATTCTCAGCAGTGCCACTGAGCTGCAAGGAGCTATGTGCTAAACCACGGACCTTGAGATCCTGTGTCGGGTTTCTGGGGGCTGTATCTAATATTGTTAATTACAAATTACAGCTGCAGCAAGTAGTAGCACCAATAATAATACAAAAAACCACACTTGGGCCATTTTAGAGGTGAGAACAGCTCTATTGTTTTGTATGGATACAGAACAATTAAACCAACTTGATGAAGGTCATGCAGGAAGCTGATGGCAAAGCCACTCATCCATCAGCCAAGCTTTCCTCTTTATTTGCTGGACCTCACTACCCCTTATGGATATCTGATCATCTCGACTGCTGCAGTGGTGGTCTGATGAAAGATTTGAGTCTTTTGATGGGATTTGAAAGTTGGGTAATAATCCTTACTTCCTATTTATGGTTCAGTGCACAAACTGGGAAATGCAGTGTCGGTTTTGCACCACTCCTTTATAAACTGGCTGCATAAACACAGCAATAAATTAAGGCTTACAAGTCTCCTCTGGGAACCCAGTATTTATGATCCTGTTTTCCAAAAGGAGGACTTAAACCAGCCAGTACATCAGTGTGATATACCCAAGGTTACACAGCTGGTAGAACTGGGAATGGGCTCCTGCTCTTAGGACTCTTACTGGTCACTTGCTTCCGAGTTGCTGAAACACCCAGAGGAGGTGAGAACGTCCCTGCAGGGGTCCGGGGGACAGGGAAGGAGGTGCACAGGACAAAGACATTCCTCTTCTTCCTCCCTCCTCCTCCGGCTCGGAAAGGGTTACAGCTGAAATGCCTCTCACAGCCTGAGGAAAGCGTGAATCAGTGCTGGGGAGGGCAGGCAGGAGGGAGCCCAGAGCTGGGAGCTGCTTTGTGCTTTTCCTTTACAGAGACCTTTTTGGGGGGGTTAAATCCATGTTTCAGGCGAGCTCAGGACGCTGCCCCTTGAGCCAGCACGCAGATCGTGTTAATGTAGCGTGTCATTAAATCGGAGGCTGGATGCCGTGTGGGGTGGGGAAGGCAGGAGAGGGACAGACAGACAGACACAGCCTCAGTCCTCAGCCCTTGCGCCTTGCCAGCTGCTCCTGCAGAGCCAGAGCGTGTGTGAGCGTGGGTGAGTGTGTGTGTGAGTGTGTGTGTGTGTGAGTGTGCAACATGGAGGGAGGGACTGGAGCTGCTGCCGCCGCCTTCCCCAGGATCTATACGGCAGCTTTCGCTGCGGGAGCGATAGGAACTGGAAGCAATCTTGATGGATCGGAAAGGTCAGTGCTATCAATAAATCACCCACAGATAAATGCTCCTCGGAGATGCTTGCGTGCTCTTTGTTAACCCTGTTTTCTCCTAAAGGGGAGTGCTGAAGCCGTAGCGTGTCTCCGAGGAAGGGAATTGTGCACAATTGCTCGTAGCTCATTGCCTTAATAAAAATGTAAAGCGTGATTGAAAAAGGCAAGGCTGTCATTTTCACCTAGCAAATGCAACTTCACTAAAAACTTAATTTTTAGTGTATTTTTAAGCGTACATCTGTGACTGTGTCTTTTAAGTGGTTGAGTATTTGAATGGAGAAAGGTTAATTACCTTCTATCAGATTACACTGTCGGTTGCACTAGCGTGTAGAAAGCAGAAAGTGTTGTTTGTCATCCTGTTCTTCATGTGACAGTGGTCCTCGAGGCATTTTTGGGTGAAATGTGTAGAATGCGGTTATTGGCATGACTGAAACTTGCATTTTTTTAAAATAAATGTACTATATCCTGTGCATAGCAGAGCAGAACACGTACTCTGTACTTTGGCTGTGTGAAAACAGCAGTAGTCACAAGGGCTCTGTGCTGAGCATCTTTATTTTCCTTTTTAATGGATAACTAAGTGCCGTTGATATGGTGTGGGGTTAGGAGCCCTAGGGTCGGGTTATCCGGTAGTTAAAATTCTTGTGGAATGAGACAGTGGTGATTGTCTTCATGGCAAATGGTCTCCTTCACCCTGGGCTTGGGTTTGTCCTGGGGCTGACGTGAAATAAACCTATTGCTGTTGCACTTCAGTTGGGATTTTCTGCTTCAGGGCTGAGAGCGGTAAACGTTTACTGGTGGAAAAAAAAAGGAGGGAGTTGAACCAGGATAATTTAAAACTTGCTGTCCTGGGCATGCAGTTAGCACCTACCTGGTTTACAGATCAAGGCTGTTTCTGCCAAACTACAAGTTATTCATGAACGTCGCTGCCGGAAGCTGGAGACACAGCTGCTTCTTTCACTGTATAATACATTATCAGCAAAGTTATCACAATTTATGCTAACTCCACCCACTTGAGCTTGCACTGCCAGAAACAGGAGAGTGGCTCCTACCAGTGCTGCAAAATTTCTCTGGGTTTGTCTGTGTGTGTTTGTTCTTGAAGAAAGGAAAGCTGCTACAGACTGTCTTCTCATTGCTCGTACTGCCCGGTGCCTCAGGTGCTGTGAGGAAGGCATTAAGTAATTTTGGTTCCTCTTCAACAAAACTGTATTTAAAAATAAAACGTTTCTGGTGTACTAATGGTGGAGCCCTTGCGCTCCCCAACGTCCTTTGGGGTGGACAAAGCACAAACCACAAGATATTGGTACCTGGGTGTTCCAGGTGCACACATGCCTTAGAGGGCTCTGTAAATAGGAACGCCGTAGGGTTTTTGTTTGGTGTGAATTCCCCTGGGAACGTGTGGTGCTCGCTCCCAAGGAACACTCGGATGTCTGTAAGTAGCTGGCACTGTCAGCGTGTGCGCTGCCAGCTCTGTGTCACCTCCTGTCCAGATAGTCCAGAGCATGACAGAACTCTGTATAAGCTTATTATGGTTGACTCTGATGGGGAGACCTCTTACCCATCTTCCCTCAGTGCCCTGCTTTTCAGCATAAAGGGAAACATTTGCATTGTTTCTTCGAAGCAAGACTTGCAGTTAATAGGATTGTAGAAGTATTTTTAACATCATACCCTCAGTCCTGTGCTCCTGACTGATACTTGGGAGCCTGGGGAGGTTTCTGATTATTGATGTAAAAGTAAATCTTAGACAGAATGAACTGTGCTGGTGCATATGTTCTTCAGGAAAAGAATATATCATTCTCTGGGTTGCTACTGTAGCAGTAGCTTTTTGGCTGGAGGGGAAAAGGGAGAGGGAAGAGCAACTCTGAGCTGGTGAAAGAGCTGTGGTTCCAAGGGCCAGCCGGATCCCAGCACGCACGGCAGAGCGGGGTGTGTTACTGTGGGTAGATAACATCTTCTAGACCAGTCTTGGGTGATTCATGTTATGCACAACCCGTTCTGGGTGACTTGGCGTGTCAGGACGTCACCTCTGCTGGAGCTGCGCAGGGACTGCTGTGCTGCCCTTCCTCCTGCCCTCCAGCTCCTGCACACTGCTCTGCCATGCTCCAGTGGTGCTGCCTCCAACCCCCCAGGGTGCTTTCCACCACAAAAATCCCTTCATTTCATTTTACAGAAGGAGGGGGCAATTTTACCAGAGCACTAGTGAGCACATCCTTCCCCCCCCAGTTTTTTTTGCAACACCCAGCGTATCAAACACACTGACACATCTTCAATATTTATATCAAGAGTACAAAAAAAATTCATTTAAACCTACTTTACCATGCTTGTTGGCTTAATCTTTTTGAGCCATGTTTCTTCTCATTTGATACTTTCTAAAAACTTCAGGCCCTGATATCAGGGACCAAAATGTAATGTTTTGACATTCTGATCTCTGACAGCTGTCAATAAAGTAAATCCCCTGTTTTTCACCAATGGCCCCATGTCATAAAAAGGAAAGTTGTGCCCAGCTTCCATTCGGTTATCCTGGCGAAAAGGGGCAAAAAGGTGATGGAAGGTGGAATAAGGTGACGTTGAAGTGGTGGCTGTGGTGGACAGAAAGCAGAACTGGGATGGAATGGGAGCGTTCCAATCATGAGGAGTGTGATTTAGCGTGGGGGTGATGGGAGGAGTTTGAACTTGGTACCTTTGCTTTGAAGCATCATTTACATTCAGACTTCTCGTCTGTCCTGTGCTCATTCCTTCTGAAACTGGAATGTGTTCTCCCAGCACCTCTGGAGACACTTTGGAGGTGATGCAATACCTGTTTTTCTCTCAGTTGCCTTTTCTTATGCAACCCGTAATCTCATCTGGTTTTCTTCCTTCTTTGTGTAAAGCAGCAGTAAAAGCCCAAAAGGCCTGTTAGAGTTTTCCTTCAAAGCTGACAGCAACCAGTGTCTTGGTCTGAGGTGCTTTCTGGTGGCAAAGCCCCCCCTCAATTACAAGAGGCGGTGGTCATAATTAGCAGCACAGCGTTGGGCAGAGGCAAACGTGACCTCTGCTCAGCTTCCTGGGCTGGGAACAGTGTGCATGTGTTGGATCACCTGGCTTGGATTATCCTTGTGGCCTCTGCTTTATTATAAAGGGTTGCCTGGTCTGGCATCCCCTTGCAGTAAGTCCCACGGCTGACTAAAGAAGCATCTGGAAGATGACAGTGCATTACTGCTCGTTGGGTTCCGTATCTACAGCTACTCCAGGTTTGTTTTGGAGCTCCTCAGAGGTCTGAAATCTCTGGTTAATCAAATTTTGGTAAGGACTTTTAACCTGACACTTCTCTGAATGTTACAGGCTAGAGAGCCCTTGTTGCATTAGCACGGCCAAGAGTTTAACACAGCGCCTTGTTTTTTCATCCAGACAGTTCAAGCTGGGGGCAATTTTAGCTGGGTGATCACAAGCTTCTCTTGCTGTTGCTGAAATAAGATGAAGGCTTTGTTGGACACTGAGCTGATGCACAGGCTGTGGTAATGGTTTTCTTTCTCTCAGCAAATGAATTTAATGCAGTGCGTGGTCCCTGGTGGGATTTAACCACTCTGAGAGGGGGCAGTTGTGTTCCACTTGATCTGAGTCTCTGGGTGCAGCTCACTGTTCAACCAAGTGTGACACGCTAATGAACTCCAGCAATGGGTGTTTTCAGTGTGTATTATACAGCAATTTTCCTATTCGCAGCACTATTGAATAGTCAAGGATTTCTCAACAGTTTTTCCCCAGGGTTTATAAATTAGTGCTCCAGACCTTGCTCAGGATTGGAATGTAGCAGATGAGATTTCAGCCCTTAAGGAGTGTTTTAACCATGCAAACACGCTTTAATTTCTGGCCACGTTGCTTCATTTGTGTATTTCGGAAGGTTTTGTCCTTTTAAAAAGTGAAACATAGCAAGATATTACACAAACTTTTTTTTCTGAAACAAATACAAAATTTCTAAGCCTTTTCAATCTGTTGTTCTCTCTACATTTTTCTTACTGATACTATAATGGAAAAGCTTTAATTACTGTGTTAAATAAATTAATTAAACTGTATTTCTTTGTGGCTTGTTCAGTGTCACTAAATTATGTTTTAAGAGTCTAAGTGTGCTGGACCAATGCATGTCATGCTTTTAAAAAAATTATTCACATAAAATATCCAACTATTTTAAGTGCACGTGCTTACAATGATTGTGTAAAAGTCTAATTGTTTCTTTAAATAAAGATGCATTGGGAGAAAAATTTTGAGAACCCTAGCAGTAGATACCATGAAATCAAGAGGCGAAAGGTAAATAAGACGAGCACTAAACTACTTATGACACTTTTTTTCATGGTTTCTGAGCGAATTTTGTAATTTGGAGTGCTGGAAAGAGGGGCCTTGACACAATATTGTCATGTTTTCCATTGGTGATCCAACAGTAAGGCCAGAACTTTGTATGGCCTCAAATACACAGCGAGCCCCTTGCTACACTTGAAATAAGAATGAGTTTTGACCTCAGGCGTGTGACCTAGCACGTTTCACATTTAGACATTGTCCTTTGAAAACAATGCCATACACTGCCATCCCACCTCATGCAGAATTACCTTCACCACCAGCTCTTGGCAGTGCTAGTCTAGGGGAACAGCCAAAGTGTTGGGAGCAGATTTGAAGAATATTCTGAACTTGATCTCGTGTGGTACACTGAAAGAAAAGCAGAGGAGATGGAGTGCTTTCCTAAACAGCAGCAAGGCATGGGTTGCAAAAAATAAAACAAGAAGAGGAAACAATGATGATGTCTTAATTTTTGCATGGTTTCATCTGATGCAGGGTGTTGACAGCTTCCCTTGAAAAGGGGACTTCCCCAGCGGCTCACACTAGCCAGGGAGCTGCTTCTGGGCACACATGAAAACACTTAGATGTTCATAGACTGAAAATCTCATTCCCTATTAGAGGAAAACAAGGCCAGTATAAGATATCAATTTCATAAGACAGTTGTTCTGAAATCCTAGTGTTTGTGGTTGCAGAGAGCCATTAAATTTATGCCCAGAAGGTTAACCAAAGCTCTGTTGATTTATTTTTTTTTTTTTGTCAACAAACTAATTTAAGACTGCCACGGTAGCTCCCAGTTTTTTGCAGGAACAACATAATGAGATTAACAAGCCTCTGATCACTTCCATATCTGATACTGAAATCCCCCTGGGAAGCTGTGGAAGTGTCAAAGCTCTGTTGCTCCCCTATGGGGGCTGTGCTGGCAAAGCTGAGTTGTTCTTGATATGAGATGGTATAGATTTGTTGGCTGGGATGGAGTAGCTAAGCTTCAAGCTGTAGCCTTGGAGACAGTGTGACTTTAAGAAACAGAAGAGATGCTGAGGCTGCCAGCCAGGGGTTCATTACTGGAAAGAAAAGAGAAACCCCCCCTTCCTCCCGCTGCAATGCTCTGAAGAGGGAAGCAAGTTTCAGAGGGAGATAATTATGCTACTGGAAAAACTGCTGCGACAGCTCGCCGCACCACAAGTGGAGTTCTTGTGGGGAAAAAGCCATGTTAGACATCCCAACTTCTTCCCCTTTTCTCCCCTGGGTAGGTACGGTGTATGTGCATCGTGTTCTCCTGAACCACTTGGTACTCACCTTCGCTTTCCCTGCCTGCTGCAGCCTAGTAGGCAGTGGGTTGGTTTTCCCAAGTGCCACAGCCCACAGTCTGATTTGTGAGTACAGATCGACACCTGAATTGTGCTCTCCCCTCCTCGTAAAAGTGCTTGTCTGATTTTTTAGTTGGCTTCCCCCAGTTTTTCAGTGGTGTCTCTCCATTTGATAGAAGTGGCTTCTCTGCAGTTCTTGAGCAGAGTTAGCTTGGTGGAGATGCTGATTTTGGCTTGTGTGTAGGACCGATTACTTGTAGGAATAATACCTCTTTTCTCCACTCTTCAATGTGCATTAAAAACATTGGAGGCACCGAACCACACAGAAACCTTCTCTCCAGCAAGCGTCTCCTGTTTGGAATACGTTCTCCCTTTCAAGGGCTTTGACCACACATGGAACTTCTCAGGAACAGCTGCTCGAAAACAATTCCAGATGTGGACAGACCCAAATACAATGTTATGTTCTGTATCTAGCCTGTTTATGCTAACCTTTTCCAATCCTTTTTATTGCTTTTTAAGCTCAGGATTACCTGTTTGCTCATTTAAAATATAGATTCATGGTACTTTTAAATCTCAACATTCACACATAAAAGCTGAAGATGCTTTTTTGACAATATGGTGAGGGAAAACCTGAACTTCTTGGCCACAAGTCTTTGTGAAGATGAAGATTTCCCTTCAAGGAATGTTGAACTCAGTTTCTTGATTATGATTTTCCTTATTTCTCATCTCTTCTTCTTTCTTGGTGAGAAAATGTCAGAGCAAAGGTAACTGTAAATCCTCTAAATGACTTTCAGATGAGTCAACGTGCAGTCAGTTGAACAATGGAATGTATACTTGGCCACACATACACTGAAAACAGCCAGGAAAGCCACCAGGAAGAGTAGGGCTGGAATTACTTGAACCTTCTTGGCTGCTCACTCTACAGGGAAGAGCATGTAGCAGTGCCAGCTGGAATGCAGCTGCTCCTGAGATCTGGCACTTAAGGTTGAGTCCTGTCAAAGTCCATAATGTTGAAGAATCCGGATCAGTTTGTTTGCAGACAGAAAAGGATCAGTGAAGACTTGACTTGTGAGGGTGGAGGGAAGCACTGTTCTGTCTCTGTACACAAGTCTTTCAAACTTGCTGCTTTGAAGCTGGAATTTGTGTGGGTTCAAAAAGCCACGGTGGGTTAACCTAGGGCCAAAAAAAAAGAGGCAAGTTTTCATGTAGGCTTCTAGTGGTTCCACAGGTTATCAGTGGCTCTGCTCCCATTCAGGCCTGTGCTCAGCAGCAGTCTGCAGCTCTCTGGAGTGACTCACACTGTCTGGAGTACAGTCCTTCGGGGTAAATTGATCCCACTTAAGGGTTTTGCAGTGCTCTTTTTCTCTGGATACTGTGGAGATAGGTTTAGTGACACGTGTGACATTACTGAAAAGTGCTATAGAAATGCAAATCTCAATGTCACTGAGAACAACAGCGTAAGCACATGGTGCAGGCTCATGGGTCAGAAACCTCCTGGGCCTTTTCAGTACTTTCTGCTCCTTTGATCGTAGAATCATACAATAGCCTTGGTTGGAAAAGACCTCCAAGATCAAGTCCAACCATTAACTGATCAGTAGTGCTCACTCCTGGGATCTCTGTACAGTGGGGTTGATATGGCAAACAGCACAAGCAGGCATCCATCACAGATTCAGTGAGAAGGGGAAGAGTTATCTGCAATATCATGGGCTAAATAATTATATCCTTTCTATTTTTCTCCCTTCACAACTGCTTTACTGGCAGATCTGACTTGCTTTTTACGAGCAGATGTTAGATCAAGGCATGAGATCAAGTCATGCAGCTGTGTGAGGAGCATTATCTACCTTTGGGAGGTACTGATGTTATTAAACCATGTGTATACAGAGTAGTAGAGCAAAAAAAGTAATGTGCACTTGTGTATGTCATACCTTTTCTTTCCTGTTCTCTCTCTTAAGAGAATGAAAAATAAGGTCATTAGTGGAAGCAGTATGGCTTGTCTTTTTTTGTTTGTTCATTATGTTGCTTAGTGTCCTAATGCAGTAGACTGACATAAGTTTGCAATTGAGTTTGAAATTTGGTTAAAACATCTCCCTGCTGTCCCACGTAAGGGGTTTGGACTTTTTCTCTGCCTGCTGATGTTATGTTTTCTTCCGCCTGTGCTTGAGGCTCACCAGGGCACATGACAGCCTCGTATGTGACACGCTTCCCTTTTGCGAGTGAGAGAAGTGAAGGGTAATGTAGGGTCCAGGGCTGACTCACAGTCCTGTGCTTGAACAGAGTGAGTGTAACAATTCGGAGAGAATGGAATAAAATTACCAGGGCTCCCAAAAGAATTTCTCCATCTTTTTAATTCTGGGCTCTTAGAGCTTCTCCCAGCCGTTCATGCCTTCCATTAGATGATAGTACCTTATCCTAGTGCTGGCCTGTGCTGTTTTATACCAGAGATGGTGGGTTTTTCTTATGGAAATCCCTATCTAAATTAGGCTGTGTCTGTGCAGCCACACTGGAGACTGAAAGACTGGTTTTAAAGAAATGCTGATCTACCAGAGTGTCTTTTCATCTGCTTCATCTCCCCTTCTGAGTGTGTAAAGGCGAGCTTCAGGGACTGGAAGGGGTATCTCACTGATGCAGCAGACTTTGCAAATGAGATCTCCTATCTGATTACAGCTGACAATATATTGACATAGGATATGGCATTGGTAACAAATACCCATTGAGATGTAAAAATATTGTTGAGCCTAGCTGATGCCCACAGAGGCTTTTTTTTATTAGTACCTGGCCTCTCTTGGAATCAAGATGTGCCTCTGTATAGGGAAAAATTTTGCCAAATCCCCAGGGGCTCGTAAAAAAAAAAAGTAACTTTTTTGGCCTATTCTCTCTTGTGCATACAGAAAGCTTTCTTGGTGCCTGCTAAGGAAAAACTGTTACCAGGGAGTGCACAGAAATTGAAAGACTCATAGGAAAAAACTTCAGACTGCTGCTTACTGGGAAAAAAATACTTGTGTGCTTATAGATAAAATGTGTGATGTGGCATTGTGTGGGGTTTTGAGGACAGTGTGTCTTTGGTGGCTTACTCTGGTGTTATCTGCTGGAAATAAACTGGTTATTGTTTGACTGTCTGACCTAAGAGAGGCAGCAAACATTTCATGCTCACAGACCTGCACAAGACAATAGCATGCAGTAAAGTTACAGGATACACAGTGTTCCAGGACATACTTTCCTAAAATGGGTCCAAAAGGTGAAGAAAAGAAGCTTGTCACTAACTAATACTGACTCAGAGCTGCAGTGGAGTCAGGGGCCCCCAGGTTAATGCACCAGATGTGACTTTCTGGAGAAGAGAATTATTTAGACCCTGTCATGCTGATGAAAGGTGAGAGGCTGCAGTAACCCTGCACTGCTCACATGGCTCACTGCGCTGGAGGGGGCAGTGCCAGGCGTGGGAGAGGAAAAAGGTACTGGCAGGGTCAGGGCACTGGGAACTGGTGGGCAGTGGGTGAGTGTGGCTGCTGTGCGCCGCCTCGGTGATCAGCACAACTGCCAGGGAATGTGTCTGTCCTCTGCACAGAGCTGATGAGCTCTCGGCTGATGTTCCGGCCCTTTGGGCAGCCAAGCCATGCGTGAGGAGATCCCTGGCAGCACAGCGCTCAGAACTGCCTTTGTTTGGGCTTAGGAAGGTGTTTTATTGTCGCTCATCGGGCTATGGAAATGCTGCTCAGTAGGGAGGGCAGTCATGTGTGCAGCACTGGGAGCAAACAAGAAATACAGGTTTGGGGAATAACTTTCATCGTCTTCCCTGCTGTTAGAGAGCGGAAATACTGAAATAGAAGCTGCGAGTACTCCTCATTACCTGTTGTATACCCACTCTTAGAGTGACTTCACCTTTGCTCCTGTTTTCCATTTGGCAGGTGTTATTCATACCCCTGCTGGTACCACGGGGATTAGCGCAAAAACTGCGTCTTGAAAATTACTGTAAAGACGAGGAGGATCTTTAGCAGCAGGTATTTGTTTATTGCGGATCCGGGGACTCGGGGGGATCGCTCCTCCTAACGAGCCCACCTGGAGCCAGGAGTGTGCTCTTTTTACAGCCTAAAGTGTTGCATATTCATAAGTTTACATCAGGTGGGAATGAGGATTCCATCGTTGGGAGGGTCTCAGGGAGGAGATTTACAGTAAGTCATTATAATATTCCACGCCTCTGGCTCCGCCCAGTTGCACCTGCGTGGTGCATCCTGGTGGCCGTCCTCGGGGGTCTTCAGGAGGAAGGCTCCGAGTCTTCCTCACGGTGTCCTTTTTACCTTTACTTCATCCCTCCAGACCGGTCTGTTCTGGTTTCCAGGACCCCTTAATTAGCACTGTGGTTCTTACCAGTCCCTCCTTCCTGGGGGAGTGTTGTCTTTGGGGCCCCTTAACCAACACCGTTTGATCACTCAGGCCTGGCTGCTCTCTCTTTCAAGGACGAGTCTCTCAGTTCTTCCCTTATCTTACTAAGCATTTCTGTTTAGCAGCTCCAAACTTTTATAGTTTAGAGTTAAAAAACTAACCAGCAAGGATATTAGCCTCCTTTTGCTAGCTGTACATATTTTCTACTGCAAATACACTAATCTGTACACAATTGCTTAAGTTAACATTTTCCATAATCATTCCCCCCTATCACTTGATCATATGTAAATTCTTTTACATTTCTAAATTATTCCATTTTCCATCCGTTGTGCCATGAATTTACCATAATTCTTAACTCCTGATTGGCAACACATCAATATACAATAGCTACTTCCACAGGTGAGTATTAGTAATGCAATTATAACGAATATTGTTACAAACAGGTGCTTGATCCATCCAAATCCTGGTAACCATGATGTGAGATTCAAAGGTACCAAAATTTGGGCCTGTATGATTTGAGGATACATATTCAACAGTGGAATTCACCAACTCTAGTCGATACCTTGGCTCTCCCATTGGTACTGGATGTTCTTTACATCCAGAAGAGGAATTTAACAGTACATAGGGGTTTATGTCTGTCCAGTTGCTACTAGGTACTCCCACTAATGGGGATTCCCATTGTTGCACTTCTCTGCATAGCCAACAACCATGTAACTTAGTGTAGTTGGTAACTGCTTCAAGCAAAGCAATGTATCTATTTACATCAAAAGCAAAAATGTAACAACATAGTATACAAAGAATCACAGTTCTTATAATCAAACCCATTTTAGGTCCGCTGTATTTTTAAGCGCAAAGGGTTCTCTTCAAATGTAGTGACAGTCCATCCAGGCTTTGGAGATTTCTTAATACGGGAGTAGTGAATCCAGGTGGGCTTCTCCTTGACTTGAACAGCAGTGAAAGTCGTTAAGAGTACCTGGAAAGGTCCATCCCATTTTTCTCCCAATGGATCACCTGTAAGGGATTTCACAAATACCCAATCGCCAGATTCAATATTATGTACAGGGTGGTTCAAAGGTTGTGGTTGATTCTGTGCAACAACCTTGGCATTCTCTTTAAGTTTAGTATTACGTTGCTGCAAATAAGTTCTTAAGTACCCTTGTCCTACCTGAGCCAAGTTCTCGCTGTGAACCACGTTTGCCCCGTATGGTCTTCCATACAAGATTTCAAATGGGCTCAATTTCTCTTTTAATCATGGTTTGACTCTTATCCTTAAAAGGGCTAAAGGTAATGCTTGATACCAATATAAATTGGTCTCCTGACAGATTTTAGAAATTTGTGTCTTAATTAAGTGGTTCATCTTCTCTACTTGTCCACTTGCTTGAGGCCGATAGGGGGTATGCAATTGCCAATGAATTCCCAAAATTTTACCTACTTCCTGTACTACCTGTGCTGTAAAATGTGGTACCCTGTCAGATGATAATGTTCTGGGTGTTCCAAATCTAGGTATTATTTCTTGCAACAGTGCCTTAGTTACTTCACGTGATTTGTTGCTCCTACAGGGGAATGCCTCAGGCCATCCAGAAAAGGTATCTGTAAGTACTGGCAAATATCGATATCCACCCCGTCTAGGTAGTTCTGTAAAATCTATCTGCCGTGTATCTCCTGGATATGTTCCCTTAGGTATTGTTCCCTGCTCCACTGGCTGAGCTGGTTTAGGATCATTCCTTAGACAGATCTCACAGTGTGCTGCAGCATCCCTTATCAATTGTTTCAATCCTGTTATAGCTATTTTCTGTTTCAAATAGACATACAATGCCTCTGATCCCCGATGACTCTTATCATGTTCCTCTTTTATAAATGCTTTAGCTATTCTTAAGGGGATTACCAATCGTCCCTTATGTCTGGCCCATCCGTCTGATCCTACAAGGGCCATCTTTCTTTTGATCCATTCCCAGTCTTGTGGTGCATACTGTGGTGCTCCCCTAGGTTCAATGTGAGTGGGTATTAAACCTAACTCCTGGACTTCCTGAAGCGCTGCTTCCTTGGCAGCTTTATCAACCAATGCGTTTCCTCGCTCAGTCAATGTGTCGCCCTTAGAATGTCCCTTGCAGTGCATAATGGCGATGCTAGACGGCAGCCTAATAGCATCCAGTAATTGTAGTATTTCTTCAGCATTCTTAGTTTCTTTCTTCTGTGTGCTTAGCAGTCCCCTTTCCTTCCATATAGCCCCATGAGCATGCACAACACCATATGCGTACTTAGAATCAGTCCAAATATTTATTGCCTTACCTTGGGCAAGTGTCAGTGCTCTGGTAAGTGCTATAATTTCGGCTTTCTGAGCTGATGTCCCACTGGGCAACGGTAAGGCTTCTACAATATTGGTGTCTGTGGTAACTGCGTATCCCGCGACGCGCTTACCTTGACTGATGTAACTGCTACCATCAGTAAACCAGTGCTCACCCTCAGGAATAGGTTCTTCTTTCAGGTCCGGTCTGCTGGAGTAGACCGCCTCTATGGTCTCCAAAGAGTCATGGGTTACAGGATTTTCATCTGTCTTTCCCTGTAAAAAGGCTGCTGGGTTCAAGATATTAGTAACCTTGATTTCTACATCATCGACTTCAGCAAGGGTTGCTTCAGGAACCGTTGTGGTGACAGCCAGTGGGATCCTTTCTGTTCCAGTACAGCAGATACTGTATGAGAGACAAAAACAGTCATTTTCTGTCCCAAAGTGAACTTTCGGGCCTCGGTGATATTCATGATTACTGCTGCCACTGCCCGCAGCCATCCTGGCCATCCTTTACTCACAGTATCCAATTGCTTAGAGAAGTATGCCACAGGTCTTTTATATGGTCCCACTTCCTGAGCCAACACTCCAAGAGCAAGGCCTTGTCTCTCATATGAAAACAACAGAAAGGGTTCAGTCACATCTGGTATTCCGAGAGCTGGAGCTTGCATTAATTCTCGTACTGTCTTGGGTTTTGGTGATTGACAGATAGCCTCTTTTCGGGTGCTCCCTAAGGCTCTTTCTCCTCCAGACATTTCATATCCCAGGTACGTTACCCTTTGCTTGACCAATTGTGCCTTGGCCTTAGAGACCTTATATCCTCCCAATCCCAAAAAGTTTAGGAGGCTAACAGTCCATGTCTCACATTGTTCTTTGGTCCTGGTAGCTATTAATAAATCATCCACATATTGGAGTAGTGTTCCTTCACCTTCTGGGGCCTGCCATTCTTCCAGTTCTTTAGCTAACTGATCCCCAAATATAGTGGGGCTGTTCTTAAATCCTTGGGGTAAAACAGTCCAAGTCAACTGACTTTTTCGGCCTGTGCTCGGATTCTCCCACTCAAAAGCAAAAATCTTTCGGCTTTCTTCTGCTAGAGGCAGGCAAAAGAAGGCATCCTTTAGATCCAGGACAGTAAAGCATCCCCACTCAGATTGAAGTTTCGTTAACAATGTGTAAGGGTTAGCCACCACTGGGTATAAAGCTTTAGTGATCCGATTTACTGCCCTAAGATCTTGCACCAATCTGTAGCTACCATTTGGCTTCTTAACTGGTAGTATGGGAGTGTTGTATTGTGATCTGCATTCTACCAGTAGTCCCTGATCTAAAAATTTAGTTATAATTGGTTTGATCCCTTTTCTATCCTCCAGTCTTAGTGGATATTGTTTGTGACATACTGGATGAGCATCATCTTTCAATTCAATTTTTATAGGGGTTGCCCTTTTGGATCTTCCAGGGGTCTCAGTTTCCCATACCATGTGGAATACTTGATCAAAGATTCTTTTCTCTATTTCTGGATCATTTCCAATCGCTAACTGTGGTGTGATATTTAGGATGCTTAAAGCTAATATCAGTTTTTCTTCGGGTATTTTCACAGTCATTCCCCCACTGCCAAATTCAATCTTGGCTTCTAGTAAGGTTAACAGATCTCTTCCTAATAAGGCTTTAGGTGAATTCGGTAAATACAAAACCTGATGTGTTCCTATTATCTTTCCCAATTTAAATTTCAATGGCTGTAAGAAAAATGCCTTTTCCTTGGCACCAGTTGCGCCTGCTACACAAACAAATTCCTTCCCTATCGGGGTCAGAGTCTGGTTCAAAACTGAGTACGTGGCTCCGGTATCGACTAAAAATTCTACCTGTTTTCTTTCTCCGAGCTCCAGTGTAACCAGCGGGTCCGCTAGGGAAGAGCCAGCCGGTCCCCGTCAGTCCAGTGCTAGTTGGTTCTGAGGGGACCCTTGGCCTGCTATCTCTGTCACTGAGCTAACATTTCCTGCAGACGGACAGTTTCTTTTCCAGTGACCTGTGCCTTTGCAAACAGCACACTGATTTCATCCCAGGCGCTTTCCTGCGCTCGGAGCACGCCCCCCCCCCTTTTGCACCGCTGCAATGGTAACAGGCTGAGCTCAAGTTTCAAACACTTTTGTCCTATGCTACAAGCTGAGCAGCATCTTTTAAGTCTACCTTCTTTCTTAGCCTCCTTTTCTAATGTTAAAATTAAAGTATCCTGTGGAGCCAAACTAATCCCACACTTTTTTTGCCATTCTGGCTTATTTCTAAGAGAAAAAAACAAACAAACAAACAAACAGATCTGCATAAAATGTCTCACCCCATCTTTCCTCTCTTTTCAAAAACAACATGAGTTGCAAAAGAGTATTACAATTCAAAGTGCCATTTTCTGGCCACTTTTCTTTACCACCTAATTTGTATAAGGGCCACCACTGATTGCAATATTTGATTAAATCTCTTTTTACTAAGGTACCCCCAGGGGTTCCTCCTAATTCTTTCCAGTGGGCTAATACACATCCCAAGGGGGTCTTTCGGGGTACCTCTTTACTGGCTGATGAACCCATTCTTACCCCTTATCTCCTTAAACCTCCTCTTGCACTCCTCTAACGTACTATTCCAAGCTTGCTCTTTTACGGTCCACACCCGGGGGATTGGTGCCCCCCCCCCCCCCCCCCCCCACTCTGCCTTGCCGTTTCTCTTTCCTTGCCTCTCGCCACAGTTCCTTTAATCAGTTACTACTTTCCTCCTTGCACCCTGTAAGAGCTAAAAATCCTAATGCCTGTGCCCTAGTGTGTAATTCTTCCTTTCTGCAATCTCGACACCAGGAAACACAATACCACCTCTGATTACACTTTGCAATTACACAATGTCCAGGCCTCACAGTTTGGTGCACAACTTGAACAAATAGTTACAAACTTTTTATAAGTTGTCATCAATCACTCTGCCTTTCGCTTCGCTTTTCTCCGGCCGTCTCAGTCGCCCGAGAACGGAACCGCGGATAGAGCTCCTCACTCGCTTCGTACCGTGGTACGTCTCAAGCACACATCACACTCTCAATACAACACACAAACCCACAAAAACACCTCTACACCGGTCAAATTACTTTTCCTGGGGACTCGAACCCCTTTGTGACGCCAGTTCACCGGTTTGGGACTCCAACCCCTTTCTCACGTCAGTTCACCGGCTGGGGACTCGAACCCCTTTCTGACATCAGTTCACCGGTTGGGGACTCGAACCCCTTTGTGAGGTCAGTTCACCGGTTGGGGACTCCAACCCCTTTCTGACGTCAGTTCACCAGTTGGGGACTCGAACCCCTTTCTGACATCAGTTCACCGGTTGGGGACTCGAACCCCTTTGTGAGGTCAGTTCACCGGTTGGGGACTCGAACCCCTCTGTGAGGTCAGTTCACCGGTTGGGGACTCCAACCCCTTTCTGACGTCAGTTCACCAGTTGGGGACTCGAACCCCTAGTCTGCTAGCAGAACAGTCTTTGCAGGGACTCTAACCCTGGCCTCGAGGTCTTGTGTGGGGACTCAAACCCCACGTTACCTATAGCGCTTTACCTTTATCACAGGACGAATACCTTCTTGTTTTGGAGCAAAGGGTCCTTGTCTGCCCTCGCAGAGGGATTCAAGCAAGGGAGCTCCCCCAGGAAATCCCGGGCCGCGGCAGGGAGGTCGCCTTACCTGGAGCCGTGCGAAGTGACGGAGAGTCCCACCTGGGTCGCCAGCTGATCAGCGCAAAAACTGCGTCTTGAAAATAACTGCAAAGACGAGGAGGATCTTTAGCAGCAGGTATTTGTTTATTGCGGATCCGGGGACTCGGGGGATCGCTCCTCCTAACGAGCCCACCTGGGGCCAGGAGTGTGCTCTTTTTACAGCCTAAAGTGTTGCATATTCATAAGTTTACATCAGGTGGGAATGGGGATTCCATCGTTGGGAGGGTCTCAGGGAGGAGATTTACAGTAAGTCATTATAATATTCCACGCCTCTGGCTCCGCCCGGTTGCGCCTGCGTGGTGCATCCTGGTGGTCGTCCTCGGGGGTCTTCAGGAGGAAGGCTCCGAGTCTTCCTCACGGTGTACTTTTTACCTTTACTTCATCCCTCCAGACCGGTCTGTTCTGGTTTCCAGGACCCCTTAATTAGCACTGTGGTTCTTACCAGTCCCTCCTTCCTGGGGGAGTGTTGTCTTTGGGGCCCCTTAACCAACACCGTTTGATCACTCAGGCCTGGCTGCTCTCTCTTTCAAGGACGAGTCTCTCAGTTCTTCCCTTATCTTACTAAGCATTTCTGTTTAGCAGCTCCAAACTTTTATCCTTGCTGGTTAGTTTTTTAACTCTAAACTATATTAGCCTCCTTTAGCTAGCTGTACATATTTTCTACTGCAAATACACTAATCTGTACACAATTGCTTAAGTTAACATTTTCCATAATCAACGGTGTGTCTCAAACGTCCTTTCCCAAACCTGAAATGGAAATAAGTGGGATGAGTTTTGCTGCAAAACACGTTTCTAAGTCTTGCATTAAATGTAAAAATCTTTGACTAATTACCTGATTACTTTGATGCATTTCAGAGATAAGAACAGAGCAGCTGTTATGTTATTTAATGTTCTGTTTGACAGCAAGAACAACTTGAGCAGCTATTGCAGATGTTTTTCCAAACAAGGAAAGAATATTATTTAAAAAAAAATTCCCAACAAAGTTTGCAAAAAGCGTTTCAGTGAGTTCCTTTGTTCTGGGAAGGAAAAACTTCTGAAACGCTGAAATTAATGTGCCCAGGTTTCACCAATATCTCATGTCTTTGGGAAGGCTGAGAGCCAGGTCACTCCATTATCTCACCTTCCTGCACAAGTGCCAACGTAATAGAAATACTTTCATTTTCCAGCCTGCCCTGTAGGTGCTTGAGACAAATGCTTTCAAAAGCTGATCCACACTTCCTTTTTTAATCTGTCTAACTGAAAAAGCTATACATCTGTTCATCACCTGGCCTTTCAGGTTAGCACAGTGCACCTGCAGCCCTTCTTACTGGCTTAAAAATAATGGAGTGGAGTGCTTTCACTGGTAGGTACTTTACCAAATCATTAAGGCTTTATTTGTCTATCTATTTCTTTTCCCAAGAGGGCATTTGATTACTGCCAGTATGAGTCAGGACAATGAAAGGTTGCAGTGAAATATTCCAGCTTCTGAGGTGATGCAAGATGAAGTGGAATGAAATGTTACCTTAGTCACACTGAAAAAGCCAATTAACACACTGTATGCTGTGTTACCTGTGAGACAGAAGTGCACCAGTTATCTCTTCCCAGTGACTTTGCTCACTGTCCATCACTGTGTGGGGAGGGACTGGAAAAGGAGAAATTTTGTCTTTCTGCATTTAGAAAATCATTCCAAGTACTGTTATCTGTTCAGCTGCCCTATTCAGATTTTCTGCCCCTTCTCCCCCCCCCCCGCCTTTACAGTTCCCTGCTTTAGCCAGCCCAGTTACACAGATATATTCTGTTGCATAGAGAAGGTGTTGGCATCTTCTCACCTTTTATTACCCTGATGCATAAGCAAAATGGTGGCAGAGACACTGGTGGAACCACACCGGGGGTGATTTTAAAGGCAGAGGAGAAGGAGGTGATAAGGCATGATATTTTTCAAGTGATTGGGTTTGGAAGTGAAGAATGATGGAAAGGAATTACAGTTACCTGATATATTTTTTTTTTCTACCCCAGCCTTGCAAAGCACGTAAGCATTTGCTTAAATTTCACTGAACTTTTCCATGGGCTTTGAGCAGCCTGGTCTGGTGGGAGGTGTTCCTGCCATGGCAGGGGGGCGGAATGAGATGGGCTTTGAGGTCCTTTCCAACCCAAAGCATTTTGTGATTCTATGTGGTTCACACCAGGCAGTTACCTAAATGCCTTTTGGTGTTTCTCCTGCAGCAAGGCTGGACTGAAGGGACAGCAATGCTTCGGTGGTAATTTAGGAGGTTGAAGGATTAAATGTTCCTGAAAAGCTGTTTGCATAAAGGTTTGCAATGGAGAGCTGAGTGTGAGAATGTGTTCAAACTGAGCAGTGAAATCTGCACAGCTTGACTTGCCTCATCCATCTGGTTGGGCTACGTTATCTATGTTTAACAGATTACATTTAGCCTTACCATTTCAGGGAGAGCTGTTGAGCCTCGGCAGACATGGGAGAGCCATCCTGTGAAGTTATGCAAGTAAAAGGGGAGCTGAAGTTACATGCTGCTTTCTCAGAACAACAGAGGAGGTACAGAAATACCATGGCATCTTTCTGTCCTGGCCACGTTTGTTGGCGTGACAGGCCAGGGGACAGGGGGTGACCTTTCTGCTGTGCCACACTCCCGCTCCATTCTGAGTTTGTGCTGTGTTCCCCAGGCTAGCATTCTCTTTCTGTGTGCTTTTCTGGGTTCTGACCTGGCTTCACTTCCTATCATGTTGCTCACCAAGAAGAGGACATTATCAGCTTACCTGGAGCAGCAGAGGCAGTGGAGAGGCAGGGGTTAAAGCCAGCTGGGTTTCCTGCTCCTCTGCTTGCTCAGGTGTGCTGCAGAGGGTAATAAAGAATGGCTGAGTAGGAGAAACAACTTTGTGCGCAGATCTTATGGGGCTGGGCAGAATTCCAGGCTGAAAACTCTATTTGTTTCTTTTTATTTATTTTCCTTATTTGTTTTATGGTAGCTGTAATTTCTTATGGAGAAGACTCCTATCTGCTGCTGTATTTTTTCATTATTTTTTTCTATTTTTTTTTTTTTCCTGCTGAGTCATTGCACAACTCAACAGTCAGTTGTGTGCCTTGCTTCCTGGAGTCTTGAATCAGTTGGTCACGTACCTTTCTTCTTTCCTCCTACGTTTCATGTAACTGCACTCCTTGCAAGCACTTCTGCCCAGCGGAAGGAGCCCCTTTCCGATGCTCCCAGGGTATCTCGCTGTGATCAGGGTGAGTGAGGCATGAGCTAAGGGCAGAATTAGCAGCATTAGTGATAATGTTAACTTTGAAAAATTACTCCTTTTCCTTACAGCCGGTGAATGCAGACATCTTACCTTGTAACTGAGGGGACAGAAAACCTTGTTTGCTTTGCTTTTTCATCCATTCCACTGCTGGCAACTGCTTAGGCAGTTAAACACCTTTCGTATTTTCCATCCTGCATTAGAAGGGTCCTCTTTTTGTTGTCCTTTGAGTATCTTTTCAATCTCGTCTGTGAATATGTAGTTGACTTACCCCCCCCCCCCCTTCCTTTGTCCCCTCTTCCTTCTGCTGTTAAAATTGAGTGTTTCAGGGACTTTCTTGGCCTGCCTGATGTAAAATTAAAGAGGTTACCTGAAATCACAACACTGTGAAGCAGTGCAATTAATACGTTTTGTTTTAAAAGGGTGAAAATTCCATTTTTCCAATTTGAAAATGTCCTTGTTCTCGGTCACAGGTTGTTTCTGTAACGCTTTTGTTTTGTTGCTCAGAGTTTGCTTTTCAAATTTTGAAAAAAAAAACCAAACAACAGAAGCTTGACCTTCTCCCCCACTCCCCCCAACTGTTTGTGTTTCAGCTGCTTCCCTCCCCACTTAATTAGAAATAACAGCAACCAACAAAACTATTCCTTTTCCTGAGCTCTGCCATTCCCCAAGGATTTGGATGATGTTGCATGATGAAGCATTGCAGCACCCTTACAACCTCAGGTGCTCAGCTCCAGCATTTGCAGAGCTGAGATAAATGTCCAAATTCTCTTCACTCAGTATGAAGAGACACACATGGGCATCGGGATGGGATCTGCAAAAGCCCACATGAGGCTTCAAAGGACAGGAGGTGGCCAAAGTCAAAAGAAAGTCTCTGAGGTGTGTGTTAAGATCTTGCTTATCCCCTCTGAAACTGCATCCCAGTGCAGGTGCAGTAAAATGGTGCTGTGGCTGAACGAGGCGTTTCCACCCCCGTCACAGTTAGGGAAACCTCATCACTGGACACAAGTGCTCTCTTGAAGCTGTGATAATACTGATCTCTGCAGCCCAGTACTTCTGTGTTTAGTGGTCCTAGCAGGTCTTTCTGTACACAGCTTATTGCTTTCTCCCCTCTCTTTCTTTGTTGAAAGAAATTCAGAAGGTGATGGGGAAAGGAGAAGAGGAGGTATTGCGTAAAACCTCAGTGGTCAGAGCCAGGGGTTGGGTAACAGCAACAGTCTGTGCAACTGTATTCTCTGAGAGAGTGCCCTAATTAGCTGTTGCTCAGCTGGGCTGGGCTCTTGTTCTCCTCTACATCAGGCTAGAACCTTTTGTGGCAAGGACTGAACGAGGTGAGAGTGCATGATCCTCTAGTCTGCGCAGGAGGATGTTCTCCCTCCATCCTCCTTTATTTCTTCCAGGCTCTGATAAGGTGTTTGGTATTTGTGTGCCTTAGGATAAAAGCTGTGCTATGGTCTCTGTGGTTAGGAACTGCAAAACTGAAGTTATTTCCTACTTTAAGCTCCGTCTTCCTCTGAACCACTGGACAGGTTATTTGAGCTGTGAGTTACTGTGGGGCTTTGGAAAATGGACAGAGGTGTTCTCTTTGTTAGATATTCTCACCTCTCGTCTGCTTTGGTGTCGACAGTCCTTGCCGTGACATTTTATAGTCTCCTGGCATATCCAAGTACAGCATTTAGCATAATGGGGTCACTAAGCACTAGACAACAGTGCTTATTATCAGAAGTCCTTGCAATATAGGTTACACATGGTATTTCAGTACTGTGTTCCTCTGAGCAGCCTTTAGAGTTAATATTTTTGTTTTATGATGTACCATCTCCCGGTCTGTCCTCCAAAAAGAAAAATAAATCTAAATTAGGCTGAAGCTTTGGCTAATTGTTCTTTCTCTATTCATCTCCGTGGCAGCAGGAAACCTAGCAGCAGGGTTTCCATTCACAGCAGACATGCATGCCAGCTCAAATGCTTTTGTCCCAAAAATGCCTGCGTGGGTGTTGAAGGTAAAAATGATTGAACAGTAGTGGTTGCAGCTGTATCCTTGAGAACTCAAGGCAAGAGAGATCATTGATCTCTTTCCTGTATGTTGATTTTTGTGTGTGTGTGTTTTTATTATTCACTGAAAAATGTATTTAACAATTGCAAATTGCTCCAAATGGGCAAAGTAAATGGTTTTTTATTATTAAAACCTGGTTCTGTTTGTAATGCTGGCATTGGTTCTGCACAAGGTAAGAATAGAACTGTACTCTGAACCACTGTGAGACATTTTGACCCCTACAGCACCTTTGTCTGCTGGTCTGCATCCAGCCCTCAGCTACTACTACCACTTCTCACCCCTACATCTTACCACTCTGTTGCCACTTCCATTTCCTCCTCTTGTGCAGCAGAAATGTGTGGAGCAGATCTGTCCTGGTTAGTGCTTTGCTTTTCCAGTTTTGTGTGTTAGCCTCAGAATGACCTGTTGGTCTGTGATACACATCTCTCTGCTGTCGAGAAATAATTACAGTATGGCTTTGCACATACTATGCCCATATGACCCCCACCTGGTTAAATCTGTCCCTGATGACTTACTGTAATTGTAGGCCTCCATTTAGCTGGTCAAGAACAAGCCAGTAGGAATAATAACAGTGAAATGTAGTGATTTCTAGACAGAAAGGGCTGAGCAGCCTCCTGTTTGCTGCTGGTACCATTGCAATGGAGTGATGGTAGCAGGGTTAGGAGTGCTGTTGTAAGTATGTTGTGAGAACCACCAGTCATGGAAGTAATTTAAATTTACTGTGGCTTTGCATTGGCACTGAACTACAGACAAAAAGAGATGAGCCCAGGTGGATGTCCTTGGATCTAGGTTTAGGGCAGGCTTTGCAGTGTTGGGGTGTACTTTGGTCTTTGCTGTGTTTGGATTGTCTGTGAACAGATGGGCTGACCAAGAGCGTGGTGGGAGGGGACCTGTCCTGCTGTCCTGTGGATGAGGGATGTGCGTGGCAGGAGCGTGAGCCCTGCTGTGCCAGGGCTGGAGTGCAGGTCACTCAGACCTGGGCTGGTGGGAGGGAGGAGGAGACAGGCAGGACACCCTGCCGCCACTGGCCCACAAGAATTTTTGTTGATGGTACCCAACTTTGGCTTCTCAGTGGAGCAGGAGGGGCAGGAGCAGCCATCCTTTCCCATCTCTTCTCTTCTCTATGCTGAAACTTTAGAGCTACTTTGAGCCATTTATTAATTGTAAAGGAGAGGTTAGTACTCTTTTTCTCTAGATGCAGTTTTCTTTAATACTTTTATATTTGTTCCTGAATCAAACAAGAAAACCAAGCCGGGGCTCAGTGATTCTGATTGTTCAGTGATTTCTTAATTCCTTTCTTATACTGGGCAAAAGTGATAAGAGAAACCTGTTCCTGAGGATTTTTTTTATTGCCTGTCACTGTGTTCTTCTGAAAGAAAATGCCAGGCACCTACTAAAACAATGTCTTTTATGTGCTGCCAAACAAAAGAGCAGGTTTGTTCAATAATAGATGTATGCAAAAGCATGAGGATTCTGTGATTATTTTTATAAAGCTTTTTAATAACTAAGAACATGGCTCAGAGCTTGTAAAAGCTGAATATTCCAACAACTGATTCTTTTTGTAAAGTGTTTAAAGACATTCCAGTTATGCAAAACCTGAATGCAAATTATTACAGCCCAGTTCAAGAGAGCTCTTAGGTACGTGTTCCAATCCCTTCCCAAACTATTGAATTTTGGCTCCCCGACTATGAACTTCCATCAGAAGTAGCAATTACAGCTTTCAGCTTTGTAGAATCAATCACAATACACCATTCAGTTATCCCAGGTTTTCATTTTGTGGTCAAGGATTAAATACAATCCATTTACCAGTTGTTTATTTATGAGGTGTGCTTTAAGCTGACCTCGTAGGTCTCTTCTGTCTTCATTTTGTCTGATCCTTGAGACAGACTGCAGAAATCTTGTTTTCTAGAATACAGATGAACATAATGTAATCAGTAAGGTGTTGACAGAGCTGATTTAAAACATGGGCAGTTAAATCCTGTGTCAGGTCAGCACTGGCAGCCTTCAGTTTCCATCTCTTGTTTCATTTTTCCTGGGGCTCTTGAGCTATCTCTGCTTTCCATATTGCATGATTATTTTATTCCTTTCCACTGAATTAGGTTTAATTTCATGGGCTCAGAGTTTACTTGGAAAATTGGTTTGGGGGAGGGTACGTGTGTTCTTTCTCTCTGATGATACTTCCTTTTTTTTGTGGTGTAAGTTTGAGGTCAGAAATGAAGATGTATCAATGTTTTTTGATTCCAACTTCTTGCCCAAGTGTTTATAAGCCTTGGGCTGAATCTCAAGTCGTGTTTCCTAGTTACTCTGCCTTTCCTAGTGGTGATAAGGGGCAATGTATGATGTGAAGGGTCGACTGAATCCTGGAAACTCAGTATTTCATTACATTGGGAGAGACAGGGATGCTGCATCCAGGCTGTCATGCTATACCTTGAAGGGTCAATATGTTTGAAGTTTCTGCACTGTGGCTCACCTGTGCTGAAGTCCTGAAGCCTCAAGTAAACCCACATCTCATTTGTCTACAAAATATCTTGTTCATTCTTGTGATGGTGCCCAGCAACATTGCTTCTGACTCCTGGGCTCGCAGCGGTGCATCGCAATTCTGTTTTGATGGCTGGCTGCTGTTTCTTGAGCAGTGTCTGTTAACAGTGTCAAACTGAAGAGTGCTTATTGAAGACAAACATGGTTGCTAGGAGCAAGGAAGATGAGCCAAGTGGATGTACAGTTCCCTGCACATCTCATTTTCAAGCAATGCAAAGCTTGATATAGTTCCCTTTTGGTGTCCCGGTAAAGATTGTGTTATTTTGGCCTTTTGAGCAGCATAAATACCAGTTTTTATCAGATAGTGTTTGAAGCTTGTTGGTTTTCAGTATAGATTTGTGTCAGCAGGGGCCTTTTTACATTTGGCTTTTTGAGTAGAATTTATATCTCGGCAAACATCCCTTTCTGTGGAGCTCTAAATCCTCTTGAATCGTTGGTTCTGTAGGGCAGAGCTGTGCTTTTACATTAGCTGAGAAATCTCCAGGCACAACAACAGTGCTATATAAATAATAAACAAACTAATAAATCAGTTATCATCGGCTGTCACCTCCTAAATAGAGGTCAGAAAGAAGTCATTTGAGGGAGAAGCAGCAAGGAAAGCTGAAATGCCTTCTGTCCCCAGGAGGGAGCACAACTTACAGATCACACTTGGCATTTAATTTAAAAAATATATAGCCGGTCCAAAATGAGGAGCTGTCAGGCAGACAATTAACTGTCTGCTGCGAGGAGTCTGACATTCCAAATGCTTCCTGCTCCCATGCTAGCACATGGCTTTCAAACCGTCAGACACCTCTGAAAGTCATTTGTCAACACCCTCGTGTCTTCCCGGAGGAGAACTGCTGGTCCGCGTGTCGTCGGCGTCTGGGGGACATCAAAGGCCAGGACAGTTGTGTTACTCCTGGCACTGTGGGCTACCGGTGGGACATGGGACGTGCCACAGAACCTAACTAAGGGGAACAAACATCCGTGTAGGGATCCCACAGTATTTTAGAGTTTCTGTCCCTTCTCCTCCCCTGTTTAATTTAAGAAGCTCTTTCCACAAATACACTTTTTGTGATTCTTTCTTTCCTGCACAAGGAGACTCCTTCAAACTCAGAGGGAAAGTTACTGGCTAGTGGAGGTAATATTTAATATTTACAGTATTACAATCACACAGGAACTGTAGAGCAGATTGGAGAACATGGAAAAGGACATTAGATGTTTTCTCGATACAGATGTACGAGCTCTGACTTGAAATTCATCACCTTGACCTCCCAGAGAACTTTGAGAACGACTGGGTGTGAATGCGGGCAGTGCCTTTTGTGAAATGTCCTGTAAACATTTGTTCCAGTACATTTGATTCTCAATTTATAATGAAGAAGGATTCATTCATCTGAAGAGAGATTGCTTAATGGCCTCTAGACAGCCAGAACTTTGGTTAATATGGCGGTGTCAGGTTCCTTTCGAAGGACATTCTTTAATTTGTTTGGCCTTTAATGTTTACAAACTGTATGTCTGAGTGTCTTGAGTAAGTGCTAGTGGGACTCTGGGTATGTCCCCCTGCCATGAGAAAGAATCCATGGCAGTATCCAGGTAGCAGCATTAGCCTGAGGCATCATGACTTTTGGTTTTGAGGTCCATATTCTCCGGGATGTGTTTTTCATTAGAGCAGAGAGATGATCACAAGGCTGGATATAAAATTATATGGGATCTAAATGTGTAACCCAGCCAAGCTCTTACTGTGAGTGTTAATTACTTCATTCTTAACCCCCAAGTAGAGTACAAAGGAGAGTTAAATGCTTTGGCCCAGCCACTTCCATCATGGTGGCTGTGGTCTGAAGCAGAGTTGTTTCTGAAATGCCTTTCACCGTGCTTGTTTAATCCAACAGTACATAAATCACAGTTAACATTTAGTGTCTCTCCATGTGTATGCACCATTGATTATCAAAATGGTTATCCTAAATAAATAATTGGTGATTCATTAATGAAATAAAAGCCTGTCTGAATCCCATCCCTAATGAGACCAGAATGGGTCATACCAGCCTTTTGATGGCCACTGGTACATCGCCTCTGCGCCGTCGTCCCCACACATTTATATGGTCTGCACGTGCAATATCCAACAGTTCTCTGGGTGTAGCAGCTCAGATGGGCTGAGAAGCTTCTAGGAATACGTTTAAATTTTGATTTTGAGCCTCTGATCTCTGTGCAGGCTTGAAATGTATTTCATAGGGTGTTGGGAAGAGGGCTCCTTATCTGGAGAAAAGTTTATCTTGATAAAATGAGACTGTTGAGTGCATCCCTGCAGAGTTGGCACCGTTAAAGGTACCTTCAGGTTGAAAGTATCCCTCAGGTAGGATGAGTAAGAAGTGTGAGAGCTGATGGCTCAGGCCTTGGGATGTGAATTCAGGCTGACATGGAAACTCCTATATCCATTTTAGGCAACGCATGCAGCGACAACTAAGGAATTAAATGTGTGTGTTTCTTCTACCAATGTTGTTTGCCTGGGCAGTAGAAGCAATTTTTTTGGAAACAGACTGAAAATTTGCTCCTCTGCATTTCTGTGTGTTTTAAGACTTGCAAATTGTGTGGTGATTAAACCAAATTATCCATTGATTGGTTAGGAGGGGCATATTTCCCTCCGCCAGATTTACACTCTTGTCCTTCTTGTATGATGAGGAAGTGAGAATTCTGTCTGTGAGATTGCTGGATTTATGTCACCCTGTGAGCACCACAACTATGTGTGATACCTGGGAATGGTCAGTGATTCTCAAAGCTCTCTGTCCTCTTTTCCAGAATGATGAAGTCCTCTGTACACGCAGAAGAAGATGACCTTGTGCCAGAGCTTCAGAGAAGCATCCACCCCCGGGAGCGGCCGGACTGGGAGGAGACTCTCAGTGCCATGGTACAACACCTTCTATTTTCTGTATCCATTATCTTCAATTCTGAGCAGTCTGCTCTTACATTCCAGTTACACATTGCTTTGTATTCCTCGAGTTTCAGGTTTTTAAATGGATTGCGTTGTACTTTCAACAAGACCCAAATACTTCCCTTCCTCTGGCAGTTTGTCAAGGAGAGAGAGAAGGAGCACGCAGAACGCTTCTGCCCTATTAATAATGTGCCCCAAAGCAGGTCTGGTATCCAATTAAAAGGTCCATAATGTCACAACGATTTTCAGTCTGCATTAACCTCTTTTTGCAGTAAGACTTTGGAGCATGAAGGGAACTTCTTGTAAAAACATGCTCTTTGAAGCATGCAGCATTGTGCAAGGATATGGTTTTAGCAAAATGCTGGCTAAGTCTACAGAAATAAAACCTCAGCCTGCAAGCTAACCTAACATTGGAGGGAACAAAATTACAGAAAAGTAACCTCAAACGTGCTGTTCTCCTGCTTACAGAAGGCACTGCAGGTGGACAGTGGGCTACAGACAACTGTATTACCTTGATATATTTGTTTTCTTTTTAAATGAGCGAGTAAAGTACCTGCAGTTCCACTTTCCCAGCTCCCTCGAGCATTTGCTGAGCTTGGAAGGTCAGATGTTCTTTTATTAGCAGGCAAATGGAGCAATGTGATTAGGTGGTTTTGTGAAGTTACCTTCCCTCGCACAGCCTGACCTGCCTTGTTTCAATAGAGGAGTGTCTGGAAGTTGTATCTTGCTTGTTGTGCTCAGATTTTCTAAACTGCCTCTTTAGCATGTTAAACTGAAGAGGAAATTGCCTTCTGCCACAGGCCTTGGGTTGGGGGAAGGTGTGAATATTCCAGGACAGCAGCAGTGCTCTTGGGGGGCAGTCCAGCAGCATGGCTAAGGTTACTGACAATGACACAGTGACACAGTTGTCACTTGACAGTGACAATTTTCCCCTCTCATTGGGTCGTGTGGCAGTGGCAGGGCTTCAGCCTGGAAAAGCCAGATGCTCTCTGCTCCTGGGCTGCCAGCAGTGCAGCAGCAGCGCAAGAGATGGGCTGGATGTGGCTGTACTGCAGGACAGCCAGGTTCATCTGATGCAGGGGGCTGAGGAGTATTCATCCCAGGGGATTATTATGAAATAATATCCAGCTGGCTCATGTGGGATAGATTTGGGATTAGCTGGCCTTTATGCAATGTTCAGAAAACGTGTAGGTAATAAACTCCCTAGGAGCCACGTATTTATTTGAATTTTAAACAGGAGAACAAAGATAAGTACTATGTTTTAAAGCATCATCAAAGCCTATGTAATACAACAATAACATATTGTTCCAGACTTTCTTTTCAAGCCAACAAATTCAACCCAATATTTAGACTTCACCAGCATTTGTGTCCACTGATATTTTCTGTGCTTGTTGCTCTGCTCGACTCCTTGCTTAACCACTGTTCATTTCTGCAGTTGTTACTTCCAAAGTATGTTATTTCTCACCTATGGGTGTTTTTTCCTTCTCCCCACCTTGGCCAGCAGTTCACTCTGGTGCTCTCTGTTTGAGAGCACTGTCTGTACTGCTCAGTGTTCTGCTCCCAGCCTCAGCACCTGGTGCTCCTTCACAGCCTGGGGCTAGGAGTCTGGTGTACATCCCTGTTTGACACCGTGCTGTCTGTAACCTCCAGGTGTGTCTCAGGAATGCCAGCCTGCAGTTCAGTGCCTCCACCTGTAACACGAGTTAGCTGGCATACCTCATTTGTTACAGTTTTATTTCCATTGTTGATTTACAATGAGGGTAAGATTCACCTGTTCTGGCTTGATATTTCCCTGCTCTCCTCAAGGCTGTTGCTCTTGCACAGCTCTATGCCAGTAATACAAAAGCTGAGCAGTCCAGGTAGCTGTAAAAAAGAGATTTAGAGGAGGATAAGTGAGAAAATTCACATCTAAGATTTGCTGCACAGTGATTTGGTATATGGTGAAGCACAGGGTTACATGTAAAGCTGCTGAAGCTGTATTTATAATGGCATGGATTTGTGCTGACAGGGTTGTTTTGACCTCTGAGTGCATTGTAGATGGGTGGAAAAACCTAACTTGCTCATGTTCAGTGCATTGAGTGAATCAAATTTCCACTTTCAACCTCTGCCTTATGCGCAGTCAGAAGGTATTATTTACAAGATGTAAATATTTATGGGGCAGTGTTAACACCCTCACTGTCAGTTCTTTGTTTAACTGGTTCATCTACTGTATTCTGTCTTTTTCATGAGAATTTTGAGCCTTGAGATTTTTTTTTTCCTTCCCTTTTTCCTTCCTTTTGCATTTTTAGCAGCCTCTGGTTTAGCCTTTCCCCAGAGCATCCTCCTTACATGGTACATGAGTCTCTCATAGTGACATAATACATTGAATTTCTGGTTAGTAGTTTAAGTGGGAGAGTTGTGTCCTTGCTTGCTGTTTCACCCTCTGGGGAAGGGAGGCTGCAGGGGCTTGGAGCAGTTGGATGTAGCTGTGTTGTTTTTTCCTTTCCATTGCTTCCCATGGCACACAGCTGGGGACCCAACTGGCTGCAAGGCTTTGTCACCTGGAATGGATTTCACTGGACCAGCAACACTGTGGAGAGCTGGGGAAACTCTGACACAAACCAGTGGTGCTTCTTCCTTTGTCTCTTGGACTTTGCCTTTGTCCATGTTACTGTACTTTGGAAAGGGCCATTTCTGCATTCACAGTTAGATGAACATATACAAGTCGTCCCTACTCTCCCTTCCCCCCTTTTATCCGTAAAATATTTTGAAGTGCTTTTTATTAATTTATGTAAGTGCTTTGTTTCCAGAGCTTTTTCTTAACAAGAAAAAAACTAAAGGTCTTTCTAAATATATGGAGGCTGAATACCCTCCTATACTGTAAATATAAGGTAGGGCAGAAGACCTATTTGTAATATTTCATTTAATTCAGGACAGCTGAGTTTTACATTTATTATTTTTATTTTCACTTTTTAAAACTGCTTGTTTCTTGTTGGTGGCTTAGCAAAAAGGCAGGTGGTTTTATACTGGAGACCTGGTTTGTTTGGGTACTTGTGGTGGTTCTTGGAACTTGTAGTAGTTATAAAACCCTGTGCTGTAGATGTTGAGAACCAGGCTGAATGAGATGCAGTGTGGATGGACAGACTTTACAGGGGCTAGGTAATAAAACAGCTGCCTGAGTAGTCCTGAAGGGCTGCTATATTCTGTATTCCCCTCCTGACTCCTGTTCTGTATTTTTAGAATTTGGTGGTTTTAGGTACACCACTTTCCTCACTGTCTCAGCCCCCGAGTCCTGCTGGGTAACCTTCCCTCACACCTGCCCAGTTTTTCTGTCTCTGCTCCAGTTTGGAGAATGCAGTTGATGATATTGACCTTCTTTGTTTCTAGGGCTGGAAAGTCCTATTTGAGCCAAGTGATATTGCAGTACAGGGATTTTCTTACGTTTCTCTGAGGTGGTAATGTTGTTTTAAAGGAGAGGAGTATCTTTTCCTTGTAAGGTCCTGAAGAGTGCTCTCTTTCTGTGTTACAAGAAATGAAGCTGTGAAAGAAAACCTTTATATAATATTTCTCATAGGAGCTTACAAAACAGCTGTCCCCAGCCTCTCATTAACTTCATAATCGATATTTGTACTTAATATTACATTTACCTTATGCTGTTGGCCATCTGACCTGCTCTCAGCACCTCTTTATGAGCTCGGTACGTCACAGGGTTTTAAAAGCAGTGTGCTAACAGCCTCTCCTCCCAGCAGGCTGCTCTGCTTACAGACACACACTCTCTATCCCCATTGCCTTTTTCTTCCATTTGTCTAAATTTTGTGGGGAAGCAGGATTAAAACAGTGAGAGAGATATAAAAATCTTTATTTATGCACCCTGTTGAAATTGTGCTGTCACAGAAAGACACCACCTGAAGGTGCATTAACCTGGCAGGCACTGGGGATAAGGTGAATATACTACAAAGCTAGAAACAGGACTTCTTGTGTGTGTGTGTGTATATGTGTGCTTCTGAAAAGGTCAGGAGTTTCTGTAGTGTCTGCTGCTGCTTTCAGCTCTGGAAGCTTTCAGAGTCTATGTCCCTAAAGCTGTGGCACGTTTATTTAATGGTGAGGTTGTTTTTCCATAGTGCCCTGAGCTAAAGAGTACAGGTACCATCCTGGCACCTGGTCACGTCCTACAGTCCATGTCTGCAGGGACTCATGCATTACTATGAGTATTTATGCATAAGTAGATGATGGCTGGAGGTGACCAAGAGTTCTTCACTTGAGGAAATCAGCCTTTCCTACCCTGGTGCACCTCAGAACAGTAGCTTTTAGGATCTAGCACTGTGACTGTCCATAACGAGATGACAGCTGTAGTATCCCCACTAGTTTCTAACCAGGTTGTCTAGAAAAGGTGTGATGCAGGAACCTCTAAATTACTGATGGGAAACGGTTATGAATCCTTGAATTTGTCAAATGGGCAAGAGGGCAGGTGGCTGGCAGGTGGTCCACATCATCTCTTTTGGCTTATGCTGGTGGAATTTTCTTAGGAAAAATACAAGCCTGCAAATACTTTAGAAAGGTGCAGAGCTTAGACCCTGTCCTATGAAGTCCCTGGGAAAATCTTAGTTGTTCTATCAGGCCAGATGAATTCTGAGATCTGTAGTAGTTTCAGCGTGTGATACTAGATGAGGTGATGTACCATGGCTTGGGAAGGTAATGAAAGCTTTTTAATGAGACCTCAATATATCACTCGGTTAAATCTGGGACGTGAGTGAGGAGAAACCTATTTTAAAATGCAATTTATAAAAGTGTGTGGAGATTAGTGAATTGTAAAGGTTTAAAGAAAGATTTCACTCTTCTTAGTGCAGGGTTTGTTTCTCACTTAGCCCAGTGCTGCCCCAGATCTTGATTGTGGGTTCTGCAACGAATGCCAAAATCAGGTCTGTGCAGGGTTTCTTTTTAAATTATTGCTGGTTGGTTGGTTGGGTTTTAATTCAAAAAACATCAGGCGTGATTCTGACTATGTCAGTCCTGGCCCAAGCTAACGTGAATGCTTCCAGGGGCTGTTGAAAGATCTGAAGAAGGGAGGGTGTTGACTTGCTTGGCTCTGTCAACTAAGGTGGTTTCCAAAAAGGTGGTTTACTGAAATGTGATAAAGTTTGGATGTTGGTTTGGAGCTGACGAAGTCTCTCCAGCTTTTGACTTGCCTGGGTTAGTAAGTCTTCTGTTGATCATGCAGAAACTGGAGTATGTCTTCTCTCTCCAGCACTGGGCAGTGTTTCTGTGTGAATCTCTGCAGCTTGGTCTGTGTGGCAGATAGGTCACAGGGCACCATTTGTGACCATGGGCTAGGCATGGGATCTTGGATAGCGTGGATGATCCAGGCAGTGACAGGAGACAAATGGCCCATACAGCACACCAAGCAGTCGTCAGGCTGTAATAATATTTTGGTCAAAACAGTGCTGGTCTGGCATTGCACCAGTAACCTATATTTCATTTTCAATTCACAGAACTTGTTTTCCTTGTTACTGCTGCATGAATCAAGTGGTTTTTTTCCCTTGTTAAGCTTTTGGCAAAGTATTCTGTTGTTGTGTATGGTTCTTTCTCTGCCTCTCCCTCTTGGTTAGAGAGTCATTGCTGTTTCACAGGCTAGCTCCCAGCGTGAAGCTTGTCCCTGAGAATCTTTGAAAAGCGGGACAATCACTTAATTGGCACATTTGGGTTTGCCAATTAAATGAGTTCAATTAAACCAGAATGGATACTGTATTTTTGGCAGTAAGTATTAATTTATAGCAATCATTTAATTTTCAGTGGTGGTGCCATAAAAGCAATTGTTTCTGGTTACATTGACTTTCTTTACAGTGTGGGCAGTCCTGGGCAGGAGAAGAAGCTTATATTTTCTAAATGTCTGGTTTAAAACCTATGTATAAACAACACTTAGCAAAGAAGGAATGGTTTAGAATGTGCTAAGGCTGGATCAGTGAAGTTTGTTGTTGTGAAGTGCCTCTGTTCATCACACTGTGAGTAAACCTCTGGGATCAGTGGTGCATGTGGTACCAGTAGGAGCAATTGCTGTGAGTGACCAGTCTGAATTTCTTGGGTTTTAGGTTATAGTATTTTGGGTTCAGTTTCAGATAGTTTCATTCCCCAGTATCTTTTATAATTATCACCCATTTCAGATTTGGTGGGGCTCAGACAAGCTGCCTGTTGGTGACAGCACGGTGATGCTCTCCTGATGGCTGGTGTTGGTGATGTTGTTCCTCACCACTGTAAGTTCGGAGAGATGAGCTCTGAAGTCTGGATTGCATTGTCATGACCCTCCACCTCTTTCCCTCCCACCTCATTCTAAAGATGATCTCTTTTTACACGTGTTTTGTTGCCATAATGTAAGAAATGCCATGTTTGTTTGAAATGTACTTATTTGGGAGATAACAATAATAATTTATTTATCTGACAGTCACTTTTCCCTAGTCCCAGCTGCTTAAAAATAAGATGGAACATCCAGGAAAAGAAAGGAGTCTCTTATTTATCTGGTTATTTTTAAAAAATCACTATTCATTGCTTCTTGATGCAAAAAAAAATGAAAAAGATGGAACAGTTTTGGAAGAGTCGTCAGTAGATTGCTCATCTCTCCCCTTCCATCCCCACGGCCAAGTTAACCCCAGGAGACACCAAAACATGTCAGAGTGTATGTCAGAGGATATTTTGCCTTGATGAAGGCTTGTAGGCATTAATTTTTTTGCCATGATTCAACCTTCTTAATTATAAGGTGATGAATTATTCCCTGAAAATGTTGGTAATCGTTAGCCTGACTCTTTTTTTTATTGAAATCATTCCATGAAGTTCTGCCTTGCTCCATTTGTATTGGTCACTGCTGTGTTGGTGGAGGCCTGTGTGATGTTTATTTGATCAAACACTGTGGTTGCTAGGGCAGAGATGATTCCCACTGCAAACCCCAATGTTTTTGTACTGGTAGTCGTAATGCTTCATCTTGGCTTTAGGGTCGTTCCAACAAAATGTGTGATGGATGCTGGAGGGCCTTGCTAAGGGCTTTTTCCAGCAAGGAAGGCTTGAAATTGTTTCTCACCCTAGGAGCTAGTGTGTCTCATGTAGCTGATTTGCCTGGGCTGGCTTATGGCTGTGACCTGGTTCTGGGAGGAGGTGTGACCTGTGAGCAGACCTCAGAGGTGGTTTGCACAGTTTCAGACTGAAAATCATTGCTGTTCTCTGGAGCAACGATAAGGTCATTGACTCCATGGTGTCCACGTGGGACTGGATGTGGTCTTCTGTGGATTCAAGGTACACCAGGCTACTCTATTGCACACATCTGCTTTAAGAAATGTCTGTCTTTGATTACTCCTTCCCACCTCCCACACACAGAGGGCTGTCTCAGGGGAGGGATGGTAAGAGAGATTCGGGGATGAAGAACTGGGAAGTGAATCATTGGGCAAATCTCATTTTAAAATAACAAGTTCAGCTTTCCTCTTTCTTTTTAATCTGGATTGTTTCAGGGCCTTGTGCTGTAGCCACTAAAACAGTTGCAGCTGCAATGAAAGGAAGTGGGAGAGAGTAGCCTGGGGCTGAAGGATTGGGGTGGGAGTTTAAAAAATTGGCTTTACCTCTTCAAGCCAGGCTATCACAAACTATACCCTGAGGCTGACAGTGCTCCTGAGGCGCCTTCTGCTTCAGAGAGTGTAAAAGAAGTCTTAGGGTCTGTGTGTTCTTGATTTGCTCTGTGGCTTGTACTGCAAGCAAATATTTTTCAGCTTGAAAACATCTCGAGTTGCTTTTTGGTACGGTTGCAGAATCCAAAGTCTTCACTGTTGGTTCTTGCTTTGTGTTTTCCCCTGTATTTGTGTGTGGCTAACTGATTGCTCTGGATTTGTTAGTCTGGGGTGTTACAGTTGCATGAATGTGTAGCAATGTCTTCTTAATTTGTTATGGGTTTTTTTGTCTCTGTGCATGTGTTTTTGTTTCTATGTCTCAGTCTCTGTTTTTTTTCTGAAGTATTGACCTTTAGGGAAAAAAAAAATCCCTTGTTTCCTGAGTGCAGGAAAACATTCTTGGAGACAAAGAGTCTCACCATCAGTTTCTGCAGATTTCGTGTTCTTGGTGGTGTGAAGGAGAGGTTGGTGTTCACCTTCCTGGTTTTGCTGACCAGTGGCATGGAAAGCCCTTTCTGCAGCTCTTGTCAGGTGTCCTGTTCTGACCCCACCTGAGTGACATCGGGTCCTTGCTGGAGAGCATAAATACCTGGGTCATCTTTCTAACCTGGGAACTGTCTTGCTGAGGCTGCAAGGGTTTTTGAAGAGTTGCTCAGGAAGGCAGATTTCAGGAATCCTGCCCAGTTCTGGTGAGCAGCAGCTGGAGGCTGCTGCAGTGGCTCAGCCAGAACAGGGTGTGAGCTCAGCCAAGCTTCCCTGGGTAAACCTTGGACAGAGTTATTGAACTGACCCTTCTGTTCTGTTCTTCACAAGTTTATGGACAGCTTAGGGTATAAAATGCATGTTACACATAGACACATTGTTCACATTACTGTGTTATTGCATGGGTTTGGAAAATGAGTGTATGAGATATTATACCATTGGAAACAGCTCTTTTTATAAACAACAAGCTGAGTCCAGGTTGGCTTTCGATGCATAAATACAAATTCACGTTGACACTGCTGATGCAGATACTGGGGTCAAATGTCAGGCTGCTGTTTTTTCCACCTTCCCAGTCTTTCTTGTGCTGCATTGGGAAAAATCTTTAGTTTCTAAGCTGATTTATACCTGTAATATAACACTGGTATTTGCACAATCACTGAATATGGCCAGGGGACTTACCAGAGTGGTATTTGCTGGTTTCAGGCTGAATCCATCTCTAGGTTTTTTTGTGTGATGAGAAATTGCTTTCTACCATAACAACCCAAAGCTCCACTTGTCCTTTTAGAACTAAGCCATGATTAGGACCCCCTCCTCTCCTCCCTCTGTGAAACAATAGACTGTAGAAATCGTGCATCAAACGGGGTCTGGGATTTTGGGGGGAACTGCCATCCAAGTATTGTGCTCATTGGATGTTCTATTTTCTGTGGCTTTTTTCTAAAATTCAGTTTGTAGGCTGTACAGCAGCAGAACTCTCACCCTGGCTGCCTTTCCCACGCATATTGTATGTGGGATTTTTGTTCTTAAAGCGAATACATTCCTTAGCCAGTGTGCCATTCTGTGCTGTATGGCTGCAGCTCTGGGAATGGTAATCAGGGCATCTCACTGCTATAGCAGTGTCACATCCAGACCTCAAGCTGTCAGGTGGTTCCCATGCTCATGTTGCCCTCAGTAGCTAGCCATTCGTTTTTCCTTGGTGCATCCATTTTTGTATCGAACAAATGGTATGAAAGAGAACACAAACGTGGGCCTGTTTTGTGGGAAATAACCAGCATCCTTTGGGTACATTTGATTCATCTGCAGAGCATCAGTGCAGCTCCACGTGTCTCCTTCAGCCTCACTTAGGAAATCTTGCCATGATATAATATCAGCCTGCTTTACAGAGGTGAATTTTGGTCACAGTGGTGATACTCCTGCCAAAGGAGGTTCATACAGCTGCCACTTGCCACAGTAGTTGTTCTGCGTGTGAGCTGGTGATGGTTTTACCCACGTACCTCTGAGCCAGCAAACTGTATTTGAAAACAGAGTAGATGAATAGTTAAGAATTTATTCTTTGTTCTTTCCAGGATGATCTTTTAAACCACGGTAAATGGATGCCCTGGACTCACTCCTCTCTAATGCTGAGTCTCAGGAATGAGAGGTTTCCCTTAATTTGCCAGCTCATGGCAATGCTTAAAAGTGGGTTGGTTTTTTTTTTTTCCCCTTATTTTTTTCCCCCTTTGGAGGGGGAAAGCTAGGAGCAGAAAAAAACACATCCTGTGTGGTCTTTGGAAAGAGAAGAATTCACTGTTAACCATGCCATGCAGTAAGTACTGGCTAGAACAATCCAGCATTGACAGGGAATGTGGAAAATGGAATTAAAGCCCTAAATGCAAAAAAAAAAATGATACACATTGAAGTATCTTCTTTATTGAATGCAGATTTCTTAGGCATGAGATTAAGAATGTGCACAGACAGTATTCAGAGTTTCCCTACTGGAAACACTTGTCCTTTTTTTCACTGTTTTTCCTCTACTGCATTTCTCATTTCCCATGAGATGTTAAAGGCACCTTGGACTGGGGAACTCTTTCCCCTCATTCCACAGTCCCCAAACTGAGAGCTAAATGAAAAAGTCCGTGCTACCACTAATTACTAAGCCCTTCTGGCCTTGAGCTGTGCTGCACGTTATTGAACGTGCCAGTGCTGCGCTCTGCTGATCAGCCTGTGAACAGCAGGGATATTGTTCTTAAGATGGTCAATTGGGAACTGCAGAATTGGAGGTTTTTATTTTTATTTTTTACTTCTTCACTAAAGCAGCTGTAGGATAATGAGCAGGTATTTTTAGGTGAATGTTGTGTTTTCATCAATTACAGTATGTTTCTTCCGTTCCAAAGAGTGACCCAGTTACAGCCTTCCTGTGCCCAGGTACATTTTAATCCTTTTAGGGACAGTGCTTGGACAGAGAAATGCTGCAGAACTGGGACCCTGCATTTGTAGCTATTTGTAGCAGCTCGGACACGGTGACTTTCAGTTTAGTGAAAGCATTTTTCCTTTGCTTCGTTGATTTATTTATTGTGGAGAACCAGGAGAGAGCAGAGAGAGCTTTCTTTCCCTGGAGTGTGTTAGTGGCTGTGGAGTACGGAGCTGAGATGAACTGTGTTTCGTTGTGCTTCAGGCTAACTCTTGAGCAGTCATTGGTAAAAGCAGGATGGTGCTAATGGAGCCATCCTCGAGATCAGGGGATCTTTGTAAGACAGGCCCCCCCCCCCCCCCCCCAAAGAAAATCGAGGGGAAATGAGGATGATGTAAAGGCAAGACTGTCATGGAAACCAAGTAGCATTTTGAATCAGCCCTGCAGTTTTTAGAAACAAGGCCATGTGCTGAAAGAATCCAGAGCAATCTGGTCCCTCCAAACTGGTTTTGGTGAGAGACTGATGGTAGGAAGATGCAGAAATGTTCCTGCCTGTCTAATAGTTATTCTTGCTAATCCCACTTGAATTCAGTGCCCGGGTACATGCTGACCTGTATATGGTATTCCTTGGGCTTTTTATAGTAGTATTGGGGAAAACCAGTTTACCAGTTACAGGATTACTGGAGCTTGGTGGGATTCCACCCTTTCTCATCTTCTTGTGCATCCCAGTGTAAGTCTGTGGTGGCAGGAGGAGGGCTGAGGGTTTGGCAGTGCTCCTATTGAGGATACTGAGGTGGAAACCTTATCTATCACAGCGTGTTCACTGGGCTATTTTCTTTAATTTTACATGTTTTTTTCAGTTTGTGTTACGTTTCTGGGTGTGGGGGAGATGGGTTGACATGTTCTCTGATAAATGCAATGAGACTTTCTAGGAGAAAATCCTTTCTTATTATGCAGTGGAATTGTTAGATATAAATTATTTATGACTGAGGTTTTGTGTGCTAGAGAGCACAAAGCTGAAGTTCTCCAAATCATTTCTATAAATATAAAGAACAAAAATGTCAGATGCTTGAAAGCAGACACCCTGATTTGTGAGAGCTCTTGGATTCCCCTGGAGTTTGGCAGCAATGCTTGAAAATTGCACAAGTGGTGTAGGTTCTTCAGGAGCCCTCCTGATACCTCCTGAGCAAATGGCTATGCTGATGTGAAAAGGAATGACCAGCCACCAGACAGACATGTTCTCCCAGAACTGCTTAGAGCAAACGTTTCAGTGGGATCTGCCTGCCTGGGCATGGGTGTAGTTGAGGTGGAGGGTGGTGGTGTTGCTCAGAAGCCTTCAATGGCAACCTAAGAGGATCCTGCTAAAGTCAATACCCTGCGTTCTAGATCGAGCCCTGATTTTGGACCAAAGAAGATCAATGCAGCAGTGACATTAAGCTGTGAAAATTGGACTAAATCATTTGCATAACCAGATTTGCTATGCAATTACTGGGTTTCCACAGAACAGCGATGCACAGGAGACAGGGAAGTGAGAAGCAAGTGGTCATGCCAGCTAGCTAATTTTCAGATGTAAATAATTCAACTGTTTCAAAATCATTTAAAAAACTAAATTACTGTGACACAAGGAACAAGAGGTGACAAATCACATTTGGAGTGCTCTGTCTGTACTTTGGGAGGAGGTAATCTAGGGTGACGTTTTGCATGCCAGGTTGTGGATCAAAACAGGTACAAACTAGTGGTGAACAGAGTGTGCTTTTGTGTAGCTACATAGCTTTGGGTGAAATGGAAAGTACTTGCAGTTTGTTTTGGAGTAATATGGTTTCTAAAATTGCAGTCAGTCTCTTTTTTTGCTTATCTATCTATTCACCAAATTTCTTCTGGTGTTAGTACCTCACACTAAAGATTTTAGCTCACACAACGTTACCATTCTGCCCTTTTTCTTCAGCTGTGAGACTTAGGAGAGATTGTTGTTCTGCAACAGAGTCCAAATTGCTCAGATCTGTTTGGAAGAGCAGCTCAAGTTAATTACTGTACTGCATCTCATTGGAGTTCATTTAAATGGATCCTTGCTGTTGGAAAGAGGAGAGGCAGATATCTCCTTCCAGCACGATTTGGACATAACTCAACTGGGAAGAAGAGGATAATAGAACTTTTTCAAAGAGAGATGCTGGCATTCAAGTCTCCTGGAGGTGTGAGTTTTGCCTACGCTGCTTTGAGTCAGATCCAGGGTAGTCTCTACCCACTGCTGCAAACTGGCTTGGAGCCCACGTTTTTCTGTCAGATTTGTTTATCCATTTTTATAACTCACCAGATTCTACTGCTGATGGAGAAGAAAAATTATTTTCCTTCCTACATAAATTCTGTTCCTCAGAAAATTAAGGCAAGCACATCCAGCTTTGCCTGAAAGCAGCTTACAGGAATGGCACATTTATTACTGTACTTAGTTGGTTTTTTGATGTAAAAGACCTGTGAGGTTTATTAAATTGGTGATCCTCTTAATGTTAAACTTCACAATGAGACTCTCAAGTGTCCTATTACATAGGACATCAAGTAGTTGTGTGCTTAGTAACAGTCAGTCAGCCCAGGGTAGATTTATTTAAGCGTGTAAGTATTGTCCTTGTTTTTCTTCAGTGAGTGGATGCACGTGTTGTGTACAGCTGTGGGACAGGGGAGTTAAAGCATTGCTTTTATGTCCAGGGCTGTGAAAGGAGCAACTGGGAGAGAAAGTGGCCTGGCTTCAAATTCATCCCGTGATGCTGAAAGGGGGGAGCTCACTCATAATACCTGCAGCATTCCTTTCCCAAGAACAGTGCTGGGAATAAGAGGAATTTGTCTGGGTGCAGAGAAGGTGTTCTGCTCAGGTCCTACCAAAGCCATGGTGATGGTGGTTGGGTGAATGCAGCTCTCTGCCTGGGCATGTCAGATTCTCCCATTATTCATTCCATATATAGGTGGCTGACTTGGATTGTGATTGTTTGGCTCGGCAGTTTTGGGGGTGAGGACCAAGTGGTTTCCGTATTTTACACTGCAGTGCACAGCTCTGTTCTGATCTGTGTGACAGCTTTGGGTCTGATAGTCCCTGTTCAGAGATCTTTTGGTGGACCAGCTTAGAAACACCAGTATCTGCATCAGGGAACCCATCCCTTTACTCCTGTCCTTAGAAAATGGATTTCACGTCATACTTTTCTGTTCCAGGCCTGTAAGAGAGGGAATACTGAAGTGCCTTTCTTCCTCTTGCTTGAGCATTCAGTATTTTGGACATTATTCATGCACTGTATAAAGGCAGAAAAAAGCTCATTCAGCTGGTCTCACCCACATCACTAATGAGCTATCTCTGGCCAAGATCAGGGATTATATTTATCTCCATCTGCTCTGGGAAGTCTGTGCTGATCTTCCTGTTTGATCACTGTCTCACCTAAAACCTCTCATTCCTCTCAAGCTTCAGGCCTGGTACAGCACAGGAAGAGAAACCCGTGGTACAGAGTGTTTGAGAGTCCCCTGGGATGCTGAACACTACCCCAGCAGAGCTCTGGAGGAGGGAGAGGATGGGAAGGCATGAGAGAACAAATGAAAAGAGGGAGTTTGGAGTTCTGGGCCTCACTAAATGAAATGAATTTTAGTGATTAAGGAATTTTAATGTGTTCATGCATTTACAACAATAGCTTCAAATGTCCTTTCCCCCCCCCCAAAGCTCACCTCCCACATAGAAGCAGCTCTGTCATTAACTTGGTTTTCCACTGTCTGAGCTGTGTAGCTTCTTCTGGTGCCTCTGCCTGAATCAAAGTGCTCAGATGTTTAGAAAATCAGGTACTTAATGAGGAGTCTAGGTATGGGGTTTAGGAGTGTATGTTAGACTCCTCCCTCTGAAAATCTCTTCTTTAGAAACTAGAAGTAGTAACTTTTATTACAAAGCATTAGCCAGGCTCTGTGATGTGGCTCAGGAAGACATAATCACATATGAGGTCATAATCCTGCAGTTCTGTTCTGTTAAAAAGGAAGAAATATGACTGAGCTGTTGGAGAGCAGCGTAGGGGAAAGGGCCCTGGGGGTCCTGGTGGACAGCAGGGTGACCATGAGCCAGCAATGTGCCCTTGTGGCCAAGAAGGCCAATGGCATCCTGGGGTGGATTAGAAGGGGGGTGGTTAGTAGGTTGAGAGAGGTTCTCCTCCCCCTCTGCTCTGCCCTGAGGCCACATCTGGGATATTGTGTCCAGTTCTGGGCCCCCCAGTTCAAGGACAGGGAACTGCTTGAGAGAGTCCAGCACAGAGCCACAAAGATTATGGAGTGGAACATCTCCCTTGTGAGGAAAGGCTGAGGGAGCTGGGTCTCTTTAGCTTGGAGAAGAGGAGACTGAGGGGTGACCTCATTAATGTTTATAAATATGTAAAGGGTGAGTGTCATGAGGATGGAGCCAGGCTCTTCTCAGTGACATCCAATGACAGGACAAGGGGCAATGGGTGCAAGCTGGAACATAGGAGGTTCCACATAAATGTGAGGAAGAATTTCTTCCCAGTGAGGGTGCCAGAGCACTGGCACAGGCTGCCCAGAGAGGCTGTGGAGTCTCCTTCTCTGGAGACATTCAAACCCACCTGGATGTGTTCCTGTGTGACCTGACCTAGGTATTCCTGCTCTGGCAGGGGGATTGGACTAGATGAGCTTTTGAGGTCCCTTCCAATCCCTCACATTCTGTGATGCTGTGATTATGGCACATAGGAGATTTGAGCTGTGTTTGTACATATACATAAAAATATATGGGCTGCTGCTTCGCAGGCGTAGTCTGTAGCATGCAGTCAGATTTTAAATTCCTTGCTCTTTCTTCTGCTTTGCAGGCAAGAGGTGCAGACATCCCTGACATTCCCGGGGAGCTGCCGCTCCGGACCTGTGGCAGCACAGCAAGTATGAAAATGAAGAATGTAAAAAAGTAAGAGCGGTGTTCTTTGATTTTTCTGTCTTTGCTGGGCTTCTGGTTTGGGGATCCTGGGTTTGGGGATCCTGGGTTTGGGGATCCTGGGTTTGGGGATCCTGGTTTTGGATTAATTTTTTTTTTTTAAAGAAAAAAAGTATGTATAAGAATACCTAAAGAGAAGGCAAGGCAGTGTATAAATGAGAACCTTTTGAACCTTTTCCCTGTCTCCTTGTGCTCTGGGAAGCTAAATCAGGACAAGTGGGTGGTCTAGATACACTTTTTTATTTGATATTTTCTCCTTTTTTTGTTCTTTTTTTTTTTTTGCATTCTTCTCTGTACCCCTTCATTCACATGGGTTTTGCATAATTTTTAGGGGTATTTTTTTCCCAGATTTTTTTTTCCCTGTGAGCTTTCTCTCTCTCTTGTTCTCTCCCAGAGAACATAAACCACCTTGTGCTTGCAGCTAAGGTTTCAGACCTCTAACCTGCAACGGGGATGAGAAGTAATCGATATTATTTGACTTGTCTTTGCTAAGAATACGACTTGAGAACCAGAACTCCCCAGTACTGATGGAGCTGTGCATTCAGATCACCTTTCTAGTGCTCTGATGCTGTAAGGGAAATGGCTCTTTGTTCTAGTGCTGAGCAGCCAGATGCAGCATCTCACTTCCCACTTGTATTCCCGTGGGAAGAGAGAGCTTAGATAATGACAATCTCATTGGCTCACCATCAGAAATATCTAGAGGGGAGTCTATGATAGCTTCAGCAGAAGCAAGAGCATGTTGCAGAGCCAGAGGATCTCCCCGTCAGCCATCATTGTAACTGGAGACACTCGGGAATAATTATGCCTCACTTTTGAATTTTAAAAAAAGCAAAGGATAAATAGAGTTTGTTCTGCACCCTCAGATACCTCAACCCGGGACTGATGGGCTGTGATGCCTTTCACAGGTAAAGTTCTACTTTCCTATGTGTCTCGTGTAAGGCTGTTTTATTTTGCACTGCCAAAAAGAAATGCATTTGTAAAGGTGTAGCAGCTTCTCCCTGTGCCAGTTCTTTCCGCTGCGGGCTTTGGTGTTGATGAAATGCCCCCTGGGTCTGTGAGGATGCAATGAGAAAAGCCACTGTGCAATTTAGTTTTCCTTTCTCACTCAGTTCCTTTCTCCACTGTTTCGGTGCATCACAGCAACAAATCCCTCTGTTCCCTTGGCTTTGGGATGAGAAAGTCCTTCTTATTTTATGTCAGTAACTGCATTTTGTAGCAGTAATTGGTGCTGAGTGAGGTGCATCTGCCTTACGGGGTGGTTTTGGTGTGCTTCAGGTTATCCTTCACAAAGGGTCACTTCCCGAAGATGGCTGAGTGCGCCCATTTCCATTACGAAAACGTGGACTTTGGCAACATCCAGGTGAGTTTCAGCTTTCTTTTTCTGTACAAAACATTGTTGTGTTTGACTGCCAGCTGACCTGGTGGGGGAGGCAGTCGAGGGACCTCCGCTGGGGGTTGTTTCTTGTGTTATGGAGTGATAAGAAGTCAAAGCAATAGGGCCTCTTTATTTGGAATTGCTTCCATGTCCTGGGCCAGAATCTGTGCTCAGCCCCTTTGAGGTTGGAGATGATTTTATTGCCACTGGATTTGACTGATGTCACTGTTTTAAGACTGCATCAAACATTTATTATCGAGTCATGTGTAATAACTGCATGCATTTATTCACTTTATGTGCGTGTCTTTAAACCATTGTGTGAATGTGTTTATGTAAATATAAATAATTCAAATTTATCTCTTCTCTCGGTGTTATCTTCGCTCTGCACCGTGCATTGCAGCAGCTGTGTCATCAGAATACAGGAAATTGCTATTCAGCCTGAGTTGCATTTGTAGAGGCGTGTGGGCTCCCTCCTTTGTGATCCATCCATCAGGGATGGAGGCAGAAGCATTTTTCAGCGAGCGGTTGCAAAGTGAGAATCACTGCTGGTTCCTCCTGAACAGGGCACGTCTTGTTCTGCACTTAGAGGAGCAGGAACGCCTCAAGCATCTGCCAGCCTTGTAGCCAAAAAGAGGTTACAACCTTTTCATTTGTACAACATTTCCTGTAATACAGAGCTGAATTATTTACAGCCTTGCAAGTTTCCGTACTTGACAGTTTTGCAGGCAGAATTATGCGTCCTTTTTTCCTCTCTCTAAAATTCAGACTGAGGAGTTTAAGTCCTGTTCAGGGCTTGTATCTGCTATTAGTGGCTCTAAGTAGTGGCTCCATGCTCTAGAGCATGGGACGGACGTGCGTTGGCAGACATGCACACACACAAAGGCAGATCAGGTCAGACAGAACAGCAGGTTTAAGAGGACCCCAGTAGCTCAGTCCTTAGTGATGTCCCTTGAAGATGGGCTGCTGACACCAACAGGAGCACTCCTCAGTCTTCTGAAGCAAAACTCCATTTACTCTCAGTTCCTGTGTATAGGAATAGTGTGACTAATGATTGTTCCTATTTTTAGTCTCTTGGTAATTTTCTCATTTGACACCACTAATTTTTCAGTCATTTTGGAGAGAAGTTTTATGTTGCAGCAGGTGTTGAGCAGGTTTCTGTGTACACACAGATGTTTTGTGCTCCTCTGAGCTTTCCTTTGCATCGTTCAGAGCTATTCAGCACAATGTGAGTGAGATCACCACCTTTGTCTGGCACTAGCATTGAATTCTCTTGTGGGTTACAGCATTTCTTGGAATGTTTTAAGGATGGCAGGGCATACTTGTAGGGTTGATGTGCTGAGATTTTTGTATGCATGACAGGGAGAAGTAAAATAGAATCATAGAATAGCCTTGGTTGGAAGAGACCTCTAAGAGTCAATAGATAAATAATGCTTTACAGATTTTCTTCATGCTGTTCTGCTGATGAACCTGAAGCTTATTCTGGTGGGAAGTTGCCACAAGCAGGAGCTGCTGCTGTCTAGCACTCATTTTTGTGGTGTCATTGCTGCATCTGCAGCTTTCCATGCTCCTGCTCAGCTGGCCTCTGTGTTGTGCCCTCTGGCACCAGCAGAACACCAAGTGCTGTACCAGAGGAGTGGTCTGGCTGAAGAACAATAACAGGGGAAAGGTCCAGCCCAGGAAGAAGCAGTGGTATTGGTTGGTCAGCCACGTCAGGCCCCTGAGCTCTTTGCTCTCGCAGTGCTGTGAAGCAGGGAGCAGAGCGGTGGACGATGCAGCACGAGAGGCACTGTCAGCAAAGTGTCACTGTGTGTGGGCTGGGAGGTCAGCTCCCTGTTTCCACCACCACCACCTCTGAAAAGCCATCCCTGCCTAACTATTCATGTACCTAAAGCAAAGCATGTGTTTAAATAAGGTGACTCAGACCCTAAGTATCACCTCTGTGCCTCTTGTCCCTTCCTTTTTCTAACCAAGGTTTCTGATAGATCCCTGTGGTGTAATGGCTTTTTTTCTATGGATAAAAATATCTTTAAGAGCAGAGTTTGGCTTCTGAAATACCAAAGGGCAGAGCATCACAGCATTTCCTTAGCAGAAGACCAGCATTACTGGTAAAATAACTGTAAGCTATTAATACAACAGCAGTATTAGTTTACAGCCTTAAAAATAGGTTCATATAAGGCTCATACATTTTAATTGAGTGATATTCATTGGTGGCTCCTTTGTGATAGCAAGGTAGACTAGAGAACAGCAGTAGGCTGAAGTGACTTGTAAATGACAGCTTGGCACCTAATAGCAAATTACCAAGTTGCATCTGAGAAGGGGTAGTGGGTGTAAACTCCTTTCCAAATCTATTCACTGTTAAAAATTTGCATAGTAGAAAATGCAGTATTATCTGACTGTGTCAGGAATTGTGTAATGCTGTCTATTAACAGCCTGGCCAAATTTCAGATGGTTTTGTAACGTTTATGTCAATTCTAATATGGTCTCATGGTGCAATTGGTATTAATATCTTGGCATTTCACCCCGTGAGATCGTTTTAAATTAACTTTCGGAGATGGATAAAAAAGGATTTGTTCTCTTCTCCTAGCACCGTGCTAACATAACTGGGATGCTTTTCTCTTCAGAAATGTGCTGCTGTACTGCTTTCAACAGCAGTGTATTTGACCCTTATCTGCCTCTGGCCAGCACGGCACACATTGCATCAGCAGGAAGTTGCTGGTTTACCAGGCAAAGGTAGTTCATGTCAAAGCTGTAGTTATGGGATGGGCTTTACAGACTGTATCAGTGCCAGAAATGCACTGCTCTTTTGCTGAAATGCCTTACATTCATTACTGCATTTATTTTTTAAGGTTACATCATGGATTTTTAGTTTTACAATGAAAAGCCAGGTTCTGCATAACAGATTTATTTTAGTCTAACATTGGATCAATGTTCAAGAGTCTTGTTAGCAGGAGCAGAAGTGAGGTTCAGCCTCACTGTGCTCAGTCTCTCCCAAAGGAGATGTTATTATGCCATGGCTAGATTGGGGTTACTTGGCATCGGGTAGGTCACTTCTGCTGGCTTCCTTCTCAGCCTCTGCTGCCTTCTACAGTTCTTGGCTAACACCTGTCTGTGATGTCTCTCCTCTCTCTAGAACGTCAAAACTCAATTCATTAATACCCAAAGCAAACATTCCTTGCACATGTGTTGCTGTACAGGGCATCTTAGTGTTCAGTTAAGCACTGAAGTATGGAGTTGGAAGTCCTCAACATCTCTTCCAGGTCTGACGTTAAGGCAGAAGGGCTCACCTTGCATATAACTTCAGAAGTGCCTGAAACGTCCCAATGGAACTTAAAATAAGTTCACAATCAGTTTCTAGGGTGACTTACTAAATTTCACCATGATTTCAGGGTCTGCTGGTTGGAAAAGCTCCCTTCTTAGGAGCTTGATTTGTTCCAGCAGCGTGCGGTGTGCTGCAGATAGCTGAACTAACATGGGAAGGGTTGATGTGTGTGCACTGAACAGTGCAGCATCGTCCACAGACTGCTTTGAGTTGCAGTTCAGTGCATGAACTGACCAGCAGGTCGAGGGAGGTGATTCTGCCCCTCTGCTCTGCCCTCATGAGACCCCACCTGGAATCCTGTGTCCAGCTCTGGAGCCCCCAACACAAGAAAGGTCTGGAGTTGTTGGAGCGAGTCCAGAGGAGCATACCAAGATGGGCAGAGGGCTGAAACACCTCTGCTCTGGGGACAGGCTGAGGGAGTTGGGCTTGTTCAGCCTGGAGAAGAGAAGGCTCCGGGGAGACCTCATAGCGTCCTTCCAGTGCCTGGGAGGGGATACAAGAAAGCTGGGCAGGGACTTTTTACAAGGGCATGGAGTGATAGGATGAGGGGTAATGGGTGGAAGCTGACAGAGGGTGGGTTTAGACTGGATCTAAGGAAGAAGTCCTTTCCCCTGAGGGTGGTGAGGCACTGGCCCAGGCTGCCCAAGGAAGTTGTGGATGCTCCATCCATCCTGGTTCAAAGCCAGGCTGGATGGAGCCTTGAGCAACCTGATCTAGTGGGAGGTGTCCCTGCCATGGCAGGGGGGTTGGAACGAGATGAGCTTTGAGGTCCCTTCCAACCCAAACCACTCTGTGTTTCTATGAGCAGTGCTCAGCCCGGGCTAGTTCCAGGCTTTGTGTTTCAGAGCTGTCCGAGTTAACTCATTCACGTGTCATTTGCATGTCTCAATACAGCTGTGTCACATGGAATCACAGAACAGCCTTGATTGGAAAAGACCTCTAAGATCATCAAGTCCAGCACTGCCAATTCACATAGTCTCACTGCCTTTTAGTGAGCATTAGGGCTTGTTAATTCTAGTTCAACAAACCCCTCTGTCCCTAAGTTTTATAAAGTAGAATGATTCCCCCCACCAACGTGGTGTAAATTTACACAGTGCTATGTGCCATTCATATAAACAGGAGAAAGAGTGATTAGGTATTCCAGAACTATCTTTGCTTCCTGCCAGAAACAGAGACTTTGTTCTTCACTTGAAGGAATTAAGAAATGATCGTTAGTTGAGTGGGTTTTCGTAATGGAATATGGAGAGCCCTGCATTTCCCAGATAATATTCTTTGCTCCCTGAAAAACCCATTGCTAAAGGAGAGGAAGTGCTGTAATGCATATTCATATCATTTCAGCTATCTTGCATTTGACACACGTTCACCCTTTCCAGCAGCACGGTCTCTGCTCCTTCTCTCTGTGTTTGCATTTCTGTAGCTGCCTTCTAAAAATAACCCCCTTGTCAGAACAGGATTGGATTACGGCGCATGGAAGATCCTCTCCTTATCTGTTAAGCCTTGGCATTGCAAGTAGTAGGAGCTCCTTATCAGTGGTAAAGGAAGTATTTGAAGCAGAATCACTTCCGCCTGCGGAGGCATCAGCTGCCAGGAATTCCTCTTCCCAGCTCTGCAGGATTGTTTGCTGTTTGAATGCCTTTGGCGAGCTCCAGCCTTCCAGCCAAGATGATGGGCTGCATTTCAGTGGTGGCTGTGGTTTGTGCCCCTAATTGTATTTTCCTGTCGGGTTTTAAGACTTAGAAGCATTGCAAAGAGCAGTTCAGTTCTCCTCGTGCCTTTTGTCAGCAAAGCCTGCTGAGAAGATACTTTTCGGGGGTCATCTTCTTTCGGTTTGCCTTTTTTCTTTTGTTTAATAATAATAATCCAGGGAAGGGGGCTGTGGAGGGGAAGTGTGGTTGTGAAGATGTCTGTGTTAATCATACAGTGACTTTTTTTCCTGAGGTGGATTGCAAAGGATACAAAAATGGGAAAGCCTGATGAGATGCTCTCCTCTGGAGTTAACTGAGGTAATTTAAGACGTTTCTGGCATAGCTAAAAGCAATCCTCTGCATAGAAAGAACAGGAATGGAGGAGTGCTCCCTGATCTGTGGCTGAGGTTGGAGAGCTGAGCTTGTCTCCTTCCACTGGGGATGTTAAATGATGCCTGCTCACTGCCTTCAGTGTAGGAGGGCAAAACAGCTTCCAGGATCTTGGCAGTCAGGAGCAGCTACAGGCTGCAGCGGCTTCGTTTGTGCCACGCGTGTGCAAAGTGTTTCAAAGGGGGGGGTGGTGGGGGAATTTTAAAAAGTGAAACATGAAACAGCAGTGTCCCTCCCCCAATCCCTTTTACAAGGTAGAAATACATAGCAAAAATGACAACAACTGAATTTATTAATGCTGTGAAAGACAGTTTTGCTGGGTTTTGCTTTGTCTTTACCAGATACATGGGTGGCTGTGACCTGTATACCTGTATTGTGTATGAAGTGGTGCCTTTTTAGCCTTTCATCTCTGCATGCTGTTAATCTCCCCCCAAAACGACTTTACCATGTTCTGATATGTTCCCTTTCCTTAGACCAAGGACTTCCCCTCGTGTTCCTTGTCTTTTCCATCTAGTTTCTTTACTATTGCCTTCTAAAGTGGTAGGGGGAGATGTTGCCAGGTCTTCTGTAAGGACGTGGGTATCTAAAACCAACTGTGTTCATAGTGTAGGGGGAAACTGCTTCTACTAGCTTAATAATTCCAGCCACAACTCCCTGAAAACTGGCATGGCCTCCTGCAAAGATCAACGGATTTTTAAAATTTGGAGTCTCTGGGCCAAGCTTCTGGACACCAAAGAAGTTAGGAAAATATTGGAGTAAGTTCACCTCAGTTTTTGAATTCTTCCGTTTCCTGGTTTTGCATCCAACTTGCTGCTAGCTCCTCAGAAGAATTCTTCCCTGGAACAAGATCACACCTGTGAAATTCCAGCTTGTTTGGTTGTCTGCCAGTGAAACGGGGAGACCTCCAGCGTGGGTTGTGTGGTGGAAGAGTAACTTCAAGTGTGGAGAGTATCTCTGTTGCTGCTCACAGTAGGGGAGTTCTCTGTGTAAATGTAGGTGAGCATCTTCTCAGACTTTAATATCTTAAGGTAGAGTCTTCTCTTACTGCTGGTGGGCCAAGATGCTCTCAGGGACATCTGTGCATACTTGGCTCTTCTTTGCAACTGGGGACTTGGGGCACTCCAGCTTGACCTCCTGCAGGGCTCTGACCTCCTGCAGGAATCCAGCTTATTTTTTCTCCCCCTGCGTTTAACACTGAAAATAGAGCAAAATATTGTGGATTTTCAGTCTTTATTGGTGCATAGTGGCTATTTGAAGGCATGAGTAAATCTTAAAAGTGACTAATTAGCCCAGCTGTTAACTTTGGCGTTGACCTCCTGCTGTTTGCCACCCTCTTAAATCATTTTTAGCAGCGTGTCACAGAAATGTATAAAAATTGTTTTTAATTAGTGGCTGGAGCAGAGCTGTGTTGGAAAATTTTTCTTCCCTGAGGTTTAATAACCTGAAAAAAAACCCCCAGAAAGATATATTATATGTATAATTAAAATATATGAAAAATTTAGAAAAGTATCCAGAAAAATAATCCTTATTTCACTAGTGCTCCATGGTTTGAGAGAGGATTAAAAGCTTTATGTTTTTGTGTATAATAAGCTGTTCTGTTAAGAGGAATGGTGTTAAAATGCAGCGTAATATTGTACTCGTAGATCTGCAAGTGTGCCAAGCTGGTGTGATTTTAATAACTAGCAAACTTCATGCTGATACCATCCTGGAGATTTACAGAAGCCAGGGGTGTGTTTTTCTTCTCCAGTGGAGGTTTGTCATACCAGTGGATGGATTAGCTGTTAATCCAAACACATCAGTGGGAACATTTACAGTTTGTGTTTACTGTACCTGCGTACAAAGAAGGTAGTTTGTTTAGTTTGTGCTCAGCTGCCAGAATTTTGAGGTTTGATGACAGAGTTGACAGCTCAGGGGTAGCAAGGTAGGCTCCAGGTTTTGAAACTGTTCCTTCATTAGCGTAGCTTTCCAGCAGTGTGTGTGTACCCTGTCCTGTAGGTACAAATCATAGAATCACAGAATGGCCTTGGTTGGAAGAGACCTCTGATCATAGAATCACAGACTGGTTTGGGTTGGAAGGGACCTCAAAGCTCATCTCATCCCAACCCCCCTGCCATGGCAGGGACACCTCCCACCAGACCAGGTTGCTCCAAGCCCCATCCAACCTGGCCTTAAACACTTCCAGGGAGTGGGCAGCCACAGCTTCTCTGGCCAACCTGTTCCAGTGCCTCACCACCCTCACAGGAAGGGATTTCTTCCTAATATCTGGTCTAAATCTCCCCTCTTCCAGTTTAAAGCCATCAAGATCATCAAGTCCAACCATTAACCTAAACCTGCCAATTTACCACGGAATAGCCTTGGTTGGAAAAGACCTCTTATGATCATCAAGTCCAAGTATGGCTAGGATATAACATGAGCTTGCAAAATTTGTGTTCCTTGACTGTCTTCCTTTGAGTTTGGTTAAGGTTTGAGCAGACCAGATCTGCTCCCTCCGTGTTGCCAGGTATGCTCTCTGTCCCCGAGCCCTGTGGAGACTGTTTGCTCCTGATGGTTACATGATCTGGTTTCCAGGTAGTTTCCAGCCTTTGAAAATCAACACTGCTTTCCCATCTGCTTCCCTCAGTAATATAATCTCACACAAGGGCAGGTGGCGTGGAGAACTCAAGGTTGTGCTCTCATTAAAAAATCAGGGGCGAGTTGTCTTTGAGCACTCAGGAAAAAGCTTTTCACTGCACTTGTACTATGATCATCCATCCAGCAAGGCAAGCAAATGCAGAGGAAAGCACTTGAACTGATGGTATTTAGATATAGTACATGTGAAAATGTTTGCTGTGCTGTGACAGGGTTCTGAAGGCAGGATGTGTCTCGATCTGCTCAGCTGAGGCCCAAGTTGTGCTGTTTGTTTTATCTGCAACGGAGAGATGTGTGCAGGAGATTGCCTGTGGATCTAAACTTTCCCAAGGGTCTGGAGTCAGACAGATTTTTAGTTTAAAAGGGGAGGCATATTCTCACCCACATGTATTATTACAATGGCTAGAAGGCACTGGGACATCTTTATAGACTTTGATGGGTTTGTTATTTTAGCCCTTACCGTGGTGCTTGAGCAGAAGATGGAGGCTTCTGCTTCCACCTCCTGCAGGCAAGGCTCTGACCTTTGGCTCTCCTGGGCATCCGGACCAAAAAGCTCTCTGATCTCCACAGAGGAGTCCACAGATATCAATTACTTATTTCCTCTGACCCTTCCTTGCTGGCCATTTTGTCCACCTTCTCCTGTGGCTCAAGGTTTGACTTAACATCAGGCTTTGCCATCTGCCTTAAAACTAAATAAAAGCTAGATTGAGTTCAGAAACTTTTTGGAGAAGGGAGCTTTTAGGGCAGCGTGTGCATTTTGAATCATTAATGCGTTTTAGCAGCACCACCAGAGCTGTGATGTGCACTTTGAACACACCCCAGACAAACTGTGTTGGGTTTCAGTCCCCTGGGACATGGTCCCTGTGTTTCTCTGGACTCTTAAGCCTCCCTGTACCCCTCACTTTCTCGCTGTTCAAACCTGAGTGGAGTTCAAAGGAACCAGAAGGTCTTTTTGGAGCTGATTGGTGTTGGTGCTCAGTCAGAGGGCACAGTGAAGCTTTTGTCCTGGGGTGCTGCTTTCCTCTTGCAACTGGCTTTAACTTCCTATGCCTATCTAATATCATCCAGATGAAGAACTTGGGCCATTCATCAGCTCTCTTAGAGACAGTTGGAAAATAATATTCCAATTTTCTACTATGATTTTAAGAGAGAGGGAAGGCCTGGATTTTTAATCACCAAATACCACCTACTCTTATAATTCTTTATTTTGTACTGTATAGATGATTTTTTTATTTTCCTGTTGATAAACAATGAAGATGTGGGTGATGTAGTATGTTTTCTCTTAGGATTATATGTGTACGTGTCTTGCACTGGTCAGGTGAAGGATCAAACAGCCGCTGTAAAACAAACTCCAGCTGCAGCAGTAGCAATACTCCTAAATCATTTGTCCACAACTTGGAGCTGCTTGGGGGCCTCTTGTGGTAGCAAAGTAGTGCTTTCCTGTGGGCTAGCCCCAGTTTGGCACTGTAACCACTAATCCCTGCTCTCCTGACTCCAGGACTGTTTAGTTTGAGTTAATGAGCATCGTTCCACGTACCCAGAGAGGAACTGAGTCACACTCATTGCTGTGACAGCGGGGTCCGCCCAGGGTGACTCCAAGGGTGCTGCACCAGATTGGTTTAGACTATTACCCTTCTCCTCAGGGCTGTGTTTTAAACATCAGTAGCAGTTGCATCGTAAAGACCCGTTTTCCCTTGAGGTCTGCAGAAATTTGGACTGGAGAAGAAGTGTGTCAAAGGAATAAGTTTCTTCTGAGTTCCCAAAGAGTGTGTTATGCAGTGGCAGGATTTTACCAAACTAGTTTTCTTGATAGAGTGCAATTAAATTCTTAAATGCAAAACTAAAAGGCCAGCTCTGGACTCTGCAATTCCACTGGGAAGTTCTCAGGTAGAGGTGGGTCTGCACACCACAGGGTGCACACCTGTTTCAGGTGTGACCTGGGTTGTTTGAAACCCACCTTCCCTGGACTGGGAAATTTTCCTGGCCTGACAGCTCCAGTCTTTCTAAGGTAATGTCTTTAAGAAATAACAGGATTGAATTATAGAATTAGATGAAAAATTGTGGGAATTTCAAGAGAAGTTTCACTTTTCCTTAGGGATTTTTCTGTGCAAGCCTTTAAGTGTACACGTATCTTCTCAACAAGAGTGAAGTAACTTGTTTGTTTAAAGAAACTCGAGTTTCTCACGTAATTGCTTAAGACTCAAGGTTTCAACATGATTACCTCCATCTCTTTTTCCAACTCATTTATTTTCAGAACTGAAAATTGGTGACAGTGCTGTCAACTATTTCATTCTTAACAGCTGCATTCTAGCAGCTTTGTGTTTGCTGAGTAGTGCCTTTCACCAGAATTATTGAGGCTGGAACCTTATATATCAACCTTAGGCCATTTCTGCGGGTGGGTTATGGAGACCTCAGATGAAATATCTGATTTTCAGTCTCTTAAGAGGTTTTGCTCATTAATTTGGTTGAGATCAAACTAAAACTCACTCATTTTAGGCCTTGGGGGTGTGTTGCTGGAATAATGGTATTGATGTATCGATACCCCGACGGACCTCTGTCAAGGTTTTAGCATCTCTTTTTGGTAGGAAGAATGCTAATACTAATGATAAAGATATTAATTCCATTTTCACTAGCAGAATCAATAGATGCTGGAAGTTCACCAGGATGTGGCAGGAATGGACCATGTCTCTGTCCTCCTCTTCAGTACCCCCATCCCCAATTATTATTCATCATCATCATCATTGTTGTACATGCACCAATGGACATTGAATGTTTTTATCATAAATACACTCAGTCCTTCCAGCACAAGGTCCAATTGTGTCATGTAGCTGTATGATGTAAAATCTCACAGAAGGACCCAGTATGTGTGTGGTAGGAGGGCTTGTGCAGTGCCTTGTCTTAACTGGTTTATGTTTATTCTGCAAGCAGTATAAATGTTTCTCTTGAATTTGGGCTATATTTACTTTTAAGAGCAGGTAAGCACTGTGGTATATAGTCAGTTTATTTCAATATGTAGAAAGTAAGGCTTGTTAAAAAAATAGCTTTAAACTAGAAAAGGGGAGATTTAGGTTAGATGTAAGGAAAAAGTTTTTCAAATGAGGGTGGTGGATCACTGGGACAGGTTGCCCCATCCCTGGAGACATTCAAGGTCAGGCTTGATGGGCCTCTGAGCAACCTGACCTGGTGAAGATGTCCCTGCTCACTGCAGGGGGGTTGGACTGAATGACCCTTGAGGGTCCCTTCCAACCCAGTGCATTCTATGATTTTATTTAGGCCTTAGACCTGTTACAATTGTTTAGTTACTTGTCAGCTGGATTTTGAATTCTGTATGCTGCTGTGAGTTGTCCATTGCCTAAAGCCTGCAGATACTTTGGGACACCCCTTTCTTCCAAGAAGAAGCTGCTGTTGATACTGGAGAAGGGCACAGCATGTCCCCTAGCATACCTGGGACATGGGACCAGGCTGGCTGGAGCTGTAAGAGTGCAGAAGATGAGAACCACATGCCTGCATGTGTTTGTGCAATAAACACAAGCACTGTGATAGTGCCTTGGAGGTCCCTGTTAAAGCCAGGTGGTTTTAGGCAACATCTGGCTAAGGGAGGAAGTTTTTGTTTTTACTCCTAGAAAAGCTTTTATTTTTTAAAAAAACCATTTTGTCCATGTACCTCTTCTCCTTATTTTCCAGCCCCCTTTTCCCAGAGGGAGCAGTCGAGGGGAAATGCCTCCATCTCATCTATTCCATGCTTTAGCACTTGCTCAAGTTTTTTGTCTAAAAATGCACGAGGTGATATGAACCACATGTCAGTTGTGCATGGTGCCTCTGAACCCAGCTGTGGAACGTGGGCTTTCATTCTGTTTAGTTAAAAAAAAAATAGGGGTGAGGGGGTGTGCTGAGATGTGTAAAGATGAGTGGTTGTTGATCTTTCCCACTTCTGGGGTCATGGGAGGAAATGGAGTAAGCTTCCCCTCAGCTTTTATCACTTCCTCCTGCCAACGGAGGGGAGATTATTTTCCCTCATTTGCTGCTCCTCTTGTCAGCAAGAGAAGTTGGTATTTAGCCAGATAATAAATAATGCTTTTCCTGGGGAAGGAGTTCTCAGATGTGGTTGTATTAACACTGATTCCCCCCCCCCCCAGCCTTGGTCTTGGGCTTCGTCCTGCAAATTCTTGCTCAGAAAGATGTGGTTTGCATAGATGTGATGTACCAAGCTTGTTTGCTTTTGCTTACAGTCTGTTTCTGAAGCTTTTAAAAGAGTTTTAATGGTGGCTGCTTATCTACTGAGTGCCCACTGGTTCGTCTTTGTTGGGTGAGGCTTTTGAAGACCCTGCAGAGCAGGCAGGCAGTGACAGTATATATTTGTGCACATTGGGTCAGCATTATTTGTTCTCATTTATAGTCTCTCTATCATAATTTATAAAGGTCGACTTTGTCATCTTGTTGGGCTTATTGTCTTCAGCCAGGTCTGCAAGGGGGCTGTGTACCTGCAAGCCATAACTGGAGGAACGTGGATCCGTCTGTACTTGGTGAAATGGGGAACAGGGAGTAAAGGTCAGGTTTTCCACTGCTCCTGGAAGGTAACAGTCACTGATTTGAAATCAGACTTTGGGAGCACGTCAGGATAAGATGAAGTATTCCCCCGAGCCTATGGGATTACTGGACAGACAGGTCTGTGGGAAGGTGGATGTTAGGAGGAGACTGTGTCACCTCTTGGTACCATTGTTTTGCAGTCTCACCAGTGCTGGGTTTGCTTCCTCCAACCTCCTTTCCTTGCTGAGCAGTGGATGCTGCTCCTTCAAACAGGCAGGGTTGTGGCTGCATGCCACAAAACTGCTTACATAGCTAGGAAGTACAGTTCTTCATGAGATTTCAGATTTATTCATGTCCTGCACCTCCAAATACAGTATGACCAAGCTCCTGCCTTCAAGGCTCTTCAGGGCATGTTTGGTTTTCCCTTGTGTGCATTATTAAGTTCTTTGCTCCTGGGAGCCTTGTTCGTTCTGACGGATGCTCTCTACATGCAAAATAAGACATGTTGCTCAGCCCAGTTCTTACTTGGCCTGTGTATTCAAAATAACATGAATACCTCTCTTCAGGTGGTGTGAAGGTGAGAAATCACAGCACAAACCTATCTGCACTCTAGAAAAGGTGCTTAGAAACTGTGACAGTGGGACAGGATCAATGACTACCTTAAACAAATTAAGCTTCTCCTTGCCATAACACTCTTCTCCTCATCAAAATTACTGTTTGTAGGGCTTTTTTGTTGTTCTTTCTCCTCCTCTGGAACTCCTGCTGATATTTCAGATATATCAGGCATTTTTTTCCAGTGTCTTTGATTCTTATCAGTGTGGGGGAAAAAAAAAAAAAAGAAGTTAATATTGATTTAGTGGGAGAGAAAAGTGAAAAAGCAAGTGAGTAAGAGACTAATAGCCTGGAATTACAGGACTGTATCAATTTTCAGTTCTCTCTGAGGAATAAATGCTTGTTTTTAGCAAATGGAGAAGTAGACTGTGACTAAAACTGTCACTGACCTCCCACAGAATGCAATGGATTTTGGAGCTCAGAAGAGAAAAGGCAGTCATAACTAACTCAGTGATTTTAATGCCCTTTCCTTGAAAGTCAGCAGTTTTATGAAATGCTGTATGCAGGAAGATAAAAAGTGTGTATATATGTATAGCTGTAAAAAAAAGTATATTCACTGGCTTAGTCCTTTTTTGACTATGGCTGAATGCATTTCTCAATAAGCTTAAACAATACCATGTTATAGGCTGTAGGTGGTTTATATCCTTGGCATATAAAATGAACATGTTTGAAAATGATGGACAAAAAACTGTGAAGCCATCTCTTTTTTGACCCATTCAAGTGGCTTTTCTGTCTGAGCAGTTCCTGAATGGGCTAGCTATAAAAATGGGTGAAGGGAATGTTACCGTTGATTGGCCACGGCCAAAGTGAGTATCCTGCTTTGTCCAGCGGTAGGCAGTGAAAGAAAGGACGCTTTGTTTTGTGGCAGAGCCACTTTTTTCTTAGCTAAATAAATAAATAAACCAGCTCCTTTAATTTAACTAGCTCTTTGTTTTTGCCCGAAGCCACTGAGTGGCTGGTTCCTCTTACAGAGCCGTCTCCATTGTTTTGCCTCTGTAAATATTCACACAGTTGTGCTGAGCCTTACTTTTAGGAAGGGATGGGACTGCATGAGCAGGAAGATAATTTTGCTGGTGTTTTCTTTAGGAACCAGAATCCTTGCCTAATCCCTGTGATAATTTATAGTGCAATGCCATCTAGTGTGCAAAGAGCTAGCAGGCTTCTCATACTGGGAATGCAAGAGACAGGGGTGATCTTCTCCAAATCCCACATTAATCCAAACAGTTGCATCTTTTGGTGATGGTTGCAACAAAATTTTAGCATCATGAACTTCCAGTTTTCAAAAATCTCATCTTGATCATTGCTTGGGATTTTTTTAGAGTGAGGATGGGCTGGGGAGTAGAAAAGGGCAGTGAGAGGAGTTTTCTGTGGTCGTGGGCTGATTTTGTATCATTTATGGTTGGAACTAGGTGATCGTTTAAGGTCCCTTCCAACCCAAACTGTTCTGTGATTCCATGTGTGTGTCAGAAATCAGTTTCTGGGGTTTAGAGCACATCCAGTGGTCAGTAGGTGTCTGCATCCAGTTTGTTGTTACCGTTGTTGCTTTCATGGCTCATGAAATTTAGTTATGAATCCATGTGGAGTTCAAATCCCCAACCTTACCAAATCAGAGGCCACTTCAATCTGAATTTGCTGTTCTTTGGACCACAAAGATGATGAAGGGAGTGGAACATCTCCCTTCTGAGGAAAGGCTGAGGGAGCTGGGTCTCTTTAGCTTGGAGAAGAGGAGACTGAGGGGTGACCTCATTAATGTCTATAAATATGTAAAGGGTGAGTGTCATGAGGATGGAGCCAGGCTCTTCTCAGTGACATCCAATGACAGGACAAGGGGCAATGGGTGCAAGCTGGAACATAGGAGGTTCTCCATAAATGTGAGGAAGAACTTCTTCCCAGTGAGGGTGACAGAGCACTGGCACAGGCTGCCCAGAGAGGCTGTGGAGTCTCCTTCTCTGGAGACATTCAAACCCCCCTGGATGTGTTCCTGTGTGACCTGATCTGGGTATTCCTGCTCTGGCAGGGGGATTGGACTGGATGATCTTTTGAGGTCCCTTCCAATCCCTCACATTCTGTGATTCTGTGATTGTCAAATAGATTTGATGCAGGAGAGCCATTACTTCATCACTCATGCTGTCTGTCTGCTTTGGTGGCAGACTCGCTTCCTTGTCCAACACTGTTTTTGATAACGTTGTGTAATATCCCAAATGTTTAATTCTGAATAGTGCCAGGAGGGGGGCTGTGTCTCCCCAGGTAGTGACTAGACCTCAGCATGGCAAAGGCTGCCAGAGAGGATTCAGTTCTGAATAATCTCATTTTGGTTCCAACTAATTGTGAAATCAGACTTTAATAGGGTGTGAAATGGAAACAGAGAGAGGTAACACCAGATGCCTTTATTTACATGTGTTAATCAACACAGACCCAAACAACAACAAACTGAACCACAGCCATTCGTAGAGTTTGAAGTGCTCCACGTTGAAAACTGTGTGACTTTGCAGATAGGTGGAAGGTCAGTAGCGTTTTAAAAAACCAAAAGTACCAACCATGCCAGAATCCCATCAGAACCCTGGAGTTACTGGATTTCAGACGTACCAACTGTGGCTATGGAAACCCATCATTACATTGAATTAGCTTTGCTTTGAGCAGTAACGTGGAAGATATTTCCTTTTCCCTTTTTGAGCACAGCCTGTGGTGTAACGACTGCCACACAAGAGCGGGCGTGTGTACTTTGTATGTCAAAGTGCCTATTTCCACATGTCTGCTATTACAGTCACCAGGGTCAATTAACTGGTGGCTGAAGGTGGTTTCCTTTGGAGACAGACTGGGTTTTTAGTTTGGGCTCCTAGTTCTGAAATGGTTGGCACTGGAAGGCTTTTTTTAGTTAACTGTTTAATTCAGCTCAGCGAGGCGAAGGGGAGAACAAATACCTGATGGGGATTGGGCAGTAGAGAGTAGTGAGAGTTTTGTCTCTGGCAAAACACATGATGTCATTTCTGGCTAATTCTCTCTATTGTTCAGCAGAGCCATTTGCTTTGGGTTCCTGGGAAACGTGTGGATTTTGGTGGTGTTGCTTGGGGACTGGGTTTGTTGGAATGAGGAAGATGATTTCTCTAGTAAAGAGTTGAGGCTGGTCCAAGGGAAACTTTTGCATTGTTCCTCTAGAGAGCTCTGCCATGGAGAGGTGGATGGATTGTAAGTCACATTGACTGCTGTGCTCACCAGAAAGTAGACCTGCCTGGTGCCAGACGTAGAGATTCTGTCTGCGACAACAGGGGGATATTTCTGACTGTAGGTGTACAGTCAAAGAGAGAACTAGTTTTGTTAGAGGCACTGTTTCTTCTGGCAGTGAAGCGTGGTAACCCTTTTGTGAAAGAAGCAGCCATGAATGGTTTCCCTCGCCTCCCAGACTGTTCCAGCTATGGCCACTGCCCATCACTGGTTCCAGTAATACCCACGTTACCAAGGGAATGACAGAGCAGAGCCCTATCCTGAGACTGACTGTACCTAATACAGACATTGGATGTGTTCTCCATGTCACTGCTCCTTGCTTTCCTGGTGCAGTGCAGGTCATTGCAGGCTGCAGAGATCCCCAGCTGAGTCTGTGGCTGGGAACATAAGGGTTCAGCATCATAACCTGTCACAGGGAGCAGTAAATGAGGCCAAGGAGAGTTGTGGCTACGTGGTAGAGGGCTCTCTGCATACTCTGGGGTGCCTCAATGTACCAGGTATACATACAGCCAGGCAGGTTGTAAAGAGCTGTTCTTCAGAGTTCCTCTAGAGATGCCTATAAACCTCAGATGTAGTTGAGTTTCAGCATCAGTACTCTCCAGGAAAAACAGCTTATGTGCAATGCTGCTGCTGGATTTTATAAACCAGAAAATTATTTCAACGTTTGAAATTCAACCAGGCTTCTTATGTACTCACACAAATGAGAACTGAATGGTGCAAGTAGCATAACTAGTTTAAAAGGGGGAGTAAAATGTATGATCAGGCTTGTCTTACACTAGTAGGATCCTTTTCAGCTCCATGCACACGTGAATAATACATGCTACTAGTTAGCAAAATCTATGGTGTGGACCACCATTCCTGTCTCACCTTGTACAGGTCATTTCAGGATGCTCTTTGCCTTAGCAAATATGCTCCTGTCCTCAGAGGTGATTTCCTTCATTGTCACTTTCTGTAATCCCTGTGTGGCAGTGACAGGCCAGTCTGTGCATCGTCAGCAGCACCGATTCTGTGGCAGGAATTGCATTCTGATTTTATAGGAGAAGACCAGGTGCAAGAGGCCTTCTGAGAAGTCTTCCGGTGTAACAGTTGAGAAGACACCTTAATGGAAAGGAAATTTCCAAAGAAATAGTTTTGGGGAGTGGGTGGGGGGAAGAAACTGAGTTTCTTTTTAACAGTGCTGATTGTCAGGGTTTTTAAACAGCTTGCATGGAGCATTGCAAATTCTCTAGGGTATTTTCAGAGCTGAAAGAATAAACTTCTAAGGGGGGGGGGGAAACACCTCTATAAGCTGATGAAGAAGGCTTTACAAGTGTGTGTTCCTTCCAAACGCTGTACTGAAGGCATGAGGTTGTGCTGAGCCACTGGCAGTGTTAAGATTTCTGTTTTAGCCTGCGAGGTCAGAATCGTAGGTGTGAGAGGAGGGAGCTAATTGGTGCTGAAAGAGATGCCAAGCAAAGGCAGACTGGCTGTGCTGAGAACCACTTCATGGTCAGTAGTTTGCAGTGTGCCCTTTTCTGGGTGGCAATGACTAGACCTTGATGCTCTGGACTAGCCGAGGTGCTGTGAAATTGCAGGAGCAGTATGATATGGTGTGGGTGCATTAGGACTCACAGGGCATCGAATGGTTAAATCACCATGCACACTTCAAATGGAGCCCAGGGTTCTGGGCTGAGGGGAAGGGGGTGGTGTCCTTGTGAGGGGCTGTCTGGCGGTGCTGGACAATCAAATCCAGCCAGTAAATAATGACCTGCACAATTAGATGCCTAAATACCACTCGTACTAGGGTCGGAGTAGGGAGCCTCTGGACGAGGTGATGTACCCCGGCTGCTCACCGAGCGGGGAATCACGGAATCATGGAATGTTCAGAGTTGGAAGGGACCTTCAGAGATCATCTAGTCCAGCTCCCCAGGTCCAACTCATAGGTGTATCCAGCACCACCTAAATCAAGTTCATTATAAAAGGAGGAAGCTTAGTGAAGGTAGAGAGTTCCTCTTTCTGGAGCCGTTTGCTCTTGGTCTCCTTTCTGCTGCTCCTGAGGACTAGGCTGAGTATAAGGTCTTATGCTTTATGTGGGTATTTGTATGAATTTTGTTATTTCATTAAATCCGTTCGTATTTCAACCCTTTCTTCTCCCTTTTCCCCAATTCCCCTTCTCAGCTGAGGAGGGGCTGTTGGGTGATAGAGCAACCGCTAAAGTTTAGCCCTGGATAAGGACTGAATGTAGACAATGCTCAGAGTCACAGCTAACATACTCAGCCATTTCTCATGCTTCTCATCTCATGAGGATGGAGCCAGGCTCTTCTCAGTGACATCCAATGACAGGACAAGGGGCAATGGGTGCAAGCTGGAACATAGGAGGTTCCACATAAATGTGAGGAAGAACTTCTTCCCAGTGAGGGTGACAGAGCACTGGCACAGGCTGCCCAGAGAGGGTGTGGAGTCTCCTTCTCTGGAGACATTCAAACCCACCTGGATGTGTTCCTGTGTGACCTGATTTAGGTATTCCTGCTCTGGCAGGGGGATTGGACTAGATGATCTTTTGAGGTCCCTTCCCATCCCTGACATTCTGTGATTCTGTGTGATTCTGTACCCGGGCGTCAGGGCACGCATCCTGCGGGGATGCACAGCTCGCACAGCACGAGGGACCAGAGAGGAATTTCATGGAGCTTTCCCTCTGGGCAGTTGGGTACCAGTGGAACTGAAAGACCCATGAGGAATCGCCTTGCTGGGTTTCAGGCATGTGATAGCAGTTTGCTGTCATCCCCCCCCACCCCCCCTTTGAGTTCTGTGCCGTGCCTGCACACAATCCTCGCATGCATTCCCTCCCTCTCTGTTTCTCTTGGCTCCTGTTAAACTCCACGCTTGTCTTGGGGGACCTTTCCAGTGCGAGAGCGAGCGGGAGAGCAAGGAGCACCGCGAGTTCTCTGCAGTGCAAACTGAGCATGAAATGGGCAGCGTGGGGAGGGCTGACGGGGCTGGGGAGGCAGCTCCTGAGCTCTGTTCATAGGCACGTTCAGCTGGAGAAGCAGCAGCACCAGGAAGAGAGGGGAGAGCCGAACGGGGGGAGCTGGAGGGTAATTGGATTTTGCTAGCCTGGAGCTGTGCGTCCCGGAGCCGATGCCTGGAAGGTTTTTTCAATTAGCTGCTGGGACGCTGCGGAGGGACCTGGAGCTGTTAGGCCTTGGCTAGGGAGCCCACCCATGGAAAGAATAGCTCGTTGTGGCAGGGGTAAGTAGCACACAGCCTTTCAGAGATCCTCTGTGCTTGAGATAAGATCCCTTTTGTTTACTAGCACAATATAGTAATAACACTGAAATAAAAGCAGCTGGAGGAATGCCGTAAGGATGGCACCAAATGCTAATGTGGCAATAAAGAATGAATCAGATCACAATTTAACAGGCAGTGTTTGCTTTGCAGAACGATCAGATGCACTTTCAAGGGGGAGTCGATTGCATTTTTCTGTACACTGCCTTGCATTACAGATTTTAAAGCTCAGGATAATGCAAACTGTGGCTCTCCTGCCAGAGATTAACCTGTGGCCTTCTGAAAGATTTTTTTTTTTTTTTTTTGCACTAAGGAAGTTGGTCTGAAAGCCTTATTAATGAGGTGTAAGGAATTAACTGGGAGTGGGGCTGAGGAACATCCCAGGGGTGGTTCCCTACCTCAGCTCAAGTCCATGGCTGTTCCAATTCACATCTTGAAACTTCTAATGCATCTTCTGTTGCCTGGAGAAATAAAGGGCCAGTACAAAAAGGAGTGTGTTTCATTTTATGGTGCTAGATTTGTTCCCAGCTGTTGGTAATGGTACCTAGAACACTTCATTTGGTATCAGGGTAGGTTTAGCAAAGGTTTCTTTTTAAAATGAGATTTTATAACGTATTTCCTTCTCTTTGAGCTTTCATGCATCTTGCTTTAAAAAGTAATCCTTGGACTATAAAGTAATATCTATTGATAAAGAGAATACATATTGACTCTGAACTTTTGTCTGGATCATTTTGTAAACCTTTATTAAGTGTTTCTTTTTGCTATGGATATGGATATATGTGAAACATAGATTTGGGTAATCTTTAATGAGGTGCAGTGACAGGTAATACTCAGATGTCATGCTGACAGGAACCATAGAAAAATATACAGTAGACAGATAAGTTTTGCAAAGCATCTTCAAGACTCACACAAACAAATTGTGAGAATTCCCATTGCTCCTTGGAAACTCCAAGGTTCTGGGATGTGTCGTAACTTCTCCCTTTGTGCTGGCTCAGCTCTCCTTGTCTTTTGTGCAGGGGAGTTGGACTTAAACCACTTCCTCTTTCCTGCCTATCTCTGCTCCCTGCTTTTCATATGGCCCAATAAGCCTTTTATCCCTTGCACCCACATTTGCATATGTGAATAAAGGGAATCTCTTTACGTACTTCTTTCCCCCCCTCTGATAGTTGCTCAGGCTGAGGGACAGTTTTTGGTTAGTCTGACAAGTAAGGGCTGTGATACAGTACTTGCCTTACTCAAAAATCTGAATATTTGCCATAAGTCAAAGAAACTGAGAGGGTTTTTTTGTGATTTATTTATGTGTGTGTGTTTGGCTGAGCTGTCAGAGTAGAGTAAGGAGGACTGCTTCAACTGCTTTCAAAACACTGCACAGTTTGCATGGCAGAGATTTAAATTAATTACTTGGAATCTATTTGTTTGACTCATGGCTTTTTTTCTTACGCTCATTCCTTACAACACACTGCTGTGAGTGGCTGGGTTTGCTGTTTGTTTCTTTCTTTTTTCATCTTTCACATTTTAAAAGCTAGGAATTCTCAGGGAACTTCTCAATACACACTGGAAAATGAATTTGAAAGAGATCACTTGTGAACCTCAAGATTATTTTCATCTCCTCTGCTTGCACTACAGTTCCTACTTGCTTTCCTTTCCTTGTGAGCCCTGACGTGGGTACAAGCCTGGTGGGGCTGTAGACAATGCACTGATCCTTCCTTTCCTCCAGCAAGGTTGGCTGAGTGTGTTTGGAGAGGGGCTCAGTGCTTCAGCACGCCCTGAAAATACCGAGGCTGTGGAGCAAGACATCACACATCCTCCTGTGCCTGTCAAAGTGGAATGCTCTGTTTTCTCCCACCAACAAAACAATCTTTTAATCAACAGCATGCCATAATAGAGCCTCTGTGTTTACTGAAACCAGCTGCATTCATGTCTCTGAGGCTGGGCTTACCCTGCAAGCCTTCTTCGGAAGAGCTGTGGGTTTGATTTCCATCATAGGTGTGCTAGCAAAACTGTCTTTTTCCTTTGGGTTTTATCCTCTGTCAGTGGTCTGAAGTAATAGGTGGAATCAGTAACAAATTCTGTTTGTTTATCTTTGAGTTCTGAACGCCTGAAGCTCGTGTCTATGCAGCAGAGTACATGGATGTTTGTTTACTCCTGTGCTTCAGGGCTGCTGTAGCCCTGGAGCCTGGTTAGCCTGGTGCTGGGCATGGCTAATGAGCTCTCTTGAGGGGTTTGCACAAGGAACACAATTGCCTGCACCCATCCATACTCTGGCAGTGATTCCTCAGCTGTGGTCACGGTTACTGCAGGCAGGGACTTTCCACGTTGTCACCACGTGTAACTTATTACCCTGCTGTATGTCTGGCAAAAGTACAGCCACCCGTGTCCACACTAAATGTCTGAGAGCCACTGCTTCGTGCCATGTGTCGTTGTTGCCTTCTGAACCCTCAGAGACTGGAAGTAGTTTCCCCCATGAGAAAAGGAGAAGAAAACGAGGTCATCATGGAAGCAAAAGCCATGCAGGAAAGAAATCTGTGAAGCAAATCTGGCAGTAGTTCTGTATTTCTTCCACACCTTCCTGAGTTTCATTACCGGTGAGATAGATTCTGCTTCACACGAAGGAACCAGAAAATCCAGGTTTCACCCAACTAAGGCGAAAAGCAGTTTTCAGCCTGGTGGCTTTAACCTAAAAAGTTCTCTCACTAGCAGTATTTTGGGTCTAATTTATCTTGTGGCCATTGTTCCTGTAGCCTGGAATGCCTGGAGTGAAGAAGTTTCTCAATGGTCAGTTCCTACAGAGCTTTAAAGACAAAAGATGAACCCACTCAGTTCCACCCAGAGACACCACAGGTGGCAGATGCAGCTCCTGGGGCATTCCAGGATGTGGTGTCCTCTGTGCCAGTCCCCGAGTGCCCGAGGAACTGCTCTGCATGCAGGGGGGTGCCTCACTTTGGTTTTAATAACGTCAGATATTTTAACAACTAAGAAGTTGATTTTGCCTGATGGAGTCTCTATTGGCTGCATCTAAGAAGTTTTTATGAATATTTCATTGCTTGTGAGCAATGACCTTCTTACACGTTTAGAGGAAACAAAAGGGTGAGACCATGTGAGAAAACATTTGCAATGTAATACAGGGAAATCTGGGGAAAGCATCTCTGATAGAGTTCTCTGAGATTTTATGTCTCAACAAGCTTAGGCATCAAATATGCTTGGCTGAAGAATTAAAACAACAAACTTGAGCAGCATGTACATAAGCTGCCTGCCTTGGCAGCTCAACCTGGAGTCAGGGATTGAAAGTGAGATCTTTCCAAGTCGCACATTTCTGACTGCAGCAAGAGTCAAATTCTGTCAGGGTTACCCCTGGTTTCATCTTCAGAGAGGCAGGAACAGATCCCACTGTGCTTTGTGTTGAGAGCAGCGTGACAGGAGCAGTCTAGCACAGAGAGCGTGGCAGGGGGAGGATCCACCTCTCCACAACCACATGTGAGACTGGAAAGGGCAGAGGTCAGGAGGAATTGCCTTCCATCTCCTCTTGCTGTGTGCCACAGAAATGTGGCACTGGGTGGGTGTTTTGCCTGGTTTCACATTTATTTTGAATTGCTGGCTTAGTTGATTAATGTTCTTTAAGTAGCCTTTTACCATTTGTCTGATGGATCACCTTTAATACTCCGAGTGGAACAGTTCTGCACCAGTCACCGTGGCCAACTTAAAAACCATCAGGTCAGAGGGTGCTGGGTTTGCAGTGAAGTCTTTCCTGGTGTGAACACCCCATCCCCAGTTCTGTGCATTGTTGCACCTGTGCACATCCTGACACAGGGATGCTTCTGTACCTGCATATGGACAAACATCTAGTCAGCAAGCTGGTGTAACCCAAGGGGTCATTCACCACAGCAGCACCTAATCATCATCCTTAGTTGGAGTAATGTGATGGAAATCAACCCCCACCAGACCAGCACAGGTAACTTGAGTCAGTGCTAGAAGCTGTTGTTGAGTTTCAGTCAGAAGATGGCTACTGCTCACACATAGCTCCCATACATTTTCCTGTGTGCTAAGTCACCTGCTCTAAAGGCATGCCACTAGCCAAAACCTGGGAGCAGCCTTAGGAGCTAATCCTGCTGTGGGGTTGGTGTCTGCCCTTTTCTCTTCCTGTGCATGTTTATTAGTTTTGAAGGTGAGGCTCAGTTGAAGGGATGCTGACTGTGGAATATTCACTCTTCCATAGGAAAACAAATTGTCTCGTGTGATTTGCAGGCTTAAAATAGTTCTGAAAGTTCTGTAGTTTCGCTACAGGCGAAATCCACAGCCTTAACATTCACTTAGTGCTTTACTTGCATAAAATTTGGCTGAGTACACCTGCAGTGTGATGTGAACCCGTGTCGCCAGGGAAAGAATTTAAGCCAGCGTTTAATTTCACTTCTGTCACCAGTATCCTCCTTACACATTCCCGTGATGTTTTCTGTTGTGCTCTGCTCAATCCATGGAGGAAAACCAGGACACCTTCATGGGAACACTTCACCTTTTTACTGCAGAGATGTGCTGGAGTTTAATTTCAGCAGAAAAACACAAAGTCGAGCTACACAGTGAACCTCACTCCCAATATCAGCAAATTTAGGTGACCAGGATTAATCAATGAGATGCATCTACATAATTGTACCATCATTGCTTTTCAGCACTGACTCTCTTCCACCCAGGCACTGCTCACAGCTGAGTGCAGCACGCCTGCGGTGTTTCATTGATTGTCTGGAGGTAATGGCTAACAGCCCACACTCCGTGCCGGTCAGGCACGCCGCGAGGTGATTGTTGGCACGCTGTGGTTAGCTCCAAGTAGTAATCTGGGGGGTGTTACAGGACGTGCGTTTTCTTTTTTGTCTTGTTGAGCTCTGCTTGATTATTCCTGCTGCTTTTAGGTACCACTTTTAAGCTTTCAAAGGGCTGATTTCGAATAGCAGCGAAGAAATGGAGCTTCGGATATAAAAATATCCTTTAAAAATGCCTTTCTTGTCTTTCCTTTCATCATTACTTCAGGATATTTGTGCTTGGGTAAAGAAGCCACTCTGTCGGAAATGTTCTTTTCCTACTCTGAAGCCACAGCTCAGTCTGAAAAGGAGAAAGCAAAAGAAGATGGGGAACTGCGTGGGTGTATAATTAGTACTTTTAGCAAGATAAGTCTGGAGAGAGGGGGGAAAAAAAAAGCCAGATAAATACATTTATGCTGTCAGAGTAATTACTGAGAAAATGTTTCCCTGGGTAAAAAGTTTTGCCAACCTAAAATTTCAACTATAATAAAATAATAGCTTCAAATATATCAAAAACCCAGGTCTCGGAGTGCCCCGTTACAAGACAAACTGATGTGAGTGATGGACTCAGCTAAATGAAGATGAAGTGGGGTTTGAATCACCAGGGTAATTTGGGAGAGGTAGGGCAAGTATTGTCTGTTAGGAGACTGGAGCTAAGAGAGGTAATAAAAGCTTTTTCTTCTAATGAGTCCATCTCTGAGGCTGATCAGTGTTAAGGCTTTTAATTTCTTCAGGATTTATCCCTAGGATATTTGGGCCCTAAATATTTATTTTTTAAAGAAAACATAGCAACATTTCACAGGAAAATGAGCCTCGTGTTTTGTGCTCTTGGCCATCAGACATACTTTTCACCCAGTACACACATTCCAGAGCGATGCACAAAGGTGGCATTGGTCCTGTGGTTTTTCCCTCCTCTGATTTGCTAAATTGCACAAACATCGTAAATTAACGAGAGGACAGACATCAGGGAGACATTAGAAGTGTGGTGGTTTAGGAAGGGAAAGAAAAAAAAAACATCCATTCCTAATACTGTCAGAAAAAATTATCAGATTTAATAGTGGTTTGGAGACTTTGCTGTGGCTGAGGGTGAGCAGCAGAGATGTCGGCTGCGTGTGTCTGGCTGGGCTCTCCAGGGAGTCAACCTTCAATTCCATCTCGGAAAACCTAAAAAGATTCCCAGGTTTCCTTGGAACAATGACACATCCTCTGCCAGGAAAAGCATCAGCCTTTCCACTGACCTCAAGCTCCTGGCGCACGGCGTGTCGGCAGCGTTCCTGCCATCTCGTCTGGACATTCCTACAGCTGTGCGCTGTGTTTGAGGTGAAACCTGCTGGAGGGCTTGGGTTGGGAGGGACCTCAAAGCTCATCACCTGCCATGGCAGGGACACCTCCCACCAGACCAGGTTGCTCCAAGCCCCATCCAACCTGGCCTTGAACACCTCCAGGGAGGGGGCAGCCACAGGTTCCCTGGTCCAGTGCCTCACCACCCCCGCAGTTATGGTTAAGTAATGCATGTGTTGCACTTCATGCATGCAAATCAAACCAAATCCAGGCAGGACCATATGTTCAGGAGCACCTCAACAGATGCACCTGGTGGTCAGGGTCAGGGACACGCGTGGTTCTGTCAGCATCTATGTGGGATGCTGGCAATGGATCCGACAGCTCAGGCTGGCTGATGGATATGTGTGACTGTGCTTACACTTTGCTGGAAAAGCTAGTAATTATTCCCTGTGGTTGAATATTGTGTAGAGTATGTACTCATAGTGGCACTAAAACAGTTTCAGGAGCCAGTCACCAGCATGTAAATACAGTAATGCAGAAACTGGAGACTTTTTGGCTTTCTGCTGACTCCCAGGCAGTGCATTTCGATGGAATCACACATATTTTCCTCACCTATAGCAGCCACCAATCCTAGCCTTGGCAGCAGATTTAGGTAGTGCTTATCCTTAAATGATTCTTTGGTAAGTTTTGGTAGTTTATAAGAGGAGCATGTATAGCATAAAAATGTATGAATCATAAAAGCTGTATTTCTCTATAAAACTACTGAGCTTTTTTTGAATAAGATTTCTGAATGTGCCACATCATAACTTACCCCCCTGTTCACTTCATTGCTGTTTGTCTCTACAAGAGGAATAACCAATGAATTCTCCTCTGCAGGAGACAACAGTAATCACTGCCTTTATCTGCTGGCTTACTATTTACAGATTATTTCAGCTGTCTCACATGATGCACACTGAAACTCTTAGAGGGGTGTCCTCGACACTCTGCTGTCCTTTAAGAAGATGAAAATCAATCTCCCCATTTGGAATCAACCAAATTCTGCCTGTGAGTTGTGTCCAGAGGCCACTTTGGGCAAGAGAAGCCTTTGCTTTGTGCTCCCTGGATTTCAGGTCAGGCCCAGGTGCACCTACACATGGTAGGGCAATGCGATGGATTTAAAGAGTCCCTTCTCCCTGCAGGAGTCTGTCTAAATGGGGACATTCAGAAGCACTGAAGTGGAAGCTGACCACGTGGGTGTAAAGTTGATGAATGTAAATCAGTAGGTTAATCCCTGGGTATGTTCTTTCAGCTGAAAAGTTTGCTCTAACTCAGTTCTCCTACCCACACATGGACCTCACACCTACAGTCGATTCACTTGCTATTTCTGGAGAGTTCGTGTATAGACTCAGCTTGACTTGAGCCCAGACTGGTGTAAATGACAGTACATGGAAGGGGAAAGGGGATGCAATTCAACCTTTGTCTTAACTTGACCCCTACCTTTTCCCACCCCGCACTGTGTTGCGCAGAATCCGGCCTCGGTACGTGTGGGGAGCTGCTGTGCTGGTGTGCTGGTGATCTGATTGCCTGGCTCTTGGCTTCTGGGGTACAGACAGTCTGCTGGAGAGATGTGGAGCCTGCAGGGGGATGTCTCATGGGTTTTCTGGAGAGGGGATTTGTGATGGAGTAACGATGATATCCAAACTGGAGGTGTCACTGAGTGGATTTCATCTTCAAGAGCTTGCCCAGTACCTGCTCTGTGCTGTGAGGGTGGAGATGGGAGGTGAAAACTCGAGTTCTGATACAAACCCTCTGATGGAAAATTTGCATTTGGTGCCCAAAAGGAGTGCCACAAAGCAGGAGAGGGTTTTATTTGCATAACCACATGAAGGAGTGGTGAGCATTTGCACACATACCCTTCCTTCCTCTGAATACATTGAGTGTTGTAAAAATGTAATAAATTATGGCAATCCAAAGACAGTGGTTTTAATTACCTGCAGTCATGTATACAACCATCAGAAAAGAAATTAGTATAGAGGAGGTCAGGTTGTACATGGAGTAAAGGCAGCAATGATGGCTGTGAGGTTGAGACACCTTGAGGCAACATCTCGTGGGTTTCTCTTCCCAGGGCTCTTTCTTTTATAAAACACCTTTTTGGAAGCCATTGTGGGTTTTGTATCTGCTTTGCAAACAGTTTTAATTGCTTATGATCAGTTTGTAACTTCTGTTTCCAGAGATGGTTAAATGTAAGCCCCTTTAAGGACTGGTTATCAGTCCTAGGGGGAGCAGCAGCACCTGTAGTGGGACTGCTCGTGGTGCTCGGTGCGTGTGTGGGAATGACAGGGTTAAATCTCTGCTCTGCTCTGAAGTAAAGCACATCCTGATGTTGTGTTTAATGGCTCTGTGTGTGATGAATGGTGCCATAAAGCTCTCTATTGTGGTGAATTGCTCAACAACACTGGAATTAGGAGATGTGTTCTATTATCTAATGTCTGTCTGAACATAGAAAACAGAAAACGAATAAGATTGGGAGGGGGAATCACTGTTATCTGATACATGAATATTTATAGAGATATTTTCAGTGACCAATTAATTTTACAGACTTCTAAGCTCGAGGTTTAATCCCTGGCTTGAACAGTTTGCCTTCCTATGACTGTTTTATTTTTGAACCATGTTTTTATTTTTAAACTGTCAGGTGAGGTGCCAGAACCCCAGTGGCACTCGAGGGGTCTGTGTCAGCCACGAATGCTGAATATTTTCTAGCTGACAGCTCCAGACAGACAAGCACTTCCCTCATTCCCTGATACTCAGCATGTCTTGGAGCAAGTTGATGGGAATGTTGTGCTTGATGTGTTATTGCATGCCTGCCTTAGCCCTGCTCACTGACCTGGTCTTTCTCTCTCCCTCTTTTCTCCACCCCCCCTCCCTTGGTGTAGCTTTCGCTCCCAGAGGAACAGAATGAAGTAACAAGAAACGGCTGTGAATCCAAGGAACTGGTCTACCTGGTGCAGATCTCCTGTCAGGTAAATGCCATGCAGGCTGGATTGCATTAAGTTTACCAACATGACCTTGTAATACTGTGACCTGAGACTTTTCTGCGGCGTGTGGGGTTTTTTCCCACTTCTCCACTAGCTCCATCCTCCAAAGGATGCTGTCTGTGGTACTGCGACCTGCTCGTTTGAAGGGAAGGGAGGAAAAAGGAGTCTGTGGAGCAAATAATCCTGGCTGCAGCGTGTGCAGAGCTGCACAGCGATGAGCTGAGAGATGGGAACGTGCATGCTTTTCTCTGCGTGCGTCTGCCTGTGGGTGGGGGGCAGTGTGTGCTGCCAGCCGGACCCAGCAGACCCAGGGGCAGAGCAGGGCGTGAGGCAGAGCGCCGGCCAGCCTTGCTGGTGCCGAAGGCGTGCTGCTGGCAGCCAGGAGATGGGGAGTCTTGATCCCTTCCCAGTTACGTCTCCAGACATCTGGTATGGAATTCTTGCACTGCCTCTGCTACTGTGGTATGGAAATGCTTTGCACACGGGTTCCCCATCTGCTGGTACGGGCACAGTGACTCTGTGAAATGCTCCGTAACGGGTTATCCTGTTCTATCATGTCGAGTTAAATCAGTGTTTGTGGGAGACATTGCACTGACAGGTTCAGCTGTGAGTTAATGCCTGTGGTCGGTCATTTTTCTGGTCTCTCCCTGATTCATCTCGGCACTCCTTGAGCATCCATCTTATGGAGTCATGCTGAACAGCAAGGGGAGTCACTGTGGGGTCTGCCTCGTTTTGTAAAGCTCTGGATGTGGTTCTGCTGACATTTCTCAGGTACTGAAAGGAAGTGGATGGAATAAGCACATCTGTGTTGCCTGCATTTAAATTGTGTGGGGCAGGGAGGTGTTTGCTGTCTATAATGGCATTAGTACACAGGGAAACGTGCATTTGCAGTGAACTTGCTCCTCTGCCCTGACTCTGTGCACACTGGTGTGGGGTGTTCTGAGAGCTGAGAGCAAAGCACCCTGCTCTGTTTCGAAGGTGGAGCTCAGCACAAGATGAGCTACAGCAGTGTGGCAGCAAACAGCCAGTGAGTAGCGTGCAAGGCACTGATGGTGCAGTGCTGGAAGTGAGCCCAGCTGTCCAGCAGCTTGTCTGACCCTTCTCTCAGGCTCTCAGATGCTTTGCAGGGATGTTTCGGAGAACACAGTGCAGAGATTTGATTTGTGTGGGGACAGTGTGGTGAATTCTGTGCCTTGGCTAAGGAAGATGCTACAGCCAGACTCAACTGAGCTGCTGTCCAGTAGATCCAGAGGCTGGGAACTGTGCCCAGCTGCTAAAAAGTTCTGTTACCTTCTTCTTCAGTGTTTCTAAACTAAAATGAAAGCACTGGGAGTTGGCCTCGTCACTTTAAAGGATGGGCATAGAACCAACTGCCTTTTTTTTTTTTTTTTTTTTGAAGTAATCCTGGCTAGCTAGAGTGTCTCCCCACCCCGAGTCTGTGATTCACCTCTCAGTGTTACTCTGGCCCTGACTCTCAGATTCTTACAAAGCTGAGAAACTTGTGGCATCTGGATTCGATGAACAGAAAGGCATGGAAGGAGCTGCACAGCTGAGCATCATTTCTACCATGAAGATACTTCACCCCTGACATCTCCCAGCCTCTCCTAATGTCCAGGGAAAGATTCCATTCTGTCACACGTTGGATACCAGCGGTGTCTGCATGGGTTTGGCTCCACGTTAGAGTTGAATGGGAGGTGTGAAATAGCTCATGGAATGATAGTGCAGCGGGGAGGGATTTTGGCAAGATGTGTCTGTATCAGGCCAAAAATATTGAAGGAGAGAGAAAAAAAAAGCCTATAAAAGAAATTTCACTGTTGGATATGCTGCCAGCATTGGTGTGCAGCCTACTGCAGCAGCTTGCAAAACCCCTCCTTCATCTCTCAGATGGACACAAAGAAAACAAAGTCTGTTAATTAAGGCTAAACCTGTATGAATTTCAAAGCTTTAAGATATTTGTGAGTTTTTGCAAGGGCATTTGGCCATCCTGGCAATTTTAGTTTACAGATCTTGGAGAAATAAGCTAAAAAGCTAGTTTGGGGATTGCATGAGTTATACTGCTGTGCCTTGCCCAGTTTGGGCTGTGCAAATCCAGTCTGTGTGTGCTGTGTAAGGAGACATTTATTTTGTCATTTCACTCGGTAGCAGACAACAAACCAAAGCTTTTGAACAGTAAAACATCCAGCTCAGTCTTAGCTGTGTTTGGCAGACTGCACTTCAGCGTTTACACTAAGGAAATTCTATCCCACTCTTTCCCATCTGTAAGTAGAATTTTAGTGGTATAAAGAGAACTATTGTTTGATGCCTGTTTTCCAAAACCTTCCTAGATAAGGTTTGAAAGAATGTTTTTTGGGGGGTTGCATTTGTGACACGTTTCTGCTGCAAGTCAGCTTGTGAAATACAAGCTCTGAGTGAGGTTCAGAGGGGTTCTTAAGTCTCTATTCAGCTTTTCTGCTACTTAGAGACCTCAAAAAATTAATCCAGTTTATTAGCTTTTGAAAAGAAGTGGGAATACATGGAGAGCTGTTCCAAGTGTTTCTGGAAAGTGGGAAGTTAGGATTCTTCTTTTGATTTCTTTGAACAAATTTAAACGTGAAAACTAGCAAATGATAAAGGTAGGGATTTGTATTTTATTGGAAAGAGCTGATGATTTGGTTTGGTTTGGGTTTTTTGAGCAATGGAGGTGGATTTTCCTTTTTTTCCAATTAAGATTGAACTGCTTAACTTTTACTTGTTTCTAGAAGATTGCTTTCAGGGCATGTGCAGTTACTGCTGCTGAAAGATTGCTATTATTAAAATAAATTAAACCAAATCCCTTTCTATGGTTAAAAGGGAGGGAGGGAGGGAGGGATGGATGGATGGATGGATGGATGGATGGTTGGTTTTTGCTAGGGGGGAAAATGCCTCTAAAGAATATCAGAGACTGCTTTTTGTGTAGGAAACATAAAATCCTGAAAGATGTGGTGTGAGGACTGTACCTGTGAACCTTCTGAGCTCTGTAGACAGTAATTGCAAACCTTAACAATAACCACAATCCTTGAAGGACCACGGGGAATGTCTGAGACCTTTCTGGGTTGGTTCTGTACCTGTAGGCTGTGAAGGTCCATTGCAGGTGTTTGCAGTCCATGCTAAGTTCCACGGGGACAAGCAGAGGATTTACAAGGTCTGCAACATGTTTAAAAGGGGTTACTGTGGGTGTTGAGAATAAATCTGCAAAGGTAAGATCCTGCAAAAAGATTGAAATAGGCTGATCCATCCAGTGTGAGTTATGAAGTTGTAGAGCAGGCTGAAAATCTGCCCTTCTAATGGTTTTGGGTGTGTTTGTGTGACATCACAGCAGCAACTACCTGCATATGTATTGAAGTATTACAAGAATGGTTAACCTTTTATTTTGAAAAATGAAAGGGAAAAAAAAAGAAAAAAAGGATGTAATACTCATTATAGTGTGAGATTTGCACTGTTCCAACACTGCAGCCATCCTTTTTGTCAGTGGCAGGGAGATAACGAGAGGCTGGTTGTAGAAATGTTCAAGTTCTAAGGGAGACCTTAAAGTCTGGCTATCTCCTGTGGGTTTTATTGTTCATTCTCATTATTGCAGAGAGGTTGTTGAAACAGAAATGACAGGCAGGAGAAACCAGAAAGGACAGACCACGCAAGCATGAGTGATTTTAAAAAGAATTTGAAGCCTAGATCTCATGTTGTCCCTTGGACACAGAGTGACTTGTGGGCTCAGAGCAGAGCCACACTGCCTGCTCTGTTCCCTGCTTTTCCCAAATTTGCCCTGTTCCTTTTTTTTGTTCAAGGCAAGCATTGCTGTCTGTGCTGGGTTCGTTTGGTTGATGGAATAAGGTCTCTGATGTACTAGATGAAGTATCTCCCAGCTCTGCCTCGCAGGGGATTCAACCTGGGTATCTTCTGTTTGAAGGCCAGTGTTTGCAAAGCTCTGAAGGCAACCCCAGCCAGCCCTCCACAGCTGGAAGTGCAGCTGCAATAATAAGTGCTTGAAGGGCAGGGGAGAGAATGCCAGGAAAAAAATGGGATCCAAGCAGGAAGAAGAGACAGGGCTCCCCATCCTGGGTGGTTTGTGGGGAGGGGAGAGTGGAACAGATTTTCACAGAAGCAAATGTCTTACTCAGACTGCTAACAGCTGAGGTGTGCTTTGCTGCTTCTCTCTGCCTCTGATAGTTCATACCTGGACCACACGTTGCTTGCAGCAGGATTTCTGAGTCAAACATTCAAAAACATTTTGGTTTCTGTCTTAAAGGATTGTCTTTTGTTCTTTAGTACATTAGTAGTTTTGTCTTCTGTGATTCAAGCTCAAACACCTAGAGAACAGGTACTGAGGGAGTGCTGCTGATGTTCCTCCTGTGTACAGCTACAGTTCTTTGACAGATGACTCTAAGGGACAAATTCTAACACACACATACACACTGTGTGTGGTTTGGATACTTATTGGAAAAACAAAGAGAGAAAAGCTGGTCTCATCTTTGTTACTGGGATGTATCTATGTGGAGCATCCAAGCTGGATCCTACCCAGTGCAAAATCTGTGTTCAGAATACGTGTTAACCTGCTTCTCCTGGCTTAATACAGAATGGTCTGCCTCTGCTGTTTAAAGAACATTAAAACATGACCATAGGGCTTTAGAGCTTGAATATTGTGAGCCCATCCTTCCAGATGTTCCCAAATGCTCAAACCTCTGTCCCAAGCATTTCTCAAGTGAGGAGGGCTGGTTTTCATTACTCAAAAGAAAGCAGCTAACCCCCCGTTTCCACCACACTAATCCATCACTGGCTGTTCTGCGCCGGAGCGGTTGATCCGAGGTCATACACTACATGCCTCCTGCTCTCGACAGCGATAAATAAGAATGAAGTGACAATAGTAATGTGGATTAACAAAGCATGTAGGAAGCTGGCAGGCAGCCTGAGGAGTGCTGCCGGGCTGCGTTCAGAGCTCGGGCGCTGCCAGAGCGGTGCCAAGGTGCGGTGGCTCTGCACAACCTGGGTCTGTGCCAGGCTTTGTGGAAGTCAACTGGCATCTGTAGGGAAGAGAGAAGGCATTGAATTGCATGGGAAGCCTTGAAGGATGAAGTAATTAACATCTATTACTCTTTTGTGATAATGCAAAAGGGTAAATTCGTTCATTAATGAGGATAATACTCATTAAGGATATCAGTGGCTGTTTTATGGAGTTCTGCTGCAGAAGGCAGGTTTGGGTAGGGCAGCACTCAGCAGCAGACAGGATTAACACCATCCCTCTGCCCACCGTGAGATTCGTGTGTAGCTCTGAGCGTTAACTCACACGAGCGGTTTAGACACATAACAGTGGAAGCAGCAGGTTTGAGGTAAGGAGGATTTTTGTCCTCTTGTCTTTGCTGTGTTTTGTTCTGCAGTCGTAGGATGCCCGTGTTGGGATCTAGGAGGAACACTTCCAAGAGTTGTGCCATTTGCAGTATGTTTTTGTGGAAATGTGAAGTTAGATGTTGCCTTCTGTGCCACACTGAGGATGTAATGGATCCAGGAGCAGCGTTGCCCTGACCTACAGCCACATCCACATGTCATCAGGGCTCTGGGGTTTCGTTGCCCAGCTGATGGGACCTGTCCCTTCACGCCGTTCCCAGGCACCGAGCAGATTCAGTGCCCTTGTGTGTAAGTGTAGCCCTGGTCTAGGAAAGGATGATGAGCAAGAGGGGAAATTATTTCTCAGAATAAAACACAATATCACATGAATGTGCTGCCATGGGAGTTTTTTTTTAAGCAACAGAAGCTCTTACAATTATATGGTAGCTCGTTAATGTCGTCTCCTTGGGGCATTTTGCCGTCAGACAACAAGCTCGGAATTAGAGAGATCAATCTTCTTGTATCCAAATTGTGTTCTACTTAGCTCTGAAGCAAAAGTGAAAATCAGTGTTGAAATCTAAGAGGACAGGACAGTGACTGTGGTTTCTTTCTCTAAGTGATGCATTTTGGCAGGGTTTCTGCTTGTCATGTGGTGCTTTGTAGACAAGGCTGGGCCCGGCCACAAATTGGAGGGGACAGTTGGCTTTATCCTGAAGAAACATCAAATCCTCCCCCATAACTAAGCAAGTGTAAATGCATTGCAGAGGAGCAGTTCACCTACAATTTTACTTGTTTTACAACTTCTCCAAGAGCTGGCCTTGGTTCAGATCCAAACTAAGAGGAGGATTGTGGTGGATGGCCCTGTTTTCCTTAGGGGGAACGTGATTGAGCTGGTCCCTTAAATCTTTACATTCATTAGGGCTTTCCAGGAGTTACAGAGCAGGTTTGTGCCCCAAGTTTCCTAAAAACCATCAAGCAGATGTTTCTTGTTGCTGTATGTTGTGTAACCCGTGATGAAGTGACCTACTTCAGCCAGGCCCAACTCATTGAGCAAGATTTACACTTGGAGTGTGAACCAACTCCGAATCACTTCGTCTTAGACCTGCTGTGAATTCCTCTGCTTCCTTGGCACGGGCTGGTAGCCTCCAAACTTCCAAAGCTGTGAACGTGCAAACAGGCTGTGGGATGCAGACATTAAAGCATCATTGCAAACTGATATTGTTAGAGACTACAGAGCAGGTTGGCGATCAAGGGCTTGGACTTTGACAGATAAGAAGGAACTGACTGTTTTTCTAATGATGCTTTTTTAACAGCTACAGCTTTAACATCCCTGCTTGCATACCTTTTTCCTGGAAAGGTTCATGTGTTTGACCTCTGTGACCCTACTCAGAGGAGGAGGAGTGGGCAGGGAGGTTCCCTCTGATAAATCTGGGGGCGTTCCAAGGGGAATGGACCGCAGGAGCAGCCAACCCATGTTGAAGGGGCATCTCCATGTACCACTCTTGGAGGCAGAGGACAGGGACAGGCTGTTAACATTTTTTTGCTTCATTGTGGGGTGTCCAGATAAATGGGTTCCTGATGGAAGCAGTGTTGGGTACACCAGAGTTGTCATTATTTCCATGTTTCTAAGTTTCTGTATTTTGTACATGATGGGATAGGTGTGTGTTCTGTTGTGTGGCAAACATCACAGGTTTAAAAAAAAAACAGCTGTTTGCATCAGTGATGTCCCCAAGAAATGAGACTAAAGCAAATTGAGATCTCTATCTGTCTAAGCTGCTGTTGCTCCAGCTAACCTCAGGCAAGTCATTTGGAAAGGGTTTTTTTTTTTTTGTTTGCTTTACTAACCTCAGGCAAGTAATTTTCAAAGGGTTTTTTGTTGGGTTTGTTTTAAAGGATAGTGGTGCTCGCTTGCTTTGATGAAAATCCTTTCTTCTCTGTGGTTAAGCGCTGAGCAGATTATAGCACATTTGGGGCACAGGGTAAAGAGGGTGTTGCATTTCAATATGTGCAATGTCCATATAATCATTTGTACAAAACCAATTGCTACCAAAGCCTGAGCCAAATATTTGCCTGCTGTCTGGATGCTGCTGGCAAAGCTGCTCTTCTGAGTGATGGAGAAACCACTGGAACCTCATGGCTTGTTTCAGCTTGGCACCCAGAAAGCTCCATGTACCTGATGGTGGTGAGTTCCCCAAATCAGTCAGAACAAGCAGGGGTAATACCATCATCGTTCAGGCCAGGTTGGGGGCAGCCTTGTGTTCCCACGTGTGGTTTTAGTGCTCCTATCTGTAATTGGAAGCAGGGAGCACATGGAAGTATAATTTTTAGGGGAGGAAAGCTGCAGTGGTTTCCATTAAAATCTCATTTTTTCTTGCTGACTGCAATTAATTGATAATAAACTGATAATGCTGAAAGAGATTAATTTCTTTGGTGGAACAAGTTTATTAAGGATTCACCACATAAATATACTAAACTTTCTCCTGTGCACTTTCATTCCGAAATAAATTAGCTTTATGTTGCTTCAGTGCAAACTCCCTTGAAGTTTTAAAGAGTTAAAATATTCCTAAAGTTACAAAGATACAGCAGAAGTTGTGAAGTCACCCAGGCCATTTTGGTAAACAGATGTAAGCTTGGATAACACCACCTGTGGCACCAGCTCAACTCTTCAGTGATGGATTTGATCAGCCCTGTTTTCTATTTTGTCTAAATTTCCAAGCCATTTTCCAACACGACTTGCAATAGAAAAAGGGCTGAAGGGTCATGCTGGAATAACACACAGAACCCACGACCCAGACAGCTGGAGAAGTCACCCACATGGCAGAGTTAAATTCTGCTGGTGGATGCTGGCATTTTCCCAGCTATTTAATACCTGGTGTTTTCTTACTGTAGGGTCAAACTGAAATGACTTTTGCCATAGACTTTCATCTCATTTTCTGGTCTTGATCTCCACGTGGACTGGAAAGGTTCGTGAGACCATCCATGTGATTTCTCTCAGGAAATAAACATTTGAACCAGAAAAGGAAGGTCTGTCCCTGTCTTAAAATAAATAAATCTTAGGTGCTATAGAGAAAACACACTCAGACCGTGGGAGAGGAAAGCTGTGCGTGCTGGAACTCAATAATATCCTGTGTGGCTTGAAGAGGTATTGATGGACAGAAAGGAGTCCTGACTGCACAGATTCAGCTGGAAACACTCTTTGACACAGTAAATCTTCATTATCAAACTTGAGCATATCTGCTCTGTAAATGGACTGTACCACCACTGTTGACAGCAGCTGAACTCCTCCTGTGTCAGCTGGGTGCCTCTGAGGAAGCCACTGACTGTTCTGTGTACAACAGAGGAAGAATTGCTGCTTGCCAGATCCCAAGTGAGAACAGTTAAATCCACGTGATGCTCCTGCCCACTGAGTTCTCACCGAGAGAGCTGTGCTTGAGGGATTGTGTTGACTTCTGGCTGTAGCTGCATGTCATCCTCCTGAGGCCATTTGACCAGGAGAGCTAAAAACATTGCCTGGGGAGCTGGGGTGCTGAGCCCATGTCCCTCTGAATCTTACCTCCTGTGAGATTGTGAAATGATTTCATGGCATTATTGAAATCTTCATTTGAGACTTGATCCTTTATGAAATTTGTTTGGAACTGAAGGTCTGAATCTGGGAGATCACTTGTCTGTGTGCTTAACTTCAACTCTCTTTGTTTGTCCCATTGAAATCAATGGGATTGAAGCATGTGCTTCTCTAAATCAGGACTATCAGCAATTAAAGAATAGAAAAGTAATTACTGAACTGGAAAATTAGAGGGTGATCAAAGAGTGATTTGAATAACAGTTTATGGAAATCATTAATAGCGTGAAGAAGGTATTTTTGCCCTCTGGATATGATGTGCCTGAAGCACCAGTAAGTTTGGCTTTGCCATAAAACACAGTTGACAACGTGAGACCAACTTAACAGTCACTTACTTTTTTCTAATATTTTATTAACTCTTTAAATTAACAAAGAAGAACCCTTTTGCAAAGGGGCAAATTCTCCGGCACTTGAGAATTTTCAGGAAATAGGAGCAAGATGTACAGGGTTTTTTATATTGATATAGTGAAACATTGTGGTGGTTTTGATTTTGAGTGAGGTCACTGTTATTTCTGCTGCTTTGGCTGTGCAGCTCTGGGAGTCAAAGTGAGAGAATTTAGACTTGACTTTCTTGTGATTCCTACTGGAGAGCTGAGGGGAGGCACTAAATGTTGTCCACTTCCTTCCTGGATTGCCCCAATGATTCCTTCCTGTACAGTTAATTGCACTCCTTATAAATATGGCTGTCTTATTTTTGTTTAAAAATTGGTCACTCAGGCTCCAAACCTGCAAAAACTTTGCTTAATCCAACTTTCAGAGCATGTATGCTTTCTGAATTTAGTTAGGGCAGACTTAAAACTGTAGGATATTAGGAAATATTCACATATAGGGTATTGAAATAACTTTCTGCTGGTTGGAAATGTGTATTATTGCTCCAGAAACTGTGTTCTGTACTAACGTGTGACTGGGGAACGGGCAGCCAGGTTCCCACAAGTATCCCTTGATCCTTTTACACAAGAACCTGAAACCCAGGGCTGGGATTGCAGGCGTTGGGCTGGCTTACCTGGGAATGGGGACAGCGGTTCTGCCCTCCAGGCATGTGCACCACCCCTCTTAGGGAGGCTGCTGCTTCTGCAGGGATAGCTCAGCTGGTTGCTTAGCAGCTGCCAAAGTGCTGCAGTTTGAAGGTACGAAGCGCAGGTTCGGGGTTACCTTTCTGCACCACGCTCGGGCCGTGCAGGCTCAGAACCTCCCGGGGCCAGAAGCACCATTGCTGGGTGAGGTAAGCTGTCCTTCCTCATTTATCAACTTCCTTGCTAGCAATTAATAGCCTCATTCCTGTGATGGTGTAGGATAGGTTTCCTCAGGAGCGAGAACACTGCCCATATATCCGTTCCCTGCACAGCTCATCCTGCCCACCCCATCACACAGACCTCACCCCAGCTACTCCTGTCCTCTCCATTTAACTCGTACTGTCTTAATTCATGATAAAAACAGACTGTGAACCTACAGTCAAATTAAAATATCGTGGAATTAATGAGAGAATTACGATCATTTGACCACCAGGTCTGGTGTTTGGGTGGGTGGGGTACGAGGTGGTGCTGCAGTGTCCTGGGAAGTGCAGGAGGCAGAAGCAAACGAAGGATTGCAGGGATTTCACAGCCTGTTGTTTCTTACCCTGGTGACTACGCCTTGCTCAGCTGAAGGTCATACTGGCAACTTCTCCAGAGAGCGAGAGCCACTTCATTGCAAAAGATGGAGAAATTGGAAAGGCTGTCATCTTTTTGGAGATAATTAGCTGTGTGCTCCTGTTTTGGTTTTTCTCCTTTAGACCCAACGTAGAGTGGCATAACTTAGGGAAATGACAAAGCATTTACGTGCTGTGGAGGTACCTCTTGGTAGGCGTGTGAAATATTTGATTTCTTGTGACACGAAAGCAGAGTTTATGGACACAGTACAGTCTGGAGTTGTCTTAACTAAATGGACAGGAAAGAGCCAGTATGTTTGGTTATAGGTTTCCCATTTCCAATAGAAAAGTGGTGCTGATAACTTTCCTGGTAAAGAAATTAATTGTGCTTGGGAAGTCAGAGTAGACTGTGCTTTTTTGTAGCCTGGGTGAAGAGGGCATCGGGTCCAGAACTCCCCCAGGTGCAGTACAGCAGATAGAACAGAATCATAGAACAGCCTCAGCTGGAAGAGACCTCTAAGATCATCAAGTCCAAGATCAAGTGCTTTGACCTGCGAACTGCTGCATTATTACAATGGGTTTTATTGATCATAATAGGCCAGGAAGCATTTAGAAGTAGTCATTAGATATTAAAAGCTTCACAAAGCAAATCATGCTGTGCTGCCACAGTCCCTTCCCTGTCCCCTGAAGCACTTTGTATCTTGTCACTGTTTTAATTGGGGAAATGATAGGCATTCAGGAGTGAATCTTCAGCTAGTGTTACTCACCATAGATTGGGCTTTTTTAATTCAGCTGAAGATTTGCCTGGGGCGTGTGACAGCAATTCTGCAAGCTCCAATTCTGCCTTCAGCTCCCTGATTGTACATTCTTCTATCTCTGTGGCATCTAATTTATATAACTGTTTTGTAATTTACATTTGTGTGAAGGCACCTTGTGTATGAAAATGCTGCAAACCCCTTGTAAGGCAGGTGGAAGTGAAAAGCTTTGGATAGGGTCTCACACTGCTGAGCCTCATCAAAACCCATGGTTAAGTAATTAAAACAGGAGCCCTAACAGCTGGTTTGAGCATGAATGGCTGTCTACAAATTAAAACATGAAAATACTACTAAGGCATTTTCATCCCTTTTAATAAATGTTTTGAGAAGAAAGCTGGTCAGATCTGTCTCCTTCTGCACAAATTGTCACATTCTTCATCCGACCTGGGTTGGTGAGGAGCTTCTAAAAGTGGGATTCTCTTCCTTTTGTTGCTGCAGGGGAGGAGCTGGATCGTGAAGCGGAGCTATGAAGATTTCAGAGTACTTGATAAACACCTTCATCTGTGTATTTATGACCGGCGCTTCTCCCAGCTCTCCGAGCTGCCCCGCTCCGATGCCCTGAAGGACAGTCCAGAGGTAACTTACAGCTCTGTAACCAGTCACCAGTCACCAGCAAGGGGCTGGAAGATATTTTCAAGTATGTACAAAGCAGTTTTAATGCAGCTTAGGTTAGACTCTGAAATTAATTAGTAGCAATAAGATCACTCTGTGTTTTCTACCCCTAATTTCAGTGACCTGAACTTCGTATGAATTAACGTGCTGCTAGATGTGGAATGGTCATGGTCACCCCGAAGACCATCAAGCCCAACAGTTAAATTCAGGTCGAAAATAATCTTTTAGGGAGTAGCAGGTGCATCTTGACTGCATCATTTTGGAAGATGTGGAGAGGGGGGCAATGTAATGTGTGGCCACAGAGGTTATTTGAGCCAGCTGAGCATAACAAAACTGCTTGGCCTCAGTCTGTCTGTGGGAAGAGCGTGCACACGGGGATGGACAGTGTCCGTTGCTTCATTTCAAGGGTCACTTAGCTCTGGGACCTGCAGTTGTATGTTTGCCCCCTACCATCAAGCACAAGTATGGGAAAATCTCCACATGCTGTATCAGGCTAACGTTGCCTGCCCATGAGGTGTGCAGCTGAAAAGGGGCGTGAGGACATCGAGGCCATTCCAAGCATGCAAAGAAGAATCCATCCAAGATCTGTAAATCTGTGGTGTTTAAGTGCTGAACGGGCAAGAGAATCTGATTTACTGGTTGCTTTGGCTTACTGCAGGCCATTTCTGAAGAGAATTTAAAGCTTCTGGTCCCTTCAGTTGAGCAGAGAGACCTGGACAGGCTGGAGAGTTGGGCAGGGAGAAATTTAATGAAATACAACAAGGGGAAGTGTAGAGTCTTGCATCTGGGGAAGAACAACCCCATGTGCCAGTGTGAGGTGGGGACTGAGCTGTTGTAGAGCAGCACAGGGGAAAGGGACCTGGGGGTCCTGGTGGACAGCAGGGTGACCATGAGCCAGCAATGTGCCCTTGTGGCCAAGAAGGCCAATGGCATCCTGGGGTGGATTAGAAGGGGGTTGGTTAGTAGGTCAAGAGAGGTTCTCCTCCCCCTAGATGATCTTTTGAGGTCCCTTCCAATCTCTAACATTCTGTGATTCTGTGATAATGAATTCCTGGGTTTATTTTTCGAAATTCTGTTTTAGGCATTCCTATCTCTTACGTCTCTATTTGTACAACTGATTTAATATGTTCTTTAGAGCAAGAGCCTAAAAATCTGTGTTGTATCTGTGAGCACAGAAGATTTAAAGATGTTGAACATCTCTGCTGCTCTGTGAAATACAATTCTGCAGCTGTGTGGTGTCTTGCACTATATTTTTTTAGTTTGCATTGACCCCATTTGAACAGATGTTGAAGGAGAACAATGTTTCAAACAGACATACAAACTCTGGGCTACCATACTGCTTTCGAGTAGTCACTGTGAAGCTTTGGAAAGACTTCACTAGCTTCTCTTTAATAAAAGCAAGTTTACTATTATAGAAAAGACATTGCTAAGTGTATTTTTAAACCCCTCTTCTCCTATTTGAAATATAACTATATATTTCTACTGTTTATGTGCCACATTCTGAAGGGTTTGCAAGTGGGTGGAAATGGCAGCCAGTGATTTATTTCGCTAAATGGTTCTCAGATGTGGTTGATGGCCATAATACAAATGATTTGTCAGCATGTGAAATTCATGAGGAGAGAGGAAGGCTTTAGATTTAAGGTATCTTGACAGGGGAAATGATGAACATCTACATATCTTATAAAAATAACAGGTTTGCTTTCACAGGGAGCTGCTGCTTCACACACAGCATGTAGTTTGCTGTCCCCCAAATGCCAGACTTCCTTGCAAACAGGAATATGTAACACTTGCCCTATGGCAATGGATAATTTATGGTCTCTCCATGTCTGAAGAAGTCTTTCCAAACTGTGGTGTATTAACAGAAAAACTGTATGTCTCTTTCTGTTCCAGCTTGTCACCCAGATGCTGATGGCTTACCTGTCCCGGCTCTCAGCCATTGCAGGCAACAAGATAAACTGTGGGCCTGCTCTCACATGGATGGAGGTACAGTGTGAAACTCAGATTGTTCTTTATGTCCTGACCTTAGCAGCACAGCAAGTCACCAGTGTGCTCTCCTGCCTTCCAGGAAGAGATGCAATCCTTCCAGAGCTGTCATTGTCACTGGAACGCTGTCCTAACAGCTTCATTCCCTTGCTGTAGGCATGTAGGTGGCCACAAAAGGTTTAAAGAACAAACAGCATCAGATCTGATGTTCAGAACATAGGAGCTTTCCCCCCCCCCTTGCTTGGATTTTTTCCCCCAAAGACATGTCATTCTCCTGATGTTCACACAGTAAAAGGAGGTGGCAGTTCCAGTGAAGCAGTGGTTGGGTCAAGGGACCACCTGGGAATGTCCAGTAGATCCTGGCTGAGGTCTCTGAGTGACAGCTCACAGAAAGCACAGACATTCCTACCCTCCTTTTTGGCAAGCCCATGCTGCAAGTGTGACAAGTTTCTAAACTGTTGGAGCTCTCTCAGTTATGGGGTTTGTCTCTTTCCCCTGCCCCCCTTTTTTTTATTTTTCCAGAAACAATAAATATTATCTGCTCCTCTTTGCCATCACTGTTGGTTAAACTGCTCAACAGAGCCCACGTTGTGCTTGCACTGGCATGGTTTGTGTGTTGTGAACTGCAGCTGCAGCTTTGGTTTCTCTGTTAGTGGTCTGCTACCATCTTAAACAATGGACTTCACTGGGCAAGGAGTGCAGGGAAGAATGGGGCTGAGTGATGAAGCCACCTGTCTGTGTCAGCGGGGCTCTTGAGTCTGGGTAGAGACACGTGTGTCTTTCCATTGCCTGATGATACTGCTGCACACCAAGAATAGAAACAACTATTATTAGACTGTTGCAATTCATTTTTAAATGGTTGTGATAAGGATTGAGTGCATTTTTCTGCAATTTTCCCTGCTGATATGCTCCTCACCCTGGAAACCCTATGGGATGAGAAATACCTTGGAAACCTTTTCAGGTTTCTTTTGGTTTGACAGCATTTCCTCTTTACCTTTTTGAGCATTTATTGCACTGTCTGGAGAATTTCTGTAGTAATTTTTGTATTTCCATTTTAAGTACTTTGGGAAAACCAATATGATTTGGTGTTAAAGGGAGGTGTAAACATGCACTGTCACGTTACTGTTTGTACACAAAGCTGCACACATACAGCATTTTTCTCATGAGTTGGAGGGAAGGGGACACCTGACCTTCTGAAGTACACTTGGAGTTGTTCTTCCTCTCCCTTTCTGTGTGCTGTGCCCTGCAGTGTCTCCGTGCTGCTCTCCTCGGGGGGCCCCAGGCTGTGCTGTCGCTCTGAATCAGCTTGAAGCCTCTGCCATGTCTGAGCACCAATAAAATGCCTCCTTGTTTGTCCTCAGCTGCCTCACTGTCTCCTCTGCTCTTTATTTCAGATTGATAACAAGGGGAATCACCTGCTAGTCCACGAGGAATCGTCCATTAACGTTCCTGCTATCGCTGCTGCCCATGTGATTAAGAGATATATTGCTCAAGCAGCAGACGAGCTCTCCTTTGAGGTAAATAATTACAGGAGCTTACATGTCATATGTGGAAGAGTGAAATGTGTGTGTGCACGTGGCAGGAAAACAGACAGTTTCAGAGTGCTTTGTTAGGTGAAGATTAGAGGATTCAGTTAAATATTCAATTGGCATTGGGTTGGATACAGGGAGTTCAGTCATCTCCCAAACACAGCTTTGCCTGGCGTTAGTACCTTCTGCTTAAGCAGGTACTGCCAAGGACTCTACCCTGATCTCTGGGCAGCAGCAGCCCCTGCATAGTTTGTACTCTGCACTGGATTAAAAATATGTTGTATCTGTCCAGGAAGACTGTCCACATATGTGTGCACGTGGCCACGTGCCAATTTAATTATTCCTTGGCCAGTTTACACAGCCTGTGATCCTGTTAGCAAGTCGGTGTCTAAAATAATATTTAAGAGCTTCTGCTCCTGTGAAAAGAACCAGATTGTCAAAGAATTGGTACCTGGCTTCTCTGCTCATCGAGGGGACAGCAGTTTCCTTGATGGAAATTTGCTGTGCTGTTGGTTTGCCATTCCTTTGAGGAAATCACTTCCCTGATTTCATGTCGATGACGCTGATTTCCTTCTGAACTCTTGCAGTGTTACATTTTTAATGGGAATGAACCTATTGGGCCTCCTTGCTCATTTGCCTTCCTGTTGCTGTAACACCACACCATCTCTGTCCGTTTTCTGATTAAGAAAATCACGTCTTGGTCAGTTTGTGAACCACAAAGGGAGCTCTTAACTTTTTGCTGTGAAAGGAAACAAGACTTATGTCAGTGCCTACATCTAGAGGCTATGTAGGAAAAATTACTTCAGCTACTTGAGGATGTTTTCTGTGATTGACATTGCCAATCTTTTGCAGGTGGGAGACATAGTGTCTGTGATTGATATGCCACCAAAGGAGCTGACCACGTGGTGGAGAGGGAAACATGGATTTCAGGTAGGCATCAGACTCCATAGTGCAACTTAAATAAAGGCAGGAGACTCCACAGTGTGTTCATAAAACTGCTCTGCCCACACAGGATTGCTCACAGGGGTAAGCAGTGTCCCTGTGCTGGTGTAAGAGGACTTCTTTCTCTCTGGGCTTGTGCTAGAGCAGATAAGTGGTCTTCATAGGAAGTTATCTCCCTGCCTAACTGTGTGAGTCAGGGGTGACCATGGCCTTTTGATGGACAGCTGGCCTGATGTTAGTGGAAACTTGTGTTACACCCCCACCAAGGCAGCTGACACTGTTATTCAAGTCATCCCATTCCTTCCACTGCCTAAAACTGGCTCAGGCAGAACGTGGATGGAGGATTCAGAGAAAGCCAGTTGATCAGAAACTACCACTGACTCAGACAAGGCACCCCCCTAACCAGTGCTGTCATGGTTTTGGGTACTGTTAATGTTCCTGGTCTCTGTAAATCTTCTGGCAGAGAGATTTAGATTGAATTTTCAAAAGATCCTAAACATACCTGGGAGTTAGGTACCGAAAGCTCCTGAAGGTTGGGGTAACTGACTTTGCATCTCCTCACACTGTAGTGTCTCACATTTCAGCCCCTTCCAAGTAGGAGGGATTTTCATCCCGCAGCTTGTGTCTGTGAGGAGGTGGAATGATGATTTTGCTCTGGAGGGGGTCAGAGCTGACACTTGTGTATTTTGGCCACTGAACCACACTATTGGAAATACAGCAGCCTTAATGTATGTTTCAGTAGCTCTCAGGATGTGTTTGCAGGAATGCAGAAAATGAAGTCAGTGTGTTTTGAGAAGTTCCTGCTCAGCTGAGGGAGGGTAACAGCCCATCTGCACACACCCCACTCCTGCTGACTGCAGGCACTGAGCTCAGAGGGGCTTTCACCAGCTGTATCTCAGTTGACAGGCAGTAATTCCATAAGCTGTGCTAACTCAGTTATTACTGCATAAACATATCTCTTCACACAACCATAGATCTGATTTGCAGAGAGGTGCATTTTTCCTGTGAATTGAGAGTTTTTCTCCTTGCTTTGAAATGTGCTTATCAGAGCTTTTCATTTCCATGAAACACCATCAGTTACCAACAGATGCAAACTCAACTGTGTACAAAGAGGAGGAGAGGGGTTTTTAACCTGTGTTTCAAGTTTAAGGTCCAGAAGCTCTAAGTGTAAGAAAAAGTCCATTCCCTGTTGTAATGGCTTTTTTTGGCTGTGCTAACAGTGAGAAGAGAATCAGAGACCGGACATTTCTCTCTGGGGCTGACACACCAGACCTGGGGATGTGTCACAGTTCAGTACAGAAGTGTATTTGATGAGTGCATAGGTTGAAAATGTTGTTCCAGTAATACATACAAGAACTGATGAAGCCTTCATAGCATTTATTATAGGCAAACAATTCTGTTCCCATTTAGGAACAGCAGCCATTGTAAACACGAGAGCAATCTGTTGATCCGGTCGTTTTAATTAATAAAAGCAGTCAGCAGAGCCTGTCTTGCCAGATAGCTGTTCTGAGAGCAGATAAAGGGGGGAGGTCCAACGACCCAACTGTCTGGGCAGTTTGTTGGTGTTCTCAGGTTTTTGCTTTGTGCTGGGAAAGGCTGCAAGTGTGTTCAGTTTGAACTGCAGCTTTGCTTCAGCATGGAAGTCAATTTATTCGTTGCCAGCCAGAGCTCTCCTTCAGGAATGAATCACCATTTTCCCTTATCCTTCAGATTTCTGTGTTCCAGTTGCAGGTGCATTTCTCCCAGTACCTGATCTGATGGCTGCATTGCAAGCCACTTAACCCTGTGCAGAACAAAACAACCCACTAGGCTGCTTATCATTTTCTCTGCTTCAATTCAAACGATTTTCAAGGCATTTTTCCTCAAGTCTTTTTCTTTTCAAATGTCCTTAGTGAGTCACTGCTTTCATGGTAAGATTGTTACCCAAATTCTCTCTTGGATTGATAAAGAGTGAAATAGGCTGTTAGCTGAGAGCATTATTTTTCTTGTGCATCATTTTGCAATGAGTAACATGTATGTGATGTGAGCATAGGGTACCAGTTAGTGACATGGCCTGGGGAAGGCAGAGCACATTTTTGTGGCTAGTGTCACTTTGGAAACACCAGCTCATAATTGAGAAGGCAAAGTTTGATTTGTGGTTGACGTGCGTTGATGTGGGGACTCGATGCAGGGAGACAGCCCTCTGGCTGGGGAGTGATGGCACCTGCAGAGCAGGTGATGTGTGAGAGCCCAGTGGCCATGTCACCAGTGATGTCATTTCTCAGCCAGAAGGCCACTTCCATTTGTGGCACGGTGCCAACTGCACGAACAGATTGGCAAAATGATGCCTGGGCTGATTTGCCACAAGTTCCTTGCTCTGCACACATCCACTCTGCCCTTGTTCTGTCGGCAGAGGTTTGCCTGGGCACAGGCACTCCCGTACGTGTGCGCTGGCACTTCCCACGCTGTCCCCAGTCCCTGGAGTGCAGCGGGGGAGGTTTCCCACACCTCGCTGGAGGAGTGTGTGTGCCCTTTGGTCGTGACGTCCAGCATCCAGCTGCCTGCTCGCTCAGCCCCTCGGTGGGTGGGAATGTGAAGGGAAGAGCCTTTGACCAGCCTCACCTGATTCCCCAAAGTGCAGCTGGCACACGAGTCAGGGATGGATAATGAACGCAGAATCACAGAACAGCCTTGGTTGGAACAGACCTCTTAAGCTCACCCAGTCCAACCATTAACCCAGCACTGCCCAGTCCCCACTGCCCCATGTCCCTCAGCACCACATCCACACAGCTCTGAAATCCCTCCAGGGGTTTAACAAATGGTCTAGCAGCTGTTGCAGAAATGTTTGTGTCCAACGGTAGCTTATGCTTTCCTCCTCTGGTTAAGGTGTGTACTGATTTCTTTAACCTTTAAATGACCTTATATTTATCTAAATATACACTATCCTTGCTATTAATTTTCATATGTTGCCAAATCCTTTAATCCTGGCTCAAGCCCTAACAGTGCCTTGCTGCATCTGGTGAGATTAGCTCTTGGACTGAGCTCGTTTATTTATACAAAATCATGGAAACCTTTCCAAGGGAGGAAAAGCAGCATCTTTTGACGTGGGTAGGAATGAGGCATGGGTTGTAGGTTATGACCCTGAAGATCATCTCTTGGGGATCTTGCAGGAAAAGCCAGAGTAAGTAATTCAGAAAATGTAAGCCATCAGCATTATTACCTGCAAGTTCACATCAGAGAGCTTGTCAACACCAGCACAAGTAAAAATTCTCCTTCTTTTAAAAGGTTACAGGGAACCAGAGGTCAGGGAAGCACTACAGATCCACAGTGCTGCCCTTAGAAGTTCTTTTCCCATCCTGTCTTAACTAAAAGCATATTCTGAGTCTTTAACATTAAGTATGATGGATGTCAGTGTGTCCTCTTACTTGGACAGAACGTTGCCTTGCTGGATTTTGGAGGTGTGGGAAGGAGAAGTTAACTGGCATTACTATTAACTGTTGCTTGCCTTAGGGAATTTGGAATAGCTTCAAAGTCTGGAGTGCTTACCTGGACACTGCATGTCATACATGTGCTGACATGCCTGGCAGCAGCCACTGCTGTTGGGATGAGCTCAGGGCCCAGGCACTGGCTCTTTGCCATGCATTGTCGCAGTGCCTGACCCACCCGTGGCTGCCTGGAGTGACTCGATGCTTTCAGCTGTCCCAGTCACATGCCTGATGTGGGACAGGAAATCCTGCTTCTGGCTTAGATGGGGTGGCTCAGAAGGGGGGTGCTGCTTGAGTTACATGTCACGGTACAGCAGGAGGTAGGACATGAGAGCAGAGGGTCTGGAAATACAGACTAAGGATAAAAGTTGCCAAAGGCTCTGGTCTGGCTTGGAAAAGACCTCTAAGATCATCAACTCCAACCATTAACCATTATAACTGTAACTTATAACTATCTTTTAATTTATAGCTATATTTTACAGAACTAGTTATTGGATTTGTAGAATTTTTGGCTGCATCACTTAGAAAAAGTATTCCTCTTACACTGGTCATTTTATGTTGGATAATGTTAGGGAGTTTAACAGTTGCTGGTTTAATAGTTCAGATCTTAAAAGCACTGCCTTCTGTATTCTGCCTCTCTTTCTGTTTTTCCTACAGGTTGGGTTTTTCCCCAGCGAGTGCGTTGAACTAATTAACGACAAAGTTCCTCAGTCCGTCACCAATTCTGTGCCAAAGCCAGGTAAGTATATTAAGTTTTATCATGCAGTGAAATAAAATCTTCTCTTCTTGATATTCCATGTTTAATATCTCCTTTACACATACCATGTTATGCTCTGTGTATTGATCATCGTTATACATACCGTGTTATCCTCTCTGTGTTGCCCATCCACACATTATCTCTCTGCATAGCTGCCACTGTTGAATGTCTTTTCACCTCTGGTGTTTTCTGAGCTCGTATCAGTTCCATCTCCTGCATGACTTGAAAGATATAAGCTTCTAAGTGTATGCAACATCCCACTTCTTGGTGTCCAGACAGTGTTGTATGTTAGGTTTTTTCATGCAGAAGACCCAAAAATGTTTATGTTGACTTAGATGCAATCAATTAATTAGGTACTGGAAGCTTCTTTCTCTTTGGGGATTGATGGAGAAAGTAAAATATAACACAATTTGGAATCTTAATTGCTTCTGCTCTGGGTATATGACTCCATCTACTTCCTACTGCCTTCTGGACAGTTTTGTGTTGTATGAAATACAGGCAAAGGAATACCAAGCTCTGTTGAGGAAAGGAAAAACAAATAGAAAATGAGATCTTGGATCTGATTCTCCTGTCATCCCAGTGTACTCTGGAAGTGATTGCAGTTAGATGGGCTGGCATGGCTGAGATCTCTGCAGAATTACTGGTGATGAAGCTTTTGGTTTATTCTGTGATTTTTTTAAAAAAATCTCTATATTCATCTATGTAAAGATATATCTCTATATCTTCTGTATCAGTTTGAAATTGCTGATCTTCCTTAAAATGTTCCACAGCCAGCTAGTTGAGCTGGAAAGCCAGTTAACTGGCGTTCTTTTCATCTATTTTCTACATTTTAATGATGTTCCTTATCTTTAAAAGATTGCTGGCTTGATACTTTAAAACCAAATAGATGTGATTCCAAAGTTTGTCTTTTATTTAGGGAAATACATTTTAGCAGATCTTGCGTTGGAACTTTCGCTTTGGTGGTAAAAAGTCACGAACACCCCAGGCTATGAGTGCACTGTGCTAACCTGCATGCTTCAGAGGGCTGACAGCTCAGGGAAATAGTTTTCTCAGCTGTTGGCATCCCCAGCCTTTGTTATTCCTGGGAACATGCAAATGTATTTACTAGAACCAGTGTCAGGGAGATCAGTGGCAATGCAAAGCACTGCAGCAGGTGGGCATTCCCTGACTCCAGTATCTGCCTTCTGCTGTTTGATCTCAACGTACTGTGATCAGTCACTGCTCTGCACTCTGTCAGCTAAGGCATGTAGACAAGGACAACTTTAAATCCAAATACAGGCCAGGCTGATAGAAACAATCCTAAGCAAGTGTTTATTATTAATTATGGCTCAGGCAATTAAATGTCATGAGCTGCTAGCGAGTCGTTTCTCGCTAAGCTTTAATGAGAGATAATGAACCAGCATATAGATTCTGTCCTGGGAAATGCTGGTTATAAAGTTGATACCAAAAGCCCAAGTCCTATTAAAAGTAGTAAGTTGAAAGATATTGCCAAGTCGTGAGGCTGTCCCTGTTGACCTTCCCTGATAGTTGTTCTGTGCATACAATTAAAAGCAAAAGACTGCTCCAGAAGAACACTAATGAGCTTTCAGATGGCAGGATTGCTGGAGCCAATGTTGCAGCTGTTTCTGTAATCCTTCCCTGGCCTTTGCACACAGAATTTGTGATACCATTTCGTTGTAGCGTTATGCTTTCTGTTTTTTCCACTTTGTATGGTGGAGGCAGAAGCCTGGAGGACTCTTCCTCAGTTGCTACACAAGTTGGGACTTGGTGGGAGCTAGAAGGAGGCAGGGAGGAGGTTCCCATGTTGGATGTGATGTTGGAGAACTCAAGGAACTTCTCTGCCTGGAGGGAAGAATGAAGTGTGAAATGCAGAAGGGGTGAGAAGATGAAGGGGGTGGAAGGAGTTTCAGTTTCCACACCAGCTGAATGCCTTGTCAGCACAGTCCAGGAAGGTGGCACAGGGCCAGAAATGACCTGAGTGGCTGGAGCAGCACTGCTGTGGAATGTGAACTTGGATCCCTCCGAGTGGTTCCTCCAGAGCCTGGCCAGGAATTGCATTGCTGGGATAATGCAAAGAGCTTGCATTCTCCTCACCCGTATTCCATGCACTTAGTGTATTCTCATCTCTGGCTTAAACATGCAGGGTATTTATTATATACTTAAATACCCACATCAATTAATTTCCTCCCTTTACTTGTATTTTAAACATCAGATTGGATTTTCCCAAGGAATAGAGACTTTTCTAAAAGGAACCACTTGGTGCTTTTGTCCTTCCTTGACCAGAGCAGAGTATTTCATCTAGAATGAATGTGAAGTTTTAGATGTGGGCTTGATAAGACATACTTATCAACATGCAAACTTTATTTTCTCTAGTCCAAATCTGATGTGTAGAGCATCGAGGACATTTTGTATCTGCCACATACAGCTCTTTGCCATGAAGGCATTTACAAACATAGAACTCCTTGTGTTGCTTAATTGTCTGTAGATTTGGCTGGGTTGAGCAATCTAATGAAAAGCAGATGGAAAGCAAAGAACTTCCTGCCCTGAGTTTTTATTATGATTTATAATTAGAGGGTTCGATTTGCAGAAGTGATGGGGACAGCATTTTAATAGAGCCATGAAACATTGCAATGGTCTGCAGTGCAGTACAGATAATGACAGCTGGAACACAGGGAATGGGAGAGCAGGGCTGGGTTTAAGTGCAAGCTCTGCTTTTAGAAACAATATTTTCTTTGACCGTGGAAGTACACGCTTACACCAGTGCTAACTTCTCAGTCTAAATTATTGCATTGAACTGATAATGGTGCATTCCATGGGTAATACCATTTACTGGCAATTTAGCTGAATTTCAGTACTACAATAGATGGAATCAGCTTGTATTTATAAAGATTTTTCAAGAGATACAGGATAAAGGTTGCATTTGAATTGCAGATACTCGGTGAGAAGGGACTCTTAAACATTCGTTGTGCTGCTTAGAAGAAAAGTGAAGAGCTGTTTTGGTTTTTTCCTTCTAAGTGAACATTTGGGAGTTGCACTGTGGGTTGTGGCTGAGTTTGCTCTTCTCATTCACTTCTGTCCATCTCTGGTTGGTCTGTTTTGGGAACAGTGTGTCTGTGTGTGTGTTCACATCGTCCCCACTCACTGCTGTGGTGCAGTGAGCAGCAGCACGTCCCTGCTCTGTGTTTCAGTCCATTCTTTCTCATGATTCTGGGTATTTGTAGTTGAATCATATTTAAAATCATATGTCATGCTTCACCTCACACATGCAATTTGTTTCATGTCTTCTGCTAACAAGAAGGATCTTCCTGTGTACCGAATCTTCACTGCAGTGTGCTTTGGCGTGATCATTTGTTTGAAAGTTTCTAAACATGGAAACTAGTGCTAGGACCAGGGGTAATGGCCTTGAGTTGTGCCAGGGGAGGGTTAGATTAGGTACAGATTAGTGGTTTTATAAGCAAAATATGGGAAGACAGAATGTATGTAATTAGTACCAGTCACTGGTCTTATGTAAACAAACCAGGTGTTTGGTGTTCAACACACAGTGGTCTCATAAAAGCTAAATTAAATTAAAATTTTATTGAGCCAAGACAGGTATCCATCTCCAGGGGGGAAGCAGAGAGGAATAAACACACTACTAACATGCTCAGGGCCACCAAATGTAGTCCTGATGCAGGAGACAAAAATATGCTCTGAGTATTGACAGACCTAAGGACCAATCCTTCAAGGTGTTGGGTTCTCCAAGCTCCTGGGGAGCTCGGGCAGAGCTGGGAGGGAACAGAGATTCAGGATGAAAGCTCAGCAGTGTAATCCCTGCTTCGTTAGGAGACTCACACCTGTCTTGGAAATGTGCTGCAGGTGTTCTCCAAGGCTCTGAAAGCCACCAAGCCTCACGCTGGAGCTGGTCTGATCCAGGGGGAAGTTATTTCCTGGACTTTGTGTTTTCTCTCTTCCATCCAAAGCCAACACTTGGGGCTGGGGCAGCACGAGCAAAGTCTCTGCTGTGTCTGCAAGCAATGATTTTCAGGGAGAACACCTTTTGTCTGCAGGAAAACACAGCTCAAATGTTCAAACATGAAAGATTTGGGGTTTTTTTCTGAGCTGGGACACACTGGGTGGGGAATTCTTGGATCCTAATGAATTTCCAAAGCGTTCAGGGAATAAATAAAACACCAGACAACTTGAAGGATTGGCTCTGTGGTGGCATTTTGTGCTGTGTATGGCCTGGCTGAGCTTTATATGAAATTAAACCCATTTTCAGTGGGTGTATGTTTTAACCAACTTTTTTTTGTTTGTGTTTGTTTTTTTTTTAATTACACCTTCCCAGTCTCCCCTGCCCACGGAGCCCGTCCAGCGTCCTGGAGCTACTTCCCCCCTTGTACGTTTTCATTTATGCCTTTTTTCTTCTTTCACTCCTTCTCTCCCATTCTCTCTCTGTGTCTCTGTTTTATTTTTTATCCTTCTTCTTCTGTACATGCACGTCAATAGCACTGATGCTCTGAAGGATATTCAGGGAAACCAAACCAAACCTTTAGTCTAAAATGCCTTTTTAAAAGCTTTTTGGACATAAAACAATAGAGCAGGGAAATAAACAACTGATTCTGACTCTTCAGATGGAGATAACAGAATCATTTTGAATCAATAAATCCATAACTGAAAGAAATTAAGTGCCAGGCAACCAAATATGAATGTCAGTTTGAGAGAAAGAGTTAAAAGTGGGTGATGGAGAGGAATTAAACATGGCTCTGAAAGGTGGTTAGAGCTTGAAAATCTGCAGAAGCAAAGATGCCTTTATTTTTTTAAAAAAAAGAACAGAAAATGCTGTTTGTGCTTTGCATCTCCCAATGCCCAGAGCGATGCTGTCAAATTCTGTGGGAGTAACTTCCTTATCCAGAGAGTCCTGATTCATATTGCCATGGTCTTTGCATGTACTGTAGATAGATATATATAACAAAATATATAATGTGTATATATATATATATACACACACACATATATGCTTTCCCCATGCATATACACATTTACAGGGTTTCATAGTATTTCTGCTCAAAGGTGGAAGGCTTATTAGTAGTTCTACTTGTTTTTTCATGTGAAATTAATGTCTTTTGACAGCCATGTCCCTTTGTGAGTCATGTAATTGCAACAGAGACTAGAAACTTGGCTGGGCTGCACACAGAGCACTGCTGGAGAGATCATGTGCCACATCCCTCACATGCCCCAGCACTCTGCTGTGGTCTGCACTGCTGGTTCATGGTTATGGTATTTCTGTGTACAACCAGAGATCATGGTTGCACGTCTTCTGTGTCTAGTCATTTAGGAAGATACTTGGGTATTTTTTGAAGTATGGAAGCTTGGAGGTCCTGTTCAGGCTTTGCTGCTGTTAGGGGGAAATTACTGGAACTGAGAAGACTGCATACACTGTGGTCAGACCTGAGCCAGCTTCAAGCCCAGTTGTTGAGGTATCAGTAGTATCCTCCTTCATCCTCAGCAGCTCAGATTTTCTTGGGATTTGGGTGTCTACTCAGTTTATTTCATCTCACCTCATCTTTTTTGCTATTCATCCTGTGAGCTTGGCATAGCGCTTCACTTCTTAATGCACACAGACATTTCTAGTTAAGATTACATCAGATCTAGCACATGCCAGAGAAGCAACACCTTAGAATGCAATACACTGAAATCTGAATTTCTCTACCACTGTTTCTCCACTTGCTGTCTCTGGAAATGGAATAGTTAATCTCCTGCAGTTTGTTCCAGGAGATATTTTAATTTACCTTTGTACTTTCTCTTGCCTCCTGCCTGTCCCTCTGCCCTCTTCCCACCCGACCGTAACCCTGAGCAGATTTGGAGATGGATAGTGTAAAGCCAGGTTCTGTTACCGAGGCTCTGAACCAGTCCCAGCTGAGCTCAGGTAGAGCCCATGATCTACAATTAGTGTCCTAACCAAGTCTAATCCTGTATGTGATAGCAATAACCATTTACTAACACCCTAGGTGCAGTTACAGAAGCTAGATGTAGTTGAAATAGTTTATTATTCATTTTTTTATATATATCTGATGGCTAGAAAACCAGTCCCTGGTTCTAAGAATCCGCCTACTCGCAGGCAGATTTTTGGCAAGTGATTTCATTCAAGTCAGTGAGTCCAGATTTGAAGAGTGTTGCTTACACAAGTCTGGGTCTTGCAGTGTGGATGCTCTGCAGTGTCAGTGCTACGTGGCTATTAGTTGTTATCATCAGTTCCCTCCTCCCCCCACCCAAACTGCTGAATTTTTAAATAGAAAATGTTCTTCTTTTCCCAGGCTTTCAATTTGTGCCTCTCAGAAAGATATATCCAAAGAGTGTGCCAAACCATGTTCTGGAGGAAAAAACTTGCTTGGATAAGAGAGAAAAGCGATGTGGTTACATGCTATAGTTTTATGGCAACGTCAGTGACCCCAGTGTGTGCCCAGCTGCAGGGTGATAGCAGAAAACAACTGCGCTGTGTTGTCATTGTCATGACAACGTCGCTATAGCTTGTCAGAGCTAACATTAGGTAAAATTAAAGGACTGGAAGGAAACTAAGAACTGAGAAAAAGAACTAAGGAACTGAGAGATGTCTCTGGTACATTTCAGGTACTTCAGCAATTTGATTGTCACTTACTGAGAGGTATTTGGTAACAGACATTGCGATATTTTTTTGTTGTTTTGTTAAATCCTATCTGGACTTTTGGTTTCCCGGATCTCCTGAGTGCTTGGAAGGAAAATGTAAGTGGCATTTTAGGAGAGATTGAGTAGCAAACAGTCTAACTTTTGTTTTTCAGCAGACTACATCAGGGCTTTACAGTAAGGCAGGCAACATGTCCATATATCTGCAAAGTGTCCAGACAACATGTTGTCCTCTTATGTCCCTCTGTTTCATCTAGGTCTTAGAATCACAGAATGCATTGGGTTGGAAGGGACCCTCAAGGGTCATCCAGTCCAGCCCCCTGCAGTGAGCAGGGACATCTTCACTAGGCCAGGTTGCTCAGAGCCCCATCAAGCCTGATCTTGAATGTCTCCAGGGATGGGACCTCCACTACCTCCCTGGGCAACCTGTCCCAGTGATCCACCACCCTCATACTGAAAAACTTTTTCCCTACATCTAACCTAAATCTCCCCTTTTCTAGTTTAAAGCCATTCCCCCTCATCCTATTGCTACATGCCCTTGTGAACAGTCCCTCCCCTGCTTTCTTAGGGCCTTTGTACTGAGGTTAAATTGAATTTGCAGAGCAACTGGTTCATTCATACAGACTGTCCCGGTGTATTCTTCAGGTGAAATGAATAGGTTAATGGATATTTGCTATTGAAGTGATGCTAATAAATACAGGCAGGCAGAGCTCACTTGGGTCCTGCTGTCCACACATGGGTGTTAGGTTTCGGTCGATTGAGGTGAGTGTTGAGCAGTATTACTGTGCTGGCAGTTTGGATGTGTTACGAATACCAAACGTAGCCTGCCATGGTAATGTTGCATTGCTTGCTTGCAGTGCAGTGAATTCTGATAAAGTGTTTATTTAATGTGAGTTGCTCCAGTAATTACCTGTTTGTAGGAGAAAGGGATTTATTGCCGTGACGGCCCGGGACTGTGCACAGCTCAGCCGTGCAGCTGCAGTGGTTGGTCTGGTTAGGTCTTTAAATTCGTGTACAGAATTAAAGTACGAATCAGAACTGCGGCAGGGTTTTCAATTTCCTTGGAGTCTTCCTTTCTCTTTGCTCTCCCTCCCTTGATTCAAGTGATTCTGCCCCCTTCCTTTTTCTCCTTCCTATGTTTTGGCAGAAATAGAAAGGGACGAGAGCTGTGGGCTGATGTGTGGAAATGCTGCTATATACAGGCTTCATCTGCTCTCCTAGGAAAGTTGCACCATAAAATCTGTGATCCTGCCAGAGAGAACAGCTCCCTAGAGGCTGTGTGCTAGGGACAGATATTGAGGGAAACTCTAAATTCTAGATTCTGTGCTCACTGGGCGAGTACACATGGGTATGTATGAGAAGGAACCAGGCAGGTGTCTGTATCCCACACAGGGACACAGTAGCCCCCATGGCTTTCCCCACAGCCAGCCTTTGAGGCACAGCATGCCCAGTACAATTTCTACAGCTGAAGCTGTGAACTGTCTTTAAAATGTCCCATTTTGCAAGTGGCAAAACTGAAATACTTTTCCTGTCCACCTAAAGACAATCTATAAATCTTGGCTAGCTCAGAAGCAAGAGTTGAGCAAGAATTTTAAGTATTTCAAATAAGTTGCTATGGGTACATAGCATTTTTTTCTTCCTTCTTAATCCTTTAGTAGCACAGATGTTTTTGGACAGTAGTGGTAAGACCCAAGCATGCATTTTGGCAGTATTTTTTAATCACCCATGGTTGTATTTCATACAGTTTGGTTTTGCTCGTTCATTTATATATTTTTTCCTTTTTTAGCTCAAGTACAAAGAGATTTTTCTAATCTGTTGCAAGACCTGCTTGTCTAAGCCCTCTCTACCCCCAAGAAGAGAAGCCTCTGTAATTACAAATGAGTGTTGTATGCAAAGCAAGTAGTGGACAGGCACAAGTTACAGCACATGGGCATGGCCTTGTACCCTGCATAATCATTTGCACAAGTGCAAACGGAGTGAAAAAGGTGATTGCTCCTTTTGACTTCTTTGTACCGTATCAGTGCAGGTGTGTCAGTGAATGGGGCCTCTGGCTCCAACCTCCGGCAGATTTGCACTAATGTTTTTCCTGGCATAGCTGAGATGCTGTAAATATGGAAAAGATCACACCCAGAGCTGACACAGCTTATCTGCCAAAATAAAATTACAAAACCCCCAGGAAATCCCCCCCAAACCCCCAGTCAGGGTGTAGGCACAGCTGTCCTGGATCTGTGCACAGTCTGTGTGCACCAGCTCAGAAATAATTCCATTGAACTATGTATTGCCTAGGTAAGAAAGAGCTGTATTAGTGTTTGTGTTACAGAAACATTCACGGTGTTTGGGGCTGGCACGCTTAATATTTTTTTGAGAGGTTGAATCTGCCAAGATAGGATGACTACCTGTGAAGTGGTAAAACTTGGCTGAGTGCATGGTGTTGGAGACATCAATGTGCTATTAATAAGGCCAGCTTTCTTTTCACATGTTCTGGACTTCTTTTGCACTCTGCCAGCTCTCCACTTCTTCAGGTTGGGGGGGGTTGTTATTTTTAAACTCGGTATTTTTCCCTTTTTCACAAGCTCTGTCAAAATGGGACTTAACTCTCATAATAGTTGGCTCGAGCAAGGCTCTGCAGTTGTGCTAAGAGCTTTGAAATCACAGGAGAAGGTAGTTTGTTCTGCTCTGCTCTTCCTCTTTTCTCCTGAAGAACTCTGTAAGTCAGTGGGAGCCAAGTTGTGGCTCAGGAATATTTTCAGGCAGCTTCAACCTGAGGTGACAGCACATAGCTCTGATCTCTTCCTGCATTGTCATATGGGTTTATCAAGGGTCACACCAGTGTGTATCTCAAATCTGCAATGAAAACCTGGTGCTGTTAAGTTCACAAAGGCTTAGCAGCTGCACTGTCACCTCTCTCTGTGCACAGGAGCAATGCTTGGGCTCTGAGTCCATCTGGGCCTTGCTCTGGTGCCCGTAGGGATCGATGGTGTTGCCACATCTGGAAGAAAGTGTTCTGTGAAGCTATGAATGAATGTGGAAAGCAAGTGGAGCTGGAGAATGCACTCTGCACTGCAACTGCAGTGGGGAGCTGTTCTCTTGGCTTGCTTTCATCTCCCATTTTGCTTTCATCTACTAACAGTTTCTCCCCAAACCTCCTTTTTTTTAAAAAAAAAAAATCGGGGGGGGGGGGATTCTGTTTATTTGGGGGTTCATTTTGCATGTGTTTTGAGAGTATTTGATTGCAGGATACATCTAGCTGAGTAAGAGGCAGCATTGAAAAATACTGGCTGCCTAACTTCTAATAATGGCTTGAAGCTTCCTGCAGTGGTTAAAGTTGCAAAACCAGAAAGTGGAAGAAGCTACGGGGTACATTAATAACGTTTTTTAGGTTCACTGCCTTCCCAGTACTTCTGTCTCAAACAACTTTTGGAGGATAGGTTAAAACTTCAGACTGCTTTAGGGATTGAATTGGTGACAAGCATTTGGATGGAGCCTTTGTGTCTATGATTTCAAGTCTCTGGGCTCATTAGCTGTGTTTAAATGATAAACATTCCTTATCTACCTCTTCTGCTCCACTGCAAGCTGATGAACACGTAAACAGCCGAATGCATCTCTTTTGCTTGCTTTTGTTCTTTAAAATTGTCTGGCAAAAGAAATTAGGAGCAGAAAATAAGACCCACATGTGAAGATTAGTTTATTATTTTCAATCAAGAGATTCAGAAGAAGCACGAGGGTGTCCCAGTGTGTGCAGTACAGTGGGGGGCAAAGATCCCCTCTCAAGGGCAACACCCATAGGCTCTGGAGCCAGAGGAGTTCTGTCCCTGTGGTGATGTGAGCATCTTTAGCTGTGATGCAGTGCTGTACCAAGCACAGACTTGGTGTTTCCAGGTGCAGAACAGCCACGTCCCTGCTTGCTCAGGTTTCATTCCTGGATTTAGGAGTCATGCTTGGCTGCTAAGGAAAAAAAGTAATGTGATATGATTGTTGTCCAAGAAAAATAATTTCAGTAATAAATCCTACATATAATAAGTAGCTGGAGACCAGGCATTATTTGGAGATATAAGTCAGCAAATAATTTTGAAAATAACACATTTGCTTGAGGAGAAACCGAACACCGAAAGCAATGAATTTTGCCCTCCTGATGACCAAGATGTTTGCATAAATAGGCGCAGATTCCTCTTTAATCCTTCTGACCCCGAGGGTGTCCAACCTACCTTGCAAGCCCCCATTTTAAAGGCTGTGATGGCAGTTACTGAGATCGATAAACATGGAACCGAGGAGCTTGGGGTCAGCGTGGTTACACAGAGCAGCAGTATTTCTTCCTCAGGCATGCCATAAATGCAGGTAGGGCTGGCTGGAAGGCTTGGTCGAAGTGTCCCAAGCCCTGGGACCCTCTTGGCTTGTGTCCCTGCTGCCAGGTGCTGGCCTTGTGGCTGAGTGGAGATGCCGCAGTGGTTACGGAGTGTTGTGTGCTCTGCTGTGCAGTGGTAATGCAGTTTGCTGCTTTGGAGGTGGGCTGTGAACTAGGTCACTGTGAAATGAGCTCTGTTATTTTGCGTTGTTTTTAAATAGCAGAACTCCGGGAGAATTTTTAATTGCGTTTGTTTTTAGGGCTGTGATCGATGCGGCCACAAGCTGTGCTGGTTAACGGGACTGGGGGCAGGAGGGGGCACCATGTCTGCAGCACTGCGGTGACGTGGCCGGAACGGACACCGGGGCGCAGTGTCCCTGCTGGCTCAGGGCTCAGGGTCTGCACGTGCTCCCATCGACGCATTCCGGTGTGCTCAGGAGCCCTCCCTTCCTTCTGGACGTGCTGAGCCAGGCTTTTAGCGTGGGTTTGTGGTGTGGGACCCGAGAGGGTGTGGAGTCTCCTTCTCTGGAGACATTCAAACCCCCCTGGATGTGTTCCTGTGTGACCTGATCTGGGTGTTCCTGCTCTGGCAGGGGGGTTGGACTGGATGAGCTTGTGAGGGATTGGAAGGGACCTCGAATTCTGTGATTCTGTGTGATTTGCAAGCCTGGAGAGGATGGTGGTCCCGGGTCCGTGGTGGTGACAGAGGTGACAGAGGTCACGGCGAGGGAAGGCAGAGGTGTGACACTCCGCAGACGGGCCCGTGTGGCACTTGCCCTCCGTGGCTGATCCTCTGCCCTTCGCCCACGGCCGGACTGCCCGCCATTGCCCAGCCCAGCTCTGAGGGCCGTGAGGGCAGGGACACCGGGCCTGAGGGGACACCGGGCCTGAGGGGCGGGCAGGGGACACAGGACCTGAGGGGACACAGGACCCTGAGGGGACACGGGACCCTGAGGGGCGGGCAGGGCCCGGGGTGCCCCCGCAGGTGCCGCCTCACGGCCCCGATCGCAGGTGCGGGCAGCGGCCGGGCGCACACACGCTGCCACCGGCCGGCAGCGATCGGGAGGTGCGGAGGAGAAGGAGGCACCTGCGGGAGGAGGAGCCGGGCGGCGGGGCTGGTCTGGCCGGGGAGGGGCCTGGCAGGAGCCGCAGAGGCGGTGAGCACCCCCCGCACCTCCCAGAGCCGCGCTGCCGCCGCACCGTGCGGGGCCGGGCCGGGCCGCCACCTCCTGCCGCTCCGCTGGGGCAGTCCCTCCTCGGGCCCGGCGCGGGCGAGCAGCGGGAGCCCGGGACAGCCGCCGGAGAGCCCGGTGAGCAGCAGCGGGAGGTAAGAGAGGTCCCTCCCCCCTCCATTAGCGTCTTTCTTATGTAAGATTGAGAGCGTATCTTTAGGTTCCTGCTCCCACTTTTTGCTTAGTAACTTGCCACCCATTTAATTTGCGGTGTGAAATGTCTGTGAGTGAAGGCTTTTCTGTTTTCTCTCAGTGCTGCCTGGATAAAGAGGTGGTCTGGCACGGCCCGAGTTGAGCCCCCCCTGGGTGCCGGGCTGTGCTGTCCCGCACAGGGGCGATGCCCCCAGGGACCTCCCTCTGCTCTGGGGGTGCCCTGGGGTCGGGGTTGAAGCTGGGTTAATGGTTGGACTCGGTGCTCTTAGAGGTCTTTTCCACCCAAGGCTGTTCTGTGGTCCTACGAAAAAAGTAACCTGTTCCTCGGTGGTTTCCAGCGACACTTTCTCATCCGACGCCCTGGATGTAAACCTGTTTGTCCCTGCCCTGAGAGGAGATCAGGGATCTGTGCCCTTTGCCTGGCTCCCTGGTTGCCTTCTTTTGCCAGCTGAAGATTGATTTACGCCACATGCTCCCCCCCCACACCTCCTTTCTAATTTACTTCTGTTTCCCTTTTACTAATCTCTGCCTTCAGGTTTCTATTGTGCCTTTCTGCTCCCCAGGTCCATAGTTGTAAACTTTTATTGGACTTAGTCTAGGGTCATGGGTGTGTAGCAAGCCAGAGCTGTTAAAGGGAGCCTCTTTCTTTCATGTCAGGGGTGATTTGTGCAATGCTTCCCACCCACATCCCAGGGGAGAAGGAATTCCAGCTTGCAGGCCCCCTCTGGCACAGGCAAGTATGCCCTCACGGTCCTCAGGGGTCAAAGAGATGGGAGATCAGTGCTTCCTGCTCATCAGATTTATACCTAGCTCCCAAAGAGGCAGCTGACAGATGGGAATGTGTAAGATTTGAATTTCAATGGATTTTTGCATATCACTTTATCTTCTTGTTTTCCCTCCCTCCCCAGACCCAGCACTCAGAGGACACAGGATGCATTCCTAAGCATTAATATTATTGATGCTATTGTGCAGGAGAAGGGGGCTTCCTAGTTAAAAATGCTACTCCTTTGTTTGCTGGAGCCCCTGGGGCACTGAATGCCCACTCTGAAAAATGAAATTCCCAGGGCGAGTAGTTACCCCATCAGAGCAGACACTTTGCAAGTGGCCATGGCTCGTCTGTTCGTATTTGTTCAGAAAACCTCCTAGAAGCTATAGTCCATTTTAAGGACTAAATGCCCTGCAGGATCTTATTATTTATGACAGAGAAGACAGGAGGCCTTCTCTTTCCACTCTTCCCTGAGTTCCTTTATTCCAGGCATGATAAAAGAGTTTCATTTGAACTCAAAGCTCTGGGCTGGTAAGATAAAGGAAAAGAATAAAGCAGGCAAAACAATACAATATCTGCATTCCTAAGTCGTAGAAAGCAGATTTAGTTCACTTCAAATCCCCAAACGTATTGGGCCCAATTTTCATTTTCAGTAGAGCTTTTTTGCACTTCTTTAGCTGTGTAAGGAGGATGTATGGGAAGAGGTGATTTTCATCCTCTTTAAAAGCATTGTGTCCTGTGGTGCTGTATGAAGTGACTGTAATGTGAATGAGGCTCGTGTCCGTGGTCTCCAATATTGTTTCCACCCCAGGTGAGTGGGAATTTTGCTTCCAAAGGCAAATTCATGTCAGGGTTTAGTGTTGGTGTTAACAGCTAAAGTATGAATAATCTAGAAACTCAGGGCTGTCAATAGAAAAAGAACCAGAACGATATCAATCTTGGAAGAGTAGGTGGCTGTAATTGGGAAGTAAGTGGTGTGGGCTGTAAAGAGCTGCCCTCTGGCTAGTGAAAATGGAGATAGGCATCTTTTGTGGAGGAACTGGGAGAGCAGCAGCAGTGCTACTTGTCATACTGGGAGCACTGCATACCTCAGAAGAGTCTGTGCGCTGAGGATTGAAGCGTGGTTTAAGAAAAGGGAGGTTGTGTGCTTTGACCCAAGGCTCCTCCTTATTCCACCTGGATTGCTCGTGTCCCTCCCTGATGGAGTAAAAAGGTTCCTTCCCAGTGTCTTCCCAAGGCCTTGTGTAAGAGCAAACACCCTCTCGCTCCAGGAGCAGGCTCCATCTGCCAAACTCCTAATTGTTCAACTTCTGTTGTTTGTTGGTTCATGTCAGATCTTTTTTCATTCCTTGCCTCCTCCCACCACCCAAGCTGGAGCTGCTGCCCTGCAGAACTGGTGGAACTGGCCTGCTGCAGTCACTCTGGTTATCCTGGTTTAGCTGATGTCAGGATGGGGCTGAAGTGTGATTTGTGTTTGAATGACTGGTGAAGGCTCTGGGCTGTGTGCATGTGTCCAAAGTACTTGATGTTACTCAGGGCTGGCTTGGGTTGCTGTCAAGTTTTTGGAAAATCTCCTGCAGCAGAAATAGTGTGGGTGAGGCTCAAGCAGCTGTGCTGCAACTTCATTCTGGCTGTTCTGAAGCCTTTTGATGAGGGAAGGATGCTGCAAGCAGCACAGAGCTGGTGTCTGAATACAGCAGGGCAAAAGCAGTTTGCCTGCAAATAACTATTGAGTTTGAGAACAGTTGATTCTTGACTTCTCTGAAGCTGTAGACAGGACAATAAACATTTGGTTGAGATGGTATTAATGGCTGACCTCAACTTCTCTTTAAGAAACTCCATCTGCAAGGATAGTTAGCAGCTCAAGTAATTACCAGCAGGGAATGTGTGGCATTTCCATCACTGGAGACTGTTGAGTAGAAGAACCTTCTGGCAGAGATGGATGAGGTACAGTTGAACCTGCTCTGGTGTCATCTTGGCTCTTGGGTGTTCTCCCCACTCTTCCTTATTTGCATTTGGAGAGTATTTAACACATTTACCTGGTTGATGTTGATTCTTACCTGGTTGATGTTGATGCTTGCCTGGTTGTCCTTCATGCTGCTGTATTAGTCAGCGCTGCTTTTTTTTTTCCCCAGATACAATTCAAACATGTTAATAGAATTAGTAGAGTGACCTTGTCAGCCCTCATGCCTTTGAAACCTCCTCTCCTTTCTCAGTTAGGATCTGATTTATATCTCCTAACCGTAGAGTGCTTCCCTCGGGGCAGGCATGCTGTACTTCAGGGAATTAGTTCAGAGATATCCTGTGGTCTGTTTGTTCAGGAGGTCAGCTCATATTATCTTAATGCTCCCTTATGGCCTTAGAGTCTGTGAAAAGATCAGGAATATCTTTGGCCTGGAAGGTATTGCAGATCACTAAGTACACATTTATGAAGGTTATTGGAGATAGAAGGATTTTTTTAAACTCTCACATCTATGGAATTTTAAAATCTCTTTCTACAGTGACCAATGAGGGAGCCCAGTGTAGAGATCAGTGCAATTATTGATGTGGTGTTGGTTGATCCTTCTTCAAAACCAGCAGCCTGTTCAAGGACTAAAGGACAGTGCTCGGTGGTGCGTGGTTCCACATTCTGGTTGGGTTTTTAGTGCTGTATAAATTAGCTTCCAAAATAGAATCTGCTGTGGCAGGAGGAAAGGAGTAAAATGTCTTGTTGCTAAGGAACATGTTAGAGAACTGGGAGATGTGACTCAGTTCTTGGCTTTGTATAATTTCTCTTCAGTAAGATATGGGTCCATAGAGCATGTCTTTCTAAGTGTGAAGGGATGGATATTAAAAATATTTACTGAGGCTTTGAGGAGGGGCTGGGATAACTGATGCTGTGTAGGGAACCAGCAGGGAACAACAGTATTCCTGAGTGTCTGCAGAGTCAGGAGCATGGGAAATACAACCCAAACCCAGCTCCTCATCTTCTGATCCTGGTACTGCTCTTTCTCCATAAGAGACTGTTGCTGCTCTTTCTCTCCCTGCAGCAGTGTTTCATTTTAGAGGAGAATGGGTCTTGAGGGGCCAATAGCCTGGGCTTGTTTTAGCTTCACTTGCTGTAAATCTCTCTTCAGAGAGGATAGATTTCACTTCAGTTTTGTAATACCTACCTGTGCTTTTCTTACAGCCTTCCCACACCTTTGATTTTGTGACTGGCTTTTGCAGTTTGTTTATACATTTTAAACTATGCAGCCACACGTGTTCTTGCTTTTGACCTTAGCACCCTGCTCTCCTCGCAGCAGGGGACAGCTGGGTTCCCTACCCTGGAAAATCACTGTTAGTAAGAGAAACAAACAGGCTGGCCATGTGCTGGGAATGTGGGTCAGCATACACCCTCCAAGATTTTCTCTTAGAGTCAAAGTTTACTAATCCTGTAGTAGAAAACATACTGCTGTCAAGAGGATTTTGTCTAGGCATGAGTTCAGACCCAAGATGTGATAGCCACAGTGAGGCTGTTCCATTAATTACAGTGTAAGGCAGGAGATGCTGTCCAGGGCTACAAGAATCTCAGTGTTGGCTGTATCGTATTTTGTTCTCAGAACCTTTGGATCATGGGGTGTTTCTTACTAAAAATATATGCACAAAATGATTTTGGGGACACAGGCTGTGTTTATCAAAAGCCTTCTCCAGTTTGATCCCCATGTTTCAAAGCCAAGGAGTCAGGAGCCAGTGCTCTTGTCCATCCTACCTTTCCTTTTATTGCCAACACTTTGGGCAGTCGTAATAAAATATTGCACTTCAGAAGGGGTCTCAGGAAGAGTTTTATGGCCCAGACATGGTATTTCTGCAGTTTGGTCTGAGACACATCATATCATCAGCTGTGCTCTAACCTGATGGGTGTAAATGCAGAGTAATGGCATCCCTGTCAGACCTCTGCAGGCACAGGAGGGATCCGAGGTTGGTGCTCCGTGGGCTGGTTGTGCCTCAGTGAACTCGGCTGCTTTGCCAGCAGCTGAGGGTGTAGTTCTGCACTGTGTTGGCTTTGGCAGGGAGCTCAGCCTGAGAAGGTCCCGTTTCCTTCGCTTTGTTCCGCCGCCCCCTCGCTTGGGCTGCCGCAACTGCTCGTGCTCTTCTGCTGTGGGAGCGTAGAGTTCAGCAGATTATTTTTAATCCTGGTCACTGCAGTGACGTTTGGACTTGATGATTTTACAGGTCTTTTCCAACCTAGTGGCTGCTCTGTGATTCTGTTCTGTGACTTAGCTCGTGGTGCAACCTCAGAGAAAGGTGTGGGAACACAAGAGGAGTGCCACCATGGCCTGGGAGGGCAGCAGGCTGGAGAAGACACAGGGGTCCTCAGCATATCCTAAAAGATTCCCATGAGCTTTCAAGTGGGTTCCCACAGTAACCTGGGAAATGGATATTGTGCTGAACAAGAGCCATGGAAGTACTTTGGAGCAGCTGATGGCTGACATTCCTCCAGCAGACACGCTGTGTGAAGTGTATCCTGAAGGGCATTTTCAGTCTGCAGCATTAGGGAGAACAAGCCCTGCTTTTAATGAAATAATTGTTATTTAATTGTTTTTATCAGCATCAGGGGAATTTCAGGCCTCGCTTACACTATAAAAGCTTGGTGGTAGAGCAACAATGGCATGGTTGGATTGATAAGTGCTCCTCGGGGAGGTGCAGTGTGTGGCAGTGTCCCAAAACCACAATGAACTACCTGGCACAAGTGTTCCTTTTTTTTGTGTTTGGGTTTTGATGGAGTTTTTTTGCAGCCAGTCTCACTATGCTGGATGGAGAATTTGTCTTTGCTTGTTCCAGCCAGGATATTGAGCCAAACCTGCTTTTCTGAGGAAAATTACCTCCTGCTCCTTCTAGGAAAGACTATTTCTTGGTAAACAGTTTGTTTTATAGCGGTTAAATCTGAAGTGGAAAGTAACATGGATAGATGTTGGGATTTTTGTTTAGTTTTGTTGGCCTTGCAGTTGGTAATTTGGAACCATCCCTGACTACAGCAGGAAAACTGCCTGGTAGTAATGCTACTTTATTGTCTGAATTTCCCTCTGTGTCACTTGTTAACCTGAACACCTCATGTGGAGACACAAACTGTGACTGGTTCAGATTTCCCACTTTGTTAGTGGGATGGGAAAGGTAGAAAGGGGGTTAATTAGTTTATTTACTTCTTAGTTTGTGAGATTTTTAGATTTGTTTCTGGTCTAAACCCTGTGCCTCGATTCCATAACTTCCATTGTTCACTAATTCTGTTTTTTTCAAGATTGACAAGTGTGTGTAGGAGCACAGGAGCACGACCTGTGCTGCAGTAGGAGAGCACCAGCTGCTACTGCTGGTACCATCACCTGTGGGACAGCAGAGGCTTGGGGGTTTGGAACAGAAAATGTTTGTTCTGCAGGATTCTTGGTTGCAACCTTGGCAGTGGTGCTTATCCAGAAACTGCTGCTGCTGTGCTAGCTTCATCTAAACCAAGATGCATCCAAAATTAAGGATGCATTGCTGGTTTCAGGGTCAAATGATGGCAGAGGTGTTGGAAGCAGGATGGGAAAGCATTTCCCCTTTTACTAGCACAGCATACCTGAGAGCCTCCTGAGCTCTTAGGGATTATCCTTATCAGACACCTACTTGCTTTTTTATTCTTTTTTATAACCTGTCAGCAAAGAGATGACTGCTTGGATTTTCTTGCTGTTCTCTGTTTCTTCCCCACCTGGGAGAAGCCTGACTCCTATCTGTGAATCATTCTTGCGTAGGTCTTAAAGCTCTGAAGTTGGTTTAGCCTGAGAAGCTTTCATCCAGAGTAGGCAGTGATTTATTGTGTTTTAAAAACTCAAATCTCCTTTCTGGTTAGTGATGTAAACAAGTACCAATACCTGGCAAAGTACATCCCTAAGCCTTGGAAATTGCACCCAAGTCTGGATGAGACTCTGTCTCCATCTCTTCTTGAGTGGGGCTGATAGGAGGTGATAAATGAGCTCTTACTTTACTGTGGTGGTGGATACAACCCAAATCTATCCTAACTTTGCTTGACATGTCAGCACAATCTCTTCATTTATTGCGTGTAATTAAAAAACCCCATCAAACTGAAAACATTCCATTAATTAAAGCCCCCACAGCCACAGTTTGTCACGCTCAATGCTTCTGCGTTTTGTTAAATGATTCAGGTTTGGTTGTTGAGAATGCAGGCGTGGGTTTTGTTGGAGATTTTAGGATTTCAGGTATTTGGACACCTGCATACCTGATCAGTGTGGTGTCACGCTGCTAAAAGGGACTTTATCCAAAAGCAGGACTCTTCTCACAGGGACAGAAATATGTTGAGATCATTGGAATGAGGTTTATTATAAACAGAGGGACTGCATCAATACCTGGGAAAATAGAAGGAAAAATACTCAGCTCTTTAAAGGGATTAAAGCATCATGAAGCATAGTGTGGTGTAACCTTGTTCTTGGCACTTGATTTTTCATGTTGTCTGGTTGAAGAACACTCTTGTCTGCCTGTATGAAGCATTAGTGCGTAAATCTCTTTTGCTGAGCCCCAGCTTCCAAGGCTGCTCTCAGAATTTCGGGTTGTATGTGGTACCGAGCAGTAGTGACTGCAGAGATGCACCTCTGGCACCAGGAGTCTGCATTGCTTTGCTTTTTTTTGTTTGAAATAGCTGAAATTTGATTACAGCACTTAGGGGTTTAATGCAGGTGAAATGCAGGGCTGTCTTCCCTCTGTGGGGTGTGAGGCAGGAGCCAGGGGAGGGGGAAGCAGGAGCAGGGGAGGGTGATGGCTGGTGTTGCCTTGCCAGTGCTGCAGGAGCCTTTACAACTTCCCAGAGCTGTAAAGGCTTCCTCACAAAGCACAGCCTTTTATACCTAGTGATTTGTTCTTTTCAATAGGGCTCTTCTCTTGAAGTTAAACTGCTTTTAAATCATGTACAATGGCACTTTTGTTGGGGAGGCCAGAGCCCTTTTGCTTTCAGAGGGGGCCTCAGGAAGAAAAGTTGACATTGAAGGGCATTGTTCTGCTTCCCATTCAAACCTGTGCACAGCTTCTCCTCCCCATTTGAGTGATTTTATTGGTGTCACCCACTTCTGCCCTGTGTTACTTTCCATTTTCTTCCCCTTACTGGGACAGGATGGTCTTAACAGAGCGACAGGCTTCACCAGCATAACACAGAGACCATGCAGCATCGTGTAGAGAAACAGGGCAGGAGGTTTGGCTCCTGAGTCATGTTCTCGAGCCTTCACAGACTTCTTGTATTTACTTTGGAGGGAATAAACTGCATCTCTTCAGATCAGCTGCCTTAGTTTTCTATTAAATAAGCCACAGACAGTGATGCAAAGGCTTGAGCAGACTCAAGGAGCCAATAATGCCCTGGTGTGGCCTGTACCTGCAGAACTGCAGGGAGGGCCACAGCCACTGCAGGTGTGCTGGGAGGACAAGCTGTAGCACAGAGTGCTAAACGTCCTCTCAGGTCAGGTATTTATGAGTCATTCATTTGTTCTGGAGGTGCCTAAGACTACTAAAATGAGAGCCAGTAATTTACTTTTGCTCGTAGATTATACCCCGTGTTTGTCAGTGTACATGAGATTGCTGGGTTTGTTAGTTCAGCCTTGTTCGTTTTTCCAGAGATGAAAATTGCAGCTCTCAGGTGCTGCCTGGCAGCCAGGACACGTGAGAGTCCTCCAGTACACTCCCACCTGAAGCTGCTTTGCAGATAAATGTGTCTTTGAGTTCAATTCTTCCATTACAGCCGTCTCCGCGCTCGCCAAGAATTAGCACAAAAGTCTGTTTAGTATCGGACCTTGGGAAATCTATTTCTGTAAATAATTGATATTCATGTTACTGCAGTTCTTAGGTGCTCTGTAGGACGTGTTCTTGCCTGAGGCAAGTCTGAAATGCAGTGGTTTTTCTTGTGTTGTGCAGTGTCGAAGAAGCACGGCAAGCTCATCACCTTCCTCCGGACATTCATGAAGTCGCGCCCAACGAAACAGAAGCTGAAGCAGCGGGGGATCCTGAAGGAGAGGGTGTTTGGCTGTGACCTGGGGGAGCATCTTCTCAACTCTGGCCATGACGGTAGGACACAGCCCGTTCTTGAGTGCTTCCCCTCTTGGGAATCTTAGTCCAGGGTGGGTGTATCTGGCAAAGGGCTGGTTGGAATTAGCAGGGAAAAGCGTAACAAAAATCACCAGCTGAGAGATGAATGAGGCTAATGCTAATGAGAAGGAAGTGTTGTGGTTCAACATGGGAGCACTGAAGATGAATGAGAGAACTACTGAAGAGTTCTCTACCCCTTGAAGTCTTCAAATAAATATTCCATATTTTTTTGCAGGGATGTAAACTTTATGTGTCAGTGTCAATGAATAATTAACTGGGGTGTTAAATCCATACATTTCCCTCACTCAGTACCTTTGTGTGATTCTAGCACAATTTGCAGTGTAAATCCTGCGTCTGCCTTTCCCCTTGATTTCACAGAATTTACAGGAATTAACTGTAACTGTTTCTCGAGTTCTTTCCCCGTTCACTAGCCAAGGTCATTCCCATCAATGGCCCGTGCTGAGGGTTATTTAGAAACGCAGCATGGAGCAGCCATGGGCTGCCCAGGAGTCAAAGCCATCAGGAAATTAGTGATGGGTGGAGAATCGCTGTCTGCCTCTGTCAGCTCGTTCATCTGTTCCATGTTTTTGCTCCTTGCAGTAGATTTTGCAGACTCCTTATGCCAAATTGTTAATCTGATGCCTCCCAGCTTTTGCGTGCAGGCTGAAGGAGAAGTGACATGTGGGGTAGGAAGGGAGTTTGTCTCTTAAATCTGTTTTCAGTGGTGCTTCAGACCCTTTGTCCATACAAGTGCCTTATGGTGAAGGGTGGGGAAGCTGTTCCATGCACTTTTCCCAACTGCTTCAGTTGCTAACAGCAATGTGCTCTCCCTTGCCTGACATGAAGTGTTTTACTACCCGTTGGTGAATACTGTGAGCTTGTGCTTATGGAATCGGGACTGTGGCAAGGCTCGTTGGCTTCTTAATTGGAACCAGTAGAGGTCTTTATTGCTGGGGCTTGAAAAGCATCAGAGAGCCAGAAACTGGATGGTTTGGCGACAGAAACAGACAGTAACCCATGTGAGAACTGCATCAGGAGTAGGTAATTTACACTGCTGGGTAGCTAGAGAACTGGTTTTATATTCATGCTGTGGGAGCAGTCTTGGAGGGCAGGAGATGTGCCAGCAGAGTGAGCTCATTAATGGGGAAGGGAGAATTCTCTTTTATCCTCAGCCCTCCTTCTGTCTGTTTGAGTTAGGCACAAGTCAGCAAGAATTCAGCTTTTCCCTGCCCTCTGTGCTGACTTCTTCCCCTGGCTTTGCAGGGTGTGCATTTGATTTAGCAATAAAAGACACATCTTGAGCTGGATGGAACTGTTCAGACCCCACTGGAGACTCTTGTTTGACACCTCTAGGAGCTCCCTTCTTCTTCTGGACACTCCCTCCCATCTCATGCAGCTGAGTGCCTGTGACTGAGCTCTGCTAATTGAGGTCTCTTCACCTGACTGAGAAGTTACCAACTGCTTTCACCCTCGGTTTAATAACTCTTTCCTAACTCCCTGGAGTGAAGCAGATCCAATTTGAATGTTGCTAACAGGGGCATGTCTCCATTTCACACAGCAGGACTGTTTTCTTTTCCCTGTGTGATTCAGCTCTCTGCCCTGGATTCCAAGTGACGTAATCCCCGGGGCTGGGTTGGTGGAGACGTTTCTGGGTGCCTGTGAATCAAGCTCTGTGCATGCACAGCGTTTTAAGAATCCCTCATTCTGTGGCATTTATGTTCCTCAGTCTCAGAGCTGACTGCAGTGCTGCTCTGCTGAAAGGGGACTGAGCTATCACAGGAGACCCGAAGTTGAGTTAGATAGAGCAAAGATGCAGTCCTGTTCCTTCACATCATAACCAGATACAAAGCATTTTTTATGTTCAGTGCACGCCAGTGAAAGTAACAGCAATCTGTCCCTTTTGTTCCTCTCCTGTCACATGGCAGTACTGGATTAGGCGCTGCTGCCTGCAAGAGTAAAACCCATTCTGATCTGAGGGATTTCTTACTTCTCTGTGGGGTCCAAATCTAGCAAAGGTTGTGGTGATGCTCCCTTCAGGGATGTTGGTTTGCACAACACCTCTCCAGTCGGCGTTAGTCACCTGCCTCAAGAGGCCTGTCTCCATTTAATTGTGTTCATTTGTTGGCTCCTTCTGGGTCTGGAATCCTTCCCTTGCCAGCAAAGTGTCGCTTGGAAGCAGACCAAGCTCAGCAGGGAGTAGCTGTTTCTTCATCACCCTGAGAGATGTTCCCAGTTGGTTTGGTGCTGTTGACACAGGCCATGCTAGCTGGTTTTATGGAGCAAATTCAGTATGATCCCTGACGAGTGAAGAGCTCTTATTCCCTTTCTGGGTAGAGAGACTTTTTTTCCCCTTATTTTTTTTTTCTCTCAAAGGAAACCAAATAGAACTGAAATTTAGCTTGACCTCAAATAATAATGTGCCAGAATTTCTTTGACTACAGAGGATGGGGTATAAAATCCTGTTGGTTCTTCCTCCATGCTGAAAATGCTTCTGTTGCCTGGCACTTGCTAAAGATGATCATTTCTCTCTGCTTGTTCTGGCTCCTCTGGTGTTACCCTTCCCTTTGAGCCATCCCCTGGCTGCAGTGGTGAAGTAGTTGCCTTTGATGCTGATTTACTGCAGATTTGGGTGTAGGGCGAACACTGTTACCAGAATGGAGAAGCACAAGGAATGGGATCTCGGGCAGCATCTTGGCAGGGATCTGTAAAAATCTGGTTCCCCTTAGCTCAAGCATAAGTTTGGTAATCTGTATGTCATCTCTTTGGTTCCTGGTATTAATGTGAGGAGTACCTTTTACTAGCTAATAATTTTCATTATAATAAACGTCTGCCTGGCTGGCTTTGGATCTCTGCCATCTGGGAAGGAAGCCTTGGTTTGGAAGTCAGGCCAGCTGAGTCTTCCAGAGTTACCATTTCAGTGGTTCTTGATGTTTTAACTCTGAGAGGGTAAATTTAGCCACTTTTCACTCTCTCTTTCTGCTAGGGAATGAAATTGAAGATGACAAACAAGAAGTAAAGCAAGCTTTGCTGAAAAGTAGAAAGTTATAAATATTTACAAAATTGTTGCTTTTTTCCCTTCCTTTCTTTAAATATTGTAAACACAAGGCAGCCCCTGACAGCCACGAACTTCCCATCTATGTCCTGAAGGCCCAGCTGAAATCTCTGCTGTCCTCCTGGCTGTTACTTCACTTGACTGTCCCTTTTCTCAGGAGGCTGGCGACACTTTGAAACCTGTCAGCCTCAGACATGCCAAAACCAGTTTCCTTTCAGTATTTCACAATTGATAGTAATTTTTTTTTTATCAAAATCCATCTCCAAAGGACTTGGGCAATCAAAGACCTCAGCTGTAGTCAGAGCTCTGGCTGGTGAGCTGGAGCTGGGTGCTCATGAGCTCAAACCCCATCCCTCACACACTTCCTCAGGGAACTTGTTTGATATCTTCCCTTCCATATCCACGCTCATAAAATCAAACTTAACAGTCCATATCTCCCCAAAGTGCCACAAGGGTAAGTTCCTGACACTTGTGAAGTACTTGGAAGATTAAGAGTGTGATATAAACCTGGGTGACATAAAAGACAGATCCACAAAAGTGCAATAGTTGACCCAAATTGCAGATGAGCAGAGACTCTTCCACTTCCTGCAGATGCCTTCTCTGCTACACAGACTCCTTGAGCACGAGTTGATACTTATAAAGGCCAATAGTTTTGAGCTATTTTGGGCACATTTCCAAAAATAACAGACACTGTTATTGCTTTGCCATCTGCCCTCTGAATTGTTGGAACTCCAGGTTATTGGGTACGGGGTTAGCATTACAAAGGGGTACATGGGGTCCCCATGGAGAATTAATTGTTTGGGGGAAGTGCCTGCAGAAAGGGAGAACAAGCTTTTGCAGTTAAGAAAAGAGACAGTTTTCTCGCTCCCCTTCTTTTTTTACCCTGCCTGCAGCTGTGAGAAGAGAAATTCTTTATGCCTGAGTGACCCAGAGGACAGCAGGAGCTGAAAATTAATTTGCATTTTGAAACACTACAGCTGTAAAGGGAACAAGCATGAAAAAAAAAAATGCTGCAGCCTGTGCAGGAATTGCTTGTGCTCTTATCCTGTCTCTCTTAGGTGGATATTTTCCCCTCCCTCAATTTATTGTAGTAAGTGTAAATGATCTAGACAGAAAACACGAGCACACAGTTCAAATATGAAGGTATTAGTGGTATCTTTATTCCATTTGTGAATATTTTGTATTAAAACCAGAAAAGCCAACCCTAGAGAATGAGGTGGCTGTGCCATACAAGGGCTCCAGTCTTTGATCCAAGTGCAGGAAGGTGCCACTTGCCAGCCTCCAAAGATGCCCTGGCATAGATAAACCCACAGCACTGAGTGCTGCAGGTCTCACAGGACTTGGCAAACGTGGCTCTGCCTTCCTGCCCTGATGCAACACGATGGGATTGGTGTGTCTGAGCTTTGCACTTTGGTCCTCATTCCACAAAGGGCGCTGCATGGTGTCTGCTCTTGGCACCAACTCGTGGTTTATGGCCCCTTCTTCCATTATTGCACTTTCCCAAGTGGAAAAGTCACACTCAAATGAAAACGTTGTGTGTTACCAGGAAACAACACAGCTTGTGATAGCAGGCTTGGACTTCACTCAGCCCATCAACAATTGTACTGTGAGTCACTTCTCCCAAACTGGGAAGAGAGCATCTTGAAGGAAGTTTCCTCTTTGGTTGGTCTTGTACTTCTGTCTTACTCCTGGTGATTTAAACATAAGGACATGGATTTAGGAGCAAGACAAAAGTCCTTAGAGCAGAGTCTTTTAAAGATGGATGATTTGTGCTTCCTAAGTGTCACAACACGTAGGTGACAGCCACGGTTCTTACCTCTGTTCCAGCAGTTCAGAGTGGCACTGGGGACAGCTTATTTCATTTTCCCCCTTCCTGCTGGGCTACAGGTTTAGCTTTCCACGTTTGTTTGCTATGTGTGGAATTCAGCTGAGCAGCTGCGCTTCGGCGTGCTACGGGCCATTAACCAGGCAAAGGGCCTGGCTTCTGGAGGGGAGCTTCATGGGAGGCCTCGTTCCCCAGGCTGCAAAATAGTTCTGATTCCAGCAACATACTAAGAAAATTACAAAAAATAAAAATGAAGCAAACCTCCCAAAACCCAGGGAGGGAACATCACAATAGATTAAAAAAAAATGAAACCAAGATGATGATAAAGGAAATGTGCCTGATTTCCAGATGGATGTCCTTCAGTATGAAAACCATAAAACTTCTGCTTTCTCTTAATGGCAAAGAATTAACCAGTTAATGAGCCCTAGGAGGTGCAATAAACCTTTCAAACCAGCTGAGAGATGCTCGGGAAGGAGTTGAATAAATTCCTTTAGCTGCTGTGGTGATGGAATGTGCTCAGGTCTCCCTTGTTGATGTGTTCACCTTTCCAGCCTCCAGTGCTTTGTTTCCTGGAACTACCTGTTACCTGGGACAGAGAAGGGAGGGGGGGATGAGGGAAGGTGACTGGTTTTGGAATGGGAGACATGCATGGTGTCTGGCACACTTCACATTCCCCAGATTATGTTTTAGCTTGTGCTGTCATCCCACCATGTCCCTCTGGTGGTGACACTGCTCCCCCCATACATGTGTATATACACATATAAAAATGTCTGGTTAGCTAAAGGGCTTGGGATTCAAAGGGCAGAGAGAGGTTAAACACTCCTGTAATTATCAGGTATCACCTTTGCTCAAAACCCAGAAAGATCAAGTCACCCTTCCAGCAAAGGGCCTTCAAGTATAATAATAGCCCTACTTGAATTTCGGTCGCTTCTCCAACCGTGCAGAATTCCCCCAAAATATCTGTGGTGCTGGCATGATATATTTAGCTTAAAGAACAGATCGTCCTGGTAACCAGATTAGGAAATGCACAGAACAAGCCTGCTAGAGTTCTTTCAGTGTATATTATTAATTCTGACTGTGCCCAGGTTCCTCCATGACAAGTAAGGACTTTAAGAAGTGTATTGTTGGTGCCACATCCCTCACCTTCCCCGTGACCCATTTCACATTGTCACAGCAGGTTGCTGCTCAGCCCAGCACCGTTCTTGCCATGCTGTTTGTTTACACAGTGAGATACACCCCAGGAGGACACGGCCTGGGAAGCTTCCTGAAGATGTGTTGAAATGTTTTGTGTTAAGGGGCAAGCGTTGTCCTGCAAAAGTGGTTTCTGAAAGGGTGTTAGGGTGCAGCACCACCTCTTCTGCCTGCTTCTGTTCTCAGACACGTCATGGGTGACTGATGTGCATTTCACCAGTGTGCTCTCCAGCTGTCTGGGTGCTCAGTGCTGAGAAGTTGTTGCTTTTCCTGGTTCGGATGCCTAAAGCTGTGTCTGTTGGTTCCTCATGCCAGCACTTGTGGTGCTGCTCCCATATCACAGGTCCAGGGCCTCATCTGCTGTAGCTGAGCCTGCGTGATCGACGTGCCACACGGTCTGTCCTGGGCTCGAGTGCGGAGGGGATGTGCCTTAGTCCGGGATGGACCTGCTCATTTCCAGAGAACCATTTCGAATGAGTCTTTTCTCAAGTGTTTGCTGGGAGGGGACAGCACAGAGCATCCGAGTTCAGTCTGGATGAACAGACTGGCAGATGGCATTTGCTGCTTGATGTAAGGGGATTTGCCACATGACCTATTCAGAATCTGTGTCACGTGGCAAATTGATTGGACCTGGCATCTAATGTAAGAGTAAATCTAGATCATCAGAGGAGCTGTAGCAGAAGGGTGGCTTGCAGAGGAATCCAGAAGGATCTGAGCTTTTTCCATGACTGATGGTCACAAGAGCTCAGTCCTAATTTTCTTTCCATGTTCAGGGCAGTTTTATCTCCCTTTTACAAATAAAGTCATTTGCTCCTCCTTAAGCTTACAAGGATGGACAGAGAGCTCCAGCAGTGGATGCTGCATGAGGCTGAGAAGTCAACTGGAAGGAATGGGTTGGTGAAGCGACTTGAATATTAACTTGACACCTAATTATGTCCTCTGGGCTTATTTTTTCCGTGCTGTCATAGCCTGGTCTGTCTGCAGTTCCTGTGAGCGTGGGGTGTTGTGTAGCTATCGAAATCCAGTCACGCTCCAGTAGACATTGGGGATGAAATTAGCAGTTGTGAAAGCTCTCCTGGCCCTGGTGCAGAAAGTAGCATCTCCTTAATGTTTATATTTGTTTAAACCAAGCAGTATAGGTTAATCCTGTACAGATTTGAAAACAAAGGAAGTCTTTGGAGTATTTACTCCATTTTATAGCTCTTCTGGAATGGCATTTAACACCACAGATTTTGTGGGAGTTGTGGTGGGACCTGCACTATCTCTGCTTGACCAGAATTGACTGTTTTCAACCTGATCCATATCCTGGCATATCTTTAAAGCAAAGAACACCTCTGACCAGTTTCCATACCAACTCCTGAAGTTATATTTCTTACAGGCTTTCTCCTCTAAGGAAGAACTGAGCTTACAGCACCTGACAAGACCACAACCTGACTTTAATAACATGTTCAACTAACCCACACCACTTGTTCTTTAGTTCCCCAGGTCCTCAAGAGCTGCACTGAATTCATTGAGAAGCATGGTATTGTGGATGGAATATATCGTCTGTCTGGGATTGCGTCCAACATCCAGAAACTACGGTAAGGGGGGTGGATGGTTCCAGCAGCTCCCACACGCGTGTGCAGTCTGTGCTCTGGGGATGGGAGAGCTTACAGATCCTTGTAGGGAACCTGAGGTTCAGCTAGAGCAGCTGGGCAGGGACTTTTCCTTCAGGGTAGAGTATTGGAAGGCTCTGGGATTGTGGTGTCACTGTGCTGTCACACTTCATTCCTGTGTCCTCTTGCTCCCAGAGCACTTTTGAGGAGCTGATATTTCTCCTTGCTGCTTTGGACCCCTGGCTTATTAGCAGTTAATTGGTGACATGCAGAGAACACTTGTGTGGTTGATGGTGTGTGGCACTGCCGTGCTGCAGGGCTGTGCAGGTGCAGGGAGGGGCCCTGTGTGTGCCCTCCCCGGGTCAGCGCCGTTCTCATCGCGGGAAAGGGGCTTTATCCTCTGTTTTCCTCCTGTCATTTGGGGTGCATTTTTCTGTTGTGAAGGGACTGAGAACCTAGTGGGATGTGACTAATTCCAGGGTTGATCCTCAGCCCACAGCCTCGCAGAGGCAAAGGGGGTGTTTTCCATACGAAGGATATCCACCAGCTATTTCCCAGTTCAGTGCTGGTGCAGTTACTGTACCAACCCTTCTATGGATGAGCTTATTCTGCTTCAGCTTAATCCTGTTTCTCATCACAGAAAGTTCCATTTCAGAAATCTGCTCCTGAGGCTTTGATGTGCAGACACTGATGGTAGCTGCTGCCCACAGCAGTCTTGGCTGAATAAACCATTTGTCCTTGCTTCAGTTACATCCCTTTAATTCCCCATTTTGACTCACACTGGACTATCTTCCTAATCACTGCCCTAGTCCATGTTTATCCTTTGTGTTGCTGAGACCATTTTCTCCTTCACTGTCTTCCAAAGGTGCTTTAAAAATGGTTTTCTAGAACTTTAATGGCATAATTCCCTGGTACAGTACAGAGAATGAAGTGACAGCCTATTTTTCAGTTTTCTGTGATGTTCTGAAGACAAAAGGAAGGGAGTACATAGCATAACTTGTAGACACCGTCCCTGTTGTTCATCTAAATCACTACAGATTTTCATAAGTGTTGGATTAACGTAGGACACATTGCAGTGCTGTAGTTTCCAGCTACATAAACAGATCATTAGGCTTATTTCAAAGCCAGGGCTGCAGTATCCTTAGAAATGAGTCACTGCTCTTAAGTTTCCCATAGAAGTATTGGATCTCATGGATTTAAAGGGCTTTTTTGGTTGGAGAGAAAGTTAGAGAACTTATTCCACATGTAGGGCTTCCCTTTCTGCACTCCCTGTTCTGCTTCTGCAGGGGTAGGTCTCTGACACAGCGTGAGATTTACTCCTGGGGGTGATACACTGAGTACCAGGAGGGGCAGGGTATGGCCAGAGAGGCTGGAATTTGTGGGGGGTGAGCTGGTGTCTTTCCCTCATCTCCCTTCTGAGGAGCCAAGTGTAGGAAATAAGTTTCTCTCTCCCAGCTATGAGTAAGGAATGAGTCAGAACATGCCTGTGGGAGCAGTGTGTACTGAACACTGAGGATTGTGGCAGGGGAGACCTTTGTTTCCTCCTTCTGTGCTGCCTTTGGGATGAGGAACTGGGGTGGACTCTTCACCCTCACGTCTGAAGAAGTCGAGACCCCTTCTGCCCCAGTCTGGTGTCCGCAGTAGTGGTCTCTATGGGAAGGAGGGAGCTCCTTCCTGGACACGGGTACAAACTGGCTGGGTCCTGTAGGCAGAGAGGGGAGCTCAGTGTTCCAGCTGTGCTCAAGGCATGTTTTATCACCTTCTGTGTTACAAACCACCTGGTTTGGACAGGGGGAGAAGCCAGGGGTGTCGCCACCGAGCCCCCACCACTGTTGTGGTTGTAGTGCAGACAGGATGACTCCCTGCATCGATGAAAAGCCATTCTGGTTTATAGCTTAAAGAGCCTTGCAGGGAACCCGAGGTTCAGCTAGAGCAGCCGTGTTCTCGCAGCGCCCTGTGCCTCACTCACCGTGCTGGTCCCTGCTAATTTGAAACAGCACTTTCCATGCTCATGTTCTAGCAGCCAGCCAGCCCTTGGCCTTCTAAGCTCAGCTTTTATTTCATAAATGTTTGTGCTTTGGGGTTTTTTCTCTCTCTGAAAACCAAGGGATTTTTCTTCATGTGGTTCCTGGCTCTCTTGGCCCTGCAGCAGAGGCGTGCTCAGCTCACCAGCTTGGCCCCAGGGAAGTTCTGCACACACTGGTCTCCATGTGTGATGGCATTGCTTTATCACTTCACTGTCCAGGCCTTTGAAATGCAAAGGGACAGCAGCTTGAAGTCTCGTTTTTTGGAAAAAAATCCAGAGTCTCTCAGCACCACAGCCATGGGTTGTGTGGCTTTGGTGACTAAGTATTTCTTTTTTTTTTTTCCTGTAAATCAGGAAACCCTTGCTTTTCTTGACTGTAATTTGCACTGGGTTTTGTTTCCATTCCTCCTTTTCAAACCCCTTTGCCCATTTTTCTGTTCTCCTTTCCAGCCACGAGTTTGACTCCGAGCAGATTCCTGACTTGACAAAGGATATTTACATCCAAGACATTCACTGCGTGGGCTCCCTCTGCAAACTCTACTTCCGTGAGCTCCCAAACCCTCTGCTGACCTACCAGCTCTACGAGAAGTTCTCAGTAAGTACAAGTGCTGTGCTGCCCCAGGTTTGGGGGCCCTTTTCTCTGTCCCCCTTGTGTCCCCCATGCCACACCATGTCCATTCCACTTTTGAGGCCCTGGGAGAAGGTTACTGGGATGCTAACGATGCTTGGCAAGACTTCCCCTCTGTTTGCCATTCCCCAATGATTTCTTGAACAGGAGCGGGGCGAGAAGCACTCAAATGCTACTTGGAGCTGAGTGGCCTCTGTGAGGAGTTGCTCTGTACAATTAAGCTATAAAGTGGCCCAGATCTTGATTTATTTGGCCTTTTTCATGTTCTCTGTGTGTTGGGCTTTCGCCCATCTGTTTAGATGCCTCTCCAGAGGTAGAGATGGGCAACAACCACCTCACTACAGAAGAACAGTACATTGGCCACGTGGTTCAGGATGCTGTGGCAGGTATCTGGTCTTATTTGCAGCTAAATCCCTTCCTGCCTTGTTCCAGGACGCCGTGTCTGCTGCTACGGATGAAGAGCGGCTGGTTAAAATCCACGATGTCATCCAGCAGCTGCCCCCTCCTCACTACAGGTCAGTGCAGCCTTGACTCTGTCACAGCTCAGCATTTTATCATCATCACTTGCATTTCAGGTGTGAACTGATGCGATTCCAGTTTTCCCTCTCAACATAGCTGCACTCTGGATGTTAAAATGGTTTATGGCTATATAAAGTTGATTTATGTTTTAATCAGCTCATTACCAGACAAACACTATGTACTTTGCATAGTTTTATTTGACTGCCTTGGAAACTACATGCAGGAGGCAAATCCAAGCTTGTTATGTCAGAACTGGCTGATATCACTAAGGAAATAGTTTTATTTATTTAATTTTTTTAGCTCTAAGAATCACATTTATGAAAAAGTGAAATGTAGCAAAAAAAAAAAAAATTGCTTCAGGCCTTCAGTTTAATTTGGTCAAGTGTGTTTTGTCTCCAATTTCCTCCAAGCAATAACAGTAACTAGCAAATTTTTACAATGCTCTAGTAGAGTAACTAATTACAGTAATACATTCAAGCTAATTAGTATTAATAACTGATTAGTGATATATGGTAATGAGTCCTGACTAAGTATAACAACATGTTGATGATATTTAGCATTAAAAATTATGGCAAGGTATGGTAAATAGCCAGCAGACTAAAAAGTATGGTATTAATAACTAAATATAATACTGAATATTAATGATTCTTTAAATAGTATTAATAACTAATTGTAAGTAGTCTTGCCCAATTAGGTATTGCAAGTGGTTTAAATAGCTAATTACATTGTATGTTCAAAGTTATTTAAATATCTGTAACAGTTTTAATTAGGTGGACAGTTGTGATGCTGTGTTCTGAGTGATTTTATAGTGTATGGCGGTGGATATTTGGCTACTGACATCTAATTATAATACTTCATGGTAATTGTCAATTGGCATAGCAGTTTATTAATTATTGTAATGTATGTTAATTTGCAGAACCAGTTATGATGCTGTACACTGAGTCTCCAGTTTTAATGCATGAAGATATTTATATATTGATAACTGATTATTTATAGTATTTTTAATTATCTAAATATTAATTATTGTAATGTATGGTGGAGAACTGCAATGCTGTACCTGAGTAGTATAAATAACTAATTATATATTGTTTGAGTATCAATAACTTTATCATAATTGGTCTTAACTAATTATGATGGTTAACTAATGTGTTACAAGCTATAAATGAGTGTTACTTGCTATTTAAATAAGATTAACTCATTAGTCTAACAGCTGGAACTTTGTATTAAATAAAATGTTACAATTATGTTAGTTAAGGGACAGGGCCTTGAATAGGACCTTCTCAAAAATCATCTAATCTGTTTTGTCCAGTTTTCTCTAGTGCATTCCCCCTTTCCTGTAAAATCACTCTTATTTTATGGAGGTACCAAACTTGTTTAACTTGGAGATTGTGATTCCTGTGCATGTCTTACACTCACCCAGAGCTGGGGTGGGGGAGATACCTGGATGCAAAGTGATGTAGGGCTGCTGCTCTTCTCCTTTCCTGAGGTTTGCTTGAAAAAGGAAAAAAAACAGCTTTATTTTTCTGCTGCTCTGGGCTGAGGAGCTCCATGCAGGTAACCAGCTGCTTGCAGCTGGAGGAGGGCAGTGCACAGTGCTGGAACATCCCTCTTCACTTCAGGCCTTGGCCATTTGCAGACAAATCAGGAGCAACTCCCCTTGCCCCACCCTGCTGTAATTATTTACTAAAACCAACTTTGCCATCACTCTTGGGTTACACAGTTCAACATTTTATTCTGGAAACTGTCAAACCAAAAGGAAAGAACGAACTGGGGTTTGTTTGGTAAACTGCAGTGTGGCTTTGGCAGTGCTGAACGTTTGCCTCTCTCCTCTCTTCCAGGACCCTGGAGTTCCTGATGAGACACTTAGCTCGTCTAGCTGATTACTGCTCCATCACAAATATGCACACGAAGAACTTGGCGATTGTCTGGGCTCCAAACCTCCTCAGGTACTCTTTTGTAGTTGGTTTTTTTCCCTATTTCAATACAAGCTTTTATATTTATAAAAAACAGACAAGTGCTGAAAGTTAGGATTTTCTGGCCAACAGGTAAGAAGAAGATCTTTATTTATTTCTTCCATCCAATGTGCTCTTCTTCTGCAACATCTCTAATGGGCAGTCAGTCTAAGCAGAGGCCCGAGGCCAAATGTAAAATAGTGCCCCACTGTTCAGTGGAACACCCCAGTATAGCTCTGTTTCACCACAATACAGTTCCACTGACTGCACTGGCAAGGAAGGATTGCCTGGCCACCCCCCCACCTTTTCTAGATGAGAGCAATGTGTCCTTGATCATCCAGGAAAATTTGTTCAGTGGCATCACTTATTTCCCAGCACATCAAGTCTCTAGAGTCTAATTTGACAGCTTTCAGCTGCAAAAATTCACACTTAATGGAAATGATCTTGGCTAAATCTGTCTCCTAAAATGTGTTTTGAATGTGCATAATAGGGTAATTTAAAATTAATGGTGTAATTTTAAAATTTTGCTTTGAAATAAAAAAAAAATAAATCACCCTAGCCTCTTATTGTATTGATTTCCAGACTGGTTGTTACCAGCCTGAGGAATCCGAGTCACAGACTCCCCTGTGTGCTGTTAACTCATGATTTGATGAGTTTTAATCTCTTAACTGCCCCCTAAGCTCTTGTCTGCCTGAGCCACCAGGCACAACAACTCCTGCTGCAGTCTTACCCAGAGGGAGCACACATCTTCCCCTGTCCTGGCTGCTGGCCTTTCTCTGACTCTGCCTTTTCTGCAGATCGAAGCAGATCGAGTCCGCCTGCTTCAGCGGGACAGCCGCCTTCATGGAGGTGCGGATCCAGTCAGTGGTGGTGGAATTCATCTTGAACCACGTGGACGTCCTCTTCAGTTCCAAACTCAGCTCAGTCATACGAGATGGAGCAGGTGCGTGTCTTCTCCACTGCCTTCACCTTCATCAAAAAAAAGGTAGCAGACACTTGATGGATAGCTGAGCCTCCCCCGGGACATTTAAAATGTGGTTTTACTCTAACTGAGAGGACAGATTTCCAGGGAAATGATGTTAGAACCTGGCAAATAAAACCTGGTTTTAGAAATTACTCTCAGTACCTTTCTTAGAAGCCAAGGATGCTCTACAGAAGCACATATCTTAATGTTTGACTGCTCTGTGTATGTCCTGGCACTGAGAAATTCTAAGGAATCTCTTAAATGTTTGTCCCCCTGCTCTCTCCCCTTCTTTTTAAAACCATCATCATCAGTGCTCCTGCATGCTTACCTGTTTGAGCTGCCTGACACTACAGCACAGTGCATGCTGGTGGTGTTGGTTTGCAGCTTTAGGATGAGGAAACTGTGACACTTGTGCCCAGTTCTGGGCCTGAGAACCTACAGATTCCCTTGAGTAACTGCTAAGACTGTAAATATTCCTGTCCCACTGAAAACGAGTGGAGTTGCACCAGGAAGAAAGTTACTCTGTGTTGGATGTGGATACCACAAGCTATTATTACTCCTAAGCTGCATTAAGCGTGTGCCATCTGCTTTGCTGACCTGCCCTTCCTGTGACATGTGCACAGTCAGTGCAGTTACACCACCTGTGGAGTGCAGATCGCTGTTTCCCCAGGATATTTGCTGCTCCCCACTTTTAAACAAGCCTTACCTGTATGTAGGATAGCAGAGTTGCTCTGAGTCCAGCTTTTATTCCTACTGGAAGGCAATTTTAAGTCCATAGGAGGCAGAGTTAGCTTGCCTGCACAGCAATAGCCCGCAGCAGGCTGAGCTCTGCCAGGGGAAAATAAGCATGCTCAGAGTGTGAGCCAACTGATTATCTGAGCTTAGAATGGACCATGTAAATTGGGCTAATTGTTTAATGACTTGGTCAGTCACATTCAGTGTGCTTTGCCTGTGGTTTTTCCCTTACAGGGCACAGTTCTTTATCACGGCCCAAGTCTCTGCTGGTGTCCTCTCCTTCCACAAAGCTGCTCACGCTGGAGGAGGCACAGGCACGGACACAAACCCAGATCAACTCTCCCATCATGGCAGACAGCAAGTACATAGAAGTGGGAGAAGGCCCTGCAGCTCTGCAGGGGAAATTCCACACAGTCATAGACTTTCCATCCGAAAGGTAAAGACGAGTTTCCTTTCCAGCATGTGTCATAACTGGGGTGTTTTGATTACAGCAACAACTTACTGATGCTGACTTAGTTGTATGTGAAGTATTGTAGCCAGTTTTCTACCTGCTTTGGACTCTGCGAGGACTCAGCTTACATCAGTTGTCTGGTGGATGTAGTTTAGCCATAAAACTTCTGTGCCACTCCCTCCTTTACAGCAGGGTTATCATTAAATGTATAAAGCCATGTTGTATGTGATGCATATAGGTGCCTGTACTAGTCATGGGCACAGAGAGGTTAGCAGGGTAAACACCTGGAAACATTAGGGGTTTCCAGATTTCAGAACTAAGTGCCTGTAACAAATGTGGGTTCCCCTCAAAGTGGAGCAGTTGGACAGACTTGATGACACTAGGAGTTAAATCTGGCACTGGGAGGAGGTGGATGTGATTTTACAGCATGAGTGAGGGATGCTTCTGCATACCTTTTATGGCTGCACAGTTCCTCAGAGAACTGGTGCATCTGCCAGCTAAATAAAAGCCATCCCTGAGCTGTGGAACTGTATGAGCATGGAACCTTTGCTCACCTGTGCTGCACCTGCTTTGCAGAGTTTGGTGGAATTTAAGAATGAAAACAAACTCAGCTATTTAAAAGAGACCAAATTTCTAAGCTTTGTTTCAGCAGAAACCAGATAGTGGTCGTAACAACCAACCAGTAACAGGAATTAAATGCAGTTTCCCTCTCCAACAGTTCACTGTGTTTTCTCACTCCAGAAAAAGGCCGCCCAGCAAGATGAAGAAATCACCAGTTGGCAGTTGGCGTTCCTTCTTCAACCTGGGAAAATCCTCATCCGTGTCCAAACGCAAACTGCAGCGCAATCCCAGCGAGCCCTCGGAAATGAAAGCCATAGCCCTGGCAGGTAAGGCTGCAAAGCCAGCTTCCAAAACCTGGGCTTTTCAGCAATGCAGTTTAATTTACAATGTGCTTTTATCTCCTCCTAGCGTTTAAGACACGCATAACACCTGCACTTAACTGCTCTTTCCTAAACGGAGCTTGTGTTAGCTCAGGAGCTGAACCTGCTAGAGCACGCAGCTCTGACACATTTCCAGCCATAGTTTACTGTCTCTTTCCAAATATAAAAATACCAACAAGTTGTTTTCACAGTAAAACACACCACAAATCCCTAAACTTTTATCCTGTCTCCTCCCTCCTACCATTTTCAAATTATAACCCTCATAGTCTTCAGTATAATAAACACATTCTATGAATGCCCTTCAAGACTCTCCTCAGAGCACTGAAGTCAAGCTTGGTTAGTGCTCATAAAACGAGTTGTGTAAATGTTACTTCCTTCCCCATTTTTAAGGGGTTTTGTTTATCTTAGGTATATCCAGACACAGCTGTGGTCCCGTTGCTAGAAACCCACGTGTGTTTTTCTCGCCCCCATTAACAGCCAAGTGTAAACCCCTTTTCTAACTCCATTTGTCGCTCTCTCGGTTGCGTTTCCTCAGGTGGACGAGGGGACAGCGGGACTCTCCGCTCGGCTAAAAGCGAGGAGTCACTCACCTCTCTGCACGCTGTCGATGGTAAGACAGACTTGGACCTGCACATTTAACACATGTGGAGTGAAAAAGGGCAGTTGGACATTACTGACTGCAGATATCCTGTGGGGCAGATTTTCCACCCCTCCCCCAGTCAAAGCTGGACTTCCTGTTCTAAGGTGGAAAAGACAGCATCAGGAAGGAAAATGCTTTCAGAGAAAGCCTTAGGCCTTCAGCTAGCTTTGCTTTTGCACACAGCTTAGTTGCAGAGTAAATCAGACCTCACAGCTGCTGTAAAAGAGTTTGAGTACATGCAATAAACAGTTAGTGCTAACTACATTACTTCTGTGGTTAGAGTTCACCAGGTGAGCATCTCCCACACTGCCTTGCATCTAAATACACCACCAAACCATCACCTCCTGCTGGTGCAGGTTGTGGCACTAACCTGTACATATCTGCTCATTCCTAGGTGAATCCAAACTGTTCCGGCCCAGGCGACCCAGGTCCAGCAGTGATGCTTTGTCTGCTTCCTTCAACGGGGAGCTCTTGGGAAACATGAATCGCTGCAATTCCTACGACAACCTTCCCCACGACGACAGTGATGGGGACGAGGGGCTCATCCACGTTCCTGCCCTCATTTCTCCTCGATCCTCTGAAGACGTTGACCTGAGCCCGCCGGATATCGGCGTCGCTAGCCTGGATTTTGACCCCATGTCTTTCCAGTGCAGCCCGCCCCAAGCAGAGTCCGAGTGCCTGGATAGCAGCACCTCCCTGCTGGAGTCAGTCGGCATCAATAAGGAGAAGCCAAGCCTATCAAAGAAGGATTTAGAATCAGGCAGCCAGTCCCAGACACCAGGCAGTGCCACGAGCTCCGAGCCAGTCTCCCCTTTCCAAGAGAAGATGAGTCCCTTCTTTACCCTGGACCTGAGCCCAACGGAAGAGAAGGCCTGCAAACCCCCCACCTTCTCACCCAAGATGGGGCGAAAGCCCATCAAATCTCCACCGCTGGCTACACCAGAACCCATCTCCTTCCCACTGCCCGGCCGCGTGTCAGAAGCCATTGGAGGAGTGCCCACCACATCCAGGAACTCCTCTGCTTCCAGCTGGAGCAAAGGAATCGGCATCACTGAAATCACAAACAGGTCCCCAACCCAGATGTCCTTGCCCCTGAAAAACAGTGACACAGGAGCAGGGGAAGGAGCCCACCAAGAGCTGCAGCATGCCCAGCTAGTGGCTGCTGGCAAACCAGAGTTGCCAGAAGAAGGGGAGAGACCAATGTCAAGCAGTCAGACTAAGACTGTACCCACTGGACACACACAGCCAGGTACAGTGCATTTTCCTCCATTCTTTCTTTAAGTTCCAAAGGGGACCTGCTCTCCAAAACGTCCTCCTCCTCCTCTGCGTGCCTTTAGGAGAGGGGATTGCCCGTCAGTTCTGATCACAAGTGTCTTGCAGGGCTGTGCAGATCAGTAAGGTCTTAACCTCTGCCTTCTCCCTACATCACACAAATCTCAGATAATTTTCCATAACACTTTGTATACCGCTTTTTTTTTTTTCCACCCCCCCCATCCTGTCATACATGAAAACCTAGAGCATGTCCTTCAAAATCATTTCAGCCAATAGACCATCTAAGACTTTTCTTTTTCAAATAAAAAATCTGCCAACACTTGAAGAAGGGACTTTTTTGCCTAAAACCTTCTGATCAAAATTGCTTAAGGGTATCTCGTTCTCTGCTACCTCCTTCCTACCTCTCTAGAAATGCAAGAGGAGACTTTAGACAGCCTCTTGTGCTTTTTTTTTTTTTTTTTTTTTCCTTTTTGGGATGAACTGCTGTGCCATTGAGCAGTGTTTGCATGTGAGACAGAACACGTGCTGTTTCACGTCGGAAGGAATTGCCACCGTGAAAGCGTGGAAAGCATCTGTTTTTTTATAATAGTCGTTAAGGTTAGGTCACTCCTTATTGGGTAACATAAAATCACTCTCTCTCTCAATTTTCCCCCCATTAGGAGCAGTTGCCCTCGACTCCCCCCAGGATCCTGTTCCCGTCAGTTCTGTGTCTCTTATCCCTCCTCCTCCTCCGAAAAATGCAGCGCGCATGCTAGCCCTAGCGTTAGCCGAGTCCGCTCAGCAAGCGTCCGCGCAGTCTCAGAAAAGGCCAGGAGATGTTCATTCTGAAAGCACAAATTATGGAGAGACTGAAGCTGGCACAGCTCTAGAAAAGCTCCATCTCTCTGCTGGTGCTCCAGACAAGCTCCACCTCTATACTGGTCTGCCCGAGAACCGACTTCACTTCCAGACTGGTGCACCAGTAGAGCAGGATTTCCAAGGTAGCAGCACCCCTGGGGAGCAGAACCACCCGCCCGGTGCGCCTGGAAACCGGGACCCCCCACCTCTCCACACTGGCATGCCTGGGGACATGCCTGCTAGCAGAGATGCAGAGCAGGAGCAGTCCAGCTTCCATAGCGGTCAACAGGGGGACAAAGATCACTTCCCCCCACGTGCCGGGGACTGGGAGCACACACCCCACCACACTCCGGGTGCACTGCCTGACTGGGAACCACCCCCACCAGACCTGGCTGTAGATAAACCCCACCTCCGCCCATGCACGTCTGGGGACAAGCACCACGTTCCCATCTGCGCGGCTGATGACAAACTTCAGTCTCCTCCTGTCCTAACCGCCGGGGAGAAAAGCACCCCGGCCTCGATGCCGTATTTAACCACCATCCAGACACCAGCAGCTGAGCCTCCCCGTGGGCCGGGGGGTCCGGCCAGCACGCAGGCAGATGTCACTGCCACAGCTGCGCAGCGCACGCTCCCGGCCAGCCAGCCCGCCCCGTCACAGAGGCAGGACCACCAGTCAGCAATGGGACAAGTGCCAGCAGCCACCACCAAAGCACCCAGTGGTTCCAGTCAGGTATGTGGCCGTGTCCCCCACTCCACCCTGTCCCTGCTAATCTGTAGTTGCAGGAGGCAGAGCTCTGGGAGAGTCTGGTCCAAACCCAGACTGCAAGGGGCAGGGGATTCACAGGTTACTGGAGATGACACGTGTGTGACACACACACATCCTGATCTACCTTGGTTTTAAGGAAAAAAAGTATCCCCTGGGGTGACTGCTGGAGGGAATACTAGCTTAGTTTAGAAGTGCTCACGAACAAGTAAGAATTTCTGCATCCTCTCTTCCCTGAGGCTGACGATATCCTCTTCCAACATCCTCTTTAATAAAGCAGGCGCCATTCCTGGTGTGAGTTAGACACCGAAGCGTTCATTCAAATCCAAACTTCCTGCTGCCCACGAAGCCCACGCGCCCGCAACCTGTCTTACGCACCATAACCACACTTAAGGGAGGGATTTCTGCTGCATTACACTACTTGATCTGCTCAGCAGGGCCTGAGGAGTTTAAATCCAGGTACATGTTCATTAAGACAGGTACATTTAGAAGCAGACCGCCTAACAAGGTGGCAATTGTGTAAGAGTTTTAACCTGTTGCTATACAGCAACAGACACCTCTTCCCCTTTCTCCAGTCTCAGAGAATGCCATTGGTGCTGGGTCCCAAAGCCTCCCAGAGGAACCACGCTGCCCTTGCTGAGAAAGGGAAGCAGCACTGGTCCTCCACAGCAAACAGAAACCAGGCACAGAAAAAGCTTAACCTGGACTAATCCATACAAGCATCTGTGGTGTTTTAAGTACAGAAAAGGGGGGGGAAGGTTGCTTGCCTCTAACTGCTGCTGGTTTCTTCGCTGTAGGTCTGGGGTACAACCACTCCTGAAAAGCCACCTGAGCCTGCTCCTGGTTTTGTCCCAGACAGCAGTTCTGCCACCCGCTGCTCCTCTTCCCTGCCCACAGCCCACCAGAGCCATTTGGAAAAGCCTCGGGAGACCACAAGGGCTCCCCCGCTGCACCTGCGGTCCGACTCCGTCCCTGCTCACTCCTCCTACAGCTTCACTCCCCCTGTCCCACCCGTGAGAACGCTGGAGAGCAAAATCGCTGCCGCCATGCACTCCAACAGCACGGACATCAACAACTCCAATTACCACGCCTTCCTGTCCTCCTCCATGCTGGCCTCCTCTGTGGAGGAAGCCCTGCTGCCACCACCACCCCCTCCTCCTCCCCCCAAGCACACTTCCCTGCAGTCCGTGTACGTGCCGCATCCCAAACCGGAGAGCATCCCCGAGGCCCCTGGGCCGGACAGCTACGGGCACCACAAAGCAGCTGCCGTGCACCAGTACAGACCCGACAGCGTCCCCCCTCACGTCTACCACAGCAAGCCTGAGCAGCACCAAGCCTACCCGCCTCGCTCAGAGACATCCTCCTCCGGGGGCACACGCTACAACACCTACACAAACCAGGGCAAGAGCACCCCGGCTCTGCACTCCAAACCTCGCAGCCGGACAGAGTTTGTCCCCTCCGTGAGCCCGACCGGCCTGCGCAGCGCCGGCTACGCCGATGACGCTCCCCCGTACCCCACGATCCGAAGGGTTCAGTCTCTGCACGTCCCCACCCCCGCCGCCTCTGCTGTCCGCTCCGTTCCCATTTCCCGGACGGAGGTGCCTCCGGACGACGAGCCGCTCTACTGCCCGCGGCCCCTCTACCAGTACAAGCCATACCAGCCCCACTCCGACTACCACGTCACTCAGCTCCAGCCTTACTTTGAGAACGGGCGGGTGCATTACCGCTACAGCCCCTATTCCAGCTCCTCCGCCTCCTCCTACTACAGCGCCGCCGACGGGAGCTTCTACGACCTGGATCCGTACAGCACGGTGCGGGTCCGGCCCTTCCACCCCCTGCCCAGCCGGGATTTCGCGCCCTACGCCTCCCGGCTGCAAGGCAAGGGTCTGTACCGCTACCCCAGCCTGGCTGCCTACCCCCGGGGCGGCCTCATCGGCCACCTGGCAGGCAAAGAGCACAGCTTCGTCAGCAGAGACGTGCCTCCTGCCCCGGACATCAAGCACATGTACATGTCCTGGGACCTGGAGGACATGGAGAAGTACCGCATGCAGTCCATTCGCCGGGAGAGCCGCACGCGCCAGAAGGTGAAAGGGCCCGTCATGTCCCAGTATGACAACGTGGCCCCGCTGCTGCAGGAGGAACTGGGAGGGCTGGATGCCGTTCACTTGCGCAGCAAATCGGATCCTGGGAAAACTGGTCTGCTCACCGTGGCAGAAGGGAAGGAGGGGAGGTACCCGGCCAAGGCGGCGACGCCCGAGGGGGACGAGCGTTACTACGTGCAGCACGGCGAGGCAGAGCTGGAGAGAGCCCACTACCACAGCCCCTACGGGAACGGGCAGGCGGAGAAGCCCTCCCTTCCCCAGAAGCAGAGCAGCATCCGGAACAGGAAACTGCACGAGCCAGGCTGCAACACAAGCGAACACAGGACACACTTGCAGCAGGAAGCAAGCCATAGGCAGCCTTCCGAACCCAAAAACGGGCCCCCCTATCCCGACTACAGGCCCAAAGGTGGCCCAGAGCCCTCCGAGCCCATGGGCTACCAGCACTCCGGTGGGAAATACATCCCAGCGCCCCAGGAGACCCTGAGACTGAACCACAAGGAGGTGAGGGTGGCGGAGGAGAGGCCAGATCTGGAGCGGTCTCGAGCCAGGCCCGCCCCGTCCATGGAGAAACACCCCAGGGACTGCTACAAAGACGAGGAGCACGGCCCCTCTCCCATGGCACCGCCCCCCAAGCCTGAACGGAGCCACAGCCTCAGAATGCAGCACCCCGAATCCATGGAGAGGGACTCTGCCCTCCTCTACCCCTACCAAACCCTTGGGAAACGCCAAAGCACTATGACTGTGGTGTCCCAGTATGATAATTTGGAAGATTACCATACCATGCCTCAGCACCAAAGAGGGGGCTATGTTGGAGGAGGGGGGTTCGTGCCCCCCACTTTTACCCACGTGCACAGTAGAACTTACGCCACGGCCCTTGGCCAGGGAGCCTTCCTCCCCACGGAGCTGTGTTTGCAGAGGCCTGAAACAGAGGTCCATGTCGAGTGAGCTGGTGGGGGGGGGAGGAGGGATAGAGTCTAAGCAGCCTCTGCTGGACAGTGGACTGTTTTATTTTTTCAGTGACAGAAAAAAAAAACCCCCACCACCACCCCCCCCCAAACCCAACCCTGCCCCCATGAGCAAAGCAAACCCACCCCCGCCAGCCCACCACTCACTGTTTTTATGTAGTAGAGATTTAGCTTTTTCATGGAGTTTTGAGACAACTGGAACGCTAGGGCAGGCTCTTGGCACACGGATGGTGCCGGGCAGAGCTGGAAGATGCTGTTGGGGCAGGGAGGGAGAAGGAGAAGCAGCTTTTCCCTTCCCCAGCTGTGACATGGGCAGTTACCACCGCTTCCTCACCACGCCTCCACGGTCCCGTGCATGATGGGCTGTGCATGCTGCTGTTCTCCCCATGTAGTAAGTTGCCCTTTCCCACTGCCACCTTCCAAGAAAGGGGCTCCGTGACATTCCTTGGAAGAACCACTGTTCTGAGGCTCTGCAGCAAGAGTGGGCTGAAAGCTGGGGGGGGGGAAGACTTCCCAAGTATTTTCTTCCTGATAAATACTGGGTCCTGCCTCTCCCTTGGAAATTAATGCTCAGGCATAGTGGGTCTGCTTCGATTGCTTTGAAGCTGGGAATGACTGTGGAAGTGCCAAGTTACCTGCATGACCAGCTCTGCCCTGGGGACCACATCCTGCAGCTCTTCCATCAGGGAATGCTCTGGCTGACCTTAAACTGAAGGTTTACAGCCTGTGGCTGTCCGTCACCGCTTGGTTCCGTGCTGGTGAGGGGATCCCTGTGGAGCTGTGACACACACACACACACACACTCACACACTGCTGTGCCCCCGGGGCGCCAGCGTAGCTCACACCAGTGTTCAGTTAGCAGTAGGGACAGAAGGCCAGTGCACTCTGTAATACACCAATAACTTGTGCTCAGTAGTTAAAAGCTTTCCATGTTGTAAAAGAAGCCGGGGAGCACCTGGGACTCCCCCGGCCTCGCTCAGCCCCCACCCGATAAAGCACATCCATTTCCTTAGGGCTCGCAAGCAATACTCGAGATGTAGGAGTTTTTTAAATGTTCACTGATAATTCCAAGGCCATTCCTGTTCTGTGTGCTTGAAGAACTTCTCTACCCCTTCTGACTCTTTAATCTTTTACTCCCAGCCTGGAGGTCCTGCAGTTAGCACACAGCTGTGAAATTTAAAGGGAACTCAGATTTTTTTTTTTTTTTTTTTTTTTAACAAAATTGTTATGGCTGTTTTGGGGCTTTTAAACCATAAGGAAAACTTGCTTCTAGTAGCTAACTAACTAGTCTTTAGCTGTTTGCTTTTAATCTCGTAGCCTTCTCTGGGGCTGTCTCAGTGACATCACCTTACGGCCTCCCCCCACTGCCAGGTCCCCGCCCAGGGCTCCAGTTGAAGCAGGGACGATGCGTTTGGTTCAGGAAATGTGGGATTCAGGTAATGAGAGCTGTAGGTCAAACCTCTCTCTCTGTGAAAGCCTTAACCCCCTCCTCCCCCCACCCCCACAGCAACTCTCCTAACCTCCATTTTGGCCTTACATTAACCAGGACTATCCTACTCCCACGGGGCTGAAGCCAGCTCCCACGACTCGTAAATGCCTCTGGATTTTCCTGCTCAAAGCCACTGTCTCCCTCTTAGAGCTCAAGTGCCATCCCAGGACAGCTTCTGGTCCTTCCAGTCCTGTGCTCCTGCTGCCCCAGCCTGGGCTCCTCGGCTCCCCACATGGTACAAAGTGCCAGGTGCTCAGCACCCTCTCGTCCCAGGGGGAGCAGAAGCTCACAGCACCTTTCAGAGAGCTCCTGGCACACACAGAGGCTGCAAACAGCCTGCCTCTTCTGAACAAGGGAGTCTCCAGGGCCTGGTAGCTCTCAGAGGACCCAAACTAACCTCTGTACACCAGTGTTGAGCCACAAAAAAAAAGAAAAGCAAGGTTAAGTCTCCAGTTTCTCTGACAGTAACCCAGACAAACCTTGTGGTGTTGCTACTGCCCATGGCTTAAACATAGAGTCAGCAGCCCCCCCCCATGCCAAGCCATACAGTGAACTATGCAGTCCTGCTCTTGCACTGGTGTCATGGGATGGTCCTCGGGAGGAGGAGGTGTACCTACCTCCTCCTCAACTGCGTCACCAGAAAATGAATCCAGCTGCATCGTTCTAAAAATCATAGCTGAGATGAAGAAGGGCACAGCAGAGGGAGGAGGGGGGGTGACACCACGTGTCTGGGGAATTGGGGTGATCTGGAGGGAAGGGAAGAGGGGTGGTAGGTCAGTTCTTGGTGCCCAGGTAGAGAAGTGGGAGGGAGCAAAGGGCCAGCAGTGCAAAGCATGCTCTAGTGAAAGTTCTGCTCAGATTGAGTCATTTATGCCTGACCTCATCTCCCGCACGACGAGCAGCAGCTACGTTCTGAAATAATTCCCTTCGACCTGCCATGAGCTGTCCACACCCAGAATTTCCACTTGCTGAGCTTGCAGCTGAGTTTCTCCCTGCTGCATGCGGGAGTTCAGGTCCAGCAGTGTTCTCCACCGGGGCATTTCCACCTCCACGTGGGAGCGGAGTGTGCGACCCGCAGGGGACCTTCCTTGGCGAAGGGGGGGAAGGGAGGTAACGAGGACCTAGCCCTTGTGAAGACTTGAAACATTAATTTCTGGGTTTTTCTTTTTAGTCTTATCAGTTGAAACCTCCATGCTTATGTGAGAGAACACCCCCAGCTTTGTGCCTATGTCTCTCCCGAGAGCCTCGGTTCACGCTCATCCTTTGAAGGGGGGTCAGTGGGGATTGCACAGTGGTAGTAAATTGCTACACACAACCAAAACCAACTTGAAAACTGTAACCCCAGAACGGGACAGAACCTCATGTGTGCTCTGCCATGGCCCAGGACAGGGCACTGACTGAAGTGATGCGTTAGGAAAGCTGGATGAGAAACTGGTTTACTTCCTCAGCACACAGCTCTTCTCCCCGGCCCCCCAAGGCCTGGTCTGGTTAAACCAGACCTCCAGCCCGTCCTGTGTGCACAGCGTCCTGCCTCTGGTCTGGGGGAGGGTGGGGAGGAAAGGGTTGGTTTTACAGTTCATTTTTCCTGCTGTAGAAGGACTTGATTTTTCTTTCCCTGAGCCGCATGAGAGAAACCTCCCGGAAAGTCTTGGGTTCCCTCGGAGTTCCCTTCACTTTAATTTATATAGTGTCCTTTTTTGTGAACTGGTGTAAAATGTATATGCCGAAAAGCTCATGTATTTTTATGTAAATATTTTTTGTGGTTTCCCCACTTGCCCTTCTCTGTAAATACTTAGAATTCTCATATTCTTCTCACCTTGTACGATTGCAGATGTGGTTTTGTTCTTGTTTTTTATTTGTACTGTAATGCAGCAATCCAGACTGAGGTGTCTTGTGGTATTAAACAAAAGCAGCGGTCCCACTGAGCTCACACTCAGATGTACAACTTGACAGCATTAATCAAGCCAGGTTTAAAAAACTATTCCGTTGTGTTCCTGTGTGTTTTTGCCTCTGCCTCATTAATTAACGATATATTTTTTAACAGAAGGGGAAAGCCAGTTCAGAGGGATGCTGGTGGGTGTCTAAAGACAAAGGAGGAGGTGACACTGAACTCATTGCTCAGTCAGCCCCTGCCCCTGTGGGTCTGTTCAGTCACACCTGGGGCTGGGACAGCTTCCTAACAAAAAATAAACCAACCTGGGCTCCTTGAGGCTCCTTCTCACCCAGCACAGCGGTGCAAGGAGGGAGAGTTTGGTGTTTGCACAGAGGGCAGAGGAAGTCAGGACTGACAGATGGCACAGGCCACCTCGGCCCTCGGAGCTGCCCAGGAAGGCTTCTGGGCACCACAGTAACACTGCTCAGAGTTAATTAATGGCAAAAAGGTGATTAAAGGAAGCTAATTCCACACATACTTTTAGCAGGGTTTTCACCCAGTAAACATTATGCTCTTTAGAACTGCTGCCAGTCCCAAACCCAACCTACCAGCCCTCTCCCTGGGGGACAGGCCAGCACCCCTCCACACAGCCTGGGGGGCACTGCCTGCCCGGGGCTGCTCACACCCCATCCTGACCCCGCCTGCGCACAGACCGAGTCCCTTCCCACGTCCTAGTACACACAGTGCCTCTGCTACCACCCCCTGTGCTGACAGCAGTGGGCAGGAAGCTTTTCCTCCACTCAGCACCATCCCAGACACTGCTGCCACGTCCAGACTGCAGTAAGAACCAGACACCCCCCGGTAACCCCACCATGCTCCTGTGTGCCTGCTGCTCATGCCAGGAGCACTGAGGCTGTCCTCCCAGCCAGGACATGAAACTAGGGTGACTTTAGCAAACAGTTTTGACCCTTCTCAAGTCCAGGAGTCAAGTTCACATCTGGAAGTGTTTGTGGCAGCTCAACAGATGATGCCTGCATGGCACATCGATTGCCAAAAGGACAATTAATGATGAAATCTATCCCAAAAGCCTGTTTTGGTGGGCAGGGGGATAGCAGAGAGCTGAATGTACTGTCTGAAGGAGCAACCCCCCCCCAGGACTGACACCCTCCCCCCTTGGCTGGGCCAAGCAGTGCGGTGCCTTCCCCATGCAGGAGGGCACTGCCCTGAGTAGCACTGCTTTAATAACAGACCCAGGAGCACGGCACGGGTGGAAGTTCGCAAAAAAAGGGATTGAAAGCACTCAGCCTTCCCCATGAGCCTGCCCCGAGCAGCCCCTCGCGGCCCAGATCCACGCACGGGGCAGCCTGGGAGGGGGACAAGGACAGGTCGGAACTCCGGGGTGTGTTTAAGGACCTGTAAAACCCCAGGGGTTAAAACTGGGTTTTCTGGAGAAAAACTTCCACCAGGCAGCGCTGCTGAACCACAGTTGCTGCGGAAAGCCGACTTTCAGACCCTTTAAAAGGCGTACGCTCCCTCCGAGCAGTGTCTGTGCACGTTTCCAACCCTGACATCTAGGGGTGGATTTTTTAAAATTATTTTTCATTTTTAGTAAGTTCTGTTATGCACTCGGTGCTCCTGCAGCGGGCACACAGTCCCCTGCTTGTCCCTGCAGCGCAGTACGTTTGCTTCAACCCTGGGAAAGTCACCCAGAAGCAGCAGCGGGTGTCCCCCTCACGCAGGATGTGACATGAGCCTGGCAGAACAAAGGAGGGACCCAGGAGGAGGTCACAAATCCCCGGCTGAGCACTCCTGGTGCAAAAGCAGCGCTCGGTGCAGGACAGCCTGCCACCACCTCACCCACGGGTGGCACGGGTGGCACAGCAGCCTGCCCAGGGCCTGGGTCACAGAAAGCCACTGCTGAGGGGGCACTTGTGGGGGGGGGGGTGGTGCCAACAGCCAAACTCGATGGGAGGAAAAGCAGCTCTCTGCTCCCTGCTTCAGTGCTGTCCAGCCCCTCTCACTCCTTCCCACACCCAGTCCTGCCCCGTGGGCTCTGCACACCTCTGGTGTGGCACTGTGACACTTAAAGGACACTGCCCAGCATCTGGTTCTTGAGTTGCCACCGGATCCCAACAGCGCTGGGAGGCAGGGGGGAAGAGGGAGGAAGAGGAATCAGAAACACAGAGAGCTCTCTCTCTGCTGCTCTTCGGGAGGGGATTGCGGTGCACAGGGAAATTCAAATGGGCCCAGCTCTGCCAGGAGCATCTTGAGCCCTGGAGTTCAGTGTCCCCGGTCCCTCCTTGCTCCAGTGGGCTCAAGTCAGCCTGCAGACCCCTGACGTTGGGCAGTGTCTGCGCTCCATGGTTCACACGGGCAGTCCAGACAGGTCTCTGCCCAGCACAGGTCTCATCCCAGAGCTGCCATCCAGTCAGCCTTGTCCTCACATCTCCCACCGGGATTTCCCTCCCTGCAGGTGCTCGTGGTATCAGGCTCCTGCCTGCAGCTCCAGCTCACAGCCCAGGGAGCTCACTGTGCTACCAAGGGACAAGAGTTGGCCCCAGCGTGTGATGAGAGAAGCCCAGGGAGCACCAGAATCACCCGGGAAACTCCTGCTCCACCACGTGAGGCTCCAGCATTTGTCTCGGGCGTTGACAGGAAAGGAGGAGGTCCTCGATAGCCCTGGTGGCCATTGTGTGTTTAGAAAGGTGCAAGATTTGCAGGAGGTGTGACAGCTTAGGGAGGGAATCCAGGTGGCACCAAGGGCAAGGGGGAGGTTTTCAAGGAAAAACGCATCCAGTTTTCAGCACTAAGATGCTAGGGAAGAATATTTGACTCTGGGAAGTGCTGCAACTTCATGCATTATTCAAACTGTGTGGAGAATGGAGACCTGGAAAGCTTCAATGAGAACAATCACCTGGCAGGCTGCCAGCGAGGCAGCGTGGGCGATGTCACCCCAGTGGTGGCTGTGGTGGCTTTCGTGGCCTCTGTGCTCTGCAGCAGCCCTGCTGCCTCCCTGCTCCTGGGCTGAAGATCCCAGGGAGAGGCACTCGGGACACAGCTCCTGCCCCACAGGTGTCAACAGCAGCTCAATAAATACACGGCAGAGCAGCACTGGGCACTGAGCACAGCACGAGGGGCGGTGCAGGAGACACGGGCACAGAAGGGACATTCACGTGGGCAGAGCCATCGCCCACCGCTGCCGTACGGCGGGACAAAAGCTGTCTGCACTCTCACATTCCCCCTGGGTGAAAGGTTCTTGTGGAAAAGCAAACAATCTCACAGGACTGCTTTGTAAAGTGGAAAATATTTCCCTCCGTCAGCAACACAACTTCAAAGGCAGCACCACGGCACTTGAACAAAACCCCCAGCCCACAAACCCTTCCCTTCCACCTCCAGGAACATTTCAAGCTCTGGGATGAGCCCCGCAGTCAGCAGCTCCACTCCACAGCCAGCTCTGCTGCTTGGAAGGGACGTGGAGGTCTCCCCAGCCCAGCCAGCTGCCACAGAGCTGGGCACAGCCTCAAACCACCGCTGCTCCCAGCGCCGGGCAGGGAGGAACGACGCAGACGGGGACAGATGCGTTTTCTGGGGGCCTGACAGGAGATTTTGTGGTCGGGGCTGCAGAACCACTGAGCTCTTGGAATTGCTACCTGGGGCCGCAAGAACCCCGACTGGAATACCTGGAGGGCTCTGTGCTCCGTCACATCAGATCCTCAATATCCAAAGTGCAACTTCACTGAGTAATTGTCACATTAGGTTCTGAGGGACAGCTGTGCCATCAGCAAAATGCCCCTTCCTAAGAGCCAGGGGGGTTATTTTCTGGTTATATAGACACAATAGCAACCCATGCCATAAAAGCCTGTGAGGCTTTAAGTTAACCATTCTTTTTTCCAGAGCAGGACTGGAATAAGTAATACAGGGACAGACGTGACACCAGAGGAGAAAAAACACTGAGTAGAGGCTGAGGAAGTGAACACAATCCCTTCTGCACACCAAGCGAGGCAGGCTGGGAGCTCTGCAAGAGGCTCACGTGGCTGCGTAGTTACAGACCATCATAATGCAGGTACACAAGGTGCACATTGAGATTCACCAGAACTCTCTTTCCTGGCAATTCCTAGCTTTTAAGTACATCACTTTGTAACCTTAGGACTATGTTTTTTCTTTTTGTGGGTTTGTATTGCAGATGCAACCTCTGCTCTCTGCTTCTGCACACACATTAGCGTTTTTCCAGAGCGTGGCTCTGCTCCCACCCTCAACTCCAGCAGCCCAAGTGTCCTTGTTCCAGCTTGCTTTCATCTCATCTGCTGGAGGATGAATAATGGAGTAGTGGTGAGGTAAAGAAGGGAGCAGACGTTTCTGTTTGGAGCTTCAGACCAGCCAGTGAGAAGCTGAAAGCCTCAAACTGGCCAAATTAGAAGGAAGCTCTGTTGATTTGCATCTACCCACAATAACACCACTGGGAAAGAGGCTCTGTCAAAGGCTGGTTTAAAGCCTCCATCAGGAAGGGGAAGGAAGAAAATAAGGGATTAGGATTACATTCTCTTTTTCCCTACAGTCATTGTGGTTTCCTGGGTATAAACACTCAGATCCAGAGCTTGGGATGAAGCCCTGCACATTTCGAGAAGGCTGGAGCTGAGCTGTGTGTATTTACACACGGAGCTGGAGAAAAGCCAAGTGCAGGTGAAGCCCAGAGAGCACCAGCCCAGCGCTTTGACCTCCATGGGTGCCTCTGGGCAAGCCTGACAGCTGCCTTGGGGTCCTGCCAAGTCTCACTGGTTGCACTGGAGGGTACGTGCCCATCCATGGCACTCATTCCCTGCCAAGTGCAGCACGTTGGGGCATCCCCAAGATGGGAAGTCCCCTCCAGAGGTGATCCACGCTCATCTCTGGGAGTCACACAAAGGTATTGTGACCTTCCCCCATCAGGACATGCCTCACCACAGGCTAATTACTCACAGACAGTAAACCACACTCACATTACTCATCACTTCGGACCAGGAGGGGGCCAGCAACGTGAAACTGGCCCAGCAGTTCCTTCACATAAATGTCCCTGCCCTGACAAGGACACAGAACGTATCTGTCAGGCACAGCATTCACCAAAGCTCTGGTGAAGATGGAAATGGGAAATGGGCCAAACCTAGAGACCCTTCAGGAGCTCCTCAGCACAGCCTGATTCAGGGGGCTGGACACTGGCTTGGCTCGGATGGCACGAACAGCCAAAGCAGTATCTTCGGAGATCATTAAAGAGCTAATCGATTTGGAGAAGCTGAGCCTCTAATCACTGGCTGGAAATACGAAGCAGACTTCTTGTTTGTTTTAGCAGGCAGAGGAGGGGGACGGAGAGCTGCAACGAGCTGTGACAGATGCCTGCCCAGCCTCTCCTATCTTGGAGGTTTGCTTTTGTACACTCCCAGGACACACACACCAAAGCAACCTGAACACAGGCTTTGATGCTCTACAGTTGTATCAGCACTTGAGGAATAGAAATGTCAAAGCAATTAAGTTTGAAGAGGTTCTGTTTCTCTCTATCCATTAAAATTAACATTTCCCCACCTGGGCTTTTCCATAAAAAATTGTCCATGTAAAGTCCTTTTTTTCTAAGGAACAAGAAGTCCAATTCCTGCTCACCAAAGCTCCGGGGAGCCAGCTCTTAACGAGAGTCATTTGGCCCCAGGCCACCAACCAGGCAGCAGCCACGCCAGAGGACAGCTCTGGAGTCCCTGCTCCCAAGTCTTTCTGCTCTCCCCACTACACCAAGCTGTTAAGGACTTGCTGCTTCAATTACATTTTCTGTGTTGTTCTTTCAAGGACGAAGTCAGTGGTGAGTGTGCTCTGCGAAGGGAAATCCATTACGGAGATTTCCTGGGATGTGAGCAGTGCAAGGCAGCTGGGTGTCCTTGTGGAGAGGAGCAGGACAGAGGCTGATCTCCTTTGCCCCAACTGCTCTGGTCACATCAAATCCCACCCTGTCCCCCTGCCATGACCTCTGCTGTGGCTCTTATTTTTCTGCTGAGCCCAACTGTCTCATTCATCTCATGAACAGCTTCTGGAAGTGATAGGACAAAATAAGTGCCCTGTGCATTACGTGTGCAGTGAATTATCAATCCACTTCTGAAACTTCAAGGAAAAACTGCAAGAAAAGGACATTTTGTCCAACAATAAATCTTTTAGCTGTCTTCCAAGCTAATTCTACACTGCTTTTAAGGCCACAGAGTGGATGAACTGTGGCTGGCTTCTAGGACAAGGCAGATTAAAAGAATGACATTTCCACCCCTCTTTTCCACTAGGAGACTGCTGGGAGCATGAGAGTAACCCAGCTCAGGCTGACACCAACAGGATAACCAGCTACCTGACCACCACACAGGCAGCAGTGTGATGTTATAAAGGCTATAAAATAGCTTATTTCTTCAAAAAGTCTCCAAAACAGAAGGGGAAGGGAGAGCAGAACTGCAGGATGTGCGTACCAGTCCACCTGCCTTCCTGCTTGGCACCACAACTGGTCAGTTCTGTTGTCCCAACTAAACAGCAGCAATTCAGGCATCTCACAAGGACAGGACAAAGCTTCACACACCTATCTTTGTAGTGCTTGAGGCCAACAAAGGCCCAACATGGCTGAACCCTCCCCTTGCTCCATGGGCACTTCTCCCAAGAGACAGGGCTGGCCACAGGACGAGGACAGCCCCTGCCAGCCAGGGTTGGCTCAGTAACTGAGTGTTGGCTCCAGCAGCCAGCTCTGGGATGGATGGGAATGCAACAAGCACCTTCTGGAGGATTTAATCAAGGACTGTGGCAGTTCAAAGCCTGAGTTCAGAAACCAAAAGCTTAGGAGTTGAGAGAGACTGGTTAGGTACATGACATTGCCATGATACACTTGGTTCCACTGAAATGGAGATGATTTCCAGGCCATGGCCTTTCAGAAGGTGGGAGTCATGGCCTCACTTTCTTCCATCTCAGTATAGGTGCCCTCTAGGCTTTCCTTGGACAACTGCAGAGCTGCTGCCAGCCCAAGGAGGAAAGGGCAGGAGCTGTGGCATGCACATGCCACTGTGCTTTCATTATCACAGCTGCAACATGCTGCCAAGTTGGAGGAGTATTTTTAGACTGGAGAAAAAAAACCCCAACCAACCTGGGGATTTATCAGGGACTTACTAATACAAAAGTGACACTAATACTAGCAGTGTTCTATTTTTCCTATACTTGTACAAATTGAGTTTATTTCCTTCCCTTCTCCAGTTTTTCTAGACAAGGTGCTTATCCAACCACTGCAAGGTCCTGGGCAAAGATATCAAGACAGGAGAGCATGGGTGTGGGTCTCTACTAGAGGATACATCTTCATGAAGACCATTCTCATTCCTGCCAACAATAGCAAGCTTGTCACAAACCCCAAGGTCACACAGGGAAACGAGCCTTGGTGCAAGTGTAGTGTGAACACACACTGATGCTCAGTGATTCAGACCAAACTCCCATATTCTCTGCAATATCCTGCTCTGCAGAGGCTTGTTGATACATGGGTGATCGAGGCAGTTCGTCTGAATAAGATTTGCAAACTGGATTAACCCCTGTGTGGACACACTTATCCAGAATTAGAAGCAGGCTTCACTTAATTTAGCTTTGAAGTAAACAAATTACGGCCACTTTTATTGTGAATAAGAGCAGCCATGCTCTAGGCCAGTGCAGTTTAAGTAAACCACTTGAAATACATGCTGCTAGTTAATTTGGACTAATTTTCACCCGAGTATCCCTGTTTAAACAAGCTGGAAGTGAAACCACAGACCAGCATCCTTGAGCCAGCTCCACCGACGATCCAGTACAGCTCCAGCATCAACGAGCAGTGGGACCAGGGGGTTAGGGAACAATTCCAGCTCTTTCTGTGATGAAGTGTCAGTGATCTGCCTCGGTCCTTGGAGGTGAACTGGAGCCATGGCAGAGCCTAACTGGTGGAACAGTTGCTCTGGATTTGCTGCTCTGAGTTCCTGACCAGGGAACATTTGGGCTTTTAGCCCGTGTTTCTACGAGAGCCATTTTTGGCTTGGCTGTGCAAACAGATTATTTAACAGAAGGACAGGGGAGAAGGGGGAGGGAAGGAAGGATTTAGTTTCTCCAGAGAAAGCTGCTGACAACAAGCAAAATAAAATACCCAGGAGAGCAAGTGCTTGACAAGAGCCATTGGAATCGTGTTATTGGCATCGCAGGGACAAACCTGGAGCTGCTGGCTGACATTTAAAAACGAAAGAGCTGACGAGACAGCGCTGTGCTGGCAAAACAATGAATGAGGAGCAAAGGTGGGCGAGCAGGGAGGAGGAGACAGGGCTCCATACACGACCAGGCAGGCAGCAGCAGCTTGTGGCTGGGGTACAGCTCATGGGCAGCCTTGGGGCACATCCAAGGGTGGCTCCAAAAGAAGAGGGTAATGGTGAGATCTTTCCCCTTGCACACTCCAGCCCCCCCATCGTGTCACACAGCAGCTCCCTTCACCAGCTCTGTTTGCACTACCAGGCTATAGCAGCAGCAATAGCAAATATTGAATGTACCAAGAAGCAATTCATTGAGCTGGAAAGAGACATTATGGTGGGAATTTCATCAAGATATCCGAGACAGATGCTGTCCTATCCTCTAAAAGGAAAACAGAAAACCACAAGAAGCTCCTCTGCTCACAGCTCCTCTCCCTTGTTTGGAAGTTAGCATCATTCATCACATGCAAATCCTTGGTACAGATGCAATCGGTTTATAAACAGCAATTAAGTTTGAACCTACACTGGAAACTTACAGTTAATGAACTAGTTCAACTTCTGAACTGATTTAGTTAAAAGATCATTTTTTTCCCCACCAGAACCAAGGCCAGGGGTTAAGTACAGCTGTTCCATCAGCCACAAGCAGGGGGAAAAAAAAAGTGCCTATTAGTATCTGAGCTAAGAGAATAATTAGTTTTACCTCTTTCTGTTCATAAATGGGTTGGAGCAACTTAAAGAGTTGTCTTGAATCTCTTTATGATGGGAAATTTGCACGATTATTCCTGCAGATAATTAGTTATTGATCTCTAAGTTTGCTTTGGGAAAAGCATTCATAAGCAAGTCAATCTATTATTCAAGCAACATTTGGTGGTTGGGGATTTGTGTCACTGGAACCACATTTTTGAGCTGCTACTGACTAAGCACAACTTCTTTATGGGAAGTGGGGAGAGGTGTCTGAAGTCTCATTTTTCAGAGTCAAACTTTTACTATTTTTTTTTCCTCCCTTCTTCCAAGAAATGTTTTCCTCCAGTATTTGCTTAAAAGGTTTTGAACATTTCTTGGCAAAAAAAAAAAGAGCTATTTTATTAATATTCTACGAGCATTCTCCCAGCATTTTGATATTCTAACTAATAACAGCATTAAGCAAGACCTTGAATTCCTCCTAAACCTGAGGACCACAGGGACTACTGCAGATGCACACAATTCCTGCTCAGCTTCCTGCACCTTACCATGACAGACCAAGCTCTGACCACCACTAACACCCACCCACCCACCCCACTCTTGTTACAAACCGTGCAAATGTCACACAAAATCTTTTCCCAGTGGCAGGGCCCGGTGTGCTACACATAGCTGGGATTTTCCAGCCCAGTGTAGCAGAAACCTAGCCAGTCCTCTCAAGGTCAGTAGTGTCACTGGGAAAGTGCTGAGCCCCCACCACCAACTCTTTCCTAACAGCTCCAGGTCCCTTTCCCTGGAGATACATGAATTAGCACTTTTCTCCCATCCTCATTTTCAAGAAGCATTTATTGCCCTCCAATTTCAGCCACTCCTGGAGCAGACTTTCAGTCTGCAGTAATTAAAAAGAGGCAAGAACTAAGCAAATTAGCTATCAAACTTCAACAGCTCTGCTTCATGCTTCCCTGGGCTTTGTCAGAACGAGCTGCCAGCGCTTGATATTAGAGTTTTACAGGAAAATAGTTGTGTGTGGGGGTGAAGCAGCACCCAATCGACTGCCACGCTCAGGCTGCTCACATCTGTGTGCACATGTGGGAGATGGACTGGCCCAGTGCACACAGGTGAGCGGCTGCAAGGCAGTAACCAAGGAAACCAACTGGGACTCACATAATTGCTAATGCCAGAACAGTCTGGCAAGATCACATCCTGCCCTGCGCCGGAGCACGAGCAGCACAGAGCCTACCAGGCACATCTCTCTCCGAGTTACAAAAGGGAGAATATCCCAAGCAAGCTCTTGGCTCTCCAAGCATCCATGCTGGGCTTGCACTGGGGAAAATGGGAGAAAAACCACACTTACTGCAAGCTTTTGTGGTCCTGAGGCAGCGAGACACTGGTGCAGCTGCACTGCCACTCCTCCCCAGCCTTTACCTGAATGTTGCTTTTAGGGATCTGACAAAACTACAGCTCTCTCCTCACTGTCTGGACTCTGGTGATTTTAAGTGCTACTCGAGCTCCTTCACATCCCATTTCTCTGCTCACCCCCCAGCAATTCTTCAAATTGTATGCAACAAAAGCCTCCAGAAGTATTACTTCATCCTGCTGCAGTCGCAAGAGATGCTGGTGCAAAATGTACTTTTTGAAATGATGAAGTCCCTACCCAGCAGTGTTTGTTAATGCAAACACCTTGAACTGTCCTTAAACCTCCAGCTTCCCTCCTCCCCACAACTGCAGTGCCGTTCTGGGCAGCAGGAACAGCTTCAGTGCTTATTGCTCTGAACACCCCTGCAGATCAGTGTTACCACATGATGATGGGTTCAACAGAAATCTGCGTTTCTTGGGCAAAATTAGTAAATTTTTGGCTTGCTTTTTTTTTTCTAAAGGCGTGTTGTGAAGACTCCCCTTGGTGGAGTCACATCTTTGTGCCTTTGCTGACTGTCAGGGTGTAGATCACCACTTACATGTGTGTTCACACAAAGCCCGAGCCCAACAGGCTCGTATCTCTGCTGGAAGTTTCAGGAGCGTGCAGAAGAACCTGACTCCAGCACAGACTTGGAGAGCAGACAGCATGAAGCTGAAATCTGTATTCCACAAATCTAAGTTGCATTTATCCTCGGGTTGGGATGAGCACAGGGAGTGAACTTCAGAGCACTGGAAATACAGAAGCAGTGCATTAATGGGAACATAGGGACGTCTATGTAATTAGTGACATCTGGTGAGGTGCCTTCACACAAATTAAGTACCACCAGCCCCATTACAGAGGTGGGGAAACTAGGACACAGATGTCCTCAAGGCCACAAAAAGGCCAGCAGAGGACAGGAATACTCAGGGCTCAAGATTCCCAGGGCAATGCCCTCACTGGCCAGCTACATCTGCTCTTGCAGGAGTCACACTCAATTTCAGTGTCAACTGATCAAGGAAAAGCCCCAAGCACAGGGGAATGACTCCCCACTGCTACAAACGTGGGCACAGAACAAACCAGATGAGGAGTAAAGAACACCTCAGACTCCACTCGAGGAGCATCCTGGATGCTCTTTAGTGAGGTGACACTTTGTGATCTTTAGCACCCTTCTGAAACACGCCCTGCTGCAGTCCCTGCTAAATTAACCGGGCTCGTTGCCTCCCAACGAAGTAGACAGCTGGAACATACACACAATTACATGGCTTCTCTGCCCCAGATAATCTTGTCACCAGTGAATTCTTCCACCCACCCCTTTTTTTTTCCCCTCTTCCCATATTAATGCCCTCCATCATCATAAGGATTCCTGCCCACCGCCAAAACTCAATTTGCACTATTTACTTTAACGACCTCATTTGTCATCCCAGCACACGTGTCTGCCGCTGGGACTGCAGCCCCGCCAGCCTGCCAGAAGGGCTCATTTACAGTTTGCTCTTTCATTATTATTTTTAAAGATTAAATTGCTTCCATTTCAAGGCAAACAGTCTGGGAACTCCCACAGCCCAGTGGATACCCAGATACATTCATACATTTGATCAATATATTTTAGGGTTATGTACATCTCGGTCCCAACTGACTCTAATTCCACACCTCCCCACTGCATCACCCAGCTATTTCCATCACCTTTCACTGTATTTATTTATTTATTATTATATTTATTATTCCTTTTAATCTTTGCAAAAGATGCACACTGGTTATGACGTTTGAATATTGCCATAACATTTCAATTGTGGGAAGAACTTTTTTCTCATGGTTTCTGGTGGGAAGTAGAAGAGTGTGAGAAATTCCTTCCCCGATGCATCAGTTCATTTGTCTGTTCTAACCACATTTTTTTCATCCTGCCTCATTCTAACCACATTTTTTCTCCTGCTCTGGAGAGGTATATTCCTTCCTATTAGATTATATTTCTCTCTTACAGTGTGTCTTCAATCCTGACATGCTCAGTAAAATTCAATGTTAATTAAGTCATTTAAATAGGTTAGGGAAGAGCATAATACTTCATGTTTCATTATACCACATGTTTTGTGGTAACAGCATTACACAGACTGCTAGAGCTATAGCTAGAGGAAGCCTCCAAAAATACAGCATCAAAACCAAAGCAACCCAGCCATCTGCCCTTCGAAGCAAGGGAGGGAGGGCCCAGGTACTGAGAAACTGCCTCTGTCTGCAGTGTCTCAAAAAAAACATTCCTCAGCTTGTTTGCAGCCCCTTTAAAAGGAGATAGTACAAGCCACTTTCTTGCTTATAAATAACTGCTCCATCCATTTGCTTCCTCCCAGCTCAGCCTCCAGCTGACTGACTGGGACAGAACGAGTCTTACCAGTGCAGCCCTCACACCTGCAGTGGGCACTCCTCTGCATGCCCAGTTCATACAGGAGCATTCACCAGGCAGACTGGACATTTGCTAGACACCATTCACAAACCCCAGTATAAAGCTTAACCAGAACCAACAGATAATTGCTAACAAAGTGAAGCCACACAGGTGCCAAACTTAGAATCACCATGTTACCTGTTTCTTCAGTATTTAGAAATGCTTCTCCCAGGCTAACAGAAACCTGGCTTTTAACCAAAAAAAAAAAAGCCAGCAGTGACACTTCTCTCATTAAAAAGTTCAAAAGCTCAAAGTTATTTCAGAGTTACTGAGCACCTATCTCATTTTCTTCAGCTCACACAACTACTTCTTTCTTGTTTTCCTTCCATTGCAAACATTTGTCTTAAGTCCCCATAAACATTAGCAAAAACCTTTACATCTCCCATTAGTGATTTCCAATATGCTGATATGTTTCTTTAGAAGCCTTTCCAGTGAATAAATTGGTCCCAAAGCAATAGTACTTGTTATTTATACAGAGACATCCTTGCTCAGGATGTCTTCTAAATACACTTCAGCAGGAGTGTAAGGATTAACATCTTTTCCACGTGTATCTGAGGCTGATACAAATGTAGGTATTTTCTATAGAAAAACATGTTTCAGGTTTTTATATATAAAGCTAAACTAAAATTTCTAAGCTGCTTCTAGATAATACACAGTGGTAACTTGGCAATAAAACAGTTTTGCAGGGTATGTACGATGTATGAAAGCACATAAATATTACTTACTGTCAGGTGATCGAGTTTCTGGTACGCAGGGAGACGATGGAGGATATTACAGCACAGGCTTCCCTGGCTGATCACATGCAGACAAGAGCAGCAGGGAGGCTGAGGAAAAACAAGCAAGAATTGACAACATTAGACCAGCAAAACCCATTACTAGTGTAGTCTAAAGTGGTCTGGTAGTACAGAAGCAACACTGCACCAGAGTTCTTAGGGACATCGGGTACTGCCCAAAAGATGCAAACATTATAGAGACTGAAAAATAGCTTTTAGATGCAAGATTATTAATTTTTCCCCTTTGTAACCTTTTTTACTTTATCTGTGGACTTGTGTCATTAGCAAACCCCATTTGCTGCAGCACACAATGGCTGATGCCTCTGTAGCCAACTCACACCCAAGGCTGAAATGGATTATTTACTATTTCTGTGGTAGCTGCTTTCCAAAGAAACACAGAGGGAATTTTAATGAAAATAGTAAACTGCAAACCCCACAGAATTTGCATGCAAAGTGGGGAAGAATTCCTATTGCTCCTGACTGACAGACAGGGAAACTGAGGCACAGACCATGGAAATCATTCCAGCCAAGCTCTGAGACAGAAAGCTTGACAAAGATCCAGAGCTGGGGTTTACAATAAAAGCCCATCTCACACAACCTCAGTCTTCCTATTATCTAAGACCAGGTATATTCCTGTGATGAGTGTCGTGTTTAACAAACCAGACTTTGCTGGTACTCTGTCAAAAAAAGTTTCTGATCCATTACCAAGGGGTGAAGGCTCTTTCTGATAGACATGAACCTCTCACGCTTGGCATATTCTGACACCTGCTCTAACTGTGTAGAGGAATATTTGTAGTCACAGCAGGTAAACGAGCTGTGGACAGGGAACACAACTAATTTAATAGCATGAATTATTTACACATACATTCAGGAAAGCCATCTTGCTACACAGCAGTCCCAGCAGCAGGGATTATTAATTTATAACTCCACTACTGCTACATTAAACAGAATGAGGCTTCCATAAAAACTTAACTGTGGAGACACGGAAAATATTGCCCAGCCCATCCAGGAGTACAACAGGGTTCCCTACCAAAGCCATCAGCCAAAAATCCATCACATCTCCTGGGCAATGAGACAACACCCACTGCCTTCCAATTCGCATCCAGATGTGCCGACTGGTCTGCGCCCGCACGGAGCAACGCATCCTAAAGCAGGATTTGCCTTTACACTTTCGTTAGCTTTCCAAAATAGCATCAGATTCCTTCATTTCAGAACAGCAATGCCAACACACCTTCCTCCCTCAGCGAGCAAAAGAGAGAGCGGGGAGCCCCCCACTCCTGCCATCCCCCCGCTGGGCCCCACTCGGCACAGAGCGGATCGGGAAGAGACAGCCCAGAGGGGACACTGCGGGGGGGATGCTAGGGATAACAAGACTTGAGAAGCTGTAGAATGTATGGAAGAAAGGAGGGAACTGGAAATACCTGAGCTGAGTATCACAGAGAAGGATGGGGCACAGAGCACAGCTCCAGCAGGAGCCTGCAGAGCCAGAGCAGAGATTGTGGCCATGGGGAATTTGGGCAGGATGAGCAATGGAAACTGGGGAGACAGACTGGCCTAGAAAAGGAAATGTAGGTAAGGCTGTAGGGAGAAACCTGGTCAGCAACGAGAATTTTGAAGACTGGAGATCAGTAAGGAGCCAGAGGCATGGGACAAGAGGAGCCCCATGCTTCATAGTAGCACTCAGCAGCTTCAACCACAGCCTTTTAATGGTGTTTACATGACAGAAACCCACATCTTCTCATGCAATCCTAAAACATGGCTTTAGAGACCCTGTTCATTGGTTCAGCTCCTGGTGAGACACTTCCTATTCCTAAATCCTGCTTGTGTGTTCTGTACAGTCTGCACAGAAACAGAAGCCACCACCCTGTGTGTGTTCCCATTATCCTGATGAATATGCTGGACTGCCTGTATCCTCACATGCTTTTTAGCCCAATAGATGGCCAATGCAGCAAATTAATCTTCATACAGCAGGAACTCAGTTCCTGTTAACGACTAGAAAGCCTCCACAATGCACCATGAGCAACACGAAATAATTTCATAAAGCACAACCTCGTGGCAGAGCCCACTGCCGTTAACTCTTTGCTTAAGGACAGAGAAGAGGGCAAGGTTGGATTGCCTGTTCTTGGTGATTTTGGGTGTTGCTGTTCTCAGGAGAGGTGTTTGGTGCTTACTGCATGTACATAAATGATCTCAGATTTGGGCCACAGGAAAAAGCACCCAGAGGCATTTCAGCTCTGCTGAATACAGTGGAGAAAGCACGTGCCCAGCCCAGTAAAGCAGCCCCTTCTCTGTCCTGCACAGGTATATCTCTGGCACTTTCAAGAAGCCTGGTTTTGACCTACTTAGAAACCGCTCTCTGGTGCCACATAAATCACATAAATCACCAGTCAGTGACACATCTTGGGCCAATCCTCCTAAATCCCAAACTCCCCTACACTATGGCTGAAGCAGCATCCTCATATGCCAACCTAGCGTCCTCTCTGTCACAAAGGGACACGTGGAACCTCTACTCCTTGCCCTGAATTAGGACCACAGAATCACAGAATGTCAGGGATTGGAAGGGACCTCAAAAGATCATCCAGTCCAGTCCCCCTGCCAGAGCAGGAATACCCAGATCAGGTCACACAGGAACGCGTCCAGGCGGGTTTTGAATGTCTCCAGAGAAGGAGACTCCACACCCTCTCTGGGCAGCCTGTGCCAGTGCTCTGTCACCCTCACTGGGAAGAAGTTCTTCCTCACATTTATGGAGAACCTCCTATGTTCCAGCTTGAACCCATTGCCCCTTGTCCTATCATTGGATGTCACTGAGAAGAGCCTGGCTCCATCCTCATGACACTCACCCTTGACATATTTATAGACCTCATTATATATTAATGAAGTCACCCCTCAGTCTCCTCTTCTCCAAGCTAAAGAGACCCAGCTCCCTCAGCCTTTCCTCACAAGGGAGATGTTCCACTCCATCATCTTTGTGGCTCTGCACTGGACTCTCTCAAGCAGTTCCCTGTCCTTCTTGAACTGGGGGGCCCAGAACTGGACACAATACTCCAGATGTGGCCTCACCAAGGCAGAATAGAGGGGAAGGAGAACCTCTCTTGACCTGCTAACCACCCCCTTTCTAATACACCCCAGGATGCCATTGGCCTTCTTGGCCACAAGGGCACATTGCTGGCTCATGGTCATCCTGCTGTCCACCAGGACCCCCAGGTCCCTTTCCCCTACACTGCTCTCCAGCAGGTCAGTCCCCACCTTACACTGGCACATGGGGTTGTTCTTCCCCAGATGCAAAACTCTACACTTGCCCTTGTTGAATTTCATTAAGTTTCTCCCTGCCCAACTCTCCAGCCTATCAAGGTCTCGTTGAATGGCAGCACAACCCTCTGGTGTGTCAGCCATTCCTCCCAGTTTGGTGTTATCAGCAAACTTGCTGAGGATACATTCTGTACCCTCATCCAGGTCATTGATGAAGATATTGAACAACACCGGTCCCAGTACCGACCCCTGAGGGACTCCACTAGTCACAGGCCTCCAACTAGACTCTGTCCCATTAACCACAACTCTCTGGCTTCTTTCCTTCAGCCAGTTCACAATCCACCTCACTACCTGATCACCAAACCCATACTTTATCAGCTTACCTACAAGGATGCTGTGGGAGACAGTGTCAAATGCTTTACTGAAATCCAGATAAACCACATCTACCGCTCTACCATTATCTATCCACCTAGTTATTTCCTCATAGAAGGCAATAAGGTTGGTCAAACATGACTTACCCTTGGTAAAACCATGTTGACTGCTCTTAATGACCCCCTCATCCTTGATATGCCTAGAGATAGTGCCAAGAACAAGCTGTTCCATCACCTTTCCAGGGATGGAGGTGAGGCTGACAGGTCTATAGTTACCCTGATCCTCCTTCTCGCTCTTCTTATAGATTGGAGTGACATTTGCTATCCTCCAGTCCTCAGGCACCTCTCCTGTTCTCCATGACTTACCGAAGATGATGGAGAGTGGCCTAGCAATGACCTCTGCCAGCTCCCTCAGCACCCTTGGGTGTATTCCATCTGGTCCCATTGATTTATGGATATCCAGATTGCTCAACTGATCCCTAACCCAATCCTCATCTACCAAGGCAAACTCCTCCTTTATCCTGACTTCTGGGGCTACAGGGATCAGGGGCTCCTGGGGAAAGCCAGCAGGAGTAAAGACAGAGGCAAAGAAGGCATTCAGCACCTCTGCCTTCTTTATATCCTCTGTCTCTAGGGCACCCCCCTCATTCATCAGTGGGCCTATGTTGCCTCTAGTGTTAGTTTTATTAGCTATGTATTTGAAAAAGCCCACCCTCCACCAGAGGACAGAGTAGCTCTGTGCCTCACAGCCAGCCTAAGCACACCCTGTGTAGGGCTGAGGTCAGGTGTGGGCAATATCTCATTAGCTCTTTGAGCCAGGCACTTAATTATTTCGACAGCACCTGCATAGCCAATAAGTAATTACTCTTTTTTTGTGCTATCACAGCCCTGGTCAGCAGCTAAGGAAGAGGTCAGAGCTTCACAGAGAAAGTTCTCAGACTCACAGTTCCCCTACAGACTTGTTTTACGACCTTAATCACATTTTCTGCTCTATGCTTCAGTTTCTCCCTCTTTATAAACGATGATACTGACACCAGCCACTCACATGAAACACTTGGAAACAAAATCACAAAACATTAGATACAGGTTGTATTATTGCTGCATGCTGTGACTGACACACGCTCCAAAGAATATGCAGTCTATTAAATGAGGAGAAGGCACAAAAGGGGCTTTTTGGTCCAGCAGGTCAGTATTGTTAGCAAGAACCACAAACACAGAGCAGAATAGAACTGGTTTAGACACCTACGTACTTCAATGCAAGGAACAAGTATGACTTAGCAAAGCATAAAACATCTATTAACAAAGACACAACATGCATTTCACCATTACCAGGTACTAATGCAAACATTATTCACACTAACAATAGGTAGCCCAACCAGACTCTAAAACACAGCAAGCAATCTCAAGCAACCAGTCGAAGTGCATAACCTACTGGTTATCCACAGCACAGGACATCGACAAATCCTGCCTCAAGAAGGGCACTGGGTACCCTAAGGACAAACTAATTGTGCTCCTCTGAGGCATAAGACCTCAGAAAGAAGCCAACTTTCTGCATACCAAAATAAGGGCAGCACACAAATTCCTTCCAGATTTCCCTACCTCCTTCCTCCTCCATGGCTGCTGTTGGTTTTCCTCAAGGAAGCAAGGTAGGAGGCAGCACTGGACTCTTCCTCACAAGTGCAGAGAGGCCAAGAAGAAGCACACCCTGTAACATCAGTAAACTTCATCACCACAGAGCTCCAGCAAAACCAAATTCAACCCCTACTTTTCATCACAGAAAACCACACCAAAAAATAACCCAGCAACCCCTGCTCTCCCAGCAGCAATCAAGAGCTTAATAGAGTCCTCCTGAGTGCTCAGGGTCTGCCTGCAAACAAAGCCACCTTGCTCCTACTTGTCTCTTACTGGTCAGTCGGTGATGTTGGGGGCTTAAAGCTGCAATCCACCCAAAATAATTCAGTGAGGTTTTTGAGGACTTACGAAAATACCAATTTAATCTGTAGAATCTCAAAAATGAGTGAGGTTTTACATGTTTCCTGTTTGTCCACAAAAATATGTGTTGAGAATTCATGTTTTCTCTCTTTTTTCTCCTGCTTTTTTCTCTTTTGCAGGATGCCAGGGGAGGAAAGAAGCATATTTTACTTTTGAGTTCTTGTTCAAGACTGTACTGAAAACTTAGAAATTATTTTTTCATTAAAGTATCCACTTAGGAAAAAAGCAATTCTCTTTCTGGAAAAAGTGGTTGCATTAAAAAAGAATAAAAAGGTAAAATGGTGCTTTCTAATGAGAAGCTCAAGTCTCTTGATTTATTGAGTAGCAACCCCAGCCATACAACCATACTTTCTTTGTTCTTCTCCCCAGTGTCCACACTTGCAACAGGCAAGATTCCTGACAATACTTTTGAGTTACTGGCAGTACTTTGGTTAGGAAAAAGAAAAAGAAAAAAAAATCTGGCACATAATCTGTATTTCTGATTTACAGTCAGACTTCCAAGACTCACCCAGGTGAAAACTCAACTCTGTCTTTCTGCCTGTTCCTATGATAAGCTGGGTCACATTGCCTCCAGCCTACAGGGTTTGCAAACAGCAGGATGCTCACTGTACCTGGAAACAAAGGGCTGTAGGAGCATTTATGGGAGAGATGAAGGATGGGAAGGGTCAGGTTAAATATTGGGAAGTGGCTAATGCATCACTTGCAATGGTGACACGTCCAGGGGAACAAGTGCTGGCTGGCCCTGTTTGTCTCCAGCTGGGAAAGAGATGAAACCAGATCCCTACAACAGCATTCCATAGAAGTCTTTGCAGCAATAGCCATTGAGGTGGTCTGTGGTTGGCAACACAAGGGAGGAAAAGCTGAAAGTTAATAAGCAGGACCTGGAAACTGTCTCTATCTGCAATGTACAGCTCTAGTTCATTACTTCTTTAGCTTAAATTAAAGTCCTTACTTAATGTGGTTGGGCACAGAGCCATTTCACCAGAGTTCTGTCACTAGCATTGTATTTATAACCATGATATCAATATGCTCCACCCAAGACTGAGGTCTCTTTCTATTTTGAGAGAAGAGAAGGACAGAGTTCCTGCCCCAAAGAATGTATGATTTAAACAGGCTGAAGGGAGAAAGGGACTCTGCAGAGTCCTGCAGGACACCAGCTTCAGGGTCAGGTGGACACAAATATATGGTCTGCTAATTGAACGCATGTTTGGTCCCTCAGTTGCTGACCAAAAAAGTGTTTCCATGAATTTGCAAGTCCAGAACATTGTTCAGAGCACAGGAGGGTCTGTAAGCTTTTAATCAGCCGTTTCCTTACCCCTCTGGTTTGTCAGTGTAGAGCTGACAGCATGACAGTCCTTGCAACGCTGCTCTGTCAGCTTCAGAAGTGCTGATCTCCCTCACTGGTGATTGAAGCTCTCCCAGCACCTCATTACCATCTCTCCCAGGGGGCTGCCCCACATCAAAGGGGTTTCCTGAGGCTTTCACAACAATCTCCCTGCTTCCAAGGAAAAGCTGTTGCAAGCTTTTTTTTTTTGTATGAAATGATTTAAGGGAGCTGCAGTAGGATTTTACCCATAGATTGAAGAAGCTCCAGTTTTGCTTCCTGCCATGCACTGCAGAAGATGATCCCTACAGGCAGAGTCCTGCTTGCAAAGGTGGAAGAGCTGCTACTGCTGAGAAGCTTCAGAGGTCCCTGCCTTGGTGTGGAGTGGTCAGACAACTATTTACCCTGAGTGAGAGGGAAGCACATGCTGCTGCACCACCTCAGAGCCTGAGCTAGCTGGTGTGCCCTCCTGGGCCTCACACACAGACTTGACAATCCCTCCTCTGATGGCAAGGTGATCAAGACAGAAGCTTACAAGGCAGCTTAGGATGGGGAAAGCTGAGTGCCCAGACTAAAACTGGGCTTCAGGGTGCTTGCAAAGCAGTGCCAAGCATGAATGTGTGCAGACCTGTCTGCCCTGTGACAGATTTTCACCATTGCTAGTCATCTTTGAGCACAGATTTTAAAGGAAATAAGCGAGCCCTTATTTCCCAGCACTGGAAATGCCTTTAGGCATCACATCCAGAATGATTTCCCTCACTGGAAGATTTTGTGTCTCATGTGCCCCTCCTAACAGCCACTGCAGTGCACTGGCTATGGAGCAGAGATGTGCACACACACGTGTGCGGGGTGGAGTCTGTGTGCATGCACCAGCAGATCTGAACACGTTCATACCCCAAATAGCATGGCAACAGGCAGCTGTGCCCTTCACGTGGTGTGTTAATGGTCACTCCACGCAGCACGTTGCTGTGCGAAACCCAGGAGGGCTGCGCACTGCATCTGTCGAACTCCTCGTGAGCGTGGCTTCAGGCAGCTGCTCAGGGTGGGTAATTAAAGATGGTCTCCAAATCCATAAATCAAAGAGAGAAAGACCTTGGAAAGGGGGACAAAGGAAGAAAAAGGGACTTTAAAATATGCCCTGTGCTGTATAATACTCCGACAGGTTCTTTGCAGGCGCAGTTGTGTTTCAGAAACAGGGTGTGGAGACTCTGCAAGTGACTTGGGAATCCAGGTGGGGGGAGGCATTTCATCTCTGGGTGTCTGCATGGCTTCGAGTGCTTTGCTCTGCTGTTAGATCCTAGCCCTTCTGTCCTGCCTGGCCTGCCAGGGGAAAAGCAGCCGACGGTCGCTCCCCGAGGAAAAGCTGTCGGGCTGAGGGGAAATGACTGGCTATGAAAAAATACCAAGGGAGAGCAGCAGGGAGATTTCCCCCCACAGTGCAGGTACACAGGGAGGAAAGCTTAACCACTGACAAAGCTCCTTAATGCCTCCCTTACAGGCATTAATATTTTCCCAGTGTCACAGATGAGTCGAGAGGGAGACACCCCACTGCAGAGCAAAGGGGAAACCGAGGAGAGAAACGAGGGCGAAGGTCCTTCTGTGTGAAAGTATTTCCCAACAAACATCACAAGTGGACACTTGTCTGTGACGAAGCAGCACTGTGAGTTTTAAGTGGCACCTTTCTGGCTGCAGCACAAGCCCTGCACCGACTGCGTGGTGGGTCCTGGCTCAGACTGACAAGCTGCATCAGGCACCTGGTGCCCAAAGCAAGGGAAGCCCCTGATTTTGTAGGAATCTCTGATTTTGTAGGAATCTCTGATTAAATGATGGTGGCCTGGGCTCCAAACAGCACCAGTTTGAGGCTCTGGGGAGCAGACGGTGAAACCGACTGACCCAGGAACGTGCTCTGCCAGAAGGTTTGGAGAGCACTGTCCTCATCTGCTTCTGAGAATGATGCTCTTAGTTACCTTTTTTTTCTCCCAAAACCTCTTAACCTACTCTCTCTGCAGAGCTGGGGAACCTATCGTTAACTATTTCCTCCTGCAGTTTCCATGGAAAAGAGTCACATGCACCATCTCCCAAGAGATGACAAGAAGTGCCTCTGGTCTAACAGTCCTACTCTCTTTGAACAAATGAGGCCAGAAAGAAAAATTAGAATCATAGAATCATTTTGGTTGGAAAAGACCTTAAGATCATTAAGTCCAACCGTTAGATTATCAAGATGCAAACCAGGGATTTCAAGTCCATCTGCTCAAGTGACACAAAACCTCAGCTAAAACATTTCCCAGGTGTTTAGATGGGTCCACACTGAGGTATACTTTCACAAAAGGGCAAAAAGAGGCATTAAGACTGTATAATATTGGAATGCTTTGGGGAAGTACAATATATTGTGGTTTAAAGCATTTGATCTTGCTTTTCCCTAGTGCTAGCCCTAGGATGACACACTTCTCTGTTGCCATTGTTTCTGAGGTTTGGAACAAGGACCCTGCTGTGACACTCATACATGTCTTCTCTAATATTTAATCTCGTTTCCCCCAGAGGCTTCTGCTGGCTCTGGTACAGTGTATGATCACCAGAAGGACTCTCAAGAGCATGTGGAGTCCTCAAAGTCAGATGCTCAGTGCCTAAAGATGGGGTGAGGTGGTTCAGAAGTAGGATGCCTGTTTTGCATTCTTAGCAGTGCTCTTTATTTGAAGTCTGTGATTTTTAGCATCTTTGCATCTCAGCTTCCCCATCCCTGAGAAACACATGAATGCATCTGACTGCTCACTCAAAGATGACAGGGAAGGGAAATTCAAACCTCAGTCTTGTTTGCAAACTAGCATGTGTTTCTTTTCTGTGTAGACATCCATACAAGGCTTCATAATTCTGCCTTAGGCTAAAATCAGCTCTCTTTTTAGTGGTTTCAGCTGAGCAACATTTACCCCATGACATATAAAGTACAGAGAGTAATGGAGGTTCAAGTTCAAAGAATGAGAATGAACGCAGACACCAAGTTCAGAGCAGCTGTGGGTTAGATAAGGCCATTTAAAAAACAAAAGATCCAGCTATGCTGTGCATCAGGCAGAATGGTGCGTGGGTCTTTTTTGGGGACAGATTCTGTGGAGTCTATCTGGAGCTAAAGTAGAATTCTTAATGAAACAGAAGTGCAGTGCTCTAAATTTAGATGCACTATTAATGCTTTTAAAAGCATGTGCATCTATAGCCATGGAGTGTCTGAAATTTTATTCACAGTGTTTGCTCCCATCAGGACAAATCTGAAGCCTGAGGAAGTCAGTGGTGAAACCCCCACTGGTTTTTGGGTCAAGGTGCTCAGCTCATTTTCCTGTCCCTCCCCATCTTTGGTTGCCCACTCAGTAGATTGCTATGTATGCCTACATGAGACAGGTGTTGATACTTGTAATTCCATTTTATACTTCAGCCTTTCCAGCAGCAAAGAAGAAAGGTTAAAGCTTGCACAGTAGCTGGTTGAGCGAGACAGCAAAATAAACAGCAGGCCAAATAGTTGAAATCCAAATGAGATATCTTGCTTTCCAATATCAGATCTGTTAGTCTAATATTCTTTGTTTGTGTTGCAAAACAGGCTTCTCTATTGCAGTCCAGCTTCACTTACATCAGCTGTGCCATATATCATATAACAACACAGACAGGAACTGTGGCTTGTCTGGTAAATCGCTTTCTGCTTGTAATATGCGGGTCTCTGCGGGGTGTGAATGTATGAGATCTGTGGATTGAAGGCTGAATTGCAATCTATAGTATGGCACTTACACATGAAGGATGTTCATCTCAAACCCATACTGCAATTTATTGTTTAGTCAAAAAAGCAAACCCTTGATTTATAAATATTTCACCTGAGAAGAGCATTTGTTCTAAAACCAAGCACACAGACAAGCTTTCTGGTGCCAAAGGATGATCAAAGAGGATTGCCTGGATGGATGCTAGGGACTCAAGAGCTGCAGCTCCTCTACAATAAAATCAAACAGGAATAGAGCTCATGCTTTTTCATGGGCTCATTAAGAGCTGGTAATCCCTCATTTATCCTCTATTCCAGATAAACACTTTATGTGATGAGCAGGGGTTAAAAACTGGTATTGGTTGATCTGTATAGAATCAGGAGAGGTGCATTTCTTCCAGTGTTAAAGAACAAATTAAAAACTCACCTGTCCTGCCACTCTCTCTCCTTCCTCATAAGGTCAAGAAACGGGGACTGATGCATTAATAAAACAAAACCCAACTCCTGTCCATCACTGCTGGGCTTATCTGTTAGAGACACCTCTTTCTGTCAACAGCCTAGTTCTATTTTTACTGAGCAAATGCTTCCACACCTCAGCTTCCATGTGTGTGCCCACTTCATGCGTTGTTCACACCTAGTTTACTCTTAACACCTCTCAAGGACCGTGCAGATAGGCGTGAAAGGATTCCTCCTTTGGACAGCCATGTGCTCTGATAGGAAAGGGGGAAAACAAATAGGAACCAGAGCTGCTGTCAGCACTTATGGCTATGAAGGAGGGACAGGAGAGAAAAGGGGCAAGGGAGTGTGTCTTCACTCCTTTACAATTGCTGTCCAGTTTCTCCCTTCTCACTTTGTAAACAGTTTGGAATTAAGGCCATACAGGACAAGCATCCTCTCGGTAAGGACCTGTATCTTTTGGGTTTATTCCATCCAAGCTGTAACCTTCCTGCAGTTTTCCATGTGCAACAATAGTGGGAGCACAACCTTCCAGCAAGGGATCCTCTGATACATGACAAACTATCTGAGGAAGTTCAAGTCTCACAGTTCCAAACTAGTAATTTAATTACTGAACAAACTCTCCTGCACTGCCAGATGTGCTGAAGGCTCACAGGGTAATCACTAGGAGCACAGGGAGCCAGGCTGTCAGCTCATCCTAGTCTTTAGAATTGCCATACAGGACATAACATCACTCCCATCCTTCACCAGTTGCTACAACTTCAGTAAGATGTGTTCAAAGTGTGACTACTAACCCAAGTGTAGTCTTGGAAATATTCCCAAAGCATCCATCTCCCTGACAATTAGGTAAGAAATATGAGTCCCCTTGATATCAGTTTAGAGTTTTTCCAGTAACTTCCTACTTAATCTTTGCAACATGCACTATTTAAAGAAAGAGGACCACAGATTTAATTGCGATAGAAATAAATGTATATGCCAAATATAATTTGACTTTAAAGAATGATCCTAGTATTTAAAACCTATCAGTTTCCACCTCGGTTATTAATAGCATAGGTGTAAAAGAAATCAGTTTTCCTGGGGTGAACCAAGCTAACAGAGGGTTGGCCAACCTGCACCCAGAACGTTGGGCTCTTGAAGGGTATCTGGATGCCTGCATATCAGCACACTGCGTACAAATCCTCTGCTGAATCCAGCCTGGCTGTCATTCACCACTGCTAAGAATAAACACTTCCTAAAAATAAACCTGTCCTTTCCTGGCTTTCTTCCCTTCTTTGTTTTATTTCTCTCTTTCCTTCTCTCTACCCATCTAGCCATCTTCCTTTCTGCGTTTTATGCAGATTGAATATTCAGAAAGACCCCTCCTTTTCAGCATGACCAAGCCAGGGGCCTCCCAGCACACAAGAGTACCTACAGTAAAGTTTACTTACTAAAATTACTGACACGAGAATTAAACACTTACAAGCCAGGCCTCTGTTTTACAATCATGTTACAAAGACTATCATTTCATCCTTGTAACAGCCAGGAGACTATGTCAGAAATGAATCACCCAGTTGATTTGGGTCAGGGAAAGGCTGCTTCTTTGTGTCAGAGCTACGACAGGATGAATTTAGAACCTATTTTCAATCAAAAAACGAATTAAAACCCCCAATGGCTCAGAGACTACAGGGTACTTGCAGGTAGATGATGGACAACTACCATAGTAACATAAAGTTCGACATCACAAAGTGCTTTCCTTATTGTTACTTCAAGTCAGATGTCTCTACATCCCTCAGTCTCCCTGAAAAGAACAGTAAGATTAGCACAAAAAGAATGAGAAATGTATGACTGTTGTTCCTGGAACTCCCACTTCCCATTCTTCCTAAGGGAAAGTTACAAGTCCAGGGGGAAGTTACCAATCCCCCCCATGTCAAAAAGAAGGGTTGCTAGTTCCTCCCTCTGCTGTGGAGAGTGGGGCCAAAGTTTGCAGCTGAGACTGAGTGGACACTTTGGAGATCCAGTTGGGCACTCCTTGAGACCCTCATTTCCATAAGGCATCCGAGCAGCCTTTCCTAGTTCACTAGAGCATGAATCTCTCTCATAATTATTAAGCCCACTGTGTATTCAGTTTCTACTCTCCCTCACGCAGAGCGACATCAACTTAAGTGTTCTCATCTCATTTTTTCTTTTCCCACAATGCAACTCTTCCACATTAGCAGTCATGGGGGGGAACCCTCTCAGAAATGTATTATTTCATTGAATGTTTCCAACCAGGCTACGTTTTTCATGGCCTTCATTTGGATCAATCATGTTAAAAGCTGATGTTGCATTATTTAATCTTTGACAGGCATAGAATTAAGATGCAGGTTTATTCACTTACAGAAAATGTCAGACTAGAATTAGATGATCACTTTAGGGATTGAACCTAACTACTAAAATAGCTGGGGTTTTTTTCAAGCAGAAAATGTTAACATTCTTGCCATATTTTTTTTTCCCTGGGTTCTAGTGACATGAGAATGGGATTTATTAGAACCTGGAGTAAGTTCATGGAAAAATGATCCTGTTCTTTTCTTCAGTGCAACCTATAATGGAATATTCAGTACCAAACTGTGCTATACCAGGCTGGGTACTCATATAATAGAAAGCACCCTAGATAGTGTACATGAGCACAGGAGTTTTAGGGACTTATGCCTGAGGGCAAGTCAGCTTGTCCTCTGCAGACTATCGTCTTGTCCAGCTTCAGACAGTTCTATAAAACTATGCTGATTTACAAGAGCCAGGACATTTCCTCCTGCCACTTCAGTTTTCCATGTACAAAGCACAGTGTTCTTAAAGCTGAGTTACCAAAAGGACAGAACTCAACACCACGTACTCCCAGGAGATTGTTATTGCATGGGAGAGCCCAGGATATCAATGAAACTTTGCTCCTTTTGATACACTCACTCAGGGAGTCCACTGTATTAGGCCACATCCTCAAATATAATTTAAACATCTCAATAATGAAAAAAGCAACTATCTAGCTCCTGGCCCTGCAGTGGGCTGAATTTCCAGCCAGGCACTGACATTTTCATTGCCTTATGGCAATGCATACCAGATCATTAAGGCATCCAAGAAGCACAACACCCCTCAGAGAGTGAGAGCTGTGATGGGAAATGACAACAGCTCCCCAGGGGTCCCATCATTTCTAACTGGGCCTGAGGACCTGGCCACTGCAAACCTATTCTCCCAAAAATGCAGTCTGTAAGGACCCATGTGCTCTGGTGACGAGGTGGTTAAGAAGCAGCTATAGAAATTTTTCTCCTCTGTAGCTGAGTTACCCCACAATCAAAGCAACAGCCTGTTTTTCAGCATGGATCTTCTCTTCCCACTCAAGAGGTCACAGATTGCCAGCCTTGTTTTAATGAGCTGTGTCCTGTGAATTTCACAGTCACTTCAAGTCTAATAAGGGAACCCACAGGGGTAGTGTTTTCAATTTGCTCCTCTTTCCTGGAGAGTTTGTGCCATACATCACACGTAGCAGTTCACAGCTGGTGAAAAAAAGAAAAAGAATTAGCTTGTATTCCCTATGCAGGGATTTTATAATTCAATATTTATTAAGATTGGGGTCCTCTCATTTGAAAGGCCAAACAGTTTGTTTTACTATGTGTGGGATATATTACGTTAATACAGTGAACGACTGCTTCCAAGAACTAATTTGGTGTGTTGAAAAGCCCTGTGCACTACAGAAATATTATGAACAACTAAGAAGCCTTAATCCTTTGTCTCACCAAGCCTTGTGCATACAAATTAAACATAATTGGAATCCCTGTTCCCACCATCAGAACTAGGGGCTACTTTACAACCGAAATGACACCTAAATGTCTAATTTTAATTTCAAATTCCCTCTATAAAAGCACAGCCTGATTGTTTTCCAGCCTTCCATGGCAGGCTTATGAAAAAATGAGCAAATGGAAGCTTTACTTAAATGTGTATGAATGAATGCAGCTATTAGCCAAAGATCATTGCAAAGCAGTTCTCCTTGAATATTCATGAATTCTTCCAGACATCTGATATTCCCTTCTACGCAGAGCTGCAAAATACTGCTGTTCCGTAAATAATACCACTCCCATGAGAAATTCAGAGATCTGTTTTCAGCTATTAACCTGAAAGGACTGTGAAATATTCCATTATTTTGGAATATAGAATACATCGATATTTGCATAGAAAATTTTTCATTCAAGGTGCTTTCTCTTGGCATTTCAAAACCTAGGTGCTCTATGGAACAGAATTAAAGTATTTAATCTGAGTGAGACTTGGCATTAGCTTATGCTTCTCCACCATCCATTAAAGTCAGAAATGAGATATATATATATACACAATCAATATATGTTTGGGTAAACATGCTTGTATACAGATTAATCTAGACTATAAATTCAATGTAAAGCACTTCACAGTGAAATATGCACAATGACTCACCAGAAAGATGGAGAGAATTTTCTCTTTTTGAGGCAAGGATTTGTTAATTAGCCAGTAAATATGATATAATTATATGATATATGATATAAGAGTTAACACATGATCTGTTAATTGATAGGAAACTCCCAAATAATGACAAACTAATGGAAGTGTTTTTTCATCCATCTCTCACAAATATTCCTGTTTTGGATGGCATTGTGAATAGTCCCTTGCTCTTCTGCTTCAACTGTTGGAGTTAATGTGATTTTTCAGTTAAATGAGTAACAGGAGATTCCTCATCAAAGGGTGTGGCAGGTATGTTAAGCACAGCTGGAAAACTTCAAGGTGTGTCTCTCCATCACACCCAAAATCTAATCCACACCGGAGTAGGAGGTGGAGAAGGGACCACTGGATACCTCCTGTGGTACCACAGGACACTGAGGAACACACTCAGACCCTGCAGGTCAGCAGTGAGGCTCATTCTCATGCACCCACTCCGTAATTCCCATCAGCTCAAGGAGACATTATTAACCTTAAACCCAGATTTGATTTTCCGTGTCCTGCTGGAAAAATCTCAAAATGCCAGGATAGAAAATTCTCCCTTGTGTTTCTGGAATGACAGTTTCTATTGCCAAGCAGGAGAACACGGTGTGGAAAACAAAGGAAAACAGCTTTACCTACACTACAGTTAATAAAAATTAAATGTCAGCCAGGACAAGAAAAACTGATGTGGTAACATACAGAGGAGAGGATCCATGAGACACTCTGAGTAATGAAAAGGTCAGGGAAGCCTATAAATAAAGCCAGAACCAGACAAGATCTAGGGAGGCAGAAAGCTCATCAGAAGAGTACAACTGCTCAGGCAATTTAATTAATGTGTTTTATGTAAATGGAACAATTACCATTCCAGGTACAGTAACTGCCCTTACTCTGAACACTACATACACCCCATGTCAGCCATCAAAACAAGGCATAAGCTGATCACATTTCACGTGTGGACTGCAGCGTGCAGGGACAGAGCCCAGCGTGGGGTGAAGGGCAATTCCCACTTCTGCCAGGCTGCCCGTGGGGACTGTTGGTTTTCTTGGGGATTTGGTTTGCAGACCCCACCTGCTCCATGGAAAAGCGTGTGGGCCTGCAGGATCTGAAGGTCAGAAATGTCCCATCTTCGAGTTTGCAGGATTGCATGGTCTGACATTCAGCTTCACTCTCCCCTGTTGGAGTCTCCCCCCCAGTTTGGTCGCCCCTAACTGGCCACAGTTTTCCCTGGACGAACCTGGTTCTGCTCCCCATCAGTGATGATGCCCTACCCTTCTTTTAAGGGCTATTGGATGCCCTGTGACAGTGTCCCACTTCACTGTTTGTTGCATGAACCCCAAATGAGAAATAGCTCCTGCCTCAATGAAATCACAGTCCTAAAGCTTCAACTCAAAAATCAAGCAGGTAGCGTGGTCTGTGCTTGCTGGCCATTTACACCAGTGAGGAGCGGTTCTTATCCCGTTCATGATGGTGATGGTCTCTTAGGTGGGTGGCAGGAGTCAGCCCCGCTGTGCTCAGCCCTCTGCAGACACAACAGAGACAGTGCCATGCCCGGGAGCTTGCGGTCTCACCGCAAGGAGACTGACAGCAGATGGGTATTAAAAACAGACAGGGCAGCGAGAGAGCTAGGATTCAATAAAACCTGGCATTTTGAAATAAAATATGGGGAAAAAAATATATTTTCTCTGCTCTTGAAAGGTATTTGGAGAGTTGTTCCAACTGCCCCCCAGGGTGTGAGGTCCTGGTCCTGCTCCCTCCCTGTTCCCACGGGCTCTTGTGCCCGCGGGCTGTCTCTGTGCCGCTTGGCAGCGATGAGAGGTTCCGCCGGGGACGGACAAACCCCTCGTGGCCTTCCTTCAAGGGTCCATCAGGCAGTGACTCTCTCTGCCTGCACCTGGCATCTGTCTCTCCTCTTTCTATTCTGGGAGGAAGGGGAACAGCTGAGCCCTGCTGCCGTATGCAGGGAGGCAGATGGGGCGTGAGCTCCGTGGCGATTGTGCTGCTCATTTGTTTAGCACAAAACTGAGGGACACACGAGAGAACAGCCCGGAACAAACGGGGGGATGAATACTGAACAGCTTCCACTGTCATTAATTTCCCTGTTACTGGGAGGTTTGCTTCTCATTCAGTGATAAACCTGCACAGACGTGGAGGTTGTAGATGCCATCCCCATCCTCGACAGGTATTTTATCTGACAGGGTTTCTGTGATTTCCTGCAGAGTATTTCTTTCACTGCTGGGCAATGGGAACAGACATCCCAGTTTCACTGTTCATCAGCTGCACGCAAGGCTACGGATGCACTAAAGGTTATTTGGGTATCAGAGGTAGAAAGGGGGAAGCACCTGCTTTTAATTTTTATTAATAAATTTATTTTATTAATAATTTTATATCAGATACCATATCACATATATTGTATAATGTTACTAAAATAAAATTATAAGGAATCATTAATAAAATGAATTTTTAATTAACCTTTGGCTGTATCTACATTTAGTTTTCTGAGCTCTAAATCCATGCAGGATTTGAGGACCATGGTCAAATTAAAAAAGAACCTATTTTAAGATTGGGGTTTTTCTGAGATGAACCCCAAAAGCTTTCATTGATCAGGACAATGAGTTTGGTGGTTTCTCAACTGCTGTTTGTGCACACTATAAAAACACAATTTCATTCAGTCTGATGAATGGTCCCTTAAGGGAAAATATATTGAAAGAGCAGTGGGTCAGAAATCTGATGCATTTGCACTCAGAAAAGGCAAGCTAGTGTTGCTGAATTTGCACATTGGAACTGCAAAAAGCATGAAATTCTGAAAATATTCCTACAATGGTCTTATGCTGAATGCAGAGCTTTATGAATATTTCAATTACAAGATGAGGCTTGAAAGAATAGAGTTGTTTCAATTTTGAATCACCCTTCCTTAAATAACTTGCCCTATTTGGTATTAAATTAGCCTCAGTTAAATCCAGCAGCCACTCCACAAGCACTGGGTGAGGATGGGAGCTAGAACCACCAGTGTCCCTCCTGCTATGGCTTTGAACAGACCAACCATGGATTCCTTCTGGAGACACTGAGCTCTTGCCATCTTCTTTGGCAAACAAAGAGTGACTTCTTCATATAATGAAAGCCAGCAGCTAGGTTCTCCTGCTTCCTTCATCCTTGGAAGTCCTGACTAGTGTCAGTCAAAATATCAGAATCAGCCTTTCAAGAGTTATCCACTGTTTCAATACCCTTGAAATGGAATCTGCTGCCACTTTTATGCACGGACTGAAAGCTTGCCTAGTTTCCCTGTAACTTAATTAAGTATCCTCTCCATCATCCACCAAACTGCTGCTTCACACATCCTGGCAATATGCCTCTGATATATTGCAGCAGATACGGCTGGCAATGCACGGAGCTTATCACGGGGTATTAATTACTTGAGCATAAATAACATTCCCTCTTATCTCAGCTTCATGATCCACTCTTTCTGATGGAAATATATTCATACTAACAAGGGAGAGAAAACAACGAGGGGGTAAATTCAAGCCTAAAAATGAATGACAGGTCTCAAAATGAGTAAAAGTTAACAGTCACAGTGATTAACCCCTGGAAACAACTAGCAAGGAAAGAGATGGAGTTTTCATCTCTAGGTATCTAGAAACATACTTTAGTCAAAAAAATAGTCTTAATAAGGAAACTGGTACAAGAGAAGAAAGGATGCAAGGGATACATATCAGCTTGGCTGTGCCTGAGCACTGTGACACTGCACAAACCCAGAGCAGTTAACCAGGCAGGCCTAGGAAAACCATTGATGGAATGAAATGACTTGGCTTGCAGGGCTCCCACCCACTCAGTCCCAAGCCCTCAAACAAAATGAAGCAGAATGACACAGCCTTTACTGTAAGCAATTCTCCTTTCCAGCCTCCATTCACAGCTCATTCCCTTTCCTGCATTGCAAAGGTGTTTCCCAACTGTCCTGTCACAAGGAGAAAAATACAGAACAAGAAATGCAGCTTTTGCTTGCTCAGAACCTCTCATTAATGACTGGAGGACAGAAGCACACACCTGAGTCCTGTGTGTGACAGGAGAGCTGCTGTCCTATGGACACGTACACTTCCACAGGTGTACACTGTTGTGGATGGACAAGTGTTGGGAATTTGGCTCATCACTGATACGTGTGTAAGGCAGGTGTAATTGTGCAGTGTTTCAAATAGGTATTTTTAGCTTGTTTGCTGGGTCCATTAGATAAATGTGAATGGTTATTTGTGCATGAATAGTGTGTTTACAGGTCATAAATGTTTCTTGTTAATATTTTTGAGAGTGTGGAGGTTGATGAGTGCATGGTATATATGGGATATTTGTGTGGGTGGACATCTCTTTCAGCTCCCATAAGAGATGCAGACTTGTATTTAAATGTTCATTACAGTGAAGAGTGAGTCTATTATGCTTTTTTCCCATGGTTTATTGTCCTTGCACACGCTTGAGGAACTGCAGGGAAACTGATATAATTTTCGGACATGACAATTCTGGAAGAGGTTCTCTCCTTTACTTTGAGAAAAGTTCACTACACTCACCAAATTAAATCTCTCTTTGGGATACATTTCAGGAAAAGAAGTCCTTTTCCTGAGAGGGGATGACTTCATTGCATTACCAAAACCCACATAACTGATCGCCAGGCTACACAACTTGAAAATATGGTTCCCCACCTTTTCTATAGCAAATACAAGGTGTGTTCAGCTCTGGGGGGTCTCCTCCTCCAGGTCTGCTCAGCTTATTATAAAACACAGGAGGATGTTTCTCCTGTTCCATACAAGTCAGGGAAGTTCTTTTGCCACCACTCACACTGGTGCTGTTTGAAGCATCGATTCAACAAGGTACTTGGGCATAGTTGGAATCTCAAACACAGGAATAGTCCATGAAGCCAACAGAGGACACAGCTGCTCAAGGGCTTTGCTCAAGAGGGGAGAAACCCACTCCTTGTCTTCCTCCCCATGCACGGTAACAAATCTGCACCCCGCTCCACCAGGCACCATTCAGCAATTATTCTTCCAGCAATACCCAGTGTGCAACAACAAAAATTCCTAGCCTAAGATAGGTGATTTCTCAGGCTTGGCAGTGTTAGGGAGGAGCAGTTTTGTGTTATGAAATCTTGCAGGCAGTGAACAGATGAAATAACTTTTTGGGTATTTGAAGATGGCTTCTCTCTGGAGGGTATAACAACCATGAAGGAGAAGAAAGGTGTGGAGGCAATCTAGTGCCATTTTCCAAGCTCTCTATCTTTGGCATCACATAAGGGACCCAGCAAGCCCTCTCGCATGTTGAATTCAACTGGACAAGTCAGCTCGTTGGGTAGAGCTTACGTAACCTCTCTCTGAGGGGCTGAAATTGCCTCTGCCTTGCACAGAGCTGTTGCAGTTTTTACGTTCCATTCCTATCCCCTACATTAGGAGTTCACTTCAGCCACAGAATAAAAAATCTCTGAAAAACAATTCTGACACGTAATAATTTTGCAGAGGTAGGGGAAATGAGGGTCTCAGAAGATGAAAAAATTCTTCTAAGAAACCTCTCCCATTTTTCTCCCTGTTTCCTTCCCTCTCTTCCTCTGAGGCTTTAGTATAGAAAAAAGATGAAGCTGAGGAGAAAGACTAAAATGAGACCTTGTTGAAAAATACTACTCTCTCAAAGTTTTTCACTGAAAGGGTTCCCCAGCCCTGGCCCAGGCTGCCCAGGGCAGTCCCCATCCCTGGAGGGATTTCAGAGCTGTGTGGATGTCGTGCTGAGGGACATGGGGCAGTGGGGAATTGGCAGTGCTGGGTTAATGGTTGGACTGGGTGATCTTAGAGGACTTTTCCAACCAAGGCTGTTCTGTGATTCTATGCTTTCTAGAACCGACAACCATTTCAAATGAAGTTACTTCACTTCCAAACTTACTGTTAATGGAAATTAATTAAGATAAAGCAATTAACATAATGTTAATTCCTCTATCCTGGAGGCCAAGCTGGCTGCTGGCTCTTAACATGGTATTAAGTACAACAGAGTCACACCATGCTCATTTTTCCACTCCTCTCAGAAAGAATACAGATTTATCTACATTATAACATTAGGTCTCTATTAAATACTACCTCTGACCTCTACAGATAGTATTTTCCTCTTTGTTTACATGTCAATAAGACCATTATTTTCTATTTCCAGTTTATCTTTGCATTAATATCAAGAGGAAAACCTGTGTTGAAGATCCCTAGTGTGCAGCTCAGTCCATTCCTACTACAGTGTGTATTTATTTCATAGATGTACATACAGTCCTTCCTATATGGAAAAGGTCTCAACTCCCCCTGATCATGGATAGCCTATGAAATGTGTCACAGATTCCATGGAAAGGGTACACAAAGGTACCAGTGCAGTTTGAGAAGACAGTCAAAAACATTGGATAAACATGCTTAAGGTTCTCAGGGAAAGTTGTCCTGTTAATAGCAGACATTTTGCAGGAAATAAATCACAGTGACTGTGATCCTGGGGGAAAACACCCAAATCTAGTCGTAAAAATCATCAAGGCAAAACACTTCACTACATACCAGAGGGTTTTTTTTTTCCTCTTCTTTTAATTTAGCAGTAACAATGCCTACAATACATTGACTCACAAATTAAGTGAAGGTATGAAACCACATTCTTCATACTGAGATGGGACATTCTGGACTTTCACTTTTTAAATACCCTCTCAAGGGGGAAGAGTTCTCAGTGTTCAATGAACATATTTTGAAACTACCAGTGGTGGGAATTTCGATTTTAACAGTGATCATATTTGGTGAGCCTTGTCCATAGAGATCAAAATGCTCTGCAAACGAGTGCAAAGCTCAGAACCTCACTGTACAGATAAAAGGGAAGGGAAACTGAGGCACAGTGCTGTGCAGTGACTCGCCAGGATCAAGCAGCCAGCAGCAGAGGTCTGGATATAAATCTCAGCTCTCTGACTCCCAGTCAGTTCCTGACTCTCCAGGCCACAGTCTCCCAGTAAGTGTATGTGGGTATCTACTGTCCAAGTGTTCGTGTGTTATACAGGCATGGCTTCTTTCACCTCTCCTGCTGTCCCATTGGCTCCATTCAATCCTGCTGCTTCCCTGCCGCCTTCCTCCTCTTCTTCTTCTTCCTCTTCTGCTGTCTCTGCGTCCCTGCCTGCGCTCAGGAGGGTGGCACTGGAGAGGTGGCTGAGGAGCTGGCCTTCCCGGCGAGACTCGGCCAGCTCTTTGGCACAGCACACAGGAGTGTTGGTCTCGTAAGTGCTGTGGAAGCTGTTATAGTCAACTTCGTAAAAATCCTTCTCCAGGGTGAGGACGGGAGTGAAGCGGTGTCCCCACAGCACCTCGGTGTCCATGTAGGAGCTGCGAGCCTGGCAAGTCATTCCTGGGTGGAAACAGAGGGATGTTAAATGCAAAGCTTCCTTACATGCTCGCCCAACCACTTCTGTCGTGTAAAAGCACTTTCATGTTATCTCCATACCTGATTGCTCTGGGACACAGAAAAGGTCTTCGCTTAATAATCCTCACAAATGCCTCTATCATGAAAAAGCTGAGCACTCAAGGAAGCTGAGCAAAGGGAAAGGGATGGATTCATCACCGCATCTTCAGACTGTTTCCTGAACCTTGTGCTTATGGCTCTGAAGTCTGGTACCACTAAGCAGCTTCTCTCTGTCCTCCCAATGCTCTCCTGAGGTGTTGCTTGTGTGGCTGATAGTAACAGTGCTTCTGGTGAATCGTGCTAGAACAACATCCATCCCTGACAATGCACCTCAAATCCTGACCCACAGAGCCCCTAAGTAGGAGGAACCACTGCCCTGCACTCCCACTGGGTCTCATCCCATCCCTCTTCCTCTATGGCAGCACCAGCAATTCCCTTCTGCACTTTAAGACACCAGGTTATATAGCCTGGACGTTGGAGGGGGCCACAACTCCTCGTGATTTATACAGCAAGATGGCTTTTAAATACTTCAGTCCAACTGTATTGGGTTGGCAGGATCACACAGTCAGGCTCTTAAGTGTATTGAATTCCAGGTATTACTGGTCTGTGGACTGAATGAACAGTGGGCAATATGAGACTGATATTAACTATGTTATTTTGGAATTAATTCTGGTGAAATTTGGAAAACTTGACCTCACAAAGTCCTCCCACTGTTCTCTTTTGGAGTGAGAGAGAGGCCCCACTGGAATACATTTGAAATATGCACGTGATCCAGTTCCTGGCCAATACTTCCAACTCTGACTCCTGCAGCCCAAAAAGCCCCAACAGAAATCTAAGGAATGCATAGGAGGAAAAATGTCAGAGTGTCAGATGCTGCAGGGAAGAGCACATCATGTATTCTCACCATTCTCACTCAGCTCAAGTAAGTGATGGAAATCTCAGACTAATCAGAAAACTTTCCTTAAAAAAAAAAGGCACCTTTGTGAGAAGACAAACATTTTGTTCTCCCAGCTGCTACAGTCCATTGATTAAAAGACACCCACACAAGCAAGTTCTCCGGAAAGCTTTACTTGCCTCTTACTGCTTTCCTTAGCTGAAAGCTATCAGACCAGCAGTGTGTAGTTGCTTTTGGTTCTTGGAAGGGGAAAAAGAGGGCCAGTGACACATACAACACTTCGAGAAATTTCCAGTTCTGTTTCAGAGACTGAAAAGCCAGTTTTTCCCCCCAAGATCTGCAGGAGTGTTTGCTTCTGGGCAGGAACAACGAGTACAGCGTTAGTCACAGTGTGCCAGCGTGCCTGCTTCCTGGACGGGAAGGAGCCAGGAAATGCAGAGGCTGCCATGAAAACTACCCCAAGTGTTTTTGCCTTAAGGAAAGGCTCTGTTGAGGCATCTTTTTGGGAAACTATCAGCTTTTGCTGTACAAGTGAAAAACAGCATGGAGAACCAATCCTGACTGTATGCCTCAGGTGACACTACAATGTGCAGCATCACCTGCATCATCACTGCCTTCTCAGTCCTCCATGTGAAGGCTGGTTAACCTTCACCCTCTTGTATTATCTAGCAAAGAGCAGCGCAATGAGCAACAGTCCTAATTTCTGAGTCCTGCTACAGTTCTTCTCAGGAGAGCTGTGTTGCTGACATTTATCACACCGTTGACCTCCCTGGGCATGGACTTTTATTAGAGGCAGTTCTGAGGGTCGGTGCTGCAGGGTTAATCTCATTTTCTGATGCTCCCTCACGTTAGGAGGCCAGAATGCTGGACAGCCAGCAGCATGTGCATGTATGGTGAGGAGACACTTAAAATAAGCATGCCCTTTGTCCTTTAGACTGAGATAGTTTTGTACCAGAAATCATAAAACAGCCTTGGTTGGAAGAGGCCTCTAAGATCAAGTCCAACCATTAACCCAGCACTGCCAATTCCCCACTAAACCATGTCCCTCAGCACCTCATCTACACGTCTCTTAAATCCCTCCAGGGATGGGGACTCCATCACTGCCCTGGGCAGCCTCATAAAGGTCTTTAAGTGCCTCCTCCAAGCTGGGAGCACTTTAAAAGCCCAGCAGAGAGCAGGAGAGGAGACCACTCAGCCCCACAGGGTTGGGTCCTGTGAATGAACTACCTGATTCTTGTCATGGCCTTCCAAGTGCTGCGTAAAGGTACCATGTAGCTGTCCCCAAGGCCAAGATGGGGTGTCCCTACTAAATGTGGGGGCCAGCATCCTAAGGGAACTCCAGCCTTGTAATCAGGGCCCAAAATATCTCCTTCCCTGGGGGGAGTACCTGACAGTGAACCTGAACTCTAGAGACACAGTCATAGTTATCTCCTGCTGTAAGTATTCAATTAAGGAAGGAACAATAGAAAGCTTTCAGCAACCAAATACTGCACACTGCCAGCTTCCTGCAGTAGCTGCTTTCTGTAACCCCAGGGGTACACAGAGCCAGCACAATAAGACAACTTGTAATTGCTCCATAATCCCATTCAAATATTCCTTTTTAGCACATGTGCACTGGTGCTTTAATTTTGTAGGGACATACTGCTTGGCAACTCCTACATTACCCAGTAAACAACAGCATTGTCTCTGCTTCAAATTCCATTAAGTGCCTGCTTTGCAGGCTGCCCTGTGCTCTCCAGCCTGGTTAATTAATGCATCTGTAATGTCCCTAGCTAATTATTGCCTCTAACTGCAAAGAGATGACAGAAGAGGTGGGGAAACAATAAACCTTACTTATATTAAGAGCCCATGGATGCAGCTACAATGTGCACTGTGCCTCTGTGCTCTGAATAGCTGTGTTTCAGCTTGCAGTGGGGCAGAGTAATCCACTCCACTAAGATCTTTCAGACCTGGCTGTGAGCTCTCTGCAAAAATCAGTGGGTTCATTTTGCCAGCCTTGCTTGTCCGAGTCCATGGGACGTCTTGGCTGTACCCTTGCTCATACCCATCAAGAACCACAGCAACTTTGCCACTGCTGTTCTGCTTCAGGTCTTGTCCAACCCTGCTAGAGCTGCCTGAAGCACTGACATTCCCGAGAGCACCAGAAATTGAGAGAGATTTCAAACTCTCAAAACTTCTTGCAAAAATAACCATAGTATTTACAGCCCTAATAATAGCTAATCCCTTTCTTACAGCGGATGTAACTCTACGTTTTGGGTTTAAATGGCACAGATATTTGCTATAGTTAGAGAGAAGTGGGATTTGGTGACTTGGGCATTTCATTTAACTAAGCCTCATCCCAAAAGAATATCCTCCTTTCCCCTTTGGCAGTCTAAAGATGTGCTTCAAAACTTATTTAAAAAGAAAGCCATTGAGATTTTTATTTTTCAAGTGTATCATATTTTCTGGATAGTGAGACCATTAGGAGTTTAATTTTCTCCTAAACAATCTGCTTTTAAAATGAAAAAGTATGTTTAGAGTAAATTTGTACAAGCTGTCAATTGTGGAAAATATGAAATGATATGTGAAATCTTCAGCTTTCAAGTTTTAGTTCCAGCTTTCTCATCTCTTAATTCAGCAGCTTAGCTTTCAGCTGCAAACAAAACTCTGTTTTAATTGGAACCAGAAAAAAAGTTTGTACAAAGTTATAAGCAGATGCACCAAGTTTTCAATAAAGCTGGAACCAGTTCCAGACTTTTCAGAAAGCTGGAGACCAGAGGACTGTCTCCTGGTTTCAAGTTCTGCAATAAACATTTCATAGAGTTTTAATGATAATTTCATTATGGCAGAATCCTAAGAAGTGGATTTTTTTTGGTCTGTTAGCTGGAGTCACTACATCACAGGGTCGGTAACAGAGTTCCTGTGTAAGGCAGCCGTAGATGCCTTCCTAAACGGCTCGTTTCTGGTTTCCAGCAGATGAAAAGATGCAAAATATATTGCTCTGTGTATTAAACCAGGTGTTTCATTACATTTGAGAACAGAGAGAGTCACTGAGGAAAGACTGGTGTGTAAAAGAGGTGTGGGGGAGCTCTACCGACACGGCACTTTCCTGTCATCAAAATCAGTTGGGATCAAGCAGCTCACGTTTTATCAAAGACAAAGGAATGTTAACACATGCTGACAAAGAGCAGTTATTTGATGGCTGGCTCAGGCAGGAGCCTGGTTTTTCTGCAGCGCACTCCATGGGAGTTGCAGGTTTCACAACGTTTTGCTGCTTCCAGTGCCACTGATTATGCAACTGGAGCAGACGCGTCTGGCTCTGCTAGGAGAAGTGGCGATTGCTCCTGATTTCCAGGTCTTGTGTACCCTTAGGTTACCAGTTAAAATCAAACTTCATTATCACAGGCCAGATCTAACTGCAGTTGCAGCTGTTTGGTTAGCCAGAGATGAAGCAGCAGTCTGGCTGTTGGAGGGTGCAGATTTTTGTCAAACATACCTTCACTGGCAGGTTAATGGGAGAGGGCAAGAGGACCACAAAGCACCATCTCCCAACCCAACAAATCGCCGCGGGCTTCAATCCCATCAACGGTATAGCTGGAACCTTTCAGTGCTGGACTTTCTCAGCGGGTAGAGATAGCCCAGCCCCTGGGGCTGTCAAGACAACATTTTTCATCAGCCTAAAATTAACTCTCCTCATTTAAATGCCACAGAGCTCAGTGATTATCTGCTGGCAAAATGTCATGTGGATGCTGACTGTACGTTAGCCGTATTCGCTGGGCTCTCTCTGCACTTCAGCCACAGATATTGCTGGGAGTGATTTCCCTTCTCTGCCCTTGTTTTCATACACTATTGTATGCAGGGTGACTTCTCCCCTTGTACTGGATGCACATAAAGCTGCATAATAGGTACTCTGCTCCTTCAGCTGAGCTCCACCTACGCTACAAGAATAGAGAGGAAGAACGGATGGACTCAGAGGTACAGTGCCAGAGTGATGTCAGTGAGGATGGCAAGGAGTAGTTATAAAAAATTTAAGTTCTATTACCCTAAGCAATATGTGTCTTTAAATTAGCATCAGCATTTGGATAGTTAGAAACTTTATTAGTCTCTTTGCATTAATTAGACCAGAGAACACTGTAACTTCCAGAAAGTCAAAATTCTTCCAATTTGGAAAGGAATATTAGAAGGTAGGAGTGTGGTCCTCCAATTATTTGTGCTTGTCTCCTTTAGAGGAGGACATATCTGGGCTCGATTCACTTTGATTTTTATGCCAGAGGAGAATAATAGGATTTTAACTTCTCTGAGTGCTCTCCAGGCATGTGAAAGCTCGTAGGCACTGGAAATGAAGGGGGGGAACCCAAACAAAAGGACCTTATAATTAAAGACCATGGATTCAATTGCCATGTCCCTACCAGGCAGAACCTGCACACCAACCTCGCACCATGTAACTCTAGGCCCCTCACAAAGGTATTTATAGTGACTGCAGAGGCACCTAAGATGACTACCCTGCCAACATCCACCTCTGGAGGGCAATTCAGCTCATGAAAAGAATAACTTGAGACGTCTCCCTCTCCCCTATAATTATATAAGCAGTTTCTATAACAGTTCTGCAAGGTCCTTCTTGCAGAAAACAAAACTTATTTATATGCAAAATGCAAAACAAACCAACAAGACAACCCAAACCAGATGATGAATGCATGAAAACTCCATTTCGTAATTTCACCCTTCCTTTGTTCTCCTAAGAAAATCCTGAACCAATTTCAGGATATTTTATGTTGTGGCTACTTCTTTTTGTCCTGTGGTTACAGCCAGGAAATTTTACTACATCCTTTGTAAAGGTGGATAAATTGAGGTGCAAAAAAGCAGCTTACTCTCTTACAGGAACAGGATGAGGTAAATTACTTCTAATCATCAAATCACTTTTTATCACACAGGCTCTAAGCCAGAAATATACGTGCCTATCTTTTCCTAAGAGTTTACTAAAACTTAGTTTAGTGACTTGACTAATTGGACAACTGAGTTCAATTCAGGATGAGGAGGGGAAGGGCAAGAGGTTTGGCCACCAAGAACTTAGACCTACTCTGCCAACAGTACGGCTCTAGGTTTTTGTTGTCGCTGTGGGAAGCAGAGAGGCAGTGAGAGCAAAAAACATTCACAGATTTTCCACCTTCGCATTCTTCCCTTTTATTGCAGGTCAAATTTGGGCCAGCTGATGGTGACAAGTGTCCCTTTCAGATAAGGCAAAAGTGAATTAATTCCCTAAAGTAATCTCTGTGACCAATTCATTAAGTAGGCACTGTGAGGGATGCTGCTGCTTTCGAGACGCCCACGAAGCAGCACTGCAAGTCAGAACACTTGTCATCTATATTGATTTTGTCTTTACAGTGGTCATTTCACTCAGCAACGATCACAACAGAGCTGCCCAAACACTGAAGGCTCCCTTTGGCATTTTTTAACCTCTCGTGGAGTCACAGTGCCTCAACCATATGAAAATATTGACTGGAAAACCCTGTCAGTGGGATTTCTGCCACAGCTGCCTTTGGGTTACAGCTGTGGGTCCCTGGAGAGCTCTCCCTAGAAAAACCCAGGGTTTATTTTCTTTTTCAGCCAGATAAAACCATTGCATTTTAGGCTGCCAGGTGCATTGTTATTCTTCAGTGTGTTGTTTATCCTTTTAAAAATTCAAGTCAACTTGGAAACAAAAATATGGTTTTAAAACACAATGTTTCACTTTGTAAAAAAACCAAACAACCCAACTTGAAGTGTTTAGGAAATTCAAGTCAACTTGAAAAAAACCATTGTTTAAACCACGATGTTTCATTTTGTAAAAAAACCCAACAATGATGTGAAGTATTTCAACCCTTCAGAATTCATTCAACACTTTTCATTTGAAACTGTTTACCATCTTTGCCTTCCACTGGTTCAAAATTAAACTTAAATGTCAATGAGAAGAGTTACTCATTTGAGAGGAGACAATACATTACATTTGTAGGATGTGTGTGGTTGGTTAAAGCTATTGGAAAGAGTTCTAAAATTGCTGTCCCACATTTATAGTGGAAAATATTCATGCTTTTAGTCAAGACGTTACGCTTAGATTTCTTTAGCCATTTGTGCATTGACAATCATGATTTTGACCTGCTTTCAAAATACCTTATAAAAAAATAAAGCTGTCTTTTCCCCACCAGTGCAGGATGCATTCACAGTACGATTTGCTCTTGTCTGTAAAGACAGAATAAGTTGCCATTAATTTTTACTGCTGCCAACAACTGCAGAGCTGAGCCACCTCTGAGACAGCAGGCAGGACTCGCTCACCCCTCCTGCACTGTGAGCAGAGCTATACATGCTGCCCAGTTGTACCTGTGGTGGTTCCTGATTTTACATTGGGGTTCCTAAGGGAACAAATGATCTGTTGCATTTTTATACTACCCTGAACCTGACCAGGTTGTAACAGTGCCATGTTTTAATAGAAGTCACGCTGCAAGTAAATGATATCATTCCCAAAGAAAGATGGGGCTTGAACAATAGGACAGGAAGAAAAGAACATAAAGAATTTGCTTGGAGCAGATGTTAAGGTGTGGAGGAAGGGATTACTATCCCCCAAACTGCTTTATCAGTATTACGAAGTGTGAGGACAGACAGGAGAGCACAAGCATTGTGCTTCTGCAAGTCACTCTCATTGTGGCCAAATGTCACCCTGTGCCATTCAGAAAACCAGCTCAGCCTCTGAATCAGGTAACGGCACCATCTGAGGTCCACTCTGCTCTAAGTTCAATGCAGACTAGCTCTTCTAGCTCCAGTTTTGGAATTTCACAGCCTGTCTTCTGAGATCAGAGTAATTCATTTCCACAGATGTATGCTCCTTAATATCATTACACACTGGCCTGTACAATCCCTCTGGGAGAGGAGCCCATTTGTAAAGCAATATTATTCCTATGCCATGCTTTTAATTTTGAGGTTGTTATTGGTAATGACTTCCTCTCATACATATCCAGCAGAGGCTGAGCTTTCAAAGGGGAAAGCAGTGCAGGAGCTGTTCAAACAGAATTTGATAGTGTCACTGCGTGATGGGGAAAGAGGCTTTGGACAAACAAGAAACTGCATTCCATGCTCAGATTAGGAGGTTCTAGTATCTAGTAAATATTTAGGCTACATAATAAGCTTCCATTACAAATCTCTGCCTTTGATAGTCTTTTCCACCCACCCCTTCTTTTGCCACGTCTCGACAACGCTCTGCTGGGAAAGAATATTTGCCGAGTAATGCCGGATGAGTTCCACTTGTACAATATATTCAATACTCCAACCGAGGTACAGTGCAAGCTGTACGTAACCTCCCATTATCTCTGTTTGGAAAAGTCAGCTGTTCACCTCAGGACCAAAGGGAGATACTGGGAAACTGAATTAGCTCTCTAGAGAGCTGTCTTTAGGAGTGAATGTCTGGGATGCAGGAATTTGAGCAACTGTTTATCCTTATATGTGGCTGTTAGGAGACTAAGAAGGACAAATCTCAAGAAGAGGACAATATTAATAGTAGGCAAGGGCCACAATCCGTGAGACAGGGTGCTGGTGAACTCTGTGGCCATCCATTTGCTTAGCTTGAGAGGTACACTGCCACCTCCTTTCCTGTGCTTTGGAAAGAGGAGACTGAGGAGTGACCTCATTAATGGTTATAACTATGTAAAGGGTGAGTGTCATGAGGATGGAGCCAGGCTCTTCTCAGTGACATCCAATGATAGGACAAGGGGCAATGGGTACAAGCTGGAACATAGGAGGTTCCCCATAAATATGAGGAAGAACTTCTTCCCAGTGAGGGTGACAGAACACTGGCACAGGCTGCCCAGAGAGGCTGTGGAGTCTCCTTCTCTGGAGACATTCAAACCCGCCTGGATGTGTTCCTGTGTGACCTGACCTAGGTGTTCCTGCTCTGGCAGGGGGATTGGACTGGATGATCTTTTGGGGTCCCTTCCAATCCCTGACATTCTGTGATTCTGTGAAAGCTGAGGCACACGACTTCTCCAGATTTATTCTGTATGGATGTAGGCTTCTGTCATCACCCGCCACAAATACACCCATAGGAGGAAGTTGGGAATCAGCTGAGTGTATCTCCTAATCTACCCACTACACACCATGTTTTATGCTGTTAAACAGCCGCCAAGTTCCAAGAGTCACAAAAGCAGTTTCTGTATTTTTCCTCTTTGAGCTCCTTTTGAAAATATATGTCCTGCATCATGTGCAAGTCATTCAGTTCAGCACATGCTGTTTTATGGGATATAGTAATACTTGGGCACTTCCTTCATAGCCTCCATTAAAAAGCAACACCACAGCAATATCTAAAATAGCACAGTTACAGCCAATTTTTAATACAGAGGAGAAATGGAAAAAGATTTGTGCCATGAATTTTGATCACTAAAAACAGGACCACAAGAGACCTCAGGAATTCTTTTAGCCCATTCCTTTTTTGCTATGGATGAATTCTAAGTGATTATGGATAGCTTCTCACATAATCCCTTTGTCTGAATCCTGGATTTATAAAAAGAGTGTGAAACACTACACCATGTGCTAAAGGACCCATCTTTGAATTGCTACCTATCTCAGACCTCAATATCCCCCCTGAGTCAGTCACTAGAGAAGCACAAATCCCAACATGTTCTCAGTCCAGATGACACTGACAGTAAAATCTTAATGCCAAACCGCCCTCCATTTTTCCCCTTCTTCCTTCAAAATTGTGACTGATTTTTGACAAGTTCTTACCTGTTGCTTCCACCATTCCTTCAAGGATGACCACAATTTCAAACTCCTCCTTCTCCAGTTGGGTGCGGGACATCTCCCAGAAGGGGCTTTTCTCATTGATTTCATGTGAGATGATAAGAGGTGACACCAGGAACAACCTGTCGTCTCCCGTGTCAAATCCCACGTTGATGTCCGTTTGGTTCAAAGGGATGAACTCTCCTTCTTTGGTCTGTTTGGACTTAATCAGTTTGGCTCTAATGGAAGCCTCGACAATGTGGGAATTGCGGAGGTCTCCAACCCGGAACATGAGACAGAGCTTCTCATCCCTCATGGAAATCACTGCGTTGTTAGAAAACATGAGGGTTTCAGCTCTCTTCTTTGGTTGGCTGATCTTGACAAACATGCATCCCACCATGAACGCATTGACAATGGAGCCCAGAATAGCCTGGATGAGGAGCAGTACAATGCCCTCTGGGCACTTCTCTGTTATGACCCTGTAGCCATACCCAATCGTTGTCTCAGTCTCGATAGAAAACAGAAATGCAGAAACAAATCCACTGAGATTTTCAACACAGGGGATCCAGTTCTCATCTTCAAGGTGGTCCAGGTCTCCCCGGAGATAGGCAATGAGCCACCATATGAACCCAAAAAACAACCAAGTGATGGTATAGACCATAGTGAAGACAAGAAGATTAAAACGCCACTTGAGGTCCACCAGCGTAGTGAAGAGGTCACTAAGGTATCGATAGGTTTCTTGGACGTTTCCATGGTGCACATTGCACTTGCCACTTTTCTCCATGTAACGCTGGCGTGGCTTCTTACCTTCTGCTGATATGAGGCGGGTTCTGTCAGTGGCAATGGGGACATCATCCCGAGCCTGCTTGGGAATCTTCTTAGGCTCTCTGGATGCAACTCCGATGTCCATGTCCTGGTTCATGAAGATCCTAGAATCTCCGGCCATGGCTGGGCTGTGGGAGAGCAAAGAAATAAAGTTTAGGATAGGAGGAAAAAAGAGCTGAGAGAAAAGCTGTTTCATTTTACTGCCTGAACCATTAGAAGAGACCAGGACAACAAACATTGCAAATATTGATGCTACACTGGCAGACTTTGCCCCATGCTGCTACAGGGCTGAATACAGGCTGATTCTACATCAGGAAAGCTTTTTGCTAGGCCTTTCCTCCTAATATTGTTTTGGGAAACACTTTGAAAGGCTTCAGCACTTCTCTCACAACAACCACTTGCTAAATATAATGCTGCATTGAACTGGATGTTAAATACTGATTCACAATACGCAGTCTCTTCAAGCATGAACCAGCTGCATAATGTGCTGCTGGAACCTCAGAAAACATGTTGATGAGCATGGTCTGGGAGTCATGAAATAGGTAAACCTTGTGACAGTTTTTTGTTTGTTTCTTTTTTTCGGTCCTCCAATTTTTTTTACACCCAGAATTTGATGGAGATCACAACTAGGACCAAAGTAAAGACACATCAATATATATTTTCAAAAGGGACTGGAGTTTTTTGGTACATCAAGTTTTGGTTGCATATCAAGAGAAACCTTAGAAATTAATAGGAAATGCTGAGCACCACTGTCTACCTAAATCTCACATAAACCTAAATTATGCATGAAGGTTTCCCTTAGCGCCAGCAGAGAAAGGAACCTCCAGGGATAATTCAGATTTCAGGTGAGCTGAACCACCTTCTGGAAGCACCCACCTGCTCCACAAATTATTCTGGGAACCTAGGCTCCAAATGGAAAATAGGCTTTTAATTTAACATCTTGAATTACGTGTCTGAAGGTGTGATGAACCCAGGCCTACTGTTAATTAAATATCAGAACCCACCCCTTTACTTCATCTGACGTTGGATGAAAACACCAGACACTTTGAGACGTAACAGACAGCTCCTGAAAAGCACACTGTCAACATGCAAAACCATGCTTTAGCAAGAGACAAATAAATAATACAAAATGATGGCTGCAATGATTTTTGCAGGTTATAATGTAACATCCTGTTTACTGAGATGATTAGATACTCCTTTTGAAAAAACCTACATGTGTTCTATTGAAAAATGAGAGTCTTGGCTCAGAATGCAGAGTGCAGACAAAATCTTGGTGAAAGACTACCTGAGGAGCCTTAGGGATATCAAAGATAGAGCAGCAATATTCTCGACAGCGTTCATTCTCTGCATTGTCCTCTGCAAATCCTATTAAAACCTAACTAAATCTATTACTGCTCCCTCTATCTTTAATCTTCTTATGCGTCTGTGAATGAGAAAAGGTGTAGAGATACAATTAGGAGTATCTTGGGAAAGACAATTTTAAGTTTGAGCAAAGTAGCTTCATCTTTTTGGTATTAAAAAGCAGAAAGGGTGGGCGGGAAGGAAGCAGAGGCAGGATGAATAAACGAAGCAACAAATTTCTGCTTCCATTCTGCTGTAGCCAAGTCTGGTTAACAGCAAAGAATTACTCTTAGCCCTTGTATAAGTCACCATCAATCACTACTCCGATGAAGCAGCCAGGGCCTGTGCTGGAACCATACCAGCCATCTGTCCACAGCGCAGTCCCAAAGCTCTTCCAGGCTGGCAAATCTGCCTGGTTTGAAGGGTTTGGGTCAGGGCTGCACCAGCGCAGCCACAGGAAGGGGTAATGATGCTGGGATGATAAATCAAGGGGAATCAGGTTTTCTGCCCCCACCATGATCCTGGATGTGCCATTGGTAACCCCAGCACTTCGCCGTTCCCTTCCTCAAACAGCAACGTCAAGGACTTGGGCAGAATTAACCACTACCTCTATTCCTTTCTCTTCTGAAGGTAGGGCTCCTGAGAGCTGGCTCATGGTATATTTACATACATCCTCAGCTGTTTTCTACCACTTGTTGCAAATTCAAATCTCCTGGACCATTGGCCTGCCTTATGGTGTGTGTCTATTTGCATGCATGCAAAGTGCCTGGGAGATGCTGTCAAATTAGAAGGGTACATATTGACTCTCACGTCACAACATGTGAAAGCATATGCCAAGTGCAAGTCAGAACAATCACACACTTATTTTTTTTACCTCTTAATAGGGAAAGAAGCAGCCCATCCACTGGCTTAAAAAGAATTAGGTGCAGAGAAGAACCTCTTTGTTTTTTACTTGTGTGTATTACTTTTGATCTTTGTTTGCATTGTTGGAGTAATTTAAAATGACTCCATTTAGTCTAAAAAGCTTTTGGTCAATCTATGTGCAGAAATGTAAAAACAAGTGTTGCATGTTTTCAATTTCAAAGGAATTGTTTTAAAGGTAATTTTGTTATAAAAGTTCTTTTTGAAGCTGAGTTACACCGTGTAAGAGAGAACAATCAATTTCAAGACGTTAATCTACAGTGTAAGGTTTCATATTTTAGATTCATACCAAAGAGACCAAAAAGGATCTTGAAACATATTAAAAAAACCAGACTAGAATAAAAGCAATCAAAAAGCCTAAATCCCTAGAAATATCACTCTGGTGATAGCAGGCTAGAGGGACTGCCCATTAATGAAAGCACAATGAAACCTGCTTTAACTAAACCTCTCAAGGGACTGCCAACATCACTTTTCTAATGCTACTGATCTTTAACAATAGGTCAAGTTAAATCTTTCTGGAAACCTTCAGGAACACCTTACAAGTGGTCCATTAAAGCACAAAAATTCCTCCTGTAGATGAACTTTACTGACAATTTCAGTGGCATTACAATGTTTAATCTTAAACTCTCCCATCATAGGATAAGCATAACCTCAGTACATGATTACTGAAAATAATTAAGCAGATGAATCTTTGCAGTAGATTCTTTCATAGGAGTATTATTGGTTTTGGAGCACAGGTTTGGATGGCTGAAGACTAGCCAGCTTTCTGTTCCAAATTATTGCAGGGTTTTTTTCTCTAACTGAAAGAAAATCACTGCTTTTCCCTCTGCCTTAATTCCCCAACTGTAAAATCTGTGTTACAGATAAGAATGGGCTGTGAGATCCTAAGCACTAGAATCTTTGAGGAAATCTGCAATCATTCCCTTATTATTTTAACTGCTCTGGGAGACTTTAGCACAAGTGACAAGGTACTATACAAAGAGTGCTGTACCTATGTAAGGACTTGGTTAACTCCTTCATCGTGTAATATACTGCCACTGCTATCAGACATACACATCCTTTCCAGATAATGGTGATTACATGAAAGCACCCCACAGAGATTTAGAGTTCAGTTTGTAAATCACTGCTCCTGCCAGCAAAGAGATCCGGGAGATGAAATTGCCTCTTATAGTCACATGCACCGTCCTGTTTCATTGGCATTTACCATCTTTGGTTAAACCAGACCAGGATAATAAAAATGTCACTTTTGTAGAAAGCTGCTTTCCGTTTGGACAGGCTGCTGCAAAAGGAGATGTGAGACAGTGTATTATCAGCCCTGCAAAGAGGCTTTTTGTCAGAGTTGCTGGTGCTCAGCTTTTGCCCGGACCACAGACTCGGGGCAGGCGGTGACATTCAGGGCTCTTAGATTTGCTGAAGCAGAGTCAGGCTGGGGTTAGTAAAGTATCTCCAGGAGGCATTGTTTTGCAGAGCTGTCTACAAGCCCTGCCTGCCAGAGCTGATGTACCTCCTGATGGCTCCAAGTCTTCAAGATAGAAATTTGCTGAAGACACCACAGAAGGTAAACCAAGAAAAGCCTGCAAGTAACTTTTTTTGCCTTGCTCACCATGGTGAATTTTTCCAATTTAAATAATAGCTGATCCTGCGTAAGTAAAGGCGAGTTTCAGTGGGGATAGGATTTGCTTCTGGAGAGGTCTAAACTGGCAGGCAGGAGGAGTCTGAAGACATGAATTTGTCATCAGGTTTGTTTGTGGGGCACACATTCTTCTTCGGGTTACACTCCTGTGAGGGAATGAAATTCTTGACAGCCACTGGCAACATGGGAAAGTTGGTAGAGAAATAGAGCAAATTAAAGCAGTAGGACCCAAAGAGAATGAAAGCATTGAGGGCTGAACACTGAGTGCTAGTGGAGAGATGGAGGAAGAAGAAATATGAGGAAAAGATAGGCTTTGACAATCTGAAGATAAATGGCTGTTAGGTAGGTGCTGACTGACAGCTGGGGCTTTGATTTCCCTGAGAAAGGCATCTCTCCCACTATCCTTTTATTTACTGCCTGTGCATGACAGGCTGAGCAGTCAACAATGCCACCACGAGATTACCTTTTGAGGCATAAATATGCATGTAAGAAGAAGAAAGGCAGGTAGATTTTGTGCAAATCATGTCGTCTTTTGGTTTTCTGACTGATGGAGGTGGTGGTGGCTGCCCCTTTGGAAAGTGGCTGGAGATCCACATGAGGAGGGAATGATGCAAAAGAGTTATGTCATTCAAAAACGGGGCAAAACATTGAAGGAAGCTGCACGAGAAAGGAGACTTGTGGCACGTCACTAATAAACGTGGTTCAAAAGCTCCATCATCCAAATAATCACTTCTCAAAGTGTAATCCCACTCAGCACGGAAGGAGGAAGATGCCTCTCAGTTCCTCTTTGAGTTTGCATGAATTTGCAGCACTGCTTTTCTAACATGCTGACAGGCAAGGTTTCACAGCGGAGTTCCTCTGGGGCTAGAGGAGACACCCACCCCCCAGCACACACAAATGGGTGAGTGATGGTTAACTAGGCAGCGACTAAAGAAGGAGGATGACTTTGTGCTCCTTACAGAGCTGGCCTGAGGACAGAACATGTCTGCTTAGAGTTCATTAGGCTCAGAACTACAGAAACAGAAGGTGTCCTGTCTTTCAAAATAAAATACCTTGTAAAAAACCATCTCTGGGTAGGAAGCTAATATGACACACAGACAGACAGAGCTTATGGACATTTGCACTTCACTTTTATCTGCTAATTACCTCCCAGTCTATCTTCTCCCCAGCAGTGCTGGATAATCATAGTTCTAATATCCCTGAGCCCTTTCATTGCCACTTGGGAGGCAGCAATGTGGCCCCCTCTTTCCCAGAGAATCCAGATGTTTCGGTGCTCAACACAGGTATGACGTACTTTAAAATGTTATTTATTTATTAAGATCTGCAACTATGGATTGAAGTATTAAAAAAACCCATTTGTAACATAAGTTTGCAGTTGCATTAAATGCAATGACTTGAGACCAATGCAGAAAAGAGTGGAGAAACTGAACTGGAATGAGAATAGAGGCTGGAGTGGTGTTTTTTTTCCCAGAAAAAGAGACGAAAACTAGAAAATGCCTTATCATAATGACCCCAGTGTACAGGCTATAACAATGTGTTACAGAACAAGGACTGGAGAATGTGGAATTTCCACAATATAAGGGGTATCTGCTACCTGATGTACCACAGTTAAGCACATAGGGTGGGTGGGAGGATATAACCCATGTAACTTCCAGTTAATTACCTTATACTTCCTTGAATTAAAGAAGCTGAGCACGAAAAGTCCGTGTTCAAAGGATGCAATCACAATATTATGCTCTTAGGGGGGTTTCTTAATTTTGAACAATCCAATGATATTTTCTTTACCAACAAAAAAGCCTGAAAATAAATCAATCTGTTCCTTCCACCTACAAGGAAGAGACTCTGCCTGAGGCACTCTGCAGCCTCTCTGTCTCTGTCCTTTCACCCCAGACTCTATTTTTAGGGGGACCTTATGGCGTCATTGAAAATTTGACCGTTATCTTTCAACCAACACAACTGAACAAAGGAAGAGAGACACTTTTGTCCTGATAAGACACTCCTGTTTCTCTTCCTACTGGCTGGTTACACACAGCACACACTGAATACTGGGGAAAGCAGAACCTCAGTTCTAAGAGAAAATCCTGCCCCGAGAGCACTCACTCCTGTTCTCCATTGTTTAGATATTTCACCATCACACCAACTGAGAATCACTGTGTAATCAGCAGCTGGCTTAAAAAAATAAAATAGAATTAGAAGGATGTTAATACCACTTCACACTTCTCCAGTAACTTGCATCGAAACAGTTCAAAGATGAGCTGATCAAATGCAGGCTCTTTCTGCCCCAGGATATTCAACAGTGCTATTGAACCCACTGTGCAGACAAGAGAAGATGAGTCACAGAGGGACAAACTGAGCTACCTAGTACCAACCTTGGGGTTAAGTGCCAGTGCTCACCCCAAATGGCCAAGTGGCCCTCCTGACCTCAAACTGAATAGAAAGTGGGTGACTTATGTCAAAGAGTCTGGAGATCTGTCTCAGAACATGACTCCAAAACTCTGTTTGTCTTTTTCAGAGTGTCTAAATATCTGGGATGGAACCTTCCAGAGATGGAGAATTTTCTCTCATAAGAGCCAGAAATGACCCTGATCCTTTATCTCCAACTGAGTAGGAACAGTAGGGGAAAGAACTGAACCCCAGAAGTGAAATAACTCCCACAGCACAAACACTGCCAGACACAATTCCCACATACTACAGACAATGCTGATTCCTCGGATTGGTTAGAGGACTGGTGACAGAAGCCAGTTTTGTTTCCCTCTGAGCTACTCCACTCTAAATCCAAGGTAGCTATCTACTTCAAAGGGTGCAGGAAGGACCTGCTTGATTCCAGAATCCCCCAAAATCAGGTGATAAGCTTTTTGGGAAGGGACAGTTTCTGCCAATTCTCCATTGATTCCTGAAACTCTCGGGTCAAAACCAACTGAGAGACATGCTGTATAAAAGTTAGGATGTTACTGCCAACCAGCATGTGTTAATACAAAAATGAGGAGTTCTTTTTGACCGATGCAGCAGGACATCCGTAAAAAAATTAGTCATGCTTTTACCTCCCAGAGCCATAAACATCCCTAGGGATTCCAGTGCATTAAATTGCCTGTCCCCTCCAAGGGCTGAATGTGCCACTCCATCGTCTGGAGACCACACTGCAAGGGGTCTTTAAACCCTAAGATGACTAGTAAGTGTCCTAATGATAAAAGAATTTAATCTCTGACTCTAGGTGAGGATTATGGAGTCACTCCATGCATTTCGGGGCTGCTTACTGATCAGTCTTCCCCTGTCCATTGTGTTCCAGTGATCTCCACTAATCTGATATCTGAGCAGTTCATCGTTTTTCATGCCTTTTTCTGCATGACACCTGACAGTGCTTTTCCCTAAGATCAACGTCTGATCCCTGGCTTCCCAAAGAGTTCCCTAGCAGCTGGTGAGTTAGACAACAGCACATCTCTGGCTCGCACCCTGGCAGGTTTGGGCACAGAAACCTGGTGTTCAGCTGACCCAATCCCTCACCCTCTTGCCCTCCCGATCCTTTGCAACCAGAGGAGTGAGCTGGGAAAACAAACAAAATGAGGTGACTTACTTGTTAGGAGAGGCTCTGCATCAGTCTTGTGCCTGGGCACTTCGGGGCTGCTGGAGAGGAGTGAGGGGCAGGTAACACAGCTGCTGGAGAAGTGTCCGATCCATGCCATCACCAGGGAGCTGGGGTCGTCTTCTGGTCCCTGGGCTGCCTCCTTCCTTCTTCCCTCTGCCTGTTATCACAGAACATTTATGTGTCACTGAAGATTTGAATGCACACGCCCCTGTCCCTGGGTATCCCTGATGTCCCTTGCTCTGTCGGAGCTGACACGGGGGCTCCAGACCCTCACCCTCCTTGCTGCAGTGCTACTCCTGCCTGCCCAACGCCCGCCTCGCCTTGTTCCTCTACAAACGAAATTTGGGTAGTGTAGAGCTTTTTAAAGGGCTGGGGCAGAGGGGAGGGAGAGGAGAGGACTGCGTGTGATGGGGAGCATCATCTGTTCTGAATGAGCAGCAGAGGGAAAGGTGGCGGGGGGGAGAGCAGGGAGGGGAGGGGTTTGAGCTGCTGCTCTGCTCAGAAGGGGCTGGCTGGGGAGGGGGCGGGTTCCCTGCCTTGGGAAAATGCTGTGCTCCCCTGTCACACACGGCTTTGCCTCCTTGCCAGCTCCCCAAGCGCTGTGTGTTTACTGCTCCCCTTTCCCGGGTCACTGGGTGTGCTGCCGGTTATTGTTTTGGGGTGGGGGCTGCGTGGTTTAAAATCACGCAGAAAGAAAGCAGTTCCTATGAAGAGGAGGACAAGGAGATGCAGAAGCTGCCCAGGGAACACGTGTCTGTGTTCACCAGCACTGTGGGAACTCTCTCCCAGGCTGGACCAAGGAACTGGGGAAACGTGGGGAGAAGGCGGGCGAGTGTGGTTCCCCTGGCGCCCGTAACCATCGCGCTGTGACACGGGGTGTGCACACCAGGCTGTGGGGTTTGCCCGTGCTCCAGCTGGTCCCAGGGAATGCTCTCAAAGCTCTTCAGTGGTTTGCTGTATTTATTGTCTCTTTTTTTCCTTCTCTTTTTTTTTTTTTTTTTTTTTTCCCAATCATCAGTAGTACCACACTGTGTCCCTAGCTTAGTAAAATATTTCCTCTCTGAAAAGCAAATGTCAGGCCAGCTGCATATGTCAGACAGATCTGCCTGGTGACTACAGGTTACCTCCAGGCTCTGTTGCCCTGTCCCCTGTCCCCACTAATTCTCTGTTCCAGGACCACATGCATTGCAGCCCATCAGAAATGCTTTCACAGAAGATTTTTCTGGTCAGAAAAAGAGAACTTGTCAAAACCAAAGCACTGCACAGGAATGTGTCAGTACTGCTGGAATCCAAAAGCTATCTTCTTCCATATTCTGCTTTGAATGACTTTCAATTTTTAATTTATTTTTTTCAAAGTTACACTTTCACTAATGAAATACTGCAGCATTGGGATGACGTTTTTATTTTACCGTGTGGACTTTTGCAACTTATGATTTGCATTCTTGTTTTGGAACAGGAAAAACAATTGAACTAGTGGAACTTCCCTGTAGCTCGGATTCCTAAATCTAGGGTACATAACACCTTATTTTGGAAGCTAGACTGGAAAAATTCAGAGACCAGCCAGTTTGGCTCCTGTTTCGCAGGCATCAGAACAGTGCTACCCCCATCTAGGCTGCAAACAGCACAGAGGACTAAATTCAAAGCAGCAGTGAAACTATTTTCAATGAAAGCAAAAGGCATGGTAATAAAAGATTAAATCCTATGAAATTATGTTAGATCTGCCTGCTCATAACTGTTAGGAATGCTCTTTTCAGCAATATTTGGTTTACCTTTCAGGAGTATGTCTATGATACGTGAAGCATCCTTATAAAAGTGCTATTTAGGGAGTACATTAACAGTTTTGTTTTGTTTTAATAAGCATTCAAACTTACTTAAAAAGTACTAAACAGTACGAGAGTCAGCCCCCATAAAATCCCAGCGCTGACTTTCAGCACAGGCTCTCCCTGGGATGCTGCTTCACCAGCACTAAGGACAGTGTCACCTTCATAAATGCATCAGCCCTACTTCTTCTTTCATTCAATATTTTTTTAATAATATTTAGAACAAATTTTTGGGCTAGGAAAAGCTGTCCAGCCAGCAGCCCTAGAGGAACAGAACCTCTGCAAGGCTGCAAAGCTCGTGGGACACGGCCAGCGTCAGAAGCCTTCCTTCCCACCTCCCACCCACGCTTGTCCAGCGCATCTCCACTGAGAACCCAGGGGACAGGGGTCTCCCAGCCCAGGAGCGGGCTCAGGGCATGGACATTTCTGTGCTGACCGATTGCCCACCGCGAGCTGCACCACTGCTTTACTCACGTGCAAGAAATAGGGCTGTATTTCATGCAGTATGGATAAAACACATGTTTTGGTGTTCTGAGCAGACTCCTGTTTCTCCTGACACGAGTGAAACTCTGCTGACAGGCACTGCCACCTGCTGGCACAGGTCCTGCCTCACATTTCCCCACGAACAGTGACAGAAGTGGGGCACGGTGGGGGTTTAAAGCCGAGTCTGGATTCTCATCGCTCCCACTAATCTGGGAGGCTGCAGAAAGCTCTGTTTCCCCAACATCTCACGTGTATTATTCAGCTGGGGGAAAAAAATAAATAAATTAAAAAAAGAGACCTCTCCCCTAACGAGATTTGTCAGTTCATGAGCAGGCGTGTCACTGTGCCACTTCTCCCTTTGCCACAGCTCTGCCAATACCTTATGCAATTACACAGCACGGTGCTCACGCCTCTGTCCAGATGTCAGCTCAGACAGTGGCACTGCAGCGCTGATCTGCAGATGCCACCCAGCACACACCCCAGGGCCATCTGTGTGCTGTGGGTGCTGTCTGTCACACCAGACACATGCATCTTGGTAGACTTTTGCTACCTCGTTCCTACACTGTGAACTAGTGCTGTATTTCATGTATGATTTCAATAGCCATCTGCCAGTTTACACTGACCAAAGACAAGCCAGGCCTGGAAACAGTTTTTCAGCTGGCAATTACAGTTAATCAGTGACAATAAAGTGCCCTCACTAAGGTGGTTAAAATGTTGTCAATGACCCCAGGAGTTCAAAATATGATAGAGAACTTGAGCTTGCTGCAGAAGGGCAGCTATAACAGAAAATGGCAGTACACTTTGGGTGTACTCTCAAGGCCAGGGATTGCTTTGCTGGGTTCTCTCAGCCTTTGGGATGGGATTCACCTTAGGCAGTGCCATTTAGGATGTGCTGGCCTGAGTCTGCACAGCCATGCTATTTCCTTTCTAACTGATGCAGAGAGACAGGTACCATCAAAAGGCATCTAAATTAGACCCTTATGTAAGAATGGGATGAATGAGCTAATTCCAGGAGTGCACAGATACAAATTTCACTTCAGTGCCACATCTTGATTTTCCTGGGGGAGCTCACAAGCTCTGACAGCTGTGCTGCACTGCTCCAAGGATGTGCAGGGCTATTTACAGGGGTGAAACTACGGCAACTGTGGAATGCTTGGCTCCTGGATTTGCAAACAGAACAACAAGATGTGGAAGAACAAACTTTAATCTCATTCTGTATAACTAAATAGCTCTCTGAGGATGTTATGTATATAAAAAGCTTTCATAAAACAGTGTGGATTTTTGCTGGTTCCTATAGACTGCAGCAGGGCAGTCCAGTTTTTGAGCTTTCATGACCCAAATGGGGAGCAGCCACCGTTTCCTTGTGGTTTCGCTGCACACAAATGAGCCACCCCCCTGGATGAGTACAGACTGGCCCGTGACAGTCAGCACCCAAAGGGACAGCCTTCGATCTGAGCACCAGCGACAGCATCTTTAGCTTGCTCTGCAATCAGTGTATTGAGAGGAGAGGGAGCCAACAGCACCTTCAGGGAGCATTTTAATTTGTTGTACGATTTGATCTCTGCAAAGAGAGATGTCTCTTCCCGTTTGTCAGCCATTAACCTCCCATCCCACTAGAAGAAAACAGAGTTGTAAGAGGCAGCGCTGGAAGCAGCTTCTGAGGTTGTCTCATCCACCTCCGCTCTTCCCTGGTGCACTGAATGGGAGCTGAGCTTCCAAGTAAAGCTCTGAGAATCTGCATGTGAGTCACCCACTCCATCTCAACTTCCTTCTGTGTTTTGGGGCTTATTCAAACCCCAAACTCAAAATGAAGCTTGGGAAGTCCTGTGTGACCTGATCTAGGTGTTCCTGCTCCAGCAGGGGGATTGGACTGGGTGATCTTTTGAGGTCCCTTCCAACCCCTGACATTCTGTGACTCTGTGAAGTCGGAACAGAGGCAGACAAGGGGAAGGAAAAGTTTCTGCAATAAACCCAAACTCCCCCGCCTCTGTGAAGCCTGTGTGGAGGAGTCTGCTTGCCATTTCCTTTGATATGGTAATGAGGAGCTGATGCTAACCTAGGGAAAGAGACAGCTCTTCTCACAGCTATACGGTATTGCGTGGCACCAGCCAACACACAGCCCAAGTCAGTGCTATCTGTTAACTTCTGGATTGCCCAGAAGTGTGTTAGTCCAGTTCTTAGTGATCTGCTGTTATAATTAACACTAATTAAGCCCTCATTTTACAGGTACAGCAGCAGAACCTAAGGCTGAAGGGTACCCCAGAGACTAAACTTCCTACTGAAGCCCATGGCAGCTGCAGGGCTAAAAATTCCTTGGTTCTTTCAGGTGGGAATCTTCTTGCATTAACTTCCCTCCTAAAAACATAGAGCCTTCCCTTTGCAGAGAGGGATGGGTGCATACAGGCTGTAACCAAAAGGTACACTCTACTCCTCCAACTCAGACAGTAAACAGAAAACCTTCTCACCTCTAGCTTGTGTTTTTCCCAGCAAAGACAAGAGATAAAAGAGGCAGAGCCACCAACTCCTTCATTTAACTGTGAGGAATCTACCAGAGTAATTAGTTGATTCAAGAGATTCCACAAATGTCTTTGCATGAGTGCAATAGACTAAACTTTGCTTTTGGGCACCAGTAGGAGCTCAACCAAAGCCTAGTGTGCACACTTGTAGTCCTGGGTTGTCACCCTCTGTGGAACAATGACCCACTGAACATCACAGGTCAGTGCCACATGAAACAGGCACTTCCAGCACATTCTGTGGTTACTTAGCAGAAAGCACAATCTACAGGGCAAAAATAATATCCTGAAGATAGATTTTAGGCAATGCACATCATTGGCCTATTTTAATACTATTTGCAATTCACTCCTAGGAATGAAAAGCAACTCAGCATTTGTTATAGCAGGTCTCACACGTCATTGCTCTGAGTTCACTTCAGGTTTCTTCTCAGCTCTGCACTGGCTGGAGAAAAAGTGACCCCCACTGACTCTAATGAAGTCTTCTTATTACTGTTTAATCTCATGTGTGTATGCCTGGCACCAGCAAAAGCAGCAGACTAGCAGCCCTGGGGACAAAAGGCCTCTATTTAGCCACAAATGGGTACTGTATTGACAGCCTTTCCCCAGTGCCACCCTTGCTTTGCTCCCCAAGTGTATTCAGGTGACTGGCCAGAGCAGCTCTGGAGCCAGAAGCGGTTTGTCAGAGAGACTAACCATTACAATGCTGGTAATAGCTAGACAATTAACCCTTGGCTTATTTCAGTTAGTGCCCACTGTGGTGGAACTCAGAGCCTTGACCCTAGGGATCTGACTGACATCACTAGGGATTCAAAGCTTCAGTCATGGTTAACCCAGGCTAGATTTGAACTAGAGAACTGAAGGTGAAAAATCTTAAAATCCCATTTTAAATTCACATCTTGTGAATTTAGTAAAAAACTAAACTGTACCTTGCACTAGGATCCTTTTGGGGTAGTAAAGTAGTGGGAGGGTCCATAAAAGAACTGAGGGACATGGTGTAGTGGTGAATTGGCAGTGTTGGGTTAATGGTTGGACTGGATGATCTTAGAGGTCTCTTCCAACCAAGGCTGTTCTGTGATTCTATGAAATGTGAAGTCCTGCTGCAGTAACAGAGCAGTGTCGTGGTTGCTGACCACACGTGACCACAGCAGACCCTGTCTGCACACTCTTTTTCCCTGCCAGGGCTGGAGGTGCTCTACCAGGGGAATTTTTTGCTTTGTCAAAATTCCACCACTTCAGCTGGGCAGTGGATCTCCTCTGCAATTAAGTTTTATTCTCTTACATGCAACAGACCTTCAAGCCAATTTCTGAGATGCATCTTGCTACAACAACTTCTAGGGAGTCTTTAAGAACAATTTCAGAATTGTTCTGTTCTTCCCCAATGTCCAGTAAGCAATCTGTAGGGACCAGTCCGATTCAAGAACTATGACTGTTTATTAGGAAATCCCAGTAACAAGTAGGTAACTCCTGAGCTCTTGGATTTCCACATAATTTGCTAACATTTGGAAGATTCTCAGCAGTTTTTCAGTCATTAGGGACCTTAAGAGAACTATTTCTAGAATATTTTTTTTTTTTCAGACCTTGCAGCAGCGTTCAATATTTATAAGGAATTCCCTGCCTTGGTAGCAACAACTGATGGTTATGAAAAATAAGTACACTATAAAATGCATTAATATTTTAAGTCTGCCAAAGATTGCTAGAGGAAGATATTTCCAGCTTTTGCCTGACTGGTTGATATTTAGTTCAAGCAAATAACTGACAAAAGGAAACATATCTAGGAGGGGAAGGAGAGGGTGTATGGGAACTTGCAACAGCTACAGTGAGAGATTTTTCTATGCTTACACAATAAATCAGCAGCAGAATCAAGGAAAGAACAGTCTTCTGGTTGCTACTCCAGCCATGTATTCAGGGAACCACATTGGTATGCACCCAGATACTGCTATAGGATGAATAAAACCTTTCCCCCTCCTCCAAATAAAATAAAATTTGGAGATTGTGCTGAATCGAAGCTTTTCTACAAAAATGCAAATAACTCACATTTAATGGTGCAGCGGAGAGAAAAGATAAATCTTGATATGGCTGCAATAAAGTGCCTTTTTATGAACACTCCTGTATGCTCGCTGCCTGACAATACTGGACATGATCCAGGTCTGTTTACAGTGCCAGCATGGCTGTGTCCCTGACTCCTGGTGCATCTGTACATTTTGTTCTTGGCATATTTGTATCTATGGAGCCAGCTGACCTTGAAACTCTCATCAGGGGGAAAAAAAAATAATAAAAAATCAGTGGCCAGAAAGCCTACCACCCCCTACATATTTCATAGTTATTATCAGAATATTTTTTCTCTGTTCAGTTTGCACAGAGATGACATTCAGTAACACTGAAAATGTTCTTACTGTCCCCAGAGAGGCCTGTTCAGAGTAAAACCAATGGAAATTAAAGGTCTATCAAGCAATCCCCTGATACAGGTTCATAAATATAGAACTGCAGGCAGTGACTGGCTAAAGCACTAAGGACAAAATGTGCTAAAGCTCTTTGACTTGGGTCCCTCTGTTCCTGCCTTCCCCTATTCCCTGCTCTGCGAGGAGAAGGGGAAAGAGGTCACCCACTGCTCATTATCGCTGCATCGTCACAGAAAGCAGAGAGGAGGGAGCGTTTGCTGTGGGACTAACATGCCATAGTGCACCACTTCTGTGCCAGTGAGGCTTTGCAGCCATCTCTAAAAACACCCCCCCTCTCAGACCACAGCCTGCTGCTGCAACAGCTCCTGTCCCTCAAGCAGTAGATGGGTGTGTTATGTCACCCACATAGGAAGTGCCCCAGCATGCTGGGAATGATGCTACAGGCTGTGGGATACAACTGTGTGAAACCATGATTAAAAATTGGTGTTGACCACCTTTCAGAGAGTCCTGAGGCAAACTGGGTCCTCTGGAGCCTTCAAACTTCATTAAGAGTGTGCTGGATTCAGTCACACTCCCGTGCTCACTGGAGTGCTCCTTCACACGCGGTAATTCGTGCAGCAGCAGCTCACTGAAGTTGCAGCAGAACTGCTGGGTTTACTCTGCAGCCATTCAGTGAAACTTCCCTTTCTGGTTGGAGTTGCCCAGGGCTTATTCCTTTGCCACTCCATGCACCAACTCGAAATTTCACGTCTGCCTAGTGCTGAAATTGGACAAGAGAAGATTATTCATCCAAACGGATGAAATTTACTTTAATTTTCTGTTAGTCATAAAATTTGTCCACTCTTTGATATATCTGAGCTCGAGATTAAGGAGATCAGTGCAATCTCAGGCCATTATAAGACTTTCTTAGGGTCTAACACAACCAGAGAAATAGCTGGGGTGAGTACGAGTCGCAGTGCTCTCTGTTGTAAGAGCAGACATATGGAATTATTGACCAGATTTCCTGGAACTTACCAGCATAAATGAGGCATAACATCAGAACTGTAGACACGTCAAAAAGCGTAAAAATAAGTTTTCCCAGGAAATATGATGCCATATGGATGTGGTCTTTGTTCTGGTGAGGCTTCTTTCCGTTCCCCAGGCTCCTCTGTGTGATAATGTTTTCTAGCAAGGTTATGGGTTATGTCATCTTGGCATTTGAATTGCCTTGGGCTGTGGTGTTTCCTCACTAACAGTACCCCTGGAGCTTGCAGATTCAGTACTGTCCCGCTCACGGAGAACTGATTCATTCCTGTTGACAGCTTGCATACACCTTGTCATACAATAAAGTTATTGAAACTGAACGGCCAGAAAGGCTAAAATCATTGCTTTGGGTGATTTATCAGGGACTGATTCAGCACTCTGAGCCAACGCCAAGAAAATTCCCTCATGTACCTAGACCAGATGTTGTTCTCATCTGAACTATGTTAAATCTGAGATAAAACTACTACAGCCCACGGACATGCAGTGCTACTACCACCCTTGTTTCAACCCAGAATTATACTCCCCTTTTTATCCACCTCAGCCTCAAAAAATCAGCAAAACAGCCACAGCTGGACAAAAAATTCAGCCTCTCTGATTTCACCTGTTTGCTGTGCAAAATGATTCTGGCACATAAGAAAAGGCTGACTAATTTTTTTTTATTGGCAACACTGGTCCTAATGTAAAAAGGAAGATGGAGCTGTGAGGTACTCAGGCTGGTATGGTGTGAAAATGTTAACAGAAGTGCTTTCTGCCAAAAGCTTCACCTTTCCCCCCTCCCTTATCTTTTTAAGAGCTTTTCCAGTCGCACACAGCCAGCATTACCTCCAGCACTCCCTGCTCAGGCCAGCAGAGGGTGATGGGCAGCCACACTGGCTCTTTCCTATCCTGACCATTCTCGGGGGTAAAGCCATACATCTCTGAAAAATTATCTAAACATCCATCCTGTTTGCAAGGAAGTACCAAAGGTGAGGCACGAAGCAGAAGATGTACTGAAATAAGGTCCTTCCCCATAGCTTTCTCATGGAAATGAGACCTGTCAGTGTCAAGTTCTTCACCCATGCATGAGGACTGTGGATGAGTTCAGTTTTAGAAGGTTCCTGTGCAGTACAAGCATGCTTTGGCACATCTACCATTTGCAGAAGAGGCTGTGCAACACCAAGGTTCATCTCAGTGTGGGTGATGGAGACCTACAGAAAATTTTGCTACAAGAGATGAAGGTGCCTGCCTGGACAATCAAGCTCCTCTTCAGGAAGCACCTCAGAGCTCTGTGGAATCAGACAAGAAAAAAAATGCATTGTAAAGGGGAAACTTCAGCACAAAGACTTCAGTATAAGGACATACTGTGAGAGGAAGGAACAGAGGACTGCCTTCAGCTACCTAACCCAGTAACTGAATCTGTTAAGGTATTATCAGGTCAGGAGAGATAAGGAGCAAGCTTATTCAGAGTTGGCTAAATTCCTATTCCAGCACCAAGGCAGAGGCTCTAACACTTCTGAGTATCACTCAGAGCAACTTGTCCAAAACTCAACTGGGCACAGCCCAGCCAGAGCTGTGCCCACTGCGTATCACTGCCCCTCAGAGGCCATGTTTTCTCCAGCCTCACGTACACGAAGACACACCACTGACCATTGCTCATGCCAAACTACCAGGCTACAGCCGGTACCTCAGGCTGCTTTCTATTACCAAAGGTGGTAACAGCTCTCTGCTATCAAGGCTGTGTGCACTGCCCTCCCCAGTGACTCATTTTGATGGGTTCACTCATCTGTAAAGCAGTCATTGTTTACATGGCTATTTCTAATGTCCTGACCTTCAAAAGCAAGGTATGATCATCTAGTAAATGTACTGCTGTAAAGAGAACATGTAGCTGAAGTACCTGCAGCTCTTTGCTGGGAAAAAAAACAACAGGATGCTTCATATTTTTTTTTCTTTTGATAACAGCAACCACACACAAAATCAATGGCAGGTACAATATGAGAGTGTCAGTCCACTTTGCTGCCTTTAGAAACAAGGACAGAGTTACCATCCAGCTCTGTTACTACTAGTGGCAAAGGGTCAGCTGTGGATTTACCAGAGGGAGGGCAGGAATTATAGGGGCTATAGTTCTCATCAGCACTGCCTACATGGCATAGATACTCTTCAGCCATGCTCACAGCTGCTCAGAAGTGTGCACTGGCTAAATTTCACAAGGCTCCACGGGACTGTGAACTAAACTCAGACAGCAATCAATGATAACCCTTCTCCAGTGAAAGGGCAGAACAAAGAGCACAATGCATGTAAAGAGGATGTGATTTCTTCACTGCGCTGTCCTACGTCTGTGTTGCCTCTGGGACCATGCTCCTACTCTTGGGAAATAACTAAATAAACAGTCACTCCACACAACTTGCTCATTTTCTTACTCTGCTTAACACTGTGGGCTCTCTCCAACCCATTAGCTGCAAAAGGAATTCGACAGAGCTCTAATGCTTTCCAGTGATATGCTCTCAGCTTTCTTTGTGACTCCCATGAGAGATCAATGCCTGACTTCAGTGGGTCAGGATATCAAACCCAGCTTTCTACTTTGCTTTGCCTTTCTCTGCCTTGGTTATCATATGTGAAAAATAGGATGACGACTGCTTCCTGTGTGTGCCTCTCCCTCCCCTGCATTCCAAAAGAGAGGGTGAATTTCATTTATTAATGCTGATAGAGTCCATGGAGACTTGCAGATAAAAAGACTCAATGTGAAGCAGAATATAACGTTCCACCTTGCAGAAAGCTTAGGCTTTACTATTTCTTTTCAAAGCACCTACTGACATTGCTAGGCAACTGGGACGTTGTCCAAAATAAAATGTGCTAGGTTCGAAGGGGGAGGGGAGTAAAACCAGGCTAGCTGAGGATGAGCCTGGTCTTCCTACACCTTCTAGGGTGATCACTGAGAGTTCAACTCTCTCTCTGAAATGCCTTTACACCAACTCACGCAGCATGGGGAATAAACAAGAGGAACTGGAGATCTGCGTGAGGTCAAAGGGCTGTGATTTGATTGCTGGTATGGAGACGTGGTGGGATAGCTCACACGACTGGAATGCTGTCATGGATGGCTATGTGCTTTTCAGGAAAGACAGACCAACAAAGCTGGAGGTGGAGTTGCTCTTTACGTGAGGGAGCAATTAGAATGTATTGAGCTCTGCCGGGGGGGGGCTGATGAGCGAGTTGAGAGTTTGGGGGTAAAAATTAAGGGGTCAGCTAACATGGGAGACACCATTGCAGGTGTCTATTATAGGCCACCTGCTCAGGATGAGGAAGCTGACAAGGCCTTGTACAGATAACGGGAAGTGGCCTCAAATTCACAGGCTCTGGTTCTCATGGGGGACTTCAACCACCCTGACATTTTCTGGAAAGGCTGCACAGCCAGGCATGCACAGTCCAGGAGGTTCCTGCAGTGCATTGATGACAACTACCTGATACAGGTGGTGGAGGAGCCAACAAGGAGAGGAGCACTGCTGGACCTTGTATTGATAAACAAGGAAGGACTGGTCAAAGACGTGAAGGCAGGGGGCAGCCTTGGCTTTAGTGACCACGAGATGGTGGAGTTCAAGATCATGGGCAGTAGGCACAGAGCAACAAGCAGTATCATAACCCTGGACTTCAGGAGGGCTGACTTTGGCCTCTTCAAGAAACTCCTTGGACAAATCCCATGAGACAGGGCACTGGATGGTAGGGGGGCCCAAGAGAACTGGTCAATATTCAAGCATCATTTCCTCCAAGCTCAGGATCGTAGCATCCCAGAGTAAGAAATCATGTGAGGGAGCCAGGAGACCTGCATGGCTGAGCAGGGAGCTACAAAATAAACTCCAGTGGAAGAAGAAAATTTACAGAACATGGAAGAAGGAGCTGAGCACTTGGGAGGAATACAAGCATGTGGTCAGAGAATGTAGAGATGCAGTAAGGAAAGCTAAGGACTCCTTAGAATTAAACCTGGCAAGGGAGGTCAAGGATAACAAGAAAGGATTCTTCAAATACATTGGAGGCAAAAGGAAGACTGGAGGGAATGCAGGCCCTCTGCTGAAAGAAGTGGGTGCCCTGGTGACGGAGGATACAGAGAAGGTGGAGTTACTGAATGCCTTCTTTGCCTTGGTCTGTACTGCTAAGGCTGGCCCTCAGGAGTCCCAGACCTTTGAGACTGCAGAAGAAGCCAGGAGAGAGGAAGAGTGATTAACTCGTTGGACTGTCAAGGGACCTTAACAAATGGCAGTACAAGGGCTGGTGTAGGGAATAATGCAGTGCTGTATCTATATAGAACTCTTTCCTTTTTCATCAGCAAAGTACAAAGGGTGGAAAAACGGAGGCACAGACAACAGACTTACCTAAAGTTCATATTTGCTTCTCCAGAACCCTATTCTCCAGAACTAAAGTTCATATTCTATTCTCCAGAAACTGAATTTTGCTGGTGATATTTAACATGGGCCCAGAAAGGCAACTGCAAGTAGGTACAACATAGCTTGATGTGCTTATTCCTGTTCGTGTAGCTGCTTTCTGGCAGCGAGGAGACAGTCCCCATGCAGGTGTGCCTGGCCCTGCAGCATGTGACACCCTGCTCCTTATCAAGCTATCAAGTTTGCTCAAGCAAGCAGGATAACACATGCTCCAGGGAAAGCCCTTGGCGAGACATATCTGTGCTCACAGCTAACCTGGACCCGGTAGCCTCAGGGGCTTGCATGACATTTTAAGACTGACACCCCTTGAGACTGGCGTTTTAAAAACATCTCATGCCCTTGAGAACAACTTAAACTTCCACAAATACCTTTCTAGACCTTGCAGAAGCGTGTTTATTTGGGAAAACAATGAGAGAGGAAACGCACAGTGGATGAAACAAGGTGTGATCCCATTTTAAGGCTTCATACCATTTGATCAATTGCAGCTCCAAAAAGCCCTGTTAGAGCACAGTGTGTACCTGAGACATCTGTGCTCCTTCTCCACCAAATTCATAAGCACTGTCACCGAGTTAGAGCTAGTTACCACTTTTAATACCATCATATATAACAGAAGGATAAGAGCTCTTATGCAGAAGCCTGACTCCACTAGACAAACCCAAATGAAAATCTGGAAACAAACCTGGTGGCACTGGTTGTTCAATGACTTCAAACACTTTCCTACATACAGTGTTTTAAACTTCTGTTTTCCTAGCTTCAAGTAGGAAAAACACCAGTGTCATTGCTCAGAGCAAACACCAGGTTTGTAGCATCACACACTCTTATTTTCATGGCAGACTGCTTTGCCTAGGTGCACTGAAGGGACAAGGTGACAAGGACACAGCTGCCAATATAAGAATAGGGTGCTTTCTATCAATACAGTCTTATCTTTTCCTCTGTACGCTTAACTTTTTAAAAGGAGGATGCAGTGACTAGAAAAAGGGAAGTGACTCATGACTTAGCACCCCTCACCGCACGCTGCACAGGTGACTGCACACCTCTAAGCAGCTGAGGACCACTCAGAGGTGGTGTTAGCCCACTGGTCCCACTGCCCTGCTCTGTGTCCGTGCGATGCTGGCAAGCTCGCTCTCCAGCAGCTGAACACTCCTGTGCTGAACACTCCTGTGCTGAACACTCCCGTGCTGAACACTCCTGTGCTGAACACTCCTGTGCTGAACACTCCCGTGCTGAACACTCCCGTGCTGAACACTCCCGTGCTGAACACTCCTGTGCTGAACACTCCCGTGCTGAACACTCCCGTGCTGAACACTCCTGTGCTGAACACTCCTGTGCTGAACACTCCTGTGCTGAACACCCAGCTTGCTACAGCCAGGAAGGAAAGAAGTGCCTTTGTTGCAGTCCACCCATGCCCTACATTTTCAGGGGAAGTAAGGACTTCTCCAGCACTAACCTCCTCTGCCAAGCAGCTGAATTACAAGTAAATACAAGTAATGAGCTTTACTCCTTCCAGTGAGAAGTTGGCATCATTTCCTCTATGAGCAGAGTTGCATAAGCCCCGCTTTCCCCACATGGCATTACCAGCAGAGGTGTTCTGCCTTCCGGGTTTGCCAGGGGACTATTTCAGGAAATCTTTATTGCAGTGATGCTGTGCTAGCATAACAACTTAAAGACAGTGCTAAATTCCTGTCACCAGTTCCCTGTGCTTTCTGAAGAGTCACAGGAAAATGAAGCGTGTGAATGTGTCCAGAAGGCACAAAACTCATCAATGGGCAGCCAAGTTTCTCTCTCATGACAAAGTCACAATACTGTTTTCCCCTCTCCCAAGAGGAGGGTGGATAATATTGAGGCCTCTGTTGCCATTCAACTACTGATTCTGACTTCAAGGAGTTAAGTACCACAGGTCTCTGCCTTTCTGGATTTCCACGTGCATTGCCAAGCCAGCACTACAGCCAGCTTTGTTCTTGAATTTAAATAGCCTATGCATTTAAATTTTGTCATTACAGTTAGCAAAGGAGGCCAAGGGCTCCAGCTACCTGCTGTCTAAGAATAAGGAAGGCTGAAGTGATTAGGAACCTTTTGCTTTCATTAGTAGCAATGCTTGAAGGTGCTGGAAGGGATGAGGGATATAATCAGCTTCATCTGTTATGCTGTTCTTCCATTTCAGACACTTGCTGTCCTGGAGATTTACACTTTCTGCAGGCATGGCTATTTATTTAAGGGTGTCGGTGACAAAAACCCAGTTCTCATTTCTCTCAGCTGTGATGGTGCTCACTCACAGAGAAGAAAGTTTTGGGAATGAATCACAACTGTACATACATCAGACTGAACATTCACTCTCCTGTACAGCTGTACTCATTGCTACACTACTGTCTAGAATATGCTCAGCGTTTTTTACTCATACAAAATAAGATGTAACTGGAAGGACAGAATCATCTCTCCTGAGATTCAGAATAAAATTGCAATGGATTTCAAATTCCTCCCCATGGTAAGCACAAAGTAAATAAGTACTGGGAGGCTGCCAGCCTAGCTACACTGAGGTTAATGAATAAACAACTGCCTGCAGTACTGACTTGCCTGCTATACTTAAAATATGTACCTTTGATAACATCTTAGGGAGATCTCCTCTTCTATAAATAATCAGTCCAAAAGATAAAGGTATTAAATCTTTTCTTTTTTTTTTTTCCCTTTGACAAAACAGAGATTATCAACATTTATACAGAAAACCTGCTATTAGGCAAAGAGACTTTTTATAGACACTTGCTTTTTAAAGCAAGTGTTGACTTTATCATGGAAAAGCGAAGATTGAAAAACATGAAAAAAATATAGCAAGGGAGAAAATGGAAATGTTAGCTCAGTCACACCTTGTTTGCCCCACTTCTTCTTTATGGGAGATGATCTTAAAGCATATATTTCCATGAAAATAATGAAGCAAGCTCAGAAAAGGAGAGATTGTTGTGAATGAAGAGAGCTGCTGGCACACTGAGGCCACTTCTGGAAATGGGATTTAATTGGTTGGTTACAGATGCATTTTTGGAAATATTACCCTAGGTGAATAAAATCGTCAGTTTAACAAATACAATAGCCTAGATTTGCAAGAGTGTCTGGGGTGGTTTTACATGTCAAACATGAGAGATAAAGATAAGTCATTTTGCAGGGTACTTTGTGGGAATCTGTCATTTAAGGGGTCTCTGACAGAGCACCTAGGAGTCATTTGTCACTAGTGAAAATCTAGGTCATTTACCCCCCTCCTCCTGCTCTGCTTTTTTTCATGCCAAATATAGAAAGAATTTTCTGGCATCAGACTGAATAAAGTTGTTAATTACACTTTTTCTTAAAAACCTGCAATTGAAATTCACTTGGGGAGTCTCTGAAAGCTGTGGCAAGCTATTCTTTTTTTATAATATTCTTTTGACATGTCTTAGAGGAAAAAGGAAGAAAGCTCATTTGCTTTTAATTTCTCAGTTTGGAGGATAATATTTAACAGAAGAAAATCCCTTTAAGGGCTCAACTATGCTCTTTGAAGCTACTGGGGGAAAAAAAAAAAATCCCATTGAGTTTCGTTGCAGGAGAACTAGCTTCCTGCTTTGAAAATTCTGTTAAACAATCTGCAGTATGTTTTGTGATGCAAGAAAATTAATTTGTGCCATTGCTAACTGCCAATAGGTGAAAAGGACAGGAATCCTGTGTGTACGAGGCAGGGTACAAAAATAACCACATTATGTCAGAGTATACCTCATCAATTGGCTCCCAGTAAAAGTATCTGGAGCAATTGCATTGTCAGTTCCTGCTGCTATGAAAGCCTCTGTGTGTGTTGGTATCACTGGCAGCATACCTGCCTCACAGGGATGTTAAGAGGTCTAACAGAGGGATTAACATGCTCTGGACATGAAGAGAGCTGCTTGAGTATTATCAAATCTATTATTAATGATGGAACTATTAAAACAATGGGATGGCTAATAACAGAGCTTAATTCCTTCTATCAGTCCTTTTTGTCTTCAGAACACTCTGGGGCAAACGCTTGCATCACTGAGTCACAAAGCTCCTGGTGGTTTCAAATTGTGAACAAATCTGGCTCTGCCCAAGCATTAAATAGCTTTTTTTTTTTTTTTTTTTTAACATACAAATCCTGTTCTCAGCCTCCTCTAAGACCCAGAGGATCCTGCCTGCAGGATTTCCTCCCCCCGTCCCTGGTAGGTGGCCTGAAGCACTGGATTCTTATTGCTGTATGACCAAGGCAGGATCAGCTTCCAGACTGAGTATTTTAACCTTGAGGGTAGAACTCTACGTACAGCCTCCAAAGGACAGGGATATAAACTGCTCCAGCCATTGAGGTCCTCTCTCTGCTGATGGAGAAGGACAGGCACCTCTACAAGGCAATGCATTCTTTGATGCCTGTCTTAGAGCAAGAAGAAATGCCTTCCACATTCAAGAGGAAACCAGAAGAATGAGCTTGATTAGACATCTAATTGTTACGTGCCTATTGGTAAGAGGGATGATTCCAGGCTTACATCACTCAGTTCCTTACCAACGGGATGCAAAGGCACTTTACCAAAGGACTGAGAAGTACAAGAGATGCACATTTCTCTCAGCTCAGCAGTACAGAGTAACAGCAACATTAGGGCACTGAGTAAACTCCTGGAGTTCTCTGCAAAGAGTTCACGTGGACTCTGGGTTTCAGCTCAAATCTAGGAAGGAAAGCCTAAGCAGATATTTGGGCGAGGGCACACACATCTACTATAGCACAGACCAAATAAATCAAACCACAAAGGGTTCTGCAGAATAAAGGAGGTCTCAAGAGACAACTGGTTCTTTCCAAAACCAAACTGCCCATGCAAAGGAAAGTCTGATCCTCACAAGTAGTCAAGACCTTTCTGTTGTGCTTGTACTGGTGTGATGGGGTAGGAGACTCAGATGTTGGGGACACTAACATCAGCTCCTTCAGGTAATATTGCACTACTTTCCCTAACGTTGTCAGCTCAACACTTCTGCTGTTTTTTATCCATCCCGCAGCCATTCCTCTGCCTTTCACTTACAATATATAAACCGAGCCACAATGTTAATGAGCCATTGCATATAGATGAGCTGGCAACCAGTCTGAGCTGACACAGCCACACATAAAAGCCAAAGAGGGCCTTGGGCTCTCTTCCTTTGATACAGAAGCTGTTGGACCAAAGTACTGTGGAAACTGCCTGGTCTAGGGGACACAAGGGCGGGCAGCTTTTTCTTCTACCCCCATTCTGCATCACCTTTGCTGCTTAAGACACAAGGTAAGAGGCTCGGTGCCATACTGTTTTCTTGATAGCTGATGAGAAAATCCACGATATTTCTAGACAGACTGTCCCTTCTGCTTCCTTGCACAAACTTGTCACCTAATGACTACAGCAAAGGAACCAGAGAGTCCTTTTCTTCTGTGGTACGGGATGGCTGGATTCTAGTTTGCCTACTCACTGCCTTACCTTTCATGGGCAACCTTCTTGATAGTTCTCTGCTTCAGTTTTTCCTCCCATAAAATTGGTTACTGAGGCTTAAGAAAACACCGTCAAAGAAAATCTCTGCATCTGCTGCAGTCACCTTACACACAGAAGGCAGGAGATGGCAGTTCAGGCATTACTCTTCTCTGGGAATGCTGAATGCTATTTCTGACAGTGGCATGGGGCTGGAAGGGCCTTGAAGTATGGCTACACAAACAAACCAGGGGTGGGATAAGCTGGTACAAGTTTACAGCATATTAGCTCTTGTGTGGTAACTGTCAGTACTGTTGTTTGAACCCTGGATTAGTACCAGCCAGCCTGACTTCACCTCATAGTTACTTAAAGGCTATAAGCACATATACCCTGACAGTTAACCAGTAGCAGCTAATGATTTTCACAGCTATACCTTAAGTTCAACGTGTTTCAGTTTCACAGCGGTAACGTACACATAGCACAAGTTCCCTACATTCAGATGCACTGAGATGCTCAGAGGTTACAGTAATGAGTTTCTCAAAACTACTGTTAAAAAAAGAGTAACCACCCTTAAATTATCTTCCATTTTGGGCATAACAACATGTAGTGTATGGTTCACTTCCTTAATTCTCACAGTCAATTACTTTTCTCAACCCATATAAACATCAGCAGGGAAAAAGAAAAATCTGCATGTGTGTTTGTAATAAATTTAAAAATCAGGCCATACCACTTAAGGGTTGACTTGTCAGAAAATGGTAATTAAAAGTGTTCCAGCTGACAGTGCCCCTTTAATGAATTATTAGTAATGTTCTCTGAGAACATTTGATGAAAGACACCACAAGAGTTCTTACTTAAACAAACCAATTTTCTGCATGATGGAACTTTGCTGTACAAGAGGGGGAAAATCTCAATTATAGAATGAAATTATGAAGAGAATGGTTTGAATGATGAGGAAGTAACATGTGCCCCTTCTGAGCAGTGGTGCATGCATTACACAAACTTCACAACAGCTCGTGTTGGGCAGTGGCAGCAGCAGCAAGCACGCTGTCCCTCCTCGCAGTCTTACAGGTGCCGTGGCACGTGCCAGTACATCTGGTCAGACCTAGTGTGCTGTTGTGCATACCAGCACGGTTCAGGCTGTTGGATCCTGACCCTGCTCTGCTGTGATCCCTGCGTGGAGTGGGGATAGATGAGGGTGAAGGACACTTGGTCTTAATCCTGGATTTGTGTTTGGGTGCGAAGGAGACGAGGGGGTCGGGAGGTGGTGAGACAGGTGGTAGAAAGAGGCTCTCCTGCCTCATTTCCTTCCACTCAGCTTCTTGCTGGTTTCCAGCTCCATCCAGAGCTGTTGTTTGTCCTTGACTGTTTCAGGAGAAATGTAACAAGAGAGCAGCTCTGGGAATTCACGTTTCTTGGCAGAAGTTCTGTGGACCCACCCCTATAGCTGGTAAGCAGTGATATTCTGGGGTAACTGGGTGGTTCTGGAAGGGTGGGTCATGGTGAGAGCACTTTCCTGCCATGGAGTTCAGAGCATCCTGCACCTGAAAGCTATTCTTCTGTTTCAACTGCTAACAGTTTCAACTGTCAGCTCACCTTAACACTCAGTAACTAATGTGCATCCTTAAGTCTCTGGACAACAGTGGGAATGAGGGGAGTTTGACACAGGAATGTAGATTTACCTCCCAAGCCAAGCTGCTACAGAAGTGCCAGTTGTCCATTTCCTCAGCAGCACAACACTCCAAAAGATGTTCTTGCACTACGTACCCCGAGGCTCTATTTCTCGTCCACGAAACAGGACTGCAGTTCAGTCTGCACGCCGCAGGCAGCCAGTCACGAGTGGTGTCCCCAGGGCTCAGTGCTGGGGCCACTCCTGTTTAACATCTTCATCAACGACTTGGATGAGGGGATCGAGTGCACCCTTAGTAAGTTTGCAGATGACACCAAGCTGGGTGGAAGTGTCGATCTGCTTGAGGGTTGGGAAGCTCTACAGAGAGATCTAGACAGGCTGGATCGCTGGGCCAAGGCCAATTCCATGAGTTTCAATAAGGCCAAATGCTGGGTCCTGCACTTTGGCCACAACACCCTCCAGCAGTGCTACAGGCTTGGGGAGGAGTGGCTGGAGAGCTGCCAGGCAGAGAAGGACCTGGGAGTGTTGATTGACAGCCGGATGAACACGAGCCAGCAGTGTGCCCAGGTGGCCAAGCAGGCCAATGGCATCCTGGCCTGTCTCAGGCAGAGTGTAGTCAGTAGGAGCAGGGAGGTGGTCATTCCCCGTATTTGGCTTCGGTGAGGCCACACCTAGAATAGTGTGTCCAGTTTTGGGCCCCTCTCTACAAGAAGGACATTGAGGTGCTGGAGAGGGTACAGAGGCAGGCTACCAAGCTAGTAAAGGGTTTGGAGCATATCTCATATGAGGGAAGGCTGAAGGCTCTGGGGCTGTTTAGCCTTGAGGAAAGAAGGCTGAGGGGAGACCTTATTGCTCTTTACACCTACCTGAAGGGAAGCTGTAGCGAGGCAGGAGCTGGTCTGTTTTCCCTAGTGACAAGCGATAGAACAAGAGGAAATGGCCTGAAGCTGAACCAGGGGAGGTTCAGGCTGGATATTAGGAAGAATTTCTTTACTGAAAGGGTAGTCAGGCGTTGGAACAGCCTGCCCAGGGAGGTGGTGGAGTCACCATCCCTGGAAGTGTTCAAGAGATGGGTAGATGTGGTGCTTAGGGACATGGTTTAGTGGTGTTGCTAGGGCTAGCAACAAGGCTGGACTTGATGATCTTGTAGGTCTCTTCCAGCTGAAACTATTCTGTGATTCTGTGAAGATTCAGAGGTTTTTGTTAGCTTACCCTGAATATCTACAAAAATCTTTTCTACACAACAGGTTCCTTGCACTACGTTCAGGCTGTGAGTGGTTGATGTTTGCACACTCCATACTGAGTGCTCGATGAGTTTGCACACTCCATACTGAGTGCTCACACAGATGAGATGGTTTCATTCATTTCTTGATCTCATAACGCAGGCTTTTGATACGTGAGCATGCTTTCTCTGCAGTACTCCATGATAAATGCCAAGTAATTGCAGCTGGCTCATACTTTAATAAACTTCCCAACTACCTTCTGTTTCTGGGGAGAAATTTACAGAGTAACCACGGAACAGGTTACAGACAGCAAGATATTGTTGGAATTTCTGTCCCAAAGAGAAAACCAAGCAGTTATAACAAGTGACACTTGCATCACAGGATACAGCTACTGTGATCTGAGTGGCCATCCTGTACATGAATGTTTGCTAACACCAAGAGATAAAACAAGGAAGTTAATCTCACCTCCTTTATTCATCTAAAATTTGGAGATTATGTCTAATCTTGTCGCCCAGGTTGCTCACACACCCTGGTGGTGGGCAGGTGAGATGAGATCACAGAATCACAGAATGTTAGGGATTGGAAGGGACCTTAAAAGATCATCTAGTCCAACCCCCCTGCCAGAGCAGGAATACCTAGATCAGGTCACACAGGAACATGTCCAGGTGGGTTTTGAATGTCTCCAGAGAAGGAGACTCCACAACCTCTCTGGGCAGCCTGTGCCAGTGCTCTGTCACCCTCACTGTGAAGAAGTTCTTCCTCACATTTATGTGGAACCTCCTATGTTCCAGCTTACACCCATTGCCCCTTGTCCTATCATTGGATGTCACTGAGAAGAGCCTGGCTCCATCCTCGTGACACTCACCCTTTACATATTTATAGACATTAATGAGGTCACCCCTCAGTCTCCTCTTCTCCAAGCTAAAGAGACCCAGCTCCCTCAGCCTTTCCTCATAAGGGAGATGTTCCACTCCCTTAATCATCTTTGTGGCTCTACGCTGGACTCTCTCGAGCAGTTCCCTGTCCTTCTTGTACTGGGGGGCCCAGAACTGGACACAATACTCCAGATGTGGCCTCACCAAGGCAGAATAGAGGGGAAGGAGAACCTCTCTCGACCTACTAACCACTCCCTTTCTAATACACCCCAGATGCCATGAAGAACAGCTCCTCCATTCCTCATATACACTCTAACTCTAGTGTCTCTGTTGAATCAGCTGCCTGGGCTTTTCTAACATTTTGAGGGATAAAGTGAGGTGAGAGTAAATCCTTCATGGGGTTTACACCACTTTACTAGGACTCTGGAAATCTCAAATGGCATCCTGAGGTCTGCCATGTGATTGAATTCTGCATGAAAATGTAAGATGCCTGTGCAGGTTAAACTGTATTTTCCACTGGAAACGAGGCACTAAGCTATTTGTAAAGAATATCTAAGAATTCGACATTCTTCTCACTTTTCTGTCTGGTTTTGTCTGGAACATTAAGGACCTCCTGCAGGAAATGCATTAGATGCTGAACAATAAGAGGCAGAAAGAGCCATCGGGCACTTGGTGATAGCATAATTTAAATACAAAGACCTGCACAGTGTGGGAACTCATAATAAATCTAAACTTGAACTTTCATTTGCAAAAGTATCTGCAAATACTTAATATTTGTCCATCTCAAAAAGTCACAGTATATTCCCCTGTTTCACTCCTTGCTGAGAATATGAAGATATTATGCACATAGACGCTTTTCTTCTTCTTAGACAATAAACAAGTTTCTGCCAGGATAGCAATTGGCCATCTCTCATTTATATTCTCCTGAAATCTGAGCTCCATTAAAATTCTAACTACAGCAAGCTGATGCCCTGTTGCCAGTCCACAGCAACACATTCGAGAGGTCTCAAAGCTTTTTTGCAATCATTGAATTTATCCACACAACACCCTAGTTTCACTTTCATCTTAGGATGGGGAAAGAGGCACAAAGGGGAGAGCACTTGTCCTATAGCACACACAAAAAAGTGAGGAGTCAGGATCTGAGCTCAGATATTTGGATTCTCCAGGGAATGCTTTATCACTTGATTATGCTTCCTAGGTCCTGCAGCCAGAAGCCTTCTTATTAGGGCAGATTAGTTTGTTTATGGGTTGAGACACAATATGCTCACCAAGTTTACTCTTTGCTGTGAAATAGCAAGGAACAGAATGTGCTGAATACTGGTCTCTGACCTCAGTAATAAGTTGATTTAATTGGATTTGATTTTTCAAATGTAACATCTCAAGTCAGCCATAAACTCTGGAATTAGCATATCACATCTCAACACGGGGAAGAATTTAAAGTAGCATAAGGAGATGAAGTCCATGCCCAATGAATTTCAAATTACACTGAAGATGAACTCAGCCATATGCATGTCAAACTAAAATCGTGCAAGCTCTGAGCTCATCAAGTAGCAAAGTTATTAATGGCTTACATTTGCTATTAAGAATGCAAAGTAGCTATTTTGCACCCAGTTTATTCATACGTCTCTTCACATCAATGACCCATGTGATGGGTCAATAATTCACTCAATGCATACTGAAAGCCAAGAATGTCTTGCAAGTCAATTACACTTATATAAATAATTAGGAACACGAAAGTGATGGAAGAATTGGAATAGAAAAAGCTCTGTTGGTGAAATACTGCATACCCCAGGGAAAGCAGACTTTGTTCCTGTCTTTAGATTTGCAGCTGGCATTCCCCAATACCTTCAAAGGGCACTATGCATGTCTCTGAAAGCAGAAATTAGCCTTAAAAGGGATAATTTTGAGTTTTAGTATTTCAGGGAATAATCAGGTACTCGTGTAACTAAAAGCTATTTGCTTCCTGCAGGAGATGGAAAAAAAAAAGTAGGACATTAGGCAAATAGCTGCCTGCTGAGATTTGATCCTCAAGACTTTCTCCCCAGATTTGTTTAGCTTTCATGACATTCAATTGTAATAAATTGAACATTTTAACCAATTGATGAGGCATGGGTGGACTCTAATTCAGACAGTTTGCTTCATCAGACCTTGTATTAAAGAACACCAAATGCTTTTAATACCTTGGTTTTCAGCTGGAAATCTCCAATTTTTTTTTGCAACCCATGTCTTGGGACCACAAACTGACTTTGAAAGCCATGGCAGGGGCTGCAGGCTGTGCTACACATCCCTACAAAGGACACTGGAATGATGGCTGTTACCCATGTCATGATGCAGCAGCCAGGAAGAGCTGAGGGAAGGAAACTGTTGAGATGAGACTGTAATGAAACAAGATGTATCTAGACAGCTCAGTTGAACATCCTAGAAACCAGGCTTCAGGAACCAGAGGCAGGACAAAAACTGTCAGTCAGAGTTTGCAGTGCTGCCAGTGCTTGTGAAATCTTCCACACTACTGGTGTCTGATACTCTTATTGTTGAACCTCAACTGATTAAACAGGCAGCATCAGCCAGCAAGTGCCAATCTACCTTGCAGCTGCTATGTAACAGACTTGCAGGCCCAGTGAGCAGAAAAAGGAACATGGAAGATCAACAGGTAGCAGATGATGTGCTTCAGTATAAGCTCAGTGTGACAGATGGACAGATATGTAAAGGATCTCGTATAGGAGAGAGCCTATATTATCCAAAAAGGCACGAGGAAATGTGCATCTGTTCAGGAACACAATGAAACCTTTCCATTTTTAACAATTCTATAGTTTCATCATTGGTTTCTTTGCTTCTTAGACATACAGTAATAACTAAGAGGCTACATTCTCCCTCCCATTCCCTATGTTACCTACTGTAGCCCACCTGATTACAGCAATCAGGGTGGTTCTTTTGTACTCTGGAGGTAAAAAGCAAGTTCAAGAAAGTAAGTCCAAAATGCCTATTAATGGAGAGTGAGTCTGGAATGATAATCTTTTCGACACATCTGCTGGAAAACTTCTGAATGACAGACAGGACACAGGGATTCAGAGGAACCCAACACATGCTCATGAAGGAAATAGTCTGTTAATATTCCTAAGAGAAACTATGATCCAGGAATTCAAGAAACAAGGACAACTCAATTGCAAAACAATGACAAACCAAAGCAACTACCAGAGAACCAGTGAACAGAGAGAGAATTAGCAAAAGAAGTAACAGTAGAAAAGACCTGTATGAACCATGTATGTGTGAGTAACTTACGAGAGCACTAGTTGAAGTAAGGGATGAGAAGTGCTAAGTAATAAGCAGTACAGTAATAAGCTGCAATGTAACATGCCTTTATCTCTGGCAACTAGGACATGCAAAGACTTTATCACAGAATCACAGAATAGCCTTGGTTGGAAGAGACCTCTAAGATCATCAGGTCCAACCATTAACCCAGCACTGCCAATTCCCTACTAAACCCTGTCCCTCAGCACCTCATCCACACGTTTCTTAAATCCCTCCAGGGATGGGGACCCCACCACTGCCCTGGGCAGCCTGGGCCAGTGCTGGAGAACCCTTTCGGTGAAATTTATTTCCTAATATCCAATCTAAACCTCCCCTGGCACAACTTGAGGTCATTACCCCTCGTCCTGTCACTCAGGAGAAGATACCGACCCCTGCCTTGCTAGCCCCTCCTGTCAGGGAGCTGTAGAGAGCAATGAGGTCTCCCCTCAGCCTCCTCTGCTCCAGACTGAACCCCCCAGTTCCCTCAGCTCCTCCTATAAACTATCCAAGGAGAGAGCTAGACACAAACACACACTTTCATCTTGAGAGAGAGACTTCCTCACTTTGTTCTTTCTTTACCTTAAGAAAGCAACAAAGCATGAAAGAACTACTTTCTATATGGAAAAAACCCAGCAATAATTTCTATTTATAGCACGCCATTGCTCCTGAAAGATCTCAAAACACTTTACAAGCGACAGCTGTATTCAGGGATCATTTCGGTTACTACTGAAGGCTACTCTAACAGGGCAGGGCCGTCCAAAAGTCACTTTGTAATAACACTCTACATCATGAAAAACCATCATCATCATTAAAATAGCCTCATAGTTGCGTGTAAAGTAGTGGAATTATTCTTATTTCCTTTGCAGACAGGGAACATGAGTTAGAAAACAATGGAAACATTCTGAGACCACACAGTCAGGACTACAACTCAACAACTGCCTGTTTCCAGACCAAGGAATCCAGCTTTCTCCTCTTCATACCCTTAACCACTTCAGGTGGAGCTGCAGGCTACTGCTGCACAATGCACCTACCATCTGTCCTTTACATCTCCAGTTCTCTTCTCTCACAGTCCCACCACCTCAGGAGCACTGGGAACACGGCAAAGCAGGGTTGTGAATCTGGCTTAGGACTATCCCATTGGTCTGGATATCTGCACTGCTATGGTTGGCTTATGGGCAACAAACTAGCACAGCACAGTGGTTTTTTGACAGTTTAGAAATCACCTTGAAAACCTCAAAGACAGGGATACTGAAATTACAGCCTAGCCAAAGGTAAGGACTGCAACAGGACAGTGTTCTTAATGCTACATGAAAACATTCCCAAACTGCTGACTGGGATAACCACCCACTGTACTGTTTCCCCTGGTGCTATAAGCAGGTGAAAGACTGCAGCAGAGCAAGGCTACTGCAGTGTGCAATTCACAGAACGAGTCACAAACACCTGGTCACAGCACCAGTCAAAAACCAAGCAGCAGAATTCAAAGGAACCCTTCCTACTGCAGTATCAGCCAGGTTAGGTGGCCATTTGTCTTTCCCTCATCTTCCTCAGGCTCACACAGAGGCAGTGCTGCAGACCTGACAAATCCTGTCTCTAGGGCTCGACCTGCAGTGCATGGCCACACAGCAGGGCCAGTAAGGCTGCTCTGAGTGCTCTTTTACTGCACCTCTCCTCTGTTCCCTGGAGATGTGAATGGCTCTTCCCTGTGAACTGCTTCGAGAAGAGTTCATTCCACAGAAACATTCACCTTGCTGTGGCTCCTTTAGCACTGCGCAGAGTGCAGAGGGAGAACAACTTCATGCTTTCTTGTGCACTGAGGAAGCAAGAATCTTTTTCCCACCACACTGAAAGCTGTTGCAGCATGTTTTCTGTGAGCAATCTCCCCCCCCAGGTCCTTTTGGGGGTGGTATGATGCCACTACCAGTTTAACTTTACCAACACTTTGGAAAGAAAGCGTATACGTGAACAGCGTAATGCTGAGCACTGGGATACCTTCAGATGCCAAAGCAGGGTCAGGGCTGCCAGAGTGTTCACAGGTAGTTTTGCCTCAGGTAACACCTGTGTCATGGTGCCTGGGTCAGGTGCCTCTCAAAGCCCTTTTGCCGCGCCGTGCTGGTGGCTGAGACGCGACATTGCCAGTCTGCAGAACCGAACTGCGAGTTAATGATTCAACCCCTTACACAGTTCAGCAAAGAGCAACAAAATGGGAGAACACGAACTGGCTCACATGACTCTGTCCATTTTCCCTGTGACTTTTATGGTCGGTGTTTATGTGGTATCACCGCCCCAGCCCACGTTTTACTGCACTGTAGTTCTTTGGTGGGAGATGGCTTCTGCCCTGTCATGCAGGTGAGAACTCATCACAGCCTGCCTTTCCCACACTTAGAGTGCAATGCCTTCTTTTAGCAACAGGCTGGAAAAGGGACTAGACAAAACTTGCCTTTCTCCTTTAGAAAGTTTCAACAAGAAGCAAAATATTGTATTTTCAAGACTTCTCAGTAAATCAAAATTAATTCTCTTAAAGCAGAATACAACAGCATAACACTGTTGGCAAATTAAATCCTTAACTTTTTTTCTCTTGCAACCACACCACCACATCACACACAAGCCCACAGCAATGAGATTTTTTTTTATTTTGACCAAAGAAAACCCCCAAAAGGTATAATTTGCTTGAGAAATAATTTCTCCCGGAGAGCCACTTCCTATAGAAAATTTAATATTTTCAGTGGAAACCTAGTTGTCTGAAAATAGAAGTAGTTCTGTTGGGAAATCCTGCTTTAAGACAGCTTAGCTCCCAGTTCTCTGTTCACCAGAGGCACAATACCCAGCATGAGTATGTATATCTCATGATGCACTCTGAAGGTGAAGTGGATCATCTGCTGGGGATTCCAATGGGAATTCTCTGTCGCAGTAGAAGGTGCTATGGGAGATACAGTCTAGCCATGGAATTAGTCTGGCACTGCAAAAATCTCAAATAATGAAGTTTTCTTTAGTCCCCATGAAGTGATCATTGCTGTAGAGTGCTGGCAAATATTTTTGTCTAGACAGAGCTATTTTACAAGTGCCATGTTTCTAGTAAGTGGCAGAAAGGGAGAGACTGTGGGCCAGGGCTGACCCCTTGCCTCCGTGGCACATAGGGCAGGAAGAAATTCTACTTCTGTAAACTCACCAAAACCTTAATGGACCCCAAACACTCCTAAGCTTTCAGAAAACATGATTTGCTTGAGACTCCTCTGCTGCAGTGCCTGAGCTTTCATTTATTCATTTGCCTGTGTTCTCACAAATGAATTATTTCTTCAAGTCAGCTTTGTGAGGGGAAGCTGCAGCCTATCTTCTCAAACCATGTGCACGTGGCATAGCGTGAGCAACATTCCTGGATTAGCTGCTGTTGGTTATCACCGAAGCCATATTGGAAGCACAACCCCAAGGTGTGCTCAGGTAACAGTAGGGCTGCTCAGCAGCACATCACATCAGGTGGCAAACTCTACCAAACATATACAAAGTGTGATGAGACGATCCAGTTTTAAGGCAGAGGGTTGGAAAACCCCTGCTATAGGTACTACAGCAGTTTTCCTGAAGTGGCTTAGTCCCCGAAGTAACCAATGGTTCCTTCAGAGTCCAGACATCCCATATAAGTCAGAACATCCATGTTCCCTGCCCTTAAAAATCAGGACATGGGGGAAGCAAGGGAGGGGACAGTACATGCCCTTGTTCTATCACTGTTGGGGTGGCTGGGACAGTCCTGGTTCACCCAGCTTAAAAAACAGAAGGATGAAACCTCCCTCCCCTCTATCTAAAGAGGAAAGTTAGGCAAATATGAAGGCTTCTTCATTAGGTACTCACAGAAAGCTGGCTAGATCATACCTGTGTGCTTACAGTGATCTGAGATGAAAGACATCTGTTCTAAAGATATTTCCTCTTCACAGTGGATATTATGAACCACCCACAAGCAGGCAGGTGCCACTTTGCCTGTCTTGCTGAAAAACAGCCATCACTGCAAGGGAAAAGGACAGGCTTTTACCATCTTAGAGTAACTGTACTTAGCAGGAGAGGGCAAGGCAGGGGCTAAGATCCTTTGCTGCATCCACTAGAAATTCCAGTTGGACTTCAGGTTGGCAAAATGTCGTCGCTCAGGCTGGAGCCATGACAAGACTCCCAGATTAACACACTGAGCCAGACTGTGGGACTGTATTTCCCACATGGAACTGCCATTTCAGTCAGCACTTTGGAGGCACAGCCACTGCATTCAGTGCCCAGATCTGCTATCAGGAATAAACATTTCATGATGACATTGCCAGGTCCGAGAAGAAAGCTTGCCTCTGTCAGCTTGCAGGTCTGGTCCCTTTGCTAACATGTCCATCAGAAAGATAAAGCAGGCATAGAGGATGATTTAAATCAGATTCTTTTTAGACATACCCCTAGGGCTAACTAACTGGCTGCTTTAGGTGAGCTTATATTCTTCCTATACTTAAAATTGATTCAGTAGAGGGCCAGCTCTCTTTGGCAGTCCTTGGTTCTCATATAATTTTTATATAAGCAGCAAGACATGGAGATGGGATGCTGCAACTGTCATCCCATCACAACAGGCATGTTGCTGCTCTGCCCAGGGCAGCCAGTGAAGGGAGAATGAGCTATACTCTCCAAAGGTCTCAGCAGGAAAGCAGCCAGCAGATCATACACCATGAGACTAAGTGTTAGAGTTTGCTTTGCTAATAAAAAAGGATTTTATAAGGTATTAAGAATTGGGTATTTCACATACTTTGTTCAGAGAAAGTTCAACAAAAAGAAAAACGCAGAAATGACTGAACGAAGATCTGAGTTTTCAAAAGACCTGAACAGGACTGAAAAAAAGTAATCCTTTAACTCTGTATCCCTCTTTCTTCTACTTAAGCTTCTTAGAACTTCATCTGAATCCCTAACAAAGATGTATTTCTAACAAAAGCTGTGGATTCAGGGGGCTACTTCTCATTTATGCTGTCTCCTCCTAATGATTTGCTTCTGCCAACTCTGCTCACACATCCATTGCTGGGAGGAAAGAGAGAACGTGTGAAGCCACAGAGAGCAGAACTTCAGTGGAACAGCAGGTGACAGAACTTTGTTCTTGTCAGGTCCCCATCCAACATTAAACACCTTCCCCTTCCTTCACTCCCTGATCTCCTCAAGTGCTGCACGTGGCTGGGATTAAAACCATTTCCCTGGATTAATGTGCTCCACACACAGCATTGCACAAAGGACTTACCCAAAGAACAATTAAAGTGCCGGGACATTATCCCCCACATTCAAGATTTGTCAAAAACCAAAACAATGGAAAGCAAGTAAAGAGCCAAGAGAACCACTCAGTGACATTTCTGAGTGAGCAGAGGAACTCCAGCTGGTACGTAGCACTCAGGAACTGTAATGATTGTTGTTACCTACTTGCAGGAGCTCAGAGAAAGGAAAAAGGTAGAAATGTTAAGGAGTAACACTTGGTGGGCATTTGTCAAATATTCTGGGTGGAGGGACTGGTAGATTAGTTAGAAAAGAGCAGGAATTTGAGAATGGGAATCTGAACCTTTCTGCTTACTCACTGTGAACTGCCAGGCTGGAACAGGGAAGAGGAAACTCCTTGTTTTCATAGCTAACCTTGACAGGTCATTTTTATTCATTGAGTACTTTTATTGGTAAATGCCCCATTGTTTAATAGGAGCAGAGCAATGCACCTTCTATAAACATATTGTGCCTAGGGACAGCAGCTGACTCCTGCAACAGGGAATTTGACATGCCAGACAGACAGCAGTGCTGTGTTTGTTTGGGCCCAACAGGAAACATATCCTGGTAAATATTAGCTAAGACGTAGCTGAGTTACCTTTGCTGATTTAAACAGAAAGGACTTGAAGTGCTGTGTTATAGAACTGGTTTCATATAATCTGCTCTAGTTGATGATATACTCACAGCATGCTGATATAGGAGAGAATTTTTCTCCTGCTGAAGCAAATCAACACACTTCAGTTGTGTGTGGGAGCAAGAAAAGATTTGTTGAAGGGAGAATTCCTTTATCATCCTGCCTGGAGAAAGGTGTAATTCTTCTGCCTCTTTGATCTACTTGGGGGTAGCTTAAGCAGGGCTTGTAAAACAGAGAGGTCATGCAAGATTTAAAGAGGCAGGAGAAGAGTGGGGATCTATTTTCCAGGTTCCAGTCTCATGGCCGTGCTGGTTAGCTTGTGCTCATCTCTCCTGTGAGGATCATCTGATGAGCTGTACATCCAGATCCTTGGTCACATTCCCAAAGATTTCCAGTGAAGGCTGAATCAGACCTAACCAGACTGGGGTACCCATTTATCACAACCCCTCGCAGGAGATGGGTAGATTAGAAACGAGATTTTCAGATTTCTCCCCTTGGTGTCTATTCACCAGGCTAAGGAGCACAGTAAATAGGGGTGTTAGAAGTTCAATGCTGGAAAAATTCTGGGAATGGAGTGTTGCACAGTATTATTTTAATTTTGCTCAAACTATGCATTAACATGAACAATTGAAAGTACATCATAAAAATAAAACTGGAGGATTGTTTGAAAATGACCTCATTCCCCCCCTTCCTCTGATACGTGCTTAAAGTTTAACCTTTGTCAGCTGCATTTGCAACCAATAAATTCAACAGCAAAAGTTCGTAACAGTGAAAAAACACATTACAACAAAAGTGACCTTCATTTTCTTCATTCTAATTTTAATGAGCAGAGGAGGAAGGTGATTTCAGTCTAAGTGCAGCAAAGAAGGCAACTGTATGAGACAGATTAATTCTCAGGGCTGTTGACACAAACAAGGACATTAAATAATAGAATTTACATCTGGCTTTACAAAATGTAATTAATCTGTACTTAGACTCCATCATTGATAATTTATTATTTTCCCTTTGCTAAGTCTTTCTCTGGCCCTGTAACTATGTCTAATGGAAGGATTTCTGTTGTAGCCAACTAAAATATTAGGCAGCTTCTCTGTGTTAATCTAGATACTTACAGAGTAAAGGAAAGACTTGGCCAAACAGCAATTTGTTCCTTCATAAAACAACTGTGGTGACAAGTGGACCCTCAGAGAGTGCATACACTGCCTTTACTGTCAGTTTGGAGTCAGCTGTACAACTGGCACAGGCAATTATCTAGTGCATAATCATAGTAAATAACTCACATCACTGTATCTAACCCGCTACATGGATTATCCCCATTTTGAATATATGAAATTAGGGGTTAAGGGAGCTCAACAACTCTTGCCACTGATATTTAAGCACATTATTACCACTGAAATAAGCAAACTTTGAGCATCTGACAATTTGAGCCTAAGCATTTTGCTCCTAGCCATAAAGGAAGCCTGGCTGGGACAGTGATACACTGCAGGGTTTCAGGTGAGTGTTGCACTACCTTTAGCTTGCCTCTAAAAAAGTCATTCCTAAGGATTGTTTTAGTGTCACCTTCTGTTGGGAAAGGCAATGCAGCAGTAAAGTAACAGTAGCAAACAATTATAAAGCCCCCAGCATCTCCTGATCCGAGATACACTCTTCAAGCCCAGGTCCTTCTGAGGAAAACATCATCCATAGCAGCTGCAGGTCCCCAAAACATTTGGGTCTCTGTAGCTGGGGACACCATGTCCTAAGAGACACAGTAAACTCGGAGCATCCTTTGTGTGAGTCAGCAGTGAGAATGTTTTCCCCTCAAGTTCTTAATTTATTTCAATTGTTCTTAACATCCAGGGTCTCCTAATGCTGATGTACACACACATTTTCATAGACAAGCCCCATTTCATCTCCTAAAAGGCAGAAAGACCTCCTCAAACCCCAGCTGGTCCCCACCCATTTTTCCTGCATATGTCCAGAATGAAGTTACCTGCTTCTTGATGCCTCCATTTATCCAACTAAGCAGAGGACAACATTAACAGTTGACTGAGCAAGCCAAAATGACTATTTTTTGATGGAATGCTCCTTAGGCAAGAAACTGTTAGTTTCCTCATCTACTTACTGGAACTTTTCCCCACCAACTGAGGGAAAATATGCAAATTATGTAACTTTTTCCTAAACAAGTGTCTTGAGACTTCGTCAGAGTTTACTTCTTGCCTGCAGGTATACACGAAAGCTGCATTACCCATAATGTTTATTATTTCTTACTCTCCAGAACACTTTCAGCAGAGGGAATGTTCAACTACCTCCGGAAACGCTTTACCAGCCACATCCGAGAACGCAGCCGGCGAAGAGCAAGGCTGGTCTCTAAAGATGGAAGGTGTAACATAGAGTTTGGCAATGTAGAACAGTCAAGGTTTGTCTTTTTGATTGATATATGGACAACTATTCTGGATCTCAGGTGGAGATACAAAATGACTATCTTCATTTCGGCATTCTTAGGCAGCTGGTTTCTGTTTGGTCTCCTCTGGTACGTTGTGGCATACGTACACAAAGATCTCCCAGAGTTCAATCCTTCCATAAATCACACCCCCTGTGTTGAGAATATCAACGGCCTGACTTCAGCTTTCCTCTTCTCCTTGGAGACCCAGGTAACCATTGGCTATGGCTTCAGATGTGTCACAGAACAATGTGCCACTGCCATTTTCCTGCTCATCTTCCAGTCTATCTTGGGGGTAATCATCAATTCATTTATGTGTGGTGCCATCTTGGCCAAGATATCAAGGTCCAAAAACCGGGCTAAGACCATCACCTTCAGCAAGAATGCTGTCATCAGCAAACGTGGGGGGAAGCTCTGCCTCCTTATTCGGGTGGCAAACCTCAGGAAGAGTCTGCTGATTGGGAGTCACATCTATGGAAAGCTTCTGAAGACCACCATCACCCCAGAAGGAGAGACAATCATATTGGACCAGGTCAACATAGAATTTATAGTTGATGCTGGCAATGAGAATCTCTTCTTCATCTCCCCGTTAACTATTTATCATATCATAGATAAGAAAAGCCCATTCTTCCACATGGCAGCAGAAACCATTCTGCAGCAAGATTTTGAATTGGTGGTGTTTTTAGATGGTACTGTTGAAGCCACTAGTGCTACCTGCCAAGTGAGGACATCCTACATCCCAGAAGAGGTGCTCTGGGGTTATCGCTTTGCTCCCATTGTGTCTAAGACCAAAGAAGGGAAATACAGAGTAGACTTCCAGAACTTCAGTAAGACAGTGGCTGTGGAGACTCCCCACTGTGCCTTCTGTCTCTACAATGAGAAAGAAACTAAAAACAAAGAGAAGAAAGGTTATGACAATCCTGGTTTTGTCTTGTCAGAAGTCAGTGAAACCAGTGACACACAAATGTAGTTCCAGAGATTCATGGGGCTGTATCTTTTTTCATCATGAATTCAATCTTGAGAGGATTAATAACTTAGTAAAACAAAAATGAAACACAGGTTTGTTTTGACTCTACAACAGCATTTATCTTCTCAAAAGCCTCAAATCAAAGAGAAACAGACTACCAGTGATCTCCAGAACATTTAACTACACTATATATATTTCATAGAATTTATATTTTTATACCTATGGGACATTTTATGAAGCTGCTATGTTGGAATGTCCAACTCACTTAAGTTCCCAGAGGCATGCAAGTCTGTTAAAAAGACTGAAAAACTGGAGAGAAACTTTAGGATATGTTTAAGATACACAGCTGTTGGAATGAGAGCATGAAAAGGGGAGACAGAAGGCAAAGCTCAAGAAACCTAAGGGACTTAGGAGCCAAAACCTCAAAAAAAAAGTATGTTTCTGGTTGCCAAAGTCCTCTATGAAAGCAGACTCTCTGGCTCTGGAACACTTGAGCACTTCTGAACGTTTTGAAACAATTCCTTCTCAATTTGAGGCTGGTACATCTACAGAAATGGAGCGTTGAGGGATGGCACACGCTTAGGAAGCTAGAAAAGACAAAGCTTGGGCCATCCTGCTGCATCTAGAACTCTGTACAACATCTCCTGTGAGAGCCTTTGATTCCTTTCACAGAAAAACAGCCAAATGGAAATTAAAAGTGAAAAAACAAGGAGCAGCAGAGGCCCACTATGGAAGAAGAGGAATTTTGTGGCTTATTCCTGTCACACCCTTCCAATACTCTTCTTTCCACTTCCCCAGGAGTTGGCTGTGAAATTAGGAAACATCTGAAGGCAACTGCCCAGAAAGGTGACAGTGGGGAGATGAACACATGGATTGCTCCACACCTGGCAGAAAAGCAGTCCACTGAGAGGAAATTCCCAGCTCTAGATGTATCCTTCAAAAAAATCCACAATGCAAACACCGATTATCTTTTCCTTTGCAGCATAAAGGTCTTGTTAAGATAAAAACACAGCATAAGAAACCCCACAAACAGTGGGGTTCAGATTTACCTCCAAACTGTTCATCTCACTCCAACAAGACGTGCATCCCTAAGGAAACGTGTTCTGCTCAGTGGTACCTAAGTAGTAGTGAACATTTTCCAGGTATGATTATTTGACATTTATGTTTCAAGTGCAACAAGAAGCTTCAATAACTTTTTGGTGAATTTCCACTTCCTCACAGCCTTTTTCCCCCAGCTACTTCTTTTGCTGAGAGTTCAAGTAGCAGACCAAAGAGACAGGAGCTTAAGGAACTCTTCCCAGTGATGTAATTCAGCTCATCTATTTTCAACACTGTGGTAAAATGGAAACATCTTTTTAAAAGCTGCTGGACTGAGTGGTTTTAAAAGGAGGGGAGAATTAAGCAGGTCAAATGACAACAAGACAAAGTTAATTTGCGAAGGAACATAATGTGAGTATGGAAATCAAACTCTGGGGATGAAGAGCATTCAGGTCTCAGTCCCAGTGTAGCATCAACTCCTTTGTTGGTTCAGAACAAATCACCTTAGTATGTATCTCAGATTTGCCATCTGTAACATGGGACATAAAGTACTTAAGCTGTACAAAGAGCAATGTTACGAACAATTATGTCACTAAAGCACTTTAAAAGCCAGTTCTCAACTGTCTCAATCATTCCTCTTTTCCATACACCATTGTTACACCCTTCTTAGCTTCAACTGGAAAGGTCAGCGCAGGAAGCTCTGTTCTCATCACACATCAGAATCACCAGGCTTGTCTGAACCAAAAGGCTTCTCAGTCCTTCTATAGCTGCTGCTACACTTCCTTTCTAGGCTTCCTGCACAGCTGCCCTGTGTCACTTCCCTAGAAAGCAGTACTGTCAGTATTCAAGGCTTACAAGTTACACCTGGGAGAAGAGATGCACCAAAATGCCCTTAATAGAAATAGAAAGACCACAGTCTTCACTGTACAAAAGAAGCTGCTACTCCAGTGCCTGTCCAAGAGGTGGTGTACATCCTCCAAACTTTAAAGCATCCCTAAAGAATGTGCTTTCAGGCACTGCCCTTGGAAAGTCTTCTCAAAATCCTCAACCTCTAAGCTCCTGACACACCTTTCCTACCCTCTTACCCTGTCTCAGCTGCACAGGTGTGAGGAGGCGTTATGGGGCCATGGCTGAGCTACCAAGCTTAGAGGGGGATCATACTGGGACCTAAATGAGAATCCAGGAGTGATGTCCTCCTCCCATGAGCCTGCTGGTGATTGTCACCTCAGGAAACGCCTGCCAGTCCGCGCCCGCCAGCGGTGCACCAAGCAGGAGATGGAGCACTGCAGTCAGAGCCCAGCAGCAGGAGGACAATGAGTGGAATTTCCTCTTTGTGTCCAGAGAGGGCTGTTTGTCACCAGAGAGATAAAGGCCCAGGGCAGGGAAAAAGGGTTATCGGGAGGCACCCCCCACACAGTGCCACTCAGGACAGACTCCACAGGAAGTCTATTTTGGGGGCTGTCACCCCTACTGCCATTAAAAGAAAGTTCAGTTAAGAGGATGAAAATAAATTTAATCTTGCTGAGCAGAAGTGGCTGAAGGGAACCACAGGGCCGATACTGGAAAACAAAGACTGGCCTCTCTACCCGTGACACTTTCATTTTTACACCCCCACAACACTCTTCTCAGATGGTTCTCTTCTCCCTGTCTGTCACTAACCCATTAGTCCTTTCCACAAAGCCATGGAGGCCAACAGCCTCATCAGTACGAAGCAAGGAACTGAGGAGAAAGCCCTGTCTCTTCAGGAGAAGAAATCAAACCACGTACTTATTACTGGATTAAGGTCTAGGGGATTTAACTGTGACAGCATTACCCAAGCAGCTAGGCTTGGGAATAATGTGTCTGCACTAAACTTAATTTATCTTCTCATTTCACAAACAACATGTTTCTTCTACTGTATTTATTTTAAACATTCATTCAAGCTGTGCATAATATTTCAATCATTTTGAAATAGATTTACCCTCCTGCTGGCAAATGAATAAGGCATCCTGCTGACTGCTGGAGAAAGGGCCATGAATTAAAATAACTGCTTTTAGTAAACAGGCATGTGCTAGTTAGCTGTCTCCACACACTCTTTGGTAGTAACTGGTAAGAAGAGACCCCTAAATAGTAATAATTAAAAAAAAAAACAAACCCTGGCGAGCTGTGTAGATACTCACACTGCCTTGCATTGTTGGAATGTGGCAGACCACTGCTAACTAGATCACAGCCTGGATAACTTCTGCCTGTGCACGCTTCCTTGTAAACACAACTACTCCCCCATAAACAAGTCAGCAGCGTGCACAGCCCCCACACAAGTGACAGCAGCTGAGGTGTCATATCCTCCTTTCCTCTCCCCAGGCAGTAAACTGATGTGGTTAGACTCACTCCAGCTCAGCTGGGAAGAGCCTGGATTTCCCCTTCCCTTTTATTTTGCCCCCTTCGATCCACCCCCGCCTCGAGCTGTCACGGTGCTGGCCCCGTTCCTGCTCCCCGCACGAGCAGGGACAAACCACGGCACAGCACAGGGGATGTGAGCAGAGCCCTGCTGCGGCACGGACGGGGAAGCCAAGCAAGCTCCTAAACCCTCTGGTGAACCTGTGCCTACAGCTCCCCGCAGCCTGGGGAGCCTGTGACACACCATGTACCACCCGTGGTGGTGTCACGGGGACGAGGAAGGACAGACAGTATGCTTCCCGAGGCCAAGCTGACATTCCTGTGGTGGAAGCATCTGCCTGGGGAAGCTCATGGCTTGACCAAACCCACTGCTGAGTGAGACAGCCGTGAATCCTCCCTGCTCCAGGGACGTGGGGGGGAAGGGGAGGCTGGGGACAACCTCCCTTTGCATCTCACTTGGCAAGCTGCTGGCCAGGTATAGGCAGGGAAAGCAGTGAAGCCCTCGCTCTCCTGGGTGACCGCATCCCCAGCAGGCTCTGCTGAGCCCAAGGCCCCCCCCGACGCGCTGCTGTGACCCCCACCGCACGGGCGGTGCTGCTGATGGATCCGAGCGGTCCCCTCGGTGCCTTCTGTCGTGCGGCCGCTGGGTGGCACCCCTCACCTCCAGATGCTCCCACCTCCAGCGGGGCAGCGAGCCGGGAACTCCGCGCTGGCAGCAGCGAACCGAACCATGGCAATCTTGAAAGTGCAACGCAGGAATTTATTGGGACTACTCCTTATTTTACTACACAAAGTTTAACGCATGTAGTGACTTATTCTTGGCATGAGCTCCGCTAGCTGGATATATTTAGCCACTTCACAGAAGTGTTGGGAGCCTTAATTCAGTGCAGTGAATTCAGAGGTGAGGTGTAAGTGGAGGACTGAGGGCTGTAAACATCACATCTGCAGTGGCATCGAAAGCGCCCTTAGAGCGTGCAGTCGGTGGGGTGGGTTTGTAACGGCGAGGCGGGGTCTGGGGACACTGGTGTTCCATCTGTGACCTCGAGCAAGTCACTGCTCCCTGCTTAGAGCCTCAATTTCCCCAGCTGTGAAGCAAAGCAGCAGGACAGGCCACCTTGGGAGAGCTCCCAGTTCCTGCCCTGGGTTCGTTTCACAACAGCTCTCACAAGTGTCTGCTCAGCCGAAGCCCCCCACGATTTGGAAGTGTTCCTGGTACATTACAGCGCCCACAGAAACTCACGCAAAGGCTTCACTGCCACTGCAGCAGTGTTTATAGAACCATTAGATCACTAGACATCCAAATTACATTCCTCTGCACTCCTGTGCCAGGAGCTTTGCAGACACCACCAAAGGAGCCCCAGTGCGTTAATCCCGACGGGGTTACTCTTCCAAAACACACAGAGGGCAGACCCCCAGCTCAGAGCCTTGCAGGTTTCCACACTTTCCCAGCCCCAGGCAGCCTCAGCCCTGCAGCTGCCCTCTGCCAGCACCTCCAGCACCCAGGCACTGCTTTGGGCACCTGAGACCTGGCACACCCCTGCAAACTCAGCATCCCCACGCCAGAGACAGGCTGCTGGGCTCTGGGACTGCTGTGGGTGGCAGCCCGGGCCAGGGCTCCCTCAGGCCAGGGAAGGTGAGGAAGGGCTCAGGTGAGTTGCTAGAAGGGACCAGACACCCCTCAGGGTGGCCAGGGGAAGGGCAAACACCTCACTGTAACACCAACCCTGAATGGAAACCCCTCTTATTTATTTTAACTTACTACTATGCTGTATTAGCCCTAGGGTTCTTAATGGCAACAGAAAACCTAAGCGTGGGGCTGAGTACAGGTACCAGCACTCCCAGCAAGCCTCCTGCAGCAGCCACACAGTGACACGTGGAGAACCAACCTTGTGCTCCCCAAGGGATGGGGATGTGCTCGTCCCCATGCACCACACGCCAGCAGCCTGTGGCAGAGGAGATTCCTGTGGCTTGTGCACAGGGCTGTGCAGCAGCAGCAGGGAAGGGAAAGCAGATCCAGCATCGGCGTTTACAGCTCCAGGAGACAGAAAGTTAACAAAAAGCCAAAGCAAATAAGTTTTGCAGCAGTTCCTGGAAAGGAAGAAGCAAGCTCTTGTGCTGAAATAGCTGTGCATCAAACCACCAGAGTCCCCGGGTTGTTCCTCCTCCTTCAGCAACCATGACTTCAAATAAGAAATACAAATCTTCATCCAAATCTTCTCCCAGATACGGAGCAGCCAGACCCCCTCCTCTAAGAAAACTCCCCCTACCTCATAGAACCTTCCTGCCTGTTTGCTGCAGCTATTTATACTGGTTGAAGTGGGAGCTCAGGTGCAAACAGTCTCAGTCGTCACTGCCACACCTGCTGGCCCAGTGTTACTGCTGTGGAGGGGCTGAGTCAGTGGGGGATGTTGCTGTGGTTGTTACCTGACAACATGGTGGCTTCAAAGCTGCTTTTCCTTCTTGTATTTCTATTTAGTGGGGTGTGTTTGCTACTCTTGGAGCTTGAAGAGCTAATTCTTTTCTCATATAGTAGAAGAATCTGAGCTTTATGTGCAAGTTTTCTACCTCTGTAGATGAAAAAATCAGAATGTACAAGCTAAATTATGTCTTATGTTTCATTCTTTGTATGACCTTAGTCAAGGGTCTTTTAGTTCTTTTCTAATATGATAGAAAAGTCTGAGCTTTATTTGAGTTCTGCTTTTACAGATGAAAACCATAATGTATATGTTCTGCTTAATATATGTGTTCTGCTAGGTACCGTGCAAAAGTATACAAATATGGTCTTTGAAGTGAATTTATAAACCACCTCCCCCCCCGATTTGTCTCTAGACAACAGCTCTAATTAACACCAAATGCAGCAATACGCTGTCTGATGGGGCAGAACCTACTTTGTTAGGAAGTGGGCCGAAGTCTGAGACACTAATTTCACAGAGGTCATTAAAAATACTCTGTCAGCACAGCAAAGCAGCCTGTAAAAAAACCCCAAACCTATTATTGTAATAGTATAATAAAGTGAAGCTGGCTCCTTTAACCCAGAATTTATGATAGTATTAGGTCCATGTTAGAAATCCACAGTTGTTTGGAAATTCATCCTCAAGGCTGAAATATAATGCTTAGGTATCTAAAAGCCGTAAGGAGGGGTTCTGGCCCACGAAGATTATAGACAGGAGTAATCTCAGATGCTTGACACGAGAAGGATTTGGCATCTCCTAATTTAGAGCATCTAACAAGTGCTTAAGATGGGAGTCCATCCCCTAGACTCTAAGCAGGGATTTAGTGGAGATAAAAAACCTTCTTCAAAACATAGTTAAAAGCAGGTTCTAAACCTGAGGTCTGTAATTAAGCAGTAAGAATACCTTCTTGTTCTCCCTTTCTCCAATATGCAGATGCTGAGGCAGGTACATCCCAACAGAAACAGTCACAAAATCCTTTAAAGGAGCTAAAGGAGCTGGAGACCATAAAGCCATCACCAATTCTACTTAATATACGATCTGTTTAGAGAAGGTGAAATGTAAAACTAATCCTAGCTTGGCATATTTAAGCTAGATCCCGTTCACTGTTTGAACTTGGGGAGTAGAACAGCAATACTGGCTAAATACTAAATCACTAGAAATTAATACCTAAATTCTCACTGATTTCAGTGGGAGCAGAATTTCCTGGTGAGGTTTTGAGTCCTGAACTTCGATGCAGAGAAGAGTTTCTGCTCTCCCTGTTGACTCACAGCCACGTGGTCCCAAACAGCTGTCTGGTAAACTTTCTGATTTAAGCCTGACATATTGAATTCCATCTCCCTTGTCCTCCTGGGAAAAGCAAAAAGTAGCATTAGTACTGTCAAAATCCCTGTTTATTTTCTCTCCATGTGTCCCAGAAACTTGGGCTGGGAGGGGAGATGCCTCTGTTGTCAGCCCTAGAGCTTCCAGCATGGTGAAGTCAGGTGGATATCGGGGGTACGAAGGGGCTGCTCCGATCTGTGTGTCGTTACTTGTTCTTCACCTGAGGAATATGAACTGTTAAGATCTTACAAACATGCCAAAAGGTGCATGGAAAGTGCCCCACCAGTCTGAGGCTGTCTGGCACACTGGTGTGACATCACTTTACTCCAAGGTCTCTTTATTCCACGGGAATGCAGCCTGCAGTGGGCAGCAGACTCTGTCTAAAGCTAATTATTAGCAAAGATTAGCAAAGTTTAATATCTGCAAGTGCCCTGAAGGATGAAAAGAGGCTGAGAGGACCTGAGCTATGGATGCTGCTGATCACCTTCCATCTCAGTCTGGGCTCCTGTAAGATGTTGCAGGTTGGACAGCCAGAAACACATTCTTAAATTGCTGGTTGTTTTCAGAAGCCTTTTTTTTCCGCCAAGGATCCCACTGGTCAAATTTTGCTATCAAAGACATCTTTCTACTCTGATAACCTTCAGATTCTGCCTTTAGATGTTTTTGTGCAATCACAGTCTTCAGATTTTCCTATTACTGGCAACCAGGCAGGCCCACTGTGTTAAAAGACTTGATATTTCCATTGATGATGCATAGCCAGAATGAATCTGGATCGGACTTAAGTGAAAAACAATAGAGATAAGCAAAAAAGCACTCACTTTTATGACTAAATTGAGCAACTGTGGTTGAATACACAAAGGGAAGAGGTCTGCAGTGGTTGAACACACCAACATCGTGGGTTTTCAGAGCCCAGGCTCACTAATCAAGCTATTGTACTGGAAACTTAGCAACAAAAGGTTGTGTGTGGAGGAAGGAAACGGTGTACTTGTGCAGTTATGTGTTTGTAAGGGTTTATCGAATCGGCAGAAAGATCAAGCTATCTCTCAGGACCACCGTGTGTCTGCAAAAATACAGGAAGTGCCTTTGCCTGACCTTTGTACACAACCAGAAGATTCCTTGGCAGCGCTTGTTCGTGCAGCCTTGCTCCATCTCAGGAATGCTTTGGAGCATTGGCCTTCCCTGGGCTTTGGGGACAGGTGAGAAACGTGAGCAGCAGGCAGGCTGGGAATACACACAGCACTGCCTGTACACGGTCTGGCAATGACTTCTGGAGCACCCTGAAGAGCAAACAGATGGAGATGGAGGTTAGGGCAGTTGTGGCTCTCGCGGGGAGGCTGCGTGTCCTGGCCCTGGGCACGGCACCGTGACCGCACCGCTGGGCACCGGGCAAGGGTCTGCTCCCAGCGCTGCCGCCGTCCTCCGCCGACACACACCACCTCCTCCAGCTCTGGCTGCTCTGCTGCTTTCTCTCTCCCTCCATGGACAAAAGATGGAGCCCAGGTTTCTGATTTAGACACTTCATTAACTAAATTAGGTCTGATAAACACCAGCTCCAGAGACACAAATTTTCTGCAATAAGAAGTCGATATTTTTTTAGAGTGATAAGGATTATGCTTGCCACTACTATAGAGCTGCTTGATTTTCCTTTTTTTTAGTTAAATTTAGTTTAGATGCAAAGTTCATGCTTTCTCTGCAGGTATGAGAGGGGAGGGAGAGGGTGGGACAATATGATGCCTTAGAGAAGAAAAACGACATTTATTTTGTCACAATTTTACATCATCCTCTTCATACAACAATTTCATCATAAAAATCACTTGCAAAAAATACTTGCAAAATTATATATATTTTAATATCAAAAAGTACATTGCATATATATATAGTAGCAAGAGCTCCATTTCCATGGGCAATTTCTTCATACTTAAATTTTGCGATTATTGCAGTAATGTTATTTATAAACATCTCGAAAGCACTAAGACCTAAACTGATTACAGAACCACAGAATCCCAGACTGGTGGGGGTTGGAAGGGACCTCTGGAGATCATCTAGTCCAACCCCCCTGCCAGAGCAGGGTCACCCAGAGCAGGTTGCACAGAATGGTGTCCAGGCAGGTTTGGAATGTCTCCAGAGAAGGAGACTCCACCACCTCTCTGGGGAGCCCGTCCCAGTGCTTTGTCACCCTCCAAATAAACAAACACGTTCAGGAGCTTGATCTTATTTTTCCATTTTGTTAAATAACGGCATCAGTGCCTCTGTTTAAAGTTATGAGCAGACTATAATGTTCTGGTTTCAGGCTCTCATCCTGCAATGGGATGCACATGGACCAAATCCTGCACCCACACAGAGTCCCAGAGGTTATGTCTAGACTAGATATTTGTCATCCTGTTAATTGGTTGCCAGTTAATACAAGTTAGCTAATAGGTTGTACATGTAAGTCTCACCCCTCCCCTATAGACATCTGTTCTAGAACACAAATGCTTGTGGTTTACCCTTCTGTTTACGGCACCAAACCGCCATTCGTGGATCATCAAATTAACATGTGCAAAATTAGAGATGGCTGAGAATTTCTGAATGTCTCAAATGTAAACGAAAACCCGTAGCGAAAGTTTTCAAAAAGAGTATTTGATAATTTTCCCTAGGAAGTGGTTAAGATCTTTCTAAAGTTCAAGGTTTTGGTGAAAAGTAATCATAAAATATTTAAATAGTTGCTTTAAAATGCTGGTGCATGTTTTCAATCAGCTTCAATGCAAACATGTTAGCTAAGTGGAGTTAATTTGCAGACAACTCTAACAGGCAAATCCAAGAAAAAACTCTACTCTAGACAAACCCAGGGAAATCTGGAAGGTTTCTGGCTACTTTTGAAGTTGATTATGGATCCAACTGCAGGACCAAGGCTACCTCCAACAGGTACATTACTCATGTCTTACTTTTTTTTTTTTTTTTTTTAGCAAAAAGTACAAAGCTGCAGCCCAAATGTACAGATTGAAAAGATATACAAATTACATTTAAAAAAACCAAAACAAAACAAAAACAACCCACAAACAACTGAGCTGACAGTAAAAAACAAACCTGCATTTGTGACCGAGGTCAACTCGTTTTATTTAATCTTTCTTTAAAACTGTGAGATATAGGGAAAAATAACTCTGCATAATTTATACAGTAATTTGCCTTCGGATTGGTTGACCACTTTGGATGACGGTCTGACAAACGCACAGCGTTCGCGAATCGGTAGCGTGTAGCGACCCCTAAGACTCTGGCAGAGCTCAGGGACCTGCTGTCATTTATTTTACTTCACTTTTGCTGTCAAGGAATGTCTGTGCTTGACATTAGGTTACTTTTTGTTCTGGTTTCTGATGTTTCTGGAGTTAATACACAGTCTAATGAAGTTGTACACTCTAGAAAAGTTCCTTCAATGCCCTTTACTTCTTAAAATATACATGTACATATATATATATATATATGAATATATATATATTTAATTTCCAGTTGGGTGAAAATCCTCATCTGCCTTAAAGCTAAGATTCCAGTTGCGGTCCCCTGCAGCCCAGCGTCCTCCACTTAATGGTCAAATTGCCTACCCTCTCCACAGCGAGAAAAAAACCCCATGTAGTCGTCTTTTCCTACGACCCACAGTTGGATCTATGTCTTGTCAAAAGCATTTGAATCTTTAAAATTTTCTCTCATTAAAAAACTAATAATCATTCCAGGTAATGGTGAACAATCTTCATAGTCAATTCCTACTGAGGACATAAGCATTAAAAAACAAAGAAAATGCAGAGTACTGGCCCAAAGAAGCATCATCCATCTCTCTCAGTTCAAGACACAAGAGGCAAAGTTACAAAAGTAAAAGGTTTGATCCAGGAATAACCAATATCCAGTTTAAATTCTTCCCCAGAAAGGCCACAATTGTCCACTAAGGGTCCCCCCAAAAACCCATAAAAATCCCAGAAGTAAAGAAGTCCAACCAGACTGATAAAGGCCACTTGAAGATAAAAGCATCTAGTAATAGCTGCCCAAGTGTGGTGATACATGGGCGTTGGGATGGCGAGGGACATTGGGGTTTGGATAAATGCTTCCCGCAGGGGAGGTCCAATAAGGTGAGGCTGCTCCAAAGAAGCTGGATGATGTGACAGGCATAGAAGAAGGGTGTGGGGGTACAAAGTTCACCTTCTGCTGATGGGCATGGTAAGATGGCATGTAGGAGAGATCTGATGGATACTTGTACATCGACGATTCAGTGGGGTGAGGCTGGAGAGCCTGGGCAATGCCATGAAAGTCAAATTTGTAGGCATACCTTTTGCCATGCACTTTGGTCATAATGTTCTTATCGTAGTAGTATCGGAGGGCTCGGCTCAGCTTGTCGTAATTCATGTTGGGCTTGCTTTTGCGTTCTCCCCAGCGCCGTGCCACTTCGTCAGGGTCCGTCATCTTGAATTCCCCATTGGTCCCTTCCCACGTGATGCAGTTGGCGTTGGAACTGTCCGACAGCAACTCGAGGAGGAACTGCCACAGTTGGATCTGCCCGCTCCCTGTGAGAAGCAAGCCAAAGAGGAAAGGAAATGACATTGTGTTTCCTGCTTAAAAGCAAAGACAAAGGCAGGAAACAGAAGGACTATCTCGATCTTTACTGGGAACTGCTCCTTCAAGCCTTAGAAAGTCTTATGTAGGAATGGATAAACTGTTCCCAGCAAACAAGTTAGTCAGCCCTTTGTTCTGTTCATGAGTTTGAGGTCAGATTAGATTTCATAATGGTCGCCTTTGGCCTTAAAATCTTCAGGCTATTCATAACAGGTTTTTCCCGAGCACACTGTTCTGCAAAATTCTTCACTGAGCGGTCGACACGGTGTATTTCAACTCTCAATTGCTTACTGTTTACCATGGATATTGTTTTGGATACCTACAGTTTTCTTTCCAGTTGGTGATCTGAGTTACATAAGGTTATTTCTTCCCCAGACTGGATGACTCCTGGTTTTACTCAGGGTGGTTATACTAAGAGTAAAGAGCCTTATGAGGATGTTTCCTTACAAGCATTCAGTGTATACATGTTTGTTTAATTCAAGCAAGATTTGTTGCAAGTCTTACTCCCCAAAGTCAGGATTGTTTTCTGCAGATCACCTGCTAGGGGCAGTCACTATGCAGTGACTTTCAGAGATGTTTTGTGCCTTCCATTGTGCTAGTCCATAGCAGACAGGGAAACACCAACCTGTCCTGCAAATCTGAGAGACCAGCATTTGATTCCCCTCTAAAACTCTTCTTAGGGAATGCTGGTTTTGGGTAAGAAGATTCAAGATAGTGATTTTGTCCTGATAAAGTTGGTGTTGTGCCACTTTCCTCACTTTTCTGCAAGGATTTTTGCAAAAGCACTTGTGAGAGCACAGCTACTCAGGTTGACAGCTCTCACAGCATTCCCCAATGCCAGAGGACAAGAGTACAGTACAGACTGGAGCAGTAGATAAAGGTAACCCCTTTGGTAATGGTGGCCTGAGATTTAAAGATGAACTCACCTGGATTGGCAAGACGGCTGCTGGTGGGCCCCAGGATTTGATAGGGATCTGAAAAAAACACCCCACCAAGAAAAGCTATTTTAAAAAATGTTTCATCAAAAAGAAACACCAGATCATTATTGTTTATTCTAGAAACCAGTTCAAATTTTCACTTTCTTTCTTTACTCATACTGCCTTTTCTCCTAGGGCCTGGAATAGACTTGATGTGTTCCTTATTTCTTTTTCAGCAACCAACCACCAATTATTTATGGAATCCAAACTGGCACAGTGGTTCTGGCCTTGGTTTGAGGCTTGCCTGCTTTCAAAGATCGTAATCTCTCTGGACGTACCCTACACTTACATGGCAACTAGAAAAGTGAAATGTGAAAAAAGAAGTGTGGGATAGCAGAGCAGTAACAAATCAGGAGTACATGGATTTCTCCTAATAAAAAGAGCGGGACAGTAGATGAGATTTTCAAATTCACTTCTTAGCAGTCCAGCTTCCTTCCCTCTGAGGTCAATGAAATGTTCACCCAGCTCTCCCTCAGTGCAGCAGGCAGAGCGTTAGGCAAATGGCAGCAACAGGAGTTTTGTCACTGGCTCCAATGAGACTGAGTGTTTCTTGAAAACCCCACAATGTATTTATTAGGAATGAATTCCTTCCCTTTTTGTGGGGCCTCCTCGGCCCTAATCTCTACGCTTCTCCTTTGCTTCTCTCTGGTTTTGGTGATTTGGATCTATAGCATTTGCTCGTGAATCAATGCCAAAAGAACCAATCCCCTAAAAAAAGGGATAGAAAGCAGCTGTGCAAAGCAGAGAAGGTGGTATTTAGCTTTTCAAAGGCCTCTTGGGAAACTGGCAGGAAACACTACTGCTCGCTGCCTGACAGGGTTTGCTTTTCTTGTTTGGTTTTCTTTGACGCAGGGGAAGCCTTGTTGGTTCTGTTTGGAGATACTTCCACTGAACATCACTGCGGCAGGGGCGAAGAGGTAACGAGCAGACACTCCACTGCTGCAGCACAAATAGCTCCGTGCCCCTGACTGCTTTGTGACCTGTTCCATGGTGCTTCAAAGGAGATGCAACTGATGCTAGGCACCACACGTGGCTCAGCTGAAACAAGGATGTGTCTTTCAAATGGGGAAGGACAATGCAGTAAAATAGAAACCCTTTGGAACAATTGTTGTCACTGCTTGGTCACAGTTGAGTCATTATTCTGAGACTTCCCTGTAAGGCTGCTGCTGCTTGACAAATGTATTCACCCAGTCTAGTACAAATCTAATTACTTAACAAACACAGCAGGGACAAAATCAGCAGTTACCTGGCTGGGGCCGTTGCTGTTCCGTTGTCTTATTCACATTTTGTGTCCCTGCAACGGGAGGGCCTGTAACAACAGAGGAAGATCTTGTTTGTACTAGAAGAGAAGAGGAGGAATGAACAGAGAACAAGACAAGTACAAGATACATCGAACAGGAATAAAAGCGACTGGGATAGGAAAGGCTTTGTAATCCTAAGAGCTGAGAGTTTTCAAATTGCACTATAAAATTCAGAGGTTTCACTGGAAATTAAAAATTTCACTGTGAAATGAAAATAAGGCAAGAAAAAAAATATTGCATAGACACTATTTCCTGTCTTTATTGCAACTTAACTTCCATTCTAGCTTCCATCCATGTTTTGAATAGAATTATTATTTTTTTTAATGTATAAATTATGAGCTTCTTTCATGATGGAACTTTTCTCAATATTTTTTGAAAATGGGATTTTTTTCCTTTCAAGCAACCTTGTTATGCAAAAAGTTTTTGTTTTATGAAATCAAACATTTTATTGAAAATATCATGGCCATTTCTATAAATCACTTCAATACTAACATCCGCTCCTCCTCTTCATATCATTTCTCATAGCAGAAAACCGTAACTCAAAGAAGAGTCTACACCTTTAGAGCAGCACAGCTCAGAGAGCTGCAAAGGGAAGGAAGTACAACCTGTCACATTTATTTGCACCCAGTAGTGTCTTGTTGAGAGTCAGATGTGCCCTTGCACTGCTGCACAGGGCTGTGCCCCAGCAGTGGAAGCAGGGAAGAGTGTGGCTCAGTACCAACCAGTTATTTTAGCTAGAATACAGTCTTTGGGGATAGGGAAGTGATATTTCTAACAAGGTGTCACCCACAGCGCCCTGTGACTTCAAGGGCACTATAAAACCAGTAAGAAACAAGAACAGTTGTGTGAGTAGGTGCTCATGTAGTAGAGGCCCTAGCTGCCTGCTGGATTTTGTGTAAAATCTTTCTGAAAAGCAGTAAGAAACGCCCAGAATCTGCCCAAGCTGTCTGTATCTGTCCCTGAAAAGCATTACACCAGACTGCAGGCAGGTGGTTAACGTGGAGCCTATGTTTGTATGGAGGATCTGCTCCTGGTCCCTTAAACAAATCCTATTTCTTTCCATACCATAACTCTAGCTCTTATCTTACTGACTGTCCCCAAACCTTCTGCCCTTCCGACGCTCACAACACAAGCCAGCCATGCCCATCTTCTCCCCCAGTCTCAGTCTGACCTTTCATTGTGCAATTTGTGATTCCCATTGGGACAACTTACTTTTGGTGAGGCCAGAATTCATATTACTGCCCCATCCTGTTCTCCTGACTGCATCATAGGAGGGATCTAATGACAAAAGACAACAGGCACAGGGGGGTTGAAATCAACTCTTCCCAAAAAAAAATCTGCAAGAACCTAGGTTTGTATCTTGGCCCCAGCTGGCTTGGTATTATGCAGATCTATTATTTTTCCTCTCCCATGTCTCCTGTGCTGCCTTGGCCCTCTCACAAAGGCAACAAGCTGTAAATACAGAGGTTGGGACTAACTGGGCAATGCCTGAGCCCAACACCTGATCACGAAATACAGTCGTTGCACTCAATGGAGCTTCGAGTGCGACTCCTTCCACAGAATGGCAGCATGGTTTTGGTTGGAAAAGAGGTTTAAGATCATCAAGTCCATCCCAAAGGAGAACCCCGTTCTCTTATCCCAAGGTGACAGAAGACCACAAGCAGAAAAGGAGGATGAGATGAACCCTTTTGTTGTTCCACAGAAAATAAACGGCGATGTTAAAACCCAGGGAGGCTGAGGACCTGACACACAGCAATGAAGCTATTGTAAGGAGGAGCAAAAGGGGGAAAAGCATCTCCTCAGGCAAAGTTCAAAATGCCCTTCTGGCCATGCTGCTGGAAAGGAGTGAGCAGGGCCTGGTGCCCCGTGGGGCTGCACAGCTCCCTGCGGAAACAGCCCCGGCACTCGCACATTCCTCCCGGCGCTGGGAAAGCCGCCGCAGCTTTGAAATTACAGCCTTCTAGTTATTGGCATGAGAAGGAAAACAGAGGAGGGAAGGGAAGGGGAATAGAGGGAGAGAAAGAGGAGGAGGGAAGAGAGAGGAATGGGGAAAATAGAGCTCATGTAATCTGTTTTTATTTTTATTTTACTTGTTTGTTTTTTCCCTTTTTACTAGAAACCACAAATCCCACTGCAAATAGATCAGACTGAAAAACAAACCACTACGGTTTCAGCCTGGTACAAAGAGTGCAAGGGGACATCTCTGGAACGGGGAGGTGACAGCCCTGGCCATGCTGTCCCCAGAAGGGAGCCCTGTCCCCGCTCCCATGGCCAGGGCTGGAAACTGGCTCACAGCCTGGTGCTGCTGGGGAGCTTTATCCTCAGGCTCAGTTATCATTGTTTTAAATAATCTGCCATTTGCATGAGTGGCATTTTCCTTGCTGGAAACTTGTTGTGCAAATCCTAACTTCATCTGAGTGCACCCAGAGCTTGGGCTGCTGCTCTATCGGTGACTGAAATCAGGAGAGCAGAGATGAGGTCTGAAGTAACCACTGGCTTTTCCCATGTCCTCTTTGCAGCCAGTCTCTGACTTTAATTTCTCCCCTGGGATATCCTTCAGAAGTATTACCACTAGAGCTATGAGAGCAATGTTGGGGGAAATATTTGGAAAAAAAACATGAGTTCTGCATCGAGAGAGAAAGGCAAAACCTCAGAAATTTCCACCGATGCAGATGCTAATGGACATTTGGGTTAGCTCAACCAGGAACAGGTTACTATTCTGTAATTTTAATGGAAATGTCATTTACATGGTGATCCTGTTAAAAAAGAAAGGTAGCAATTAATTTTCCACCAGAAGAATTCTTTTCAAATTGGGGGAAAAAAAATTCCTTTCCAAAAAGTAGCAGAACTGATTGAAAATTTCCAGTTTTCTTGGATTCTTTTGGGTCAGATAATTGACCAAAGTGAATCAACTGCTACAAATGAGTAAACAAAGAGGCCATCATCTGGATCGATGATCATTCTCCTCCTCCTCCAAATGTAGAAGCTTTGTCACAGAGGAGGAGCCTGCTTTGCTCACAGTGTCACAAACCCAGTGTAAAATGCATCTCCCGAGGGTTTTTTAACCAATAAGTGACACTGTTACAATCAGATGTGCTGACCAGGCGTGTACTGCTATGGCTGCTTGGGCTTTACAGGATCAAGTCTTGGTTCTCCAGATAAATTTGGCTAAGCCTAGTCAAAATTATGACTCAAAACCTCTCTGAATGGGTTTCCTTGCAGTGTATGTTTTAGGTTGCAAAATGCCAGCTTGGAAGGACGGTGTGCATGTGAGTCAGCCCCAGTTTAATCCAGGTTTAGCTCAGATGAGCCCCTTTGCCTCAGTTTCCCCTCTATAGTATGGATTAAGAGCTGTGTAGATGAGGTGCTGAGGGACATGGTGTAGTGGTCAGTTGGCAGTGTTAGGTTAATGGTTGGACTGGATGATCTTAGAGGTCTTTTCCAACCGAGGCTGTTCTATGGTTCTGTGATTATGAGTAAAGTGTGGGCATGTGTAGGGGCAGCTGCACTTGTGCTGTTAGGATGAGACTTAGCTCTGAGTGTGACTTTGCAATGGTAAGAAGGGTTAAATATTATACATATCTATTATTACCATACAGGCGTTGCTATTGAAACAACGTGTTCACTCAGCCTGTGCAAGTTTCCAACTCTTTCTCTCCCTCCCAAAAAAAACCCCAAAGAAAGTTCAAATCCACTAAGCTATTTTTGTTTTGTTTTCACAAAAATCCTTGCAACGTGCAAGAACCACACCAGCCCTCCCAGCTTCCAGGCCCAGACTCTAAAGCTGAACGTGTTTAAACCAAAATGGAAAAGGCAGAGCCAGGGAACCTATCCAGAGACTCGAGTTTCTGCAAAAACAACATCGTTCCCAGGACCTGACGCCCAGTGGCTCGAAGAGATCCTACAGGACTCCAGTCAGACATTTACAAGGAGAATCTTATCTGTCATTAAACCCACTTGGATTTTACACCGAAACTTGCTGCGCTATGAAAATTCAATTAAAAGACTCGGACTGAGGTCATCTCCTGGTGTAAATCAGCAAAGAGCTACAGTGAAGTTAGGGGTAAATTTATACCAGCTAAGGATCAGGCCCCCAAGTCTGTTTTAGACTTAAAAGACCCAGTGGAACACCAGTCCTATGACAAATGTGTGTTCAATACAAAATGGAATTAAAGAGCAGAAAATAAATCATAGATGCTTTCAAGAAATGCCATTCTGCAGCTGTCTGGTTTATGTCCAGAAATTTCCCAGAATGAATGCATACTCTATTATGAGTAAGGTAAAGGATATTAATAATGCTTTGCACTTTCACAGCACCTTTCAACTGAGGATCTCACAGCTTTGCAAACATTCACACTCACAGAGCACCTGGAAAGAAGGTTAAATATAATTTTATTTATTTACAGGCATAAATGCACTTTCCTCAGGTTTTAGCTGCCTTTTCCAGATGAAGTGGCTTTCCCAGAAAGCAGTCTGGGTGGAACAGACTGTGTCACATTGGTCTCTGGAACCCTTGGTCTATGCTTTCTCACCTCAAATCTCCCTCGGCTCCTTCCTCGCCACCCTCTGTGCCACTGGGAAGTTCTCATCCTCTGCTGTGCAACTCCCTATTGATTCCTCTGGAATTAGGTGTGAATCAGAAGCAACACAGTAGTGAAACAGCCTGCTAGGCTGAGAAAGGGCTTAGAATATGGTGAAATTGGTGAGATCAAGACTGGGTGTTATGCAGGATGTCCTATAAAGTTCAAGAGATGAGCTAAATTACCCAAACTCCTGTGGTTTCTTCTGATCAGACTATTTGGTGCAACAAAGGAGGGACTCGATGTGGGGAAGAAACCAAGGAGTATGTCTCAGAGATCCCCTGGATGAAACTGTGGGACGTGGAGGAGGAGTATGGCTGCTGTAAGTGGTAAGGCAGGCTCCACTGAGCCACCAGCCCACCTACACAGACCCACCTCCCCCATCTCACAGCTTGAGTGCTGCTTCGCTCCCGTTCCCTCTACCTCGGGATCAGATTTAAGTCTAAACAGACTAATAGGCTCAAATATTGCTGGGGGCAGATGGACAGACACACACAGATTCATTTTCCTAGGAACCCAGGTTTAAAATCCCCCAGCAGATTTCCACACCACAGCAAAGCCCATCCCAGATGCCTCGCAGTGCTTTCAGCTTGAACGCAGTCCGACAAACGAGCCATTAGGGAATCTGTGTTTAAGATATGATGTATTAGGGAGCAAACCCTCTCTGATAAGCTTTAAAAAGTTCTTTAACGTTTTATTTTTTTAAAAATGGTGTTTTATAAATCCGAGGGCTTGGGTCAGAGGGGAGAAGCAAGGTGGGGGGATTCCAACTGAACAATAGGCTTACAGTCCCTGTGCTTCCTGAGCTGCCCGGTGAGTGCTGACAGCCCCTTCAGCCTGCTCTCTCTGGATGAGCTTTTTCAGTCAAACCAGATTCAGGCACAATTTTGTGCTACCAGCCTTGATAAGGTTTTCCAGGAGAACAATGGGCACTGGGCTTGTAATATCCTCATTTTTCAGGCCTTTTTGTTCTAGGATGGATAGAGTGGGGCTGGCTCGTTTACGGACTAAACACTTTATAGGCACTGTAGGGGAATCTTATTTGAAATGCCATCTATGCTGGCATAGTGGCCTTAATTGCAGGCAAGGCTGGGAAGGAATAGCATGGCATATTTATCATATTCATGGTCTCACTGGCAGCAGCAGCAGCTCTTTTCCAGCCAGGCACTGTCTGCTTTATGAACTGCTGGAGCTCACTGTCAAGGTGCAGAGTGACTGGTCGGAACATTAGCTCCCTCTGTCAGACCCAGGGGCAGTGTCATGCCTGGGTTAACACAACAGCCGTGGCACTGCACGTCCAAATTGAACAGTGTCCTGAAATGTAACGCAGAAGCGTCCAAAGGCTGAGCTCTGCCCCAGCAAACACTGTCCCCATCACATTTCCCTTGCAAAGAGCCCTGTCGCAGAGCTGAGCGTGGCTTGAAACCTTCCAGGAAGCCTTCATTCCCCGAGATGGGATTTCTTCCTGGAGTTAGGAGATGTCTGGGGAAATGCATGTGCAGCAAACTCGTGGGGACGTGTAGATTTCCCAGCATGGCAGCAATAGAAAGAGCCCACCAATCTCTGCCTAACAGAGCTGATACCTCCAGGGAGATTGGGAAGCCAAAGGATGGAGAGTGGCTTCTCCTAAGTCATAGGGGCAGAGCCAAGAAGGAAATAAAGGTAAGTTTCAAAAGTCCCAGTGAATTGTCCAACTACTTACTAACACTGCCTCCATTTCCCTCTGAAGCACACTGGCAGGCTCTGACCGAGTCTGACTCTCTGATGTAGATGAATAATAACAACAGTAATGACTGTAGTAATTCAGCCATCTTCTATTGGATTCCTTACCAAAACATCTTAGGGTGCTTTACAAAAAAAAAGTCAAATGAGCCCAGTTCATATGTTGGAAAAAAACCCAAATCTGAAATAGAGAAGGAACTGCTCCTGAATACCCTTTCTTACTTGGTACAGGAAACACAGGCACTACATTTCCAGACATGACTTAGCCTTCCAGGTTTCAATGAAGCTAATCAGGGGAAGGAGAAGGCTGCAAACCTGAAGCGGGCTGTGGGATCCATGGGATTCTCCATGCAGAGTGCAGTCTGGTTTTTGCAATGAGTCCTTCTGCTTCAGTAGGAAGAAAGGATCCTGGCTTGATGGCTGGAATTTAAATTAGCTTCTCTAAATGGGGAAAGCAGAACCAGGTGTCCTAGGGGATCCGGACTTGTGATTAATCTAAGTGGTCACTTGAGGTCTATTTTGCAGCAACTACTTTAGAAAGAGAGAGAGAAAGAAAGGCATAGGACCTCACCGCTTTTCCTCCCAAAGTGAGGTTGTGTGTGGTGGCACTATTCTGGTATCTTGGAAAGGTCCCAACTTAGGCACATGGGAACAAAAAACACTACTGCTGCAAACCAAACATGTAAGCAAGGTCTGCCAAGCTGCTGAGTGTCCAGCCCTCACACTCCCGTCATTTAACCTGCTGGAGATCGCATTGAAGAGGTGGGGTTGTGTTTAAAGCCAGTTGGAGAGAAGAAACTTAGACTGTGGGTTTCTGGAGGGACAAGGAAGCCAAAACCACCTCCAACTCCTCCTAGAAACATTAGACGCATTGTTGTAAGTGATGGCAGCAAACAGAAAGGTTGTAGAGTCTGTAAGGTTCTTCCCAAGCCCACTCTGGCTCCACGTATACGTAGTAAGTGCTCAATACATGCAGGGCAAAACCTTACAATTTCTGCTAATTAAAACAATTGCTTAGCATGTATGCCATATGTCATGCTGCATGTCGCTCACAGTCAGCGTTACTATGACTGTTCTCATGCTTACCTAAGACTTTCCAGTGCCTTCTAGCACCAAACTCATTCGTTTCTGCTTCAAGACCACAATGTCCTGCTCCTCGCACTGGAGAATCACCAGTACAGGGATCATATGTGAAATTAAGTAATTCTAAGTCTCTCCACAAAGAGGAAGCAACTAGCTGAGTGCAGAATAACTTCAAAATAACTTCTATTCTACATTACCAGACTACTTGATTATTTCACAATTAAAAAATAAAGTATTATCGAACATCTACACATTGCTTTGAACCTCTTTTACAGATAAGAAACTGACACAGACATCAAAGTCCAGGCTTGGAACAACATTGGGCTTTGACCTGAAGTCAACTCAAACCAAGGGAGAAAGGACTGACTGCTGGATTTATATCACAAACCAGTTGCAGAGCATGGGCATGAAGAACAGGTTTAACTTGGGGGATGTCTGAAAGTAGCTGAGAGCCTGGCTATGCATTGCTGTCCTCAAGGAAATGGGGATCAGAGCAATGGAACATTTCAGATTTAACTCCTGTTCTAGATCCAGTGCTGGGTTAAAGTACTGTGGCTGAAGTGCACTTAGTGCCAGCATCAAACAGGATCTGGAGCTTAACACGGAACTAGGATTCAGGATTCAAAGGGGGCTCATTCAGCTTGTACAGACAGGGGCATGCTTAGGGTAGTCCTTCCTGGAACAGGTCACTCCAGCTTGATCTGTGATCCCTCTCCATCAGCAGACCTATCCGGGCAGGGTGACACAAGGAGCTCCTACACACCACAGCTCTAGAGCCCGGAGCTCTGCTCCCCCACTTGGAGGACGGCTCTGGCCTCCAAAACCTGGAGTCACTCCCTGTTTGCTTTGAGCCATTGGCGACAGCCCCCAGTTGTGCGAGCGTGGCTAGAAAAACATCCCAGAGCCGTGCAGCGGTGGAACTTCCTGATTCAGGTCTGAGTTACCCCGTGCAATGCTTACAAAGACACATTATGAAGAAAAGGAGGAAGTCATGAGAAATTTTTGTTGTTGCTGTTGCTTTTTTTAAATAGCAGCAGCAGCAGCCCCATTGCACAGGGCGTGAAGGCTGAAGTACGGGTCCTAAGAATCCATCTCAGAGCCAGCTTTGAAAAGCAGTGGCTTTCCAGTCCACATACGTGTTCCTGAGCTATGCTGAGCTGCATACATGAACAGCCACATGCACACAGCCGTGCTGCTGAGCACAAACGCTGCCATGCAATTCCACAGGCACCTCTCTGAGCACCCTTCACACACGTCTCCACACGTCCATCCAAAACACACATACGAGTGTGCACAAATATGCAAACAGCACACAGGGGGGGTAAAAGCAAACAGTTAACGTGCTTGCAGTCTGCCCTGAAAAATGTATTCTTGAAAAACAGACAAATGCAGAAGTAAAGGAAAAGAAACGCATATCCACGGAGAAAAGAGCTAGACGCAGCACGGAGAAAAAGGAGAAGGGAAGACACACATGGCAGCTTGCATTTTTACTGCATTTGCCTATTTAACTCATTATCAGGAAACAAATTTACTCATGTCTTAGGCAACAGCCAAAGTGCTTCCAAGAGCTTTTCACATGAGGAACTGCACCTCAGCAAATGTGTAACCCCCCCCAACGTGTGCAATAACATTGCTTGCAGTGCACCCTAGGCAAAAAAATAATAGCTCTTTTTCTGGGAGAAAAGGAAGGATAATGGTTACTTAGAAAGTGCTCCAGACAAGCTGTCAGGTTGAATTCAGAGAACTGGAGTCTACTCTGGGACAGCGCTGGCTCAGGGTGATCCCTTGTGAGTTGGGTTTCCTGCCTGCTACAGCTTCAAGACAACGATTCTTTGTTTCCAGTTTTTCTGGTGAAAAAACACACGCCTGCCTCCGAAGAGGGTCAGGGAGAAAGCAGACAAAACACTAACGCTGGAATTTCAAAGGAAAACAATTAAAAAAAAAAAGAAAAAGCAGGAAAAATCTAAGAGCACTAGCTACTGTCTCTCCTGAAATCATAAATCCCTGGGCTGGCCACACAGTTGCAATAAGAGAAGCACCGAAAAAGCCTTCCTTTTTTCTGCTCTGAAGCTAAAAATGGGATATTTCATCACCAGGCACACAAATCCCATCCACCAATGTTTCAGCATCACAGACCATTGAGAGGGTATAAAGCTGCAACTGGTTTTTCTCTGCCACGACTGAGACTGGAGGGTTTAAAACCTTTGCTGTGAACAAGGGGCCTTACTGACACACTCGAAAGAAGAATTCACTGAAACTAGTCAATATTTTTCACATTTTTCACACTGAAAAATGGCCTTTTCAATAGAAGAATTCAGGCAGGAATTGGAGACTATTTTCCTGTGGGAAAACTCTGCTTATGCAACCGTGCTGCTTGTGGTCTCTTTGCCCCTCTCTCTCCAGTCCCCAAAATCTTTTGAACCCATCACCTAAAATTGTCACTGAATTTGGCAAGCAGGAGAGATGAGTTTCAAGGAGTTCCTACCAATTTAAAAGAAACTGCTGGGGGAAGAGGAGAGAGACTGCAGCCTTGGCTGCGGGAGAAGTAGCTGCTCAGACACATATTTTGTTAGGTACCAGGGAGCCTGCGTGAGAGAGATCTTATTCATGCTCCAACATCAGGAAACTCTTCCTTAGGGGCTCCCAACATAGGTACAAACCCATGGGAAATCACTCTGTGGGAGTTCTGGAGCTCACTGATTTATTACCTTCTAAAATTTGCCAACAACCGAACAAACCACATAAGCAAACACACCTTACACCCAAACATCCTTATTGTTCACACAAACACTCTAATCATGCAAACATAAACACCTAATAGGCTTGTATGTTAAACACATGAGTTATGCAGCCCCTTACGCTTAAAAGTAAGCATAGACTTGAAAAATGGTTGAGGCTGGAATGCTCACAACCACACAAGGGACAGCCCTTTGGCCTCCTAAATGTTGTTGCATGTGAATATACTTTCCATTTCCCTATGGAAAACCTACATGAAATGACAGCATTCTGAAGGCAAGCAATTTAAAATCTCCACGGACTCAGGCAGGTGATGTCGTCTCCGATTCTTCTCCCGTGTCTCTGGTACCTACAGCAGGTCAGCCATTGCTCCAGAGTCATGGAAAATGAAACAAGACCATCATCTCTCCAGTGCAGGGTTGGGAGTGGGACACAAATCTTTCCATTCAGCAATGAGAGCAACCTCATTTAATTTTCCAGCAAATTGTTCTCTAGCCAAAAAATACTGGTGATTTTCATTAGGGCAATTTATTTCTCAAAGGCAGCTGAAGACAATTTGTCCCAATGACGCTAAATACCGTACTTTGGAGTGTTTATGAGGCTGAGAAGCAAAGAAGCTCAGGCTACAAGAGTCCTTTGAACGTGGCAAGGTTCCTACCTATATAATCTGAGAACAAAATACGTGTGCTTTGTGCTCCAGCTGTACAAGTGGGCAGTATCTGTTTCTGCCATGAGAGCAGTTTAACTCTCCTGAAGCCACGCTCTAGGTTCCCCTGTATGCAGAGCTGGCATTGCAGAGGAGAAGTGAGAGGGGCAGAAAAGAGAAGGGAAAAAGGGACTGAAGTCTGCAGCTGCAACCAGCCAAGGCAGCTCTGTCTCCAGGCATGAAACCCAGCCCTGGGACAGCAGTGCTGGCCTTGCCAGCACAGGCCATGGGTCAAGCAGTGCCCTCTGCTCCCGGGTGACACCACGTCCTTGCTGTGGCTTCAGACCATGCCCTGCTATATCTGCAACAAGCTGGGGAGAGAGCGGAGCCATACGCTGCAGCCAGACCCTTTTTGCCATGTAGGTTCTTTTTTCCAGTATGTGGATGGAACACGTTGTATAAAGCATAGTGTAAGCACGTGTGAAACCCATGCATTTCTCCCTGGAATTTGCACAAGCAGGTTATTCTCATTAGCTATGTGGTCTTAGAGAATGTGCAAGAAAAATTACAGGAGTGAAGAAAAGAGCATTTTTTTTCCTGTCTCTGACATGTATTGTACTATTTCATCACCTCTTCCTGCTTTTGAATCCTCATGGGAAGGTGGTTAGAAAAATTTGTTTTTATTCACAGGCAGAGAGAGGATAAATATTTACAGGATCAGGAGATTCAAGATGCATTAATATAAAAATGTTTCGTCTTTTGAGAAGTTAAGGAAACAAGAAAATACTTCTAAAAAATCATTATTTTTAACCTGACAATTCCTTTTCCAAAAGAATATCATCATCTTGAAGCCAGCCCATTAAAAAGCCTTAAAAGGAAGCAAGGAAAATCTTGTTGCCTAACAGACTAGACCGAGGTTGAGGAATTCCAAGGCCAGTTTTATGTTCATCATGAGTTTCTGCTGTGATATTGGACAAGACACTTCACTCTGCTCCCCCAATTCCTTATCTGTCAGCCTGTCATGTTCACAGGTCTCTTATCCTATCATCCTATCTCACCAATAGTATTTGGAGCAGGAATCAGTTAGAGTAGGTTGAAGTGGGCTGGTTTATCCTAGAGCAGTATTCAGATCTCAAATGGATGCAGAAGAAATTTATGCGTTGCAGGAAGAAATGGAAGAGGAATAGATGGGATTTCAACATTTCTATGCTAGCTCTTAATTTTTATTTGATTATCCCATGGGTGTCTTTAGTCCTTTATTGACACATGATGAAAGTACCATGTCAAGTTAAAAACTGCTAGCTGACAGAAATCAAATGCAAAATTCTGTGAGCTGCACTAAGGAAACCCACTCAAGGGCAGTAAAACTGGAGGGGGAGGAACATTTTTTCCCCTTCAGATTTTTTTCTGCCCAAGTGACTTTAAGGCCCAACTTGCAAAGATAAAGGGTATAAAAAATTCAGAGGGTGCAATTTTACACAGAGCGTTTCTCTTTAATAAAAAAAAATATAAAATCACAGCTTTCTTCCCTTTATTTTTAGCAACCACCTGGCTTGAGACAGAAAGAGCACTCTTGGATGTGCATGTATGTGAATGGGGGAAATTGTGGAGGGACACGTGCGTGTGTGTCTGCTTTATTCAAATAGGAGCAAGCCTAGCTTTGATTAATTTTAAATAGATAACTGTTAGTCAGTCACAGAAAAGCCTGAGTGGCTTTTTCTCTGTAATGTACCATGTTTTATCAACAAATGCCTGTCTCATAAAGGGAGAAGAGCATGCCAGGGAACAGACAGCTCAAGTGGATAGTTATATGCTAGACAAAAGAAGCTGCTGTAAAAAGCAGCACTGATAATGTGTCCAGGGCCCAAGACAGATGTTGGAGATGAAATGCAGCGTGGTGTAACGAGAAAGAAGTGCTGGCTCTAAGAGCAGTGCTAGTCAATGAAGCAGCCAGACACACCATGCTGAAGCTTGTTAAATGTGTGATCTCAGCTTGCTGCAGCCTTGCGGTGAAACGGGGGTTTTGTCTCTTTCTCCAGCTGCTTAAATAAAAGACTTTCTGCCTTTCTACACTGTTCTTTGAAATGCGAACTTGTGGCTCAACAGCGAAGCCATGTTCTCCTGAAAAGCAGAGATGTTTATATATGAGGTGAGGAAACTGCCTTGAAACGAGAGCAGCCTGCTTCTAGGAGGGTTATCTCATACGGCAGACATGAGATTGCACACTTCCCCCAGAAGTTTTTCAAATGGAGGAGCTGAACACAGTTCAGTGAACAAAACCAGTGCTCCTGCAGTTACCCAAGGGGACAGGAAGACCAAGCTCAAAGCTTCTAGCCCTACACAGTCAGTTATAGAGCACAGGACCAGGTCTGTGGTCTTTAACACCCTACTGGGCTTTTAGCAATTCAACTGTTCAGCTGTGATTTACTGTCTTATCTAGAGAGCTGTGCATCACACCCATCACACCACCACTCATAATTTTACCATGACTGAGAATCCAGTTTTTCATTAAAAATCAGAAAAAGCAGTAGGACTGTAGAAAAACCTGACTGATATATGAACAACTCAAACACCTGAAGGAGCCCCAAGTGTGTTATTAACTTTTAAACTGCAGGTTTTCTAAGCTCCATCGACATGATCAGAATTTTCAATAGATAAAAAATTTGAGGTTATTTGAAAAAAGAAAGTCAAAATGTTCCAAAATGAAAGTGTGAAAAAAACTTCATCTTCTTTGCTGGTTTAAACTACCTGACCATTTCATGGATGGTTTTGGAAGATCTGAGTGGTCTTTATTCAATAATGGAATTTATTGTGAGCATATTTTATCTTTTCAGCTATGAACTCACTCAGAGAGAAAAAATGTCCCAGTCCTTGCTATATATCTGAGATCTCAAACTGTTTTGCATAAAGAACAGAAAATATGCCATCAGTTCATCAACTCAGTGATGCACAAGTGTGAAAATGGCAGATATACATTCTGTGCCACAATGCTGGCGGGATAAGCAGAGAGGTGATTTTCAGCATGGATGAGGCTGCAAATTGTGAATTATTCTGTTTAACCACGCTGTGCATGCATAGCAGATCAGGACATTTTCATACCAGGGATATAACATAAAAGGTCTCGTTTTAACCCAATCAAAAATATCGTGAGATCACAGGAATCCAGGACATTTACATGCAAAAGACTGACCTTCTTTGGTGGCAAGACGAGAGGAAGCTTCTGTGTGGGATGGAGTATTGTAGACCAGCAGTGAGCTACCTGTAATGAAAAGAAAAGGGTTTATTGCAGTTTGAATTTGCTTTTTTGGTGGGGAACCATGCAGGCAGGTAGAAAATGCCATCACCGGGACCTAAGGACTAGATTTTTCCTACAATTAGGCACACATTTTCTGGTAGATATGAAATTGTTTTAAAAGCTTGGTAGCTGTATGTCACACATGTGCTACTGCTCCTCCACTTGCAAATCAGAATAAAGACATTTGCCTGCCTCACTGAGCACCTTGATGTCCTCCATTGAAAACTGATATAAAAAGGTGAGGTTGTATAGTGCATTTATACAGGCAGAACATCTATTAAGCCTCTAGAAATGACTATGCCACAGATTGTATTATAGGATAAGGAAGGAGCTTTCCTCTCTCTGGCTGTGATGGAGAAATTTCCTGTTTGAGGAACATACAGTAGAAGTGACATGAAATGCACTGTCAGGATCTGAACATTTTTAGAGTGTCACATGCTTGGGTTTGGGCCAACAGCTGCAAAAATCTCACTGGTATTCCAGCATCTCCCATGCTTTGCGGAGTGTGAAAGTAGCTTTCTTCGTTCAGAGTGGTCTTTCTATCCAACCCCATTTGAAACAAAAATATTCAAGAGAAGCAGCAAAAAGAACCCATTGGAACCAAAAGCACCACAGATAATGTAACATGTTATGTTAAAAGCACCAAAGCACCAAAAAGTTTTGCAGTCTATGGTGAAAATATTCCTTTCTAAGCATTTTGCTTCAATTCTCCTGCAAACTCCTCAGGAGATGGAGGAAGAGGCCCTGTGAGTTCTTGGAAGCCAGCATGTAATACACATTTCATGGTTGTCTGGTTGTGTGTGTTTGCCCTACATAATCTAGGCTCACCTTTCCTACAGCCCTTTGAAAAAGTTTCCACTGCATCAGGCGGTGACATTCCTAACGAGGCAGAGGGCCCTTCTTTGTAGGGACTGAGGATGTGACCTGGAGCGGGGCAGCAATCCCCCCAGGGATTTGTGTGGAGGAGAAGTGCTTTTACAGACACTTTCTGCTATTCATATCTACACATCCCTCTATTCAGTGAGATTCTCTCCCATTTAAGGTGCTTGGTCCTAAGCAACATACAGCTGTGCTGAGCACCCCCAGATTCTCTGGCAGGGCTAAGAACACCTCTTTCACAGGTACTATAATACTGACTGATTAGGATCTTGTGACTAAACCATGCAGTCTCCACATTCCTCTAATCCACATGATCCCAAACAACACTGACCTCACTTGCCCCTCAGTAGTATTCACAGTATGTCTCACTTTCCTGTGAGAGCTGAGGATTAGGCAGTTCACTGCCAGAAGCAATAGCCATTGCAGGTGCTGGATCTTATTAGCTCTGTGTTCCTATGGATTTCTTTTCTTCCTCAAATGCAAACAAAGCCAAAGAGGTGCACAAGCCAGCATGTACACAGAGGTAGAAGGTGTTGGAAAACAAAACCTGCTCAGAGGAAGTGGAGGATGGATGCTACCAGGTGCTGCAAGAGAGGGGATGTTTCAAAAGACCAGGATGGATAAGGTGGTACACTAGGAGGGAAGGAGTTCAAAGGGATCCCAAGGACTGTGAAAGTTGCAGATAGCCAAAGTCATTGGCTTATATATTTAGAGAGATTCTCTGGTCTTTTGCTCCTGCTGGAGGAATTGCAATAGCTTTGTCCACTTAACTCATGTTTTCATCAGGTGGTTCCTGGCTTTGGTTTCCTTGAATATCTGTGGGGAAACTCCTGTCCACCACTCTCTCCTTTTCAGGTTATTTGAAGTAGATCCTGAATGCAATGCCCAGCCTAGCTTGCCCCAGACAGGGAAGTGCTGGGGAATTCAGAAACACAGATTTCTATGACTAAATAGGCTGCAAATGCCTGCTTGCACTGCCTGGCTGAGGAGGTGGGGGTGGGGTGATGAATAGCACTGAACAAGCCCGTATGATCAACCTATAGCTACTTTACACTCAAAAATGCAGCCCAAGCCACTGGAAAGGGACGGCGCCTCCCCCGGTTTAATTGCTGAAAGTTCTCACCTTTGCCCGGCAGTCTGAGGTTTCTGGTGGGAACACCACAGAAAAGGAAATGTGTTTCCTATTAAGGGCTTTCAATGAAGGAGGAAAAGAGAGAAAGCCAGAGCCGCAGATCAGGACAGAGAGAAGCAGACAGACAGACAGGCAGACAGAGGCCAGGCTGCTCCCTCCCTTACTCGTTCTCGGGCAAAGCCTTGGCTGTGATGAATTTTCGTTTTGTTCTTAGTCCCCCTGCCCCTCCCTGGGTCAGTGACAGCTTAGATTAAATCAGCTCTTTCTGGAAACACTGGCATTATTAATAAAGTGCAGGGCTATTCTCCTATAATTGATGTTAGACGTGTTATCTTATGGTCCTCTCTACCTTTTCCTTTCTTCTTTTATTTCCCTTGCCTTCATTAAAGAGGAAGATGGAAAAGGACTGAAAAACAGCAGATTTTTTGCCCCGTAAGCCTTCATTTCACAAGGCAGCTCATCCTTCTGAGATGCAGGAACATCTTGGTTTCACAATCTTGAAGTCTATTTAACCTGGAAGTCTTTTTTTTTTATGCTGACCTTCTGAAGGCCATGTGGCCTTCTCTGCACATCTCCTGGTGGAATCAGGGTTCTGCTGCATTTAGCAGTATAGTTTTGTTTGGCATTAATATATGGCTTGGAACCACAAAGCAGTTTTCTGCTTCTGCTTCTCATTCTTTCCCTTTCAGGCTCTTTCCATTTGTACACACCACACACAGCCGACCCCCCGCCCCATCACTTGAGGACAGGAGGTGACAGTTTAGGCTTCTTGTGATGTTCATCACAAACATAGCATGAACACATTGAAATCTCACTTCCCATTGCCCTGTGGCTGAGTGGAAAAGATTCACCAGGCAGATTGTGTTTGAAAAAGATACTGGCACAGCAGTCAGTCAGTCTTGAGTCTGAAAATGCAGCGTGAGGAACAAGAAGAAAAAGCCAAGGTATAGCTTCACAATTTTGGAGAGGAAACTGGAAGAAACACTTAAAGATAATGGGGATACACGCACACACACAGAGTTCCTTGAAAAAACTACTGGGGGGTGTTTTGAGGGACTCCAAAGGATGGGGTGTGCTGCAGAACTGGGTTCTGCAAGTCTGAAATCTCCTGAAGATCACAGATGTCTGAATTCCTGGCTGCTTCAGTAGGCTATGGAAACAGGAAACAACTGCACAGTTCTGACCCAGACCTAAGTTTTGCTTGAAGACTAAAGGTGCTGTGATATGACTTTGGTTTAGGCCCGTCTATATGAAGTAACTCACTTGAACCTTCTCTCTCCAAAACTAAGATTGAGCTTTTGTTGAGGCCTTGCAGATGTTACCAGTTTATTTTTTCAATCTGGACTCAGATGTGCCAAAATAACGTATTTCAGAGGCAGTTTTAAGAATGCTTTCACTATGATTAGGAGTGTAAAACGTTGAAAGCCTTCTGAGGAAGTTAATTTGCAGGGGGTCTCCTTGCCTGGCTAACAAACAGGCTCAGAAAGTTCAGATCAGTTTTGTTTCTTGGAAAAGAAACACCAAAATTGAGGATTCACTAGTCATCACATATCCAGCTTAACATCCCGAGAGGACAAACACCTTTCAGGAGAGAGAGTGGGCAGATGTAATCCAGCCTATAGATCTGCAATTCCCCAAACTTCTCCTGTGTTTTGCTGCCATCACACATTCTGCACCCTAAGCAGGAACAGAGCTGGATGTCTCTGAAACAAACAACCTTACAAAAGGGGAAAACTGATGAAAAAAGACCATCTCCCATGGCACTGAGCTCAGAGGCTTGGCACTACACATCCGCTGGAAATCAGTCTGGAAAAACAATAAGCTCCTTTCGGAGGCGTTACTCCGTGAGGGAGTTAAGCAGCAATCCAGAGACCAGCCTGTCATTAGGCAGTGCTAGGAACAGCTGCAGGGAAAGGAATGCTCTGCAGAGCCTGCCCGGCCTCCGCTCAGACAGGAGCTTGCTTTAATAAGGACAGCACTCGCATGACGTCTTAGAACAGCCCAACAGAGAAATTTATGGTTGTAAAAGCTGGCGATGCATCGGGATTGAATTTTCCTCTCATATGCATCCACGTAAAGCTGGAATTTGTCTGAATCCAGCAAAGTTGCTCAGGTTTTGCACTGGCTTAATGGCATTCCCCTGGTAGAACATTATATTTTTACAGTTATCATTCAGCATGCGCTGCAGCAGCACTGAAATATTGCAACTGCACTGGGACTGCGTCGTGGTGAGTCTTGAGAGACGTGAGACAACCCCCAGACCACAGATTTGCCACCTCAACAGACCAGACCCAACGAGAAGGCAGGATTACTAACTCCATTTTACAGAGAGTAAAACTGAAGCACAGAGAAACTGATGCACATGTTTATTCCTCCTCACTTCAGGCATTTAAAGGCAACGTGTGAACTAGAGGACTGCTGCCCTGAGTTTCAACATGCTCTGTTGCTTGATTTCTATAAATGGAGATCAAGTGGCAACTGAATCAGGTCTTCAGACTTAAACCATGAGAGCAAGGCTGCAGTTCCTCTGATACTCTCTTAGAACACCCTGAGTAGTCGGATCCCCAGCCCCTGAGACTGTCACTGGAGATGCAGTCTGGAGCTAAAGCAACAGAAGGATTCAACTCTGCCAGCCTTTCCAAATTCAGCCTGGTTCTTTGATTCAAAAACCATACAACTCCTTCATCTCGTTCTGTCAATTCTCACATCTTATCAACGAGACAATTCAAGTGCCTCACTTGAGTATTTATCTTGTGGGAATTTAAAAACATTTCCGGTTACAAAGCGTCTGATTTGCCCAGCCAAAGTCAGGAGGTTTGGCCAGAGCGACGCTGGCTTCACGAAACTGCCTTAGGATTGCCCCTAACGGTGTGGAATTCTGTATGCAGACTGTATTTGTAGAGCTATTCTATATCTCAGAACGTCCTGTGAACCAGCAGCTCCTTGCTGATGAAACAGGATGAAATTTGCAAACGGTTTTGGATGGGAAATTATTTTTTTGTGAAGTCGCAAGGGACAAAATCTGTTCTAATCCAACAATTCGGTGATTTGTTGTGAATCATTTCTTTGGCTCGACTTCTCAAAAAAAAAAAAAAAAAATAGAGGTGGGGCTTACAGAGGCACCCATCTGTGATCTAACTCTTGTCCCACTGTAATCTGTAAAACTCCCACTGGTTTTAGCCAAGGCAGGGAGAGACCAGAACAGCTCTGAAGAAACACCCTAAATAAATTTGATCTCACTGCTTTATTGCACTGACCAGATGGAGACACCTTCAGCTGCTTTTACATCACAACTTGATGTCCCAGTGGAGAAAATATACATTTTTCTTTCTTTCCCTGCCCTCCCACCTTGCTTTATGGCATCTTCCCCTGATTTTTCAGTCTTCAAGTAATTATACACACATAAAAACTGTTTCACTTGAAAAAAAAATATTGGACTATATGGGATTTAGCTCCAGTTCTCTGGCCTCATCATAACCCAGTTGTCCTTAGCACACCTTTGTGAAGAAAGGCAATGCTTTAACCTCCATTATAGGTGAAGAGGAGACATTCAGAAGCTATGGACATGCTTGTGGTTGCACAGGAGGTCTTAGAAAGGTCAGACTCTAAGATTCCCAGCCTCAAGAGCGTGTGCTGGCCATAAGGTGATCATTCCTGTTTGGGCTGCTGAGGGATGCTTTTCCAGAAGTAGCTCAGAAGACTGCTCACAGCTTCTGTCTTAGGGGCTTAATACAGAAAAAAAGGAGAGTATTGGATCCATTACATACTCCAGTGTGGGACAGAGAGCAGCAATAAAGTGGTTCAGCAAAACTTGGTCTTTGAGTACTAGGTCATTTACCTGGTGTCTGCTTCAGTTACGCTTACATTTGTGGAATCAGTCTTGTATTTTTCCCTCTTTCCAACAAATCTGGGCCTCCAGGAACACAGAAAATCTCCAGCTCTGGCCAGTTGTGGGTCCCTTTACCAGAAGCCTTAGGGGAAAGGGCAGGGCCCTCTAACTGCCAAGTTATGCATAATTTGCACGTAACCCATCAGTTAATGTTTGGTTTAATCTCCACAGCAAATTTATGCATTTTTATCATAGAGTCACAGATGTTTTAATTATCTGTAAAACTATCTAATCTTCTTAAGGGTCCTGCTCAGTTCTTCACCTCCCTGATAGCACCACTAACTCCACCTAAGTCAAAATTAACTTTCCAACCCACTCGTTATTCCTTTCTTCCTTGTTTGTGCTCTCTGTTCTTTTCCCTTCATCCTTGCTGCTCTTTATCCTGCAAGAAGAGCCCTAGAAGTTCAGCACTCATGGCAGCTTACCCTATCAGCATGGCACACTAGGGCTGGGATGAGTCAGAGCAATACTTACTTTCCCTGAGGTAACTGAGGTGAGACAACAGAACTTCTGTGTTGTAGAGGGAGGTGGTTCGGAGGAAGTCATCCTTGTTCATTTTGCAGAGCTCTTTGCCATCCATGTTCTGGAAGATGGTGGTGTCAATATCCATTAATCCATACTCTTTTATAGCCCATTCCAGCCACTGGCGCACATGTTCCTGGGTCCACAGGGTGGGATCTGGCAGGAAAGCAGAAAGGATGGTAACACTATACACAAACCTCAAGTCTAGCACTCACTGTAGGCCAGTCAAAACATTAACCATTGTTTCCACAACCAAATGGATTTAATTTCCTGATACCAATGCATTTTGCCAAGATGAACAGGGCTCAAGGTGCATAAATTGGTCACACTGAGCTTCTGGAAGGGTGAGATCTCTTGACTGTCTCTCACTTGCCTGAATCTTATACCTATGCTTGGGAACAATATTAGTGACATTCGACTGTGACTTTTCTCCCTCTGGAAAAAAGCTTCCAGAAGCAAACTCGTCCCTTTGAAAGGGTCTGCTTGTCACAGCTTCGGTTCTGCAATGTTATATGATTACATCAGTGCTGTATAAGCCACACCATCCTTTGCAAGTGCATTACAAAGTCCCAACAGATGGCATTTTAAAGTCTGAGGATGGTGGGTTTTATGGGCAGCAAAGGGACTTTGAAAAAAAATATTATTGCTTAAACAGAAGAGCTTGCCATGTATCTCTGAGTCACATTTGTTCACCCCGCTGACAAGAACACAATTCTACCTCCGCTAGCCCTGTAAAGCCAGCACAGCTATTGGAGGGCAATGTGGATTTTATACTGTCTCATGCATCATTATCAACTGTCAGCAAAGCTCCAGCTGTGGAATCTTTATTACTGGCGATGACGTAAGAGAGAGATTGAAGCCGGCTGGAGTTTCAGACCCCATGGTGATGGTTTGCTGCATCAGTAGTTAAAAAAAGAAATCATCCTTTGAGTTTCAAAAAGAGCATTAGATCAGAAAGTCCCAGCAAGAGTTTGTGCCACGATACCATTTTTACAGAGTCATTTTCAAAGCATATCTGCATTTTCAGATGTTTCCTGTGCTGCTTCTCCCCATTTGAAAATTTAAGCTGCAAATTCATGTTCCATTGCAGCTGGAGAGGATTGTGAAGTCAAGCCTTAACTTTGGAGATGTCTGATCTGTCCATCACAGCAGGTACGTTACTCTAAGATAAACCTCAAACACTTCAGGTCCTGAGGCAGTTGAGAAAAAGGATCAGAAACACGTAGCCATCACACAGCTGGTAGCAGTGCTTTGGGTACGGACAAGAAATGCCTCTGCCACATGTTTTATAGTGTATAAAATCATGCCTTGGCCCAGGACTGTAAACTGTGTGTGCTTGGGCTGCAGGGATCCCTGACACAAAAGGCCAGGTAGTGGCTGTACCTGGTACATTCCTGAGCAGTTCCAGAATAACAGCATGAACTGGAGAAGTAAGATCAAGGAATACTGAGATTAAAACTGTGACATTTCCTCACTGACAAACCAGGTTGCTTCAAGGTGATATTTTAAACACAGAACTTGCAACTCCATATCTTTGCAAGTCTGCTGTGGGAAAGAATAGATGGATTTCCTTTAAATTTTGGCAATAGCCAATTTACATTCTGCTTTCTAAGCACTGGCAAAAGACTGCAAATTTTACAATGCAAGTATTCAAGGGAGGATTTTTTTTTTTTTTTTTTTTAATTGAAAGAGTTATTTGTGTTGAGTTTTGAAAAAAAACAACCCAGCATTTAGAGGGCATGGTGAATTTGTGGTCTCCCTTTAAACAAACATTTTTGAATTTCAGATATTTCTTCAGCCTGTTTATCACTGCCAAAGGCATTGAATAGACTCTGAAAAACTTCCTTCTTGAAACATGGCTCAGAGTTAGTAATTATTACTATTGCAAGCCTAATGTGACATTATTCTTGCCTATCTTCACCCTAATGTGCTATAAATCTTTACTTTGGATTATATTAAAATTTTCAAATGCCTTTCTTGGATGAATTTGGCCTCATGTCCTGCAGCCAGAGATCTGGGATGATGTTCATTATTGTCTTCCAACGTCTGGTAAAACACTGCTGTTTCACAAGTATCCCCAGATTTTGATTTGTGGATGCTCATGAGGGAGGAAAAGTCCTATTTTTTTTGCCTTCCTTCAAAGAGGAGATTTTAAACCTCCTCTTTCCTGAGTGCACTAAAAGTAATTTTATTATTTACAATAATGCTAAACTTTAGCCCACCCTTGGTCTTTTTAAATATGCATAAATAGCATGGTGTAAGGCAGGATAAATGTTCCCTCTAGAATATTTTTAATAACATAATAACTAGTTGGTATCAGCTAACACCTTTCTAGGCAATGTTGACACTGCAAACACATCTGATGCTGTCACCAATTAGGTTAGCCAGCCTCTCCAAGCAGATCCTAACAACAGTTTAAATGTTACTTTGAGATTTGCTGTCAATCTTTCATTGGCTTTCCCTCACTACATTCAGTTCAAGCTTTTCCTTTTCATCCTAAATGGCAAACAAATGCTTGGGAATTGTTCGTGGTCAAGCCATGATGAGAAAACAGAGCTGAATTCCACAAGTACATTTCTTTCTGCCAACAGTTTGTCTGCTTGAATCGGCTACAACCTTTGGCGAAACCCTCGTGAGCACTGGGTGAAAAGCTGCACCCCTTGAAATCAGTGGAAGTTTTGGTATGTAAATTGGGCTGGGACTTGGCTTGTAACATCTCCCTTGATGGAAAGTTCTGGGGCCAGCCTGTTTATGCTGTTTATAAACAGAAAAGACTCCCTCTTGTTCCAGGTTCAGACTTCACCGGTTGCTTGCCACAGCAGCTCTCAACCTTGACTATCCAAATGCATCTGATGCATCCTGCCAGACAGCAGATGTGGATATCAAATACAAACAGAGAACTGGACAGGAATGTTTCTGTGTAACAATTTTTGGAAGGATAATGTAGTTCCTGCAAAATACAATTTTTCTACTTCTAACAACAACAACAAAAAAAGAAAACAAAATACTAATTTTGAATCAATATGACATAAAAGTGCATCTGGATCCTGCAGAGCATCATGGACGTAATAATTTGGGTCCACATCATACTTATTCTTGCCTGTGAACTGCACTCTTTGATCCCAGGAAGCACTGCAGATTCTCCTCTAACACATGACGGGAGATGGATTTGGTTCAACACACCAAAACATTTCATTCCAGAAAAAAAGAAAAACACAAAAAAAGAAGCAGCACTACTTATCCACTTCTCATTCTGATTCAAGGTAGAACATACACTGTTCCCACTAGCCAGAAACTGATGTTTTCCTTACTTCTTACATGGTTTGTAAGAAAGAGACTACTTCAGAGTGGATAAACAAGCCTTATTTCTTCAGCTGGATATTTAAGACAGTGCAAGGAAATACAATAGAAAGAGTTTGATGGTGGTGGTACCTGCTGGGACAATGACTCTCCTCTCATTGGTGGTCATGTTGGGGGGAGGCCCATTCTTCTCATCCATGTAGGTGCTGTAACTCATTGGGTTGGACTCCGTCCCTGCTCCGACGAGTTTGTTGCATTTGTTCACACTACAGTCTACGGGGGACTCCCTGAAATTCAAAAGGAAAGAGATGACTTGTCATTATCATGCCCCTTCCATCCCTGCTGCAGCAGAAGGAGGTTTGGGTTACAGAAATGGCAAGTATCCCGAAGGTAAAAAGTTAAGGGGGTTTTCTTCACCCGCAGGAGAGGCCGTTCCTGGCCTGTCACATGAATGTCATAAGGTGATCTATGAATCACAGGTCTCACGGAGGGGCTCTCTGATAATGAAACCAGTCGGGGGAAAGAGAGTTGGAGGTGCCAAGAAGAGCAACTTTCAGACAAAGGCAATGGCAGCTGTAAGGTCGTACCCAATACCTCTGAAATATCAACATTCAGATGGAAAACTAGTGCCTGTCACACAGGTCTGTGGGTTACAGCCCCCACTCCCCCATCACCCTCTATTGCTCAGCTGCGTTTCAGCAATCCTTCAGCTGCAGCTCGATGCTCCTAGGAGCCCTTGTTGGACTGTTTCACTCTTGTATTGTGTTAAAAACACCCTGCACACCGTCCTTCTGTCACAGCGGAGTCTGTCAATCGACAGAAAGGCTGGACTTCTCACCTCATGACCTCAGGCTTTTCTGCAGAGCTGATCAAAAATACAGATATACCTCCCTCCATCTCATTAACAAAGAACACAAACTACGCAGGCCAAAATGACCAGGGAGTCACAAGAGAATACTACAATATTAGCATGGTCTTATTCATACAGGGCTGAATGTAACTGATCTTGTCTGTTCTTAACAGTTAAACAGTCCCAGGCTTGTCTGCTGCTTGGATAGGATATCTAGAGATCTTAGGTGCCTTAGGCATGAGTCAAGAACTTCAGACCACAGCCACAGGGTGTGAAAAAGGCTCTGGCCCCAGTTGTGCTCCTGAGGTGATGGAGTGATGAGGAGGGAACATTTAGCAACTCAGGTGGCACTGTGTTAAGACCTGGACTGCATGCAGACCCTTGGCAAGCGACAGGCTTTCTCTGTCCTGCTTTGGGAGAATTATGTGCCTCCAAACCACAGACAGGGAGCAGAGATTTTGTTTTTCTCCAGCTGCAGCAGTAACTCACTCTTTTAGCTCTGGAGGTCACTTAAAACACTGGTCCACAGCCTGCCACACGCACACAGCACATCCCAGCCCTGAAGAACAGAGCAGGGAAAGGCAGTGTTGTTGCCCTCACCTTCACAAGGGTGCATTGGCATAAAACCTCTGTGCAAAGCGAGCACAGACACCACATCCAGTGCAGCTCAGTCCACTGCTTGAATCGCACAGCCCTCCTTCTTCCCTGCCAGAAGCAAAGTGGCCTGGGAAGAAACCATTTGCTGAAGGGTAAGAACTATGACAGTGTGCACCAAATCCCACCCTCCGAGTTCAGCTGGCAAGACTTCCAAGTTTGGACACTAAACAAATTTGTTTCTTAATCTGAATGGGGGAGGGTGGGGGGAGAAATTACTGAAATTCAGTTATCATGGCTGGGAGATAAATGCTCCACTGAGATATTCTAAGTCAGATGGTAATTTTTTCCTCATGTCTTGCTGAGGGAATGTTGCTTGAAAATGGAAATAAGATGTATAACTTACACATGTTCGAATTTAAGGTTTTACTATTTCGCCTACTGTTTTTCCAGGCAGGGAACCAAAATCCGCCTTCAGAGAGGCAAACTGCTGAAGGTTTAATGTCCCCGTGGCAGTCAGAGGAGAGTGTGAGCAACTGCAGGGACACCAGGGTTTTCACAGGGAATGTGATCATTTCTAACTTTCTGTTGAAATTCTCTGTGGCAGGTGTTAAATGCTGCCTGTACTGGCAGAGAAAAAGCCCTGAAGCAGCACAAAGGATCTTATTCTTTCCTGAGGTACAGGCTGTCCTGAGAAGACTTGGTGAAACAGTGAGAGCATCCTTGCTTCGAGGTGTCAAAGTCTGTTCAGCTCAGTCCTGACCATCCCTGGGAGGTAAGCAGTCTCCTCACTTACCCTGCCTGGAGACCAGGTGCTGACTTGAAATGGTGTGGGCAGCCCAGCCCACCCAACACACATCCCCACGTGTAACTACAGGATATATCCACTCAGATAATGTGTGCTCCATGTACCTGCCAGGGTTGTGTCCCTGTGGCTGTATAGGCGCCTCCCTGCCCTCTGAGGAGATTTTCAGGATGGTTGGATCCAGAGCTAACCCTAAGGGAAATCTGATAGCAGAAGGACAGACATAACTGGGAATAGCATTATCAAAACTTAACTGGGCAGGAGACTGAACTGTCCTTAAGATAAATGAAATCTTTAGAGACAGAAAGTGGGAAGATCCTTACATTTGTGTCCTCTGTAACCCAGCATTCCCCACCAGATCCCCTTACTGGGAAGTCAGAGGTCCCTTCCAACCCCTACCATTCTGATTCTGTGACAGCCAGACTGAATCATCTCTGCAGCTCCTGGACATCCCTTACTGTACTGCCCCAGCCTAAGATGAGGGATTTAACAGTCTCCCAGCAGAAGGTAGGTGTAGCTGTGGGCAACACAAAGAAGAATTCAGAGCAACTACAGTATCAAATGAGAACAGGGAGCTGCGAGCCATGAATAGTGTATTCATTGAATCTACCTCCTTTCATAGTTCATGCATTACCCACAAGCAGACTTGGATTTATATAAAGATTTCCTCATTATTTGAAATGGTTTGTGCGAGAGGATTTTAGATGCCAGATTAATCCTTGACTTTTCACAGAGACTTCAGGCTTTCAAGTGGCTATAAATGCTGGACTTGCCTAGGGACTGGGCAGAAAACATTGTAGATCTACTAAGGTAAATGAATATAGGCTGCTTTCACAGGATCTCTTAAATATATTCTCTGTGGCAGTGACAGAGTCCAAGGAGTATGAAGCAGTACTCACTACCACTGTCCATCCAAAGACTCTTCGTTCCAGCAGCTCCAGTAGCAGTCTCTGGGGATGCCAAGAGCTTAGTGTTTTGGGAAAGTTTATGCTAGACTGGCCAAAATGGACAAGCAGCTAGCCTGGCATTGACTAACAAGTCCTCTGTAAAGCTTCAGCCTGTGTTCCAGATACCTGAGAATAAAGCAATTACTGTCCCAGGGCCTCTGTCTAGGAATCACCTTTGGCTTTCATTTGAAAAAGCAAAATGAGGGATTTCAGTGATTTCTGAACCTGACTCAGCTGTGGTCACTGGGATATTTCCTCCTTCTTTCTACCCCTTTCTTCCTATCCTTTCATTCCTCCTCTCTTCCCATCTTTTTTTTTCTTTTTAAATTTACCACTTTTTGGTGTAAGTCCCCATTTTAGTCATCTCAGCTTAAATTTTCACACTTGAAATTAAATTTTAATTTTTTGGGTTGTTGTTCAATGAAGGAAGTAAGAACAGACATACTGTGATTCTGCTGGTGGTTCCCTCTTACAGACAGGGAACAGAGCTATCAGGGCAGTCACAGGTCCTTGGAATTCCTAACTGCACTTTAACTCTGCCTCTCAGGAGTGCCTTAGGAAGAGGTTCACACTGAAAAACACTGTCAGTCTGCAGGAGGAAGGGCCAGCTGTAAAAAGGATGGGAAAAGACATACAGGTAACAAAACTCAAACTGCATGAGGAAAGCAGAGAGGCTCAGAGGGGTCTATAAAAACCACATTCATCACGTGCAGGTAAATGCATACTGCAGGTAATTGCAGTCTGCTGCTCTGGCTGGGGACTAGAACAACACAGTGAATCCCACTAGAGGGCTCACACGCTGCTTAAAGGGGATTTTTATTCTTCTAGACATCATAGATGGTCCCTTTGTTTTGTTTTGAGAAAATAAAAAAGTTCTGAGATCCCTGAACCTCAGCATTATTTTAATATTCTGAAGCACAAGAACGTCTCTGAAGCATTTGCAAACCACTGACTTCACTATTTTAGCTAGACAAAATTCATGCCATCAGTTGGAATTACACAGTGACGTGTGCCCCCATCCACACACACATCCATCAGACAAATTTTGTAATGCCTTTTTAAAAATCACTCCCTGAGTTTAGCTACAAATGCAGATCTGTAGTAGCTTAGTAAATACAGCCAACCTTTGGAATATTTGTTGGTTTGTTCACTCTTTGCATTTGGAATTTACGTAAAGTATAAGGAAAAATCTATTATTAAAATGGACTGTAAAGTGGGTTAAATTTTACCCAGTGTTCTCCTAAATAATCCTAAATAATTCCTTTATTAATTGGAATTTAAAACATGAAACTGATTTTTAAAAATATAAATGATTGTATTTATATCACCAAAGCATCTAAAGGTCCCAACAGAAATCCAGGCCTAGTGTGTAGGGAGCTGCACAAGCACATTGTAGGAGACAGGTATTTCCCTGAATGGGCTATAAATGAATAAAAGACACAAACCCAGCTAAGAACAAAGATTGCAAGCCACACTTCCAGTCCCCACATGGATGCAGAGAGATGGATGGTATGCAGAACACCTTGCAGTAAACCCATGGAAAAGCTGGACTTCTATTTTGTGTGTGCAACAGGTCAGTGCTACAAATACAAGACCATTTCCCTTTCCCAGTGCCTCTAGGGGTGTATGAAGCACGAGGATTTTAATTTTTTGATGCTGGATTTTAATTGCTTTGTGTTTGGACACTAATCACTGTGAAACACAGGTGTAGCACTGGGTTTTGTTCTGAGTGAGCAGCTGTCTGAAGGCAAGGACACACAGATTTTGAGGCTGTATACTGCATCCAGGTCTGATAATACTAGAAACATTCACAAAATTTCTACTTCTGAATCTTGCAATGATACAGAAGTCCCATCTTCGCCCCTAAGATCCCTGCCACTGCCTGAATATCCCCTGTACACAGTTAGCATGTGGTTATCTGGGAAATTCTATCCAATTTGGGAGTAAACCAGGAAAACCTGACATTAGGTTGGGGTTTCCATGTTGTTCAGCACTTGGAGGGATGGCTCTGCTAAACAGGCTTGGAGAGGTTCTTCAAAGACCCCTTCTCCCACCCTGCTGAGGACCAAACCAACTCATCACACTGTACCTCACAGCAGTCAGACATGCTTCTGGCTGCTGAGAAAAAGAAGAAAAGCTAGCCACTGTCCCTTATGTCACCCAGCTCCCTCCACTGTCAGGTTTCCTACAGCTTTATCATCCCCTACAGCACATAAACCACGCTCTTGACAAGCGGAAAACGCCGGCGCTTCAAGTACAGGTGAAACACAGAATAAAGGCTGCTCCCTCTAATGAGGCAGCTGGAAGCCGGTAAGACAGCGTGCTTGAAAAACAAGAGAGAGAAGGAGAGGCAGAGAGAGAGGGAGGGGGAATAGGTTTTGTTATTCAAGTTAATTTGTATAGAGGTTGGCGTTTGCCGCTGCAGACGGTGTGTGAGTTTTGCCAGGCAGCTGATGGGCAGAGGAACAAGGAACTGGAGGGGCCCAACCCGTAACAATGAGCTGTGATGGACACGTGGGGAAAGGGCAAATTTTTAGCCATGAATAGGAGGATAAGTCAGATGAATGTTCTCATTTCTTGCGTGGATTGGAGCTCTTGCACTAACAAGTTATCAAAAGGCAAGGCTGGAAGCTATGGCAGTGCTTAGTTCTGACATTCAAAACAGTCTTTGATTGTTTTCTAATGGGTTGGGAAGTTGTTACCCCTTTTTTTGAGAGGGTCTGAGGACACTTAGTTTCTGCCCAAGAACCTTGTAGTCTTGAGCAAGCCTATAAAGGAGGGTTTAGTTTTTGCCCAGAATAAACACACTTCTGGAGGGCCTTTCCCTGTGTGTATCAGAGCACTTACAGTTGTTAATGAAGCAGTTTGTCAAAGTAGTATTATTTCCCTTTTTTTTCTGAGCAGATGAGGAAATCGTAGTACAAAGATACCAATGGAAGGACAGCCTAATACATCTGATTCCCAAAACATGCAATACACATACAAGGAGAAGATTGCTGTCAGGATCCCATCCTGTATTGACCTCTTGAAAATGTTAGGGATAGCTTAAAAAGAGTAGCCTTGGTAACCAAAGATAGTCCTCATGACTATCAAAAACCCCAACCATTGACCCCTTTGCCTGTATTATCCAGGGATGGTGTTTTTCAGGAAATAACTCATTTTCTGATGTTTCAACCTTGACTGTGAGATTGGGAACACGAGTGCAAAAATCTATGTAAGTTCTTCTGAAGTCCAGAAACGATACTAAGGTACAACCAGGGCAAGATCAAATTCAGTCTACAAATGATCACCACCGAAGACCAACTGACGCAAAGAAAGACCTTTATCTTATAGTAAGATCAGCATCTACAGTATACTTACGAGGAAAAAAAACATGCTGCTGTTTGAAGTCTTTAACACCATCATCTCACTATACAAGTCTGAAAGTGCGAGGCTGCTTTCTGTTTCAAACTCTACCCTTTGCTAGGTTCTCAGAAACGAGGAAAATAGGCTGTTGCAGAAGCTCTAAACTAGCCCTAAAGAAGGAACACCCTCGATTGTTTATATTAACATTGCACAAATGTTAGAGATGCTCGTGACTTTGAAATTAAAATTAAATTTTAAATTAATATGAACTCCAAAACCTAATGCTAAAAAATAAAAGAGGGTTTTTTTAATTATATATATTTAATCCCATTGGACAGGGAAATGATCCATCTCCCCCCAGCTCTAACTACGAATGATGTGGGCAGGCCTCCTGCCTCTTTGGCTAAAAGCTGTAGGGGATACCTCTTAACCAATGTCTCCTTGATGGTTAACATCACTGCTCGAATCTACTACTGAACTCTCTTTTTCACCACTGGTTGCATATACTTGCACAGAAGACATGGGTATATGCCTGGTGTTTTGTTACACCTCATAGATTGCCATAAAGAACCTCAGGCTTCTCTTTTTCCCTTCTCCATCAAACAGCTCTCCAGTTTCATATGGTTGCTTCTGCCATGGCAGAGCATGAATCTAATTACAGATGCAAAGAGACTTCCCATGAAGCCCACACAGTCCATTAGTGCAGCTTTCACTGGCTTCACTCTGGAGCGCTGGCATCAACACCAACTCTTACTGCATCACCGACTCCATCTTCAGGAGCCCCTTGAACCATGGCACATTTGTGGGATGCTGAGCTAAGTGACAAAACGTATAATTTCCAACAGTGTTTGCAGCATGAACTCTGTCCTGGCAGTCTCATGTCCCAGTCTGTACAGCGTTCATGGACACTGGTAGAGATAGGTGCTGCAGAACTGCAAGGGCAAGGTCCTTAGGCCATTAAAAAATGAGTGACAGGGAAGTGCAGGGGGAGTGGGGTATGGTCCTGCACAAAGAGTTGAGTTTGTTGATACGCAGGACAAGAGCATGACTGGACGATAAGCTCTTGGCTTTTATTTAAGGTTTGGTAGATGTGGAAAGGGTCTTTCCTTACCTTGATCCATTCATGTGGTCATATTCCCGTTTTACATTGACCCGGACGGGCTGGTTAATCCACTCCTGCTGAGGAGGCAGAGGGTTGATTTTGTGTGGCTGGCCATAGTCAGGGTTCCCTGAGGCTGTCATATCTGCCTTGGGGAGGTGAGTGGCAGCGCCGTACGTGGAGTCAAAGAGGGACTGGTCGTCGCTCACCACCGACAGAGCCTCCTGAGGAGAAAAAAAACCAAGTGCTCAGAGTCATGACTAAACTAGTAACTCCACTCTTATTCTCTCTTTGAGCTGGGGAGCACCTGCAAGGGCCCCACAGCTGCCCAGCGCTGTCTGAAATTGCCATCTGCCAGGATTGCAGATTGAATCAGATTCTTTGGGGTCCATTAACCCGTATGCAAAACCAGTAGGTTGCTTTGCTAGCTGCTGTCTCGCCCCGGGTGGGGCAAGAGTTAAGGTTAACTTGACTTCTGCAAACAGCAAAGGTGGTTGCTGGGTGCTACACCGTTCTCATTGCTGTAAGCAGCTTCATCTGCCATCTCCTACAGTTACCTGCCCACCTGCCTGCACTTGCTGGTCCAAAACCATACGCAGTATGTAACATTTCTGGAGTGTCATTTCAAGATCTCTGCGTCTTCATTCAAAGGGGTTTTTGTGGTGTTTATGTTTTGAGGTTACTAGTGAAGGAGAAGCAGTCAGTACAGGTCAGAGCTCTGGGTGTTAGTGGTGGGATAAAAAATGCATTACTTTACGCTTTTTGTTTATTTTGTGGGAAATGTAGGACTGGTGAGTTACCAAACTCTGCATTTCTAGAAATGCTTAAAACCAGGAAATTGTTATCCTTTTTTTTTTTTTTTTTTTCCCCCCTGCTGAAACTCCAAATGTTGACAAAAAGTTTTGACTATCAATTTCCTTGCGTTGATGCACTTGTGTTTTCTAAATGAAGCGTGCCAGGCTCATAAAGGCTTTGGCACAGTCCTGCCTTATTCAAAGTGCATCTGATGGGGTCTGCATGTTCTTTATGGAACCAAGTTAACCACATATAACACAGCTGCCATTATGGCTGGCAAGCCAGGAACTGAACGAGGAACCTCCCAAACTAAAAGCACACACTACTTTAATGTGATTTAATGGAGCAGACCTCCAAAACAAAGGCAGTGACAAACTCACCTACCCTGTGGCCTGAGCATTCACTGATGTGTATGCAGCAGTGGGTTACCCATGAACATACAGACACCGTCTTTCCTGGTGTGTTGCTAAACCCTCAGTGCTCAAAATTCACAGGACACAGTCCAAATCACGAGCTTTTAAACATAATAAATTATTGCTCTCTCCCCGCCTCCCCCCAGTAGTCGTTTCTGAGGTTCCTTTTGCAAACTTTTTCCGCAACCAGGGAGGGAAACAGAAATTCTGAAGGCTTAGAAAAAAGTGCAGCTGCTGGAATCCTCCTATTACACAAGAGTCTAAGTGCAAATCAGATATTACCAGGCTCGTGATAGCATCACAAAAAATGTCAATAGTTAGAATTTACTGTGTAAATACGAGAATCGCTCTCAGCTTGAAATTAATCCACTTAGAAAGAGTCAGGTCAGTGCTCTGCATTTACAAATATCAGCACTTTTCGATCTCAGATCACGTAACAAAAGCAAATAACCCTGAGCAGCCTAGAGCTTAAGCCAGCCTGACTAAGCTTGAATTCAGGGGAACCCTCAAACATCTGCATAAGTCCTGCTGAAGTTACAGTATTTCCTATAAAAGTGTTGTGAGCAACCTCTCACACGGATCAGCTGTGATGGTGGCAGCCTCTAAACAGCAAAAATGAGAGCTTTTACCCCACACTGCCTGAAGCTGCATGTTGCAAGGGGCTCAGACTGGGTTCATCCTTCCCAGCAGCTTTTTCTTGGTGGATGCACAACCTTTCAGAAACACCCCTTCCCTTTTTCTGCTTTAATTGGAGTAAGCTAGGGAGTGGAAGGTGTCCCTTGGAAGAATTTCCTTGTGGTGCAGTCCTCTACGATCACAGCCTTGGTCTTTGCCTGTGTAGAAAGGTACAAGTACAGGAGATCTTCTGATGACAGCTCTTAAAACAGAGCAAGCAAGGGAAGGATAGTGACTGGCTGCTTCTCTGATTTCCTGAGTCAGAATGTCAGGCAGGGGGTTCCTAAATGACACATTTTCTGTAAGTCTCTGCTTCCTCTCAGTACAAAAAACCCCAAACCCAAACCACCCCAAAGAACAGCCCTGGACTAGGATTACTGATTAGGGGTGCAGCCAAGTACAACTATCCTTACAGACCCGGGCAATATATCCACAGCAGCTGATGGAGAAGCCTGCCCCCTCGGGTAAGGATCTTCCTTGGAAGGCAAAGGGGCTGCTGGGCCCTGTCTGCAGCAGCAACTGGTGCTGACTGGGATGACGACACTCTCACAGGCAGGCAGCAGTTGCACTGAGAAGCTCAGCAGTTTGCTGCTTGAACGCGTGCAGGCTGCAAACTCCACCGTCCTTACAACTCGGTCGCACACAGGAAAAGAAATGGAAACGCGACGGGTGCCACCATGGCAGTCCCCAGCCGTCACTGCACCAGGGATGGCTTGAGCTGAAACCCTGGGTTAGCTACAGCCACAAAAGCTACAGACTGAAGGCTCTGGGGGAACTGAAGACAGACAGAGCGGATGAGGCAGAGATAGTGGCTTGTAGCACCTGCTGGCAGTCGGGGGGTGCATGCACACAGCAAACGAGTGCCGCTGGGCGCGTGCACGGGGCGCTGGGTGGCGTGCTGCCAAGCCCTCTGCAGCCCCAGGGGAGAACGAAGGGATGGCAAGCAACAGGTAACCTTTGGCTGGCAGGGTCGGTGGATGGGGACCACTGGGGTAACATCCCATCAGCGAGGAGTACCTGGGACTCCAGTTTATCTCTTGGAAGAGGACACTGGTCCTGCCAGAGTGGACCCAGGTGAAGAATATTCACAACCAACCTTGTGCTCCCTGTCAGAGGCCCTGCTTGGCTAGATACAGTTTTGAAGGACTAATCTGTTCAGGAAGTGTTTGACTTCAGTTTTGGCTAAGGAAGAGATCAACACTTAAACTGAATACCAGAGGGTAAATTTCTGTCCCCTGGAATCAAGAGTTACTCAGCATTTGGCAAGGGGCAAACTGGGCAGCTGGGAGCACACATGGAGGTGACAAAGGTGCTAACACAACCCAAGCAGACAGGCCACAGCTCGCCAGGGTCCCCCTGTGCTGTTGCCTTGTGGGCTGTGTCCTTGAGCTGGCCAGCCTGAGTCTGAGACAGGGGTCTTGTGTGTATGATTCTGGCATGTGTGTTACATTATAGTGCCTCTGGGAAGAGGCCAGCTTCAGTTTTTCCAGTTTTTAATCACATTCCTGGCATAAATGTGGCAAGTGCCATCCAGGGCAGCGATAGGCACGTCGGGCTCCCTGTGAGGCACAGCCCCAGCCTTTGTGGGGCAGCCCACTGCTGAGCTGGCACAAATGAAAGGCTCCCGTGGCTGTGGCATTTGAGCCAATACAGGAAAGGAATGGGTCTGAGAAACAACCCCTAGGTAAAAATCAGATGCAGTCAGATCCACAGTGCAGATATATGATGTGAATCACCATCATTTACCTGGATATTCTGCCCTGCACAGTTCCTGCACAGCCTTTGTTGCACTGGTGACTGCACTAATGACAGAGCTAGCCCCAGGGTACCCTCATGTCCTCGCTAACATTTAGAGGTTTGCCATGGACACAGCCCCTAAAAGTTCAAGTTTTTAACCTTACCCAAAGTTCCCTGGCAAGTAAAGCTTGCTAGAAATTCCCAGCTCCCTGGGCTCAGCTCTGGGAAAGGCCATGAAACAAGAGCTGGTGAGGTGACAGTAGTCAGTGCTTTCATCCCGGGTACAACCCTGGGTCTACAGTAACAGCTCTTTCCAGGTGCATGCCATGCCTTTCCACACAATATTGGCTTTGAGCTCTTTACATTTCACTTTTCTGGCCATAACCACAGTTAAAAGGCATTGCTAAAGATCAAAGCTTCATCCTCCTCCACAAAGTCTGACTTACAAGAGAAGAAAATGCTGAGTACTTGAACCATCGTACCATGCATGGAAAGATTACTTCCACCTCTAGAGGGATGACTTCTTTTTTTTTTTTTTCCTCAAGAATATATCTTTGCCACTCTTAGTCCTGTGGGAAAATGACTCCTGAGATATTTCTGCGAAGAGAATGTTACCAGCACAGACCCACTGTCTGAAGAGCCCAGAGGTACGATGCAAAGCCCCAGAATACGAGGTACCAGCAGCCACCAGCCTTGCACATGTCTTGAGGTTAGCTCAGAGGATCTACTCCTTGAATAGAAATGATTTTGGCAGTGCAGTTTTACAAGTCAGCATTTCTGCTGCCAACATCTCGTACAGGCAGAAAAGAGATAACATCAGACTTACAAGAAAATGAGTCAAATATAAAATTTAGAAAGGAGGAGAGTCTGGGCTGATCTTGGGGCAGCAAATTCAGATGGATTGGGCGCTGAATTAGGAGGCAGGAAGGTAGAGTTTAATTCTCATCCCTGACATTGATCTTTGGCATATCCTTCAGTGATGTATCTCCTGCCTGTGCCTTTTTTCTCCCGTCAGTCCTCTGTTGCCCTGATCCTGTAAGCTCTGTGGGGCACAGAGCCTCATCCAGTGCTGTTACTGGAAAACAAACAGGGATCTTTCAGGTAATTCAAAGCAAGGCTTGGACTGCTATCTCTAATATATCCAGTCTTTACAATACACCTAAGCAAAACAAAAAGAAAGACCTCTGCAGCTTTTCCAGCACACTTTTCTTGAGGTTTGCTCATGCTATTCCACCTTCCTTACAGGATATTATGTGATTGGTACAGGGACTCCACATAACTCCCCGTGGAAAATTATAATCATAGGCATTTTATTGCTAGCAACCACAATCCAATCTTGTGCCCTTCACAATCGATTTAAGGGCTGCTCCTACAGCAGAGGATTTGCGGGCTGCAGTGAGCACCATCATAACTCTGTTGTGAAAACAGCAGCCTGACAGCCACCACTGCCTAAGTGCATTGCTCTGTACCTCTTCTGTCTACTCTCAGCCTGGCACAGTGACCGACAAACTGTTGTGGCAACCCAAATGCCAGTAATCCATGCCACAGTGCTGTCCCTGCCCTGAGGAGGAGGGATGGGAGGAGATGCAGTCTTTCTTTCCCTGCTGCAGCAGCAGGAGTAAGGATGCAGGAGAAGGCAGCACACCTTTAAGACAAAATTTCTGCAGATTTCTTCATCTATAAAGGAGGGCTTTCATTTAATTATTTTTATGACATCCCACACTGCAAGGATTTTGCTCCTACTCTGCACTGGAGACTTGCTCAAAACTCCAAAGCAGATCAGCTACCCAAACTGCAGCACAAACTTTCCTCTGCAACTTTCCACCCAGAGTACTACATGGAAGTACTACTACTACTTGGCAGTCTCAAAATACAGCATCATTTCTTCACAGTCCAAACAAATGGGAAACCACACCTTAGTAACTCATGCTAAGGGGAAACAAAGCAGGAATAAGGTAGGCATAAATAGCAAAACCACCCTGAAATCAGCCAGCTGATGGGCAAAACGATTTTGCAAATTTTCTCATAAGGAAATATATCTTTCTTTCTTTCTTTTTATGTTCACTATTTCCATGAAATTTCCAATGCCAAGTGGGGAAAACAAGGCTTCTAAAATGAATGCTTTGTTATTTTGATCTCAAGATCCCCAAAACCTGCATCAAAAAGGAAAAAAATTAAATCATGCTTCTGTAGTTCACTTTTCAGAAGAGCACTTGACTTCACACACATGTTTATAGGATCTGGACCAATGACTTTTTTCTCAGTCGTCACATAAACCTCACATAAATCGGTTCAGAACCTATTTTGGTTTATTTCCAACAGGTTAAATACCAAATGGGTACAACCAGGGCGCTCCTCCCCAGCAAGCTGCTGCATTAGGGCTGATGATGAGGAAGCTTAGGGGCACCAGCCCCAAACACATGGGAAATCTCCAGGTGATGCCTCTGTGAGGTCCCAGCCCAGAATCAGGAGAGAAAGTACAAAAACAAAAGAACCTTCCCAAATTAGTGCCGTGGCCTCTTGACTTCTTAAAAGTAATATGGTGAAATCTGAGGCTGGAGAGGCTGAACGTGTCTGATGGATCACGTCTCAATCATGCAAGTTCCTACATCCTGGAAGCATACTGCAGCTTTTTGAAGTGAACAGGAGCTGTGCTTTGGAGCACAGAACATCCTCCCCAGTCTCCAGCAGGCTTATCCACAGCCCTGGGCCTGTAGAGAAGGGTTCCCCTAAGCCCTCCTGACACGCTGCACACCCTGCTGTACTGACACACCCTGCGAGCAGCAGATGAGGGGTTTGCCCATGAGGAACAAATCACAGCTTCTGGCACAGCTTCAGGTTTGGGAGAATTTCTGCCCAGTTCTGCCAGCCAAGACACGTGAGATGATTTCAGATGAGTACTGAACCTTGGGGGTAAAACCTGTTTAAAAGCACTTTGCCTGTTTAAAGCACTTTGGAAGCTTTGCCATTGGCATGGCTTGAGCCAGGTTTCTTTTTTTGGCAGCTAATTTAACTACAAAAGGATTGGCCTCTGTGAATTAATCAGCATACTGCTGCTGTGGCAGGAGGACTGTAAAAATCAATCAGCCTTTGCCATGCGTTAACACTCTCCTTGGCTGGTTTACTGTGCTTATTTCACCACCAACCTCTGCCTACAGCTTTTCTGCTCCAACGTTGCCCATGCTCACTAAGAATAACTTCACACTGCGTGGGTGATGCTTTCCAGAGCTGGGCAGTCAAACCCACCTAGCTCTAGTTCACCTTCCTTTCCTTTTTTTTAAACTCACTCTTGTAAAATAATTGACTTGCACTGAGCAGATGCATTAGTAAACAGAGACACATGGATATAACTGTGAACATACACACTTCAGTAAATATTATTGTAGCATTTTTATGGCCTTTTCTGCTGAAGACACATGGAAGGAAACTGCAAGATGGTTTCAGAGTCTGGCTTCCTGACAAACCCAAACTATCCTGAGGAACAAACGCAGTCGATTGCAATGCAGAAATTCTGTGCTGACCTCAGCTTTGTCCTGAAGCACCCGCTGCCCGCTGCCTCTCCTTGACACCGTGCCAGAGGCTGCTTTTCTGTGGCTAATTTTTCATCAGGAGTTTGCAAATTGCCTAAGAGCTATGTCACATCTATGTGTCTCCTCTTTAACCCTCTGCCTTGGAGAAGGACATAAAGCAGAGTCTTAAAAGTGTGAAGGAATAGGTGCAAACCACGAAATCTTGTATTTTCAGTGTGAGTTCCTATTGCCAAAGCATTGGAAACCATAAAAAGAGTGTTCTCCCCGGAATTCAAGATCTGGGAGGTGGTAGTTTAAGCGACACAAATATTTCAGGTTCCTCTGGGCTCTGACTCACTGCTACACCAATGCCCATTCATTATTTTTTATTTCACTTTGATACCATTGTCCCAGTTACATTCACAAACACCGCAATCGTATCCTGTTTTGTTCTCTGACACCATTCCCTTCACAATCGCAGGAAGCCCATCAGGAAACATTCATCGGGTGCTGTTATGTTTCCATCCGCAGAGAACAAAACATGCACTTTCAGCCCAAGATGACTTATTCCAGACTAAGGAAAAACAACAGTGTGAAAGAATCAAAGCAGAGTCTCCAGGAGAGAGCGCAGTATGTGATTCTCCCCTGAAACAGGGGTAGGAATGCTTGATACCTCTTACCTAGGGAATGCTGCGCGATGGAAGGTTCAGCCAAAAGGAAATAAAAGGCATAATCCATCATTGATGTCTACAGTGCATATTGCAAGGTCTGGACGTTATATCAGAGGGGGCAAACACAAGTCCAACGCAGTCTTGCAGCTGAATCCTAAACCAGATGTGGCTTGAGATTTCAAGCGTTAGGGCTCGAGTCTATTTGTGTTTTGGGTTTGGCCCCGGTCCCTGAGCTACATTTGGCTTAAATCTGTGTTCAGATATTCAGAGCACAAATCCAGTGTCTCGGCCCAGAGCTGGTTGTTTAGGTTTGTTGTCAGGTGTGCCTCACGCGAAGTACGGAGATAAGAGGAAATGGGGAAGGTGGCTCAGGACTCACAGGAACCTGCTTCTTCCCCAAGAAGCATACGCATACACTCGACAGAGCACTGCGAAACTGCTATGGTCAGAAAAAATGGCATTTATGAGATGAGCAAGTCCTGAGACTGAGATTTTCAGAAATTACACAAATTGCACTGACATTTAGCAGGAGCTGGGAGCCACAGTCCCTTGAATCCCTCTAAAATATCAGGTTTGAACCCCATGAGAGAGACCAGTCGAAAGAGGAGCAGCTAGCAACAATACCCAGACCAGATTTCCTATTTCCTTCGCCCCCTGATCCTGACTGCAAATACAGGTGCCATCACTGCCCAGCTGAGTGCTTAATAACACCATGCATTGTTGCCTTCTGCAGAATACCCAGCCTCTGCTGGCTCCTCATCCAGTCCCCAACTGGTCTCCACCACTTGGCAGCGGAACTGATGGCTGCCACCCTGCTGGGATGGCATGGATCTGTGTTTTTCTTGTGCACCGAGCCCAGCCCCTGCGGCTCCAGGGACGAGATTGTTTCTGCATACGCCTATAGGAAAAGCAGAGATTTTGTGAACAAGCCTGCTCGTGGCATTCCAAGGAAAACAGCTCAGCAGGATTACACTGAGATATTTTCTTTGTCAATCTCAGTCGAGATATTTGAACAGGAAACCCAGTTTACACCGCTGGAAGTTCCCAGGGGCTTTTCATTTCTTTACAAAGAGACACTGATGTTTTAATTTTGGTGCAAGAGGAAGGTCCTGGAAGGATTAAGGGATTGCCATCACTCTTACCCCTTGGACAAAAAGTCATAATCCCACACTGGCACCTGGGCTGGAACCCAAAGTTAACATTACAATACACAAAGGAATGGACGAGGTGCTGTTGTTCCTAGAGATACCAAACACCACGGAGAAAAGACTGCCCTACCAACAATCATGTTTCAGGAAAATTAAATACTAAAAGAGCTTTCTGATGCCTCATGCTCTAGTGAAGCTATTGCTGAAGACAAATATACAGACTAAATATATTCATCTAACTCCATTTCTGGTGCCCCATCTACTAGCATCAGCCAGTGAATGCTGCCTCCCTGCTAACTCAATAGCAGATGTGAGAGTAAAAAAAATTTTTAAAGGCTCTTTTACAGTCATGTTAATGTCCTCATGTCTCAGTTTCCCTATCCATATGACGCCTGCCCCCAGAAGAGCTCAGATTTTGTAGAGTGCTCCAATGTCCTTGGAAGAAGGAGGACATAGAAGTGACAAGTGTTATCCTAGGGCTACAGCTGCTAGACAAAAGCAGAACTTATTCTTCTCTGAGGCTGAGCAAAAAGCTTAGCAAAATCTCTTATCAAAACCAGAAAGTCTGTTAGTTTTATCAGCGTGGTACTGAGAAGGGCTCTGAGCCTTCTTAGATAAATGATGTCTCTTGCTACTGTCACCTCAAGAAGTCTGTGCTCAGGGATACTTTTCCAGACCTGTGTGGACTGGTGGCTGCTTCTTCCTGGCTCCCTTTGGCCCGGTGGGACAGAACAGGGAGGCAGAGGCCATAGACGAGTTCATGGCAGGGAGCTTCAAATGTTTTGCTGCAGGGAAAGCAGGCAAGAAGCAGAGCACAGGCTCACAGTGTGTTTGGGAGGGAGGGAGCTGGGAGCTAAGTCAAATCCCAGCACTGAGACTGACTCAGTGCTATGGCTTTAGGTAGGTCTCTTAGCTCTGCATCCCAACGTTCCCATCTGCTGGAGGTGATCCTCAAAACGTGTGTACCCCAGGGCCAGTTTGGGGATGATTCTGTTAGGTTTCTGTCATCTCTAGGACCTTAGCTCGGACCTCCACGTGACCACACCATCCCTTAGCAAATCCCCACCTGTAGCAATTAATGTCAGGATTTTGTTTGGTTTTGGTTTCTAAATGAAAATGGTTAGCTCTGGCTTGATAACTGTGAAGTACAGAGCTGTCAGGCTCCTGCTTTCCCAGCAGTGTGTCTATAATAGACAAAGCCAATATCTCAGGGGTGCCTCGTAGACAGACGTGAGGTTGTTACATGAATTTTAGAGCCTGGGAACCAATGCAAAGCACCCAAACACTGCTCAAAGTAGAGTGACAGAGTGTAGCTGCACTAAGATTGAAACGGGCCCCCCAAAAAGCTCACGTTCCTACAGAAAGGAGGACTGCCTTTACATTCAGCACTCTGTGATGTTTTCGGAGATGACTGCAGCATGTTTTCCTTTTGCTGAAGAGTTTCTTACACTCAAATCATGCTAACATAAATAAGAAGCAGGCCTCTCGGCACATCTCCATGTTCTTAGCAGAGCTGATAGGGCTGGTCTTATCGCTAACAGGGCAAGTCCCCTGAGCTGTGTTGAAAAGCCTTTTATCAGATGCAATTTAAAGAGAGTTTTTCCTGAGATGTAGTTCTGCAGCTCTGGCAGGAAAGTGGGGCTTCTGACTAAATCTCCTCTGGTTTTATTTAGCACTGGGGTGAGGGAGGAGGACAAGGTCCTATTTGTGGGGCCGGCAAGGCAGAGCTGCTCCTTGCGCCTTCCTGAAACAACGCTCTGCTCCCTCAGCCAGAGGAAAACCCTGTCAAAAATGGCTTAACGATCTTCTAATATTTCCATGCAATTAAAGGCCACATCTGTCTCACAGACCCCGTCCTCCTTCGCTAATGTACAGACATGAACTAAACAGTCTGTCTTGTCGATCCGCGGAGTAACAAAGGGGCCCATTCATAACGCAGGCACTTTGGCTATTTTGTGTGTGCGAAGTGAAATAGAGTTTGCATTTGGAGAATAACCTGTGTTGGAGCTAGCAAGAGATTTCTGCTCTAATAAATCAATCAGCTTTACCGGCTAATAAAACAGCCCCCCTCCTAATTCTGAGCGTGCTAACCAGACAGCCACCCTACAGAGAGCAACTCCTTTCGCTGCAGAAGTGAGAACCTATACCAGCTCGCTATTAAAACTCTTAGCATTAAAAAAAGTAGGTACAAGCTTGGCTGGAATTTTTCCAGCAGCTTAAGAGAAGGTGTTATCCCTGGTCCAAGGAATCTGGGTGTCATCTCTGTGACCTCAGCCATGCTAGTCACTGGGTATGTGTTTTACCACTGTCTTCAGCTGGCTCTAAGCCAGGTACGATCCTGCTCTTCTCATTGCTCAGTTCTTTCTGAAAAAAATGGGAGCACTGCAGAAAAAAAACCAAACCAAACCAAACCCAACAACCAACCGCCCTTGAAAGACCCATTTCTGATTTGTTAGTGAAATTGGGGACTTAACAAAAAAAAAAAAAAAAGAAAACAAACTGAGGCACATTTTGGCGTAGTCCCAAACCAACACCAACATTACGTTTTGCCCTGACTAAGAGTTTCAGGCAATACCCACACGTATATCCAGGGCAGTGCAAGGAATATAATACTGCTTGTTTCACATTTGGCTTGTACATACCTTGGGGGAATGGGCTGCTGGGTTGTCTTTTTTTCTGAGCACATTGGCACACTGGTCTATATTTGGTCATGGTCTGTATCTCTGCTGTCTTAGTGCTTTCACAGTACAAATACACCACTAATGTTCACACCTCAGCATACCTCATTTCCTCAGCTCCAAGTGAGCAGGAAGCGTACAGGAAGCACAGAAAAGATGGTCCTGTGGTTTCAATACTAGAGTGGTATTTGGGAGACATGGGCTCATTCTCCATCTAGGCAGCAAAACTGTTTGTTCAACACAAGTGAAAATTCTCTGTGTAAAATGAGGGGCAAAAGTGGGTGTCAAAGCCACAGGGTAGGAGATGGACAAACCTAGAATGTGGTGAGATAACATTTTGAAATCCTGAGAAAATTATGGACGCTGTGAGAAATTTTCCAATCCTGCTGCTGGACAGACAGTCAAAATGATTATCAAGAGAAGTCCACCTGAATTTAACTGAAAAATTTTCAGATATTCTGAATGTTCATTATCTAAGCAGTTATAGCCTATAGACTTTTAATGATATTTTTAAGACTTTATACAGATACCTAAAGAAGCAGTTAGATGCTTAGAAATATTTTAAGAAAATCTATGTAGTTCTTAACTCAGGTTCATTTCATTTGCTTGCGCAGGTACCTCAATATCTTTAAGCTTTGGCATTTTGATATCATGGTGACAAAAGCTACACCAGATTCCTATCTTGGAGGGAAGCGAAGTCTTCAAGAAACACACGTAAGGACCAAATAAAAACTGCAGCTCTCTTCTGGGATGCCTGACACAAACTGGGCTGAGCAGCTCTTACAAGCCTGAGCTGCATCCTCTGGGATTCTGATTCTTCCTCCCAGTCCTCAGCACTCAGGGAGTCCAGGCACAATGGTGGTCCTCTTAAGGGACAGGTTCTTACTGATTTGGAAAGGTACAACAAAGATTTGAAAAATTGCTTCAGGTGATGTTTATAGGATGAACAGGAAGACAGAAAATCAGCTCCTCACACACAATGTAGCTTTGAGGGGACCTGGGGTCTGTTGGGTGACTTGGTGACAAAACACCTTGTAGAGCTGCTGCAAAATAGGGGTAATAGTGAAAGTGACCTTTTGGGTAAAGCACTTCAAAATTAATGGATGCAAACCACTGTGTGAGAGCTAGGTATGAACAATTCAGAGAGCACAGGAAGAAAGAGCTCGTACTAGCGTGCCACACACTTACTCACCCAGCAATTGCAGTTTCTCAGCTAGAAAGTGGAGATGGTGGTGTTACAGCAGCACTTAAAGAGATTTTGAGAGATATTAGGGCCTTTCTTGTGCCTTGGAGCTGAGCACGTTCAGCTCTTCCCCCAGACCCACTCCTTTCGGTTGGGAATGAGAAAGTAACACAGGCAGAAGACCCAGCTTGCAATACTCACTGTCCGAAAACATGAACACTCACTTTTGGCTACACCATCAAAGCTGTCAGAAAAGAACTTTTGCTTCAGAAGTACCTGTTAATAAACCACAAAAGGCTGCACGACTGGAAGTCTGGCATGTTAATACAGCTAATGAGGGATCAAAACTAAACTTTAACATTGCCAAACCTACCTGAAGGTGTGAGAATGGATCGGCCTATCTGGAAATATGAGTCATCTCCCAACCAAGTCCAAACCTTGCCAGTTGGAAAGGACCTCTGGACATCACAGCAAAATATGTTTTACATATCTTGCACTGATGTAATTACAGATGCTCTACTCTCCCCTGCCACTTCTTCATGTCACAGCAGACGTAACATGTTTAGGAGTGCCAGAGGACCCCGGGGTTTATCACCAGGGAAACAATTTTTTCAGTATCATCAAAGAAAAATGCTAGGTGGGCGTTGTTAAACATGTCAAAATATTGCCTTGTTTTATCTCACATGCTAAAGGTCACATTTCGGGGTAGATTTCACACCACTTCTCTCATCTATGAAAAACTTTTCTTTAACATGCAATCAAACAAGACACAAAGACATCATTCACTGAAGGACCAACAGCACGACTGTAGCAAAATCAGGCTGAGAGCCCAATTATTTGGATCCCCACGATGCTGCCTGAGGGGCTGAGCCACAGGGTGACATGTGAGGAAGGTGGTTTGTTTAGGGACATCTTCAAAAGGCATAAATATGAAACAGGCAAGCACAACACATTATATCCCTCATTTAAAGCTTTTGAAAATCCCACTTAACTCAATATACAAACTGCAGAAAGGCAAAAGCTCCACAAGCAGGAACTGAGCGTTCTGTTTCATATATCAGGCCTTTTCTCCCCCCCCATACTTGTCTGCTATTCCCATTTCCTTCCTTGCCTTTCACATGGAACGTATCCGTTGCACACACCCACTCTGCCTCATTTGTTCGCATTCACGGGCAAATTGTTTGGCTGTGATCTTTTTTCAAAAATACTCTTCTTCTGAGCTTTTCCTTTTCTCATGGACCAACGGATTAGTGATTGGGTCCTGGTTCCTTTCACAAATGGGGCAGTTTCTCTGCAGGCTCAGGCTCCATCTATCTTGGCAAAATTCTCTTCTGTAACCATTTTCCCATATAAACTGAAGGAACAATTTATAGCTGGTTTTGTTGAATGAAGGTGGGATTGATTATCTGATTAAAACTGACCACATACTTAAAAGTTAGATCCAAGCTTAAGGCTGGGTAACCTAAATCTGGGGTTGTTTTTCTCTCTAGGAGGGAACTTTTAAAGACTTAAAAAGTAAAATATCTTCTTTGGAGGTGCCTGTGTGCTTTTTTATATGTGACCCTAAGTTTTTGGCTTCATTTAGATGGAAAGCCTGAGCCATTCAGCAAGTATTCATAATCCAGGCCCTTATTTTGTTCTATATAGTGAAAAGCACATTGCCAACACTGTTTTAAAAAAATATCAGTTTGAATGAAACTGCTGAATTAAAAATTATATATTACAGGAACTTTCAGTCTAGTCCTCTAAAGATTTAATTCATACATTAGAAGTCAGGGGCCTCCCTCTGCAATTTGTTGGTTTTTTTCTGACTGTATTTACATAATTAAGAAGCAGATGGACGTGTAACTTTTCCTTCTGTTTTCACTGAAATAACAAATCCATGTGAAGAAAATACACAATTGGGTAAATATCAAGCATAAAACATTCAGGAGAGAGTTTGCTTTTTTGCTCCTCTCAATTCATGTTTTAAGATGTGTGCAATTGCCTGTAAGTATGATGGTCAAAATTAAGAATGTGCATTAACTGAAATAACCTGGGATAAGAAGTGTATATGACTGAGACTCGTTATATTCAGGTCAACTCATTGATTCACTAGCAGAAGAGTTTACCATTTTGCTGCCCTGAGTTCTTTACATAAAGAAAAGAATATTGCTCGATTCATTAATGAAGAATGTTACACCCAGTGGAACAAAGCACAGGTTGACTGGCAAATGATGCATTTAATTAGAAAGAAAAAAAGTGTTTTTACTCAAGCCCATAGCACAATCAGCGAGAGAAGTGGAGAAGAAGGTTAATGTATGTGTTACGATGTGGATTATAGTCACACCCTCACCCAGACGCAAACCCTGTGCAAGCTGCAGTAAGAACAACAGGAAATGGCCTGGGGTATTTATAGCATTATTGTGTTTATCCTGAAGTGATGTTCTGCACAGATTATTATGAAGTTTTTCATGGGAGAGGACACAGCTTGTGTCAGCTGGACATTTGCATGCACTTCACCCAATGTGCTCTCTGCTGAACTTGCACAGTCCCCCCAACTCCTCACTTTGCTTTTTCGAGGTTTGCAGGACTTCTCTGCAGCCAACGCCACGGGTCACCCCCTGCAGCGCAAACAGCAGTGCTGGTAACCAGAGTGTTTGGCCTCAACCTGTTTGTTTCATCAGATTTCCAAACACACAGTGAGGTGGCACGAGAAAAAAGCAAACCCAAACCCACACAGGTCATTGGTCCTGAATTTCTGAATTCATCTTTCTGCTGCTCTGAACATTGTAAGGAGAGTTTTTCTAATTAGTTCTCATCATCTAACCTTGGTGTGAAGTTTGATAGAGGCAAAACCCCAAAATATATGGGAGATGAAATAGATGGTGTAACAACTGAATATCTCTGGAGGGCAAAAAAACCTCCACCCATTCACTAACCTATGCAAGCATATATCCATCCATGCAGACCTGTGTATCTCAGTGGGAGATACAGAATAAGGAACACGAAAACAATAATAATGATAAAAAATAGTGTAACTCAGGAAGCAAAAAACCCATTATTGCTTCATTGTCAGAACAGTTTTTTTCTTATCTTAGTCGCATCTCCTGAGGTTCAGCTCATGAAGGGCTCGTGAATGTTCAGCTCATTTCTTTTTTTCCACCCCATGATCTCTAAAAACCTCGATTAAAAGCAATCAGAAAAACCCATCATATGACTTAGGCCATTTACAGCCCCTGGCAGTTATTAGCAAATGGTAACCTTCCCTTGGAGAAAACAGAAGGGAATCCTGCTTTAATTTAAGCTTCCAACCATCAGCCCCCTCTGTCTCTGCAGTAAATCAGAGCATCTTCATCATGCCATTGTTTGCAAATATAATAAGTCCTGGGTTTGTCTGTTTAAAAAACAAACAGCACCAGAAAAGCATGAGGAGGTCCCTGTAGTTCTGTGTGTACTGCAGTAATTAATGCAATTGAGCCAATATCAGAGCAAAGCTTGTTCCTATGGATGCTGTTGAAATCATTATCAGTTCTATTAGAGCTTCATTATGGTTGTACTGATCAAGACCAGATTTCCTGAGCTAATTTGCATCATATTCTGACAGGTGCTAGTCCAGGTGTCCTTTTGTCATTCTGAATTAATAAACATGATTCCCCCCCCCTCCTCCTTTTATCGTGTGGGTGATAGAGGGAATAATAGAAATGGAACGGGCTGGAGGGGGGTGTTCAAAACAACTTATCTGACTTCATCTCTAACAAAGGCCTTTCCTGGGGGTTTGCCAGGTTTAATTTTAAAATGAGGAGCTCACACACCACTTCCTCTGCATCACCTACCTGTCAAATTACTCCCATACCCTCCCCTCACTGGTTTGGGTCTTAACCTTCAGGCAGGGCTGCCCACAGGACAAGTTTGCGTTGCGCACCATAGGAAGGTTTCTTTTTCTGTCAAATAAACTGGTAGAGCTCAAGCCAGCCCCACCTATTTCTGATTTGGACAGCCCTGCTCTAAGGTATAAACCTGCCTGGATCTTCTTGTACCCCTCAAAGTCATCCTTGGCATTTAGACCCTGGCAGCATCTACAGATCAGACCTGCCTCCTTCCTGGCCAATTCATCACTCTCAGCCTAAATTAGACCCCTAAAGCCATCTTTTTAATATTTTTTTTAACTTTTTCTTCTTTTAAAGATGACATTGATCATTAGGAAGATGTATTCAGCAATGAAGGGCTTTGCTTTACAGCCACGTGTTTCACAGCCACGCCGTCCCAGCTCACCACCTTGGGTCTGCAAGCAGCACTGTCTCTGGTGCAATTTTCCTGCTTTGTAACAGACCCTGCACAAGTGTCTCTGCATCACGCTCCACACTTCTGGTTCAGTGCCTATGTACACATACACCAAGGGTCTTTTCATTGAGCATAATCTTAATTAAAAGCCTAATTGTATTTATAACTGGGGTTTTAATCTTTTTTAGGACATAAACCTCCCCCAGAGCAGAGGGGTTGGAACTAGATGATCTTTAAGGCCCCTTCCAACCCAAACCATTCTATGATTCTCTGATAATTTCTAGCTCTTCCCTGTGATCCTAAAAATCTCACTTTTATTAAATAAATGCTAATAATCTTATGTAATTAGAATGCAATTCAGGCTTTCCAGATGAAAACCAAATACCACGAGAGCTGGCTACTGCCTTGCCATGTCACCCAGCATCTCTCTTTCAGTCCTTGTACCGTAGTCACTTAGCCCCACACTGTCCTGTTTCTTGTTTCTCTTTTGTACACTCTTATTTCTCAAGGCCCCTCTGGCCATGTGGTGTCCAGACCCAAATGCCTGCTGACACATGCACTCGTATCATATAGAGTGTTTATTACGAGCCCAGCTTGGTGACATGAGAGTATTAATGCAGAGGCAGCTCACAACTTCACTGACTTTGTTTGCTGTTTTCACCTGATAACTTTATTTGGATGAGTAAAGAACCAGCTTCCCTAAACGAAATGTTTGCATCTGCCATCAGGGTTTCCACTCCTGCGACGCCCCCGCACCCAACCGCACTCTAGAGTCCCATCAAGCGGGGGACGGCTCTGAGCTTGCTCAAAAGGCAAACCTCATTTTAACTACATTTTCTCTCCCCTTTTTGTTTTTTAAGAATCAGCTTGCAACAAATGGCACTTGCTAAATGACTGTCAAACAAGACAAAATGGTGCAAACCTCCCAGCGTGGCCCCTCCTAGCTGGAAAACACTTGTCCTTAGCAAGCCAGGCACTGTCAGGTGCGTGCAGAAGAGGTTCCCAGTTCTATAGAGCATTGAGAGACAAGAGCTGCTTCTTGTTATTGCAGCCTCTAATGACAATTTGCCTGCCACGTATCCAAGTGTGATCTGGAAGCAGATTTGCACCTGTCTCAGCAGGCCAAAATCAAACAATAACAGTGCTGAGAGAGCAAGTTGGTTAGCAAGCAGTGAGAGCAAAGTGTACCCCCTTGGTACGCCTCTGCTCTACTGCTCATCAGATTCTTGTCATCATATCATCAGAGCAAGGATTTTTTTTGTGCTTTACACGCATGTTATATACCTCACTGCTCAGGAAAAGCAACCCACAGCTAACGTGGCCTTTGCAGCGTTGATTATCAGGGCTGGAATTAAAAAAAGCGTCCATGAGAGTGTGCAGTACTGAGCAGGCAAGAGCCACTGCTCTGCCATAGGCTTCTAGAAACATGGAGGTGGGGTGCAGCTGTTTTACAATTAGGAAAGTCAAGGCACAGAGAGCTCTAATGGTTTGCTCAGGGTCTGTGGGTGAGAAAGAGGAATAAAGCCAAGGAGACTCTACTTGCAGGCTTCTGCTCTAATGACTGAACAGCATTCTTCAAACAGCCTGGCTTTTTGGAAAGAAGGGACATGTGAGCATGACCGTTATCTGCTGAGCAGAGGAGATAGCAGATGAAAGATCTTTTTATCTTTTTACGAAATAATAGATGACCGATTATGATCTGGGTCGCTAAGAAAATTTTGCTACTGATAATTTCAGGTTTCTGAACATGTTTCTTTTCTAGAAGTGTTCTTATCTATATAACCCATTAAATTAGTCATAACAATGAGTGAATAACCAAGTACACATCTTGGACACAATTCCTGGTGAAACACTCCACTGCCTGACTCAGAATGAGTAAACCTCAAGCTACCCATGTAAGCACTGGGTGAATACACTCTGGAGGATGGTTCCTACTCCAAAGAGCTCGAGGTCTGTGTAGGCAAGATAGAAAAACAGGGAATGGTGAGTCCTGCCTGGCAGTTCAGTGGCTTCCTGTGGTTGTACAAACAGTCACTGGTGGAGCCAGGAATGGAAGTCAAGTGTCCTGGACCATAAGCTCATGTTTTAAGCACAAACTGGCTTTTTTAATTCTAACAGCTGTTACTCTTACAGCAAAACTGTCTTTCAGAGCTCCTCTGTAGGAGTCCCCCAGGGTGTGGGACCTGGCCATCCTGCCCCACCTCGAAGAAATATCCTGCACATAAGCAGGCATGGAGCTGCATGAATCCGTATCACTGCAGTACCAGGTTCAGTAACAGATTCGGATGAAAGTCTGGAGCCAATGACTTCAAAGCATTTTATGTGTACAATGCTACAGAAATCAACAGGGAGAATCATTTAGACCTGCTCAGCCCCCTGACCCTGGTTTGAATCCAGGTCAGTTTTGCTGGAGTCAATGGAACAGCAAAGGTGTAAAAGAGGCATATTTACATATATATATAAAAAATTAGCATTGCCAGAGACAGATCCATTTTTCAACTGCTTGCTTAACTCCTCTAGTTTAACTTGCAATTTATACTCAGTAAGAGAAGAACCATGATCCTTTGATCTCCTGTGGCTGATGACACTCAAAAGCACTTTGTTTACTTAATATATTGCCCACTCATTGAGCCTTGTATCAATAAAAACTGCGTGCACTGACACCATCTGCATGCACTGACACCATCTGTATCACATGGACAATGCTCATGTGCAGATACACCTACCATTCAGGTATGGTCCATTCCACGCAGATAATTCTTTACAGTTTCTTGACTTAAATCTTAATCTTAATCTGAATTAAAACTATGGTAGGCCTGCCAATCTCTATTAAAAAAATCACAAACACACACACACGTTTCTCTGCTGGTGTACACACACCTTCCACATCACACATCTCCAAACAGGTTTGCACGGCATGTCAGCTAACCTCCTTCAGGCTGGCACAGAACAGTGCGCAGTGAGAAGAGGGCTGCTCACAGGACAGGGTTTCTGTGGTTTAGGGTTATGTTAATTAATTAATTCTTTTTTATTTTTGGAACTCTGCAGCTGCTAGTTTTGAAACGACCAATCCTAGAGCTGCAAAAGTAGGAAAAGAAAGGGTAAGAAATCGATGGAAGAAAGAGACAATCAGAGTGTACTGGCTGCTATTTTTTAAAACACGTAAAAGTTTGGCTTATGTAAGAAACCATCTGGTATTTAGGCCCGGTTGAAATTTTAGCTCTGTGCGTGTGCTCTGTTTATGAAACAGTGGAGCAGCTTCACAGACACATGCACGTACTCCGCTGGACTCCTTCACCAGGCAGTCCAGGACACTTGCTCCAAGAATCTGGAAAACCAATTGGACTTCACACCCTTTCTTACTCCTGGACAGCTCAGAATGGTCTTTGATCTACGGGAAACCAAACCTGCCCGTCACAGCTGCAGTGCTACAAACCCATGTTACAAATAAGTGCGTGACCCAAGAGACTGCTGAGGTACCCATACCTCAGGAACGCAGGAGAAGGTTGCTGAATGATAACAAAGAACATAATGGCAAGAACCACTGGGTTTCTTCCTGTTGAGGACATTGTGTTGCAGGACGTGCTGTACTGAGATCACTGTAGCTGCTGCTTGTGAATACAAACGTGGTCAGTCCCACCTCGTAAGAGCATCTCCTCCAAATCGACCAGACAAGGCAGAGAGGAAAGGAAGCATTTGCTTACTTCTGCAGATGAGAAACTGAGATACAGAAAGATGAAGTGAAATGCCTGAACTCATACAGGAAGCGTGTGGCAGAACAACTAACTGAAGCAGGTTGGCCACTGCTGAGGACAAAGACTGGAGTGAATTAGCTGCTCACAGATTTTTCTGACTCACTAGATGTAAAAAAAAAAGAAAAAGCATTACAATCCCAGAACTGCATCAGGGAGGGATCTTCCAGTGTGTATCAATGCCAAGCACTGGGAACAGTGTGTGCCACTCCAGTGACTCATGCTGAGAGAAGACAAATTCAAGCAGGAACAGGTGCAGCTGAGGACTAAGGAATAACTGGGGAAAGGGGATTTATGAAAGAGATTAGCAAAACAAAGGCAGAGAGAGGTATGGCAGTGGTCTGGGGGCATAATGTCAGGGAAGGGAAAGTAGTTCTTGCCTAAGAGAGGTATAAATCATTCATGAGCAAATGTCAGTCCAAAATCAGGAGAAAATATTCAAACTTCAGAATGAAGAAGTTAGAGACGTCCTTTTCAGTGGGGAGCAGTGGTGGTGGAAAGAAAATCCATCCACCTTTAGAGAAATCTTGAAGAGTTTGGGAAAGGAATGACAGAGCGTGGTTATGTCTGACAGCAGAGTGGAGCTCAAGAATTGCTTCCACTCTGGAGTTCAAATGAAATGCCTTCACTTTTCTTCACTCCTAAGGATTTTAGAAGAAGAATCTCTTGTTACACGTGGTGCTTAGCACAACAGAGACCACTCTGGTCTCTAGGCAGTACTGTAGCACAAATAATTCATAACACGATCAACCATAATTACATCCTTCCTGAAGTAGAGATGACATATAAGAATACCAAAAATGAAGAGCAAGGAACTAACTGCAAGCTTATCCCATCCGATAATGACCACCCCATGTTCTGTGAGGATGAGAAAACTTGCTCTAGGATACAGTGCAAGTTCAGAGGATTCAGTGCAAGCGAGCTTGGACTTCATTGCATTGCTTTCTCTTTCTGAAGGGGATGAACTCTACTCATTTGTTAAAACCTTTGCCCACTGCTCTGAAAATTTCTTCATGGGTAAGAAGTAACACTTTTCAGTCTGGACCTGTCCACGCTCCTTCTTCTACTTTATGCAAGACAGCAGCAGATTGCAGCACAGGAACAACGTCCTGTGAGATCCTGCACCGCCGCTCGACCCGCGGCGGGACGGCGAGGAGCTGGAGTTCGGGCCACACGCCATCGGAATGGTAGCAGCTTCCCTTCAGCTTCCTAGAGACGTCTCAGATTTCAAGTACAGTCTTAGTGCCACCAGGGAATTCACCATCACTCGGATAAAATGGAGCAGAGAGAAAATCTGCCTGCACACTTGTCTGGTAGAAAATGAGATTCAGAAGAAATAGATGCAATTAAAAACACCCCGATGTTGATAGGACACACTGTTTTCTTTCTGCATCAATTCCTTGCTTAATATTAGATCGTTCTTTTTGTCACAATGGAGCTGTTGGTAATATTTGCAGGATGACACGGAGAGTTCTTGCCTAATAAATCACTTCAGAGTGTGCTTATTTTAAAGCCTGGTTGGTCCTAATGAAGTCGGACGTATTAGATTATGGCTCTTAGAAATATCAGCAAAATATAAATATTTGTGGTGTGGGAAGATATACGTGTGCATCTGAGATCTAATTAAAGAAGGATGTTACCATGCACACTGCGAGCAAGTTCAGGTTAGGAGTGTCACCATCAGAAAAATGATTCTTGCTGAGGAAAACCAGCTCTGAAGGACCACGAGTTACACAGACTGTGCTCTAGATTCTCAGCATGCCTCAAAGACACTCGGAGGTACTGTGATACCCACTCAAAATAACTTGCAGTCTTTGGGGATGAATTTAGCCAGCAGTCTATCTGGCTTTTGAGCTTGTACATGTGTCAAGAATTTCTGGCTCTAGTGACTTTTCTGTGCCTCAGTGGTTAAAACTCATACAAAGGTGTGTAAGGTCCACACTCTGCTACAAATCTCCGGACAGTTCTACTGCCAGGGTCTTGTGATGGCCACCAGGACTCTTTGCATCTCTGATGGTGACTTGCTGAGTGACCAGTTGCTTCCTGCATTTTACTTCCTAGGGGTTTTTTTTTTTCCTTTGCCTGCTTGGATTATGGGGTTTTATTCCATCTACATGCCATGCTTCGTCTTAGCAGGAGCCTCTAGGGACAAATACCATAATACAAGGAATTAATCATATGAGTCACGACTTCTGGTTCTAATCAGGAGTCAGTCCTAAAGGCTGATCTGCAACACGACCCTCATGGACAAATCCTCAGAATTTAATAGGGATTAAATCAAGGGAGTTTTTATGGAAATTGAATTATACTGTGTAGAAATTGTTCCATGAACAGAACACAACAGAAAAGGTGAAACTTCCTTGATTTTCCCCTGGATTTTACAGAAGGGACATAATTTTCTGATACCTTTCCCTAGGTAATGCAAAGTTCTTAGATAAAAAATGACATTTTTCAGTGTAAAGGCTTAGGTTTCCCCTCTCCTTTCTAATCCTGCTGAGCTCCGGTGTTTTAGATAAATGGGTAAACTCTAAGCATGAACAAATCACACTGATTTCAGTGGGAATTTGCAGATATTCAGCGTACATTTCTCAGAATCAGGCCCATGTTTGCACTTAGGTCTGTGCTAACGTATACTTCTGTAGTTGCTTTTAGTTGTGTTCTGAGATCACGTTCCTCTATCTGAACAAGAAGACAAGGATTCTTGTTATTAAAGTGAACAAGGACTTGTGATTTTTATAAAGAAAAAGCATCAGCTCTGACATGTGGAGATTATGAAGGGACGATGCACCTCTGCAAACACAACACTTGTCAGCTGGGTGGGGAGCAGTGGCTGGGGGGGAATGGGGCTTTCCCAAGGGACAGGTTCCTTGCTGCATGGATTCATTTGGATTTTGCGTTGAATCTTTCACATCCACAGCATATTCCTGATGTGATTGGTAGGACTGAAATAGAACTGCAGCCCTGTAAGAGCTAAGGGAAAAACAGTTGTAAGAAAAGAGTAATTGCCATTCAGTGTGGTGGTTTAAGAGACTCATTCCTGTCAAAATGTATAGGGCTGCCAGTTCCATTATGTCCCAGGGCAACACTATTTGTACTGGATACGTGTAACCATTTTGGGGAGCATTTCTGCCAGTGACCTACATATTTCAGGACACAAAGTTCCAGCCCCAAGTTCAAATACCAAATAAGTTCACGCATACAAGCCTGTGCAAATCAGTAAGATCTCAACACCTGACTATTTGCTTTAGCAGAACATTACAAATCCTGTATCTCTAGTAACACGCAGAGTCTTTGGCCAAGAGTTTCCTTTTCTGCTTTAGTTTGGTAGACTAGAGCATGGTGGTTGCCCGTTGCTCTGGAAGTGGCTTCATTTCAACACCACCACAGTTCTTGCTCCTCCACAGTAATGCAAAACTCAAATAGATATGAAGAGGGCACTATCACTCTAGGCAGCCTGACTCAGACTGGGCAGAAAAAAAAAAAGGCAAACGTTCGATGCTAACATTATATGAAGTCCCAAGGAGATTTGGAACAGGAGCAGTGGAGGAGTTACAGTTTCCTTTGTTCTGCTAAAAGGAAAAAGGAAACACATCAGGAAACCAGACTGTGGAGCACAGGAAGTCTCACTTTGGCTGATAAAAAGGAACTGATGTGAGGTTGGTTCAGATGCAGTTATAAGTCAATCAAGCTTGGAACAACAAGAAGGGCTATTCAGAAAAAAAACAGTGCGCCAAATTCTGCTTTTAGCTGTTAAAAGGGTATTTTAACCTCTCCTAATCTTTGTCTTATCTTCTGTTTTAAAAAAAAGCTGCTGTAAAAAACGTTCAAATAAGAATTTTCTCATCATCCAAAAATCGGTTTCCTGACCTCACCACACCTTCCACTGACCCCACCATACCTTACCCCAGTTTCTTTCTTTCACTCATCACCCAACTTAAAAAACTGTATTCTTGCTGATTTATCTCCTCCCCTCAGATCAAAACCAGCCTTAGTTAAGAAGGGCAGGGTTTTTTTGCCGAGTGAGAAATCAACAAATGACTAATTAAAGGCTGTCCTGCCCGTTATGTTATTTTCACTCCCTCAGAGTGATTGACAGGCGTGGGCCAGTACGCTAACGTTCAATTCCTAGGTGTGCAGCTTTGTCAGGCTAGAATGTAGGTGGTTATATATATATATGGATAGATAGATATATATTTTAATTGTTTCTTGCTCCTTTACAGCCCTGTGGTCAGTTGAGCTCTGGGTTAGCCTATGCTGGAAGAACAGAAACAAGGTATATGCAAATAAACCAGTAAGCTTAGCTATATCCATGGCACTTACTGCAGGAGCCTCTACAGAGCTGTCGTTTTGACTGTATTTTAGAAAAAAATCAACAAAATAAAAAATACTTGATACACATGAAGAGCCATTCTCTTTACAACATGATACCAATGCCGAAGAGAAGCAAAGGCTGAGATTTTGCAAGACGCCTGTGGGGTTTAGCCTTACTTCTCCCATCTATTGCCAGTGAGAGTTATACATTCTACACCCCTTAGCCAGTTCTGCAAATCTTCATCAACATGTTTACACACAGAATCAAAATACTTTGTTAAGCACCTAGAAAGCAGCTTGGTTTTCAGAGGGAAGAGTTACTTTCAAAAGCTAATGAGAGTTACAGGCTGCCAGTACCTTTACAAATTAAGCTGCTTGCTTAGTTAGATAAATATGCTCTTACATAGCTATTTTTAGGGCTCTGGCTTCAAAACATGGAAGCAAAACAGAACTAGATACATCAAATACTGATGGTCCCTGTCAGGTCATTATTTCAAGGGTTTGCCTTCGGTGCTATTTGTCACTGGAGAAACAGAAGGTTTATGAGTTTTTATGAGGAGGTTATCACACACTTAACTGTCTTCAACAGTAACATACAGTAACACTTTTGTTTAGGTCTCTGTCTTACAGCTAAAGGAAAAGCTTTTGGTAGCGGAGGTGGGGGAGGAGGGAGGTAACGTTTGTGGCTTTACTACAAGAGACAGGTTTCTAGATCAGTGTTACTGGCTGTGTAGATACGCATCAGTAATTATGTGGCCTGGGTAATGAGAGGAAGAAAGAAAATAAGCAGTAGATGCATTAACATTTTGAAGGCTTTGGTATTATGAAGTCAGTAGAGTAGATTATACATTGTCCTGTCCCATACATTGATGTTTATATAGTTTAGGTTGGTGATAAGTTACTTGGTGAGTACCCTGACTGCCTGAGCACCTGATGACGCAGCACACAGGTTAGCAAAGACTTGGGTCCACCATCAGGCAAATTATTTCCAGAAGGAGGCAGAAAACCACATTTGCATGGTGATATTTTAGTCTGTGTTTTCAAAAGCAGCTCTAAATATGCACTCACAGCCTTGTAAGAAAACATTTGTTTGCTCAAAAAGTGTTCTTAGGTATCACCGGTGGAAGCGTGACAGGGCTTTGTGTAACTGAGAAGTGCACTGCAGGCAGCTCCCTGCACATGCTGGTGTTCCATATGCATTTTGCACTCATGTTCACATGTGCATGAGAGCACGAGAGGCACAGACACTGGACCTAGGTCTGTTGTTCAATTCGGAACAAAAGATCTAAAGAGAATTGTACCTTTGGGGGGAAAGTTGGCTTCAAACCAAGCTGTAGAGCTAAGAGTAGTGTATTAGACTCGTTTTTTCTAGGCAAGCCGTGCATGTGTTCATGCACACTGTGGTACTAACACCATGCTGCTGTGTGCGTGGTTTCTCACTGGGAGAAAAAAGAATGGAAGATGCTCTGTGTCACGAGGTCGTAGGTTCATAAGTTCTAAGCCTGATCCTTCTGAGAAGACGTGAACTGAAATCAAGAGAAAAGACTTCTGCAAGGCCAGGAAGGAGAGACCTGAAGAAAATAAACTCTGCTTCCTGCAAAAATTGCTACAAATGCCCTTCCCCCAGCCTATCTCCCCTTATCAGCACGTCATATAAGACCTCACTTTGAGGTGCAACCTCACCCTCCACTTCTCTTGATTTCTGTCCCTCTCTCACAATACTCCAATGAATAGTTCCACTCTTACACACCAAAACTCCAGCAAAACTCTCTTCAGAAGACATGCTTCAAGGAGAGATAGAAGCTGGGCCTCCTCCCCATCTTACAGCAGGAGTATCACAAAATTAAAATAAATAACTAAAATAACAGCATGAAATCCTCAAGACTGCATGCTACTACTTAAAGTGACCACATCCTGTTAGGGTAAAATCCACAGTGGTAGAGAGAAACTATACAAGGCTCTCAGCACCTCTCTAAAGCCTCTGAGTGAAACCCCAAGTGCCTGAAATCGAAGCAGTTGGTGCTGTTTTGTTGTGTAGTAGGTTTGCTTCGGACTAATCTTCTTTCCCATATCAGGAACAATTCTGCTACAGAGCAGAATTGCTACTCAGAACTCCTCAGTTTGCCAGCTCTGAAAAGACTTTCCCGGTGATTTAGTTGGGAGTTAGTACTGAACACCTCAAGCCACCAGCAAGGAGTCAATGCCTTTTGGCCAGGAGAGGCCATCTCTAAAGGGCCAAAGCCAGGGCAATTCATAAATGGCAAACCAGACACTTTTCAACTTGCTCGAAAAGGAAACATATTCTGAGTTTGAGACCCTGATGGCCAAGTTCAGGACGAGAGGTGAACACCCACACTTCATAAACAGCAAGAAACAGTGATTGTAATAGAAACCCTACCCCACCCTTTGCTATAGAAACACCAACGTACAAGTTGTCTTCTCGTGGAAGGAGGCAAGTATGGTTGTCATCTACTTGAGTCATGCAAAATTTTCATTGAATGTCCTTCAGATGGCCCAGAACATAAGAATAAACATGTTTCACAAAATAAAGCCAGCAGTTACACAAAATGTGCTTTTTTTTTAATTAACAGTCAGGCTTTGGCAAGTGTATTTACTTTAATTATTGTCCACATATAAAGTGGAACTGAAACAATTAAACCAGTTTGAAACCACACCATTTGTTACTGTGAGGAAGTCCATGCATGGACATCTTGCTGAGATTAGATGAACTTTTTTTTGATCTAATTTGAAGCAATAAAAACCCCAAACCTCCAAACACAATGTAAATTAAGCCAAAGCGGGTTGTTAACCCACAGAAGATGTGATTTAAAGTATCTGGAGGCATAGAATAAAAATATTATTGACTATTTATAATTAGTACAAACATAAGCTGTCATGAGCTTCACTGGCTCCTAATCATCTGCTGCAAGTGCTGCTCACGGAATATGAAGTGAATATGAAAATGAATTAATAAAGATAAAGATTTCTTTCTCCATAAAAGACCTTGGAGCATTGCTCTAGAGGTCACTTTACAAGCCAGCCACTCCACCTCTCATGTCAGGTATTAAACAGACTATTTGAAGAATGCAGCAAAAATTGCCTCCCACCATCTCAGTAAATGATCTAATTCCCCCTCAAGATAAATAATTATTTATGAAGAAATAAAGATGCATTCTAGACCTGGTGCGTTGGCTCAGCAATTTCACATGTGACGTAAGTCAGCGTGTGGTGAAGAAAGATGATTTACAGCCTTGAGCTAATCCCATAATATATGTTTATACTCATGGCATTCCCTGAGCTTTGGGCTAAAACACTCTGACAACAACTTCATTCACGCTTACACGCAATGTCCTCAGAGGATGCAAATGTCACCCAGGATCATCCTGACCACATCTATTCTCTGACTGTGCTCCATCTCCCCAGGAACACGTAATTGTGAGCCCTTAGGACAGCTCAAGGCTACAGGGGATTTACCCCTTTACTGCAAAGTTACCCTGGGGCTGGGCAGGTAATATCAGAGACTGCAGGGTAAAAGGAGAGATTTTTATAGTAGACCAGACTCAAGACTCCTTCTGCATCTGCCAAGTGTGCAGTTAAAAGGCTTTGGCTCAATTAAAACAATTAGTCTGTGGAATAGTTTTGCATAGACTTGAAAAAACCAGTCACTTGTGTTGTTTAAATGGCTGAGGAAAACAATCATCCAGAATGCATAGTCCTGGGCTGTACCTATTCTGTATATTTCTGTATATGTATATTTCTGTATTTCTATATATGTCTGTTCTGTGTATTTCTGAGCTAACAGAGGGGAGCGCTTCTTAACCAGGCTGGTACACAGATTTCACCTGGTCCCTCACCGTGTTCTTGCTCTAGATAATAAAAGAGCCCTTCCCTTGCTCTCTACTCACTTATGCGCATCTTTCTGCCATACTATTTCCCAACACAACTGCACAGCTGTGAGATAAATCAATGCATGCAACCTACAGGAGAGCAGACCTAAGGGTACGATTGCTTTTAAATTGCTTTCCTCTGGATACAGTACAGGTTGGCTTTACTCTGTCCTAGAATTTAGAAAATCTACCCTGAAGCACAGTTTATATACAGAGCTCAGCACGTTCACAACACTGAAGCATCTCAAGCCACATCCTCTTCCACTGCCCTTCACCTGAGACAAGCAAGGCAAGGTGGCCTAACCCCTTCCTTTTAGTGGTGAACTGCAGCCAATCTGTCAGCGCCCGGGTCTGATATTCCTTGGGAACCCACTTGTTTCCTTCATGGTAAGAAAACGTGCAGGAAAACCCACATAATCCTGAGGGTGCTACAGGAGCACTGAGCTAAATGCTGGTCCAGAAAAGGGGTAAATGATAGGAGGTGGCAAGCAGGACAGGATAAGAACAGGCTGCAGAGGAGTCAGCAGGCAGATCCAGGAGCTGGGGCAGTGACCTGGGATGCAGCTGAGTTCCTCCTTTGCCCACAGCCTCCCCAGCATGACTGCAGGCCTGGCTCTAAGTGTCGCAGTTCCTCATCCCCAGACCAGGGGGTTGGAGGGGGGTGATTAGCAATAACACTTTGCAACACGGGGTGACTGGGGAGAGGAGGAGCTCCCTGTAGGAGCCATGAGCTACGTGGGTGACAGGAATACTTCAGCACCTTCCAGAGGGTGGCCTGTGCAGGAAAGGAAGACCGTGTGTGCACGGCAGCAAAGGTACAGATGGGAAATTTCTGCACTTTCACTGCACAATATTTAGGGCTCCACAAATCAAATAAGGTTGTGGTACACTAAATGTATCCTGAATGAGGCCCACGTTACTTCTGCTACAGATCTGAGGAGGTGGGGGGAAACGTATCTTATTCCTGCCATACCTCCCAAATCCTGTGCTTTCAGCACCCCTGCTTTCTCTCCTCCTTTCTGACATTCACCCTTTCATTCCCTCTTTCTTTCCTCTTTCCATTTTCTCTTCCTGCCCGTCTCCTTCCCTCTCCCTTTTTTTTGACACCCTTCCAAACAGTGCACTTGTCACAAGCTGCAACCGAAGGGAGAAAGTTTCAGTTCCTGCCAGTTTGCAGCTTCTTTCTCCCCAGGTCAGCAAAAAAAAAAAAAAAAAAAAAAAAAAAAAGACAAGAAAAAAAAAAAAAAAAAGACTTTTAAGAAGAGATCAACACCCCACCCAGGCGATAGGCATCTTTCGAAATCCTCCAACCCAAACACACCCGCAGCGTCTCTCGCTTCTGTGCGACAGCGCTCCCTCAAGAACAGCCCGTACGAATTGCACAAGGGTCCCCCCAAAGCACGAAAGCCAGCCCTGTGCTGTCCGAGGAGCAGTGCGAGCCACCTCAGGGGGCTTGGGACAGCCTCGGTTTACCTCGGCAGAGGCTGAAGGACCGGCCGGCTGGATGGGGGGGAAGAGGGGGAACCATTCTCCAAGTCCCAGCAGCGTCCTCGGTTGCTCAAGGCCACCAGAGGTTGGTTATGTTCGTGGGGTTTTGCCACACTCTTTGCTTCCCCTTCCCCCTGCCTCGCCCCGAGCCAGGGTGATGTTTCTCCTCGGAACCCCCCCATCCCTCGCTTTGTCCCCCCCAAAATAAAACCGCTGGAGGAACCACACGGGGACCACCACCACGAGAACCAGCAGCGCATTTCGAGCAGGGCCGGGCGAGGAAATCGGAGCCAGGGGCTCCCAGCTGGGGCCAGCTCGGCAGCACTGCCGCCTCCGAGCCACCCCCGGGGCTCCCCGCGGTGCCCCGCAGCAGCCCCCAGCCCCGGGGGCAGGAGCTGTCACTGCCGGGCCGGGCAGGACCCCGGGGACCGCTCGGACAAGCGGGGTACGAACCGGCTCCGGAGAAGGGGAGAGCCCCGATACGCTGCGGAGGAGGAGGAGGAGGAGAGATCGGGTCTGCGGGGCGGAGGGATGGAGCCGGACCCCAGACCCCCCCGGCCGGAGGGGTCCCGCAACCCCTCCTTACCCCCCTTACCTTAATAGTGCCGTCCATCTAGAATAACTTCCAGCCGGTACCAGCAATATTCCACACATTGACCCGGTTTAGCCTGCAACCGAAACCTCCTGAAGTTGTTTTATCCTCCTCTCTCTCTTCGCTTTTCTCCCTCTGCCCTTCCAGCGGTTTTGTTTCTCTCTCCGTACCCCCTCTCCTCCTCTCCTCCTCTCCCTCCCTCTCTTTTTTTTTTTTTTGACTTTGGTTCTTGCAGCAGAGCGAAAAAGAGACAGTTAACCGGATGAAACGTTTTTTTCTGCTAATTTTGGGAAGTGAAGTCACTCGAGGAGGAAACTTTCGTCTCTCCGCTGGTCCTGCCTTCTCGATGAAAATATATATATATATATTTTACATACAGGATATTTGCTCCGCTTAGATAAGAAGGGGCAGAACAATAGCTACCTCTGGCAGCTCATGTTTGTCGCCGGTCTTTTGTCACCTTGCCTTGCACCCCAGACCGTATTAGCCAGCGACGTGTGTCATCCCACAGTTTAGCTTAACATGTTTTTTTGCAATTTTTTTTAAATTTTTTTCATTTTTGGCTGGAGCGGCTTTAGCCTGACTCACCGAATTTCCGTCTCTTCCCACAGATTTTTTTTTTTTTTTATATTAATGCGTTTTCCAGTCACAGGCAAAAAAAAAAAAAAAAATAAGGGGAGAAAACCGTAAATACAATTAGGTCGCAGCAGGCAGAAAGATAAAATTAAAAAGTTTGATGATTAAAACGTATTTAAAACATATTTTGGTCCCTCTGCTTCACGCCTGGCAGCAAGGAGCGTGAGAGGAGGTCCGGTCCCTGCCAGCACCGAGCGGTAAGTGCAATAATGCAAGACAGACAAACTAAACACAGGCTGGAAATGGGGCTGCGGGGAAGTGGGGGCTCTTTCCCACTTCTACCCCTTCCCACCATTCCCAGCCAGCCCCAGGGTTGGGATACCGGGCTCTGAAGCAAAGATATTGAGGTGGATGGAAGTCCATCCGTTTCACCTCTCCCACTGCAAGTTTCTCGCTAAACTCTTAAAATCCCACTCAGGGGGGAAAAACAACACACCAACTTTCTAAGCTAAAAATGACGATAAATGACAATAATTATCAGATCAGCTGAATTTGCCGTTCCCGGATGCCGTGTCGGAACGGGCACCACCCGCCTTTAAATCTCCTTTTAGACCTGGCGAGCCCCTGACCTGCAATGCTCTCTTTCATTCAAAGCAGAAAAGAAACGCGCTTTTCCTTTCCTTTCCTTTTTTTTTTTTTTTTTTTTTTTTTCCCCAGGAAAAGCTGAAATCCTCCAAAAGAACCCGAGGAAAGGAGACAATACCCGCCTGTCCAGCTGCCCCCCCGCACCCCCAACCCCCCCCTTGCAAAAATAACAAGCAGCTAACAGCGGAACACATCATGCAACACTTTGGGCGCCCTTTATTCCCCACTTCTGCAAACTGCTGCAGCCCGAGGAAAAGAGCAGAGGGGGGAATAAAAAGAGGACGAAGCCAAGAAAGAAAAAGTGGCAAGGCAGGGGGGACACTCCTGCACGTCACATCTCGGGGAGGGTGGGGGGAGGATTACCTTGTCCTGTTCCAGTTGTGTCCAGTCTTTTTGTTTTCCCCTGTCTTTAGTCCAACCACGGGGAGGGGAGAGGGGCAGGGGGGGGAACAAAAATTATATCCGAAGTTATTCTGCACCCGCCCCTTCCAAAAGGGAAATGCAATAATGCCACTAGTGTTTCTACTCGGCTGCGGCAGAGATGCCTTATTAATACTTTATTTCTCCGAGAGCGGAGCTGGCAGGAGAGAGCCGTAGATCCCCCTCGCCCCTCCCTCCCCTCCCTCCCCCTCCTCTGAAATTAGCCTCATCAATTCAACTACAATTTTGGAGTTCAGATGCAGACGCGGGACTGAACGTGACCAGACCTGGAGGTTTTGGCTTGTTGCTTGCCAGCGATTGAGGCCGTCTGCAGTGCGGGGTGGGGGCAGAGGGGACAGCCCCACCGCCTCCCCTCTCCCCCTACCCCCGTCCTCCCCCCTGTCTGCTTTACAATCCAGGGGTCTGCGCTGGGGTCCCCGGAGAGCGGCACATCTGGATGCTGCTAGCGGGGTCAGGTCCCCCCTCGCCTAGGGCCACAAGAACTGGAGTTCAATTAAAAGAAATCACGGTTAACCCTTTGCTTTCCTCATTACTCTTTCTTTTTCTCCTCCCCCCCCCCCCCCCCCCCCCCCGCAAATGCTCTCTTCTCCATCCCCCCGTTCAGCGTTACCACATGGCAAGGCTGCTGCAGCAAGAGGTTAAAGGGAAGAGTGAAACGCATCCTTTCAAAACCCAAATGGTTTCCTCTCTAGACAACACTCTCTACCAGCCCCGAAAAACAATGGGGGTGGGGGGTGAGGGAGAGGACAGGCTGAGGATCCTAACCGCGAAAGGAAGGGGAGAAAAAATTAATACCCTCTGCCATGCCTTGAGCTCAAAAAGCTCTCTCATTTTGGTTTTGGGCTGCGTGACCGACAGGTCTTGGCCGGGCTGGCCGCGGGGGAGAACCCACCCGAAAACGTGCCCAGTCTGGGGGAAAGGAGCCCGACATTCGCTCCCAAAGGCTGGGAGATGTCAAACAGACCCCCCACCTCCCCCTCTTCCATCCCACCTCGGGATATTTTAGGAACCCAACTCTGCATTTTATTGCCAGACGGGCACCGTGACCCCCAGGGGTTTATTTTGCATGTCTGAGGGTGACTCCAAATGTTAAATCGGCTCCATCAGGGATGTTCTCTGCTTTAACTCGTGTGTTTGGGCTAAAAGATTTGCTAAAAGTCCGAGAGATAAGGTAATGAGCGAAGCTGTTAAACATTATAACAGACAAGCCGAGCAATCTACTCTTTTGCTCCCAAACAATGTAACAGCAGAACCTGTGCTTCATCTCCCCTCCACCCCCACAAAAAAACCCCAAACCAAACCAAAACAAAACAAACCCATCTTTAAAGTTATCTCAAACTTTTTGGAAAAGGATGGAATATTCATAAACTCCCTGCGCCAAGCTCTGAATCATCCTAGGTGACTGTTGAGCGGCTCTGGGGCTTTAACTCTTTGAGAGGAAGGGAGGAAAGAGAGGGCAGGGGAGAGCAAAACCACCCATGGGTGCTGCCCAGTGACCAACTTTTAATCCGATGCTCAATTTTTGGCGGCAGATGTACATCCAGTAAAAGAATTATCATCTGTTTAATGTGGTTACCACCAGACATCTGGAAAATCATTTGATCTTGGCAACCACGGAAGATTTCAAATGCTTACATTGGGGCAGGCTGGTAGAAATCAGTTACTCCTCAATTATATATATATGTGTGTGTGTATATATATACACATATATATATATATAACTTCTTATGAATGAAACGAAACTCTCCACCCAACTTTTTAATTAATTCAATATTGATCTCAAGCGCTTGGCATGTACCCCCCATCCTCTCTTCGTCCTTACAATCGGGTTACACCGAGTTGCAGCCTCACACCGAGGAGGTGAAAACGCCGATTTTGTGTAATCCGATTGAAATGAATAAGGACACTGGAGGGAATTTGGCCCAGGACCATTTCACGTCTCGTGTCCAAGGAGTTAACCCCTCGGTGTAGTTCAATGCCTGTCCTTCGCGGGACTACAGAATCTCAAAGACACGGATTTTCTGTCTGTAATTCACGCGGGATTAGTGGTCATCACTTCATAATTAAAACCGTCTAGTTATTCTATAGGAACAAACATAATTAAAACCTTCCCAACCCTCTAGCTGCAGGCTAGAAATATGTCTCAGCATCACCTGAGCTGTCCTTAACCCCCAGCCTGCCACTGTCATTTTGTCTGAACGTGGTAAATAGAGGAAGAGAGCCCCAAAAACCAGCAGCCATGCCGACTTTGTCACTAGAAAGTGGCTCAGTCCCCACTAACTATGACAAAGTGTCCTCTTTTTTTTTTTTTTTAAATCTAGCTCCATATATATACACATACACGTATATGTTATTCATTGCTAATCGGTAGTAAGTAAAACATAATGTCTTAAAAGTGTTGTGGAGAAGACGCAGTAGCTTTGAAGTTGCATCGCAATTAGGCGAAGAGTGGGGTGAGCAGTGTCCTGCTTAGTTTTACTTGAGCTCTGTGTCCCAATAAACCAGCCCTCTCCCTCCCTTCCTCCTCCAGTCCACAATTATTGAAAAGCTAAGGCACAAAAAAAAAAAAAAAAAAAAAAAAAAAAAAAAAAAAAAAAAAAAGAAACCCAAAAATACTGAAGGCCAAAAAAACAGACTTGCAGTGCACTAGCTCCAACCGTCTGGCCCCTCGCTTGAGGCCATAATTAATTTGAGATTTATTTTTATTGGAGAACCCAGTCTCGTCTGACCTTAGCCAAACAAGACTTCAGCTTAGACCCTTGATGCGCTTGAATGGAACAGAATATTTCTCTCTAACTTCTCTTCAGGCGTCCGTGTCTGCTTTGAATTTGTTCCCTCAGACTTCATATACTTGGAGATTTGCAAGAAAGATTTAAAGCATTTTCCCCCCCGCCTTAGCATTCACTTTCTTTTTCTTCCCTTTTTCCCTCCATACCTCCTCTCTTTTCCAAACACAGGGCTGGGGGAGCATAGGAAAGGCTGGAATGCAGCTGGGGGGGGGCACGGGACGGGACGACTGGCTATTTGAATGCTGCTGTCTAAAGGCGGGGAGTCACTATAAAAGTTGTCCTTTGTCCCCAAGAGCCTGGTTTATTTTCAGAAGCTCCAATATGTTACATTTCTAGGAGAGAAACAACGCTTCTCCCACTGTATCTTGAAGGTAAAGAGGGGGGAGAAACAATGTCAGCCCTTCCCCACGCAGTGCTGGGGACACCGGGACATAGAAAGGGTTTTTTTTTTCTATTTAAAATAGAGGTAGGTGCAAACAAGAACTAAATCCTTCAGCATCAACTTATCATAAGGCATTAAGCGGCGACTTGCTACAGTCTAACGATTCACCAGCGTTTCTGCCTGAAGAAATAAGCGTCAAAAAAAGGCAAAAATAAATGAGAACGGTTCGACATATACGTAATTAATCATCACGAAGTGTGAGAATGACGGAAGAGTTCAAGGCAGCTTCTGCCCGCTCTACCCCTGCCGACAAAGCGACTGCAATTCCCACTTTCCCAGGAGGTGCCCGTCCTCCCGAGCCTGGGTGGGAGGAACTGGAATTCTGCGGGATGCCAGGAAATGCAAGAAAATAAGGCAAAACCGGCTAATGCGCCAGAGGATGCCCTCAGTAGGAATAATACTGCCTAAACTGGGAAAAAAACACTATGAAGGCTTTGGTTTTCTCTTTTCAGCCAGGATAAGGCTCTCTAGCTGCTGTTAAGAGCGTGGTGCAGGTTTCTGCCTGCTCCTCCCAGCCGCATTCCCAGCATCCCAGCATCCCTGAGCACCTGTGGGATGAGCCGTGCCCAGGTCCCTCGCCAGCGCTTTCCCCTCGCTTCCACCATCTCCGCTAAGAGATTTCTGTTGCTAATAAAATGAAATAACGGGATATTCTTCCCTTTTCCCGTCCAGGGGGAACCACAACGTGTCCGTGACAGGGTTTTATGTTCCCGGCTCCAAAGAAAATCTCACTGTTTTGCCTTTAAAAAAATTATAATAATTAACCCTCTTTAGGGCTTCTGTAAACTTTCCAGGCAGAGGGAAAGCAAGAACAACCCAAATATTGTTTCCAGCCACCCAGACTCTTTTGCCTCTATGAATATGCTTCTTTGTATGCTACCACAAACGTTGTGGCTGCGTGAAATCCACTTTTAAAGCACGAAGTTCCCCCCCTCGCCCGGTGGCTCCTCCCTGGAGAAAAGCCCATCGCTGTGCCCGTTCAGACGGGGGCTGGAGATGCTCGGCAGAGCCCCGGCACGTTCAGGAGCTGTGTTTACAAGCTAGGGAAGCGAAAGCAGAAGCAATGACTTTCTCTGTGCGAAGAGAGGAGTGATAAAGAGGAGATAAGCGTTTGGATGTCGCAAAAGGGTATGAGAAAAGCGCGGGTGAATAACACCCCCCCCCAAATTATTCTTGTACCGCCCTTACACACGTATTAAACCACAAACTGGCAGTGCAGGAGGGGAGCGAAGAGCGCTGTGGCCCGGCGTAGCTTGTGGCGATGGTAATAATTAAAAATTCAGTATTCAGAGGTCATGTTGCTTTGCTTATAGCCCTAATTCTTTCCATATCCCGACATTCAGGATTCCAGTGCTGTCTTTCAAAATTTAATTTCCCAATTATATTACATGTTTCATTCTCTCAAGTCAAATACTCCTGTTTAGATGAGATTAGCACCCTCTGATAAACTGAAAATTATTAAGTACTTGCAGATCAGTAAGTCCCATAATGGTATAAGGAATAGAAATACTTTATCAGTTATAGAAATAAACCAGTAAGGATCAAAATGATTTTTTATATTTATGTTTCCCTACCCTTCTATCGCATTAAGGCCCATACAAGAAGTGTGTATGAGAGAGAAGAATGGGTAGTCCTGTTGTGATGTTATATGCAGTGTATATATATAATGGTACTTTAGATACAGATCCATATGTGCTATGTGGTTGTGATGTAAATCAAGGTTACAACATATAGAGAAGAGGCATTTTTCTGTACAAGGCACAGAAGAAATGTAAAGCTTACATATGTGATGCATTTGTTGAAGAGGGTTTATAAAAGACATTGATCCCAACCTTGCTTTTGCTGTTGTGTAATGGGGGTACTGCGCACGTCATCAGCTGAGATCCTACAAAAGTAATACATAAAATACATCTCCCCCCCACAAGACAAGCAAATAAGTTTTTTCTAGAGAAGGAATGACATGAAGGAAAATAATAACAAAAAAGAAAAAGGTCTGGGAATGGAGAGGAACTAGAACCCAACCTCCTTCTTGCTCACCACAGCTTGGGAAGTCCTCAGAGATCAGTGTGGGGAAGCAGGAAAAGGAAGGCAGGTGCTGTCTAATCCCGAACAGTGCCATGTTCTTACACAGCACTTCCACCCACACTTTAAAGATGAGAAACAGAACAACAGAGTTGAGGTGTCTTGCTCAGGAGCACCAAGCCCACCCTGGCAGGGCTTGAATTTATATCCACGTATGAATTGAACGCTTGAATTCATATCAACTATCTGCCTAGATTATTAGGCAATCCCACCTCTTCTACAAATAAACCAGGCACTGTCAGGATCTCTCTGTTGGCCCTGGGTGCATTGGAGTCAGTGGAAACGGTCACCACACTCAGAGGGGCCAGTGACTGACATAACCTCCCAAATTTAAGTACATTCCTACTTTTAAGGACAGTCTCACTGATCTGCATGAGCTGCCCAAGTACTGTTTTGCACCACTGGCACTGAGCTGCCCAACTTAAAACTTTTAAGACCCGATGGAAGATGTTTCCTTTGTCTTCAGAGGACTTTGGATCAGTCCTAAGAGACTTGTGTCACAATCCTGTTTTTTTAAGCACAGGAACAAGTCATTTCCCCCACGACATTTGTGTGAATGAAGCTTTACAGACAAAATGCCAAAGACAAGGTCCTTGCCCAAAACAACAGCAACTGATGATGAAGGGTTGTAAGAAAAGGCAGAGAGTTCAGCATCAGTTATCCCTCCACCACTGAAACACTGAATATAAGTCCAGCCTGAGGAGTTCTTCCTGGTGGATAAAACACATGCTTATGTGAAGAGAACTTTGTCCAAGCACTTTGCCTGTAGGATGGTACTTAATGAGAAGGCTATCCTGACACAGCTACGGACAGACTCACTCAATCCTGCTGGAATGTTAAATTATTTAGGCCTGGATCTTGGTTCCACTTAATTCAAAAGGAATTTTGCTACTAACTGGAGCAGCAGCTGGCTCTAGCCTCACAACAAAAGGCAATAATACCATAATATAGGATGTCAAAGGGCCTTCATCTCTTCATTGTAAACAGAACACATCTCAGATCGTTTCCCACATACAGGAACTCCAAAGAGAAATGAATGCTAAAGCTGGGCACAGACTGTGTAACATGTTTCTTTACTTGAACTTTGAGGGAATTTGCTTTCGTGAGACTTGAATTTCATGTGTTTTCCATGGAGCTTCTATTCTTCCATAATCTGCTCCAAAGCTATGCGAATTTAATAAGCAAAATCAAATCACCAGCATTCCCTGAAATGCTAAGCTACAAGTGTGATTTTTGGGGTATATCAACTGAGTGTGGAATCTCGACAATTCCTGGACAAATTTGCCCTGGAAACCTGGTCCAGAGAGCTGCACAAGTTCACCCAATTGGGGAACAGGAGTAATGCCACACGACCTGGGAGTTGTCCCACCAACCTTGCATTTCAAATACTAATATTCCTAACAAACTGCCCGCAAAACGAGCCATGATTATGCACAGAAATCACTCAGTGAATCATTTCCAATAATATCTATGTATATGAAAATCGCAGTTGGCACATGGATCATTGACCAAGGTGGGGGGGAAGAGACAAAATTCCTGTAATAAATTATTCATCACAAATTATCCACCCAGCTGTAGTTAACACCCTTCTGTGTTTCTTCAGCCTGGGAGTGAAGAGAGTTGTGTTTTAGATTTTCCCTAAGTGCTGTTGCATGCAGGGTTTGCCTTAAACGTGTAACCCAGATGTCCCAGGCTTGGTTTATTTACATTCTTGGGAACTGTTGTGGAAAAAAACCTATATGATGTCAAATATAATATAGTACTCAATTGAGTTATAAAGGGACAAGGCTGTGCCAACTCTTCTTTGGTATTTGTTTGAATCTTATGAAAAAGAAAGAAGCAGAAGTGGCCCATCAAAATACATTCCAAGATTCATTTTTTTTTAAACTTAAAATAAGAGCTATACAAACAACTATTTAGAGTGCAAGATCAAGTAGTATCTAGCATTAACCATTATCCATAAAACCAGCTGAAATCAGTTTGCCTACTAAATTGTATGGAAGCATTGCTCAAGGAAAACCATAAGTAACAGTGTGAAAGAAATCCCAGTATTATAAAGCATTGCCTGGTGTGACAATCCATTTCTTCAGTAACTGAAAGAGATGTTTTGGTTTAACTCATTAAATACTTTCCCCCCTCTAAATCCATTTTGAAATGTACCTTTCAAAAAAAACCCCATAACTTGACATATCATCTTGCATATTGAATTCAGTAGTTGGCGCAGCAGAGAAGCAGAGGGATATTAAATGGAATTTAGTTCTGGTTCAAGACTAAATGATATCTAGGAAATAAGAAAATTGGAAGCCAATTTAAGAAACCACTATGATATAACATCGGTAGCACACCACCACTATCATATTAGTTTCAGAGCAACAAACCACTACTATAATGTAACTCAGGACACCCTCACTATAGAACTAGTTATAGTATAACCCACCAAACCAAGCATCAATGCATCATAGAAGACAAGACTACTTTGACATATTGTTGGTCCCTGATGATACAACTTTTCACACAACATATTTCCAGAATGATAACTATGATAGTTGAGACTCTAACCCCTCTCCCACCAAAGGTAGAGGGATTTTTCCTTTTTTGTGCTAAATTCAATGAGAATGGGAATGAGATTTTCAACTAATACAAACGATTGTGAATTTTTGAGGATTGTAATTTTTGACATTACCTGTTTAAAGATGCTGTCATGTCTTACCTTGACGTAAGACGAAGTGTCTGGTACTGTCTGAAACATCCTTACTTGTTTAAGAGATATATTTGAAGGTCCTAAAATTGACCTGAAATAAAAATAAATAAATAAAATCATATCTATGTACATTGAAAAGTAAAGAAACAAAGCATTATTTTATTAGTAATAATATTTAAAGAGAAGTGATCAAGCATTTAAGTGTACCCTTTAAAGGATGCAGAAAAACATCCACCACAGTGACTAAAAGCCAAGTAACAGGACTTCACAAAGCAGGGTTTTATTTCTACACTTTTACAACAGTTTGGTTTTGCTTTTGGGTTCCCCTCCAGCCCAGGAAAAGAGCCTTCTTCACTTTTGACCAGAGCAGAGGGAAATGTTTGACATTTGATTAACTGAATTTCTTAGCCAGCAATTAAAAGCCAGCTGAAATACTCATGTTTACATGTCGAGACTAGTTAACCCTATTGACTTGTATCCAAGGGTTTCACTTGGCTAAATGAAGGGCAGTTGCCTTGCCTGACTCATTGAAACCATTCCGAGCCATTAGCCTGCCGGCCTCTATTGATTTAAAGAACCTTTCTCACTAATAATAATTAAATAATAAATTAAAAATACATCGCGAATGAAAGTATAATTCCAAATAGCGATAAAAAAACCCCTCAGGGTTGTCAGTCTCAGCCCTTCTATTTCGGATAGTGCTTTTATTCAGTCCAACATTAAATCTCAGGTTTACATCAACGCCGTGCATCTGTTTTTCTGTACTTCTAAGACTCGATGATCTCCTGACGAAAGTTTTTTTGTTGTTTTTTTTTTGTTTGTTTTTGGTTTGGTTTTGTTTTTTTTTAAACACACCTCTTCCCCCCCCCCCCCCCCCCCCCCAGTCATCACTGCAGAGATTAACAACGATCGTGAATAATGTAATGGTGTGTGGGAAAATAAAGCTGCACTCACTAAAACAACCGATAACTGTTGTTTTTTTCTACCCGCTCATTTCAGGATCTTTATTCCCCTTGAAAAGCGATTAGCTTGCTGTAATTAGTGCATCATTAAGAAGAACAAGCCAACAAGCCTCCTCCCCCAGCACGCAGCTCGTAAGTGCTGCTATTCGGTCCGATTTTCCCGAGGTGGGAAGGGAAAAGGCAGGATTTTACCCATAATTTACTACAGAGGAATTATACTACACAATTAGAAACATGCACAGAGAGTTGCGCACCAAGTGGTCAACACTCCTGGGCTGGGTTTGAGGTTAGGTTTTTTTCCAAACTCTTCAGAAAAACCTGGGGGGTCCTAACTTTGCAGCGAGCTCAGTTTGTCCAGATCACGAAATTAATAATCCTTCGTTTGATTAATGAAGAAGCCCGACCCGAGCTGGAGCTCTCTGCTCCCTAATCTGCCACCCCAAAATGCCACCCTCCTCGGGGAAAGCCCCCTCCTCGCCCCCGGCAGTGCCAAGCAGCCAGGGAAACACCTCCGTGCCCCCACAGCCAGACCCACTGGCTTGCTTTGGAACATCTGCTGATTGAATAAAAATAATAATATTAGAGAAAGAAAGCAAAAAAAACCCCAACAACTGGAAAATAAAAGTTCGCTATCTGCACGTCACCCCCACTTTTATTGATTTTTAAGGCATTTATTACGCGGCCAGCTGGCACAGAAGGGCAACCGATTCTAAAATCGACAATGTGTTTCTGATAAGTACAATTCTTTTTTTTTTTTTTTTTTTTTTTGCCTTGTCGTCCTCCCTCCTAACACATTCCAGTTTCTTTTGCTTCTGAACTTGCAAGGAGGGTGTGTTTGTGTGGAGGTAGACAGAGTTGGGAGACAAGGTAATTTTGCTTAGCCACTAAATTTTCTAGGGTCAAGGATTCACATATCGGTTTCCCCTGATTAGCGCTCCCCCCACCCCCGCTTACCTCCCTCTTATAATTACGCTTCTTCATATAAATAAATACATCTGCATATTTGGAGCCAGCCTGAAGAAGTCTGTTGTGGATTATTTATCAATCGTTGTGCCCTGCCAGCATCAGTTGCAATATAAAAGGGCCTCTTAAACTACTTTTAGATTCGCCTCTTGCTTATTATCATTTAAAGGACTCACCTTTTATACCCTTTCCCCTCAACCAGTGGCAGAACACTTTGTAAAAATCCAGGTTGAGCCCAAAAAAAAAGAGTAGAAAACTCCCCACCAGTTGTGGATTACTACAGTGCCGCTGCAGTTTTGCAGAGAGGAGAGATCAAACTCGATAGATCCAAAGCAGCGCTGAAGTTAAAATTCCCAGTCCATCCAGACAGGCTGCATCAAGCAGGAATTTCCTCAGGGGGTTTCTGTAGTGCTCGCAGCTCCGGGATGTGCTTTTCTTTTCCTTCTCTTCTATGCCTTCTACTTTTCATTTGATTTCCGTTTGCTCCCTTATCAATATTTCAGCTCTTCCCTCGGATTAATCACGGCTATGTGACATCTTCGCCCAATGAGCCCGCCTGGCGCTGCTCCCAACTTTAAAGACCAAAAAAAAAAAAAAAAAAAAAAAAAGAAGAAAAAAAAAAATTCACAACTTTCTTAAAAAAATATCACTGAGGAGTCAAGCCCAAAAGAGACGCTGAGTGGAGCTCAAGTGCTACTTTAAATCCCCCTTTTAAATAAGGAAGTTTCAAATATCCGTTTTTAAATCATCGTTCCTAACTTCGAGCTTTTTTTTTTTTCCTCCCCCCCCGACTCTTACCTTGAAAAGAGTTAACCCATTTCCCCCTGAAGCAGAACTGAAAATATCACAGACCACGCTGCAGATGCACACGGGAAAGTGAGATGAAATCCTCTCCAAACTATTAGATCAAGAATTCAGCCTTTTTTTTTTTTTTTTTTCCCTCCCCCCCCGCAGATCCTTTCGGCTATTTAATAATCCCCTATCAATAAGTATCGCATTTAGGGAGAGAAAAGAAACACATCTTCAGTCCAACGATTATTTTCCTCCCACCAGGGTGATGTTTCTGGCGCATATTATCATCTAAAAATATTTCACAGATAATATTTTGCACCAACCTAGGGAAGAAACTTCCAGGGATTTTGGTATATCAATTTTTAATGTAAAAAAGTGTAAAAAGGTTGACAAAAACTATTCGGAAAATGTCCTTCCACTCTCTATTCTCTTTCTCTCCTTCCCGGCTTTGCCCCAAATTCCAACATATTGAAACATTTTTCTCCTTAATAAGAGGAACATATAAAGTGAAGGGGTGAAAGGGCAACTTGGGAGCCGCACACAATTTACTCTCGGGTAGACGAGGCGTTTAGCATTCCTCCCAATTTCCAAGGAAAACAGACTCAGACCTGTACCCAGTGACCAGGGACCTCGCCAGAGACACTTTTTAATATAGAAATTCTTGAGATTCTTGGTTATTATTATTGTTGTTGTTTGTGTTCAGAGAAACTGTTTCCTAAGCAAAGGTAAAGCGACACAGGGATTTTAGGAGGAAGATGTCAGGAAGATAACTTCCGATGGAAGGAAAAATTCAAAGCGACAAGAGGGAGCTGTGAGATGCTCAGGAGAAAACGGGGATCGACTAAAAAAAATATTCAGTGTCATTTTTAAATGGCATCGGGGTTAAAAATGCTTCTGTGGGGATGAGAACAACTCTATCTGCACACTCACAGCCCGAATCAGATCTCATTTCAAAGTCATTTTTCATTCTTTTCTCACGTTTCCACGTGTGAATTACACGTAACACGTAGCTGGAGAGGAACCCCGAAGGGTTACTATTGTGTTAACAATCTCCTCTTCCTCTGATTTTCTTTGAGGGGCATTTGCATCTCTCTCCCGTGTGTTTTCCTCGGGAGTTTCCTTCATTTTTAAGCAAACGTGCCTAAAATCTCTGCTTAGCTTTGCCAGGGACCACTGAGCACACACACCTAATAAGCTGCAATGAAATAAACTTTAAAGGTCGGCGTTAACAAAAAGTTAAGACGTGAAGGACTTACAAGTTCAGGGGAAATACTTGCCCCTGAATCCTGAGCTGGGTTTGCCATCCCTTGTAACCAAACCCCACAGCCAAGTGGAGTAACCCATGTGGCTAGTTGCAGTCATCTTGGGAGCTTTACTAGCCCAGAAGAAAATTGCTGGCAAATTGGAAACAGCTGTAGCACTGGAGACAAAAAAAAAATATATATATATCACCCCTCCACACACACAGGGTCCTGAGCAGAGAAAGTTACAGCAGTTTTGTTTACACGAATAGCTCTAAAGCAGACATGACATCTCAACAAACCGTAGGTGACTTGTATGTAAGCAACATTTCAACGTTCATCACCGGTGGTGATTTTTTAAAGATGCCTATGAAACCTCTCCCCTCTTGCACACAGGCGCTTCCAGCTCGCTCCTGGGGCAGCTGCTCCTGCCTGTGCCTATGCCCCCTTTAACAGGGTGCTAGCAACACAAACAGTGACTTGAAACCCACAAAGAATTTTATCCAAGGAGGAGAGGAAGGGGGGGAAAACCTGACAAGTGCTCGATTCTCATAAGCCTGTCGGACAATTGCTAGAACAAATGAAACGGTGGAAAAGCTCCGAGTCCTGCAAAATGTGCTCTTTTCATGTTTTCTATTTATTAGATACGTTAAGAGAAAACAGACTCATATGAGTCCCAAATGTAGGCAGAGTATTAAAAGAGGCATGTGTATGCTCCAGCAATTACAGCTGAATTTGATTAAAAACGTCATGAGGGCTGCAAAAGCAGGAGTTACCTGATACACTAACCCTGAGGTTGCTTTAGGATGAATTATAACACAATTCATTTTATTTTAATAGGTCACTATAAGATTAACTGTTTAAGGATGGAGCTGTGCTATAAATGTTTACATCAAACCAGAAATAAGCAAGCTTTACTTTCTGGTTGTTTAGAAATAATGTTTATTACATTTTAAAATTCCTCAACATGTTAATTAGAAAGAAGGGGAAAGCATGTGAAGTCAAAAGGAGTTGCAGTGCCTGACATGTAACCACACACACACACACTTCTGTGCTTCAGTTTCTCTTTCCTAGAAGGAAAATGTGATGATTTTTAACTGCCCATCATCATTTCCACGTGCTGTGGGAAAATAATGGCAATGACATTTTTTCCCCCTGTTCCTCTCATGGTCTTGGTCCAAAATGTGAAGACACTTCATAGCATGGGCCCACGGTAAAGAAGACCAGCCAAAGCCTGAGGTGATGACCCTGTCCCAGTAGCCCGGTGAAATCAGCCACCATGACAGCCAAATCTGTGTGTTTGGGATCCTTGAAGACCCTTCTGTGACCGAGGGGCAAAATCTCACAGGCATGAAGGACTTCAACACACCTTCCCACTTTCCATTCCCAAAGCAGGGACTGTGTCTTTGAACTGGTACAAACATATTCCACAGATAGGTCCGAGAGGTTGCGTAAAAATAGCCTCATAAATTTCACCCTCAGGAAAGAAAAGGTGAAACAGAGAACTACCATGGAGAGATGTTCATATGATTTTTCATCTGGTGTACTGCTGGGGAGTTTTTGAATGAGATAAAAACCTTTCTGTGGCTGCAAACCTTTTTTTTTTTCCCTGTGCTATCTTCGAGCAACATTGAATACAATAGGTACTTGTGTATGGCTGGAACTCTAAGGAGCAATTGAACTTAATTATAATTAGTCATAATAGTACCATATTGCTGAAATTAAAATATTAATTCTCTAGGAAATTCCTACCTGTTAAACTTTATTTTCATTTACGATCGACAAGAAGGGCAAATCTAGGATTTTAGCATGAAAAGAAATTTCTGTAATGCTTACTTCAAGGAAAAGTGAAGTGATCATCTCAAAAACGTTGCATTCAGAGAAATCAGAAATCCATTTCAGTGAAGATTGGCTGTTTCATTTTCACTAGTCAATGTAACTAAAAGCACTTTGATAAATTCCACTGAAAATCAGCAAAACCGCTATAAATATTTTTTTTGAAAAACATTTCAGCTTTGCTAAATCACTCTCTCCCATAAAAAACACCTTTGAAATAGAATATGTTTCACCCTGGTCTAATAATAATGATGAATGTGGTTAAAATAAATAATCATAAATTATTGATAAAATCATTGCCACAACAATAGAAAAGCTTTAGTTACAGAGATAAAATGAGGGGACAGGAAAAATTAATAGCCATAATTTTTAGATTCTATATTATATTCTATATTATTCCTTCTTGAAAACGGAATGTTAGGTGAAGGTTCATGTATGTCCCAGGAATTATAAATTCTGCTTAATGGGAACAAGAATTCTTTCACTTTTTGCTGAATTGTCTTGATTTGAGGACACGTTGCTGTTCTCGTAACACGACCGGTGTTTCTTGTGACGTTAGAAAAAGTGTGGGTTTTGGTTTTGTTTTTAAAGACATGAGCATTTACAAAACATGGGAGTTTCTACTCCCCATTGTTTATCAACGTGTGAGGAAATTATTTACTATCCGTAAGATGTCATGTCACTCTCCTCTTAAAGCAGGTTTGGTTTGTGACTGGGGTCATTTCTGCCTCAGTTAATGTTTTGTGGTTTTCTTTAGTTTTCCTACCAGACTTCAGAGATACCCTCCTGCAGGTTAGGTTAAGCAGAATATAAATGTTGTAACGAAGGACATTTCCTGACCCAAATAGAGTTTAGCAGTCAAAAGGGCAGGAAGGCAAGTTCAAGGACAGGGTGGTAAGACCTTAGGCTCCACGAGAGCATCTTGGTGGCAGCAATGGGACAGAAATCATGGCAAACCCTTTACGCTGTGCAAGCTCTGATACTCCTGAGTGATCCCCAGCACTCTTTTCACGGAGCCTCCTCTCTCCTGGGACCTCACTACTGTCGATGTGTCCCTGGGGATGCCTTTTTTTACTGGGGTTTTTGTGTTTGGCCCCTTGAATGTTTGTTTGGTGACAAAACGCCTGTCAGCCATGCCACACCTCACAGCTGCACCTGCAGAGGCGTCCCCGAGCAGCCATGGCCGCTGGCGAGGGGTCTGTGCTGCGGGGGTCCCTGCAGCCCTTGGGGGGAGAGGGGTCCGTGCTGCGGGGGTCTCTGCAGCCCCTGGGGGGAGAGGGGTCCGTGCTGCGGGGGTCCCTGCAGCCCCTGGGGGGAGAGGGGTCTGTGCTGCGGGGGTCCGTGCTGCGGGGGTCCCTGCAGCCCTTGGGGGGAGAGGAAATGGCGCCATGAGGGGCGGCCCCGCAGCCCGCTCCACACCAGCCACAATGGCGGACGTGTCGCGCAGAGCACCCCGCGCTGTCAGTCTCAGGCAGCGAGGGGCGAGCGGCGCCCTGCGATTGGCTGCTCTGCTCCGGGGGGTGGGGAAAGGGCCACAGGCAACCAATAGGAAGCGAGGGGCGCCTCACACCTCTGCCCAGAGCCAGGGAAATGGCTGCCGTGCTGCTCCCCTCAGCTGCCGTGCTGCTCCCCTCAGCTGCCGTGGCGGCCGTGGCGCTCAGCACTTCCCTACACAGAACCCTGCGCTCCCTCTTTCACCCCTCACTTCTGCACTCTTTTTTTCCCCTGTATGTCTGTGCCCCTTTAAGTAAATAATCCCAATATTTATCACCCCAAATGAGCCCCTGCCAGTCTCTTTCCCTTTCACACCCCAGCACAAACACTTGCCTTGCTGACGCTGACTAGAAAAACAGAAGAAAAAAAGTAAAAGAAATTAAAAAGCAAGCCCTCTTCCTCAGAGTTTCGCCTCTTAAGAAAAGAGAAGTAGTGGTGACCCCAAGTTCACTGCAAGATTCGCTGTTGCTTTGCTTTTTCGTCATCAATTTTACGTGAGGCACCTTTTCTAGGAGAAAAAAATCAACATTTTCTTTGAAATATGAAACCCAAGGGTGCCCTTGTCTCCTCCACAGCTCAAACCCTTTGTGACTGCTCGCTCTGGGGTTTCTTCTTTGCATTTTTTTAGGGAAAACCCTCAAATCTTGCACTTTGCTAATGGGAATCTGCATCTCCCTTAGAGCCTTCTCCGTCGTTTCTGGCTGGAGGTCCTGGAGTAGCTCCGGAGAGCAGGCAGGCTGTGAAGACACAGCTGGAGCTCTAAAGGGACTCCGTCTGCTCTGGTGGTGTCAGGAAAACAACCAACCAAGCAAACACGTTAATTATTTCAATCCAGAGGTTAATTTCTTGAGAACATCTCACCTTGTATTTGGATGGTAAAAGGAGGTGAGCAGGAGGGAAGAGAGCGAGAAGGAAATCAGCTCCACCAAAAGGCAACATAAACAGCTGAATGCATGAAAAGCTAAAAAAAACCCAAACCCCGAGGTGAATTAAAGAAAAATAAATGGCTAAAACAGGAGCTTGATTTGATTCCAAGTGTTTTGACATGGAAGCATGTTTCCCATTCCACTTCTCTGCAGAGAAGGTTTCTCTTCAAATTAGACGAACCATAAAATAAAAAGGAAATTTAGAACAACACTGTAAAATGGTGTTTTACAGCCGTTTCCACAAAAGGCTTTCCCTTGAAGAGCTCTTATACCTCGGGCCCTGTCTACGCACTGTCATCAGACAGCTTGGACTATACCAGTCAAATTAAAGCATTTCAGTGCCCACTCCTCCTGAGCAAGGCTGCAACCTTTTCGGTATAAAGGTGCTTTATGCGAGAATAACTATTCCCATATGGAAAGGAGCGATGATTTGGGAAATCTCTCTGGTTAATATTATGAAGTGCTTGCTGTGAGAGTTTGCTGTATCATGAAATGGCTCAATGTCAGGGCATATCCCTAGTTGCTGATGGGGCCTCTGGGACATCACTACCAGAATAGAGACAATAGAAAATACTGAGCTCAACAGACTTTATTTTGACCAGCGTTTTATGGGCCAAAGAGATTGTCTGGGACAAGGTGAGAGTAATATTTCCTATGCAAGGAAAGGAGATGGGAAGAAGGCAGATTTGCCTCACACAACAAAAGCATGGAGGAGATGAAACAGGAATTTGAAGGAGATTCACAGGGAAAGGTGTGTAGGTAAAAGAGGAAACTGTGTGAAGGAGAAGGGGAAGGCTCAGTTTTCTTCTGTGCAGATGATAGAGAGCACTTGAGAAATATGCTCAGAGGTGCCTGAATGAGGGGCACTGCCTGGAGCATTGGTTGATCTCTAGTGGCCTGAGCACGTGAACCCTGGGACACTGGGGCTCACTATGGAAGCTGGATGTGTGCTAGGACTGTGATGACAAGAGGAGGGAAACTGAAGATGCTATAGCAATTTAACTACAGAATAACTGCATCCAAATGAAAAAAAAAACCCAAACAAATGAAGGAGAATAATGTTAACTCAGTTAGCTAAACCAGTACAAAATCAGTGGTTGTCCAGGCTTCTGCAGCTGATGGTTGCTGGAAATCAATGTCACTATGGTCTCCATAAGGTTTGTTTTCCGCTCAGTAGCTAAGATATGAAACGTATGTCATAAATTCCAGATTTTAAGGTAAAACCAGACCATCTCTCCTGAAGGACATGGTTTGCACAGTGGTTCTCATTTAGCAATGATCCTTAGAACACGGAGACTTCTTCCAGTTGGGCTTTTAGAGAAACTTTTTCAACCCACAGCCATGCTCAGAGACAGTTTTTTGAACTATCTAGAACAATGTGAAATACTGTTCTCTGATATAACAATCCCAGGTATTTTTGTCTTTGAAAAACATGACAGATGAAGCCTACACACTTTTTCAGTTACTGTCACAAACCTTGTCCACATGGGGATAAGGAGGGATTACAAAAATATTGCTAGTGACCATGTGAACAGCTACTACCTCGTCCTGTTGATACTAAGCCACATTGCTCTAGGTGGCATATGAACAAAGACTGGATGATGCTCCAGGCCCCAGAGAGCTTCTAGATTTACACAACATATTATAAAACCCTGTAGTGTGATAGACTGACCCGTGAACTGCTGTAAAAGCCAGCATGTGCTCTGCAATCCTTGAAAATCAAGCAGTTTACTTTTGGAGCTTGCCTATGGATTGAAGAGCTTACATTTGGGCTCCTAATTGGAAAATATTCCACGTCTATAAAGAGATCAAGATGTTTCCCTTTTCCATCCCAGGCATGAACACCCCTCCAAACAATTACAAGTGAATCCCCTCTAAGCACTCCTGTTTGCTGCGGGAACTGAAGTCGTGACACTGAGTCACACATCCTTGGGTCTTTAGAGGTGTCCGGTTGCTCGCTCAACTTGTTGACTCTGCTCCAGTCACTAGCCCTATTTCCTGGACTTATCTCACCGACCAGATTTCCCCTCCTCTCTCTCCCTCCTGTGGCTCATAAACACTTGAAATCTACTGTAAACCCAATCTAGGCTCACAGCTTGTTGTGAGTACAAGCAGCAGCAGATAGCAGGAGATAAGGAGCGAGGCCACATTGTCTTTTTCCAGCCTGCACTGAGAATTCACTTTTAAATCTGAAAATTGTTTGCTTAAGGAAAAGGAAATGTGCATGTGTGCATTGGGGGGCAGCGAGAGAGGGGAGGAAAAAGAGGAAGGGAGCTGTTTTAGAGACCAAATTGGGTCATATGAAAGGAGGATTGATGGAGATTGATGAAGGAAGTTCAGTGAGGGTCCCGGTGCAACAGGCACTTGTAAACCCTGTGCTCCTGTTATCCTGCCCTGTTCCTAAACATCAGACAATTCCCAAAGGGGAGGTGGCATTTCCGTAGCAGAGCTCTTGGATGACCATCTCCCTTCAGACACTCCGAGGCCAACTTTTGCTGGAGTGACACCGAATGGGAAGTTGCTTAAGCCATGGGGAAGAGCTCCAGGCTGTGTCCACATGAGAGAAGTTCTGCTGAGCTACTGTGCTAATGGTGTGACTGGTAAAAAATCCCAGCGTGAACACACATATTCAGTGTTCAAACTGGAACAGCAAAATAGTAGGACATCTCCTCCCTCCTGCATGCATGAATAGTGCTATATATTTCATGTCCCAGCAGCACTGGATGATGTGTTGTCACTTGTCCATATCAGCCACTGCTCATGTCAGCAAAACTAACTTATTTCACTTCCCAGATCAAGAGGAGGTCAGGTCTAACTGCAGGCTTTGGTAAGCACAGCTCTGTTGATGTCTGTGAAGCAGCGTGATTCCTGCCCGACAGCGCTCTGCTGGCAGCATTACGGTGCTAGGGTGGTTATAGTGACAAAAAAATGTACTTTTACAGATGCAGCTGACTTTACTCATGTGGTGATTTTATTGCATAGCTACAATGCATGGCCGGAGCTGCTCCGTCTGTGCTAGGAGTTGTAGGGTACGTGAACACTCCTGTGCTGGTAAAATGCTCAGGGTGAAGGAAAACTCTGGAGCTATGTGGCTATAAACACTTTTATACAACCGTTTCTGTACAAGGCAGAGATGGTCCCTTTAGCTGTCGCACTACAGTTAAGGCAGCAAAGCTTTCTAGCGCAGATTTTGATCACAGTGACAACGCTCCCACTGCCTCCTACAGGAAGAGCAATGTGCTCAGAGTAAGCACATCCAGCAGCCTCAGAACGCTTCTCCCTGAACCGTGTGAAATTTCCTTTTGATCTTTGAGGTACCAAGATATCCCAGCTTCCACAGAGCAGATAATGACTCAGGGCCCGAGGCAGCCCAGGTCTGAAGGGAATGATAAAGAGAGTTTGTGATCCCTGCATGGAAAGTGCTATGCAAATTTATGAATTGATCTCCTGATGGTGCTGCAGTCAATAAAACCTGCTGTTGGCTCCACTGGGTGCAAGACTCCGACCTTCTTTTATGATGAATTCAGAGTCCTTGGTGCAAGTTCCTTGGTAAACTGGGATACAGCAGGGATACAACCAACACAGGGAAATCTGAGGGGCTGATCCTCTTTGTGCACACTTACGATCCAGGCAGCTAAGGAAGCACCCACATTTTCACAACAGCTTTCAGACCAACTACCTCTCAAGAATTGTCTTTGGGAACAAATGTATTGGAAACAACCAGAAACAGGGAGAAATTATGAGGCATAAGAAAGCAGGGAAGAAATTGGTCTGGTCACTGGTGCCTTCTTTATCCATGGACCAGGCATACTTCATTTGGAAAACTCATTTCCTGCGATCAGAGAAGCTCTGATGAAGCTCCAGGAGCTGAAAGAGGAGGATGAGCTGCTGATTGAGCTGGTAGCCAAGTGCTCAATGGAGGAATATCCTCGACTTGCAGCAAGTCAACTGCAAAAAAGAGGTCTGTACCTATAGATGTAAAAAGGTCCTAGTGGGACTTGGGAAACCTTCCGGCCCCAGGAAATGGCAGTGGGAATTAAGTACTAATATGCTTTGTCACATGCGGTTTTAAGAGTCTATTTTTCAGACCTGTCCTTCATTCTTTTTCTCTGTGTTTTGGTTTCCCATCTGCAAAATAGAGATAATAGCATGGCTCCATGACACAAAGTCATTGTGGAGATAACTCTGCTCAGATACTATGGCAACAAGGACTGTGTACTATTGAAGATAGCATGGGATGCTAAGGGCAGAGAGCTGGCTTGTGTCAAGTGTGGCCTTTTGCTGGGAAAGGATGGAGTAAACCAGCAGAGCCTCCCTCCATCAGTCCTTTCCCAGAGAAACTGTGTGCAGGTCTCACACGTGAGGAGTGACTGAAGTATCAGATGAGTTTATTTTAGGAAGGAATAGCAGTCTCAATCCATGTGGAGTCTCCGTTCCATCGCATCTTCTCACCCCCCTCCCACCACTGTGTCTGACCTCCCTCAGCAAAGTCCTTCATCTTGCTCGTGTTTACGTGTTGCCACTGAAGTAGAAGGGCAATGAAACCAGATGGCAGCTGCAAAACCCCAGCCGAGCTCTCAATAAAATGGCCTCAAAAAATATGGGGTGGAAATCTGATGGCCTGGGGAGCTGCTAACATACCACCCCTGAGCCCCTAGCTGAAGTCAGGTAGATTCTTTTGGGGCTTTCCCTTGCCTGGATCCTTCGTGGTAGAGTGGTTTCAGCTCCTGTTCTCCCTCCTTGCCCATTTCCTGGCTCCTGCTGCGACACTTTGATTCATAGGGCCCAACCACCCGTAACCACCCAGGGAAATAGAAGCTAAGCCAGGCAGCTATGGTCATTCATTTTTCCCCTCAGGGGGAGGAAAAGAGGCCAAAGATAAGATCGCTTCATTTAAGCCAGAATCCATTTTTCACTGGCCAGTTCTCCTGAGTGTGATCCCTCCAGGAGGACCAGCATACTGCCACTGTCTTCAGTAGAGTCAAGACCTAAACTATCTGGAAGAAGATTCTTTGTCCTCAGAGCCCCCCTTCCTTGGCTGGTGTCCCCCCTTCTGCACAATGCAGACATTACCTGGCAATCAGGACATGTAGCTTTGCCATAGGCACTCCAGATGCCTCAGTTTCCCCATCCCTGTTTATCAGGACTTTTGAGCTATAAAGCCATTGGGCATCTCCACTTGTCTGAAGAGCCCTGTTGACAGCTCACTGTCTGAAGAGCTCTGTTGGCAGTTCCTCATCAGTTTGGAAGGAGACAGGAATTCAGGCACGTTTCTCTCTCCCATTTCCCATCCCATTATCCTCTCCATAAAAATGAACTTTCATCAGGCCTATTTGAAAATGTTAGGGTTTTTTTTTGCTACTGTAATCATTAGCTAGCCGCCAGATGGCAAGGCAACACAAGCCAGCAAGCTTTCCAAGTTTCTGGTTGAGACAATGACACAATCGAGGACAAATAAACAGAAACAGAAGAGCAGAAAGTAAGTGAGCTCAGAGCACCAGGACATGGGAGCGGGAGGGGGACAGCCCCAGAGAGAGGATCAAAGAGGCACCCGCCCCAGTGGGAGACTTCAGCTCATGGCTGCATCCTTGCCTTGGTCCTCATCTGTCCCATCACCCAGGGGCAAACGCTTCAGCGGAGGGTGCAAGGAGAAGGACACGACAGCATTGCGTGTTGATCGCTTTGGGTTTTTTTTCACTTTCTCCATTATAAGATGTTCTGTGGACAGCAAAATTAATAAAGCCTAATTCCCTGTGAGCTCATGTTCCTTGTCCCCTAACTCAGCACATTCCTTCCGCTGTGTCCTCTCCGACAGGCGAAGATTAGGCCAGGGCTGGGCTGGTGCTGATTAGCACTGCGTGCCGAGCTAAAGGCGTAACATCAGAGCCTTGCCCGCCTCTCCCTTGGTGGGGGGCTAATCTGTGTCTCTCCTCTCCACCCAGCTGCTGATTTTAGCAAAATCTGTAGAAATTGAATTATGCTTGGGATGTCCAGCCTTTTAGAGGTTGTTTGGTTGGAGTTGGCCAAGGAGGTTGAGAGGAGAGGGGAGTTAAAGCAGATGGATGAGCGGGGGGATTGCTCAAGCTTCCTTTTGTTAGCAGCCCGGGTTCAGCAGCACCAAAATGCTCCACTAATGTCTCTTGAATTCAGCGTTTCTTCCGAGTGTTTTCAAATTGGAAGTGCCCTGTCTTAGTAGTTGTCAAATGATCATATTTCTTTTCTATCCGGAGAAACATTTGGTTGGGAAGAGCCTTTTGATTCTATTTCAAATCCCATGAAAGCTCAATATTTAGGTGTCTCAATTCTTTAAAAAATAAATATTCCTATTTTTATGATTCCTTTCCCTCTTTTTTTTTTTTTTAAAAAGACATATTTTAGCTGGAGTAGTCAAGCTTCAAACTCACGGATGAATCACAGAGTGCATTTCTGCACTGCTTGGTGGAGTTGCCTGTCCTGGGGGACCTGGCTCATCACTGGCCGTTCCTCATCCTGCTCTCACTGGGATGATGCTGTTGACCTCAATGGGACCAAGATCCAACCTGCTGCCAGGCAAAGGGAAACTGTTTTTATGTCTGAAAGCTAAAAGGTTCTTACACTGCTACCATAAATAAAATTATTTGCCAAACGTTGGCTTGTTCCTAACACATCTTCTCTATCAGTGCACTTGGCGAGTGTTGGGATGAAGGATGAGGATCACTGCAGCCCCAAGGCTGAGCCGCACAGGCAGGGTAGAGAGGAGCATATAGGCTTCCTGCCTGGGCTATATCTGACTGGTAATTATAAAGACAGCCATGATGCCCAGGTTGGAGATTTACGTTCACCAGCGTGAAATTTCACATAAGCAGCCTGTAAAGCGACGCGGCAATCATCCCTCTCCAGCATGCATACAGGTTAATGGGTCTGCGAAGGAAAACATCGCCCTTGTGCCTTCTGCCCCATGCCTCTCCAGCAAGTGGAAAGCTGTTGTTTCACCTCAGGAGAGGGTGACACTGTGAAAACCACAGCTTTGCCTCCGGGGGGGCGGAATTCTTTCCATTCCTCTCAAAAGCCGTGCCCCAGATTTTGTCCTGGAATAAAGTCAGATCCTCTGAGGATTTACTGCGGTGCTTATTAAAGTTTCCAGCGTGCTCTGTGTGTCTCCAAAACACCTGAGAAAGATGAGCCCTACCCTAGAAAGCTCGCCATCCAAAACACCTCCTCACCCAGCAGAAACGTTGTCTCTGGGCAGGCGGCCACGTCACAAGCTGAATAGCTGGAGGAGGGTGAATTATTCCTATTACTTATACTATGAAAGTAACAGCCAGACCACTTGTGGCTCCTGTGAGAGTCTGGGCACAAGTTGAGTCATGAGTGGGTGGCACTACCCACCATGAGTAGACCACTGTGTAGTGACTTGCCTCCCATGAGTGGTATGTATGCCCATGAAGTGGCTCCTGACAATACAAAGTCCCTTGTGCTGGGTGTTGTAATTGCTGGCTGATTTGGAAAGTGATAATTTCGGCTCCCCCACAAGTTTGTGGAGCCTGGATGTCCTCGTTCCCTGTCTGCATCAGAAAAGTGGCCATAGCTTCCAACCGAGCTGGCTCAATGATTGCCACAGTTGAAACAGCAGCACTTAGGAAGAAGAGTATCCCATCCCCCAAATCTAGAGCTACCTGAAATATTTCAAAATCCCAGATCTCCCAGTGTACGAGTGTAACTGGGATCACAGCTCTTTTGTTTTTAAGCTTTCCCACCACATGTACACACTTTTTAGCTGCTAAATTCAGATGACCTGCCAAGGTCATGATGATCATCCCAGCTCTGTGGATGCTCCCTGCACAAGGGCACAGCCAGTTCCTCTGTAATTAGTTGCATTTCTCTTCATATTGAAGAAAAAATAACGGCACCTAGAGAAACCTGCTGCACTTGGTGGCATGTGGAAATACCAACAAATATTTTTACCCAGTCCAGGACCTCACTGTCTTCTGCTTTAGTCAGAATCCTTCTTTCACTCATGATAGTTTCACAAGGCACCAAAAGATTTCCAGTTTTCAAGGCTTGAGATTATTCACTGCCCTGATGCATCTCAAAATTCCCAAGGAAAGATATACATCATGGTATATTCCATGTGGCTGGGCAACATGAGACGGACCCAGTTGGAGGTAAGCAGCCTTGGCAAACAAGGAGAAGGATGCTGAAGCTTCCCATGCTGGCTGGACGCAGAACAGCACCACCCACAGAAACAAATGTTATTTGTGCAAAGTAGCCAGTTTCTGCTCCCTGAGATTTAGAGCTCTTATTTTCCTGATTTATTTTACTTAACCCTTTGCTCCAGGGGAATTAAATGATGCAGAGGGTAGAGCTCAAACCTGGGCAGAGTGGCAAGTAGATCAGGTTTGCTGGTCTAGAGAAATCTCTCTGCATTTCTGCCTGGGCCTTTTTTAAGTGCCTGCAGAGGAATGAACATAGGCAGGCTCCAGAAGGGGTGGTTGAAAGGCACCGAGAGGAATAGCTGTCTTTATTTAACTTGGAAGCAACTCTGCTATTGCATTTCTGTTGCCTACTGAGGTCACCGCTGCAGCCCGTTGCGCTCGCTGGCTCCTGGCTGCTGGGACACACTGCCCAAGACCCAGCAGCTTCTCTATCTGACAGCCGGCCACCATCAGAGGTGTTTTTCTTTGCACCACTGGTTCCCAGTCTCACTGGGAGACCTACTCACAAGCCAGCGCCTGTCACCGAACCAGAGCTCCACCTCTGCCAAGTGATTCATTCCTCCTGGCTTCAGACTTTTTATATATATACGTATACATTTACATATGTAAAACCTACCACAGCGGTGTCTGGGAGGTGAAAGTGCCCTCTTGTGTCATGCTGTCCCCTGGTTTTGCTCCCAGGGATCCCTGTCCCCAGCCAGGAGGAGTGGGATGGGGATCACGCTCTTGGTGGGATGCAACAGGGGCAGCCTCTTTGAGCAGGGTTGCAGGATTGGATTCAACTCCTGGCTGCAACAAGGCTTAGACCAAGCAAGACAAAATATCCTGCTGTCTGCCTCCAGCAGCACAGCACAGTGCACAGAAGAGCAGATATGAAAGCTCAAACAAGGTGCAATTGTCAAGCAAGATGATCCAGACCCAGTCACAATCTTTCAGCTGTGATCACTGGGCTTGCTTGAAGCAACCACATGCCCTGACAACAAAATTCTAAGCAGAGTCAGGCCCATTGGGTGGCTGGTGCTGCCTTGAGCACTTGGAGACATGGGCCAGGTTGGGGTCTGATGTCCTTGGACTTGTCATTGACTTGCAAAGTCAGGCTAGGGAAAAGATGGGTGTTTTTGCATGAATTTACATCTGGAGAGCTCAATGTCTGAGCTTAAACCAATGACAGAAGGTGGGCTGGAACACCAGGTGTAAGCCTAGGACTGGCCCCACCTTGGCACAGCAGAGGTTAACTGGAGCAGAAAACCAGATCAGGATGTCCCCACAGGGGATTGCACCAGCCTAGGGGCACTGGTGTAACCCAACAAGCTTCCCTTTCTGTGGGGACATGGCATCCTGCCCCCCGAAATGGGCATTTGTCCTTTTTAGGCATGTTAATGCAGCAGTGTTTCCGGGCCGGGCTGTCTGCAGATGCAAGGACACCCCACGACTTTGGTTTATGGTCAGGCCACCAAGTGAAGATCACCTGAGCAAGGACTCAAGTCTTGGCTTGAGAAACCTGGGTTGCCACTCCTGTGTGCTCTTCACAGGTGATCTTGGGCAAGGTGCTGCACTGGGAGTCATGAAAGCCCTGTGGTGCCTTACTCCTGTTGACTTCCCAAATTTCATCTCCATGGAGCTGGGGAGTCCTGACCACAGCCGGCCTCGGTGTTTGCACTTTGGGATGGGTTTGCAGAAGGGGGATGAGAACACTTCCTTACCCCCCAGAGACGCTATAAATACAGTAAAGATGATGTCATGTGCAGATGAAACGGGCCATAAATGTCCCTCAGAGACACCCATACAAAAGGACTACACATCTCCACGGGGTTGCCCTTGGGAGGTGGGTGGCCAAATCCCCCCAGCTTTCATGTCTTTGTGACTGGGGATGTGAGTGCTTTTCCCTGGGAGCAGGGACATTGCCCACACCTGTGTTGTCAATGTGCCATGAGGCTTTTGTGGCAAGTCCCATCATTTCACGTCAAAAAGCAAGCTGCAACCTGCAGGCTCCATGAAAATGCCTTCTTTCCCCCGCTTTCCCCACCCCCCCAGTTATTTTTTGTTATTGTTTTTGCTTTATTGGTCTGACCAGATGTTCTAAACATCTGGCGACGGCATGTTTATTTGTCAGGCTCTTCTGCGTTATGTTAGTGACAGAGGAGCGGAGAAAGGAGTGGGAATGTCTCTGTCATGTCTTTCACTGCATGACCCAGATGTTTCAGCACCCAGTGGCACCCTGTGGCTGGCAGCATGGTGTCCTCTGTGGCCCCAGTTAAACTGGGCAACCTCCAGTACTTCCCAGTGCCAGGAAGCTTAGTTTTGAGGCGTGGCAGAGAAAGAGATGAATAATTAATGGGACTGGGTCTGAGGTTTGGCTTTAGTAGGGCTCTGCTTCGTGACCTAAGGAAAGTGCCTCTCTAGCATGCTTGAAGTGCCAGGTAATAAGTCACACATAGAGCTCTGGCTGGAAGTTTTCCCTGAAGAAAGGTAATGATAAAATACTATTTTATTTCCTAAGTGAAAAGATTTCACAGACTTGCCTCAACTACAGAACGGAAATATTAGTAGGAAACTACAAATCAGTATTTTTTAGTTATTTAAAGAAAAGGCATAATCTCTCCTTTAACAAAAATAAATCGAGGGCATAAGGTAAAACATTTGTTTTTCCACTTTGGAGCTGAGAAGTCCATTTGATATGTGTGCGGGGACAAAAAAAGCCGTGCACACGTTCTGGACAAGCTCCATTTCTGAGCATCCCCCGTCTGTCGCAAGAGAGCACCCGCTGTCAGCTCTCCAGCTGTGGTTTTGAACTGTCGGCCTGCGGTGAGCAGGAAAGTAATTACTCCACAGAGCCGTTTTCACAGCTCGCTTTTTATGGAGACAGTATTGTCTGGAAGCAGGATCTGTCTCGCTAAATATTCACTGATAAAGCTGAAGTTCCAGAAGTGAAACAGGAAATTTATCCAACACCTCCTTGGAGCCACAGAAAGCAGAATGCTTGAAGATTAGAAAGCATAAAAATGATTTCAAGGTACAGAAGGCCTTGGCCTGGGCTTTGGGCTGTGAAAATTGAGGTTGTTCTGCTGACATCCACACAGGTTTGGTGCAGCAAGGTGAGGAATTTCATCATTGCAAAGGCATATTCCCAAGGAAAATTGTCCTCCCGTGCTGTGGTCTTAATAATAAAGCTCCAAACCAGCTGGCTGCTCTGTCTTACCTGAAACCAAAAGGGGATTTGTGTTTTTACCATCAACCCATCCACTTCAATTAGCTTCTTTTTCCCTCTGTGTGGGAAAGAAGATCCATGAAATGAGCCAGAAGGGGAAAAAAAAATACAGTTTTATAGAAGCAAATGTGTTAATTCTCCCATCTCCCCATCTCCAGGGCAGTGGTTAGAGAAGGGAGAGGGCTGTGAATCAGTACTACTGGATAGTATTTTAGAGAGAGCTTCTGAGGGATGCTGAGGGGATTCAGTGTGGCTCATCCATCACTGTGGATGGTGCTTTTAAGGAGATACAGAAGAAACATGGAGCTACTGAGGGTTTCAGTGACAGGTTGCTGTGTCCCGTCTCCCAGGTGTCTCAGCTCTGTGCAGAAGGGATGGGCTATGTTAGTGCCTATCTGGGGATCAGGTTGTATTGAGGATTAGAGGAATTACCAAAGGCTTGCTCAGGACTGCCAACAAGCTAGCAAGGGGTCAGAAGGTTATCAGCATGATGGAGGAGCTATATTTCTTGTATGTCTTTCCACGAGAGGGAGAAACATCAACTGAGTTGGAAAAGCCCCATCAACTGCTCCTTCTCGGTAGCACTGTCATCTGAGATTTAGGGGCCATCAAAGAGGCCCCAGGGCAGTGACTCCTGAAGGAGGACTGGGTCCACAAAGTCATTCTTCTCGTGCTGGGACCTGACGGAGGGCACAGGGTGGAGGGCAGTTAAGTCAGATGGAGCACGAACAGAACTGAAAGAGAGCTGCGAGCTCCCCAGGGCTGGCCTGGGGAACGTCCAGCAGCAGCAGCAGTAACTGAGACAAGAAAATGCAGAACTGCCTCGTCTTTCTCTCTCGCAGTTTGGGGAAGTGAGAGGGAAATCTCCTGCCGTAAAGATGAAGAGGTCCAGCAGCAGCATTTGCAGTCTTGAAGAAGGATTCCTTTGAGCGTGGAAAGAGGCAGCCCTCAGCCCAGCTGGAGAAGCCATGGCCCCCATGGGCACAGGGTGCCCTTTCGTGCATCAATGAACACCAGGGTGTGCCGCCTAACAGGGTAGTGATGGGGCTGATCACCATGATGCAGCCCCCAAACTGATGAACTGTCTTGTCTTGCAGCTTAGACAGCAATGATTTCCACCTCCCTGTGCAGACGCTTTCTTCCACCTTCCCCATCTTTGCCCTCTAACAAACATAACCCGTGGGGAGATAGAGGGGCTCCATGAGAGCCTGGGCAGGGCTGGAAAGGAGCTGGTGGAGCAGAAGACCTCTTGCTTCAGGTCCTCCCCCAGCCAGGCTCCCAGCACTGTAACTCTCTGAAATGCTGGCACCTTGTGGCAGCTTGGAAAAACAGCATTTATACCGAGGCCAAACCTGCTCTTTGAAATCTTTAGCTATTTCAGATCCGGCTTGGATGGGGAGGAAATTCTGATAAAGCAGAGAGAAATCGGGCACATTTATCTGGGGAGAAGGTATGAGGCTGCCAAGAAGGGATGTGGCAGTTCTGCTCCTCCCACTGCACTATTTCTGCAGCAGCCCTGTCCTGGCTGCACGAGCCTTTCGTAGGATGTGGTCTTCCAAACAACAAACTTCCCAGATGCATTTTGATCCCAGTTCTTCCTCCACACCATATTTTTCCCTCCCTGTGGTATCTGGGCTGGGCATCTGTGTCAGTCAGCTGAGGAACTGAGACCACATGAGACATTTCCCTCATCTTGGTGATCTCTCTCATCTGATTTTGAAAGACCTAAGAGACCTGGGATTTGATGGCAGCTCTGTCCCCACTGGCCAGCAGTGCTGGATGTACTGCAGGGGGTAAAAAAATATCTGTGGTTTTGGCTCAAATCTGGTCCAATTCTTTTTTTCCAGGTGGACTATCAGCTGATTGCAATCCTTATCTGGCAAAGGAAGGGTTATTTAAACCATATGAACAAGTGAGTTCCTACAGACACGGTTGATTCATATAGGTGCTCAGCGGGTGCCAAATCTCATCACTAAATGTCTGGACAGCCCTCCTATAGAAGCACAAACTTTTATCTCAGTGCATTAAATTGTCAGGATACTATAGAGTAACTCCCATCCCTCTCTCCTGCTTCTGCGCTGCTTTTCCGTGCATGCCGCTCCTGGTGTGGAGACACTGCCTGAGATGCTCCAGGAGCTCCTCTGACCATTGCTGCTTTACTGCTTTGAAAATATTTTGGGGACCTGGAGCCCTTTAATAGAACAGGAAACGCCAAATATGACATGGATATAAATAACTCAGTAAAAGTGGGTTACAAGAACATCTGGTTTTGCACACTCCCATACAGTCTGATGGCACTGGGAGAGAAACAGAGAATAACTAAGAATTTTTGTTCATAGCAAGAGACTTTTGGGTATTAGCAGATCCCTGCCTTGGTCACCCAAACCTGTCCAAGAACAAGTGCCCTGTCAGCTATGATGGGAATCCAGGATTAAGGATGAGTCCAAGTCGGTAGCATAACGAGGGGACGTATGTCCTACCTCCAAGGCACAGTCCTGCTTGTCATCAGCTCTCCCAAATACTTCCTCCCACTTACCGTGTGGACTGTCCTGTCCGGGCTGAGGCTCAGCCGGCTGGCCCATGGCCAAGGGCCATCTTGCTCAGGCACTGGGAGACACGAACTCAAAAAGCCGGAAAGGATGATGTAGACCCAGGTGTCCATACAGCCGTCCCCATAACCTGGCGGTGTTGTCACCAGTGATCCCTTCCCTGCTCCCCATGGCTTCATGCCTTAGCTTAGAGATGGGAGGAAGGGAAGATGATGCTTATAGAGAAAAGACCAACTTAAGAGACATCGACTGCAACAGTGGGACAGAATAGACACTTTTGTGCACCAGATCCTTCAGTGGCTGCTTTGTGCTTTTATTTTACTGGTGAGACAGCTTGTGAGCGTTTCTTTACCCATAGAGACTTCTGACATGTAAGCCCAGCTCTAAATAGCTTCCTTCTTTATTGGAAATAACCATTGGCACAAGCTGCCACGGGAAGTGATGGATTCTCCATCTCTTGAAGTCTTTAAATCAAGACCGGATGCCTTTATGGAAGAGATGTATAGCCAAACAGAAATTATTGGGCTCACTGTAGGAATAAGGGGATGGACTCATATGGCCTGCGTTAGACAGGAAGTCAGCCTGGATAATCTATGGTCCTTTCTGGCTTTAAGATCTATAAAAGTTCAGATCTGCAGCCAAAGTATGGGACTCTTCACATGTCTTTAAAACAAAAGCACCCCGGGGTATGGGAAAGCCTCTGAACTGCTTGGAAAGCTACCAGTACCTATGGATTTATTTTCTTTGGTACCTGAAGCAATGCCATTTCCCAGTAAATTATCTCTTCTCTAGACTTTGGATGGGGAGAAGAGCTCAGAGGGCCAGATGGGGACCTGGGAGGCAGGTAGGACACTGTAGGATTTGGTTTGCACCTCTGCTTGGGAAGACCACTGCTGCTGGAGGGACCATGTACCACACAGAGATACCAGCATGAAGAAATGCTCTGGCATGGCCGGTCCAGGCTGCTGAATTTGGCTGCTCAGCTCTGCTGCTGTGGGATAACCCTGGGGAGAGTGAAAGAGACTGGGGAGGACTTTGAGCATAGGTTCAAGTGTTGACTTCTGTCAGGCTCAGGTCCTTACTGCAAGCACTTACTGGCTTGCCATGAAGCAACCCGCACCTCGAGAGGACCTCTTGCCCAGGAGAAAATGAGAGACATGGCTGCTCAGTCTGATGCAGTAAAATAAGAAGTAAACCAAGGCTTCATTGATCAGAAAAAGGAGGGTAGACAGGCAGGGTTGGGGTTCAGGAATGAGTCAGTGCGAGGCAGGTTTCCCTCTGCACGCTGGCCGGTGCCTGCGGCATGCAGTCGGGTATGTCACCGTGTGGAGAGGCTCTGTCTCACCCACTGGGACCCCTCTCCCCACAGCTTTCATCGCCCCACACCTGCCCCTTCAGCCCAGGTGGTGGTTGTGGTGGTTTGAGCTGGAAGCAGACTGAGCCTCTGCCAAGCTCCTTTCGTGCTACCTGCCAAAAACCTCCCAACAATCACGGCTTTCAGCTTCCAGGGATGGCTGGGCACTCCAGTCATGATTGCAAACACATCCTCTCCACCATCCACCCCTTTCACAATTCCTCAGCATTTAGGGTTGCCCCTTTTTCACCCTCTCCTCCCAAGTGAACTCATCTCACAGTAATTCCAGCAGCAGGGAAAGCTGGTGCAAACTCCCCAGCCCTGCAAGAGGAGTGGCCAAAACGAGTGGAGCTCAGGGAGTATATTTTTGGCTCCATCTCCTCTTTTCAGCACTTGGGAGATGAATGTGGAAAGCAAGCCAGAAAAGCCAGTAGTGAGTGAATCTGCTGGGTGCAAAATTAAGATGAAAAGCACGATTTGGATCTGTTAACAGTGATGTTGTGCTTCAGATCTTACAAAGGTGAACTGAAAAGAACAGAGACCAAAGATGAGTTTATGAGTTTGTAACCTTTGTGCGTGTTTTTCAGCTGATCTAATAAGAAAAGAGCACGTTGCCTATGATTTTTGCCTCCCTGAAGGAGAAAAAGGGACAAAAAAAAGGAGTCTTTCTTCAGCTACAAGCCTGTCTGCACCTGCCGGATCTCGTGACCTCGGTGCAGAGGAAGGTGGGTTTGTGCCACACTTCGCTGGGGCTCACTCATCTCTAACCCTCCGCAGAGTGTTTGCTGGCTCCAGCCCAGGGCTTGCAGTGCGGCCAGCCGGCGGCAGGCGGCTCCCAGGGATGCTTTTCAGCTTGCTGCAGGCTTAAAACAATTCCAGAAAGCTGAGAGCGGCACTTCAGAGAAAAGAAAAATGTAAAGTATACGAATATATGTATAGTCCTGCAGGGAAAAAAACCCCAACCAAACAAAAACCAAAGTAATGAGAGGTGCTAGGAAATGTGTACAAGTCGTCAGTGGTGAGGTGCACCCACAGCATCTTCGATGCTGCAGCTCAGATGGTTTTTCATGCAGCATTAAGTCTTTTAAGTGAAGTCATCAGTTTAGAAACTGTCTTAAAGAGTTCAGATTCACCTTAACCTTAAAACCAAGCTGCTTCAGTACCGGAGAAATGCCTCTGCCTTTACTCCTTAATTCAAATGCAAACATTGTATTGCAGCCCAAACATTTGTGTTAATAGATGAGAATTTAGAAGTGGCATTGACTAATAAAAGGAAGTGAAACTGGTTAAAATGTTTTCTTTCTTTACCCAAGCACTGAGCCCGGGTCGGTTTGTTGAGCTCAGGGAACTCAGCAGGGGCTGTGCCAAGCAATGGGTTTCTGCTCAGTGGCGGTGGCTAAATCCTCCCATTCCTTGTGCTTCAATTTCCAGCTGTATAATGTGGATTAAAAAACATCTTCCTCCTCTGTAAGGGTCACTGAAAGGTGCTGAGGATGAGCACCGCAGCAGAAATGGGGCTCTCTCCTCTAGGTACCACACTGACCCCTCCTCTGCTCTCTGTGGCTGCCCTGTGTGGACCGTACCCAGTCAGTCAATCCCGCTGCGGGGTACATCCCTCGGTGTACTGTGATGCTCCAGCGTGGCTCCACGGAGGTGCCTGCAGTGGCACAGCTCTTTTCGGAGCCAAGTCACTTCACCTCTCGCTATAGCTCAGCTCCCGACCATTTCGAAAGCAAATACACTCCTTTCCTTCGGTGGGGGTGACAGCACTTCCCTGCCCGACAGATGTGCAGCAAAGATAAACAGCCTGAAGACTGTGAGCTTCTCCAGATGCTGTGATGGGGGCAACCAGAGGCAGAAATAACCCAGAAAATCAGGATAACACCCCCTCTGGGTGCTCCGGACCCCATCCCCGTCAGCACAAACCTCACAGTGATTTTTGCCAAAGCAAGGATTTGCTTGTGCACAATAGCCCTTTTTTATCAGGGAACTGTGGACCCTCTGGCTTTGCCCCCTGGGATGCTCGTGGGGTCCGGGGGGACCCCGGGTGAGGATTGCCTTCAGGAGGCGTGCTTGTGCTTTCTTAGGCGCTCGCTGCCCTAGAAGGGAGAGGCGAAGCAGAGATGCAATCCCTCCTGTTTATAGCAAAGCATCTCTTAAAAACACCGCGCCGCCTTCGCTGCAGGAGATGGGGCTTTCTGGGAAGGTGCTGCCCGCCACCGCCGCACATTCAAAAAAATAATTGCTTTTAATGGTGAACTACAAAGGTTTGGGGTTTTGAAGAAGCGAAAACAATGTCTAGGATGTTGCAGTGTGAGCTAAGTATGGACGTCAGTGTTACAAGTAATTGCAATACAGAAGAGCAGAGCTCACTGCCTGTAAGATGTGGAGAAGCCCCAAACCCTACTTTGCATCCCCTTCTCCAGCTGGGGCAATGGGTCCAGCAGCTCTTACTGCCTGCTCAAGCCTTACAGCTCTGCATTGCTGAGCAGGATCACTGCAAAAGCACCCAGACAACTCGGGGGGGCATGGCTGCCTGCTGTGATTCTCCTCTTGATGAAAACCAGTGGGGTTTCTCACCAATAAGGCAGCAGTGAAAGCAGGGCCTCAGCATTTGGCTCCTTGTTATTAAATTGCTTGTAATTCTAGGCAATGTCCCAAGGCCCATCCGAAGGGCTGTGTCCATCATACAACAAAATAATAGCCATCTTAATTAATAAACTCTAACGGGAAAACACAGAAGCCAGAGCACAGGTAAATGACAGAGAATCCTTTCAGTGTCTACAGGACTGACCCTTCCCTTGATGCTGAATGCACTTCAAGAATTTTCCCATCATTTACACATTCTCAGCTTATAATTTGCACTGTGGCCCTTTGCAAACACAGTAGCTGAGTTTTCCAGGGCTGTGATGCTCAGACAACTCATGGATTTGCTGTCCCTCGTTAGCCCAAAGCGGGCTACATCCCACTGTGGTCCCTGGTTGTCCTCCCCCCCCATCCCTGAGCATGTCTGGCCTCTGTGTGAGCACGGCCGGAGGAGATGGGGGGGATGGGAGGGTTGGCAGTTGCTGGGGCTGGGAGAAAAGGGGGAGAATGGGGGTGCTTAAAATAAACCCAGTCCGCACGTGAGTGTTATTGCAGCCGTGCTGGGTAAGGCCAGGGCTGTGTCCTCCTGAGAGGAGTGCTGGCCGCCAGCAAGAATCCTCTTAACAACAATTAATGGCATTTAATTGCTCTTTCTTTTGTCTTCTATTTAGCAACGGGGCTCAGCCCAGGAAGTCCTGGCTTCCACTGTCGGAGTGTTTTGACTCTGGGACTGCAAATGGCCTCATTTCTTGGACAAACATGACCGTGAAGGTCCCCAAGCTCCTGCTGGTCCTCTCCTACCCACCACGTACACCCTGGGTGTCACAGGGAGATACCATGCACCATCAGCATCCCCTCCACCACATCATGTCTCAGCATGGCCTCAGGTGGAAAAATGTCCCTCCTTCCTTCCCCAGATCCCATTTTCCCCAGTGTCCCCTCCGGGGCTATGTCTGTCCCAGGGAAGAAAGTCGCCAGCTCAGATGTGTGTGATGAAATGGTTGCATTGAGCCAAACCAGTGGCCCCAGTGTTGGTTTATACTGGGATTCAGAGGAGGAAGTAGAAGAAAAGGGCCTGATCCTTCCCTGGTATCCTCTCTGAGTCTGATAACTGCAGCTCTGGGATTTCCTGACCCAAAATTGGTTTCTTTAGTAGCCCTCAATGGATTTTTCCCCCCTGAATTTCTAGGTTCTTGACCCTGTGTCAGCCTTTCATCTCTTCTGATGGTTTGTGAGAGCATCCGTTTCATTGTCCTCCTGCAATGGACAAAGGGGTTTGAAGGTGGGATGCAGCAGGACTCAGCTCCTGCCTGCTGGCACAGCATCTCTGCAGATGCAGGAGGTGAAGGAGTGGGATTGTCCCTGTGGGGGGACTTGCGAGGACAGGGGACCGCTCTCCCCTCGAGCTGAGGGCAGGGGAGTGCCCCCTTTTCTGCCACAGAGGGGGCACGGGAGGGCACTGGCGCAGGGCAGAGCAGCAGACACGCGCCGGCAGGAAGAGGCAGCTAAAATAAGCAGATGGGTGGAAAAGGGAGGAGAGACTATTAAGGAGATAACATAAAGGTTAGAGAAGAAAGTCGGAGGAAGTGAGCTGAAAACAGCCTGAATGTCATGAAAAGGTGAAGCTGAGCCTCACGACTGAGCCCCCAGATGCCATTACCTCATGTTTGTTTGCACGGGCTGGGAATAACACCAGCAGCATTTGGTGTCAAACCCATGCCAGACACCTTTTCGCTTGATGTAATCCTTGCGGCAGCCACCCCAGCACCGAGGATGCTCTTTGGCCCTTGCAGTTTACTCCCATTTCCTGACTGCCAATCTTTATTTAACTCACTGGGCTCTGCATCACGACGCGCTCAGGGGGATGAGCCTCCTGGCCTCAGTGGAGGAGCTGGGGCTGCAGCAGCTGGATTAAAAGGAAGAGGAGAGGACCAGGGAGATAAAGCCCCCTTCCCAACAAGCCTGGCCTGCAGCTGATAAGAGCCCTCACGGGTTGTAATGGGAGCCCTGGCTGCCTGTTTCCTCACAAAGTCATGACTCAGGGATAATGTTCACATCCTCCGAACGGCGAGGGAGCTAAAAATACAGCCAGAAAAATGAGACTGAGCGAGCGAGCATGAATGAGAGCGTGAGTGAGAAATGCACTGGGGAAAAGAGAGAGGAAGCATGAATGAAAGAGCCTGGGAGAGAGAGAATGAAAATAGCTGGACTCTTCCAAGTTTCCAAGCTGCAAACCTTTGCTTGCAATCAACGCTCTGGCAAAGGCATGCTTGCGAGAATATAAACCCGTCCTGTGAACTTGTCTTTGCAAGTAACCCTCCCGGTGTCAGCCCTGGGAGCAGGAGGGCAGGACACCCCGCTGCATCCCCCGGGGACACGGTGTGGGCTTCCCCCATGCCACCAAGTCTGCACAGGAGGGGATCCTGCCTACCTGGGCGCACTGACACATATGGAGACGTGGGTCTGTGTGCAGACCCAAAGGCACAGCCGTGTTGTCCCATGGACGCACACATCCTGTGCAGGCTGGAAGGAGGGATGTGCCTCTGCCCTCGGCACGGGTCCTCACCAGGGTGGAGTGGGCTTGGGGAGCCCCACTGCTCCCCCACACTCTGTTTCTCCAGCATTTCCCAGTGATTTTTTTTTAATAAGCTTGTTGCTGGGAGTTACTGCCTTCCCCCTCTCCAAGCCCCAGACACCTGCACACACACAAGAGCTCATTCTCCTGAAAAGACAAATGATTTTGCACCCCCCCATCTGGAGTGGCAGCACTGAACACGTGGGCTTGGGCAGGCAAATGGTGCCTGCCCGCAGCACCCAGCGAGGGCTGGCAGGGACCCATCTCCCCAACACATCCCATCTCCTGGCACGTGCCGGAGCCTTGTTTCAATTATTTCCTCCTGGGGATCCAGCTGATCTGACACAGGCCCTCGCCCGCCACTTCCCCGCTCCTGGATTTTGTTCCCAGTTTCTTTTGTCCAGGGTTTCCTCTGAGGGGTTGGGCTGGGAGAGGGATGCTGGAGGGATGCTCCTGCTGCACGAGGCAGGGAGAAGCGAGTCTGCACAGCCCTTGGGGGAGCCCACAGGTCCATAAGAGGTCCATAAGAGGCCACAGGTCCATTAGGCACACACCCACCATATTTAATACATCCTTGGGAGCAGCTCTGGAGCGTGCAGGTGCTGGGATCAGGAGGATGCTGGGGCCAAGCTGCGGGATATAAGACAAGGAAAGAGGTTCGCAGCTGGACTGGGACATGTTACCATCCTGGCCCCGGTCCCTGGTGCTCACAGCAGGGATGTTGTGGCAGAAAATCCTCGTGCCAAGGACCAAAGGTGCTAAGAATCCCCTCCGAACAGGAGTGTCCCTACTACTGCCTAACTGGGATTTACTTAAAAAGAGCAAATCCAGCCCAACACATGTCAAAGCCATAAAAAGGAGCAATTCTTGTCACCCCCACCCTCCAGATCTGCCCTGGAATCAGGCTACGGAGGGGATGTGGGTTCCTAAGCAACATTTGGGAGGAAATAAATACAAAAGGATTGCAGACTTCTGAGTCATATAGGTCCTATAGGCACTGCAGTGGGAAGTCAGTCCCGGCCGGGCGCTGTCTGGGTGCCTGAGTGCCAGCGGGTCACGGAGGGACGAGAACAGGCAAAGCCGGGCTAAATCCAACCCGTATCACAGATAGGAAGCGAGATTAGGTCCTCCTCCGTCATCGCTGCTGAGCCCAGCTCTCCTGACAAAGGCCCCCGGGGTGAGTCTGGTGCTAGTCCAAGGAGCCAATTTTAGAGCCCGCTCTCCGCAGACAATCTCTGATTGTTTGGGCTGTTTTGAAGTTTTCCCAGCCGCACCGTCATCGCATCCTGTGACTTGGCAGGAAAGGCTTTTGCGCAGGCATTGCTGCCAAGAAGCCTGAGAGGTGTGACAGCGGGGGCTGCACGTCCCCCTCCGTCCCGCCCTGGGTGTCGGGGAAGGGACTCGACGGCCTCAGTGCAGGGAAAGTGGGTGGCTCTGGGCAGCTTGCGGTGTGACAGCTGTGCTGAGGGGACCAAACAAAGATGTGGCAGCTTGGGGCCACCCACCCTGGGTGTAGGGGACCCCTCTGGCTGCTGCAGGTGGGTGGAGGTGGCTGCAGCTGCGGGGCGCCCTAAGGAGCTCAGATGGGGCCATGAGATGCTGAAAGGAGATTTTCTCCTGGGGGAGAAGCCAGCAAAACTGCAGCACAACTCCTCCCCTTCTTTCTCCTGCTAAACAATGTCTTTTTCCTCCCAGCAACCTACCAGCACCCCCAGCACCGTTGCACCCCCTTTTCAGCTCCCTCTTCACCTGCAGCCGGGCAGGATCCAGCTCTGCCCCTGGGTTTTCCCTTTGGACTGTCAGCAGTTTCACCAGCTCTCTCTCGAGATGGGAAGCAGCCAAAGCAAGCAGAGACACCTGAACCTGCCATCCACCCACTTCTTGTCTGGGCTCAAGATGTTTCAAAGCTCTCCCCTTTTCTATTTCTATCCTTATTGTCATCCTGCTTTGAGAGGAAGGTCTATTATTCCCCTCCTCCTTTTCTCTCTACAAAAAAATGGGACATTGTTTCTTCTTTCTTTGATTTAAAAGCCAAAAACAGTTATAGGAAACTGTTCAGCAGATGTTTTACAGTATGAACCTAGAAAAAAAATAAAAGCTCTCCGATTTTGCTTGAGGATCTATATTTAGCCTAATGCTTCCTCCGATTCAGGGTTTGTGTTGGCATCCACGAGGCGTAGGTTTAAGCACTTTGATTGTAGTATTTATTTTCTTTCTCCCATTTGCTGCATCCATTAAAATCTGGAGCTGACTGCACGAGCTAATGAAGCTCGTTCAGGGAGGGGGTAAATTCAGCTTGCTCAGAGTTTCAGCAAGGTCCCTTTCAGCCCACAGATGCTGAGGGCGGGATTGAAAAATAGATAATTTCTCATCCTATTTGCATTAGGATAAACAAGGCTGAGTCCATGCTCAAGGCAGTGCCCTGAGCTTGTGCCCAGGGTGGCCAAAATAAAATGAAACTCCCAGCTGAGATTTATAAAGTCTCAGAGGGAGATTTCTAGGCACTGAATGAACCGACGCTGTGAGCCTCGGTTCCTTGCGATGCACTGAAAATGGCATTCGCTGATTTTTGGAAACAGCTTCAATCAGGACAGTCAAAACTCATCCCGTAAACCTTCCCCAGGCCAGACTCCTGCTGACTTCAAAACCCAAGGGCTCGGTACCAGCTGAGCGAGACCATCCGGGTAAGGACAAGGGTTAATGTTGTGAGCCGTGTGTGTTCCTCCCTCAACCAGAAGCAACGGGAGAAACCTCATCTTTGCACCGTGAGATTATACTGTGGATGGGAAATGAAAAAGCCTTCTGCTACCTGCAGGTCTGGGAAAGGTGCAGGCGGCTGCATTCGGGTGCCCAGTGATGGGAGCAGGAGCGAGAGGCTCAGAGGTACCTTTGGGACACAGTTTCTTCTAGACTTTGTGCTGAAAAAACACGTTTGCAGCTCATGAAGGATGAGGACACCAGGACTTTGTCCTGGGTCTCCTAAGGAGTGTCTGCAGTGGGACAGGACTTTGCAGAGACCTTGTAGGTAGTAAAACCATGGAGAACCATCAGCAGAAGAAACCAGGTGTTATTCAAGTGCACAGAAGATGGGTGTTAATGCAGATACAGCTTGTTTGCTGCAGTTGGTCCAGCAACTATCCCAGAGATCCTTTACAAACCTCCTTATCCTAATGGAGAGCCAAATCTAGGATGAAAAGCAAAGTCTGTACTTGCTTAGTCTTGGAAGTTTTCATTCAGAAAAATCCATGCTGTGGTCTTATTTCCAGGGCCATAAACCCAGAATATCTCCACTGAGATGGGAGGTGCACATGAGCACCAGGTATAGGGGCAGGGAGGAATTAATCAGCACCAGGACATGGGCTGGCCTTAAATATGACACTGGGCATCACTGGCAGTGATCTGTGCTGTGGTTTCAAACTTGAAATCAAAGCTCTTGTTTCCAGACATTAATGGCTTGTTTGTTGTCTAAGATGGTGGAAAACCAGATAAAAGCTGTAGCCCAAATGACCTGTTTGGCTTCCAATAGGGCATTGTTCGTGCAGCTTCTAAATAGCCTGCATTAAAAAGACAGAGCAATTAGAAAGGCAAACTCACCCAAATTCATGGGCTGAGCTCTGGGATGCTGGAAGGATAAAGATCTAATTCATAGAAACATCTTTGGCTCCTTTATTTAGGATTTCTGTATATTATATATGCAGACAACCAGGAATGCCATTTTTTCCAGACTGCTTTTTGCATAAATTCGGATTGTTTGCTGTTCATCAGCTAACCCCGCCATGACCCCACACCCCTCCATCCCCTCTTGCTCTGCTTAAAACCCACACTGGCTCCCACAGACTTCTGTGAGTGCTGGGAAGGGGGAAGGCAGGCTGGGACATCCCAAGGTGCCCAGCGTGGATTTTTTTTGGAGACCTGTGGAGCTGCAATAAGGTTGGGCAGGTTAATGAAGCACCTAGAGCAGGTTGTAGAAGGTCGGTGAAGGTCCTCCCTCTCCTGGGTAGGTGTGCCTGCCTCATCCAGCCTCGGAGGATGGATGCAGGGATGTGGACATGCCTTCAGGGTCATGCAGTGTTGCACAGGAGATGCGAAGCGCTCCTTAACTCAGCCTGGGTCTGGGTGGAAACCTGCTTGGCCTCAGGAGCGCTGATAAATGAGAGGCTGCTGCTTCCCCTCCCACCCACACACTTCCACTTTCACTTCACATGTGGGACCCAGCACTGCGATCCCCTGCCTGGCCATAAATAACCCCTCCATCACCAGGCACTCACAGTGACAGAGTGTATTAAGGCTGCCAGTACAAGCATTGTTTTTCCTCTTTCTTCCTCCTGGAGCTCTTGGTGCTGTCCTTCACGGAGGGGAACATCACACCCCTCGGGGGATGTCACTTGTGTCCTTTATCCAACAGTGCTTAACCAGATGGTGCTTCTGCCCCGTTGACAGTCCTTAGGGGCAGAGCAGGAGCTTTTTCACCACTCAACCCTTCCCTAATATTTTTTGGAGGCACTGCTTGCCAGGAGAGAGGTCTTCCAAGCCCAGGACACCAAAGCCACCACCCCCTGCTCTCCAGACAAGGCCACCTACATCGATACAGGTGGCATGAGAGGACCCAGCTTTCAGATTTCGACTGGTGTCCTCAGACAACAGCAGCAGCAGTAACAATAATTACAGCTTCCCATTCATTATCAGCATAGTTGAACCATAATAAGCCACTTATTATTTTCAGAATGGGTTTTAGATGACATTTTCACTGTGGTGCTGATCTTTTTTTTTTTAAAAGAAGATGCAAAAGGAAGCAGTTGAATGTTCTCAGTTGATTTTCTGATTTTTTTAAAATGTCCATATTTTTATCAACATCTTGAATTTCACTACAGCGAGATGTGGGGAATATTTTAATGGATCAAAGAAAATAAAAAATAGCTCTCTTTTTTTACCTCCCTGCTAATAGTAAGTTAAGTAATAAAGAGTAAGTGATGAACTGGCTGCTGAATTCATTTTCAATCCACTGGTTTTTAGAAAAAGGATTCTTTTTTTGTGCCTACAAGGCAAAATTCACAAATTTGCATCTTAAGGACTCAGACTGGCAGGGTTATGGAAAGAACTTCCCTAGAGATGTTGCTTAACAGCAGAGTTAGAGCTGAGTGGAAATTTCTCACTTCCTCTTCCAGCATGAAAATATGGATGGGACTTGGTCTTATTTGGGGTTTTATCATATGTCTACATGTATATATACTTATAGTCATACATAGAGACTAAAGGTGAAAACTCAAAGTTGAAAGAAGGGGTTTTTCTGCACGTTGTGTCACACCCAAGCCAGTCTAACATCTTCAGACACCAACAGTATTTAAAGCCCGTTTCTGCAGGTCTCATACCCCTTATAAAGTGAGATAAACCACATATGAGCGAGTTTATATCAATTAATTAAATCTAAATGAAGCAGGTTTAACTGTAGCAGCTTCTAACCTAATATAGCCTTGCATAAGTTGTGCATGGACCAGTTTTAAGCATTCAGGATGCTCCCATGCACCTTGAACTGTCCTGTATCCATCACATCATACCCCGTATCTGAGCTCCTGCCTGACTCAAGGATGGAAACCCCCTATTTTCCTGCTTTTAAGGACAGATAGTTCCCCTCAACTTGGACAGGGCGTGCGGCATCCTTGGGCTCCATCCAAGGAGGCAGTTAATTGGGTGTTTGTTCCTTGCCCGCTGAAGGGATGAGCTCTGGTGGTGCCTCTGGTTTGCTTTCGAGGCCAGCCAGCGACGGAAAGCCTCAGCACCTGGAGACCAGATGTGCACAGCTCTTGGTGGACCATTGCTGAAGCATCTGGGGCACAGGCTGTGTGTCACTGACTTGATTTTGAGGAGGGGCAGGAGGCAATGCTGCTGCAGCTGGGCCAACCTGTCACAACATTTCCAAGCACAGGCAGCTCCTTGATCTGGCTGTATCACCTTCTCCCTGGGCAAATGGAGGCTGGGAAGGTAAATCTCCAAATCAAGATCCCAGGTGCTCAAGGTCATTTTATCAGTTCCTGCTCTGTTTTTCCAGTGTAATATGGAAATGATGATATTTATTGATCCATAAAGGGATGTGGAAGCTTATTATATGCAGCTTCTCACCCTCAGTGGCTTATGATCCTCAAATGGACCACAAGTCTAAAGAGTCTCTCCCTGGGAAGTAATCTGGGGGCTTCAAGGGGGTGGGCTGTGGTAGGTGACAGTCAGAGAAACTCAGAGCACTCCGGCTGTGAAGAATTTTGCCCAGGTGATCCGTGCATGTTCACTCCCCAGCTCTAGGATGCAAACTATGACTCTCGTCAGTCATAGCCACCTTCAGTTTGCTGCTGCTCTCATTTTCCATCTGTTCCTCTTGCTGCAAAATGGTCCTAAGGGTTTCTTGGCTTATTGGGATGGCTTATCTCTTGTCTTTCTTGGCTGTTTCTGCTGACACCTATGTCCAGCGCCTTCCAGAAGGAGCCTGAGTGCCCGTGTGCCCCTAAATTTAAGCAGCCTACCAATATACAACCTGGGAAACATCTATGAGACATCTCAAATTCAGTAAAAACATTAATAACTACTTAAATGAAACATTAAGGAATCATTTTCTTTTTTTACGAGTACAAAGAAAATCCAAACCATCTGGAATGGAAAGTACTGCTCGACGCACAATGGCTTTATGATAAATTCCATGAGCTACCCGAAATTTAACCCAACTTTTTGTTGCGAGCTGAAGCAACTGGCTTAAGTGACCGATGTGACAGCAGTGACCCTGAAGCCAGGTGACCACGTGCAGGCTGAGCACGGTGATCTGCATGCAGCAGACATCGTGCTGCCTGGTAAGAAACAGCCGAAACCAGAAGCCTCTTGGTTTCGCAGACACACACTCGATTGGACAGCCATAACACAGAGGCTATTAATATATAGATTACTGCATCAGAAGAAGCGTCTGGTGCAGAGCAAAGCATCCAGCCTGGGGAGAGACATCTTGTTTACAGCTGCCAGCAGGGTTATCCTGCAGCCTTGGAAAGAGTTGCCCAGATAAAAATTGATTTGCTGGATGCATTCCGCTCCTTTGGCTCTCAGACGTGACCGAGCCTTTGTACCAAAGCCCAGGAGGTTGGAAACTTTCCTGAGAAGATGGGAACCCTGTAAATAATTTCCTGCGTTAAAATAGCTACAAGGAGGATCCGTGCCTTACGGCTGCGAGTTCAACAGGTAACGTGGATTCGGGCCACCTGGAGCTGCGTGTTACTAAGTTAAGGCAGTAGCTAAAGTGGAGAGTCATTCTTAGGAGCTTGAGAAAATCCTCGAAGGACTGTTAATAGTTTTATGTGCAGAAATATTGTGGGGGTTTTTTTTGTTGTTATTTATCACCATGTGCATTTGAGCAATCTCCCGGGCTGGGGGGTGAAGAACAGGGGAGTCCTTTATGCCTCTGAACACTGGTTTTGCACATTTGATTTCTCTGGGAAGCGTTTGGCAGCAGTAGATGCTACAGAAGCCCTGTGCAGGCAGAAATTATCCACGTGATAGCAAATGCAGTTTTGGTCTGCACTTTGCAAATGTCCACTTGGCTGAGAGTATCCAAAATGCTTATTTTTGGACCAGGAAAGGGTGTCCCCAGGAGTTATTTCTCTCCCCAGACTGATGAGGGCTTCACCCTGAATTTCCAGTGACAGTACTTAGGGGTACACGCTGTATTTTTTATTGTGAGGGTGCTCATGGTGTTACAATGTCAGTGCATTGAGGCAGTAAGGGCTGAGTTCTGTGGCTGTGTCCTCTTTTTTTGCTGTTATATTACAGTTTGCTGTTAGGATTTCTAGAGAAAATCACAGCAGCTCTTCCCAGCCTCCCATTTTGCCCATAAACAAGATGTCCCATAACAGGATATATGTAACCCTTGGTGTATGGGCTTTGCCCCACTCCTGGGGCTGCTGGCAGGGGCTCAGCCGGAACGGTTGCTCACGAAGGCGAAGGCAGCGTGACAGGGATCTGTGCTGGAGCTGAAGAGGATTTTCAGCCTGGAGCCCTCTCCTGGAGGAAAAGGCAGCTTTGCTGCCTGGAGAGTGAGAGCAGGAGAGGCAGGATGGGCACATCCTCCTGCATCCAGGATCTGGGGGTAGCGCTGGGGCTCTGGAGGTCCCTGGCCAGGCTGCGAGGGTGGCAGAGGCATTAGGGGAGGGCACACCAGGTCTGCTCTCCCAAAGCAGAGCAGGTAATTTACACTGAGGTTTTAGGAGTGAGCCCACTGCAACCTGTTTCTACCCCCTCTCTTTTCCTGCCCAGACAGGGAAGAGGTCTCCTGCCCTCATCCCAGCAACCTTCTCCTCCACTGGCCTCCTTTAGCATCTGTGTTAAAAGCAGTCTTTGGGGTACTGCAGGTAGGGACCATCCACCTCTGTCAGAGGAACGGGCTGAACCAGTGGCTCCCAGTGCTGCCTGAGCATCTCCCCTCTCTGGTGCCTTATAGAAGGGGATATTGCTTCAGCCTTTATGCTTTTAAAAGCCAGCAGCAGCTACCATGGCTTTTTTTTTGGCATGCCTGTGATTCTATGCCTGGTAGCAGAGGCACGTGCCAAGGAGTTTTAGGGTATGCTACCAGGCTGATCCTTCCCAGGGCTGGGGGTAAGGCAGGCACCAGAAAGCACAGCACTGTGGAGCCAGCGATGTCCTGGGATATACATGGAGCAGGAAAGGTGGAGGTGCCCATGGGACCTTTTAGGCACCTCCAGGCAGAGCCAACAGCTGAGCTGAGGTTTGGGGATCAGGGCTGGATAAATCTTGCCTTGGTTGTGCTCTGTGTGCCTGTGCAAGAGCAAAGTCCACTTCACAGGGACTTTGGGGGGCCCGAGAACACTTCCAAAGCACGCTGGAGCCCTCGGATCCCTTTACAGGATGCAGGAGCAGCATGGACCCAAAGGCCACCACACCGAGGGGGGGCTGGCAGGAGGTTCCCCCCCATGCCCACCTCCAACCAACACTATTTTTTTTTCCCATCGGCGTGACATGTGCCAGAGGTGGCTTTTCCTGGCCGGAGCGTTGGCGTTGGCGGCGTGGAGCTCGCCTTTCCCACCGCCCTGGATGCGGGGCTGACCACTCCCCCTCCCTTTGAATAGGCGGCCCTGCTGCAAACACTATGGTATTTCCATCCTCCCCAGCTCCAGCGCAGAGGATAGCACCAGGTAGTTGGAAAAGAGATCGGAGACAAGTGTGGGAAGCCGTGGAGGATATAAGCTTTTCTCCTGGTCTTTCAGCTAAGTAGTAAGTGGCGGTGGGGAGAGAGTCGCTTTAAACTCTTTTGTGGGTTGTAGGTACCTGTGTTCATTTTCAGGACATCTAAGATTTGTTTTCCCGGTGATTTACGCTCTCCATTTCCAGTTTCACCCAGTAACTGATTCATGTGCTTGCTAACAGGATCTTATATGAATGTCTGAGCTGATGCTTCCCTTTAAAAATCCTTTTAAATATAGAGTATATAAAGTTTCTGTGTATGTTTAGGAGAACATTATTGTTTCCCTGATCTAGGTAGAAGGCTGCACCTTGGCATTATTACAGTGGATTAAATTTGCAGTTCCTTTTATGTTTTGAGTTGTGTTTTGGTTAGGATGGGGGTTGGTTTGTTGTCGTTGTGAGGCAGGGGGAGTAACAAAGTGTTTGAGGTCGGATGCTCACTTGCCTCCCTCCAGCACAGACAGACAAGAGTGGAACCCCTCAGTCTGGGGCTGATTTTTGTCTTTGTGAGGAGCTTGCTGCCACATCCCTGCATGTTTGCAAGAGCAATGCCATGCCCCAAAGGGCAGAAAGTGCCACAGGTGCCAGTGTTTGCTTTGGGGAGGAATTGGAGCCCTGAGTGTGACAGCCACAGGGATGTGCTGCTGTGCCGCTGCCATTCCCTGCAGAGGGCACAATCCTGCACCCCTCACCCAGCCAGAAAGAGCCAGTGGGAGTTATGAGTCCCCGAGGAGCACAGCCAAGGCCTTCCCCCTTCCCATTAGTCTCTAAATCATTGCTTTGCATGTGGCCACTCATTTGGTATTGCAGTTACCATCAACTTCCCATCCTGTGCTGTCAACTGACACCTTTGGGGGCTGTGGGCTGGGTCCAGAGTGGTTTCCTGCTCACAGGCTATTCGTGCTGCCTCTAATTCAGCTGTTTTTTTAAGCTTGCCCTTGCTTGTCATGTAAACAATTTTCTGGCAAGCCAGATTTTTTGGGGCTCCCTGGACATTTTTGTGTTGGGCAGCAGGGAATGGCACAACTCATCCAGAGGCTGGGATTTTTGTGGGAGTTCACTGTACATTTTTTTGCACCCAGAACTGGGATGTGTGTATGTGTGTCACTTGTCTGCATCTTCACTGCTGAGCTGTGGGGTACCATGTGCACCTCCAAATCAGAGAACACCCCAGGGCAATTTTCCTCTTTATACACTGGGTAAGTTAAGGCACAACAAAACGAAAGGTAACCCAACTTCCTAAAGCAGTTTAGATGAAGAGAGGTGCTTAGTGAGATTTTCAAAGCAGTTTAGATGAAGAGAGGTGCTTAGTGAGATTTTCAAAGCACCAGCAGATCTGGGCAGGCTGGTCCCAAGCATCCTGCCATGGGTCATACAGCGAGTCTGGAGCAAAACACAGCCTTACAGCTGGGCCTTCAGTCTGTAACCCAGACCCCTTTGCCACGGAGCAGACTGGGCTCTCTGAGATGGGGAACAGGGCACCCCTCGCTGAGCTGTGGGAAACTCATCTGGTTCTTTCCCCTTTTGCTTTGCCCCAGCTGAGGATCTGGCCCGTGACATTGTGCTGTAAGTATTATTTCACGGAGGGAAATTTGTGAGTGAAACAACAGATGATGTAATTAACACCCCCTCCCCCTCCCCCCCATTCACATCTTCCTGCAATTGCAAGTAGCTGCTCTGATCCAAGAGAGAGCAGCATGATTTCATAGCATCAGCCCCTGTGGTTTAGCATCCCACCTAAACCCCTCTCCTTGCCACAACCTGTGCTCTCAGCTTGCTATAAATTTGATGGTGCCGTTGATGGTGGCATTATTTCAGCTTAATTATAAAACAGCAGCTGAGTAACAGATGAATGAGCTGGGTAAAGAAGTCTAAAGCAGAAAGCACTTTATTACCAAGCACAGAGAGCAAGGGCTCGTGGGCACGTGTGTATGAGGCTGGTCCAAACCTTAGCTGTCCCGGCACCATCTCACCACTGCTGTCATCCATCCCAGCAAGAGTTTGTCCAGTCATATGAGAAGGCTCTTAAGGTACCATCACATCTCCTTCAGGTCTGACAGCTACTGAGAAAAGAAAGAGCACAGCGTTAAAGCAGCAAGTGATGTGCTGACAGGCAGAACCCCTGTCAGCTGCATCGATCCCAGGAACAGCGTGGACAGCCTTCTTACGGCCACGCTAATCCCGCTGCAATCACTGCCGTGTCGTTAAGATAGTGGCTCAGGGGCTCAGATACTCGGCCTCTCACCCTCACTTTCTCCATATGACCTCAGCCAAGTTGTTTAATCTCTTGGAGTATTTACTGAGGGTGAAGGAGGGCAACTGCTACCTTGCTCTATTTACCACAGCATCATTTACTGCCCTGCCTGGCTTCCCTTCAGTAAATCAGGTATTATCTTTGTGAACGCTGCAAAGTTTTAAAATCATAACAAATGTGGGATCCTCTGATATGAAACGGAGACAGGAGGTGGCCACCCTGTTAAAAAGCATGGTTTGTAAATAGTCAGCAAGAGAAACATGCTCATGTCTATTGCTCATATCCCCGCATTAGGGATGCTCCTTTTATTTTAAGCTGGTGCCAGGGTTTGATGAATTGAATGAGGTTTTTAACATGCCAACAGATCAACAAACACTCTTTCCCCTGAGAACTGAATTGGCAAGCAGCCTGGAAAGAACCAGGATTTCAAGGGTTAAGGCCTTGCAGAAGAATGTCATTTCCACGAGCTATTTTCCCCCACCCCTTCAAAGATGACAAATTATTACATGATGCAAAAATAAAATGGCTATCACTAAGCAGCTTTGGGTCAGCGAGCTGCCAGCGCAGCAGCCCACGGAGGGTGCTCATGTTGAAGGTGCTGCTTCTCATTTTTGAAGTTTTCATTCACGTTCTTGAAGTTAGAAATATGCTGATGGGGTTGCTGATGCTGTCCCATCCTCCCAGTTTCACAACTAACGCCATGGAAAGGGAATTGTGTTGGTTTACTGGGATAGAGAAAAGCACACTGTTTTGCAGCTGTCCCACTTGTGCCACCCTGCAGTGGCACCTTCACTGGGTTGGCAGGCTGGGGCTGAGGGATATGGGCAGAAACCAAAGTTTCCTACAACTCAGAAGTCGGGGAGCAATCTGAGCCACAGGATTTTACAAGAGACAGGGGAGACCCATGCACAGAGAACTAAACTGGGAAAGAGATGGGAGCTGCTGGTCTGGAATCTGCCATGAGAAGGTCACTGTGGACTCACTCCACTTCCCTTTCCCTTCCCCAGCCTTAAAACAATAAAATAATTAGATATTATATGGGAATATTGTAAAAGGTCTTCCTACATCCAATAGTCAAAGTTTGCTCTGTTTTAATATACATTTTTAACTCCTTCATAACTTCTGCATGGGTTCATGTGTGTTAATCATGAGGACAAACAGCTTTTCCCTTTTTAAACTAAGCTTGGTAATTCATTTTATATATATAAAAAAAAACCTCTTGTAAAAGAGGAGCGATGGCTGTTGAAATGAAATTAAAATTTTAATTTAGTTTAGAAATGACCCAAGAGTCTAATAGCTTTGGCTGGTACTTGATCAAGTCCCAAAATAAATGCTGTTTCTCCCACACATGTTTTCACAATAACACAGGAATAATAAGAGCAAACAATAAGCCTGAAGTCAAGCTGTTAAGTCATTAAGGATTTTACCAAATGGCTCTGATTCCCCTCTATTTATTAACAGCTCTCAGCAAGCTGTGGGTCTTGATTATCTTGGTGTAAATCTGCAGTGATTTCCTTAATATTGGCCAAGTTACCTGCCATGAAGAGTGCTCTCATTGAATTTAGTTCAGCTGCAAGCTTCTGAGCGGTCATTAAAGCTCTCTAATGGCATCCAAGGGGAGGAGAGGAACTATTTAGGCTCTTATTAGAGGAAACTAAAGAGAAGAAAAATATGGCTCAAACATAAGCGAAACTTGCTGACAGTGAGAGATGTATTGGGCTGTGAAGTAGTTTCCTATGGGAAGTGGTGGAAGTTCTGTTAAAATTAGCCTGGACAAAGCACATCAGAGCTCCCTTTCTGCTGTCATCTTGCCTCCCGTTGCTGGCCTTCCATACCTGTTTTTCCAGAGCACAATTATTTAGTGCACAGAATCTGCTCACCTGCCTTTTACTAGCAGGGTTTGTCTTCCAGGTCCTTTTCACAGCCTAAAGACTGTGTGTCTCTGTCCTTTAACTGTTATCACCCACAAAACCTGCATCACACTGGGGGACTGATTTAACTTGCACTGGAGTTGGACTTGTCTTGAACAGACAGGGGTGGAGGTGCGAATGGCTGCTGAGGTTTGCATTGTACTTCTGACCCCCACTTGTGCTTTTTAACAGCGCAGCCTGCAGGGGAAGAGAAATTAAAAAGCAAACTGTCCTTGCTGTAAATCTACTGGAGCTGCTGTCTAGAGATGACAATTCCCCTTTTCCAGTCCAGGGCTCGGGAGGGGGCTGCTGGTGCTGTTTTACAGCTCTGGCAATCTTATTGATATTCTCTACTGCGAGAAGCCTTGTCCTGGGTGTCAGGATGGGTTTAGTGCTTCTCCTGTGACCGAAGCACATGCTGCCTCGAGCGCTGACGTGTGGTACTTTGCTGGAAGGTTCAGCTGGCAACGGCCTCCTGAGAAAGATGCAAACGACATTCAGCGAGGCATGAAAGCAGTTCTCGAGAACCGGTGTGACTTAGGTGTCTTGATCAAAGGCAAAAAACCAAACCATACCCCAACTGCCTATTGCACAAGCTGCAAAGCAGGAAAAAGAGCTGTTCATGGGTTCTGCAGTTTTAACTGCTGGTTTAACTGCTGGTTTAACGCTGTGACTCCTTACTTTCAGACACGTGCATGTCATTGAAACAGGTGAATCAGCCCAGAGATTTCTCTGTCTCCATTTTGCAATGTCTGACTTCTTTGGGACAGTTTGGCAGCATTAGTCTTTAAAGCAAAAAAGAGATCAGTTCACATTTACGTGAGATGATTTACTCTTGTTGAAGTGGTGGAGTAGGACTGAGCGCCTTGCCCTTCGTCAGCTGAGCTGGAGAAATGGGGTCCATGCACCTTCTTTGTTTCACCCAGCTGCAGGCTGACCCAGCTGCAAGGAGATTTAAGCAAACGTGTTTTAACGCCTGGTTAGAGCAGGCTGGTGTGTGCAGATGCTGAGATCAGTTAAGGCTTCTCAGCCGCAGTGCAGTATGTGTGTTTTTGGGTTGCAAAGAGAAATAGGCACGTTGTTCTCTCACCACGTAGGTAGTTTTCAGGTTTGTGAATTAAAAAGAGAAGTTTAAAAAAAAAAAAAATACTGGTGTTAGAGCAAAAGTTAGTAATAACAAGCAGGAAATGATGATAATAATTTAATATGTGTACACATACATGTGTTTCACATTTGGCCATTAGTCACAGCGAGGTGGGAGCTGCTCTCTGGAGTCCCTGTTGCTGAAGTGGTGAGTGAGGCACAGCTGAAGCAGGCTCTGCCCTTTGCCTGGATGTTTGCTAACCACTGGTTGGCCCCCAGCCCCAGCAAAGCCCCCGGAGCTGGGAAGGAGCGGAGGACAGCGGGTGCCAGTGCCTCTGGGAGCTGTTCGTGGGTGCAGTGCAGAAGAGGAGGCTGAAGGAAATGTGGTTGCGTTGGCTCTGGCAAGAAGATGACCCAGAGAAGCGTTTGCAGCTCACAGTTGGTAACACAGGAGGTCTGGAGGGGTGACAAGGGAAGTATTTCAGAGGAGCCGGAGCTGCTGTGTCCTCAGAAAGGTTAAAGCAGTGGCAGCTCCTCTGTCTTGCTGGCTACGCCGTGTATCAGCGTGATGAAAATAGCCATTCCTCGGCTCCAAGTCACATCCTGCCTGAGTGAGCCCTTCAGAGCCCAGGCTACTCCCCCTTTACTCTTTCCTCCCTACACCTTTAAGTCATATTCCCCAAAACCCAGCATTGGCCCTGTGTTTTCCACTGTGCATTTGAAGGAGAGGAGGAAAACCCTCTACATATTTGAAAACAGAGCCAGATTGCAGCTCCTTCACCCCAGCTCCACAAATGGGTAATGGATGATTAAATATTACATCTAAAGAGCAGCACTTGTAGAAGGACTTGCTCAGAGGAGTACATCCCATGCTAGGAATTATACCTGGAACTGTGTCATGCTCCTGTGGGCTGAGATGATTATTTAGTGCACTGCAAATTGCTCGGGCATGCGGGTCTCAACAATGCAAGGGAGAGCTTTAGCACGGGGAAAACAGAAGATGTCTCTTGAAAACTGGGAAGTTCTTTGTGAAACAGATTGTTTTCGACGAGACTTTTACAGGAAAGGTGTTGATCTCAACAAACAATTTCCCACTAATTCTGCAGCAAAGGAAATATGATCTCATCTTCCCTCAGAGTAGCTCCATCAGCTTCCAGGTGATAATTCATTCACCATTGTCAGGGTCCCATCAGTTTACACTAATGGAGCCCTGTGTTTGCATTGTTGGTACAACACATCTAATCACAGTATCTGCTATTAATACAGATATTTTTCCTCTTAACTTTTCCATCTTAAACTCATTAATATGGTATCCTGGTCCTTAGCTTTATATGACTCTGGAGAAAGCAGAGTTTAGCTGATGCAATAGATTTTTATGCTTTCTGCAGCAGGGCAGCTAATGTCCATCTCCATTTCTGCAGGCACCTCTGGGATGATGAGTTACTATATGGACACAACCATTGGCAACACAGCCCCTTATCCTTTGGCTCGCCCTGGAGTGATGGTAAGAAAGGAGTTTGGATTATTTTTCTGTCCCTAGCAGTGGGTTTTCTTTTTGGTTGCTGTGACTTTGCCAACCCATTCACTGACATGGGTTGATGTCAACCACTAAAACATCCCAAGGTTTCATGTAGTTCAGAGCAGCGTCCGAATGCTGTTTACCCAGAGCTTATCTGAACCTCTTCGATCTTGCAGACCTCAACTGGAAATAGAATGGCTGCATCGGATTTCCTGTGCTTGTGTTTGGAGGAGGGTAGTTAGGGTAACCATTGTCCCAGTGCCTCCGCTCCCTGTGCTGACCTTCATCTGCTGTGGATGAATGCAGTGGGATCAGCAGTATCTTTTTAATATAGACATGTATATGTACTATATATATTATATGGTATACATGTATATACAGACATATATATGGCAAATATGCATATAATGTTTATACATAAATACACACTATATATATTTATAAATATCTATGTATAAAACAGGTATGTATAAAACAAAATGAAAATTATATCCTGGGATTATTTCCACATACCTATATATGCTTGTGTATACAAGACATACATTTTCTATATAAAGTATAAATATAACTTTATATACAATAAAACCAAACATGTAATATATAATGACAGTTATAACCTAGGAGTACGTACATGTGTGTATATACATGCCTATATCACACATATAATCAATACATGTATATACATACATAACGTGTAAGCATATAATATTGTGTAGCATATATGTAATAAGTTTATATAAATATACACATATGTCTTCATGTGTGCATACTACATATGTATATATACATGTATGTATACACATATATGTCATGGACACATAAATACGAACATAAATAACAAATATAAATACAAATAATGCAAATATAAACAAGAACATAAGTATAACAATAAATAATATAAATATAAATAGGAATTTGGACATAAATATGACGGCTGGCCCCAACTCCTGCCAGCATAGGGCCAGGCTCCCCCATAGTGCCAGGGCTGTGACCTGGGCAGGGCTATGGCCTTCTCCCCCGTCACAGGACCCCACATTTTTGGGGGACTGTGGGGCCTCGTGCTGCCAAACCCCCACAGTTCCAGGTGGTGGGGCTGCAATGATCGCCCTCTCATGGAGTGTCCTCCCCACGGCCAGCCCTGAGGCGATCGATCCCCTTCCCCGCCACCATCTTGCGGAGTGCAGCATCGCCGTGGGCCTTTATTATTTTCCCTCACGTTTGTTTCAAAAAGGGCCTTTTTGGCCTCGCCATAACGCTCCACAGCCAGGTGAGTTTGTACAACATGGTTCCTCCTGGTCAAACCCGGTCAGCCTGGAGCTTTGTGCCTGAATGTGGGGAGGAATGGGTGTGCTGCCCCTTTGCACAGGGCGGCCAGTTCAAGGTCCCTTTTCCCTGACATTTTCCCCTCTCCTGCTCGCAGAAGCCGGGCGCTGCTGGCCCCTGCGAGGATCCCTGGGTGACCTGTGGCTTCCAGGCCGCCTGCTGCCAGCCGAGGGCGTGCTGCCCGCTCTGGGATGAGCCTGCCACGCAGGAAGTGCCCACGGGCCTGGAGCACCACAGCACGGGTAGGACATGGCGGGGTGGGTTTGAACTGGGACGGTGCCTTTCTGCCCTGTGCCGTGGGGCTTGGCAGTGTGCCCAGGTGAAACTACGAGCCTTAACGGCCTGCCATGCTCTTGGTTGTTGTCAAGTGCATCCCCCTTGCCTCCTTCTGCCTGTATTTGCTTTCTGCCCCAGTCCTGACTTAATTTATCAGGCTAATGCAGCCATAGAGCACCTACCATAGCATCAACAGCTCGGTACCTGCCTTGCTGGCCCTCAAGGGTCTCCCTTGATGAAGATGGGGCCAGAAAGCAGATAAAAACCTTACACCTGCTTTGGTTAACTATTCTCCCATCGGAGTGATGCTGAAGACCAGGAGCTTCCTTCTTCCCCGCCATGGCACGGGCACCCAGCTGGAAGAACTCCTCTTTTGGAGGGTGATTTTGATGCCCTGCATATATCTCCCTTATGTTTAGGGACTACAGTCCTGCTTACTGCTCCCTGGGGTCTTGACAGACATGGGGCAAGGTGGACCTGCCCACCTGCTGGTTGCACCTTCAGCGTTTCCAACTTTTCTCATAGCGTTTGCAGGACTGGTGTCCTCACTGGTGGTTTTGGAAAGGAAATGTGGCCAAAATAGAAGGTTGCAAGGAGCTGGAGACTTCTGAGTTTCAGTTCTGCTGTGGCAGTAATGTTGGGTCTCTCACCCTTGTAGCTCCTCAGGAGGGTGGTGGCACGTTCAGGTAACCACAGCTGGAGATGTGTGGTCATGCTGTGCTGTCAGGGCTATGTGGTTGCAATGTGCTGCACAGCTAAAGCAGTTCACTGACTTGGATTAGATGATCATCTTCTCTAACACATGCATAACTTGAAAGTCGTTGCAAAATCGTCGCTGACTAATTCTTGCCCCGTCCGTTGTTGAACCTGTGAGTTTTCAAGCTGAGCTTGCAGTTTGGACTATTGCTTGTATAACCAACCAGCAGCCCAGATGTTGGGTGGGTGGATGGTCCTCCTGCCTGCAGGATGGGTGATGTGGCATCAGCGAAGAGCCTGCTTGTGCTGCTGCAGAGGAGAGGGATCAGGTACGCCGTGGCACAGGCCAACCGCAGGAACTAAAAGAGCTCAAGTTGCACGAATGTGACCTTTGCAAAGGGCCAATATGAAGTTTATGTTTCACTTAAGTCCCACATAAGCCTATCATGAAGCACTTAAATCCCATGTAAGCTTTTGCATGGCATGTGCTGGTCTTCTGTGACTTGTTCCCGGCTCGTTAGTTATGCACATTGTCCCCTTGGGAGGGGAAAAGCCCTGGTGTTTAGAGACTTTTTGCAGCTAAAGAGTTCAGCAGAACAGTGACTGTTGCGGTCAAATGTACAGTTTGAAATCTCTCCTTGGCAAATATTCAGGCATTTCGATTTTTTTTTCTTTTTCTCCTTTGGTGAGCAGGAGATGGATGCAGAGCGCTGTGCCTGTGGCTGGAGCAAAACGCTGCTGCGTATTCCCAGTCATTCTTATTTCAGCTATTTGCTCAACTCCTGTGGGTGACCTCTCTCAGCATGATGTCAACTCTGCTCTGATGAAATCTGCCCTTGCAGCATTTGGATTTACTCAAACATTTTGCAAATCTGTGCCTGGAAAGTTTTCTTTGTGTTTTTTTTTCCTTACCCTCTCCCCTTTTCTGTGAAAGTGCTCTCTCCAGGGATCAACATATCTGCAACCCAGATCTTCATTACCCCATGCTGGGTCTGTGAAATTTCTTGCTACAGAGACTGGAGCCTGGTTCAAACCTCAGTGAAGGCAGTAAAAAAAAAAAAGCTGCCGTTGTCTTCAACAGGTTTCAATCAAACTTTTGGTTCGTTGGGAGGGGTAGGACAGGCCTCTGACACTCTTGCAATACCTAAGAATTACTTTTCAGTTCTTCCTGTTGCAATGCAAGGTACTCTTTCTCTGATTTATTTTTTTTTATACTGCTCTTTCTTCAGACTAGAGCAGTTTCTAATTTTAAATGAGAGGAAACACTCATTTGTATATACTGCTAGGAACGGCCTTTCATTTCTCCTTTGTGTTTCGGGTGCACATTAAAACCATTTGTCATCCATTCTTCTGGTGTACTAGAGGCTATTTTGGTTTTCATGGTCTTGATGTTGGTGAAAGAAACAAGCCAACAAGGAAAATGCAAGTGTGAATATATCCTCTTGCAATAGAAACCCACAACATCTCTCAAAGTTTTAGAGCTGCTTGCGTTTAGAGAAGATATGTTGCCTTTGAAGCTTGAGTTATTTACATTGTGCTTGAAGTCCGATTAGATTATTCAGTGATACGGATAAAAGAAAGCCTGATGTGGATTTAACTTGTTGATAAAGACAAGAAGGAGTTGTGGTGGGTTTGGGATATTTTTGTTTAAAAAGCAAAAATTTGAAATGGGATTGAGTCAGTTTTATTTGTTAGCTTGCTACCACAATCTACAGTGCATATGTTGAGGTTGCTACTGCCCAGAGAATCATCCTAAATTGGGTCCCCAGCAAGCAGAGGGAACATCCCAGAGGTGGTAAAAAATAATTAGCAAGAAGGAAGCTGCTGCCTGTTTATGAAAAGTAGTTCTGCTCCTTGGACAGGTGGGAATAGGAGCATAAAGGCCATTGCACCTCAGCTGAACCATCTGGCAGCCCAAAATTAAGGGTGTCATGTGCCTGCCCGAAGTGGCAGGTTGCTGAAAGGATGCTGAAAGCCACACTTAGTGCCATATGTTTAATTCCTACGGTATAGTATTCTCATAGTACCCTCTGGTAATATTTTTTGGCTGATACAAGGTTAAGCATAAAACTGAAGTGGAAGGAAAAATTTGATAGCAATATCATAACTTCAGCACACAGTCCTGGCTGCACTGCCTTTTTGAGCCAAGGCCACTTTGACAAGCCCTTCCACTCGGAACGGGTTTGTTTGCCTTAGTGACAGGGGAGATAAAACTGTTGTTAATGGCAAGCAAGAGATGAAATGCCTCTGGCTGAAGAAGTTTCTACAACTGTCGGTGTGCTGAATTAGCATGCTTGGAGTGAAGGTGCTCCCAGTCTTTTGGACATTACAGCAGCATTTGGGGAAGTGACCACTGACGCAAATGGGATTGGCTTTGGGATTTTGCAAGGCAAGAAATGAAATGAAAGCCTTTTCTAGAGGAGAAATTAGAGCTGCAGGTCTGACCCTGCTTCCCAGGCTAATGAAAGCAGTCCTGCAGATTTCAGTCAGGCTTCTTGCACCAAGACACAGTCACAAATAAAAGGCATCACCTCAGGCTCATCCTTAACGCTCCTTGTGATGCAGGCCAGTGCAATGGGAGGGCACGGTGCAGAGACCAGTCTTACCCAGTCTGTGGCTGATGCTGGCTGGCCACATCAGCTTGGTACCACCTCTCAGCCCAGAATATTTTGGGTTTATTAGATTTGGGGGTGCAGCAAATCTGCATCTGACCCCCTGGTGCTTCATGGACATGGGGTCCCTGCAGCCTGGGCCAGAGCAGTGTTGTGCTGGGTTTGGTAGGAAAACCAAGCCCTTGTAGCTGGAGCAGTGCATTGCAGCATGCCACATTGCTCCGTGCCCACACAGAGAAAACAGGGATGCCCTCCCTTTGCCCCCACCCTGCTAATGCTGGCTGTGATCTTCCTCCAAGCCCAGCTCTCAGCTCAGCCTGTGCTGCAGGCAGTAGTCCCACGGGGACTGCCTGCGTCCGTGGTGAACTCTCCCTGCTTTTCCCCATGTTGCCCCTTCCTTCGCCGTGAGACCTGCTCTTTCCCTGGTGGAGATCCCCGGAGGAAAGCTCTTTTCTGTGAGTGGTTTCTGGGCCATCTTCCAGGCCCACGCTTGGAGGAAGGGGCTTGGGGAGGAGGAGAGAGGGGAGGAAGGTGAAAGCTGGCCAGGCTCAGCCCAATGGCTTCTCCAGCTGCAGCACATTTTCTGAGCAGAGCTTTTTAAAAAAAAGGGAAAAAAAAATCTGCCTTTTTTTTTTTTTTCATATCCTTTTATCCTATTTTTAACTGCGGCCTCCTTCCTTTTCTCAGCCTCCTCCAACACTTCCCCCCTCCCCTGCGCCGCTGCTGCCTCCCCCGCACGCTCTCTGCAGAGATGAATGGGCGTCTTTTCACGGGGCATGCACATCTGCTTGCGGCTGCGAGACGTAGCAGGACTCCTCAGGCAGTTCTCCTGGCCTGGCCAGTCTGTCCTCCCTCCTTAATAAATGAGGAGCAGGCAAGGGAGGACTTGGAAGAAGGTGAAGGGAAACAGAACAGGGGGAGAAAAAAAGGGGTGAGCCACCACTGGGGGGGGGATGAGTGAGCGCCGAGGCGATGGATGCTAATTCATTTCAAGGCTCAACAAAAGCTGTGCACACAGTATTGCCTCTGCCCAACCTGCTGATGGTCGTTCCTGCAGATCCACAGCCCTCCCTGGCCGGTCGCTCCAGCCCAGGGGATGAATGAGCCCTTTCTGCTGGGCTCTGTTGTCATCTTCTTGCAAGCCTTGGGGTCTGGCACTGTTTATACCCCAGTTGGAATGGGGTTTTCTTTGACTCTTTTTCTTCCTGGGTGTTTCATTGGCTCCAGTTAAAGGCACGTTACATCTACAACACTTGGGCACTCTGGGTTTGTTGAAGGACACGCATAATTTTCTCCATTAAGAGCACTTACTCTGTGCTGTCAGTGGAGAGAACAGATCCCTCTATGCCTTGTGAATGACTTGCAGAGCCATGGGCTGCCTGTGGTGTTTTAGACTCTCCTGGGCCTTTTGTGAAGGCCCTGTGAAGGATGCTGAGCAGTTACTTGTTTGCTCTTTGGTCTGATTTGTGTGGATCCCTGTTGTTTCACAGGTGAGGAAAACACATGCAGGTGACCCTGTGATACCCAGTGATGTTGTCTCTGCATCCCCTGCTGTGACCTGCTGCAACTTAGCATTTGGAGAGGTTTATCTGCACTGAAGCAACAGAATGACAAAAATCCAGGCTTTTGCTTTTCCATGTGTTTCCTGCCTGACTCTGGAAAAATCCCTGTCTCGCCTCTCAAAGGCAAAACCCAAGGGAGCTCCCTGCACGTTGGGTCATCACCAGAGAATGAGTGCTGAGCTCTTTTCCCACTTGAGCTGCAGTCTGGTGTCAGCTGGGGATCAGCTGCTGTGCAGGAGGAATCGTGCCCTCAGCAGGGTGCTGGTCCCCTGGATGAGCCTGGGTGAAAACTGGAAGGTTGTTGCTTGGTTTTTGGGTGATGCTTGTGGATTTGCTGAGGTCCTCGACAGGGGGACAGGAGCTCAAGTTAGCATGTTGCACCAGGACCGTTGCACAAACGAGCAGCAGCACTGGCAGCTTCGGCGTGCCATGGCGTAGGAATAAATTGATGTAGAGTCAAGGAGGAAAGGGATTAAGCAATAGGCTATGCAGGGCTTCCATGATGCCTGCAGAAGATGTCTCATTTTGGGTGGGTCTTGGAGTAGGATTGATCTGTCCATAGAGATGGAGGGAGATGGGTGTACCTGTTTCTTTTTCCAGAGGAGAAGGTTATCCTGAGCCACCAGACACTTGCTTCAGACAGGCCACACAAAGCAAAGCTGCGTTTTTCTGAGCTTTTCCAAACTCCTGTGCCTACAGACCCATGAGCACTTGCCCCTAGGGACAGCAGGCAGCAGAGCACCCTCTCTAGAGGGTTTATGTTGAAAACCCTTCTTGTAGCAGCACCTAGGTGGGCTTTGATGCTCTGGCATGGAACAGGGAGGGCAGTGTCAGGTCAGCTACTATTTTCTCTCTGGATGGGCAGGGCTGCTGGGTGATGCCAGGAGAGCTATGTGCAGGGCAGGCAGAGGGGACGTGGGGAACACAGGGGGCTGGGACCCTGAAAACAGCCTGTTTCTTTCAGCTCCTGGCAACATGAAGCACCTCTCTCTCCCTCCAGATGTTCTCTGTGTTTATAGCTGCTGAAGCAAGAGACTGAACTCTCTCATTAATACGTTTCTCTCTCCCTTTTTTTTTCTCTCTCTCTCTCACATTGAAGCCAGAAGTCTCAGCTCAGAGGCTGCAGCTGGAAAGGAGCTGGGGGTGAGGGGTGGGAGAGAGAAGGGAGGTGTATGCTAGCCTCCCATCCCATTCAACTCCCCCTCTCCACTTTCCTCCCCCCGAATCCTCCCAAAATACACATGCCCCGAAAAAAGAAAAACACTAGCAGATTTTTTATTTCAGAAAGTAAACACTTAGGCCATGGGGGTCTGGAGGTTATGGGAAAAGAGGAAACCATTGGGCTAATCAGGCCAGGACACACTTCCCGTGCTGAAATAAACCAGAAATCATTGCATTACAGGGCGCCGCCGTGGTTAACCCTGGTGCTGCCAACACAGCTGAGTGCTGGGGAGCTGCCCAGAGCCCGTAGCCTGCCCACGCGTTTTCCCCCGGCCCCTGGTTGATAGCCAGGGCCAAGCGCCGATGCAGAAGGGGAGCCAGCACGCCGCAGCAGCCCTCTGGCATGTTGGCCCTTTGGGAACGAGCCCTCGGGAATTTTTGAGTAGGAAATGAAATCTTGAAATCTTTTTTTTTTTTTTTCCTATGGTTTATGAGCCATCCTATAGAATTTCATAGTTGTTCTTGCCTGAGAACTCTGCCTGACGCTTGCAAACCTCTACAGAGAGGAAATCTTTCTCTGCTTGAATCAGCGAGATTGGGGGGTAATTTCTGCCGAGCTTTGAGTGGTTTTCAGAAAGCTCTTTTTTTTTTTTTCATCCTTGCTAGATTTGCACTGGGTGTATAAATGATTAGATTACTGACTATTTGGCTGCAAACCCTTCGGGGAGGAATCCTTCCTGCTGTCTTTTACTCCTGTGTTTGTAGAGTACCCAGCATATGGGATCTGGCTGTAAGATGGGGGTCCCTTGATGCTGCTGCAGGACAAAGAATAACTGTACTCCAGGTGTAAAGTGAGCTAATGGGCCCTTTGTACCAACTTCACAAAGAGATCTCAATTTACCCTCTCTCAGCCTGGCCTTGGACTTCCCCTGGCTCCTTTTACAGTCTGAGTTGCACACTATAAATGGATGCTCGCTAACAGGTCTCACACATTTTGAGAAAGGCTGGATCTGTAAGCATGAATGAGTATCACTGTAAATGAATATCAGAGATTGTCCATTACTGAGAGCCTGGGTCTGCTTGGTCAGAGCTCCTTGCTGCGATTGTGACTCCCTTTACATCCTGCCAGGCTGATATCTTCAGAGAAGCCCAGATGGATTTTGCGCCCACCTCCTTGTTGCATCCAGGCTGCTTTGGAAACCCCAAATCTCAGCTTGATGCCCGTGCTGATATGGTCTGTGATGGAGTTCATGGGCACAGTGCCCTGAGCCCTGCAAGCTTCCCCTCTGCTAGCAATCACTGAGAGGGAACAGGGCTGAAAGGAAAAGCCAACACGGAGCACTTTGTAGCCAAGGGAAAGTGATCTTGCCATTGACACCACCGGAGAAGGTTTTACCTCATCTGTTACAGTGTCAGCGCTGGCGGTGAAAGGTGCCGTCACCGGTTCCTTGAGCCATCAGCCCGGCTCTTGCAACATTCCCACCAGAAGGCAGAGCCCCAGATAGCACATGGCAGGGGAGCTGCAGACCTGCCGTGTCCCACCCTGCTATCTCAAGAATGCATTTGAACAGTAGCTGTTTCTGCAGCCTCTGGAGGTCCAGGCTTCAGATGGAAATCAAGCTCTATGGAGATAGTCCCACAGGGCAAATTGCAGAATTTTTGGAGTTGGTGTTCAGCTCAGATAAGCCCTTGAGAGCTCAGATACTTTATCTGAACCTTATCTGAGCTATTTGCATCACTTCAGTCTGAGAAACCAGTCTGTCAGACATTTGGGGAGGGGGGTGAGTTGCATGTCTGTTTACACCAATGGTCTGTCTTCTTTTTTTTTTAGCTGTTATTTCTAACACACAAACACGTCCAGGAGGATTGGGCTGTCCTGTGCCCCACGCAGCTCAAGGAGCTTATATGCAGGCTGGATAGATGAAGAGCAGGAGGAAGGCTGAGAGCCATACAAGAGTAAGGACAGGATGAGGATGAATATTCCTTGAAAGCCCTGTAAGGGATTGCATCTGTTTGCTCTCCTAAAATTGAATAGAAATAAGCACAAGCTGCCCCTGCTGTTAATTGTGGATGGACATGATTCCTCCTTTTCCAAGCAGACCCAGATCTGAGCTTTCTCAAATGCAATGTGCTTTCTGCACCTTGTTTACTAGACCCCGTTTTGTGCATGTGAAGTTTTTCACCTTGTCTGGAGCTCCTGGAGGGATGGATCTGTGGCATCCGTGCTCTCTCGCTGCTCTCCTACCATCTCTCCTCTTCATTCCTGCTGTGCAGCAATCAACTGTTTGACTGAAAGGACCCTGCAGTGCCTGATGTGTATAAATCAACATCCTCTTCCCAGACAGTGAGGTGCTTTCATTCACCTGAGCTCTCAGTCTTGGTGGCTCTTCCCCAGCATCCATGGTCTTTTTATGGAGGAAGGGTTCTCAGGGATTTAGGGAAATTGGCTGAGATCTTACAGCTGGGATTTGGAAGACCTTGGTTACATCACTTAACAGAAAATCTTTAGGCATCTAAACCCCACTGACTTCCACTGGGGTAAGATGCCTAAATCATTCAAAAACGCTGCCTGTGAGCCACTGAATAGCAGTTTCTCACATTGGAGATGCAGATGATTAATTCATTGCACATTTTATTGTGATGCTTAATTCATTGAGGTCAGGCAAGTGGCTGGAAGTCCCTGGAGCATGGTGTTGTACAAGTGCTTGACATTGTAAAAAAGGAAGATAGACGCCTTAAGAGCGAGCTGCTGGCGTGGCTGAGCCCTTGAAGCTGCTGAACACGTGCTGAAGTTTACACAGCCCACCGGATGGACCTTCCCCTGTGGGGTTTTGTATCAATAGGCTTTGAAAAAGTTGCAGCGGGGCCAATTGTTGACTATTTCACAATAGGTGAAATCCAGTTTGTCTCTCTGCAGCTGGATCCCGGGGCAGGAGGCTGCCTCGCTGGCAGCAGGCAGGGCTAATGGGTATGTCGAGAAGATGGTTTCTCTGCAGAAGAGGCATGGGAGAGTTGCAGTGAGCAGCTTGTGGGCCTCCAAATGATTCGAGTGAGGTGTGGAGAAAGCTTGGAATGGAGGAGGGAATTTGCATGCAGGCTTATTTTTCAGCATCAGGCTTATGAAAGGAGATTCTCAGCCAGCGTGAGCAGGGCAGGTCCATCCTTTGGGATCCATCTTCAGAGACCTCTGATCCCCTCTTAGAGGCAAAGCTCCTTTTTGAGTGGCTTTTTATTTCCCCCAGGTTGGGATTCGAGGCCAGGATCTTGCCTTTAAACCCCCAAAGCAGGCTGCAGCCCTCAGCGATCCTGCGGGAACACAGGGTCGGCTTCTCCCCGCTCGGTGGGAACTCTGCCATTGATTTTAGCAATGGAGGGGGTGGATGCACACACCAAAAAGCAATATAATAAAGTTCATGACAGGACTTCCCTTCCTGGAAAGGGAAACAAGGCCGCTGACATGGCACACGCTGCGTGAGCAGGGGCGCAGGGCCGCAAAAACACTTGCAGATATTCGTGCTTCCTGTAGCACAAATGGGACAGAGCAAATGAAACTGCTCCACCAAAGCAGAGATTTGACTTCTAAGAAGAGCTGGACCAAACTACTTCTCCCTAACTCATCAGCAACTCTTTTTCAGGAGTCAGAAATGCCTTTTTTTCCCTGGTTTGTGTGATTCATTCTCCACATCCTAAGTTCAAGGCGGGGCAGAGGGCACTTGTTTTGGCCAGACTGATGTCAGCATTGAGGTAGAATAGGAAAAAAGGAAGAGATGCCCCAGGGGAGCCTGTTCTTGGAAAATTTCTAATTTGGTCAGTTCCAGGCATCTCACAGAAAAGCCTGCACTTGGGAGCTTTCAACCCAGTTTTGCAGGCTCAGAGGCATGAATAATCATGGAAGGCAGTGATGGAAATAAAGCTGGCATCTCAGTCCTGCCCTGGACCAGCTCTTCGCCACACCACAACCTTGGGGTATATCTGCACCTCCTGTGAAACATCTCCAGAGATGATCAGACCTTCTCTTCCCTTGCTTTGCATCTAGTTACTGCCTAAGCCCAGGAGACCAGATGCTTCCTTTGTCTGGCAGCTTTCGTTGTGTTTCTATCCAGGCAAATAACTACGACATGAAAATAGTAGCAGTTTCCCTTGCCTTACAGTAATCAAAATGACAGGATAACAAGGCAACCCAGTAGCCTGTTTTGCCTTCCACTTGTGTCGAGATCCAGGCTGGGTGTCAGCTCAGCCCCCTATCTAGATGAAATACAGCTTTTTTGACTTTTCTTCTTCTTGCTGCCAAAAAGTGATGGATTGTTGTGCGGAAATCATCAATATTTTGTCAAAATGAAATCTAAACATTTCCAGCCAAAACTCAGCATTTTCTGGTGCTGGCCGTGTTGATGCAAAAACAAATCTCCGTGGGAAATGCCAGTATGGAAAGAAAATGGAGAAATAAGTTGGACTATTCTGCAGAATGCTTCTCCTGGCTCTCTGATTCAGATGTGTGTCTGAGGGGCTGCAAGGCAGAGGGTGGTTGAACCCAAGAGCTTAATCTGGACCACTTGTATGTTTATTTAGAGCAGATTAGTGTAAACAGACGTGCTCTCTTGACATGCACAAGGAGCCCGGTCTGCATAGTTTGTGCCACAAAGTGTGCGTGCACAGTAAGTACTGACACTCCTTCCCTCATTTCCAGTATCAGGACATGATGCTTCATCCGAGCTACAGCTTCAGGCTAAGGGAACCGATTTTTAAGGTTTCATCCATCCGCTCTTGCCTCCTTCATGTCACCCTGTCTTCCTTCCCCCCACATTTGCACCTACTAAGGCTGTCAGTCTGCCTCTGTGTTTAGCGTAGCAGATACTTCCATAACCATCCATCTTCCGAAATCCCTCCCCGGGGGCCTCGCAGCAGCCTACAGTGGCACCAGACCACAGTGGGAGGACTTTCCACTCCACACCCACCTGAAACGAAATGGTTTTATCAGGGCTCTCCCACGCCTGCCAAGTGCATCTCCGCGTTCCCCTCCTGTTGCTGCAGCTCCTCACTTCATTAGCGCCGGAGATGTTTATAAATGGAAGAGATAATATTTTTCGTTTCCAGTTTGTGTTTCCAGGGCAGCCACTTTCTAAAGCACTTAGGAAGTTTAGAGAAGACGAGGTTATATAAACGATTTTTTCCCCCCTGGGCTCTTATTAATCAAGTGGCTTGTGGAGCCATTCCCATAGCTCTGGGATCAAGGGCACTAGCTGGGTGAAGGGAGGCAGGCGGTTCATACAAGACATCTTTTTCTTGGCTGTTGCCCTTTTTTTTTTGTAGGTTTGCGATGAATGAAGCAGTCAGACCTGGCTGTTGGGGTTTGAAAGCAGCTGGAGGGTTAAGGAGCATGCTCCTAGGTTACATTCAAACTGTGTTTTGGCCTTGACTCTTGTAGCAACCCCTTGTAGGCCTTTGAGTCACATAGCATCTTTCACTGATGATTTACCTGGCCCTGTTGATATGTCCCTGTAAAATCTGATTATTTGATGTAAAACATTTGCACGCCCTGAGTGTCAGGTTGGTATGATTTCGATAGCAATAGGAAATGAGTTGATCCTTGTGCCTTTGCAATAAAAGCCTATGGACATGCATACACACACACTAATTAATAGATTTCCTCGTGAGACCTGATGCATCTCTAAAGTTTCCTAGCATTTTCCCACCCAGGCTCCAACAGTGGCTGCTGCTCAGGATGGCTGTAAGCAGCATGGGCAGCTCGTGGGTTTGGAAAACAGGAGGAAGCTTCACGTCAGCGTCCCCGTTCCCATCAGAATGAAACCAAGCTCTGCCTCCTCCTCCTCTGTGTCCTTCCTCCCGCTGTCTCCCCACCATGAGAGCTGAGGAGTGGGGTCTTTCTGTTTTCCTTGGGTGGATGGAGCTCCCTTTATAGCAGCAGGTCCAGCTGTTTCAAGCCAGGAGCCCCAAGTCCACAGGAAATCAGCTCATTAGTCTGTTGACCCACCTTCCGAGTTTCCAACCGTGCTCTCACGGTGTGAAAATAATGATTTAAATGGCCAAGGGTGGAAAATAATGATTTAAAGGGGGTAAAGGGGATATTCATAACTATTGCTGACTGTAGACTTGGCAGAAGGAAACTGTATTTCTTCTGGGTCTTGGGAGTGTGTGAGAAAAGGTGTTGGAAGGGAACTCCAAGCGTCAGAGATGTATTTTGTCTCATCTCATGATGCTAAAACACGAATCGAGCTTCCCAGCTAAAAAGGAGACATTCCAAACCCACCTGGATGTGTTCCTGTGTGACCTGATCTAGGTATTCCTGCTCTGGCAGGGGGATTGGACTGGATGATCTTTTGAGGTCCCTTCCAATCCCTGACATTCTGTGATTCTGTGATTCTGTGATTTCAGCCCATCTGCATCCGTGACTTACCACAGAAACCTCTGCGAAGAGGTGAACTAACTGGGTGAAAAGAGGGTTTGTTAACAAGATTATTTTTAATTTATTGGGTTTCTTTTTTTCCATTTTGATATTTCTTCCTATTTTAAAAGTGTAAAAATAGAAAGGTTTACCTCACACACCATTTTCCTTGTTTATTTTCTTTTCGCTCTTTTAGCCCAATGAGGAGTGTGTGAAAAAAAACAAACAACAAATTGGTTTGCATCAACCCAGAACAGATTTAGAAAAAATATTTTTGTCTGCTTTTTTTCCCTCCAACTACCAGCAAAGCATAAAAAAAATAAATAATAAATACATCAGCTGTTTTCACAACTTTTGCTGCAGGCAGTGAGGAAGCAGATAGGGAAGCAAATCGGTTTGTGTGTTGAAGCCCCTTCTATCTCAAAATCTCTGTCCAACAGCTTTCTGAACGTAATTAAAACCCCTGAAATAACTGGTGGTGATGATGATGATGATGGTAGCAGTAGATGGGTGACCACATTTCCACTGGCCTCGCAGGCCCCTGCTGACCAGCTGTCTCTTCCCCATTTACACCAGTGAGGATTTAGGACCTAGGCGGACTAATCAGGAGACCCTCATGGGGAGAGAGGCGTGTTATTTAATTAGCTTTACAATGGACTGACTGGGAGGCACGTGGTGGCTCTAATGGAAGGAGATAGATGTCCTTTTAGCTGGGCTAATTGTTAGGAAATAGCAGAGCCTTTGTTCAGCCCCAGCATGTGGCCTGTGATCTCTCAGAACCCAGGGGCTGCCCGCTTATAATTTTAGACAGATCTATTCAAGCCTGCTCTGCAGTGCAGGGCCGAACAAGACGGGTATTGTTGCAGAGCCAGGATTGCCGTCCAAGAAAACCACCCCGAAAAACCCAAACACGTGTAGAGCGGAATATTTCGCTGTCGTTTATTCACTATCGGGGCAGGGCTGCCAAGAGGAGACAATTGCAAGCGAGGAGGTTTCTAGCGCCGGGCGAGGGTTCTTCCTCTTTGAAACACATACGCAGGCGAATCCTTCATCCCAGGAGCAACGCAGTGGGCTGGAGGGGTGTCTCTGCCAGCAGAGCCTGTCTGGGGAGGGCAGCTTTAGGGCTAGTGTGGGTCTCAGCCTGTAATTCCCTTGCTGTAGGCATGGTGTACGTGTGGTCATCGTGCCCATCGCTGAATTATCTCCATAGATCGGCTGAATGCAACTGCCGCCTCACTGTCATGGTGGGACAATGGTTCTGGGCTGTTGGATCAGTGTCAGTGCCTCCCAGGGTCCTGCACAGGAATCCCAGTTCTCTTTCCTGACTCAAATCTCTCTCTGGCAAGACCCCATCATGGTCCCCAGCCCCTGAGCATTTCCTTCGAGACTGCCGAGCTGATGGTCCCAGCCCCTTGGATAGTGAGAAAGTGTCGCTTAATTAAAAAGTGGGATGGAGGCACAAAGGTTTGTAAGAGGTCATGTGGAAATATTGACCAGGAATTAAACTTTCATCTCTTGAACCCCTCTGTCCTGGCACAGCATTAACCTGGGGATCACGGCAGTCAAGTGTTTTATTTCCCCATGCTGACCACTTCCAACGGGCTGTGTGTAAGCATGTTTTTCTGGTGGCTGCCATTTCCTAGGCTGTGAGTTTGTACACTGGAGGTTGGTGCTGGATTGATCTTCCTTGGGAGGTGCTTGTGGGTGGCTCCTGGCACCTTCATGGAAGCGAAATGTGGCTGTTACTTGGTATTTCTTGAAGCAGTGGGTCTTTTTTTGTTGGTGGTGCTGCTCCTTCATAATCCCTCCCCTGCATCCCAGCGAAGGGGATCTCAGGGACCACCAGAAACTGGTTCAGTAACCTCTGTCACCAGAGATCAGTGAATGCCAGGGGTAAAGTTGCAAGCAGATATATGTTGCTTAAGTCAGAGCTGGCTGGGTTTGTTTCTGCTATGAAGGAGGCTGCCCAAGAGATCTGGCCAAAGATGAGAGGTCCTACAGGTGAGGTTTGATGTGTATGGTCTGTGCGTGCTCAGAGTAATTGCGAATACCAAGAGTTAAACAGCAAAAATCCTCAGGTTATGTTTACCAAGAACTCAGTGCTGTTACTTGAGAAGGAGAAGGAAAATGTACAGAGAGCAAACAGTGCTGCAGAACAGCTTACGAGGATTTTCCAGCCAGCCAGTTCTTCCAGCAGGGTAACAAGTGAGTGACAGCACCCCCCGCCAACAAAATTCAAGGCAGAATTACACTGCTTGAGCCCAGATTAGCTAATCAGGTTATGAATCAGCATGGGACCTCAGGGAAACCAATAGCAGGAGGCACTTGAAGATGGTCAAGCAGCTTGTGAGGCTGTTGATTGAGGTACCTACGGCGTGTGGACCGGAGCTGTCTCTCCCTCGCAGCCATGTGAGGATGTGTGTGCGCTGGAGTCCTGACGCCTAGCTGGCCACAAAGATGCTTTTGTGAGCCATCTCCGCTGGGAAGTTAATGAGAGCAGGAGTCGGGGAGGCTCGGAGGCGGCTTCCTCTGCTCGCGCCCGGAGGGCAATCAGAGGACGGTATTGTGGCAGGGACCGAAGTCTGGATCTCCGCAGTGTGAACAGAAACTTGCTTTTAATGCAGGCAGTGCAGAGGACAGGGACCCTCCGTGACTCCCCATAGCATGGAGCATTGAGGGGACCCCAGAGGCCACAGCCATCTGGGTCAGGGAGGAGCCAACGCTTTCATGATGGTCATCACCTCCCGGCCACAAACACCAGATCTGAGAGCAGCCTGCCTTCCCCACAGAGCACACGCAGTACGTGCTGAGGTATGACCTCTAGTTCCATGCCCATTGATCAGCCAAAAAGGGGAGGCTGTAGTCACCAGGACTACTAATCCAGTTTCCTTTTACCACCGTAAAACAACTCACTCAAGTACTTCCCAGCTATGAGGGCGCTTGAAAGAATTTTTCATATCATTTTAAATTCCAGGAAAGGTATCTCCCTGGGGAACAGTCATGGCAGCTGCTTGCTCTTTCCTCTCATTGCAATGGGCCACCTCCACACCCAGAGCCACCTCCCTGCTCTTTCCTTTCTTAGAGTGGTGGCTGCTGCTCTTTCCAACAATGTCCCCCGTACGATAAATCCTTTCATGTCTCCTTTTCAACCTGGAATTGCACAACTTTTTAACCTCCCCCCGCTTTCCCCTTTGCTCCTGAATTTTGTCTCATGCCCTCTGGATATTGTTTACTTGACGAAACATCAAACCAAAGCCATGACTGCTTACGGTCATTAAAAATCCCATGGCAGTTTTGGGGAAGGCTCCAATTTGGCTAATTACGTTCTGCCATAAATATCCCCCTGCAGTTTTAATTGGATATGGTGTTCTTCATTTCCTCTCCATAACAACTGGGCGGTGTTGCTCCGCGTCATTACGTAGCCGCTGTATTTCACCCCAGAGGTGGCTGCGTTTTGGTAGCAGCGGTGCTAGGAAAAGGCTACTGGTAACATCTAATCCTGAGGCTGCTGCAAGGAGAATGAATAAATCCAAGGGAGAGGAGAAGCTGTCCCAGCTCCATCACATCTGAAGGAGAGCCAGCAGCTGCCTATTTGCAAAAGGGCTGCAACAGGAGTGATTTTGGCCCTGCCCAAGGGAAAGAGCCAACCCCAGCAAGAAGAGAGGTCATGGAAGAGCAATGCTGCCCACAGCGCGTGTTCGGAAATCATGGCAAAGGCTCCAGTCTTGTAATACCTTTCCTTGACGCTAAATGAATTATAATTATTGTTCTTTTAACCCTGGGAACAATGTGGCATTACTGCCCGTCCCCTCTTTGTTCCAAACTGTTGAAAAACAGTCGGGCTGCATTGTGGAGGGAGGGCAGATGGTTATCTCCCATCAACGGCAAAACCTTTTGGCTATATTAGTGGCAGGAGGGCTGTTCTCCGTAACTCAGCATCCTCCCTCGACAGGAGAGAGCCTCAATAGATATTACTGTTGAATAACGACAGAATGGAAAAGGAGGGTGAGACTTGGATGTGGAAGAGGAAAGATTTTTCTAAAGCCTATAAGCAGCAAATAAGAACCAGTTGCTGAGGCGAAGTCATGTTTGGCAGGTCTTGGACTCCAAATGGTCACATCCCAGCTGAAGAAACTAATCAATGGATTCCTTCCATGCCTTCTGCGAACACTGAGCCATTGAGCAGCTCAGCTGGAGTTCAGAGCCAGGGCTTTCATGTTGCAGGCTCTGAAGTGCACACAAATTAAGGCGGCCGCTAGGATGGAGTTGAGTTTGAAGGAGAGACTCAGCTGCCCTGGGAGGAAATCTCTGTCCGCAGCCTCTCTAATTCTCTTCCTCCACTTTGGGAGTTTTTGCGCCAGTGCTACTTTTGGAAACATTTCTAGTTTCCCTGCATGTAGGGGCTGCTGTACATTGCCCAAGAAAAATGAGACTGGAGTTTGGGGAGCATGGAGGGGGGGTGAGGCAGGGGAGCGGAGGAGCTCAAAGCTTCACCACAGCCATGCTGCACCAAGCTGTGGGTTAGTGTCATCAGCTCTGAGGGATCAGGGCTGAGCCAGGATGCCAAGAGCGCGTGTATCTTTCCTAATAAAAAACACACAAGCTGCGAGAAAGATCTTTATTAGAACCTTTGTGCTGGTCCAGAAGAGAAGGAGCCCCATTACAGGTGCACTGGAGCTCAGCCAGTCCGTAAGACCGTCTCGCTCGCAGGAGAGGCTGAGCCAAACGCACTGACCCACCGGAGCAACAGCACAGACACCACAGGGATACGCTGCCTCCTCTGGTGCCACTTTCTAATCCCAGTGCAGCTCCATCTGGGACCATCTCTGCTCACGAGAGCCTTCTCCTGCGTGGTGTCAACAGTCCATCTCCATCAGCGCCCACTCGAGCGAGCCTCAGCCACCTCACCGTGCACCTCCTCTTCTCTTTCAGCCGGGGGTTGTGGTTTGCTCGGAGCAGGGTGGATTACCCAGCGCCGCCGACGTGGTGAGGGGGGGAATGTTCGGGTCATTTCAATACGGTTGGGACCGCAGGTGCTCTCTGATGGCTTCATCGCCGCAGCCAGCTGCGGAAAGCGGTCCCCCCCGCACCAGCACACACACACGCGCTCTCCCACACTCACCCGCGGCGGGGTCGCAGCCTGCCCGGGAGTTCGCAGTGCGCAGAGCGAAGGGTAGGAAGGGAAAGATTGTCAGGCTACGATAACTGCATCAGGTTTCTCTTCCCAAGCTTGCTCTGGAAGGGATCATAGGGAAAGGCAGCTGTTTCTCCTGAATCCCCTTTTGATTTTCAACTGGAAATGTTCTGCTTAATCTCCTCTCTGTAGTTGCTTCCTTCAGTCATTGCTGTGCATCCCGTGTGGGGAAGGGGCTAAAGAAACCCAAAACAAAGGGCTTGTGCAAGCCCATTATCCTGTACTGGGATACAGAGGCAATAGGGACCAAATTTTACCCTTACAGCCATCCTCTTTCCACTTGCAGATTTCCAGGTTCATTCCTGTGGCAGGTTTCAAACCAAGGACCCACCAGCTGAGGTCTCAGACCTTGTGCCTTGCCTGGGCACAGCTCAGGTTCTCCAGGGCACACAGGGATCAGTGGAGGGAGGTTATCTACTGGTCACACAGCGAATTGCTGCTGCAGGAATAGGCTGCCCATAACTGAGCTTGCAAGTGAATTGGAACCACTATTGCCTGTGAAATTGGGAATGGGAGTGCTTGTCAATGGGTGAGGCACCCGAAGATGAACTTTTGGCTGGAGCTAACTGCCTGCCAGGCTTTGCTGGCTCTCAGACGTCCTCCTGGCTGCACCTTGAGCCATCCACCCGGGTGAAACCAACTGCTCATGCGAGCCAGATTCAGGCTCTTGATTTCTGGCCATCTCACAGCTTCTTTGAGTTACATGAACTTTTCTTCTACAAAACCACCTTAGGCAACTGAGAAAGGCACCGCTGAAGCAGCTAGAAATAATCCTGAGCTGTAATGTTTGCATCTGCAGCCAATCTCTCAGTGTGTTTGAAGGTTTCAGTGGGGTTTCCAAGCAGGACCCTGGTTCAGCCTATGGGTTAGCACGCAGCCTTGCACCCCGCAGCCTGACTCACGTGGCCACCCTCTTCCCTCCCAGTACAGCCAGGATGTTCATTTAAGCCCATCTTTGATCAGAGCAGCCCGGTCTCTGCCAGCCTGTGGGAGACTGTTAAGACTTTCGGAGTGAGAGAACCACAAAGGCAGGTTGCTAATGATTTTTTTAATTTTTTTTTTTTTTTTTAACACTCGTACCGGTAAATTGACATCTGTGAGTCATAATCTCCCTTCTGCTCTGCCGTTTGTGGTCTGAAGTTTGTGCTGCTAAATGTAATAAAACATACTTCATGTGAAAAACGATATTCTTCTGTTAACATCATGCCATGCTGGCATGATACTCATCAGGCATCTTTAAGATGCTTTTTATCCAGTCACTTCCCAAACCTTTTCAGCCTCCCACCTGTACAGAGCACAGCCTGAAGAACCACTCCAGCACTGCACGACTGAGCGTGCCCTTGCACGCACAGTCAGCCCTGATTGTGCCCACTCATTCAGATGTGCTGGTGGGTGGGAGAGGACCAGGCCACTCCGAGAGGGCGGCAGGGCCGGTGATGTGTGTGTGAAGGGGTGATGTGAACATGAAGGGGTGATGTGAGTGTGAAGGGGTGATGTGAGGGTGAAAGGTGGTGGTTGGTGTTGAGGCAGGCAGGGTGAAGGCAACTGGCCTGGTTTGAAGAAACACAGGTTTTTGGCAGGCTGCTGAGGCTCCAACTCAGGGCTGCCTGCAGCCAGCGGCATTTTCCCGTGCTAAATCTACAACTGCCTTTTTCCCTTTGTGTTTTGGGGCTGGGATGCAAGCGGAGGTTGTGGCGGAGACGCAGCAGCACCCAACTTTGCTCTAGATGTGCTGAGACCCCTTTTGCATCACCTGGTACCCCCCATCACCCTGTAGCCCCCATCACCCCGCCCCCCCATCACCCCGCTCCCCCATCACCCCGCATCCTTCATTCCCCGCATCCTCCATCCCTCCGGACATCTCCCTTCCCCGGACCCCGGGGGCAGCACAGCCTCGGCTCCCCGCGGCGCCGGGTGCCGGAGCCGCCTCCGGGGCGGGGGCAGACGGGTCCCTCCCCGCTGCTGTCACCTCTCGGGGCCGGCCCAGCGCCCTCCCCCCTCGGCGGCTCAGCCCGGGCCGGGGCGGCGGCGGCGGGGGACGGGCGAGGCGGAGCGGCGGCGGGGGAGCGCGGAAGGGGCGGCGGAGGAGCGGAGCGGAGCAGGAGAGGAGCAAGGGAGCGCGGAAGGAAGGAGAGAGGAGAAGGAGGAGGAGGAGGAGGAGGAGGAGGAGGAGGCAGGCGCCCGGCCGCCGCTGCCCCGGCAGCCCCGCTCCGCACACGGCGGGGCTCAGCAGCCGCCGCCGCCGCCGTCCCCCCTCCGGTCCCGGCGGGACGCCCCGCGGCGCTGCCCCAGCCATGAAGGCGGCGGTGGACCTGACCATCATCAAGACGGAGAAGGTGGACATCGAGCTCTTCCCGTCCCCTGGTAAGCGCCCTCCCCGTCCCCCCGCTCCGGGGGTCCCAGGGGATCCCTTCTCCCCCTTTTTCGCAGCGAGGGCGGTGGCAGGGAAATATCTACCTGCGGAGGGGTGGATTTTGGGGGTTATTTTCTAAGGGGGGTGTCTTTGGGAAGGGAAAATGAGACACCTCCCGGCCCAGCGCTCCCCCGGCTCTGCCCCGCAGCACCGCTGGGGGAAGGCGAACTTGCTTTCCGAGCAGTTTGAAGACTTTACACCACCCCCTCCCATCCCCATCCCTCCCTTCGCTTCCAAACCAGCCCCTCCAGCCGCCTTTTCTCATACTTCTGGCATCCTTGCGGGGATGTAGGCAAGCACCGCCGGCTGGGAGACAGCAGAGATCAGAGAATCATAAAATAACCTCGGCTGGGAAGGACCTCTAAGATCATCAAGTCCAGCACTCAGATGGGTTTAGGTTTTATTTTACGAGCTCCCCAGGGCACTCCTACCCTTCCCGAGTGGGTGAGCCATGCTGGGACTTGGCAGCCCTGCACACGCGTGTATCTGGGATATACGTCCCCCCCATCCCTCGCTGGAACTGGTTTGCGTGGTCCAAGCGCTCCTGGTATTTAGGAAACAAAACTCCAGCGGTACCTCCTTTGGATTTACCATGTTTAAACCTGCTTTGATTCCCTTTTCCCCCTCCAGAGCTGGAGAAATGAGTGAAGGAAGGGTGCAGGAGCTATCTGGATAGTTAACAACATATTACCGAAACGAGGCGTGTGGGGGTTTTAATGCAGCGATAAGTTTAGCTGCTGCTGGCTGTGGTTAACGCTAATAGTTCGGTCTTTACCATAATAAGGGTTGTTGTTCACATACTGATGTCGTCTGACTGCCTGCTGACCCCAGGCGCTCAAGTGATAGTGCCTGCAGGGGAAAAACCGACCGAAATCACTTTCTGGATGCCAGGGAGGGTGAAAGGAGACCTGTTGCTTCACCTCTCCCTGCTGTCGTCCCCCGAAGTGGAGGTTTGCTGGATTTTGTGCAGCGAAGGAAATCAAATTAAAGAGAGAGTTGTGCATTTCTTTGCCAGTTAGCAAGTTTCTTCAAAACCCAAAAAGGGGCTCAACTCCTGCCAGGCGAGATGATTTCAAGGCTGCATATGCGAAATAAAACGGCAGCTGAGTGCTGGAGTGCAAAGGGGGCCCGGAGCGGTGCAGGGGTGGGTGCTCAGACTGAAAATAGATGCTTGGGTAGGATCAGCTTGTCTGCAGAGAGCTCCAGTAAGTCAGCACACACCTGGGGGATCTGCCACCGATGGGGTGTCCGATGCCACCTCTGCCCGCGCACAGGAGCACCTGGCTGCCGGTTATTTCGGGGCTCTGTGGCTCTGACAGCAAGGCTGAGCCTGGCTCTGCAGGGCTGGGCTTCCAAATGCAATAGGGATGCTGAGGATGGTTTTCCAAAGCACCTGTGCAGGTTAAGTGAGAGGCTCTGGTGGAGTTAAGGGCCTGGTTTGTGCCTATTTTCTAAGCTTGGGTTAAAAACATATTTACTGGGGGCTCGTTCCTGTGATGGCCGTTGCTTGCAGGGCGAGAAAATGGGATGTGAGGAAACACCCGGTCAATTGGGGCAGGGCTGGGGGAACGTGGGGTTTATTTTTGAGTTCAAACCCAAGGTATCTGATTAAATTTACACATCTCCTGGCATGGTGAGAGCACTTGACAGAGGCGTCTGTGTCGTTCAGGTGTTTGAACATTGGATCAATGTCATGGCCTTGTGCCCAAAGTGAGGACTCGGCGTTTTGCCCTGCCTTAAGTTCATTCGCTGCTCTCCATGAAAGCTCTTTTGCAGCTTATGTCAGCAAGCAATTTTTAGAGTTGACCCAAAGTTTAATCTTTGGCAGGAAGAGCGCTGAAAAACAAATACCAAAAAGGTAAAAAAGAGCTGACTCTCTATCGACTTCAGCTGCAGTCGCTTCTGTTTTGGTGGCTGTGCTAACACTGGGAGCCAAAAAGGTCAATGTTGTCAATTAGGTGGCTTAACCTCATTTCCCCTCTAAGTTTTTAGAGAATGGTGAAGCTTTTTTGCTTGGTCAGATTGAGGTTGAGAGAAGGAGTGTGGATGCTGCTCGCTAATGTTTCTGGGATCCAGCAGTGCCATGTGTAGGGGCTGTAACTTTTCTCCTGTTTTGTGCTGCATCTGAGGATATAACTGCTCCCTGATGGCTGGTTCAGCCCTTGGTCTCCTTGCTGAACCTGCCACCAAATGTGCCCATTGCCCATCTTTTCAAAATGGGTATCAGCCTCGCTGAGGAGTCCAGCCCCTTGTTCCTTTACCTGCCAGCAAGCAGCACAGCAGATTTGCTTCATGGTATTGATAGGGTTAACCTCATGCAGGAGGAGTCCTTACAGGCATAGCTTTTCAATTGTGTGAGATGGTTAATGTGCCAGGTGCTTGATGCCCTGTAAAACTGCAGAGATGCATTGGCCAAACTCTGCCATCCCACTCTGACTCCCCTGAAATAAAATCCTGCTCCAAGCCACACGCGCAGGTAGGCTCTACGTGTAAAAAGTGATGATGGGATTTGTAGTGTGTCCAAAGGGTTTAAAAATCACCTGAAAGGGATGTGGAGTTGTACAAAGCTTCCAAAGCCACATCCCCCCCACTGTTACCAGCAAGAATGTGTGAGTGAGCTGAGTAGGTCAGGAGCCAAAAAACCATGGTGGTGGGCTTCTCCTTTCATATACAAGTTGTATGTGTGGGTTTTCATTAGAAGGTTCTGATGGAGTAGATTGTAACACATCAGTTTTGATAGCAGATATATGACTGAGCCACCAGTGGACTAAGTGGGACTTAGTTTACTGGCTTTTTTTTTTTTTTTGGACAGTTTAAAAACTCAAACCATGCAAAAAATCAGCCCTAGTGGGAACTTAACCTTGCGGCTGGTCAATGCTGCCCTCCACGAATCAGTTTATTTCCTCCAGTTCTGCAAAGCTCTGTTTGCTCTCTGTGGTCAGAGTGAAAAGCAGCTGTGCAACCCTCGCTGGCAGCGTGGAGTCGGGATTCCCAAGTCCTGGGAGATAACCTGACTTGCTGCCCTCGAGATGTCCCACACAGTACGGTAGAAGGGCTGTAATGGATGCTGGGCATCACTGGTGAGACTGGGCTCCCCATCCTCCTGCATACAATCCCCATCTTGCTTCCTTTTTCTGGCGGGGTGTTACGGGCACGGTGGTGGATCTGTTCCTCCCTGGTGTGAGAAGAGGAATCGGTGGGTGCACGTGCAGAAATCTTGCCTGCCGGGGGGCGGAATGACCCCGTGCGTTTCGGCTCTTCCCATGCGGACCCTGGGACAGCTGGGAGACAGACACCTTGTTTCCACGGGCCTGTGTGTGGGTGGCATCCCAGGGGTGTATTTTTATCTGGCTTTTCCCTCTCTTTAAGGTTTGGGACAACGTCGGGTCAGGGCTGAAGCAAGATTCCTCCTGCTGTGGTTGCTTGCAGGGTACAGGGAAGTGGGCAGCTTCTACACAGCATATATTGGGATGTAGGACCCACCTGAATGATGACCGCTTCCCCTTCCCATAGCCAGGTCAATCTTTTCTTTTTGGCCTTTGCTTTCACTTGCAATGCAGGCAAATAAAGGAGTTTGCATTGAAAGTGAGTCTGTTGGCAAATGCATGGACCCTCCTCTGCAGTGCAAGCTGCAGGGAAATGGCAAAGTGCTTTCTGAGCCTGAATGCGGCTCATTGTGGTTTTAGGGTGGAATCCTTCATCCTTCCCTCTGTCTTGTGTAGGGAGGACAAGTCTCCAGCCATACCTTCACTCCCAGGTCTTTACATACGTGCACAGAATAGGGTCACAGCTGGATCAACACGTTCAAGGGCAGTCAGTTTGCTGAGCTGGCTGGGGATAAGAGCAGTGCACAGGGACGTGGAACATCTCTTCCAAAACACAATGTTTGATCCTGCATTGATTGTCCTTTCACTCAGACTCCAGGCTGGTCCCTACAGCTGGGTGACTCAGTTTCCCTGCTACTGTTTAGAGATGGGTTTTATTGGTGGCTTGCATGGTCACTTTTTCACATGTAGGATGAAACACAGCAGCAGAACACCAGCATGTCCCTCTCTGCTTCCAGATATCCTCTATCCCTTCCTCTGCACCCACTGGACTGGAAGAGCATTTACCTGTCCTCACCGGGATGGGCTGGCACACACAAAGTGCCAGAGTGTTTGTCTGGAAACCCAGCGAACCTGGGGAAAGGAAACAGGCACTGAAAGGTGAAGTGATTTCAGGGATTTTGCATCCAGCATCTTTCTGAATGCACTCTCTTCTGCATTCACAGCAAAGGTGGGAGCTGGGCTTTGGCTGTGGATTGCTGTGTGTGGGCAGGAATCACCAGCCAGCCAGGGCCAGTCTAATAAACAGAGGGCTTTGGGCCTCTGGCATTTTCGATGCTGATTGCTTGTGGAGGAGGTGAGAATTTGAACTGAAAAAGAGCAATTATCTTTCTATGCACTTACAGAATGCCCATTACTGTGGTATCCCGCTAGGAGGGGGGGAAATGAGTTTCCCAGGAGGGAGGGGACTGTGCACCTGGCTGCCACCAGCTCCCACCTTCTTAGTGGCAACTTCTGTCTGCTTAAGGGACAGTGCTGGGAAAAGAGGTGGAAAGAGGGCAAACTCCACAGACCTTTCCTTCAGGGATACACCGACTGAAGCACATCCCTGACTGCAGCATTTTTGACCTGGGTACAGGGAGTGAGATTTCCAGGAAAAAGGAGCAAAATGCCATTCCTTTCACTTTTCCATCGGAAACTCCCCAAAGCATGTAACAACTGTGTAATTACAGTGTTGTTACATGAAATGGCCGCTAATTTGCCATGTAATTACAGCGTGCCATGCTTTGATAGGCTTTATAAAATGAAGGGATAATGCAGTCTCGTGCTGGAATGCTGCGCGGGAGCTCTCTGAAGGGAGCTGACAAGTGTGTTGTATGCCATCCCGCTCTCCCAAATCCATAGCAGATTGCTGGCAGGCAGGCTGCAAGTAGCTGGGAGCATGCATGGGACTATGACAGGATTTTTACCAGGCTTCAGCTTTGGAGTATTCTGCTGTGACAAAGCAGTGACCTCATCCTCCTGGATGGCTGAGCTGGGGGGGCAGCAGGGCTAGGGTTTAGGGCCGTCCTGTGGTTAGACCTTGGGATGATGGGTTGATGCTGGAGGCAAAAGGGAAGATGATTTGGTGTTCTTCACCGGCTGCTGTTTCGGAAGAGGGAGGTGTGAGTAAAACCAGATTTATGTCTGAATAAGGTTTAGAGGTCTAAACTTGGAGATCTGTCATCCCAAATGGGTATTTTCAGTTGTGGTAGTGGTGTCAGCTGGAATTTTGGGGAAGAAAGGAACAAATCCAGGTGGATTTTTCCCAGACAGGGAAAGATCCCTTTCTGCATCATCAGCTGGTCCTCAAGGTGAGCAAATTACATGACTTAGGAGAGCGTATGTCATTGCTGCCCCTGGAATGGATTCAGAGCTGCTGGCATCTTCGAGGTTTACAAATTTTATTCCCTGGGGGGAAGCCCTGTGCTTGGTAGGGCGGTGCCAGGAGACTAATTGAAGTGAAAAAGGAGGCGATGATCTGCCTTACAAGCATTAAAATACCCCTGGAGCCAGGGGCTGACTCTTCACTGCACTGTGAGTTTGGGAATCCCCGCGGGAACTGGGGTCTTCCTTCTGGGCGCAGGATTGTGCCTCCGTAGGTTGAGACCTGACTCCTCAAATTTGCTTCTGGGCTCTGAGGCACGGTCGGGTCTGCAGCCCGTCCAAAGCAGCGTAGCTCTGCTGAAGCCGGGATGTGTGCTCTGATCCAGCGGAAAGCCTCAGCACTGCAGAAGCCGGTGGGACAAATCTGTGGCTGATAGAAACTCTACAGCTGTCTCGCAGCCAAAATTTGGGCCTGCATCTCCCCCTTTTTTTTTTTTTTTTCTTTAAACCCAAGACATAGTTATGCATCTCAGCTCTTTTGTTCCTCTTCCGTGACTAAGCTGCTCTCTGCCTGTGTTTCTTTTTTTTTTTTTCCCCTTCATTGTGTAGTTTATAATCATCCAACAAGATACAGAAAAAAATTTGTTTGCAGCGCTGGCCAAGAAGGCTCTGGTTTCCCTGGCGTGGGGCCATGCTTACATCTCCAGTCAAAATACTGCTGGTTAAACAATAAATATTTATTGATTCTTCTACAAGCTCCTACATTTTTCCCAGGTGCAGTGGAATTTGAGGGGGGGGAGGCACTTGAATCCTGCTGATCTATGAGATGGCTCCGGAGATAACGTCTCTCCAGTGGTCCCTTGCAAAGCTGGGTTCAGTCCTGCTGGGTGGCCCCATACATCCAGCCTATAGATCTGCTCTCTTCTGTCCATCCCAGCATCCCAAGCTATGAGGAGTTGTGCCTGTGACTGCTGCAGGCTTTGGTGGTAAATATGTGCAAACTACATCTGCAAGTCGCTTTACCTGCCTGAATATCTCCTTGAACCCAGGGGGGGCTTGCATCCTGGGGGGGTGTCAGATCCAGAGGTAGCAAAAAAATTAAAAATATCAGGGTGGTTTCAGTTTGTAATTTGGTTTGAAGGCTCAGCCTTGGTATCTAGATTGCAGACACCCACCGGATCCGAAAGCGTGGCACATTAACAGGCTGCAAATGTTTGCATGCAAAGCCTGAGCTGCTGCAAGGCTGCGTGTGTTCAGAGGAAAGCAAAGCTCCTGGAGCTTGTGTTCAAAATGCTCTGAGTTCTCTTCTCCAGTGGGATAGGTGGCTCAGAGTAATTTCAGGCTTATTTAGGGGGGCAAGCCCAGAGCTCTCCACCATTGCTCGCCTCTTTCTGAGCTGTGAGGTGAAACTGCACGTTTTTTGTGTTGAGGTTTTTCTTTTTTTCCGCTCAACTGACAAAAAATCCAAGACCTGGTTTGCTCTTCTGTCCCTTGAGCAGCAGCAAATCATTGGGGCAATATCTGTGCGTGCAGGACTGGGCAGGCGATACATTTTTCCCCATCACCTCCCCGGATTTTGCTGACCATGCACAATTTTTTGGCGTGCTTCAAATTGCTTTCGATGCCTGACTCCCTCCATCCAGCGACCTGCTCTGTGCACCGCCCAGGTAGACCTGTTGTTTGCAAGAAGCTGTTGCCCACCAGAAAAGTATTACAACGCAAGGAAGAAATAGCAGCTTGCTTTCCCAGAAAGGAAAAATTCCCTCGTTTCTGTGGCTCCCTCTGGTCTGGGAATGAGAGCTGAAGATGAGAGGTCAGCGTGAGCCCTCAGCTGTATTTTGTGGATTGGGATGTGCAGTCACAGGGCTCTGTCTGGTCTGGCACCGGGGCTGTAATTCCCATCCCCATCATCTCACGGCTGGTATTGGACACTTCAGCAATCCCCTGCTCCAGCAGTCCTCTGCTTCCCAGCTTTTTTTGCTCTTGTTAAACCTTTCTTACAAAGCCAGATGAGGCAGAGACCTCCATCTCAGGTGGCTGGTGCAGAAAACCCAACGTTGTTCAGATTGCAAGGAGTGTCTGGTGAGCTGAGCCGTGCAGCCTGGGTGGGTTTGCAGGGGGATTGCTCTCCTCTAGGACACGGAAACCTTTCCTGCTAAAAACCGTGTTTCTGGGGTGGCTGTGGAGCTGCAGGCCGGCTCCTAACCCCAACTAAGTGTTCAGAGCTTGTTAATGAATGAAATGCATTTTCTTACACGGAGGGGATTTTAAATTGGCTCCACATGGATTATGTACGTTGTCGCACTTTCCCGGAGGGTGATGGCATGAGTAGGAATGTGGGTTTGATGAAAGAAGCCAGACACTGAGTCAAAAGCGGAGCGGCTCCCCCCGCACTCCCCTCCCCATGCCCTCTCTCCCCCCCAATCTCATTTCAAATATTTGACGTGATTCCAAGGCATTCTTCAGATGGCTGGTGGGGAGCACAAGGAGAAGCCAGCCAGTGGGACTTTGCTTTTATTCAAATTCACCATGTCTTGGGTGCTCAGCCCCAAAACGTTGAGGAAACTGATCCTGGCCTCTGACCTCAAAAGATGTCAAAGAAAGGCTTGATGAGACCTGGGTTTAGGGGAAACTGAGGCACGGTGCCCCCATTATGCTGCAGCAGGGATGTGGGAGCATCCCCAGCCATGCTCTCCTGGGATGTCCTTGGAGGTCTCTGGATGAAAACTGCTGACTAAGGGAAAGCTGAGGCTGATGTTGCAGCCAGTAGACCCCAGAAACTGGAGCTGGACACTGGGAAGCGCTTTGGGGTTTGTTTTCTGTTGCTTTTTTTCCGCCCCCATCAGCACCATCTATCGCAATAATAATGTGGCTTTTTGACCCACATGAAAGTTGGGGTTTTTTTTTCAGGTGTCTGTATATGTTTGTGCAAAACCACTTCATTTTGATCAGTGTTCTGAGAGCGATGAGGATTTGGTGGGTTTTTTTTTTTTTTACCTTTTAGTTTTGAGAAATTGTTTACCGAAACCTGAACCATCAGAAGAAACAACTTGTAAAAAACTGAGTATTCCTGGCTTTTTCCACTGCAAAATTAAAAAAAGATGTAGTGAAACATGTGAAATTTGGGGGTTTTTGGTTTTTTGTTTTACGTATTATTGTTAGAAGCGGTTTTAAAATGCAATGCCAAGTGCTTTCTCTTTTCAAATGCTCAAGGCACGTTACCCAACTGCTTTGTGAGGTCAGTAAATGCAATTCCTCCTCCTTTGCAGCCAGAAGTGGGGAAAAACTCAATTTACTCAATCCTCAGCAGGCAGCAGATGAATCCAGCACGTTGGTAGCAGCATCGTGGCTCCCCATCCCCTGCCTTGACCCTGTGGCATTTCCTGGAGCCGTCCTCCTTTCGAAGGGATGCAAAGAAATTTGGGCTTGATGTCAGAGGGCTGTCCCCGGTTCTGAGAAGCCCGGTGCCGCCGCCGCGGCGCTGGGAAAGTTTCGCTTTCCAACGTCAGCAGTGGGGTTTCGGAGCTGTCACGGTAGCCGTGGCCTGGCGGGGTGGTTAGTCACTGGGGCTGGTTTCCATCCCTTTAAGCGGCTCCAGATTTAAAGCTGGCTCTAAAGTTTATAACTTGAAAGGCTCCGGCCATGCGCCTGTTTTGCCTTCGAGCTGGATGACTCTCGCGTGTTCCTGCTTTCAAACAGCCAAGCCCTGAGCAGCTGGGACCATATGGATCCTATAGAGTGACCTGGCTGCCCGTCACATCAGTGTAATGTCAACAGGGTGGGGAGGAAAGGGGGCTCGGCAGGGAGTGGGGGGCTGCTCGCTCACCATCAAGCATCTTCAGGCTGTGATGGAGGGCTCGCCTCTTCCTTGGCTTCCCCAGGAGTTTGCTGGCTGCCAGTCCTAAGCACTCATTGAAAGCTGGAGTCAGCCCTAAAAAGCAAAGAGGAGGGACAGTGTGCCTTTAAGCAGCTGTACGCCAGCGCGCGGAACGGCGCTCGCTCATCTGGTGACTAATGTGGTGCGTTCGGCGGAGCCGGCTGCCAAGCTGGGCTGTGTCCCCGGCCGAAGGCTGGAGGAGTCATCGGGTCCCCTCCCTCCTTTCATCCCTCACCCCACTGAGGCGCCGTCCCCCCCCTCCCCAGCTACCCCACCACTCCCCATGGCAATTTATTTACTCATCTGGAGGGCACAGCCCCGGCGGTCTCTTGACTCAGCAGTCCGGGGCTGATGGGAGCCACGGGAGCAAATTCCAGGCAAGAAATAATCTCATGACTTGTCTCGGAAAAGATTGCTCCGAAAAGATCCCCTTACGGTCACGGAGCGCTCCGTGCCCGCCCCTCCGGCAGAGCCTGACGAGGCTCCTGGTTTCCCAACGTCGGGAGGTCGGGAGCCGGGGCTGCCAGCCAAGGCACCCCGAGGGACTCGATGAACCTTTCTTCCTTGGAAGAAGAGGGATGGCTTTGGAGTGGCGTGGGGACCCAGGACCCGGTGCCTGTCCCCCTCTGGGGCACAGGACTGTGGGGGGCTTGCCAGTGCAGGGAGCCCAGAGCTTGGGGTTGTGTTGATTTTTGGATCATCCCTCCTCTTTCTTCCCTGACTTCCCAGGGAGAGGTTTAAACTCTTCCTTCACCCCCAGGCAATTTCATTTCTTCCAATTATCTTCAGCAGGGCTGGCACCATGAGTGATTTACAAATTGTATTTATGCTTTTCTTTTTCCTGTTGGCTTTTTTTACCTCCTACATCTCTCTCTCCCCTTGGTCTTTTTTTCCCCACCTCCTCCCTATCCACAGTCACTTGAGTCCCGTCCCCTTTTGAAGGCACTTTGGAAGCTCTGGTCCCGTGCCCAGTGCTGGGATTAGACCAGGTTGGGAACTGAGGATCTTCGCAAACCTGTGTTTTTGTGGGAGGAAGGCTGGCCCCATGGGTGGACAGGGCTGCCGAGCTGACCGCTCTTCTGCCTGCTTCTCAACTGGGATCAAGGCTCAGGAGCACATGGCCTCTGGGGCTGTGACCACAGGGACACAGGGCTCTGTGGGCATCCTGCCTTGCTGAAAGGGTGCCCATCCACTGTGGCGGCCGTGCTGCCATTTGAGATGAAGATGCTTGGGGAGAGGAACCAGCCTATGGCCCCCACTCCCCATACACTTAAGGTTTCACCCCCCAAACCACCCATCCTGGACCCTGCCGAAGCTCCTCCAAACTCGTTACGGTCGGTGGAGTATTCTCACAGTTCCTGGCAAGGGCTCCTGAGTCACCAAATGACACCCCCTCCAACCCCTCCTCCATTTTCATCTCCTCCTAATAGCCTCTTGGCCTGAGCAGCCGAATTCAATCAGCCCTTTCACCATCTGCTCCCAGGCACTTCTGCCGGGGAAGGCTCGGGGCCAGAGAGGCTGTAATTCCTTAATAGCTTCCGGATGCTGCGTGCGGGGTGGATGCGAGGGCTGTGAGTGTCTCAGCCTCTCTCCCCCCAGTCTTCGCTGAGGTTTCCAAGCTTGGGCTTGCTCTGGGCAAAGCACTTCCAGCCGCTCTGATTTATCCCTGCCCACCCTTTGCTCTCCTTCTGTCCAGGCTGAGGCCAATAGGTGACATAATCCCTGTCCTGGACAACCCTTGGCTCTGGGATGGGGATGACTGAAGCTGATGGGGCAGCCCAGTTCATCTTTGGCCGCGTTCCCCAGCTCACTCCCACCTTCTTCATCTTCCCAGGGCTTTGTTTGGCCCAGTCGCTGTGCTGGTCCCTTCCCTCGTGGGAAGTTTCCTGGAAGTTGGGGCTGGAAAAGAAGACCTTCCGGGGGTCTTTTGGGAAACCCCTTGCTCTCCCACGAGGACAGTTGATAACCTGAGGGTTGCATGGTGTAGCCTGGAAGGGGCAAAGCCCAGGATCTCTGTGCTTGCCTTGGGATGGAGGAGGCTTAATCTCAGGGCTCTTCAGCTGCCTGATGTACTTGGGAAAATCCCCTCGGTCCTTGCTTTTGTTTTCTTTTCTGCTTAAAAGTATTATACCAGGAGAATCGTTCCTGGGAAGCTGTGAAATGAAATTTGGCACTGGTGTTCCTGAGGCACTTGCTCTGGCGTGGACTGGAGAGTTTTGGTTCCCAGGTTTCGCCCATGGCCCTTTCTGGCCTCCATCACTGAGCAGCTTGGTTCACTCTCTGGGGACAGGGAGGTGAAACAGTGTTGGGCAGCATCCAGGGATGGCTGTGTCCCTTGTCCCGTGCTGGCCCCAAGGCCGATGTGAAGCCTTGCCCCAGCAATACCTTCATTTGCACTGCTTTCAGCCCCAAATCCTCCCCGGTTTGGGGCTGCTGGGGTCATCTGCTGCTGGGGTCATCTGCTCCTGAGCAAAGCACGCCAGTCGCAGGGCTGATGAGTGGAAATGTTCAACGTGCAATGAGCATAGAGCGTGCATGGATCTTGTTCATGGGCTGGGATGTGGATGACACTCCCAGAGGTGTCATTTGGTGGCATTAGTGGAGTCACAGCCCTGAGGGGGGCCTGGGGAACTGAGGAGATGGGGCTGGCTCAGGCAGTAACGCAAAGAGAGCAGGTCCTTTGCTTTGAGCATCTTCCCTCTCTTCTGTTTAGTTGATTCTTTCTCCCCTCCTGTAAATGAGAGATGCAGCTAGCATAGGGAAGATGCCTGGAGTGTGTAGTGGATGTTGTGAGCTACTTTGGTTTTGAATTCAGCTGCCGGGGGCTGGTGTGTGTATTTGTGAGCCACCAAAGGGGAGGAAGGATGCTTTCGGAGAGGAAAGACCAAGGTACTTGCAAGTAGAAGTCTTCAGTGGCAGTAAATCCAGTGATGCAAAGAAGTAAATCCCTATCTAGTGCAGGGGAATTAGAGGTGTGTGGATCGTTGCGCTACCTGCTGTCTCTTGGCAGTGGCTAGCAGAGTTGACTATTTGCTCGAAAGAGTTATAACTAATTTTCTTGATTAAAATGATTGATTATCCTTGGTCTAATATTATTTAGTCAGAGCAAACAGTGCTGAGATTTACCAGCCGCGCTCTGACCTCCCAGCCCTCATCTGTTTGCAAAAGCCTGTGCAATTATTTGTTTAATTTCGAAGCTAAATACTCTAATCTCTCCTCCTTTGGTAACTGCAGACAGCTGGACAGCTTGGCTTGATAAGGGAGAACAGACCTGGAGTCCTCGCGTGCGGTGGTGGAAAGGGACGAGGTGGTGAGGTGGGGACCTGATGGTCACCAGGTGAGGACAGGGTAAAGCTCTCAGGCTCCTTCTCCTCCTCCGCACACCTTGCTCATCGAGTGCTGCCTGCGCTTCCTGGGCAGAGCCAAAACACTCCCTGCTGTATGGAAAAGCAAAAAAGATGCTATCAAAAGCTTCATATTAGAAGAAGGGCTTTCTCTGGGGAAGGCAGCAGCGGCAATCCCTCTGCAATCTACGGGGGATGTGATGCGCTGCAACTTGCACCCTCCTGTTGAGCAATCGGCCGCGGTTTATCACCGGCTTGGCTGTACGTCTGGCTGGCGTTGCCCCGGAGGGAAGGGTTGGCCAGGGAGGCTGTGGAGGTGGAGGTGGGACGGGCGGCAGGAATCTGCAGCTGCAGAGTGATGTGGCAAGCTTCGGCCCCGTACCCCGCTGCCCCGGGGCAGTGTGCGTGCTCGGGAGGTGACCCAGAGCTGCTGAGGCTCCCTTCTTCGGCATTGGCTCAGTCCCTTCTGCATCACTTCATGCTCTCTGCGTCATGTGGAGATGTCGTGGGCTTGAGGAATGCCACAGGAATATCTGTGGGCACCTTCCACTCATGAGCGATAGGCACTTTTATTGTATGGACACCACTGATGTGTCTCCACAGCAGGTCCAGCCCTTCCAGCTTTAACAAACGTTCTTGGTTTAGGAATGAGAGAGCTGGTGAGTGGAGGAGAACGACTTTGATGTGGAGGGAGATATTTCGGGGGTTGAACATCATCCTAGCTCGAGGGCACTTCAGGCTGTGTCCTGCCATGTGGTACCCTCGTGTCTGGCATGACGTGGCATTGATTCAGCCCGGGGGTAAGATCTGAGGCCAGGACACAGAGAAATCAGTTTATGCAGGACTTGGGCTGAAAATCAAGTGAAGGTTGGGGAATTCCTTGGGACGGACAGATTGGAGGCATTTGGCTGAGCGTCTGCATGTCTAATCCCCTCCTGAGGCAAGGAGAATTGAGACTCCTTTTTAGGAGCAGTGGGCTCCCACCAGCAGGGACATCTGTGGAGTCTCTGTACATCAGAAATGTGTCGTATCATGGTGGCTGGCAGCTCAAATAATTGTTTTTTCATTCTGGGATCAGAGTAATTTCACATGGCCTTGTGTACACAATGAAGCCATCCCGAGCTGTGAGGTCATGTGTAGCTGCTTTACAAAAAGTGTTGGCACAGTGCATCCTTCAGGTGTGTTTGAGATGATTTAGAGGAGTTGGGATCTATTTGTGGGGTGATGAAAGAGCTCAACATGACTGAATGTTCCTTGGCCCTTAGCCCTGCTGCAAGGGGACAGCCTTGCCAAGAGATCTCAGCCTTCCCTTTTCACACTTCCCATCCTGACAGCATCTTCCTCACACAGTGTCCTGCTGATTAACCTCAGCCCAGCCTTGCAAAATCTCTGCTTTCCCTTTTCTGGGAGACTATCACGTGTGGTTTGGCAGCCCCATCCTTCCCTAGAGCAAGCAGCTGGAGCCTTGGAGCTGAATCTCCATTGAGTGTCTGTCCATATCCCTGGATGACGAAGGAGAGGGAGATTATTATTTGGAGGAGAGAGTGAGGGCTTGTTTGGATAGAGAAATGCTCAGTCAGAACTGCTCAGGTGTGTTTACTATAGTACCTTGGTAGCATTCTGTGTGTGCTTTTGCAGCCCAGGGTAAATTTATGTCAGGGTGCTAAGATGCATCCTTCTCTTGGGACAAATCCTCGTATTCACATCACTTCTTCATCAAAGATGCCAGAAATGGCATCATCAGCCAGAGACTGGAGATGAGGCCAGCAGAAGTCCTGGTTTTAACCTGGCTGGAAATAAATGTATGCTCTCACGGGTGGTGGGAAGTGCTGGGTGTGGACGACCTGGACCACTGTCTGCTCTGCGGAGTGCCGGAGCTCAGCTGTGGGTTTGCTTTGGGAGGGCTCAGACCATGGTCTTGTGTCTGTGGAAACCTCCAGGGTGGTGAAGCCAGCACGGCTGGCCTTGCAGGGCTCCCAGCCCAGCCCGGAGAGAGCGAGGAATTTCAAGAGGCTTCTGGTCCCAGGCGTGAGCCATTTGAATACCTCGGGCACCCTTCCAAGAAGCAAATGAATATCTGGTTGTTTGTTCAGTGGGGATCGCTGGGTTTTTTGGAGGGTTTTTTTTTGCATTTTTTCTCATTGCTCTTGAGCAATTTGAGCTTTGCTGCTGGGGCTTGGGGTGTGAGGAGCCGGGTTTTAGCCGCTTGTTTGCAGAGGAGCATCTCCCGGAGCTGGAGCAGTGATGCGGGGCAGCTGACACGGGCATGACCTGGACTCGCTATTTACACTTGACCTCCTTTCAGTTGGGGCTGGGTGTCCATTACAGGCTTTGCTGAGCCCGCCCCGCGCTCCCATTAGTGCGTGTGTGCCTGTGCATGGGGATTAGAGCTCTTCAGCAGCGCGGTTAGTGAGGATTAGAGCGAATTATCACAGGGGAAGCACGTCTCATAGGTTTGAGCAAGGCAGGGAGTGTTCTCCCAACCCTCCTAAGGAAGCATCGAAGGCAAACAAGCCTGAAAGTGAGATGCTAATTCTATCTGCAGAGGGGATGCCCCGGCTTTTGTGACGTTCCATTGGGAAAGTGGGAGGGTGAAGGGAGAGAAGGGCCTGACCACTGCAAGAAGAGGCTTCAATTCCCAAGCAGGAGTGGTTTGGGCACGTGGAAGTTGTTCCTCACTGCCTCTGCCTTGGCTGCAGCCTCCTGGTCTGGCTATCTCCAGAGCGCTGACCTGCGAGCTCAGCCCCCGCACAGGTTTTGCATGAGTTTAATTAACCCTCAACTCTGCCGTCAGGCCAGCGGGTTTGCACAAGGCTTGTGCAAGTTTTCAGTTAAACCTAAAGCAACAGAAGCCGTTCTGAAGCTGATTCTAGAGTGTTTGCCTTTGCGGGGGGGCCTGTGTTAACGGTGGTGCAGGAGCTAAACCACACCGGCCTCGTAGCACAGCCCAGCCTCTGCTGTTGCTTCATCTTGATGGAAAAATCTTTTTGCTGACTGCTTTGCATAGTTTTGATGAGCATTGTTAAACCGTGGCCACGTTCCCCAACTTCAGAGGTGGCCGCATCTCCCCCAGTGCTTACTTTTATCCATCTGTGCTCCTTCCAGCACCTGAACTGGGGAGGATGGAGCCACTGAGGGAAGCCCTGCTTGGAGCTGCTGTGGGAAGATGAACCGTAGGTCCTGCTGAAGCTGGGGAAACGTTCCTGTAATTGCAGCCAGCATTGACTCAAACCCTGTGGTTTTGCTTAGCTTCGATCCAGGGGTTTCTCTAGCACTTCTTTCCCTCCTCTCCCCCACAGAAGCCAGGGAGGACCGGGCGAGCTGACCACCAGGCTGCTCCCCTGTGAGCTCCTGGGACTGCAGGGAATGCTGCTTTCCCAGGATCTCTGTCCAACACCCACATTAGAAAGCCAAGAGAGGGAGCAGAAAGGAGCCTGAATGAGGGCAGAGGCAGGCTCAGAGGGCAGAACCTGTGAGTTTGGTGGCATTGGGATAGTGGGTGAAGCATCTTTTCACCTGCTGGTGCTGCTGCCTGGTTCCTTTCCAGCTGCAAGATACCCAGAGCCAAAACAAACCCTCCCTCGCCTTTTGGTTGCTCTGTGTCCAGTTTTCCATGTGGACACATCTTCCCTGAGCACCCTCTTGCACCCATGCGAGGGTGTCTCCATTTTAGAGAGGTGAAGCACTTTACCCCAAAGCCTGAGGCTGCGCAGAGCATCCTGACATCTCACCCTCACCTTAACCTTTCCCCTTCCTCGCTCCCTGTGATGCTCAAAGTGCCAGGAGTCCAAACTTGGAAGAAATGCTTTTCTTTGCATTTAGGGAAGACAATTTTCAGGCCCTTTCTTTGGGGGAAGAGCTCGCCCCCATGACACACCACATCTCCATAAGAAAGCTGCTGAATGCAGGAAGAAAGCGGGCTTTGTTGTGCTTTCTGCAGCACTAAGCAGTGTGGGCTTTCGGTTTCCTCTCTTGTTTTTTCTCTTGAAGCCCAGCTTTCATCTCAGAGTATTTATTTTTCACTGCTTGAAGGACCAAAAAAGAAAATAAAAAAAAGAAAAAAAGCGCCTTATTTTCTTTTTTTTTTCTTTTTAAAAAAAGAAATATATTTATTTTAAATTAAAATAGCAAATGCCTGTGCCTCTTATGCCTGGTCCTCTGCCTCTCTCCCCCTGTCCTGTCCCCACATCCCCAGCAAACACCTCTCCCTGTGCTCCCCCCTTCTCCCCATCCATCCTTACTTCCCACTTTTCCCACCCATTCCCTTTTTTTCCAGCTTTCTGTCCCTCTTTCCCTTTCCCCCCATGAATTTCACTGCTCTTTCACTCCAAGGAGCCCTAATTGGAACAGGCCGGCTCCTCTCCTGCTTCCTGCGTGGGAGTGAGAGGCAACGCTTGTGAAAACAGTTCAAAAGTGCAGACAAATTTTTGCCTAATCCTGCCTAAATAACAGGGGGCTCAGCTGGGGTTATTTCCCTGGGTGTCCCCGCTACAAGAATGGGGGGCACCAGGCAAAGGCAAAGCTGCCCCGAGGGGAGTGGAGGTGACTGGTGGTGGTGGTGGAAACCTGAGATGAGGAGATGGTGTCTCCACAGTGCTCAGGCTGCTCCGCCGAGGAGCGTGGGAAGGGTCTCAGCTCCTGCCCCCGCCCCAACCTCCTCTTATCCTGAGAAAGGTTTCTCAGCTGCTGAACCCTGCCAGCTGGGGAACATTGGGAAATCTGCTGTGGTTCAGCCTCCCCCATCCCTAACTCTGCTCTAGTTTGGGTTCTCATGGAGGCTGGGGCAGAGGGGCTTTGGTGTGGCAGCAGCATCAGGCTTGGTGGGGGCTGGAGATGGGGAGTTTGGGGGCTTGATGGTCACAGTCTCGCCGTGCGTGCATGAGAGGAGGGTAGGAGGGCAAATCCATATCCCTCCTTGTAGAGCCTCCAAAAAACTCCTCCTACTCCATCACAGACATCCAGCAGTGGGGGAATGTCCTGGACCATGGACACCTCGAGGTGGGGCAGTGCTGTTGGCTGTCATATATGGGGGCTCAGAGGAGGATCTCAGCTAGCTCAGGGCTCAAGGACAGGTCTTTGAGTGACAAAGGCACACATTTGTGCAGCCCTTGGATGCACAGTCCCAGAGAGATGATTTTTCTTGACTCTGCAAATGATCTAGTTTGAAACCAACACTCATTTTCTCCCAGATTTGTCCCCACACCTCTTCCAAGCCACCAAAGGGCCTGAAATCCTCATTGCATCAGCATGCTACGGGGTTAGTCTCAGGCCTGGGAAGGGGAGGATGAGGAGGCTGGGCAAGGAGTGGGCTTTTACCTGACACAACAGCGCGTTGGGCTCCTGACCTTGGTGTCCATCCATCAGAGCAAGGGCAGGAGGAGGCCACCGGGTCAGCTGGCTCCTCTCTGACCTGCTGTACATCCATTTACACACAGGCTACTGGGTAAAACGGCAGGGACCAGACAAGGACACACTGGGGCTTGTGATGGGAAAAAAAGTGAGTGGCCAAGGGGAGCTTTAAAGAGGCAATGACCCTGAGTGGAAACTCGGGTGAAAAATGACTTTGCTCCCATCCTCCTGCTCAGAGCATATTTTTTTTTTTTTTTTTTTTCCCCCTTTACTGCCATTTATTTTGCTTATGCAATCAGATGCTAATGCTTTGGCGTGCAGTGGAGGCGCTTCCATTTTAAGGTCAAAATCCCTAAAGTTTGTAAATCGTGGTCCTTTAAAAAGATCAGATGGGTAGAAATAGTTTATACATGCAGAGCCTGGCGAGAGCAGAGTGGGAATTTGGCAGGGAGATGAACTCGGTGATCTTGGCCTCCCTCTCCATTTGCTGCCTGGTTTTCTCCCAGGCTCCATGGCTGTTGATACAACACCTAGAACAAGTAAGGTGATGGGTTTTGGGTAGATCCCCCCTGAGCATAAAATAATGGCAAGGTCAGTGTTATCCTCTTGTCTTTCTGAAGCCTCATTTCCAGGGATGTCAGGGAGCTGGAGGAAAAATAGAGGTCTGGTTTTGTTCTGAGACAGCCCCCAGACCCTTCCTTGCTTTGGAAAGCTTCAGCCAGCTGAATAGATGTCCCTTCTCTACCTTCCCAAGGCAAAACAAATTACTTATCTCTGCTTTACAGATGCTGGAGATGCTGGTGACATAATTTTGCAGAGCAACTGCAACTCCTGTTAGTATTTAAAAGGCAAACCATAACACCCTGCCTCATCTCCCTGGGGGAAAATCGAATGCAATGCAGTGGCAGCAAGAGGAGGACATGGCATCTAGGGAGTGAACTGCACGTGGCAGCTGTGTCCATGAGGCTTTAATGGGCGTTGTACCACTGCTGTGCTTACTTTTCAGATTAAAACCCTCAACTTTCTAAAACAGCTTAGTTATAGTGGCTGGCTCCAAAAATACTCCTTCCCATACATTTCACCCGAGCCCGTGTATGTGTGCACGCATGCATGCGTGCGTGTACTTTGTGGACAGCAGGAGGTATACAAAAGGAGACATTTTATTTGTGCAAGATTTGATTAAAATCTTGGAAACAGGTTTCAGATGGCAGTGAAAGCTGAAACCGGGGGAGCTAAGCCCTTGTTGCTTTTGTTGCTGAAATTCTGCTTGCCTCTGACCTTTGGGCACCTCAAACTGAAGGCAAAGGACTTGTCTGTGGGTGCTGGAGGACATCACCAGGGCTCGATTCTCCTCCCTGGGAAATAACTCCCCTGGACCCTGCAAAGCTGCATTGGACAGAGGTGGGTAAAGCCCACTGTGCTCCCCGGATTAACAAAGGAAATGATATTTAAGTAAATTCAGTATCTCAAAACCAGCAGAGGCAGAATTTAGGTTAAAAACCATCCGTCCCTCCACATCTCTTTCAGCTCACACGGCTAAGACTTGTCCACAAACACGTCTGCCGAGCTTTACAAACACGTTTAGTTTTACACATGTGAGTTTTTCTATAGATGTGGGACACTGCTGACTAAAATAAGGCTTCTGCAAACGTTAGCAGGCTTGGGGCTTTTTGGCTGTTTGGTCTTCTGAAGAAATTTTAGGTAGTAGTTACTGTCTAACAGGAAAAAAAGTAGATGATGTTTCAATCCTCAATCTGCCAAGTGCAAGGTATGTTGAGGGAGAAGCATTGAAATGCACATTTATAGAAACCCTCCCCTGGCGCTTTGCTTTTTATTTTTTTTTTGTTTTAAATTTGAAAATAGATTCTTTGCTTCTCCAGTGATCTCTCCCTGGGAATCACTTTTAAGTCGCCCCTGTTTTGACGTGTTGTTTGTGCAGAGCTCAACGTTCACCTTCCTAATCGGAAACCTTATCCCCTGCTACTGAAAAATTGATTCACCGGGTACGTGCAAACCCAACAACGCCATGGATCCTTCGAGAGGGGATCAGGGATGGGTACTTGCTTGTAATGCCCTACTGCTCTTGGTGGCTTGCCCTAAGGAGGTCATCCCTGCACAGGTTTTCGTGCGTGATTCAGTGTAAAAATTGGGGTTAGAAACGTTGTCTTAGCCTAACTCTGACTCATCTTCCCATAGCACCCGGGAGCAGTGAACTGCCGTTTAACCAGCCGGCGGAGGGGAGTGGATTCCTGGGTGGTCCCTGTAACCACAGAGCACAGAAAGCAAAGCATTAAAATGTAACATGAGGATGAAGGGAAAGGGGCACTGAACCACTTTCTCCCAGCGTTATCTCAAAGCAGCAGATGCAGAGCAAAGATAGGGAGGGTGGCTGCTCGTTTTTCCATGCCCTCTCCAGACGAATCCAGTAAATAATGAAGTGTAATTTGCCAAATAGCCTTTGAATGTATTGTTTGCTTTCGAAGGTCCCCATATTTCCACTGTGGCAGGGAATCTTTGATTTATGTGGTGGGGTTAGGGGGAAGAATGAGGTCCCGGGGAGGCTCAGTGTTGGGGATTTTACTAGTCCTGCCTGAGCAAAGAGTCGTGCAAATCGTTACTTGAGTGTCTCGGTGACTAATGCTAGAGAGAGCTGCAAACAGAGGGGGTGATTTTGCATGATGTCTTTGATTTAGGGATGGTAGATGCAAAGATAGAGACAGAGAAATGGTTCTGTTTGGTTCAGCGGTGGAATTGCACTTGGTGCATCCAGCTGCTGATCTGGGGATGCTTTGCAGCGTGGTCAACCTTACCCTGTCCTGCACAGCTGCATGTGGATGCTTATTGACCCAACTCCCAGATTCCCATTTGCAAAAAAACCCCAACATTGAGGTTTTTTGGACTTTAAGTGATGCTTGCGAGTTTGGCTGTGGAGGACCTGAGTGGAGCAGGAACTCCGGACTGGGTCAGACTAGAAATCTGTCTCCAGCCCTGACTCACCATTGCATTAGGGATGCACTCAATGCTGCTTGGAACAAGTGCTCACTGGCATTTTGCAAGTTTAATGGCTTATTAAATCAGAGCCTAAATTAACTAAGAGTGATTCTAAGCCAAGGTGTCTCCAAAAACCAGAGAATTCTTTGACTTTTGATGTCTACATCCAGACATTCATGAAAACACCAAAAGAGCTTGTGCGTGTCATTTTTCCACTGCGAACAGTTTTCATTGAAAAATTTCCAATAGGCTACAGGGCTAAACCAGCCTCAGGTGGAAGATGTACATAGGAGACTGATAAAGTTGAGTCATTTGAGATGGTGGTTGATCGAAGCTTGTATGTGGTGGTTGTATGATGTTTTTCAGGAATGCTTAAAATATATGAAAAAGAGCCAAACCTTTATTCAGATTGGTTTTTTTCTTAAATGACTGCTTGTGTTTGTCAAACTCTTTGGCTACAAATATCCATCTCCTTCCAAAGAAATGAGAAAAAGAGGAGGGAAAAAAAAAAAAAAGGAAGAGCTTTGCTTCTCATGAGGACTTACTCCAGGGCCCGGCTCTCGGCTTGGCCCCGCGCTCTCCCACGGGGGCGGCCCAGCATCGCTCAGTGACTCACCCCGAATCGCGTCGCTCCGCTCCGTGCGATGGGCTGTGCGTGATGTAAGCCTGTGCTAATGTGGGATTTTCCAGCTCTTTGTTTTCCCTCCCTCCTCCAACGGGTTTTCTGCTAATTCTTCATCCTGCCTCAGCCTGCTGTCACTTTTGCCTGTGATTCCTTAATTTTTTTCCTTCTTGCTTTTCGTTGGACTGGTATGCCCAAAGGTAGAGCAGTAATTCAGAGATGCTTTTCTTTTTGCTTTCTTGTTGACCTTGGTGTAGAACTCTTTACCTTCATTGGTGTCTAGAGCTGCCCAGCTATCTCCCAGGCTCCAGACACCACCTTGGGTGATGAAGACCAGTAGGCTGATGTCTGTAATGGTCTTTGATATCACTGTCACATTTCCAGCAGCACATTCATGGTTGACATGTAGGGAGACCATGTGCACCACGTAACCTGTCTAACCACACATGGCTTGTCTATGCCCTTTAAGCACAGGCTTACTGTAGGCACACTTATTTTTCTTGCATTTAAGAGGTCTGCTAATGGACTTGCTGGGTATGAATGTATAAGTCTGGGTGGGAAAATTTCAGAAGGGAAAAGTGAAATGGATTGCTCTGTTCTTCTGACAATTCAATGTCCACTGTATTATGAGGACTTCTATCATCTTTCCCAGTCCCATGTCCTTATCACAGTTTTTCTCTCCTTCTTTCAGATATGGAATGTGCAGATGTGCCTTTATTAACTCCCAGCAGCAAAGAAATGATGTCTCAGGCATTGAAAGCCACCTTCAGCGGCTTCGCAAAAGAGCAACAGCGGCTGGGAATCCCCAAAGGTAAGACATGGCTTCCCAGTGAGCAGCCATGATAGATATGGAGATTTTGTCCTCCTGCCAGGACACCCCTCTCCACATCTGCCACATGTTTTGTTGATTTTCTTCCTGTAGTATTCCCTTGTTTCTTGGTAGCTTCAGCAGGAAACCTTTACAAGAGGTTAATGGCAGGGAGCAACCGAGCAAAATGGAGAGATGGGTGGGAGAAGGGGTCAGAGAACTGATGGGATCATTAAAAGTCCTAAACAAATCCAAAGCTCATTCCTTGTGTGAAATAGGGCTGGTCCAAACTGTAGGTACGGTGTTGTCCCACCACGTTTTACCCTTATACCAATGGGCTGCAGGTGCTGATATACTGGGTCACCTGTGGCACTGTGTGCATCCTGTTTTCCTGGGGCAATGTCTTGTGGTTGCACATTAACGGATCTCTTCTTTACCCCCTTGGTGCAGATCCCCAGCAGTGGACGGAGACACACGTACGGGACTGGGTGATGTGGGCGGTGAATGAGTTTAGCCTGAAGGGAGTGGATTTCCAGAAGTTTTGCATGAACGGAGCTGCCCTCTGTGCCCTGGGCAAGGAGTGCTTCCTGGACCTAGCGCCTGACTTTGTGGGAGATATCCTTTGGGAACATCTGGAGATCTTGCAGAAAGGTGAGTCTTGAAGTCTCCAGGGTGAACGGCTCACTCAGTCCTGGCTAGCCTGATTTGGGGCCTTTCCAAAGACCTTGGCTCACAGTCTGGCTCTGCCATGAGGTGTTCAAACTTGGGCTTTGATCCCAATAAAAGCAGCTTTCAAAGCCCAACTTTCCAGTAGGATTTCAAATGGCCGTCCCAACCAGTAGCGGGCAATGCAAATCCTGGCACTGCTTGAAAGAGGAATGGTGTTTGTGCTGGCTGCTTGGCAGGAATCCGCAGCAGGCAGGGACACTCTGCCTGCCTGGAAACGACGGTGGGATTTTCCAAAGCATTCTTCCTCGGCTCATTCAGCTCCCATTTAGAATTTTACTATTTCCTTCCATGAAACTGGGTACAACAATTCCACCAAAATCCCACCCTCATTTCCCAGTTGTGATTGGAACCTGCTTTTCTTTGTTTCACGTCCCAAAAGGTGTGATGGCATTTTCTTAAGAGTGGCTGTGTCCCTGACAGGAGAAGCCATCTCTTAAAACCACATGTAAGGGCATTAATTTTCATTAGCTGGGGACACACACATTGATTTGGGGTGTTGGTTTTCATAGCGTTAGCATGCCCAAGCAACACTTAGCCTGGGATGGTTTCTAAAGAGCAGGTGAAGATCTTAACACCTTTAACTGAGCCACGAGCAGGAACAGCAGCAAATCTGGGCTCTTTCTCAAGCCCGTTTTTGTGCTGAGTTATTTGCTTTCCTGGAATATCCCTTGTGCTGTCATACCAACAGGAAGGGGAGGGGGAGCAAAGTTATGCCTTCCAGGAAACCATTGACAAATGGATGTTAATTGCTGATTACTAATTTTACTGCTACCTGTGGTTTGCAAAAGGTAAACACGGTTCTTCCCAGGGTCTGTGTACCACGGGCTGTTTTTCTGCTCTTTGTCTCTGTATCTGTTCTGTTCTTGTTTTGCATAATTTTTATTGAGCGCTTATATCAACAGCAAGCAGCTTAACCAAACAAAGCAAAATGTTGCGGTCAGTCCAATTTCTCCTTGCTATAAGCCATCACTTGTTAACGCAGCTCTGCTTTCCCGCAACCCTTCTTCAGCTGTTGGGGCTGTACCCCACTGGAGAGGGGTGTGATGTGCCACAGGTACTGACTGAGGCATCAGAGCTGGGTTTGCAGCTCCTTCCTGCAGATCCCCCAGGATGTGGAGGTGAACTTGGTGCTGTAGTTTCATGGTGAAATAGGGATCATGTTTCCTTACAGCATTGGCACGTGAGGGTGCTCAGGTGCTGCAATGATGAGGATGCAAAAGGTCTGAGGTAGTGAGGAGCTTTTAGAAAGAAAGTGGAAATCTTTGTGCCTGTTGCAGCTTTTCTTCTGAAAGGCTGAGAAAGAATAAAGCTGAATTTCTTTGTTTCAACCCTGTTGGTGCAGCCCTGGGAACCAAGAAGTCTCCGTTCTGTGTTCGGTTTTACTGGTGACTTTGTCACTTCTTGCATAAACTCTCTGAGCTTTAGCTTCTCTGATGGGTTTTTAACACATTTCCCAGAAGGGCAATATCTGTGAAGTATTTGGAGAGTAACTAGGAAGGGTTTCCAAGAAATAACCAGCCTCACCCCAAGGACTAATGTCTCTGCCCTGTAAGTCATGGGACTCGTCTTACTGGTAGTACATCTCCAAACCCCTGACAAGATCTGGGTTCTGTCCTGCTGGTGCTGTACAAACGTATCGTGCAAAACTGTCCCTGTCACATCTCTCCCCATGCAAGAAGAGATGGTTGTCTCCACTTTGCAGCTGGGGATGTGAAGCGTGAAGAGACGAAGGTTTCCCCAGGCTCACCCATAGAGTCAGGCTCCAGCCACTCACCGATATCCCTTGGGGTGTTGATGCTGGGAGTGGTGGTTAACCCCAAAATGTTTGACTTTACCTATAGCAGTGTGACCGCTGGCATCGGGTCACGTTGGGACAGGCTGTGACCTTGCTGTCCCTCCTGCTAACTTACATGCCTCCCTTGTGAGCTCTTTCTGAGAGTGACTCATGTACCACAGGCTGCTTAGGGTTTAAAAAAGGCAGCAGATGGGCGACTTTTCCCTGCATGGATTTGGGTATTTTCAGGCATATTTTTCCAAATTTCTTCCTAAAATAACGTCTTCAGTTACCAGCAGTCAGCAGTGCCCTCCACTTGACTGTAAGCATAGCTGAAGGTTACTCTCTTTCTCTGTGGTCACCCACCCTGCCCCTTGGCAGACACCGTGGGGAGAGGAGAAGAACGTTTCTCATTAGGTCTCTCTGTTTGCACAAAACCTCCTTTTGTTAGAGAATATTTTCCACCCTGCAATCCCCAGGAGAGAGGGCCAAAATTAGGCTCCTTGCGAGCGAACGTGCGTTATCTTCGGTTCGCTTCTCTTTAGCCTCAGCAGAAATAAACATAACCCGGAGCTGTCTGTGTGTTTTGGGTTTTTTTTATTTTGGTTACCCTCTGCAAAGAAAAGAAAATCTCCCATGCCGGTATCTGCCCACATGCCTTGCTGGAATGAGTAAGGTGTTAATGGAAAAACTGGTCAGGGTAGGAGCAATGTGGCTTTTACATGGAGAAGCAAATTCAACGCCAAGCCCAGCAGCACCAAAGTGCTCGGAAAAAAGCAATGGAAAGCAGAGAATCTATGCTTTGGTGTGATATGTGCTCTTTCTCCATGAATTATGCCTGTAGAAAGGGTAAAATGTTGTGTGCTGCCCATATATACGCTGTGGGGTCTGTATCAGGAGCTGGGTGATGGATGGTGGTGAAGCTTTTCTGAGCATGGGATCCTCTGCCTGCATCAGGTGTAAGGTAAAAGGTGCTGCCTAGGCTGGGAATTCGCATTAATTTGGGGTTGCAGGAGCTGGTTTTGCTATGCATTACCCACTCACTCGCACACACTTACTGCTGGCCTAAAAATAGGGGCTTTTTCAGGAAAACAGGTGGCATTATACGGTGGGGGTTTTTCACAAGGTCGTACAAGTAAGTGTGATAAGCAATCCTCAAGAGAGTGAAAGACGACAAAAATTAAGGCAAGCAAGGAAATTATGCAAGTAGTATTTCAGAACTACCTGGAGCCTCTGATTGAGAAAGTTGTTGCTGTTCTGTTTTGGGTTGTTTAAATTTGGGCATGCCGGTGGCAAGAATTCCCAAAAGAACCCGAGTGCATCAAGCACTTGTTCCAGTGGGATTTCAGCTCCTAACTCATTTCTGTTCCTTTGAATGTCCCAGCTCAACCCAGAGAGGAGCATTTTAGGAAGTTCAGACCGCTCTGCATTACAAGTCTTGCGAAGCACGATATGCCTATGGACATGTGACATTTCCTTCCTTTTCTCTTTGCAGAAGAGGTAAAACCCTACCCAGCAAATGGAGTGAATGCAACATACCCAGAATCCCGCTATACTTCAGACTATTTCATTAGTAAGTCTCAATTATCAGTATCACTGTGCCTGGTGCTTCCAGGCATGAAAGTGCCACCTATTCGAGGTCTGTCTGCAGCACACGAGGACTGCACCATGTTGCTCTGTCATGGCAGAGCATGCAAAGTGTGTAATTTTGTCTTTCTGAGTGGTTTGGGTTTATTTAGAAGCCATCTTTATATTTTGGGGACTGCCTTGAGATGCCATAATCTGATTTTTCAAGCACTATTTGGGACCCACTCTGGTTTCTTTGAGCTGTTTGTGTTTGGGTTGCTTTCTGACCCTCCTGTTCTGACGGCAGGTTATGGCATTGAGCATGCGCAGTGTGTGCCTCCCTCTGAGTTCTCCGAACCCAGCTTCATCACAGAGTCCTACCAGACCCTCCATCCCATCAGCTCAGAAGAGCTCCTGTCCCTCAAGTATGAGAATGACTATCCCTCGGTCATCCTGCGTGACCCAGTCCAGACAGACTCCCTGCAGACAGACTACTTCACGATCAAGCAAGAAGTGGTAACACCAGACAACATGTGCATGGGACGTGCCAGTCGAGGTAGAGTCAAGTATCTCCCAGGGTTCACGTGGGTTCTTGCTATCTACCTATATCAACGTAAGCACTGCCTTCCCTTCTGTAGGACGTAGTGCTTTGGGGGGACCAAGGCCATGAGGGCATCGTGCAACTCCATGTATCTTACGAGGTTGAACTCCCAGGTGGGTTCCCTGATGTCTTTGAGCCCTCCCTGCCTTTCTCTCCAGGGAAAACATGAAGAAAGTCTTTTCTTTGCTCTGCTGCCTTTTTTAAAAACATCTGCAAAAATGTAGCATTTCTGGCTCTGGACTTGGATGCCAAACTTGAGTGAAGTTGGAACAGGCTTTAAGGTTATTAGGGAGGACAGGCTGCTGTGTGATTGTAAAGATCTCATTTTCCTAGGAGACCAGGCAAAATCCCACAAATCCTTCACAAATTCTCCTCAGGAATTACTGTCCAAGGCTGTGAAGGGTTTTACACTCGATGATCCAAAGTTTTTATCCATTATCTCCATTGATTTTGATGGCATGCTTGCTTCACCTGATAATCTGGCCTAGTGAACCCAAGCCCTGTGCTTTGTTAGGAGATGCAGGTGTCATGGGTTGAGTCAGCAACAGATCTGAAAGACCCCCTGAATCCTTGTGCTTCAACCCTACAACTCCAAAGAGTTACAGATACGTGATTCCCATTTGAGATGATGGGCTTTAAACGCCTAAACACTTCTGAGGATCTGAGCCCAAATGCCTTTTCAATTAATATTATTAAATTCTGAACACATGGGGCCCAGATGCCCAACTACTTTGTAATTACATTGCTTAATGCAAGGCTGAGGGTCTGGCTCACAGTACATATTCAAAGCAAAGGTTTAATCCATAGAGCTCAAAGTCACTTACAAAGGGGTATCATTATCTCCTGATTCCAGGCAGGGAACCTGAGGCATGGGGAGAGAGCTGACCTGCCTACCATCATGCCCTGAATAGGATCCAGGTGTCCCCATGCCTAAAATTCATTATAGTAATGTGTCACTGTGAGCCAGGTTTGATGTTGAACATTTAAACCCATTCATCCAGCCATGAGAGCTGAAGATGTGCTGATTCCCTGTGAAAGCCCCTTTTCAGGTTTGTCTTGCATATGCGTTGCCTGGAGCTCATTTTAAGTTTGTCACTCTTTTTCTACGCTGGTACAGCTAATGACAGGGAAGTTATTATTTGTATTATTACGTCTGCTTATGCTGCTGGCTGAGTCTTAATATAAGAGAGGTGACTTGGGTGATACAGTGAGCCAAAAGGGCAGCAGTGTTATAATTTTAGGCAAGCTCCTCTTTCTGGGGTTGTTTTTCTGGTTATCTTTCATCAGTGTCTTTCCCTTTTCTTGACCTTTTCTTTAACATAGGTGATTTCATAATAATTCTCATTGAAATGCAATGATTCAGGCATGCTTTTGCAATTGCACCTTGAGCCTGTTCTCACTGGCAAGCTTCAAAAGGCTCCGGGGCAGGGAAGAAAAAGCCCTTAAATCAGCATCAGGGACCAAGGGCCCCTGGTCATAGCAAACACTGTCCCATACTGATTGTGGTTGAGGAAATGCCACAGGCTATGGCCATGCTTATGCTAATGCTGCATTTCAGCCACATAGAAGGGCCTTTGGGTGGCATAAATCCTCCCAGAGAGGTATAAAGAAGCCTTAATATGAAGTGATTGAAGTCTGGTGGGAGGTGTCCCTGCCCATGGCAGGGGGGTTGGAACGAGATGATCTTTGAGGTCCCTTCCAACCCAAACTATTCTATGATTCTATTCTCTGAAATTTTAAAAAAACTAGAAATAAAAAATAAAATTAGTTTGAAGCATGGGATGTTACCAGCAGTATCAAGCCAGTAGATCCAAACTCCAAATTATTTGGGGCCAGCAATCAAGGCAGAGCCCATGGTAGTTGAGTCTTTTCACAGCAAGTGCTCTTCAAACTACAACACAACAAATATTTGGGGGAGTGTGCCAGCGTCCTTCCACGTTCCTGTTCCCCTGTGATTTACTATCTGGACCCAAGCTGCGGGTAGCTCTGCCAATGGAAATTTCTCCAGGAGTTCTTGCACAATCCCAGCAGCTGTTTTTAGCCTGGTTTGGGAAATTAGTGAACTTGAATGATCCTGTTACGCTCTTAGTTTGTCAGTAAAGATGTTGAGCAATCATCAGCGTACGGGAGATCAGAGGGAGCAATTTCAGTTTGCTCTTTGGAGCCTTTTTTAGCTCGCTGTTTTAAGTACAGAGGGTAAACGTATGCTATCTCTAGTGGGTGTAAATCAGCGTAGCACTGCTGAGGATCTGGCCTCTTGTGTTCTGGTCTTTACTAAAAATACCCCAGAGAGCAGTCTTGATACAACCCAGCTGTGCTCACCTTACCAGAACTGGAAAAATAGCTGGTTGAGCTCTCAGCCTTTTGCTCTCCTCCTCCATCAAATCTGCTGCTGTTTGGGGATTTGGGGGTGGAAGCTGGTTGTAACATATGGCAATAAAAGGCTGCTGTATAGTTTGATGTAAGAAACATCAAAAGTAGAGAAGCTGGGTGTCCAGTGCCCCTGAATATGCTGGAGAACCGTATCTTTCAGCAGCAAGAGCAAGAGGTCCTGGCATCTGAAGTGTGCCTTTGTATCTATTTAAAGTGGATTATTTCTCTGCTGTTGCCTTTTTGAAGCGGAGAACAATTTCCAGTTAGCCCAGGCATTAGTTTTGGGTAGACAGTCAGAATTTGGAGTTTTTCCCTTGGCTCTCCCTGCCTTGCTCTGCTGCCTGAACTTCTTGAGGGCTCAGATAACCCTGCTTTGAGTTGTGAAGATGACTGAAGTATCCCAGTTTCAGGCCATATTTTTGAGTTTGTTTGGAGATGAGACATGGTAGGACAGCATCGTTTGCCTGGTGGCCTTCTGCCTGCACAGTGGGGAGGCAAAGCATCCTTCTCTCAGCCGTGGCAAGCTACAGCATCCCTGTGCTGGCCAGGCACATCTCACATGCTCCTCCTTCTCACCAGGTAAACTGGGTGGCCAGGACTCCTTCGAGAGCATAGAGAGCTACGACAGCTGCGACCGCCTGACGCAGTCCTGGAGCAGCCAGTCCTCCTTCCAGAGCCTGCAGCGCGTCCCCTCCTACGACAGCTTTGACTCGGAGGACTACCCCGCCGCCCTGCCCAACCACAAGCCCAAAGGCACCTTCAAGGACTATGTTCGAGACCGGGCTGATATGAACAAGGACAAGCCTGTCATTCCTGCTGCTGCCCTTGCTGGCTACACAGGTAGGCTCACGCTCCTCAGGACACCACCTCTCTGCTGAGCATCTTGGGTAGAGCCTCTCCATCGATGAAGGGCCGAGCCTCCAGGGTCCCTGGGCTGCCCAACATCTGTGTTGCTGGATTAGCAGTCTGTGAGTGAAGGGTTTTGGTGTGCCCCAGGGGTCACCCACATGCATGCAGGTACACCTGAGAGCACGCAGCCCCCCAGGGCTGCATGTCCTTCACGAGTGGGCACTCCAGACCTCATGGAGGATGTAGGACCTGGCTGAGAGCAGGGCATTTGGTGCCTCATGTTTTCAGTTATGCCTGGATGCCTCCTGCTTAGGTTTGGTAGTGTCTGGTCTATATTGCTGAGAACACAAGGTACTAGAGAGCCCTCAATTCCCCCTCCAAGACTTTTGTGCAACGTGCTGGCCACTTGCTTGTGGTTTCCCACCTTGAGCAGGCGCAGCTGCATTTCCGGCGTTGCTCTGTGTGATGTGACATGATCTTCTTCCCTTTGGGAATGGAGGAAGCACTTGGTTTTGCTCTTTAACTTGATGTGAGGCAGGGATGGGATGGTGCCAAAGCAGACCCAAACATTTTCCACTCCCTGCACTGGGAGAGATGAGAAGGTGATAGGCCGTGGAAACTCTGGCTCTTTATATGACAGCCCTCCAGCAATCTGGCATCTCCATGGAGAGAAAACTGGTGGGATGGGACTTCCAGCTAAAACTGAGATAATCCTTTCCAGTGCTTCTGTGCCATGTCTTTTCCCTGTACTATAAGTAAAATCTGCAGGGTAGCCTCCTGCCAGTTCCCCTTTCCCTCGTACATACTGATCTCTCCTACCCCAGCTGGTAGCAGCTGTGGCCCAGAGGAGCCAAGCGGTGGAAATAGTTTGTGCAGATAAAGATCATCAAAAGGTTCGGAGCAGATCCTGAGGTGTGACTGTCCCTGAAATCTCCTCCCACACACAGCTCGTCTTAGGGCTGATATCTAGTTTTTTGTAAAAGGGGAGAGATGCAGAGGGGAGGAGAGGTGGAGAGATAATTTTAGGAGCTATGTGTAAAAAAGGAAGTGGTTTGTTGCTATAGCTTTAGTTAGAAAGAAAGCTCAGCCCTGCCTGCTGAATGAGCCTCTTTTTCGACCAAGTCTGTGCAAAATAAAATTGTGCTCTGCTATTCCTGAATGGTTTTCAGCTGGAGGATGTGGCGGGGAGAGACACGAGCAGTAGGAGGGGCCGTGCCCCCAGACACTGTCCTCGGCCATGCCACCGAAGTTGATGTTCCTAAGAAAAAAGACCAGTGAGCACAACTTGCAATCTTTATTCCTATTTTCTCCTCATAACGCCTTTCACTATGGCCCAGGGAAGTGTTTTGGGTACCCAGTGCTTGGGCAGGAGCTTTGGTTGCTTTTTGACAGCTGGGGAAACTGAGGCACAGAGGTGCTGGCAAAACTAGGAGCTTTATATGCCAAGCTGGATGTTTTCCTCCACCTTTGCTGTGGCTCATGTACAAGAGCCATCCCCTTAGAGGGGTGAAGTTCCCAGCTCCCTCCATGAGTGAGGAGCCGAAGTTGACAGCTGGATTCTTGGCTCAGGCATTTCGGTGTGAGCAATATGTGGGAGCACCTGATTTTTATTTTTATTTTTTTGTATTGCTTCACTTGAGAAACTTTAAATTGGGAGAGGAAAATCAAAGGTGTCCAGAATCAGCAACCACTTGGAAATCCTTGGGCTGGAGCACTGCTTGCTTGCTTGCTCTGGAGTCTGCTATAGCAATAAATCAGTACTCAGAACCACCACAGCTTGCATTTACCATTGGGAAAGATCTTTGGACAGATGGACTTTGCAAGTGTGTGACTCCAGAGATGTCCTCTGTCCCTTTTAAAAGCCTACTGACTTGTCAACACCTTACATTTTCTGTGCAAAGGGAGCCCAGCATGGGTGCAAAGCAGAGGCAGGTTGCTGTGTAAGCAGGTCACGGCGAGAGCAGGTGGGAACATGTTGCACTATAAATTGTAGGAGAACTGGGCCCTCTCAAAATTGCTTTGTATTTGTGTATTTCTGCAAAAAATAATAATCCAGACTGGCCACTGAGAAGTGCTGAACGTCTCTCTTGGGCCAGCTGAGCAAGGACTCTCAGGCAGAACTCCTAGGTCCTTCTTTTTTTTGCTTTGCTTTACTTTTACTTTACTCAGAGGAGGAAGTGCTGTCTAGCAGCTAGAGCAGAGGAACTTGAAGTCTGGGCTCTGTTTGCAGCTCTGGTGAGGAGGTGGAGCCTCCAAACGAGCAGAGCAGGGGATTACCAGCCCAGGCTCCCAAAGCACCAGGACCCTGCTTTCCCTTTCCCACTCAGATGATGCCTCCAGCACATGTCCAACACCACTCACCAGCCAGTGGAGCACCCAACAGACGTGCCGTGGTGTGCACCTTGTAGGGCTGGAAGGCTGAACCCTGGGAGATCACATCCTTCACCTCCAGGGCTCTTTGGGTTGACTTTAAGAAGTTGACAATATTGTTCAGGTTTTGTTACCAAGGTCCTGTTTTGCTGGTGGCCCAGGGAGGTGGCCCAGTGCTTTATCACAGCCGTGGCAGATCTCTGATGGTATCTGCCCTAGGAGGCACATGCTTTGGTGAGAAGGTGCATTTTGGCGGAAGCTCCATTTGCGTTTGATGTGTTCTTCACCCAGCTCGCAAAGCAGCTTTTCAAAGCTGCGTTATCTGCCCCCACATCTTGACCTAATTTAACAAGTTGCCATGGTTGCTCAGATAGAGGTTGATGCAATTTTCTTATCTTTTTTTTTTGAAGGAGAAATGTAACTGCTCAGGAGCTGGTGAACTTCAGTTTCCATAGCTGCAGGGAGGGCTGGCTCTGGACACCTCTGGTTTTGGGGCGAGCTGTCTCAAAGCTTGGCCAGCTTGAGTCTGGAAACAGAGACTGACTCCATCTGTTAAATTTAGGCAAGTAGTGTGTCAGGCTGTGTCTTCTCTGCAGGCAGATGTGCTAAACCTCACACTGACTTAGCTGAGCTTGGTTTAAGCTCCCTCATTCTTGCAGCAGCACAGTGTTCGGTGTGGGCAGGCGGCTTGTGCTAGGTGCACGGTGGCACACAGGCACAGATCCCTCTGTACCTGAGCCCAGCTGGGCTGAATTCAGCTCAGCTTTGCCTCCGTGCTGCCTGCAGCTGTGCTGTAGCTGGAGCCACCAGCTCTATGACCACCAGCATCCTTTGTGAGACCTGACATCACGTGGATAAACAGGGACAGTCTGTAGCAAAGAAGCGTGCAACCCATGCAGATGGTGAGGGTCTGACCACATTGGTCTTTGGCCTTTCTGCCCTATATTCATTTTTCCCACTGCCCTGACCTACTTGTGCTGCTGCCCTCCTGGGGATGCAGGTCCAGTGGAGGCTCAGACCCAGTCTCTGCCCCTGTGGTTGGCAATAGCCACTCAGGGCTGAATTGTTTTTGGCTTTTCTTGAGCTCCCCAAAGCACCTGTGTGGGTTTCTAGCCAAGACGTGGTGTTTGTTTGCTCTGTGGCACGTAGGACCTCAGCATCGGCTGTGCAGGCCGGGGCTTTCCATCTCGTGGTGTTGTCTGCGTTGCCACCGCACCAGAGCTGTGATGTGCTGAGCTGCTGCTCCACGTAGCTGAGCAGAGAGAGCAGAGCGATGCCCCTCGTGTTCGAGAGGCTAAAAGAGGAAAGAGGGGCAAGAAAGGTGCACACCAAACCTCGATCCTTCATCTGCAAGGCTCGTTTTGCATTTGTGATGCTGATTCTTACAGACCGGGTTAGGAAGTTGCTGATGCCTTTATAGGCAATCTCAGTGCCTAAAGAGTTACTGCCCCCTTCCCAGCTAATGTCACACATGACCTGAGAGTCTCTCAGTGGCACATCGATGCTATCTTTATTATCATATTGCCCTTAAAGACAGAAGGCAGTGCAGGGAATAGCCGACCCCTCGCAGATGCTATCTCACCCCAGCACCCAGGAGCACTTCTGCCTGCCAAACAGTTTTGCCCTGGCCAGATCCAGCCCTGATCCTCACTATCAGCATGTTGGTAGGGCCTAAATTTGCCTACTAAACCCATCTGCCCTGTCCAAATCGTCTGTGGTGCAGAGCCTGAAGCCTTTGACAAGCCTCCTGTTTCTGAGCGATGCTTATCTGTGACACAGAAGTGAAAGCACGCAGCTGCTGTTTTGCAAGAAAGTCAGGTCGGTGCCAAAGAAAGTGGGTCTCTTTCAAGAGGGCTTCTGTGCTGCTCCCCCTCTTCTCGTGCCTGTGCTGCTGGCCTGAAGCTTCCACCAGCAGGCTCCCTCGATGTGCTGTGGTCATCAGCATCCGAAAATGCAGCTGCCTTCCCAGCTCCTCTCCCACCACAGTCTGGTGATCTGTCTGTCCTTGACATCCAGAGTCTGTGCAGAAGCTTTCCTAGAAACATCAGCATCCTTCCTGCCCACCTGCCTGCACTCCTGTGTGGGCATCCACAGCCGCTTGTATCTTGGGTTAGGGGAATGTGGAGATGCAGTCAGCTGCCCCAGCGATCAGAAGCAGCACAACGGCATCTCCAGCCCCTGTGTGATGCAGGGGATGTTGTTAGCTTGTTCATTCTTGGTCATACCCTTTACCTGCCCTTGCAAAGTGACTTCAAGTGTGACTAGCCAATGGCCCCTCCCTGCTTTCTGCCTCCATTTCAGAGCCTGCATGTGCTCAGCAGCCCTTTTCACCTCTGCAAGGTGGGGAGCTCAAGGGTGGGGCTCGGGGCTGGTTCAGTGCCTCCTGCTCCACCTGCCAGACATGTGCAAATGACAGTGAAATCAGCCCCATGCAACGCTGCCCAAGCATGGTGCCAGCTCAGCTCTCACCAGAGCTGCTGCAGCCGCTGCCACCAGCTTCTCAGCAGCCTGGAGGTGATGGCAAAGCAGCAGCTGTGGCTTAGTCCCTCCTTCGAGCAACGAGCAAGAGCATTGCATGGCAGCTCTTGGCCTGCAGGACCTTCAGGGGGAGATGTGACGCTCACGAAACCCCTTATATGCTTTGCCAGATGCCTTGAGAGTGAGACCAGTCATCCCATGGTGTTCGTCTTTGAAACAGAGGAGATGCATCAGGAAAGCTGAACTGGCTTGGAGTGGCCTGTCTGGCTGCTCCTGCCTGTAAGCATGGCCAAAACCATGTAGCTCCGCAAGGAAGGTGTTTTCTGGGTCCTTCCCTGCTTTCTTCACACCTGCTCTTTGGAGATGCTTCCATCTGAGCTCCCCCACTGCCCTCCCACCCATGCAAAGCCAGTGCTTTGCAATGGTGTGACTGCCTGCACCGGTCTGGGCAAGAGCTGGGAAGGAGATGGTTGAGCTTGGTCTAACAAGGGGTGATGGGGACGAGCTCTGCTGTCCCCTGATGCAATGGGGGAGATTGGGGACCTTCAGTGCCATCAAAGGGGGCTCAGGGAGGGCCGGCACGTGAGCGAGGGGAAGGCTGTTTTGTAGATGTTGCTATGCCCAATTGTTTTGTTGGGTTGGAACCACAAACCACAGAGCGAAAAGCATAATCTGCTGCTTTTTTTTTTTTTCAGTGTGATTTTTTTTCTCCCCCCTCTTCTTATCTTGTTGTTTGAAAGAAGTAAAACAAAACAGAGGCCGTTGAGAAGGGTGAGGGTGTGAAACCGTCTCGGGAGGGCGGGGATGACGTGTCTTGGGCCGTGCCTTCCCGGGTACGGCGCGGGCGCTGCCTGCCCCAGCTGGGTGGTACCACCATCGCCGCGCCAATCAAAGTGGCTGTCGTGCATATTTTGGTTTCAAACCCCTCCAGAGCCACTGAGTAGGAAGATGGTAGGGGACTTCCAGTCCTGACCAAGGGAGGATGGCATGGGGATGACACCGAGCCTGGGAACACCCATGGGTGCCGGTGGAGGACCGGTGCTGAGGAGGCACTGCTCAGCCAGCGGGTCTTGCTGTGGCAGCCGCTGTCCTCCGACTCGAGGGGCATATTTTCCGCCTGACGTGGGAGAATTCCTGCGGTGTGATACTCCCTGCTGAAGGACCCTGTTCAGTGCCACCGAGGCCAGACAGGGCCCCCATTGTGGGTGAGCCCCTCCGGCAGGCGCTATTCTTAGCAGCCTCTGTGGGTGCCGGAGGTCACGGCGGGGTGGGAGGACATCCCACCACCCTCTGAGTCCTCCCCTTGTCTTTTGCAGGGCAGGGGCTGCCCTGGTTCCCCAGCCAGGGCCAGACTTGCTCTGAGAAGCCCCCGGATGTATGTGGCAGGACCAGTGCCATAAAAGGTGACCTGTGTCCCTTCACCCCACGCTTGGGGCTGCATCCAAAAAAAGGCTGGAAGGACACTCCAGTGGTGGCTGTTTTGGGAGATAACCAAGGCAATAGGTCACGTGGTGGGGTACACCCACCGAGCTACGCCGCCATGGGGCTGTCTCTGTGTGCTCGTACCATGAGGTGATCCAGACCAGGCGTCACGGGGGGGATTTCCAGCCCTGTCTGGGGATGAGTGGAAGGGCTGAAGCAGAAGGGATGGAAAATGGGCACTGCTCCCAGCTCCTGCAAGGTCGGAGGTTTAGGGTGTGGAGACAAGCCTGGCAGCTTCATGGTTGCTCTGATAGCTTTGGGGGTGTGATGTGGGGGGTGGCATCTCAGCACGAGCCAGAGGTCACCTTGAAATCCTTTTAGGCATTGGGAAAAATAACTCCCTTCTCCTTGCTGGTCTGCAGAGCGGACAAAAGAAGCTCATTAAGACAGCCCTCCCAGTACTAATTACAGCTGTACTGGCCTACCAGATGATGCGTGGAGCTCCAGCACCCCCCTTCCCTGATCATTTCGCCCTGCGATCTCCCCAGAGCTGTTTTCGGGCACGCAAGCTTGGGCATGTGCTGGGGCTCGGTTCCTGCCACCTCGTGCATCACCCGCCTCGCTGACATTTCGGAGCCACGCGGCAGCAGCACATCTGCAGGGCCTCCGCTGCCTTCCCCTCTGGCAGGGCGTGTGTTTATAGGAGCTCAGACATGCCTGCGAGCCTTGCAGTAAACACATTCTTGACATAATTGCTCGTCCAACACAGAGGGATTTGGGGTTTTACGCGCATCCCGCAGGCAGCTCGGAATAGACCTTGGGAATCCCTGTTCCAAGGATGACACCGCTTCCTTCCAAATCCCAAAATACCCGGTGGAGCAGCACTGGGCGCAGTGGCAGGAGCTCTACCTCTCTTGCTGGAGAGAGGGCAAAGAATTGCTGGGTTTCCCGACACCTCTCCGTGCCAACTGGCAGCTGAGCTGCGAGCACCGAGCAGGAACCGCGCCGGCCTCTTGGCTCAGAGCTAATGCCACTCGGGCCTTGGAAGACACTTGGGGCTGGTGAGACACTGGCCCAGGCTGCCCAGGGAAGCTGTGGCTGCCCCCTCCCTGGCAGTGTTCCAGGCCAGGTTGGATGAGGCTTGGAGCAACCTGGTCTGGTGGGAGGTGTCCCTGCCATGGCAGGGGGGTTGGAACGAGATGAGCTTTGAGGTCCCTTCACACCCAAACCATTCTGTGATTCTGTGAAGGCTCCCATGGAGCCAGGGTGGCCAAGGGGTGTTTTGAGGGCAATCACTACCTGAGAACCTGGTGCCCAGGTGGTGGGCGTCCATCCATCTTATTTTGGGGAAGGAATAAAAAAAATACCTTTATTCTTTGGTTGGGCAGGAGAGAAATCAATGCAAGGTGATGAACTTGGTCTTTCTTCAGTCTTCTCTCCTAGGGCTGTTTTTCTGTTAACCTGATTTGGGCTGCTCTCTGGAGGGGTGTAGGGAACTGGTGTAAAGTCATATGGGCCAAGAGAAACTGTCCCCATGGTCTGTGGAGGACCTCAGGTGGCTGAAATAACCTTTTCTTGCCCGGTGTTTTCTCTGTATTTAAAGCTTGCTGCTATAAATAGGTGTAAGCTTTGAGACATGGTGGCACTTCAGGCCAGGGGGTTTTGGCTCTTCCCTTTTGGATGAGAGGCAAAGGCGTCATCTGAATTTCCTCCCTCATTTTGGCGCAGATAACCCAACTCCATCCCTACCGGGGAGCGCGGTCACGGAGTCAGCGTCTTGGCAAGCTCCTCCCGAGGACGCCGGGCTGGAGCCTTTCCCCACCGAGTGTCATCTTCCCATTTCCAAGCAGGGAGATGCTGTCAGCCCTCTGCTTTGTCCTGCCCATGGCTGTGTGATAACCCCCGGGGCTTGGCAGAGGACCCAGTGCCTGCAAAACCCTGGAGCGGTTCCTGAGGGATAACAGGAGGGAAACAATTTGAGGAGGCACAATTCCCCTGTCTCACAGCCAGCTCTCTCATTTCCTCCTCCCCAGCAGTTTGTCTGCTTTTGGGTCATTTTCAACTTGGTGGAAAAGGGGGAACAGCCCTGTCTTCCCTTCGCGGGTTATCCCGCAGCCACAGCTCTGACAGCCTTCATTGTCATTCATGGAAATAGGCTCTTCTCCATCCCTTCTTCTTTTTTTTTTTCCCTGCTTGAAGCTTGTACTCATTGCTGTCAGCAGGCTAATCCAGCCTGTGCAATTCTTTTTGTGATAAATAATTTCCTTTGACCTCTGGCTCTGTTATTATTATTATTATTGTTGTTGTTATTGTTGTTATTATTATCATTATTATTATTATTGTCATTCTTATTCTTAGGGATATATTCTAAGCTGTGTTTAAAACACAGCAAAACCTCTCCCAAAACATGTTGCCCAGAGCTAAGTGCAATATTTTGGGTGCGGCCGCATTTGGAAGTTGCTCATCAAAAGAGATTTTGGCTTGAGGGCTTCTCCTCTACCTTTGATTTGGGACACAAGCACAAAGAAGAGATAAATATTTTGAAATCACTCCACGTATACCATTAATCCAGCCCAAACCAGGCTGTGGAGCTGCAGGACCTCAGTGAGGTGCACTGGGTACTGTAGGTTCAATGTGTTGGGCTTGGGACCCCAAGGCAAATTGTTGTTGGCCAAAATTAGCACCCAGGGGAGCTGGTCACCTCATGCCTCTCCGGTTGGGTTAGGGGAGCCAACAGCCGCAGGGAGATTTGCTTTTGGCCAAGATCATTCTGGGGAGATCCACCAGTCCTGAGCTGGTGAGGTCTGCCTGCCGAACCAGCCAGCCCTTTCCTTCCCCACGCTGAGCTCTGGGAGCCGGCGTAGCCCATTCCTGCTGCAACACGCCCTGGAAATAAGCCAAATAATTTTCATACCTGGGTCGTGTCTCCCCCCACCACACACCTTATCTTGGTAAACAGCGACAGAGCAAAGAGTCAAGGTCGGGAAGCCGGAGTCTGCTGGAGTTCATGCGATAGCCAGGAGGTTTTTGGCACGGAGGCAACGGTGGTGCTCTTGTGCCAAGACGGTGACTCCTTGCTGTTTGGATGCCAGAAAAATAATCCTATTTATGTAACTCCCAAGTGAAGCATTCCAGTGCATGAATATTCAGCTCTTACTGCACACAGGAAGCTCTTTTACCTGCCGGATTTAACTCTCAAGCTGTTGTCTCAGCCCAGATCTTCCCCTGTGGCCACTGATGGGGTTTTTTTGTGGTAGTAGGTTTTTCAGTGAGCACTGTTTGCATGTGAATTTTCTTCCCCTTGCTTGGGACAGAAGGAGCTGTGCTTTTACTGGCATTAATATCTCATGTTTCCTTTACCTTTCTAGGCAGTGGACCGATCCAACTGTGGCAATTCCTGCTGGAACTGCTCACTGACAAGTCCTGTCAGTCCTTCATCAGCTGGACGGGCGATGGCTGGGAATTCAAGCTTTCCGACCCAGATGAGGTAAAGTGTCCTAGAATTAAGTTCACGGCCCAAATTCCTCAGAAATATTGGTGTGGATTACCCTTCCCTCCTCCCTTCAGGGCTGAGATTCGGGCAGTTACGTTTAGGTCTTGGGTATATGTAGGTGGAAGCAATGAATTAGAGCCCAGATGAAAACTTGCTTAAAATTGGGCTGCAGCAATACCTGGGATTCAGAAAATATCCTTGATTGAAAAAGACCTCTGAGATCTTCAAGTCCAAACATTAACCCAGCACTGCCAATTGACCACTACCCCATGTCCCTCAGCACCACATCTACACGGCTCTTAAATCCCTCCAGGGATGGGGACTCCACCAGTGTCCTGGGCAACCTATTCCAGTGCTTGACACCCCTTTCAGAAAGGGTTTCAGGAAGCATTAATTTGTGCCCGAAGTTGGTGGGAAGCAGCTGAAATGCCAAAGCTCTTCAAATAGAGTGTGTACAGGTGAGAGAGGGGGCTTCCCACTGATTTGGGACTTTGGTTCCCTTCCCTGACTTATGTATCCTCATAGAGTCCTCTGCAATACTCTGCCGTTGCATGGAGGTTGGTTTTCCCAAACTTCAGTGCTTGTGACCCATCTTAAAGATGAGGAAAGTCCTCTCCCTTCCCTCCCGTCCAACACCGCTGCTTGCCGATGGTTGCCTGCCCAAGCCAGGTTGATTTTCCCTTCCCTTCCCTGCCATGTGCATCCCCAACCTGACTCTCCTCACCCCTCTCCCAGGTGGCCAGGCGATGGGGCAAGAGGAAAAACAAGCCCAAGATGAACTACGAGAAGCTGAGTCGCGGTTTGCGTTACTATTACGACAAGAACATCATCCACAAGACGGCCGGGAAACGTTACGTCTACCGTTTCGTCTGCGACCTTCAGAGCCTCTTGGGCTACACGCCCGAGGAGCTCCACGCCATGTTGGACGTCAAGCCGGATGCTGATGAGTGAAGGTGTCCAGTCGGGGTGTGGAGCATCACCCTGTGTCATTTTGAAGAATCGATGGGACTTTTTTCTGTTGGTTCTTTATTTTATTTTTTTTTTTATTTTTGCTGTTGTTTTTGTTCTTTTTTTTTTTTTTTTTTTTTTTTAATTTTTATTATTTTTTAATTTTTCAAATGGCAACTCAGATTTGATGCTTTGAGGATGTTGGGAGAGAGGGTGGTGGAGGTGGTTGGCCAAAACCCTAAAAGTTTGGTTCAGAGAAGGATGAGCTTTATTTTTATTATTTTCCAGAAAGCTCCAAGACAGGCTTTTTTTTTGGGGTATAATTCTGAGTTTTAAGAAAGCCAGAACAATGTAGCTCACTTAAAAACACCAACAGTCCCTCCCTGCCCCCATCCCTTGCTGTTTAGAAAGAATATTATCAAATACATCCCTTCGTTTTTTGTGTTACTCACACAACAAACTGACAGTTCAGGAAGTGACAGTATTCCTGAGGATTTGAGGATTTTAAGCTTTTTTTTGTGGGGGTGGGTGGGAAGGGAAAGCCAAAGTAGGTGAATATTCCTGCTTCGGGGAGGGGCAATATAGGAGAAAACCCAAGAACTGTTTGTCGTTCTTGTTACATCAACTTTCTGTCGGTTCTCTTCTGTCCTACAAAAGACAGATTTTTTTTCCTAGGAGGGATCAAGACTTTTTTTTTTTTTAAAGTTTTATTTTATTAAATTTTGTGCCAGTATTTTTATTTTTTATTTTTTCAAATAGTCTTAAGCTCTAAGATGGTCTCAGTATTGCAATATTGTGTGTGTTTGTTTCTGTTCTGCCAGCAGAGAGTTTTAGCACAGTGAGGAAAAAGGTTAAAATAAAATAAAATAAAAAATATTTAAAAAAAAAAAAAAAAAAAGTTTATGTAGACCCCACTGGAGAAGTGTAAGCGACGACTCGTCAATTCCGAATCATATTGTGAAGGAAAATCAGGATTTAGGGGGAAAATGTCTTTTTTGCATTTCCCAAGTCACGTTGTTTTGCTCAAGGAACACTTTGGTGCTTTTAAAAAATTTGCTGGGTTATTTTTTGGAGGGGAAAGGGAAGAAATTCCCATGTTTTAAATAGAAAATGTCTAAGGTGATTGACTGAGGGGCAAAAAATCAAGAAAAAGTTGGAAAACCAAAGGGAAATGTATTTTTCCTTCCTTTTTTGACCAGCTCTATCTTTATTGTTGTATGTCTAAACCAGCCTGGGCGCACGTGGAAGGGAAATTGTCCTTCCAAATGGGTTCTTTACTGCTTTTTGTAAGCCTGAGCCTGCAAACCCCGTCAGGGTGTGATATGAAGAGTGTCACTGGGGTAAATGAGGGGTCTTGTGCTTTGCCAAGATGGTTGTGGGATCAGTTGGGTGCTCAGGGCTGCTGGGTTCTCCTCTGCTCTTTCCAAAGCTGGGGGACCTCTGTGCCCCGAGTTGGTTATTTTGAGGTGATTCAGACCCAAAATTGCTGCGTGCTTAAAAAAAAAGGTGATGGTGGAAGGGAAATGAGTGGGCCAAGAGGGAGCTCCAGCCAAGAGGGATGGAAGCAGATGGTGAGTTAGGGAAGAGAGGTTGTTAGTCATGCTGTTAGGCTGGGGCTGTGCATCGTCCCACCGAGCGTACGGAAAGGGTGGGATGGATGGAAAGGAAAGGGGATGGAAGGAAGGTGAAAGGAGCACGCACCAAAGGGGCAAGTCAACCTTCAGCTCATCTCCTTGGGCGGACAGGGAGGATGCTCCTCTGCAGTGCCTTTTTCAAGCAGAAAACAGGGATAAAATTTCCCCTCGACAGAAGGAACCACAGGTTTGGGTCCCAACCCCAAGGCAAAACCCTTGTCCACTCCACCATGCTTGTTTTCACCAGGTTTCCAAGCCAAACCTGTGTGTTCCCAGTGAGTTTGGGAAGATGGTCTAAAGGTTAGAAAGGGCGAGTCGTGGAAAGCAGCTCAGGTTTCTGGAAGTAGCCCCTGCCTGGAGCTTCTCCATTGGTTCTCATGGCCATTTGCCATCCCAGCTCATAGCCTATGTGCAAGTGCAGCAGGAAAAGGGCAGTACAGACTTAGGGACATCAGGTTAATAATTTTCTGTCTTCTTTTACTTTTTATTCCCAATTTAGAGACCATCCCAGAGAGGGCTGTGTGCTGTTTATACACTGGAAATTTGCAGATTTGTTTTTGTTTCTTTTTCTCTCTGCTTTTTAATTGCTTGTTGACTTCTGGTGAGGGATGTGCTGGAACCCAAACTGTCTGACCTCCGATTTTCTGAGGCCATGAAAATTTGCTTAACCCCCTCACACACACACGTGCTGGACCAGAAGGATGGGTTTGAGAGGGATGATGGAGATGTGCTGAGGATGGGGCTCTCACTCCTGTGCTGGTTTCTCTGCATGGGGGTGAGCTTCACCCTCCAGATACACGTGGCTTTTGGAAATTGGGTGATTTTGTCTTGGTTTGGAAAGTCTCAGGTGCATTCAGTGATTTTTTTTGATATCTTCTGTTTTCTCCTCCTGATCTACTGTTCTCCATGCAGGGGCATGTCCCCTTCACTTCCCACCAAACAAAGCCTGAGCCCTCCCTTGGGAGCTTTGCTCTTGCGAACAGTTTTCCAGGACCTCAGCAGCTGATTTTTGGGACCTTAATAAAAGGAAAAAAAAAAAGGCAAAAAAAAAAGAAAAACCTGATAAAAAATGCAAGCACTTTTTCTGCTGCCTGTCTCTCCATCTCTATGTGTAGGATGACCATAACCTATGGACACTCGTGTGTGTGCAAGTCTAGATCCATTTTATTTCCACGCTACCACTGTCCCCTTCCAGACATCACCATTCAGGTGGAGAAATAGCCAAAAATATAGAAGATATTGTAAGATTTAACCTTCTCACGTCTTTCCAAAGCAACACTCTTGCTCTTCTGGAGGGTTTTTCCAACAAGGCTTTAGGGCTTGGTTGCTTATTCCTTGTTAACATCACAAAATCTGGCTGCCTTGGCGTGCTCTGCTCTCTGGTAGGGTCTATATAACATCCGTGAGCTGTTGTCTACATTCCAAAGAAGTTTAAATAAATGAGAAATCTATGTATACATATATGTTATAATAATGGAATATCTCCAGGAATTAACTGCCTCAGTAAAAAAAAAAAATAAGTCTTTTATTTTTTTTGGTTTGGTTTTGTTTTTACACATGGGATTTTTTTTTAAGCTGATAAACATAGAAGAAAAAAAAAAAAAGAGATTGTTATATTGTGCTGTTCGACTATTTTCCAACCTTGTATTTTCATATAATTTATATTTTTTGAAAGTGGAAAAAAAAAAATTTAAAAGATGATGAAAAAAAAAAGCAACAAAAAAAGGAAAAAGCAGGTGCTTTTTAAAACAAAAAACAACTGAGCTGAGGTAGCTTAGAGATGTAGCGATGTGTGTGTGCGTCTGTGTGTTGTGTTGCGTTGCGTTCTGTATTTTTTTTTAAAGGATACAAGGAAAAAAAGTCCCTCCTATGTTGAATTCTTAAAGAAGGAGGAGACTGGTTTCGTTTTTTAATTGCTGATGCTGGCACATCATTTTGCTGGAGAGTTTTTTATATACTGTAGCCTTATTTCATATCGTATTTTAAACCATGTGAAATTAAAAGAAGGATAATTCATAACCCTTGGTGTCGGTGTCATTATTGGTTGCCTTTATTCTTTAAATTTGGGGAGCAAAGTGGAAAAACAATGGGAAAACTTAGAAATCCCAGCAATTTCTCTATTTTTTTGTATTATTAAACAAAATTAGGTGGTTTTAGGAAATAAACGTCTGGCTGGCATGGCAGCCTCTGGTCTGGGGGGCTGGAGGAGGGAGATGCCACACCCCGCTTTGGGAGCAGGACACATGGGATGTCCTCTCGAACTCCTTGGAGACCATCTCTGATCCGTGTTGCTGTCCCAGGGGCAATTCCAGGTCTTCCATTCTGAATCACCACTGAGATTTACTGCCCCTAATGACTTTCATCGCAGTATTTTTTTCATCAGGCTGTTGTGAAATAGGTGTAGCCAATTCGCAAAGCCCCGTGGCTGCCAGCTTGCCCTTGCTGCAACATCTGCTTTCCTACTCCAGACCTCGGGCTGTTGTCCATCAAGAGGAGAAATCTGTCTCTGGGCTTCTAATACATCAAATCAGACCATTCTGCTTCAAATCTTTGAATAATACATGCATTTTTGTATATGCTACTTTTCCTAGTGAGTTTTATGCTGGCTCAAGTATCCCCTTGTCCTCATCAAGCCAGGAGGAAGTCTGTGCTAATTGGATGGGGGTTTGATTGGAGACCATTAATGTGTAGGTCTGGAAGTGCTGATTAATGAGACCAACATCTCAGGGAGGTTCATAGTCCAGGAGCTGGTGAGTTTGTGTGGTGGGAAATTCCCCAAGGATGAGATGTCTGACGCTTGTTTGCTTGAATCAGCGTGAGTTGGATTAGACAAAGGGTTCGGGAACGCGCCGTGCGGATCTGCTGGACACCGAGAAGGGCAGATGGGTCACTGGTGTAAAGAGGATGCGACAGACGAATCCAGGATGAGGAATATTTGTAATAACTGTGTTTATAGTAACTCAGCTTGCAGCCAGGCAGGAAGTGAGAAGTGCTGGGGAAGGACTGGAGGCTGAGGGGTGGAAAACTGTGATGGTCCTCACCGCAGCCATGGCGTGGTCCCCTGTGGGACACTCCTGTGTTTCAAAACGTCACCGGCCAGGAGAGCACCCACAGAATCACAGAATTCCCTAGGTTGGAAAAGACCTTGAAGATCGTCGAGTCCAACCATTAACCCAGCACTGACAGTCCTCGACTACACCACATCCCTGGGCACTATGTTGACGTGGCTCTTAAACACCTCCAGGGATGGGGACTCCACCACTGCCCCAGCTGGCTCCATCCTTGGCTTGGAGCTCCAAGCAGGAGCAGAGAACCCACCGTGGCCACCGGTTGAACCGCCATGGGACCTTGATCTTGCCGTAGCTCTTTTTATCCCAGCTGGAGCTGGCGGGCCGGGCAGCATGGCCTCGTGCTCAGCAGAGCCCATCAGCCCTGGATAAATAAACAGCCAGAGCAGCTCTTTTCCCATCCGCTGCTTTCAAGTCTCTGTGCAGCTGCTCCATCCCGGAGGCCTCTCAGTTAAAAACAGAAGGGGGTGACCATACCCCAGGGTTTTGCCCCCCCTTGCAGATGGGCTGTGCAAGCAGGGGAGCACACAGCGCTCTGCAAGCCCTTGTAAGACCTGAGGACCTGCTGCTGGTCCTTGCAGGCAAGAGGAGAGGGTTTAAATACTACAGGGGAATCTGAGCAGTGGGTGGACAGCATCCCTCATCCCCCCCCAACAACTGCAGATGATGCTTTAACGCTTGCACTAAAAATACCGTGGCGGGGAAGCCCCCGCGCACCTGGGGTACCCGCTAGGGAAATGACGGCCCGCAGTTAACGGCCGAGCTCCCCACCTCCCCGCTCCCCCAGAGGAAGTGCAGGGGGGCAGTGGATGAAGCGAGTGCTCCCCCCCTTGAAGCCCCTGCCCTGTCCCCCCATCTCCTTTTTCTGTGGGTCTCCATGGCAGCAGCAGGTGCAATAACCTCCTTAGGAGATTTAGGATGGGGAGGTGGAATTTGGGGGAGACGATGGAGCTCTTTCCATGGGAAAAGCATCACAGCTGCAGCTCTGCACCCCCAAAGGCTGTTAATCCAGCACCTGTGTGTCCAGGGCTGTATGCATCCAGCAGCAGAGTGGAGCAGGAGGGAGCGCATCCCTGCGGTGTGTGGGATGGAGGGGGTTTTGCACACCCAAAAGCAGCCACAGGCGCTGAGAGCTGCTGCTTGAAATAGAGGCCAGAGAAAAATCAAACTTTTTTTTTTTTTCAGGTCGGTGTCTTGAAATGAGACATCTAAACTGGTGCTTGAGGGAAATAGAGAGATTGAAACGGGAACTGAAATTACTGAATGCTGAAGGAAGGGAAGGGCTCTCTAGAAATCTTGCACACCTTTGCACGCCCTTGCACACCCTTGCACATGAGCTGTTCATGGCCGAGTGCTTGCTGGGGACAGCAAGGTCCTTACACAAGGATAACTGGAGATGTAGAGCTGCTGGAAGGTATTTACACCCTTGGGTGCAGCACCCAAGGGTCACTGTGCCCAGGGTGGTGCTGCTGTGGGTGGTACCAGGGGTGCCAGGGCTGCCTTTCGGAGTCAGCACTTTCCGCTCCACGCGCTGTTTGCTTTCCGTGGCCGGGTCCCTCCCGCTGCGCCGAGGCCTCTGAACGTCGTCCAACAGCAACTTTCCGGCTCCTCCGGCAGCCTTTCCCCCACGCCGGCGAGCGCTGCCATTCCCTGGCTTGGCTTGAAAGCGGTCCCACAATGAGCTATTGTGCCAGGCTGCTCCGACGAGGAGGCAGCGACTGGGGCCAAACCCCAGCTACCAGGGGGGCTGTGTGCCTGCCAGCACCCAGCTGCCTCGTGGGGAGCCCAGGGACAGAGATGCTCCCCAAAATGCATCCCTGCATTATGGGGGTATGGATGGGGTATGGATGGGGGTATGGATGCTCCCCAAGGTGCTGCATCCCTGGGGTAGAGATGCTCCCTGAGATGCTGCATCCCTGGTGTATGGATGCTCCCAAGGTGCTGCACCCCTGGAGTGTGGATGCTCCCTGAGATGCTGCATCCCTGGTGTATGGATGCTCCCAAGGTGCTGCACCCCTGGAGTATGGATGCTCCCTGAGATGCTGTATCCCCCTCTTGTCTGCAGCATCCTTTCAGGGTCTGAGGTGGGAGTAGGACACTCAGCCCTGGCTGTGCTGACTTGAGCTTACTTCCTTAATTTCTTCCCTGTCTTTGCACGGCATAAAAACAGGGTGTCTTAATTCCCCTCCTGATCTTAAATTACCCTTGATGGACCCAGAGTGATGGGGCTCACTGCCTCCTTCTCCGTGCCCCAGCCCAGCTCTGTGCTGTTTCTTAGCTGTCTCCCTACACCCTTCGCTAAATGAGCTCAAGGAGTCCGTCAGGGGGACCGGGATTTGGCAGCAGGAAAAGGGTTTGCTGCCAGTTTGAAAGGGCAGGAGGGGTTGGGAGGTGTCCCACAGTGTAGGCTGAGGAGGCAGGAGCTGTGACTTGTGGAGCTGTCAGGATGTTTGGCCTCTGTCACCCTCCATGCCTCAGTTTCCCAAAGTGTAAATTTGTTTCCCAAGTCTTTCATGCCTGGATTCAAAGGACCACATGAGCACTTATTTTTCCAAATACACCCACCTGGGTCCCCAAAATGTTTTCCTGGGCAGATTGGGGATGGTGAAGAGAGCAGAGGCATCGACACAGTGGATTAAAAATTAATGTGGGTGATTTTGGACCTTAATAATGTGCAAAAGGCAAACCCTGCTCTGCAGAGCACCACGTCATCCAGCATGGAGCCATCCTGTGGTTTTGGGGTCCAGTGTACTCAGAGACACTGGAAATGGAGTTGGTGGCAGCGGCTGCACCTCAGTGGGGCTGCTTGGTGCTGCCGTGGGGTTTAGCATCCTTGTCCTCGGGTAAGATACGGATAGCAACGAAAGAGGAGTACCCAGTCTAATGGCTCTGATATTCAATCTATGAATCTGATTTTGGGGTGAATAAGTGGGGGAATAGGAACTAGGACAACGAGGAACATCCCTGTGGGGTGACAGCTTTTGAGCTCTAGCAGCACCAGTATTTACAGCCAGAGGAGCTGCGAAATTGGCTGTGATTCAGAGCAGAGCAAGGAAAATGATTGGAATGAGGCTCCGGGAGCTTCATCTCTCTCCTTAGGGGTAGGAAAGGTCTTATCCGGCTCTCAGGCTCCCTCCCTCCATGGGGAAGAGAAATTTGGCAGCTGAGGGATCCGGAGGTAACAAATTGCAAGTGGAAATGAGGAAGGTGTATTTAGCAGTGGGGTTTGGTAACCACTGGAGGGGATTGCCCACGACTGCCGTGGCTTAAATGAAGCCGGGGGTCTCTTGTTTTGCTTACACTGCCCTCCAAATACTTGCTTTAGCTCAAAGAAATGCATTCATGCCTTGTAGCAGAGGGCACAGCAGCTCCTCGTGGAGATCCCGTCAGGCTGCCGAGGTAGAGTTGCTGACAACAAACCTGGGATTTTCACACTAGTTTTGGGAGAGTTTTTGCAACCAAATCTTCTTTGTGGTGGGAACATACCTCATTCCAACAGGAAGCCCATCCCTCACTAATCCTTCACATTGCAGTGTCGTAGCAGTAGCAATAATGGGATTTCATAGAATCATAGAATGGTTTGGGTGTGACCTCAAAGCTCATCTCGTTCCAACCCCCGTGCCATGGGCAGGGACACCTCCCACCAGACCAGGTTGCTCCAAGCCCTGTCCAACCCGGCCTTTGCATCTTTGCCTTCCCAACCACCCAAGGCTGTACCAACCCAGTGCAAAACTGGTGCCCGACCCCAAAACCTCACAACCTGAACCCAAAATGGTGGTTGCAACCAGACAGGCAGGGAAAAAACAGAGCGATGTGGCCGCCTTTGCCTGATCATGGTGAGTCAACAGCAGCCTCAAGACTGGCGAGGCCGTGCCAGCTGCTTGCTCACTCACCAGCAAAGCCAAAAAAACCTCAAGGCAAACCCAACAACTCAACAAAAAGCCATTTTCAAGTCTTCTCAGGAAGAGTCACCTGGTGCACACACAACACACTGGCAGGAAAACACAATGCAATTTCCATAGGAACGTTCCTGATGGTGGCCTGGGAATCTGTGCAGTTCTTCTCTGTTAAAATTAGCAACGAGGAATGTGCTCATGGCTTATGGAAATGATAAACAGAAACAGAATAAATAAAGTTTTATTGGTGGATTTAGAAATCTGGGCAGCTGGAGGGTTCGATTCCCCCACCGTGAGCATTGGGCTTGTAGGAGAGAGAAGGGAGGGAAAAAATAGAGTGCAAGCTGCTTCCAGAAGTTGCACATTTTAGCTAAATTAGTTTAATAAACAATTTGGGTTTTGATTCAAACTTGCTTAACCACACAAGCAGAACTGATACAAATCAGCCGTAGGCTGGCTGCTGGCTTTGCACGGATCTGCAAGCCGGTCCTTGCTCCCTGTGTGCGTGTGTGGAGATGACCCCTCGCAGGTAAGGGCTGGATTAGTTCAGGGAAGTGGATAGAAGAAGGATTTGAAGAATGTAGCCCCAAATCTTGCCTTGACCATGACCAAAATGAGGTGGCACAGGAGGAGCACCAGCAGAGAGCAGGTGGTGGTCCTCCAGCCCTGTGTTGAGTGAGGACCCGCACCCTTTTCTTTTTGCTGAGCACATCCCTCCTGTACCCGGATGGTCTTTCAGACTCGTTGACAGTTTTCTCAGACATTCTTTTTAAGCTGTAGAGATCTTCGTTTTGGGTTGCCGTAACTACAGAAATAAACACAGAAGTTTCTGGTGGTGGATAAAAATGACTTGTGGTTTTTGACTGACCAACTTCTGTGCAATTCAGCTTCCAGATGCTTCGAAGAGGACGGCTTTTCAGAGGGCGCTGATGACGTTGTCTGGGAAAAGCAAGGATGTTTAAAGCCATTCAAAGGGGGGTCTCAAAATTTAGGGCAAGGTGTTCTGAGTAGGAGCTAATGGACGTATGGAGAGGGAGGTCAAAGCTTAGCAACATGCATGAAGGTGCGATGGGAAAAAATGCTGGTGCCTTTCCATGAGCACTTATGAATGACAAGGGTGGCCTGCAGGGGCTGGTTTGTTCAAAAAGCACTTAGTAGATATGGGTCACATCCTAACAGATATTAGAAGTGCTAACAAATGTGAAGTCAGCTCTTACCTTCCTTATTTTCCCTCCAAAGCACTGAGTCATTGGGAAGTACTCAGACTCAGTTGCCCATTTGCTTTTCTTGTCATGCTCTGGTGGGGTGGAGAAGTCCAAGCCATGTGTATCCCCATTTCTGCTGGCCAAACCTTCATCTCACCCAACTGCAGCCACCAAAATCTCTGGCACAGTCCCTAACTCGTTCTTGAAGCCCCAACACAAGGATGTGATAGATGGTAAGACCAAAGTTTTGGTGGACTCCAGCCCCCCCCCCCCCCCCCCATGGTGTCCTCCAGCAGATGCATTTTTGGGAACGTGCCTCAGAAAACCAGCCACATAGGAGGCCAATAGATCTCATTTGGGAAAAGCAAAGCCTGTAGCAGAAAAGCTGCTGGTAAATGAATGAAAGTCCAGCAAAGAAACTAAGAGCTGTGAAGATCTCAGCCACTAGCAGGGCTGCCTAACTGAAACCAGATTTCTGTAGGAAATAACTCTAGGACACTTCCACCACAAACTATTCACTGCTGCTGCTTGGATAAGTCCGTACACCATCATCCCAGTCTATTTTTTCCCCATCTTCTCTTCCAAGCATTGTTCCAAGCCCAAAGACGCTGCTGCAGCCGGCTGGGTGCCCTGGGAAATAACTTTCCCACCACTTTCTCTCTCCCCATGAAGGACACGGGGGCAAGCAGACAAGAGGTCTAGCCGAAGTCAGCGGGAAGTATGTGGCTATGTGTGTGTGTTATTATTTAGGAGCATGGTTGGGAGGAGGCAACTCTGGCTCTTCATCCCCATCACGAGTGGAGTAAGGCTGGGGTTGAGTTGGTTGCTCAGGCTCCATGCAGGACAGCGTGGGATGAGTTGGGAAGCAAGAAGTCTGGCTTGAAAGTCAGGATGGAGAAGACAATATCCATCTGCTTTCCAGGAATGGAGGATGAACACAGGGGACCATGACCTCAAGCAGAGTTGAACGGGCCAACGCAGCCCCAGCTCTCTCTCCTCTCCCGTGCCGGATGCTCTGAGGCGCAGGACATGTCTGCCCTGCAGCCCCATGGCTCTGCCAGCTCCTTGGTCACTTGAATTGCTGAATGAAAGAAAAGCCTGAAAAGGGCGTAATTTGCATTCCTGGAAAAGACAACAATCCCTCAAGACAATTTTCTAGGTGAAGAATGGGTTTTTTGATAGACTGGTAGGTTTTTAAAAATATGTCTGCTTTCCATAGAAATTCTGGGGTTGATACTACAAAAGAGGGGAAGGAATCAACCCAGACTTATATAGAAATACTCACTGTGTGGGAGAAAACAGGGTAGAGCCTGACTTTTAGCTGAAAAATAACAATTTTCTGGGGGTGGAGAGGAACTGAATTAAATCAAAACACGTTTTGACCAGCTCTCCAAAAAATCCTAGCATGTTTCTCTCCCAAAGGCTCCCAGGTACTGGGGTCTATAACCCAAGTAGCTTTCCCAGCATGGCACAGGGGCTCTTCCATCCTTTCTACATTTCATAGCCCTTTCTGCCTGTAAAAGCAAGCCCTGGTCTTGCTTTGAGAACACCTCAAATGACTTCAAAGGCTTTGCAGGTCTTTGGGTAACCTCCATCTGCCTGGGTGGAGAGAGGTGACCCAACCAACCTGCCGAGGGCTTGCTGGTGCATGGCGATGCCACTGATGTATCCCAAATAATTAGTGCACTTCCAAGGAGACCTTGTTTTTGTGGGCAGGGAGAAGTTTTGTTTCCAGAAGCTGGAAACAGGGCAACTTCATGGGGTTTCAAGGCATTTGGGGGGTTTTTGCCCTGTACATCCAGGCTGGCTTGTGTGAGAGCAGCAGAAATAATTAACTTTTCAAGCATCTATTGGTCCTTCAACAGCAGCTGCCTTGGCCCGAAGCCCAGGTGAGGATTTATACTGTCAAGAGTAAAAGGATAAACTTCACCTCTGCATCACTGACAGCTAAAGCTACCTGGAAGAGGAAACTCTATTTTTTAATGTGGTGTTATTTAAACATCTGTTGGAGAAGGAGTTTGAGGAGCCTGAACATTTCCTCCTGGGGCTAATCCAATCAGCTCAGCGAAAGAAAAGCTTCGCAAGCATGCCTGGGATTGCCATGGTCCTTTTGGGAGAGGGGAGCGGGGGGTTTAGTCCTCCCAGGGACCTCTGAAGACCAAACTCAGGAGCATGGGCGTTCCTAACCCCAGGCTTGGTGTGTATGGACTGCACAGTGTTGCTTTCATCTCATGGCCCTCAGATCTTCCCATATTTCCTGATTCCTCCTAAAATCTCCCCATCATCTAGGATCTGAGAGCAGCCAGCTCTAGTCTTTGCGATTTGAACCAAGTAAAGCAAATAAAACTATGAGGAATGAAGTAAAATTGAATTTAGTGATCCTTTCAATAGGGATGGGATTGAAGTTAGTTGAAAATTGCTGGGGGTGAGGTAGATGTTGGTGCTGGATGCTGATTTCTGGGTGTCTCCAGGACTTTATCAGCAGCTGATGGGAGGGATACTGCTTTGATCTGCCATTGCAAACCTCTTACTGCCCCTCAGTTACATTCCTCCCCGTATTGCACCACTGGGTTTCCCATGGAAGAGCCCAAGACCTAAGCACGAAGAAATCCTCCACAGAGAGCAGGGAAAGCGAGGGTTACCCCATCAGCTGCTGGGACTTGGGGTCCCCTGCCCCTCCACCCCACTCCCACCCTCCCGGGGAGCTGACTTCAAAACACCGGCTGGTAATGTGAGCCCAGCTGCCCTGTAGGAATGAAGGGGTTTACCAGAGCTGGTACCAAAAAATTCCCTGAGTCCCCGAGCAGAGTGTAAGCCCTGGGAGTCTAAACATGTTCCCTGGCATTAATCACTGGTAATAGAAACCAGAGCTGGCTCTTGTCCCCGCTGAGTCAATGCAACCCTTGACAACGCGTTGGGAAATACGCACGGAGGCTGAGAACGGGGCATGAAAGAAATTCCAGGCAGGGTGGTTGTTTTTTTTATTTTTTTTTTAAGTGGAATTTCGAAATTTGGAAAAACATAAAGGGATTAAAAATAGAAACGACAACAGCATAAACCCCAATGATCTGCTGGCCCTGAACCTCCCTCCTTTTCCTCTACCTACCTCCTCTACCTCCCTGAGCGTCTCTTCCCACTCCCTACACAAAGTTTAGCTGGGCTGGGGGGAGCAGGTAGGACCTTGGGACAGAGAAAAGCCTCCTGTGATCCAGTTGGTGAGTGGTTTCACACCTGGCACAAAGGGTGACAAGGTGGCATCTGAGCCACACCATCCTCCGAGACCTCCATGGGTCCCACCCGAAAAAGCTGCCCCAAACCCCATAAACAACCATCTTCCCTGGCTGCAGATTTTCCCACCAGATGAAAATGGGGATGTTTTATAGAAATGTTAAAAATGTGATGACAAACCCAGCCCCTGCTGCAACCTCATGCTGATCCCTGGAGGGATGCTGAACTCCAAACATCTTGAAACTCCTCCCTTGTCCCTCGTCTCGTAGGAGTTATCCCTTTAGTAGAGGTTTCAATGCCTTTAGTGGGACTGGTCCCTTCCAATCCCTGACATTCTGTGATTCTGTGGTTTCTCTTTCTCTTTGAATTCCTGCTGGTTTGATGCTGGGCCAATGGAGGCAATGTCATGCCTGGGGATGGCATGTGGAGATGCTACTTTACAGCTCACCTAGGCATGAAGTTGTAGCATCTCCCTGAGATAAGCAGGGAAACTGAGGCACACAGGAGCTGGCAACGAGTGCCTGTATCCCCCAACAATGCTCCTGGAGAAAAAGGAAAGCTGAGATTACTCTCTCCTTTTTATCATCAGCATCTTCCCCCATTTCCCAAAAATACTAAGAAAAGAGAATGAAAATGAGCTATTTTATCAAAACTTCTCTCTCAAAGTCTCCCTCGAAAGCACCATAAGAATAACACTGTCTGTGTGCATTATTGTAGCATCTAAGAGCCTCTCTGAGGGAATAGGTCATGTTTATCTGCGCTCTGTGAGAAAAAAGTGGGGTAAAAAACGATGGTTGCTGCCCACGCACTGCAGCGTTGAAAGAGATACTCCATCCCAGATGGATGCAATTAGGGGGAAGGCAGCAAGAAAAAATATTTCACAGGTGCTGTGGGACGTTTCTGGAAACTTCAGATGTTGCTTTTCCCAATGTTTGAAATCCCACTCTTATTTATTGAATTATCGCCCAGTCCGGGAGGCTCTAGGAGACATGCTTGCTGCCATCTGCAACCAGGTTGGAAGGGTTGGCTCTTGGCATAGGTTCCTCTTCACCATGGGGCTTGTGGCTTTGAAATAAACCCTTTTTTTGCTCCTTTTATCCTACGCAAATAAAAAATCCCAAGTTTTTCCAAGGAAGGCACCATAGGGAGGCTCCTCGCTGCTGGCCGTGAGAACTTGGGCTTTTAGGAGGGATTTTGATGACTTGATTTGTTTGATTTATTTATTTTTCCTCCAACAGAGAGAAAAGAGGTGCAAATGGATTTGGGCAAGACAGCAGAGGGTGGCATTGCTCTGGGTAGAAAGCATTGCACGTGTCCATGGGGAGATGGGCAGCAGCTTGGATTTTGGCCAGGAGTGCATGAAAGCTTGCACACAATGCCCTGTCTAATCCCCAAGGTATGAAGGGGAGGGGAAATCCCATCCCTGCTCCGTCCCTCAGTTTCCTCATCTTAAAAATGATATTGAAAAGCACTTGTCTGTGGATTTTGGTTGGTATTTTTTTGGCAGAAGGGATCCCCAGGCTCTGCATTTTAGGTCCAGGGCATGGAGCTGAACAACACTAGTGGAAAAGATGGAGGAATGGGAAAAGAAACCCCCAAACTGGGAGAAGGTCCTCTTACCATTGCCATGTGAAGAGCACAGTGAATTCCCAATGGCACCATTTTTTGCAGGGACAGGAGGAGTTTTTCTGCCTCCTGGTATTTTTAGCTGCTGCTGCCCCTGGGCAGCTCCTCCTAATCAGTTAGCCGCCATCTCATGTTAAGAAATTTCGGTGACAATGCATCTTACTCAGGGTCATTTCCTCCGGGGCAGGCTCCTGCTGACCACAGTAACACCGCGAGCTTCTGTTTAACATCTGGTCCTACTTCTCCCATGGCCTTTTGGGTCACTGGCTCTGCCCAGCACATCTCCCCTTTCACCCTGGCTCGCTCGGTGGGGACAGGGAGAGGGAGCATCACGCCCTCCCCATCTCCCCCTGTCGCTGCCTCCAACACCCCCACAATGAGTTTTAGCATCTGGATGGGCTCCTCGCCCCCATGCGAGGTCATCTGTGTGGGTCATATTTGGTGGCACTGGCCTTTGACCTTTTGCTCCTAAAGAAAGCAGCTTTCCCCATCAGATAACTCTGTCCATGTTAGTGGGTCACTGTCGTTCCAGCACAGTGCAGTGCATTGCTGAGCCTGGTGTTGTGTGAGCACTCAACTTTCCACCCAGAATTTTGGGTTCAGCAACCAAATTTATCATGAGGGTGAGGATGCTGGGCTGCAGCACAAGCTCTACCCCTTATTAGACATCAGAGAATCTACACTGTAGCTTCCAGGTGCCTGTCAGAAACTATGACTCCTGCTGCTCCTGCATGGAAACGTGAAGGGTTTGGCTCCTACCAAAACCAATCAGCTTTCTGCTTTCCAATGAAATGACATGAGGGAATATGGTCCTCATAGAAGCTGTGGAGATGGAGGATTGGCAGCAAAATTCATGGTCCTGGAACCTTGTTTTGTTTCATGAAGCCCCCTCAAAATGTCAGTAAAATTTCTTCCCTGATAGTTTTACATGGCACTGACTCACCCTTCCCAGTGTAGGGACTTCACCTCCTGACTTATTTGGGTATCACCAGGTCAGGACAGGAAGGTCCCTAGAGCTACGTCCATCCTTGGGCAGGAGGATGGGGCATTCCTGGGAAATCAAGCTCATGGTTTTAATTTTCCTCTCGATCTGTAGAGAAAAGGAAAGCAAGAAGATTTATGGCCTTCCTTCTCCTCCTCCAGGTTTATAAATAGCATTTATCAGGTGCTGGGCACATGGTGGCTTTTGGGGGAACGGCAGAGAGGGATCAAAAGCAACGCTGGGTTCCTCCTCCTCTCTCCTTTCAACATGTCTGATCTCTGCTCCCATCTATAAATGGCCACATTAACCTCTCCAGTTCAAACTGGAGATTCGCTGGGGGGATTTCACCTCCTGAAACCCTTGAAACCAGTCCCTGGCTTCTGTGAACCAGCTCCAACTCCCCGTGGCTTTGATGTTTGCTCTTGTTTGCCCTGGGAAGTTCAGGTTATCCCATTGATACAGCAGAGAGGGAGACGCTCCAGGGGTCCACATGAAGGGATTCCCACTTCCATGGGCTCGTCGTGGCACTCACACCATTAAAAGGGTCCTTGGGGTGAAGGAAGGCAGCTTAGGGAAGGAAAAAAACAACCCAAACCAATAAAACCCAGGAGGATGTTTGCATATTGTCATTGCACAGAAGTGGGTCAAAAGCCCATCGAGCTTTTTAATACTTCTTAGGAAAAAGAGAGTTTTTCCCCAAATGGTGTTTGCACAAGACTGGAGCTATACAAGTGATTATCTTTCCCTGCTCCAAGGCAATTATCACACTGTCGTTATCTCCCACCATTAAATGGAGTTATGGTCCAAACACAGCACAGGGGCTAATCCTCATCCCTCCCCACAGCAGAACACCCAGGAACACCCCAACACAAGATAACGAACCCAACCGAAGATAATGGGGCCACAGCTTCCAGAAGGGCTGATGGTAAAGTTGTGATGGGATTAACCTTTTCAGACCCCTCTCTGGGTTTGGAAAGTGGTTGGTTATATACATATATATTTTTGGAGTTGTCAGGCCCAGCAATAAATAGATGAGAGACGTTTTCCAGCCCTGGATGATTCAAATCTCCTACCCCTTCTGCATATGAAGGAGTTTGTTGGTTTTTTTTTTTTGTAGATGCCTTTACTGATTTCAGCCTCTTTGCATCAGAGGAGCCTTAAATGGAGGATTAAAACCCTTCAGTAAACAATACTGTTCAACACATATTTGGAGCAGATTTCCAGGTGATAGAACTCCATGGACGTCAGCGGGAATGGACATGAGGTTGGAAAATCCTTGTCAACGGAATTGCAAAACGACCAGCTGCCAGCTTCAAGTTGCTCTCTTAAAGCAAAATGATGAAACAATGGCTCTTTAACTAACTGCTGTGTTTTTAAACATGGTTTTAAACATTTTTTTTTGCCCAAGTGCTGGAGTCCTGTGTCTGAACCGTCTTGGCAGCCCTCCCTTGTGTGCCCCATGCACCTGGCTGAGACATCCTCTTGATTTTGATGGGCATGGGGTATCTTTTGGGCTCATAAATAAATGAAGTGCAGACTTTCCACTGCTGCTGCATACCTAGGGAAAAAAAAGCTTCATACACCCCCCGAGGAGTGGGACTTCCCAGCCACTCTCAGAGGTGATCTTCTGGCCAGCTGGATTTAAGGGATTTGAGGCCACTTGCGTGATTCTCCCCAACTCCCATGGACTTTGCATCTGTTCTTTTGCACAGTGTCTTCCGTCTTTAGTTTAGACATTTTCCAGACTGACATTATCTCCTGGGGTTGGCCATTCCCACCATTACAAGTGCCCCTGTCCAGCCAGGGCAGCTCTGTGTTCCTGTGGTGAAAGCAGTAGATACCAAACCCATCCCTCCAGAGCACAGGGGAAGAGCTTGGCCACGTGTTTGACACCACCACAGCGATCGACATGAGCCAGCAGATGCCAAATAAAAACTCCAGTGAGCAGTTTCAGTCCTGTCCATCTGTCCAGGAGGCCCAAGTCATCCTCACCAACAGCTTCAGGCTGGGCAATCTCAGGCCATTGCCTCCAACGAGCTCCTTTGAACTCCAACCCTCTGGGCCATGGCGGCCACGAGTGAGCGGTGTTTGAACATGGTTTTAATCTGGTTGGATATATTTAATGCATCAACATGTCTTAAATTGGAGGAGATCTAAGCCCTGCCTGGCAGGTGTGACGGAAAGCAGATGCCGTCTTCGTTGGCTCTCTGGCTTTGGAGGTCCTGGTGGGAAAAGCATGATCAGAAGCACTTGCCCGGATGTTTTGTGGAGTGTGAGCATCCACAAAAGCTCAGGGACCTGGGTGGGGGGAGGTAAAAAACCTCAGAAAGTGGAAAGGAAGCGAAGGAATGTAAAAAGAAAAGGGCACAGGAAAATGAGACTGCCCATTTCTACCCCCTGGTTCTCTCCAGCCCCAAGGAATTAGCACTGATTTATCCCAGCAGGAGACTCGGATCATGGCCTGGAAATGGGAGAAGGAGCAGATCTGGCCCCTGCAAAGGTGAGCAAGGAAAATCTCAGCTCCTTTTTCTGGCACTCCCACAGCTGCAGTTGTCTCTGCACAAAGTCAGTGTGATCTATTAAACATCTCAAATAAGGATTTAATTTAGTTTTAATAAGACAGTTTGGGAGATGTTAATTAAATTGTGTTATTAAAAACACATGGGCTGGACTTGGCTAATACATTTCCTTTTCTTATTAAGTCCATTAAAAAAGAAGGGAAGATAGAAGGGGGGGAAAGCTCTCTTTAGATGCTGAAACTCATTCAAAAGTCTTATTTTTCCTTTGCTAAATTAAACATGTCTCAAGTGTACAAATACCAAAAAAGCAGCCAGGTGAACTTGAAGCCTCCCAGGCTCAGCAAGACTTGGCTTAAGGATGAAGCCAAAATGATGAATCCCTTCAAACCTCAGTGTCCAATGAGTCTCAAACCCAGAATTTCCTTGTATCTCCATCCCCATTGGGTTATTCATGGGAGCGATGCTGGAGCAATGCAGCCACGCACCACTCCCATCCACCATGTTATGCTCCAGCCAGGAAAACTACAGAAATGCACCTTTTTGTCATCTCACCTAATCAGATTTTTCCTACCTCTGGCAAATATGCTGCTGGGAATCTCTTTAGTTCAAGGGATTGTCAGGGTGATTCGGTTAAGCTGAAGAAAAAACTCCCATGTGCTTTAAAAATGACAAATATTTTATTAGCTGGAAGTGTAACCAGCCCTAATTAGCTTAGCAGTCCTGAGTTAATAGATTTATAAGCTTCAGAGGATCCAATGCACTGGTGAGACAATGTGAACTGATCTGTGTAGGAAATTTATCCTATAGTTCCCAAATTAACCTGTTCTTTATGTCTGGGCTATACATATACAACTCCTGGAGATACACGTGGTCCTGCCCCAAGAGAATGGGGAACCCACAGAGGCTTTTCCCCACTTCTCTCCAACCTACAGGGCAATTCAGGGCATTGCATTATTCTTCATTTTTCTGGAATTTCTTCTTTTTTCCAAAGCATCTTTTGCTGTTATTAACGACGTATCAATATTGGCAGGTCGCATCTCCCAGCTGCAGATGTGGCTTGGCCCTTCTACACCCTTTTCTGCTTAGCGTGTGGATGGAAAGGTATTCACTCCAGTGGGGAAAAATCTTAGGGACCTGATTAGATTCACCAAAGCTTTGAAACAGACTGGAAAACAAAAGAAAACACTGGAAAACCAAACAAGACAACCCTTTCTCCATGCCTGTCCCCACCAAAGACCTTCATTGAGCCATTTCTAATGGCTCATCGTGCAGAGCCACCCATCTGCTGGCTCTGTTCTTATGAAGAATAAGATATTAAATGCCATTTAATGGCATTAAAAAAGTATATTTACTATATGTATCCCTTGTGCCACACAGGCATTCACTGTGCCAGGGTGGAAAAGATCATTAATCCCACTGAATCACTGGGGAAACTGAGGCAGGAATGGGAGCAAGCTCTCTGCAGGGTGCTTCTCCATGCCTGGTGGCATTGCAGTGATGCTGGCGTGAAGACATTGATGAGTCTTTTTGGATGTGTCCTCAAATAAACTGGATTTAACCAGAGCCAGGTTTTGGAGGGATTCTTGGATTTCCATGGCTTTAAGCTGGTCTTTTGGTGACCTTCCCAGAGCCACCCCCAAGGGTGCCATGCCAATGTCCTGATGTCCCATGGGTGCACAAATTGGGAGATGTCTCCTCCTCGCAGCAGTGTTTATCATCCCATCGAAACAAACGTCTGCTTCTCCTGGTTCCTCATAGCCTGGATAATCCTGGAGATTAAAAATAAAAGAGGAAGGGATCAGGGCTTGGGAAGGTTTCTGGAAGGGCTGGTGGGGAAATGACTTTTGTTTTCCTGATGTGGGAAGAGGGATGTTGTGACATGGATGCAAGAGGTTCTGGTGAATCCAAGTGAGTGTTCATGGACTTTGGCATATTCACTGATTTTCCAGCTCTAGATGCCCACAGATGTTCCCACAAACCCCTATTGTTGGCTTCTTCCCATCCCTGCTGCTAAGATCTGTTTGTCTTCACCCCATGTGCCCAGAGCTTTCCTGCTCCTTTAAATCCCTCTTCCCATCAAATCCCTCCAATGTTCCTTTATATTCTAGAGCTTCATCCTGGGCTTGAAGGACAGCGGAGCTGTGCTCAGGCTCTGTTTATAGGAAGGAAAACCCATCCTATAAATGACATTGCTTCCCCTGAGTAAAATAAATCAACCTCCAAGACAATTTCAGATTGCCCTGGGGAAGCCAATCCTGGAAATGCTCCATGGAGCTATCCTGAAGCATCTACTACAGGTTCTCCAGGTCTGGGATCTCCTCCAGCATTTCTTGTCATACCCATGCTGAAGGCATCTCTTCCCTGGAGAAGCAAAACCACCTTTGTGAGTGCTGTAGCACTATCCTAAGCATCTATAATGTTATATTAAAAATAAATACGTGATCTTAATGCAGCAGAAATTTCAGGGCCAAACCCATATGGGGATGAGTAGATGTACCTCTCAAAGTTCTTTGCTCTCTGCTACACCACAGTGAAGACCACAGAGCCAACAGTGTCTCAGCAATGTGAACGAGAGCACAGTGTGGTTGGGCCTGAGCCAAATTGCTTTGAAAGCCTACCTATATTAGGAAAAAAACCCCTCAACCAGTCTGTCTCTGGTGAGAGCCTCCAGACTGGACCAGATACACAGAATTATGGTGGCTTTCTAAAATAAGTGTGGAAGATTAGGCAGGTTTTTCAGGCCACGGAGTCTCACTATTTTCCTTGTAACACCTTGCCTCAGTTTCCCCATCTGTAAAATGGTTGGGTTTACATGGGCAGTGTTGCATCATGTGGGCTCCACAAATCCAGCTGTGGCTTGGGGACATTTTTTAGGTCTCATGCCATCTCTTTCCTTCCAGCTTGCCTGCACAGCAAAGCAGCCTGTGTCCTTTACCCCTCACCCTGAGCTGGAGCCTGGGCTCTGATAAAAGCTGCTGAGTTTACAAAGAGGGAGGCTCTGGTTTCCTGAGTCACAGCAGCAAAGTGAAGGGAGTGCGTGGGAGGCTGCGACGTGGCTTTGGGCAGATGCCAGCTTGAGATGTGCAGTGAGATGGACCTGGGAGATGTGGCAGCTCTGAGGACTTTGGGTGATCCAAGAGGAATTGCACCCTGTGGATATATTTTGTCTCAGGAAAGGCTGGGGGGAAATGTGTGCCCCAGCAGTTTTCTCCACAGGTAGCCCAAACCCTACTTGCTCAGTGTGGTGAGGACATGACACATGGGACTACCTCCACCCAACAGCCTCAGTGGTTGCAAGGCACTTTGAAACTACTCCAGTAGTTTCAGGGCACTGATTTTGAAGCCGTGTACCTGTGTCCTCATGTCCTCATGAGCCATCTCAACCCAAGGTGACCTACACCAAGAAAATGGATCCCACCCTTAGCAAACAAGCACAAGCATGCACCTCACCTCTTGTCCACCCTTTCATCTAGATTACCAGGAGATAAAGAAACCCACAACTCTGAATGTTTCTTTCTAATGACCTGAATATCAATAAAGGGAAATTCCACGTCCCGTAGTTACCACTAACCAGTCAGTAAAAGAAAGAGCTTTTCCTTTCCAAGCACTTAATTTCAGATCTTTTGAGATGTTCAGTATGAACCCGGCTGGACTTGATGTCCAGTGGTGCATGAAGGCTTTGGGAAGTCTCCCCTGGACATGGAGGAACTGTGGGGTTTTTCAATTACACCATCAGTGTGTGACCCTGCTGTCTCTCTCTCTTCTCTTGACTGTAGGCTTCAGATCTAGGTAGGAACTATATTTTTCCTCCAAAGGAAAGAGCAGAAAGTGATGGGGGCATCTCCAGAAACCTCATCAGTACCACCAGGAGCATGGATGCAGCTGGGGAGTGACGTAGGGACTCAACCAGGAAAGTCCAAAGGGAGAATTAATACAGGGAGAAAACACTTGGTATAAACCCATGGCAGGATCTCACAGCTCTTTCAGAAGCATCCTGGCCACCATCCAGAAGGAAGGTGGATCTCCAACCTCAACTACATCAGCTGTAATTTTGGGGTGGATCACCAGCACTATCCTTGTTTTTTGTCGTGAAAAAATATACTTCTTCCTGCTGTAAACTCCCACATCACACAACCCGTGTTCCTTGATGCACAATTGAAACCCAAGGACTTCAGCTGACTTTCCATCGTGATACCATCCTCAGTAAAGGAAACTGGGTTTCCTTGCAAAGGCCAGCCCCAATGAACGCTGTTGTGATGTGGTGACATTTCTACTGACTCCCTGGCGATGGATTATTCCTGTTCTCCATCCCTCTCCCCTGCCCCAAACCCCACAAATAGTGATATCAGTGATTTAATAAATAAGAAAGTACATGATATTTTATTTTGATATTAAATGTTGATTAATAGCTCTATGGATATTTTTTTTTTGGCTTTTTTCTTTTCTATTTTTTTTTTGTGGAAAAAGTCAACATTTACAGGCAGCTGCACTGAAAAACCCAAAAACCTTGGGCTGGACTCCGGGGTAGGAAACATCTGGAAATACATTTGCCTTGCTTGTCATAGCCAGATAAAGAATAAGTGTTAAATGACAGCCGTGGGCTCTGCACATCTGACAGCCCAGCCGGGGCTCCAGGTGGGATTTCGGGGGGTAATTCTCCATTGATGGGTCAGGACCAGGAAAAAACCACAAATACTGGAGTTTCATGAGCCACGGCGGTGGGACCGGGGGCTGACGCAAGGCTATTGTTTGCACGCTGCTGTTTGCACGTCGGAGGGGGAAAAAAATGACTCGTGTTCCTCCCGCGGTGAGTAGACACGGGGATTGATGTCCCCACCTGGACCCAGAGGTTGAGGGCTGGGGAAACGGGCAGCAAAGATAATTATTTATACAGCGTTTTGACTAATGAATGGCTTTGAATGGGAGTTTCCTGGAGCACTCGCTCCACCCAGCTTTTGCAAGGGTTAGATTAACGCTGGGAGGGTGCTTGTTTGGCTGAGTTTAATTCCCGCTGCTGGGACTGCACCCCCGCAGAGGGGGTGGGGGGCAGGGGGCACGGATTTCGGGTGGTGGGAGAGGACCATGCTAGCGAGGATGTTGGATGGGGGACTGAGTTTGGCCCTGTGGGTAAACTTTGCAAACTGTGGGGTTAATAATATCTCTGTTTAGGCAAAAAAAGGTGGGGAAAATGGAGGTAAATCATCCCCTGCACGGCACAGAGAGGACAATGGTGGGAATAGGCCACCCTTCTGCCCAGCCCGCCGATCACAGCTCATTTGGAGCAAACCCAAAGGTTGTTTTTTCTCCTTTTTTGCAATTTTACCCTCTTTCTGGCATGAGCAAAATGCCTTTTCCCAGTGCCTTGGCTCTCCCTCTGCCAGGACAGCTCATCCACCCACCCAAGCAAAAGCAACTGAAATTGGGGTCGGGCGCCCGCATTTTATCGACATACCTTTTTTTGTTAAACATCCATTGATTGTTTTCAGCCTGAAATGTATCCCTTCAGCAGAGAGAAGCCCAAACCCCATCCTGTTTTGGCCCAGCTCTGTCTCAGAGGTCACTGGCAACAGGGGGAAATGCCTGTGAGCTCTTGGCAACACCCGTGCCCCGGTGAAGGTCCTTTGCCAGCGTTGTTAATTTACCTCCCCGAACAATAAAAGGTATTTCGGCAAAAGGTCTCTTTTGCTGTAATAAACTGGTTTGCACATGATACCAGGGCACAATGTAGATTTTTTTTTTTTCCCTTTCCTAATACAACACCCATACAAGACTTGCCTGCATAAGGGCATGGCCATGGACCACTGCACTACAACCCTCTACCTGCTCTAGGAGAGAAGAAAAAGCCCATTTCAGGCCCAAATCTGAGCCTGGAGGTTGTTTTGGGGTCACACAGCATTTCAGGGAGGTAAAGGGACTTGAGATAGCCCAGATTTCACAGCTTGGTGCAAAGCGTGTCTGTCCTGGAGGAAGCAATGACTGCAGAGAGGGTTTGATCAGACAAATGGACAAACAACTCAGGAGCTGCTCTCCCACTGGCAGCACCCATTTTTTCTCTGCAATGGGATCTCAGGACAAACTCATCAGGGTTTGCAAGGCGGTGGTGATCCATTTGCAATCGCGATAGGATGTCTTGACACAGGCTTCGGGGGACTGATGCATTGGCCGGACCCATGCCAAGCCACCGTCCCTCTCTTTGCTGGAAGGAGTCAGATTTTACGGAGGACTCCGAGGAGTGGCCGGGACCGGCCCCGTAAACAGGAAAGCGAGGAAGCGAGGAGTCAAGCCCCGGCTCATCCAGGACGCGGGGTGCGCGCCGCGGCTGCCGGCACACAATGCCGCACCGGAAAGGGGGGTTATAAATACCCAGGGTCAGGGCCAGGCTCTGGTGAACAATAGGGAGTGGGAGGATGGAAAAGGCCGGTGAGGATGAGCCGCTCGTACCACGGGGCCGAGGTCACTGTACTGGGCGGTAGTGCAGCGGTGCAGCTCAGCTCCCAGGGATCTGGGGGGTGCAATTGGCCTCTGAAGGATGGTGGGTGTTGTGGAATGTTGGGTGTTCCCCAAGTTGCACAGTGACCCCCCCATCAGCAGAGCTGTGCTGGTTTCTTTGCAGGTTTAGGTGGTTTCATGTGGGCTGGATTCTGGGGGTTTCGATTTGACATTACTGGCGCTGGGGCTCCCCAAAAAGGGGTGCACGTACCTCTGTGGATGCTGGTTTGCAGTGGTGGGGGTGACAGGGGACACAGCACTCAGTTGATATTGGATGGGGTGATTTAAGATACCACCATTGGTTTCACACTGAGTATCCCAGCAGCCTGGAGAGGAGAGGTGACACCTCCTGCTCCACACCAAGGCTTGCAGGACTTTGCAAGGACACCTTAACTCTGGCCAGGACCTTACACCAATGCAATTTGGCAGCAAGGGAGCTGCTCCTGAATGATGTCAGCGTCTTAGGTTGCTCTTCCAGAGCTGGCTGGAGGCAGACAGGCTTTCCCACCCTGTTCCAGCATCTCATGGGGTTATCCATGCACACTGCTGTGATTCCCGAGGACACAGGAGGCTGCGATACTCCTCAGCTGTATCATCCATGAAGCCACCTCTGCTGCTTACTAATCTAAAGACGTCAAAGGAAGTAAGAGCCATGAGGAGATAAACTGGGATGAAGGGGGATGCTGCAGCCTGGCTGGGGAAGGTCAGTGATAGCCGGCTGCTTCGGGTGCTGAGCATCAGAACCTCACTCGATAACGAAAGCCGGGTCAGGGCCAGCAAGAATTGCAGGAAACATCTTGACCGCTGTCGAGAGCATCGTGGCAGCACTGGAGGGGAGCCCGGCCCCTTCCTGCACCCCAGACACGGTGTGGTCCCCTGGCACAGGGATGGTCAGGAAGCTTATGGTTCAAATACCTACATATACATTGATTTTCCATTCTGGTCCTTCAGAGAAGCATGTAGAGCATCAAAATGTCCCCTAGGACTTGTACTCCTGCCTGGAAGGGCTTTTTAACCCTGTGTATGAGAGTGTCTGAGCATGGCTGTTAGCAGCAGGGAGAGCTCAATGGATCTGGCCCTGGAAATCCCCTAATTTAGGCCAGAAGTTGGGCTGGGGTGATTGCTCCGGGCTCTGGACTTTGCACCTTGGCTGCTCCACTCTAAGCTCGCCTGCAAGAGCATTCTCATGGTGAGAGCTGGCAGGTTTTCTACAAGCTGAAAACTATTTCTAAGTGGCCTCTTGCATGAGGGTAGCACCTTCCTGGAGGTTCTGCTTCATTCCCAGACTACAGACTGGCACTTTTCCATCGTCCAAAAGGATTAGGGAGCAGGGCTGGACCTTGTAATGGGCACTGAAATCTCTACAGGGCTGATTCCCTTCTCCAAGACAGAGAAATCCCTCTTCACTCCCCCTCGGCCTCTGTTAAAGATCACATTTCCCATTTCTCCTCCTTAATGGTGTCCCCGAGGAGATGCCGCTTGCTCTTAATGCCTCTGCCCCCCTGGGAATTAGCTAAATGAGAGGGGTAATTCAGGAGGATGCTGGAGGTGCAGACATCAATTAGTGATGACAGCTTGGAAATGGCTGGGGATAACATCTCCTGACATCCCTGCCTCCGAAGCATCCCTTTGGGTCCTTATGGAGCCAAAATACCTCCCAGGTCCACTCCTGTGGGGGATTTACCTCTATATTTTATAAGTCAAATCCCAAATATCACAACAAAAAAAAGCCAGGAAAAGCTATTCCCTTTTTCACTTCATTGAGGAATTTGAAAAGGCAGTTTGAATACCTCAAGAGAAATAATTATTGATCTTCAGCCGCAAGTGCCCAGAGCTGATGGAGTCCTGCAGCCAATGGACATGAACAATGGCAAGAGGATCAACATGGGGCTGCTCCAGCCCAGGAGCTGAATTCCACCCCTGAGAAGGGGCATTATATCCATGCAAGCTGTATTGACACAAAACAACTTTACACAGGTACATATATACTCAAAACACAGATTATAAATACATATAAATATACAGACAGTTGCAAACAGGCTCTAAAATGCATGAGATGTGCTGTTGCAGGAGATGTGGAGGAGTCTCTATAGTAAAATCCTTCCACATAACCACGGGTTATTTAAAATTGTAATTTTTTTTGGAGGGGTTGGGGGGGATGCACAAGCAGCTCTGCTATTTTTAAGCACGTATAGGAAGGCACCAGCATCACTTGAAACATTTCTAGGCCCTCTAGTGGTGTTGGCTGCATTGAGGGACCTCTCTGCTTCCAAAAAAACCACTTCCCAAAAAAGGAATTTTAATATTTTGTCTATTATTTTTCATTACATGAATAAAAAAAACCACAATCCTTTTTTTTTTTTTTTCCTTGAAGCACACCTATGGGAAGAGCCGTGCATCTGACCAGTTGAGACTTTTCTCTCTGCACCTTTTGAACCAATGAACAACATGTGAACACTCATTGCAAAAGTGAAAAAACCCTTAAGGAGGAGTGATGCAGCTGGAGGAAGAACAGGGCTACATGGGGACCAGGCTTTGAATCAGCCAAAAAAGGACTCTCCTGTCCTTTTGTCATCCCCTCAGTTGTGAAGGGGCTGGGATATGTGGTGCGTGACACGAGGTGGGTCAGTCCTCAGCTGCGTGGCAGCTTCTGTGGGTGTTTTCTCGATGCCAGAAGCCACCGTTTCCTACCATGTACAGACTGCAAAGGGCTCGAGGCATCACCCAAAGCCTGTTTGAGCTGGGGCGTGACAGCACAGATAAAATCAGGCCATGGTGAGGGCAAGAAGCCACAGGTGCAGGGGACTGGGACAGGGCTGGGGGGACAGCACCCCCAGGTTGGGCAAGCTTTCCAAACTCACGGTTGTTCTTGGGTTGTTTTGGGGTGATACAGGGTTTGGGGAGAGTTACAGGGAACTACTGGAGAAAGTCCAGCAGAGGGCAACAAGGATGGCTGGGGGATTGGAGCATCTTCCCTATGAGGAAAGGCTGAGAGAGCTGGGACTCTTTAGCCCGGAGAAGAGAAGGATGAGGGGTGATCTAATTAATGTTTACAAATACCTAAAGGGTGGGTTGAGGGAGGATGGAGCCAGACTCTTTTCAGTGGTTCCTGGTGACAGGATGAGGGGTAACGGGCACAAGCTGGAACACAGGAGGTTCCATTTAAATATGAGAAAGAACTTCTTTTCGGTGGGAGTGCCAGAGCACTGGCACAGGCTGCCCAGAGAGGTGTGGAGTCTCCTTCTCTGGAGATTTTCAAGACTCCCCTGGATGCAGCCCTGAGTGATGTGCTCGAGGGGATCCTGCTTTTAAGCAGAGGAATTGGACTGGATAATCTCTAGAGGTCCTTTCCAACTCTGACAATTCCATGATTCCATGATTCCATGATAGCTAAGCTGTAGAGTTGACATTTGAGTGGGTTTGGGTCCAAAATGTATTTTTCTGGTGCAATTTAGCATGTGCACACTGGTGGAGTGGTCCAAAGGGTTCTGCAGTAGGGACCCCAAATTAGGCATCCTTCAAAGCCCATGCCTTGATGGCATTCACAAGGTTTGGGTGTTGGATGCTGCTTGGAGAAGCCCATGTGGAAAAGAGGAGAGCAAGACCTGGATGTGTGAGGATGGAGGGATGTCCTCCTCTCCTTAATTACGTTAGAGGTGATAATTACACTAATACTAATCATAGAAACATAGAATGGTTTGGGCTGGAAGGGACCTCAAAGCTCATCTCGTTCCAACCCCCCTGCCATGGCAGGGACACCTCCCACCAGACCAGGTTGCTCCAAGCCCCATCCAACCTGGCCTGGAACACTGCCAGGGAGGGGGCAGCCACAGCTTCCTTGGGCAACCTGGACCAGTGCCTCACCAATGATTATTATGGATGAATGCAGAGGTGGTGGGGCTGCACAGAGCATCATGAAGATCGAATGAGTGATGGTGCTCAATTGCCAACGTAAGGGAGTGACGGCAAGAGGTGTAGGATGCGGCGATGCCAAAGGGCGCTCTTCTTTTTATAGGTTTTTCTCTTTTCTGGAGAAGGCAGGTGGGTGGGGAGAGGGGAGGCTGTGTCAAGCCATAGATGAGCAAAATGGAAAGAGAAGATAAGGGAGATGGGATGGTGAAAAGGATGAGCTGGAGGGGGAGGGTGGATTTGCCAACACACCCACTTCTTCTGGAGGTAAAGAGTTTTTGCTTCGTTACAGGGCTGGCAGGGCGGGCTGAGTCAGTGCTCCAGAGATGAGTGTGCAGGTGGACCTGATAACCTGCAGCTCCTCCACAGCAGGGTTTGAGGTGAGCCCCCAGCAGGACCTCCTGCCTGCATGGAGCCCAGGGTACCCATTGGGCCCTGAGAGACAGCAAAGAGCACAACAGGTTTAGTAGAAGTTGGAAAAAAACAGGAAAAATGCTATTTTAAGGACATATAATCCACCTTGCGCCGGGGTACAGCAGCATTTCACTGGATTCATCGTTAGGAAATTTATTAATAACAGAGGGTTTCTTTAAGTAGGTAACCCTCAAAAATGATGCCTTTGGGATAAATATACAAATATATATATATATATAAATCTTCTGAAACGTGTGCCTTGCTGATCCTGCCCCACAAGATGGGTGTTTTGGTGCAGTGTTTTACCATCCACCTCTGTTTCTCCATCTCTCCAGCCGTGCTGTTATTTTTGGATTGCATTACACCTCTCCCCAGATGGAAAACCTCACTCCCTGGGGAGCAATAAAATGGAATAAAAATAAAAAATAAATTTAAAAAAAAAAAAAAGGAAAAAAAAAAAGAAGAAAGGTCCTGACCCCATCAGTAAAATAGTAACTGCATTTCTCGGGGAGAAAATCCTTTTATGAGGCGGGGAAGAGGAAATTTGGGGCTGGGGGGGATGGAGCTGGAGGGAAAATGAGGATCAAACACACTAACCCCATTCATTTAGAGACTGTGGAAGGTTACAGTAGCATGAGGAAGGGATATAATTAGGATATAATTACACCAGGCTTCATTAACAAACTGCTTTTCAAAGTGAAGACAGAGAAAGAGGAGATGAAGACGAAGTCCTCGGTTCCCGGGATGCTCCAGCCCTTCACCTCTTGGCAAAACAGGCTGAGAAAGATGGTGGTTCTTCACTTTTTTATTGCTATTTGGGTTGAACGGAGCTCAAATTTCTCCTTTCTTCTGAGAGGCCTTTAAAATATTTTCTCATGGAGGGAAAGGCCTTGTGGCCGAGCAAAAAAAAAATGAATGTCTCTGTGGAAAAATGAGATTTTACTAAATGCAAGTTGTCACTGGGGTTGGATGCTTTCTTTCCAACTTTCCCATAAAAAGAAAGCCAGAAAGTTGGAATATCTCTAATCCTGGAGGTTTTTGGTTTCTAAAAAGTCTGTTTTGGGAGAAAAAGTGAATGGAGAAGAAGAGGAGAGTTTATTCTCATCTGAAGTTGCTGATGCTCCTGGACAGACCTCTTCATTTGGCTCCAGGGACTCACCAAGGGCACATATATACATTCCTTATTGAACATATTATTTATGATTTATTTATTCAGCCTTTATTGGGATACTTGAAGAGGCAAGGCGGGTTCTGTTTTTCATAGGCAAAATACAACTTTACATGGGGAACTATCAGCTGCCTTCAGAAAAGAGGGACTTTGTCAAAATAGACAATGCTTTGCATTTTTGGAGATGAACTTGACCTTTTCAGCATCATTTATCCCCTGACTCATTGCCAGTCAAAGATTCCCTGGACATGAGAGTATTTTCTTACTAATTTACTACCAGCCCTTGATGGGGGACCAAAACTATAAAAATGAGCTCCAAAATGCTCCAATAAATATGAAATATTGTAGGTGACCATGATTTGTCCCATCTATGTGAGCAAGGCATGTCTCTGTGTCATTCCTCAGGGTTTCTTTCACGTGTGCAAAGTACATTGTGACTTTGTCACCCTTCTGTAAGAAATGATGCAACTAAATGCTTTGATCTGCAAATGGATTAAAATCCCCTGAAACAAAGCTTATTGCAGCATCTGGGCCAGGAGCTCTTGTGTTTTCAGCTCCAACCTCAACTCCTTTCAATAGATTTGCATTGATCCGCAAAGTTTTTGTGGGGAAGGTGCTCCATCTCTATTTGTAAATATAATTTGAAGGAAGGATTGGAAGCCCATAAAGCCATTTTCTGCTCCAGCTGAACCATCCCACCATAAAAGTGCTCAAGAGCTGGAGCAGGAGCACCAACACAACCACCACCCCAGTATTGACTCTTGTGGTTCCCAGCCCTCTGCACCTCTTTGTTCTGTTTTGCCAATTGCAGGGTCCTCCGTTGCTGTTCAGCCCTTTATCTTGATCGCCTTTCTGTTACCAACCCGACCCGCAAGCAGAAACGAGACAGGGAGTTCTTTTCACATCTACCCGAAACCGACATCACACATACCTCTGAGTCACCTCGCTGTTTGCCTTGGGTGTTTTTTTTTTGAGTGTACATGGTAACACTCAGGATCCCAGCATGAGAGGACTCACAGAAATCTCTTTTCTGCACCTACAGTATTTGCTTTTTGGAGACATGCAACGCAAAAGAAGATGTTTAAACCAACTGAACTCTCTCTTTGCCTGGAGAGCATCCTATCCAAAAGCCTCCTCTGCTGCTGAGCATCACTGACAATATGGCCCAATATGATAAGAAATGTGGGTCCCTCATTGAGTCTTCCAGATGCAGATTTATGAGCCGAGCGTGAGCTGCGCCCTTCTGAAAAGTTTCAGTTTGCAATGGTAGAAACTTTGGTTTGAACCAGATTTTGGCCATTAAAAGTTCAGTCTGATGAAGGACCTAAGAGCAGTCCCAGATGCTCCTTCGCCAGCTCAGGTGAACAGCTTCATTCAGCTGAGCCTTTGGTTTTCTTGGGTGTGTGAGGCAGATGCAGAAGGACCGTCTTCCAGTCCGTGGGCAGCAAACTGCTCTTTGGGTGTGGGTATTTCAGAGGCATCACCGAAAGTCGCTCAGACTTGGGCAATGAACTGCCACTTCCACCCTGCAACCACGGTGGCCATGGGTGGGATTTTTGTGAGACCTTCGTTGCTCATGAAGCTCAGGTTCATTCAACCCCATCTAAGTGAGTTTCAAACTCCTAAATCAACCAGAAACCTCAATGCTTTGAACTATACAGTCTTCATAATATCTATGATTTACTGTGGGGTTTTATTTCTACCCCCATGGTGCATAAGTCCCTTTTTAAAATTTATACTCCTCCTGATCTACAAATATCTACACAGGGCTGTCATCCCAAACCATGGGAGGGTAGAAGGTGCTGGAGAAGGGGGATGCAAATGGGAGACCTTGAGTTTTGGCCCTCAGGTGATTTTTGCAGCAAAACAAATCCACACATTAATAAGAAACAATTTTCCTCAATTATTAAGAAATATCCTCAATAGTGTGGTCCAGCACAGGGGAAGACGATGAGAAGAGGCTTTTTCATACTGCACTGCTCCTAATATTTGCCCCATGGGCTGCTGTGCACTTTCCTAATGGGATCTAATGGGGTCTTCTCCTGCAGGATCTTCATGTGAACCCTTTCCCCACTGCTGCTCTGGATCCCAAATACTTTCAGGATGCTCTCAAAATCCTCTTTGTATCAGGAGATGCCAAAAAGCCTTTGCAAAGCTACCCTATACTGTAGGTAAGAAGCCAATCCAGAGCATCTGCCTCAACTTTCCATATATAAATATGTTTTATAAGTTATGGTTAATTATAGATCGAGCTGCAAGTGGTTGTAAGCAACCCTGACCATGTTGCATCACTGCTGTGCTGTATTTCCAAAGGGATTTATGTGTCCTGACTGGATGGGAATGGATGATGATCATCTTAGAGCCAGGATCTGGAGGACCAAGTCTGCAAACCAGCAGGTAAATCCAGTCTGCATCCCTCCAGCCGCTGTGGGGAGGCCGTGGTGGGGCTGGGGGTCCTGTTTATTGGCAGGGTCCTGACCTCACCCCCCCATTTATGACCCCCCCCGGGACCTCTGCATGGAAAGGGGATTTGTAACTTAACACTAACAATAACACAGCGCAGACAGCCATGACAGGGTTGTTTTCTCCTACACACTGCAGCTGGCTCCCCGGGATGGAGATGAGGGCAAAGGGGTGAGGAGGGAGATGCTCGGCACGCAGTTTATTAATAGAGGGATTTTTCTCCCTTAATTTTGGGTCTGAGCATGATATGCTCTTTTTTTTTTTTTTTTTATTTAGTTTCAAAAGAGGAGGAGCTCCTGGGGACCAGAGATGGGAATGTGGTGGCACAGAACCGTCAAGCCATGGTGGAAGGGTGCTCTGTGCTGAGCCATATCCAAAGACGAGTGACAAAAAAGAGCTTCCCCAGAGGGTTTCGCTGTGGCTTGGTGAGCAAGTTCAAGTGGTTTCTTCTCTGGAAATACATTGCTTTTCCCACCTACAAGTTGCAGGATAAAGGAGGAAAAAAAATTGAAGAAGTTACCAATGCTGTGGAATGCTGTGGATGTCAAAACCAGCCCAGCATTTCTTTTGCATCCATTTCTCAGCCTGAATGAACCAGGGTGAAGAAAGCAAATCCCAGCTGTGCCGCAGGTTTCCAGCACAGCCAAATCCTTCCGTGCCTCAGTTTCCCCAGGAAAGCATCATGTGTGGTGGTGTGGATCCCATCTCTCCATCTCCGTGTGCACCACGTTATTCCTTGATCTTCATTATTGCATGGAGGTGCTTAACCATAGGAAACTCAACATTTCTGCCTTTTTCTGCACTTTTTGGCTCTTTTCCTACTTGAGTTTAAAACTGAAGCCTTTGCATGTGTGATAAGTTCAGTCTATCCAACCCGGCTGGCTGCGATGAAGCTCCTCTCATGGCAAATCAACACCAAAAGGTGAATGCAAATGGCAATGTGAGCTCTGCCTTCTCCTCCTCCCTGGTGTGGAGAGGATCTCAAAGTTCATGAGCCCTTTTTATACATCCTCTGGGACTGGACAAGGATTTTCTGAGCCCCTGAGGTGCCCCAAGGTCATGTTTTTGAGATGGAGTCAGGTCTAGAAACCTCCTCAATTAAAAAGAAAAGCAAGCTGAGGTTCATCTGTAATGAGGGGATTCCAGGAACTGGTGCTTTTAGAAGAAATATAGAGTGTGAGACACAAACCCAACTCAAGCGACCTGGCATGGACAGGCAAATTCACCAGGCTGACAGATACAGAGAAACTTCACTCGGCTTTTATAGTTGCTTACTTTCAAGCTTCCAGCTTTCATTGAAATGAAGCCAAATGAGGTTTGCTTTTGATCTCGAAATGCAACCAAGAGATGCTTCCCAAATCCTTCCAGGCCTTTTGAGACCTGAATTTGCAAGGAGGCTGTAAGATCTGCAGGTCCACCTGATGCACCCATGTCCCCCTACCTCAGCACTATTTCCATCCATGCTTTCTCCTGCAGCAGGAGCCTATAAGGGGACTGTTATGAACCATCTCCGCGTGGTGACCCCGCAGTCATGTCTCTGGCTCTTGGTTCAGATGAGTTTAGGTAATGTGTAGCCTGAGTGACATGGTTGTACTTTATCAGGCTTCTCTGAAATGTCCTCCTGGTGCTGCAGATGCGTTGTGTTTCTGCAGAGGTTGGGCTTCGATTAGGAGTGTGGACAAGATGGACATCAATAAATGACACTTAGTGATGGGGCAACAATCTGGAGAAAGCCAGGAGCAGGTTTCAGAGTAGCTGTTTTTTTGCTGGTAGGTCACTGGTAAAATAGAACCGTGAAGGCAGCAGGAGCTGGAAGGAGGACAGAGCAGGCTGTGGAAGAGGACCACTGGCTGCAATGGAGGAATAAAGGAGCTGATGTAACAGGATGGCTTCAAAAGCAAAGGGATCTGCAAATGAAAAATTGGCTGATGACACTGTATGATCCACCTGAGTCCTTTAGGTTTTCAAATTATGTGTCAGTGGAAATGGCAAGCTCACAGCCTGTAGATGGCTGTGGGGAGAGTAGTTACTCTGCTGGGTGCCCAGCTGGTAGGAGACAATGCCCCTACAGTGCAGGGAGCACTTAATTTCCTTGGGCACCTCTGCAGGTAAGTGATTCAGGACCTGTCTCACTGTAGTCAACAGTTTCCGTCATGCCAGTAGAGAAATCTCCCTCTTTCCATGCATTATGTCTTTGTTGCCTGATGAAACCAGGGATGTCTGATGGGGACAGAGACAGGAGTGCAGAAAGCACCCCTGGTGCAAGCAAAACTGTATGCAGTGAAATCCCCACAAACCCAGTATAAACCAACTTTACCACTACATCACCCAGCACAGCCATCGGAGGGGTCCCAAATGCTGCCCAGCCGACGTGAACCCTACCACCTCCCTATGGACACCATCTGGAAGGTCTTCAGCCACAAACTGTCCACTTTTTGGTGTGAGGTTTGGGTTGGCAGTTTGCAGTTGGTTTGCAGAGACTCTGATTTGGCAACGATGCTCAACATCCCCCACCCCCAGGGGTTGTTTTGGTGGTGTGGGTACCCCCTCCCTCCTTCCGCCCACCGTTTCTCCCACGTTCTTTCTCTTGGCACCATCTAGTGGTTATATGGATGGAGATGTCTCCTCTGCTTTTGGGTTGGGTTGAGGAGGCCACGTCCTCCTCTTCCTCCTCCCTCCAGCCTGGCTTCACTCCTGTGGGGTGCTTTGGGAGGCCTTTGGGATGCTTTGGGAGGCCTTTGGGATGCTGGAAGCATGAATCCCAAACATCTGAAAGATGAAAGGTCTTAGGGAAAAAGGAAGAACCCAATACTCCAAGCTCAAAGGGTCTTTGGGAGCTATTTCCAGCTGACCTGAGTGGTTAAATTTCAACGCTGGAGTGGAACACTAATTTCCAAGAAAGGAAAGCTCTTCTTCTCCACCAGCCCATAAACAAATCCTGCAGAAATAAAGTTTCTGATTGGATAACCATCTAAAATAGCGTTGTGGTTGAGTTTTCTTGCTGTGGGTGCATGTCTGAGGTTTTATGCCTGATCAGTGCATGCTTTCTTCAACACCCACACAGTCCATCCAAGCCCTCACAGACAGGTTTTAGGGCATCTTAAGTAGCAAAAAAAAGCAGTTTCCTCCATCCACCACTGAATTCTGTCCTTCCAGGATGTTTTTCTATTAAATTAAAGGAAAACCACCTATTTTCTTATGAAGATATCTCCCTTACATTCAGTATCTGCAAATGATGCTGATTTAGGAACCTTAGGAATAAGACTGTAGCTCTTTGAAGAGTTTACATGGAAACATACTGGTTGCTGTCCATGTAGCATTTATTTTATAAATGAAACTTTTATAATCTTCCAGTAAAAAAAAAAAAAAAAAAAAAGATTTCCTTAAAAATACAGAACTGAAGAGATGAATTGTAATTCTTCAAACCATGACTATGGGTTTCTGAACTCCCCCTCAGGAAATTCCAGATGAAGGAACATATTTCATTCAGGGAAGAAAAGCCAAATGTGAAAGGAGAAAGCTGCTAGAAAATTTTCACTTTGGAAGCCTCCCGTGTCTCTATTCCTTTTCCTAGCAAAGACTTCCACTTATCCCCAAGCTAAAAGCACTGCTGAAAAGGTCTATGGACGTGTTTCCATTTGCCATGACACCCTCCAGACACAGAGCGTGTTTGCTTTGCTGCTTGTGTTCAGTGTAAGCAGTAGCTCTGTAGCACCCAAAATCCCCCAATGAGCATAAAATAGCGATGGGTGGTGGGAATGTTTGCAAGGAAAGGATTTTTTTAAACAGTAAATGGGATTTCTGCTGAATCCAAGGGAGAACAGTGCTGGATGGGGCTTCAGAGGGGAGGAAGGGGGATTTAGCTGTGTGTCTGCAAGGCATCAGGAGGATGCGGGCAGAGGTCTCCTGCAAGTGATGGATTGCCTACAGGGGCTGGATCCAGGGTGATGGATGGATGTGGCCAAGGGGGTCTGCAGGCAGGCTGTGAAAGCTTCAGGAGTGTTTTCATCCCAATCCTATGCACTCTGCATAACCCAGAAATGAGCTCCTGTTCCCCTTCCAGACACGGACATGCAGGCAGTGGGAAACATCTGGGTGAGGGGAGGTGGGAGGTACAAACCCTCTGCACTAATGGAGTGGAGAAGACTCATCTTTGAGGTCCCAAACCAAGTCAGAGCAGTGGATCTCACTGACCATCACCTTACCAGACCTTCTTGCCATCTCCTCTTTTAATGGGCCACTAAAGTGTGGCAGAAAACCCAGTTCAGTCATTTCCTATTATTCAAAAATAAAAAACAAATGTTGGGTTGTACAGCCCAGAGTTCAGATCAGGGGAAAGTCTACAAATCTCTTGGCCGTCTGGGATCTTTTGCTTATCGCTGCACTTAATCCCATTTTTGGGTCTCCCGGGCTCAGGTTTGAAAGAAAGATAAATGAGGTGCATCAGAAACTCACCTGATTAACTTGGCTAATACAATGATTTTATTCTTTTATGGGGCACTGTCTCCCATCCCAGCCAAATTTTCCCCAGGACTTCTCCTTGTATTTTTTCCTGTGTGAAATCCAAGCCCAGCAGCGGGTAGGGAGGAGGATGCTGTGTTCACATCTTGCTGCAGGATCTGGGTGAGGGGTGGGGAGAAAATGTGAAGGCAGACCTGGGGACTGTTAAACCTGCCATAAGTTGGGTCTTGGAAAGGAGAATGGATTAACTCTGCTTCCCAGGATGGGAAAAACCCTTCTGTTCAGATGCTTGACATACCTGCATGATTTTAGGCATGTCTGCAAGGGAGATGCAGAAAACCCCCATCGCTGAAGGCTTTATCCCTAATTTTATCCCCCATCCCCAGGGCATTTCAGCTCACTTTCTGCAGATGATCTATTTTAATCACTTTATCTCACCAGTTCCTCACTCTCTTCCCCCCAAAAAAGCCATCCCCTCCCATCTGGTTTGGGTTAGGAGTCTGTCTGTTGAGCGCATCACGGGGAGGGGGCTGTGAGTTCAGCCCCATCTCCAGCAATGGGAGCCCAGGGTTGCCAGTGGGGGCTTGGCCCCTGCTGCTCACACCCCTCCTCGTGCCCCGTCCACCCCATGCACCAAGCTGCTGCCTCCAACATCTGCTTCCAATTGCTTCTTCATCTGACCAGGGCTGGGAAAAGCCAAGCTTTCACGGTCTTAAAGGCACCGTGTGCAGACAAAACCCACCCCCTGTGCCTGCTCTGGAGCCATCCAGGTTAAAAAAATCCATTCTAGCAGTTTTTTTCCTTTGTTTAATAACAAAGAAGAGTGTTTTTATTCCAGATAAGCAAGACAGATTTGAGATTTTTCTAAAAAATTCAGCTTCTCTCCAGGTGCATCAGCACTCAGGCACTGGTCCTTGGGCTTTGTGGCAGATGAGTGATGCATGTGCCCATGCAGGATTAGTGCCTTTGCAATTCCTTGGGGACAATCCTGTACTGAGAAGGCAAATCTTTGAGTTGCCTTTAATTCTTACCCCATGTCATGACAGCCATTTCATGCTCAGCCCATCCTCGACATGAAGCTGAGACCTAACATTGAAAACCTTTTCAGGCCAGTCACAAGAGGGAGATAAAAAGCCAACAGCAGTTGCAGATTTGGGGTGGAGAACTGTTTTCTGGGGGAAAAAAGGAAAATATTGCAGTTCTGTGATGAGAATCACAATGATTCAGCTCTTCTTATATTGGGGGTTGAGTAGGAAAATGATATGGACCCAAACAGCCTCTGGAATTCAATATTCATTTTCCACTGATGGATTGAAGTGAAGTTTTTATTCTTGGTGAATTAAATCCCATACCTGAGCAGCCCATGAGCCTGACTTGACTGTCAGAACTGCAAGGATAGAGACAGAGGCTGTTTTTCCATGCACAAAATCCACTTGTCATCCCTTAAAATGAATTTATTCAGCTCTGCAAAAAGCAGGTGGCTGAATCAGGGTTGCAACCCCATCGGCTTCATCCTCTGCTGCATCCAAGGATGCTCAGCAGCACCCATCACCCTCCTCCTCCAGAGAGGAATGAGGTTCCTGGCACAGATCCTGTTTCACAGTGCAGCATTGGTGCATCCGAAACCACTGTAGCCCCGTCCCCCTCGAGCATTAGAAGCTGGAGAGAGCATAAAAGAGCCGTCTTTAAACCACTCAAGATGTACTCAAAGAGCAGCTGAAATGAGCTGTGAAATCTCAGGGCAAAGCCAGGGCTGGGAAAAAGAAGGGGAAAAATCTCTTCCAGAGGTTCAGAGGGCCCAAAAACTTGTGTTTTCATGGCAAAAAAAAAAAAAAGCAGAGAGTGAGTCCACAGCAGGAAAACTCTTCTTTCCCCCCACCATGAGCCTGGAGAAAGCTTCTCATGGGGCTGGTTGCTAAAATTAGCCTGGAGAAAGCTTGGGAGGCGGGAGGGTAAGGAAGCATCTGTGTTGCTGGAAGATGCTGAGCTGACCATGGGCTTCAGATGCAGGGTCCAAGAGGGGCTTGAGCCATTTGAGTTCACGTATTTTCCTTTATTTATCCCAAAACTGAAATGCCAGCAGACAGTCAGTCCTACCTGCGCCTATCTGATGATCCAGAGGGGAGAATTACCATCGATATTAATAGCTGGCCTTGATTTCAACTTGCTGACACCACGAAGATGGTTTTAATTAAAACTCATTAGCAGCAACCTGTTCCTGAAAATTAGCGTAGCTAACCCAATTACGGAGCTTGTTCCTTGATGCTGCTGCTCTTCCCAGAAACCCAGCCTGGGCACATGGGTAAATCCTCACCCCACTCCTATTCCCAGCCCTAAGGAGGGTGGAAATCTTGAAAGGAACGCTGAAAATTTGGGGTGTTTCATGGACTGGGGTGCTGGAGTGCAGGGAGGGATGATGCTGTCGCATCCAGTCGATGACTCTCTCTATGGGACCAGTCCTCCTTGGAGATCTTTGGTAAATGCAGAGCAGTGATTTGAGCTCTGCAGACAGTTTGGGGCATGGAAAGGCTATTTTGGGTAAAAATTTGAGCTTATCTCCCGGACATGACCTTGAAGCTGGGCTGGAAATTTCAGCTCTGGTGCTAGATGGGAGCTCCTCTGTGCAAAGCTTTCCTCCCAGCAGGGGCAGGGGGATGTTGTCAGGAAAGACCATCAGAACTGAGACTCATGCCAGGGAATGGGAAACCCCACCATGAGCTTCATCAACTGGAAAAACTGATCCCAGCATGTGTGTCAGCTGCTTCCACAGGTGAACAGGTCCCAAGAGCTGGCTCCGGGGGGTCCAAGCATCCTCAGCATCCCCACCTCCAAGCTTTTCAGGTGCCTCCTCCCCATCCCCACCTTATGCTGGAGCCTTGAACAAGGAGCAAAAATTATGAATGACTCCTTCTTCCCCTCCCTCCAGCTCCTTTCCCTTGTGCTTCGCCATCCCCCACAAGCAGCTGGTTCCTATTACCATAAAAGCTGACAAGGTGCAGGGCTGGAGCGGAGCCTCCTTTGGCAGGTAATTTTGACAAGAGGCAGAGGGCCAGGGCCGGGTGTCTCTGATGGGTTTCCGGGGCTGTTATCAGCCCGACGTGACCCCCTCACGTCTGTGGACCCACTTGGTGTGCCGGGGGGGTGGGCAGGGAACAACTGCGATGGCTCAGCAGCACTGGCTCTTTCATTGCTTGGGAATGGGGATAGGACATCCCCAACGAGCAGCTCAAGCCCATGGGATGTCTCCAAAGACCGTTGCTTTTTGGTTCAGTCCTTTTCGGTGAGAGTTTCACCTGTCTTCAGGAAATATATCCTTGGCACATCCAGCTCGGACACATTTACAAAGCAGCAGAAATAACACAGCTGTATGTTGGAGATGGAAAATGTGCTCAGGCCTTCACCCACCCTGACAATTCTTGCTGTGCCAAGAATATGGTACCCTGCCCTTTCACCTTGGCCATGCACAGCATCCTCAGCCACACCAAGGGATACAGGAGAGTGGGCACTGCCGTGGTACACCTGGGATGCCCAGCCCAGCTGGCTTTCTCTTTCCCCCGACACAGCATCTATTCATGCAGGAGGTCAGCTAGGCTGTGAGGCCAGCCAAAGCTTAAGGATTAAATATATCTATTAAATAAATCAAATATATAAATACTCAGTCTTCTGGGTGCCTGTTGATTTGCTTCCACAGTCCTGGATGGAGGCAGCACCATCGCTTGTAACATGACCAGTCCCCCCGTGCCCCCAGACGAATAAATAACCTCCTTCCCAGTCAGACACATTAAACATCATTTTGTAGCTCTGCCTGGGGACCAGGGGACATGATTGAAGTTGCAGCGGCTGGAAAATGCACCGTGCCGCGGGGGAGAAGGGATCACTGGTGGGGTGCTGGGGCAGAAAATGCAATTTGTCTTCACCCTTACAGGCTGCAAGAAGTTGTTGCCGTGTGTTAACTGAGTTTGGGCTACATGAGCATGCGGGCACACACAGTCAAGGCTAATGGCTTTAGTTTGGTTCAAAGTTGGGGAAACTGAGGCAGAAAAGACATTGACCTCCCCAGTTTGGCTTGGCAGGGGTCTGCATCCTCCCTTTCTCCTCCTCAGACACTGCTTCAGCTGAGATCTTGAGGATTTAGTCTCCCTAGAAGCCTTGGTGGTCAGCCTCATTCGGTCCATCCAAGCATGGCTTATCCATTCCAATTGTCCTTCATTAGCTGGTAATCATATAATTGCCTTTCTTTTAACTCCAGCCCAGGCTGTGCAGGCAGCTCCCCGACTCGACATTCCCCATCACCAGCCTCATTAGCAGGGAGATGCCATCCTTCTCTAAGGAACTTTCCAGCTCCAACCACCCCACCTGGACCCTGCTCCCTCCTCCAGCAAAGCCCAGATTAAGCAGGGATGGATTTGGGCTTGCAGAGGGGTTGACCAACTCAGCAGCAGAGGGGTTAATGCACTCACTTTCTTTCCCCCAAGGACATCTCCCTGAAGTGTTCGTGTCCTGCTCCCCCAGCCACACACACTCAAGTCTCCATTGCAATCTTGTTTGCATTTTGCTAATAAAACTCACCGGTCCCCATCCTGCTTAACATCAAGCAGAGCCCATTTCCATACTCCTGACAGCTTCCAGGGCTGGGCAATACCTGGGTGTCTGGAGGAGGGAGGAAAGCTCCCACAGCAAGCCCAGGAATCATTTTTTTCTAGATTTGCTTAATTTTTCCTGGCAATCCTGCCTCAAATTGCAAGGATGCTCCAGAGCATCCTCCTTCATCACCAGCACAAACTGGCTCTGGCTGAACCCAAAAGCATCTTCTCCCACCTCTCATCCCCCTGGAAAATACCTCCCTGCAAGCCAGCACTGAGAAGAATGAGGATTTTGGGGCCAATCGTCTCTTTGTGGTGACTTTAAGGAAAACAGCAGATTAAAATCTTGCAGAGCTGGAAGGATTGAGTCCAAGTGCAACATCTGAACAGGGCCTTTCGCACTGAACCCTCTTTGTGCAGCTGCTGTGACCCGTTGCCACGCTGGAGGATTTTCAGACCGACGTTTGTCAAGTGTCAAATTTAATTATGGGTACAGGGGTGTTTTTTTATCCAAGGCATTATCTGCTTCTTGATAAGAAGGAGGAGCTAAGCTCTGCAAAAATGGGGTAAGTTTCTCCATCTCACCTACCCTGAAGTAGAAAGAGGAGTTTAAGTGCTTGGGGTCTGGCCAAGGGCACATAGACGGAAAAGCCAAACAAGCTCAAGGTTAATTTGTCCTCAGGAGGTGCCACGTGAGAAGCTGTGCTGCCATTGCCCTGCATCCCTACATCCCCGTCCTGGGCCAGACTGATGACTCAGGAGCTCTTTCAGAGACAAAAGTGCTCCCGAAGCCCGGAAAGCATTGCTGTGTCTGGACCCAAAGTGGCTCTGAAGGTAGAAATGTGTAGGGATCAGTTCTAGGAAGGTGGTTGTCCTGCTTTGGGTATTATGAACAGCACCACTCTACCAGCCCGTGCTCCAGCAGAGTATTACAGAGTCAAATTCAATGGCCCATATATTTTGTGCATGCAATTTTTGATGTATTTTTTCCAAAGGCATTACTTTCTGGTGCTCCCCAAACTCTTTGCAGTAGCGTAGTCCTAGCTACATCCTCATGGACGTGCAGCGTGCTGAGCTCTAACTGATTTTAGGGGAATGGAGAATGCATAGGGCTTCCAGGACGATGTGGGATTTGGTCCTTAGTGAAAAGCCCCGCTGTCCTGCAAGAAGTTTGACTTTCGTGGTGGTCTGGGGTTTGAGAAGCACTTCAGGATGAAAGGAGTGATAGAAGTGTCAAATATTATGCTAAATAGCTCTGCGAGAACTCCTGGAGGTTTTAGGAGCGCTGCCAGGCAGCAAGCTGAATAAAGCCAAACTCTTCCAGCATATTTATTTTTTGAAGGCTTAACGTTGTTTAAACAGAAAGGTCAGAGCAGATGACAAGGCTGGGAGCACAAGTGCCCAGTTCCCATCCTCCACACGTTGGGTGATACTCCCCACAGAGCGCTACAAAGTCAGTAGCTCCAAAAAGCAGGGCAAGAGGAGAAAATCTGGGGTCTATCCAGCATGTTGCTGTTATCCATGATGCATAAGCACAGCAGGTCTTGTGCTGCCCATAACCTGAGCTGCAGCCTCGTGGTACCGAGATGCTTCCATGCAACTCTGAGTGGCCGAGGAGCCCCCACCCTGCTCCTGCTACCTTGGGTCACCTCATCTGCTGGCAGTGGGGTACAGAGATGTAGCTTGGGGGACTCAGAGGACACGGAAGCAGCTGAGTCGGGCTGAGGTTGTGCTTGCAAAGCTCCCTCCTGTCATTTACTGATCCTAATCAGGCTGCAATAAAACCTGTGATTGCACATCTCATAAGCGAGATCACAGGGAGAACAGGAAATGAGCTAAGTTAATCAGATTAGATGAAAGACAAGGAAAAAGGAGTCTGAAAATCCCATCTGGGGAACAATTTTATTAGTGCTTTGCACTCCTGTAGAACATTTTTGATGAGGAGTGCTGGAGCATTAATTCATCCAGGCAGTGCCACTCAGCAACCACACTGTCCGAGGCAAGCGGATGGAGGTGAACATCATTTCCACCACCAAACTCCTGCTGCTTTGGGCTGTATGAGAGAAAATCAAGACATATTTCTCATTGCAATGTCCTCCCTTTGCTAAAACTCAAATAAACCTGCACTTCTCTTCTTTGTAGATGATGAAGGAGTTTTTTGTTTGTCCCATCAGAGCCCTTGTCCTGCTTTTGCTCTTTGCTTGTACTGCTGGATTCAGCATGATGGTGAGGAGTCAGATCTCTCCTCTCCCTCCTCTGGGTTACAGAAATGCAAATGAAATGAGCAGGACACATCTTCCTGTCTTGATCTCACATTTGGTTCCTTCTTCCTGCCTTTCTCTGAATTTCCTTAACAGAAGGAATGAATATTTCATTGCATTCCTTCTGACATTGACTCCTCTTGCAAGTCACCACAAAAGCCTGGCAAAAATAGAAGAAGATGAATGCAAAGTATTGTGTATGTATCATATTAATCCCATAACTTTCAGACCACCCAACTATAGAGAAAACGTGCTTGGTGCTTGATGGTGCTTTTACCTTTCCCATTCTTATCTGTTTTGGGGTCCTGCTGTCCCATACAGGCTTATTTGGGGTCAGTGGGTGACACTGAGCTTGGACAGAGCTGGGATCTCATGGAGGCTTCCCACAGCTTTGCAGATGCAATGTCCAGGCCACCTTTAACAGCCTCTGAAGGAGACATCTCAATCAAGCATCTGCTCTTTTGGAAAGCTGAGGGCTCATCCTTGCGAGGACCAGATGAGAGTCAAGCAAGGTGGTGATGGTTTGAAGCCAGGCCAGGATGCATTGGTTCCATTTCTAAGCAAATAAAAGACAAATGTCTTGGAATATCTGTGCCCATGTGTAAACCAGGCTATTTTTCCCATCCCTGTATCATGATGGAGGCAGAGTCAGGCTAAGAAAGGAAGAGAGCTCTTTGGAAAGGCTTCCCATCTGCAGCTTCATTGATGCATCTAGGCTAGTGCATTAAGATCCAAGGATCCAGACCCCCAGGTCAGCCCTTTGGAATCACTTTGTGTAGTGATGGGGCTTGGATTCCACCCTGTTGCAATCCCATCCAGAGCTCAGGTTAAATACATCGGCAGAGTGGGGGCAGAGGAGCCAAAACTGCTCCCAGGCTTACAGTCCCTGTGCAGAATCGCAAAGCAACCAGGATTTATCGAAGCCCTGACAACCTCCCAGTGCCACACAAGAGCTCCTATGCTTTAGCTCACCACAAACCCACCCTGACCAGTCTTTAAGCCCCCTTGACCTGCCTTAGCCCCACTTTCCTCTGGGTGCAAAGAGGGGGAAAGCATTTGACTTGCAAATATCGTTTCAGTTCCTCATTGAGAATTGAGCATTTTAAGCAGCGCTGTGTTTCACTGAGGTTTCTCCACCATCCACCTCCATTCCCTCTTGCATCACGTTTTCACCCAAAAAGGTGCCACTTGCCTAGTTTTGGGGGTGTAGAGATGTCTGGGTTGCAATACGCATCATGGATGCGTTCACTTCAGTGACTTGCCATGACCTTGGTCTCCAAATATCCACGTCAAACATCCCCACCCCCATCACCCAGCTGCTGTGGTACTTCAGTCTTAACATATTACCCATGTATGGGCTTTTTTAGAGGCACAGATCCACACCCACCTTCAGTACCGAGCAACCTGGCAGAGAGGGGTTTTTTAAACTTTTTTTTTTTGCATGTCGCAAAATAAAACCCCAACAAACTTTGTCAGAAAGTGCTAGTTTTGTCACAAATGAAACTGTTTGCAGGAAAGGGCTTTCAAACGAGCTTCCTGTTTCAAAAAGAAAATTAAAAAAAAAAAAAAAGCTTTTAGAATGTCCTGAAATTGTCAAAAACATCCTGTTTTGACATTCAAAGAAAAGTTGTCTTTTGTTTGGCAACGAGTTTGTTAAAAAATAATTTTCATAAAGAGTGGGGGCAAAATAAAACAATGCACCACCCCATCCCAAACCAAAGTATGCTTCAAAGATCTGGGTGAGCCTAAGTCAAAGCTTGGGCTTTTTGATTTATGGGTGTTGAGATGGAGCCTGCTCGCTTTAGGAAGCAACAAGGTGTTCGGTGTCTCAAAATATGGAGAAAAAATCCCGCCACGGTTGGGTTGTGTGTGTGCTTGCCAATCTGATACTGCTGAGATAAAGATTTATGAAAGAAAAAGCCAGTAATAACAGCATGTACTACCTGCAGGTCATGGTTGGAGATGGGATAGTGCTTTATTCTTGGAAATCAATGCAATTCTGATCTTTAGGAAATAAAGAATAGATTGGGAAGAATAGATTTTATGAGCTTGAATATGGGTTTCCTGCATTAACACTGCCAGTGCTTTTACTCCTGGGAGCTGCTTGACACACTGAAAGCATCTCTGGGATGTCCAAGACCAAAAGTGCCTTCGGATCAGCGTGAATCTACCAAGTCTTTGCACCCACCTTAAATCTGGGTGCTCACAATACCCATTTCAGAGCCTGGATGTCAGAGATGTGGTCCCAAGGCTGCCGAGCCCGAGGTGTTTGCAGCCATCCATGAGATCTGGACCAAATCATAGGAGTGAAAGCATCAGCAAGGAGCCAAGCAAAGTTCAGATCAGGTCAAAGCAGAGAACTGGCATCATGTGCCAAATAAATTTATTTTATGAAGTTAGCAAATGGTTCTTTTGACCTTCAAGAGGAGTTTTTTGGTAAAGGAGTGAACCCTGCTGTGCTGGCTCCATTTTTAAGACCAAATAACCCTTGAAAATTCAAAAAAAGCCCTACACCCAAACATCTTTTTGGAAAAAGGCAAGATGAAGAATGGATTGCGTGGACCATTTTTTTTTACCAAATTTTGTTAAAATTGTAAGTTCAGTCTGGGCTGTTGGTAAAATGGGATGCTACTAGTTAATGAATTTAATGATTTATAAGCCCTGACATACTAAATTCATTAAGAAACAGTGGACAAAATGCAAATATAGGAGTAGGGAAGGAGAACACGTTGCTAACCGGATTTCAGATGATGAATATCTAAGTTCACATGTGATGAAAAAGCAAAGCTATGAAAGGTGTCTGCAGTCACAAAACAAAGTCTATTAAGCCTACTTGTTCTGGATAGTATTGAACAAAGCTCGGGAGAAAAATTGCATAAAATAAATGCTTTTGATTTTCTAATGTGTTTTGAGCTAAGGCCAAGGGCTCAGATGGTTTTCCTATGAATTACGCTCAGTTGTTTGCAGGGAAATAGCTCTTTACACTAGAACAATCTCTGGAGCTGGTGAAATGCATCCCAGCTGTGGGCTGTTGAATTCAGATGTCACTTTGGTCTTAGCAAAGCCTTCCTCCTTCGCAGATGCAAATGAGTTTAGTCTTCAGAGTGCTTAATATTAAGAAACAGCCCTAAAAAGCGTGGGTTGGGTGCTGCATAAAGCCAAAATTCCTCTCTGTCGTAGAGATATTGCTATTACTTGTGGGGGCTGTGCAACCTGTGAGCACCTACCTGTGCCGGAGGAGCACTGGGAGGGGACTGGGAGGATGCTGTGAAGCGACCCTGCAAGAGAATTGAAAAGCTGATGTTGGAAAATAGGGCAAAACCAGCTGGTTTTGGGTGCCCTGGGGAACACAGGTATCTGTGCCCTTTAGGGGTGCCAGCTTTGATGCAGTGGGCTCAGCAATATTGCACCCCTCCAGGCAACTCCAAGTCTTATCTCTTCCACACTCTCCTTTTGAAGCTTTATTCTTTCCTCTCATTTCTCCTCTATTTTTTTTTTCCTTCTCTCAGGCCAAACCCTTTTGCCAACATGTTTCCTGCTTGCAAATGAGAGCAAAAAGGAGGTTTGGGGGAGACGAGCGCTCATATGGACATTTCTGGGCCTCTGATAAAGGGATGGGGGGTGCTGGCAGCTCTGTCAAACCACGGCTGATGGTTTTGTGATGTGGGCTGTGTAATGTCCCATCTGGGAGAGAGCCGAGTCCAAACTCACCCACTCACATATTTTCCAGAGATGTGTTACTGCACATATGTTCGGAGGACAGGAGAAACCTGTTAAAGAGATAATCTCACCGCATCCCAACGCTGTCCTCCTCCAAGGTCTGCTCTGCTCGCAGGATCCTTATGCTGCTCTCAGCCCGGGATATGGACAAGTCTTGCCAGAAAAAGAGAAGGGAAAGTGCTCGCTGGCATCTGGCCCATGTTAACACCGTGTCGAAGCCCTGAAGCTGCTCAAGATCGGCCATGTAAGGAGAGCAGTGAGAATAGCTGAGAGCTCCATGCTGGGTACAGCAAGTGGGTCCCTGCAGCAGGTTGGTAAGGGGGTGGCAATGCCACCCAGTAGCTGTCTGTGTGCTAGATCTTGGCACCCAGGGCTAGATCCCGCCCTCTTATATGGCATATGCAGGTTTTATTCCCATATCCTTGAGAAAATGACATATGGGAAAGAAGAAAGGCTGTAAGGTAGTGAAGGGCTCACAGCAATGCACCACCTCCATTTCGCATGGGGGAAACAGTCTGTCTCAGATTATTGTACTGAAGAGCTGCCATGGGAGTGGTGGACAGGACTTGATGATCTTAGAGGTCTTTTCCAACCAAGGCTATTCTATGATTCTATGATATTTTCCTCCTTGCATGTGAAGACCTTGATGTGCATGGGTTTGCATGCTGCACCCCCTTAGTGACCTGGATGGTCTCCTTTGTCAGAAGTTTTATAAGCTTTATGAGTTTAGGAGATTTAGGAGTGTTAGGTTCAGAGCTAAAGCTTTCAGTAGACCCAAAATGTTGTTTTTAGAAAAGCTGATTGTCCAGTGAGGTAGGAAAGATGCAGTGAATGCTTCAGCACGTGGATGACACATGGTGCTTTAACCTGGTTCCATCCAAACTACGAGTTGTTGATGTCATCTGCCTTGGTCCTATCCAAGAGGTGTCACCCACGTGTCCTTGATGCAGTACATGGGAATGGCTTGGAAATGGCCCTTGCACGGTCTTGAGGGGAATGCAAGTGCTTGCTGCTGGATAGTCCAGATGGAGCTGGGAAACAAGGGCTTGGCAAGTGATTTTATCACCTCTACTCATCTCAGGGGCCAGCTGCCAGACTGCTCAGAGGTCAGGGAATTAGAGATGGATGTTCGAGGAGTGTCGTTTGCATCTCTCACTCTGTTATTATGGAAGAATGTTCCTGTTCATCCATTTCATTTTACACCAGGGTATAGCCTGGCTAGCCTGAAGTTGGCAGTGACATCTTCTTGAAGCGCCAAGACTCTTGCATGCAAGCAATAACATAAATCACTTGAAATAGTTGCATTGCAACTTATTCTCTCTCACACCTCGGCACCAGGAGGCTGGAGCCAAAACGCTGTTGTGGTGGGGTGCTCAACCTCTGAGCTGTCACCCACGTGTGGGTTTTGTGCCTCCAAGGCTAGTGATTTTATACCCTCTTTGCTACAAACCACTAGAAGTCCCCCTGTGCTCTTTCCTTGCTCTTAATTGACATTAAATCATCCTGAGCTGATATTTGCAAACAGAGGATGTGTGCAAGATGCAGGTACAGCGCAGGAGTTTGCTTAGGCAAGAGGCTTGGATAGGCTTAAAGAAGATAACATCAGGCATATAGCAAACTCTGGTTGCTCCCTCCCACAATGAGCATCCATCAGGGAGCCATCCTGAAATACTTGATCAAAATTTGCCAGTGGGAATCCAAACAAGAGCCTTTGCAGGGTTAAAAAAGCCAGGGCTTGTCGATGGGGATGAGGGGAGAGGTTTGCCAAGTGCCCTTGGTGCTAGGTGGCACTCCCTCCAGCCAGGGACACACCAACTATTGCAGGCAAACCCAATAAATTTATCATGACCCACAGAGCCAGTACTTCAAGCTCCCGATTTCCCATATCAGGGCCAGATACCCTTTTTTCCATGATAGCTCATTTGAGCTGCTCCCCTTCACATCCCACTCCCAAGCTCCCTGACCCACCCCTGCATTAACCCAGTTCATCAGGGGCATTGCTCTACCCCATCCACCTTTACACTAGCATCCATAACTCCTTGGCTTGCTTTGCAAATCCATCAATCCTTATTTTTTGGAGCATCACTCCAAACATGCAGCCTCAGATATCTTCTTGCTGGAAGAGGAGTAAGAACATCCATTAATAAAATGGTTTCAATGCTTTTTTACCAGCATCAGTACGAGTTAGCAGAACATTTTCACATCTTGTTCTGCAGAGAGCGGGGACTTTCTGCAGAGGAAAGCAGTGTCCTTGGACGTGCAGATGTTCTGGGGCTCTCTGCTACGCTAATACTGCATGAAAGCAGCTTATTAGCATGCAGTGGGTAACTGCAAATCTGGGATTTGTTCACTCAGCTGCCTCTTAATACACAGATATCTGGTTTGTGAGTTTGCATTAGGCATTCTTTGCATGCGTCTTGAATATGTGCAGCAATGTGCTCATGCAGGCTTTGATGTCTGCAATATTTAACATCATCTGCTTTACAATCAACTTGTCTCCTGAGCTCAGGATTTCATTCAGGGATAATTCTGCCCGATGCCTACATTTCTTCCAACTTTGTGCAACATCTGGGGAGTTTAACACTTGCTCAGGAGGGCAGCATGCTATTAATTGGACATTAAGTGGTGGGCCATGTCTGAGGCCGTTGCACGTTGTATTAATTACTGGGTGGCTAATAACAACCTTCTGCCCCTGGTATTTATAGAATAATAAAATCTGTCCATGACACTGGCCTCACATCTGGTGAAACTGGCAAACACATTTTCATTTACCTCCCTCTCTCAGGCGTGCTAATAGCTTTCAGATTTCCAGGGGGACAACTGGAGATCTTAGAGTCTTACGGACACATTGCTAATGGCTCCGGAGTGAAGGGTGAGCTGAGATTTGCACTTCAAACAGGACTGAATCCCTCTCTATTCCTCCCCTTGCCCAATTTGACATCATGGCTCTGGGATAAAAAGCTGGGATGTAGTAGCTGTAGCACCCATGCAAGGGATGCTGACCACCATCTCTGCAAGTGCTGGGAGTAGGTGGTGTGGGTCTATAGAAGACAGATGTCACCTTTTCCCTCTGTAAGGAAGATCTGGGAGGAGAAGTTCTTTCAGAAAGAGCAAAAAGGGGATGCTATGCTATTTAGGAGAGAGCTTCTTGCTTCAGGAAAAGCTGTACCAGGCTCTACCTTGCCAGGGACCTCTGCTCTAAACTATGAAGGCTGAGAAGCAGAATTAGGGCTGCAGATAACTGCAAAGTTGCTCCATGATTTCCAGGACAGGCTCTCAGGCAGGGGCTGAAGGGAGCTGCCCTGAAGGGAGCAAGGCCAGGACAGGCTGCTGAGGCTGGCCATCTTTTGTGCTCCAAAACAGAGACTGGAGAAGGACCTGTAGTGGGGAAACTCAATCTACTCCCTCCTTGAAATGAGTTGTTGCAGATGTGGACAGTCTCCTAGAGTGTATTCCTGGCTTGAGCAACTTGAAACTTCACCTTAAAGCAACTGCTGAGGCACTTCTGTGCCCAGCACGCTGCTTCGCTCCTGTTTTGTTTCTTAAAGACTCTCAGCAAGTCCCAGAGAAGTGGGCATTTCTGTGCTAGTGGCAGGCTGGGGAAGGTCACTCCAAGGATGCTTAGGTCTTTAACCTAAATGAGTAGGAACCACTTATGGGAAGGTAGACACAGGGAATATAACATCATCTGGTCAAATACTACAAACTCTCTTGACCAGTTTTGTCCTGAGGTTGATGCTATCATGCAGAAACCCCAAGGAAATGGCAGTCCCTGGAGCAGTGCATCATATGCTGCAGTTTTCTGCTATAGTTGCATTCCTGAGAGCAGTTTTGCTGGTCTAGAGAGCCTGAACTGCTGATCTGCAGGACCAGGCTTCCAAAGAACCCAATGGCAGAAGGGTGGAACTGGATGATCTTTAAGGATCCTTCCAATCCAAACCATTCTATGAAAGCAATGGGGCTGGAGGACAGTGGTGCAATTACAGGATATTTGCCTATACCTCTGCAAGGAATTAGTTGGCCGAAGGGCTGCTGTTCTCTTAATCTTTTTGGGAAAGCCTACCATGGGATTTGGCAGGGGCAGTGGGGAACAGATTAAGGATGGGGAGTTCATAAATAGGCAGCAAAACTCCTCATTACCCAGGAGATGGCTAATAATGTCCAAACTGTCCAAATTGCTCCATGCACATAGCCGGGAGGCTGCATCCTGCCGTCTCCCCTCTGTCTCCTCCCTCAAACAACCTCTGTTCTCTAAGATAGAGCCCCGGTTTGTCTCTGTTACAGCTCCGCACGAGCCTCACTCGCCCGGAGGAAGTTATATCACCCTCCAGGAATTGCTCGGCGAATGCGACGCGCTGAAGGTATGTGCTGCTCATAATCTTCTTTGGCGGTGGGCCAGAGTCCCCCCCTCCATGCTTTCAAAGACTCTCTGTCTTATCGTCGGTTGGGAGGGCATGATGTCATTCAGACACCAAAGCAGGAGACACGGGAAAATCAAGTGTCACTGCAATCCCCTCATCTCTTAGTCAAAATCTGTTGGTTCATAGCAAAAGGCTTCCCATGGCCATTCACAGGGTCTTATAATTGGAGAAGTGGCCAGAAATACCCTCCCTCTTGCTCCTTGTAAGCATGAAGGTCACTGAGATGGGGTGAGCCCTTGCACCAGGGAAGAGGAGCGGCTCCCACCTGCAGCCCTGGTTTTCCCTGGGATGGCGCGTGCTGGCGTGTCACAGCTTGTCTTGGATTTTGGGCTGAAGTCTTGAAGAAGTGGAGAAAAGCTTTACATTGCAAAGGGAAGTGTTCAAATACATTAAAAAAGCTTTCTGAAAATGTAGCGTAGTCCATCCAATGGTGACAGAAGGCTACATGATGACTCTCCTCCCTTGCGCCTTGGTCTGATGAGAACTTCATTTTGGCTTGCAGGAAGCTCATGAGCTTGAAACCCATCAAGGAAGACCATGGTACATTGTAGAAGGTGGCCAAATATTGGAATGATGGCTTTTGGGGGATGATGAAATATCCTCTGGCCAACTCCAAGCATCCCACATGTTCATGCCCCAGATGAGGTTCCCGTGGGGCACCAGGGAACAGTTTACACTAACATTGGTCCTTTGAGGCTTCATGTTTAAAACCTCCTTTCATCTGATCCCCTCCTCAATGCCTTTCCTCCCCCCCCAGACTTGTCACCACTTCTTCTCCCAGCTCTGGAGACATCTGCTTTGCCCGTGTCCTCTAGAAATGCTGAGGGGAGGGCGAGATCGTTGGGAGAAATGTCATAGTTCTCGTTACCTTTAAACAATAACTTCTGAAAACATCTGAAACAGACATAATTCTCCTTTTCAAGAGTCCTATCTGAGCAGCTCCCCAAATGCTTGGCTCTGGCTTCAAAGTTGGCGTTTAGCTATAAATAAATAGCATTTCATTAAAAAAAAAAAAAGAAGAGAGAAATTAGCCAAAAAACTTCTACAAGCAGAAGCTTAACCAATGCCAGATAATAGGGCAATATGGATTTTTATTTTTATCCACATGTGTCCATGTGCTCTTTATCTCCCACTGTAATTTATCCTTATAAATTAGGTTCATGATATTAAAATAACATTATAGCCTTTACCTACCACAGAGAAAGGCAGTGGAGTTTCATCAAGTGCTTTGAGATCCTTAGATGAAAGGGACAATGACCTTGACCGAAGAGCCTATTGCTAATAGTTAAATACATGCAAGCACTGCTGAGTAGAGAGAATGTATTTAAAGATGAACCTTAATTGGCCCTTAATTGGCAGATTTGTACCCATTAGGCTGACATAAGGTAAGGAAAGTCTACAGTTACTGCTAACAGTTACTGTATATGGTGTTATGGAAAAAGTTATCTTAATCTACCCACCGTCCCTAAATGATCACCCAAGCTCCATCCATGACTGGGAGTTGTCCTCCCCACCCAATTGAGAACACCTTCTTGGCCAAGTTGTTCTGGTCATCCAGTGGGATCTTTAGGGCTTTTAAGCAACCACCTCATGGAGTTGGATCAGGATGCACAGAAGTTAATGCTGCTGGGTCAGAAATAAGCACAGGGGTTGCAAAGTCAGGCCCTCAAACCCATAAATGGACACCGAGCCTGATCCAGCCACTTGAGTTTCCCCTCCCCTAGGCTTTTCTGGGAGTTTGGGGATGTTTCCCTCCTCTTCAATGGGTTTCTTGACTCACTGACTGCTTTTGTGGATATGGCACCTGCAGCATTTGTTTTTTCTGCTCCATACATAAGCTGAATTTCCTGCTGCTTTCTGCAAGCCTAAATTCCCTCTAACTTTAACATTCCCCAAGATCTTTGATGCAAAGGAGTACTTGTTTCCAACTATTTGCAACACAGACACATTAGTTTGGGATTTTCCCTTCTCAGTCTTTCTGATGTCTTTGTCTGAAGTGCACCTTTAAGTCTTTAACTTTTACCCATCAATGGTGACAATTCAGGTTCAGATATGAAATGGATGTTTCATTGATGGATTTGCACTGCCTGACCCTATTGATTGACCCTGGTGTCTGACTCTAATGATTTCAACAGGAGAGTTGCACACTTTTTGCTAGAAATCCCCCAACCCTCTTGTGGCAGTTGCATTTTTCCATGACAGTGTATAACCCAAGGAAGCAGGAGACCCCACACATTATGCTTTCCATCTGGAGATGGCTGCATGATGTCTCCTGTTGCCAGCTCAGCCTCTGATCTCTTCCAAACCTGGGGAAGCCCTGAGGATTTTAACCCTGTCCAGATACCCATGTGAAACACATCCACCACTTTCTCCCATGATGGCTCCTGAGGAAAGATATAAGTAGTTGCAAACTGCAAACACAGTTTGGTCTATTAATAGCGAAACCAGAGAGGTGTGATTGACGTTCTCTAGAAGATGGGCTCTTTGCAAACCTGCCCATCAGCAGTACCTGCACTTGGTGCCTAAAATAGGTGCCCTCTTTACCTTTCTTCTTATTATTTCCCAAACTATAGAGTATTGTGGTACCAGAAAGACTAAGTATGGACTCTGCAGTGTGGTGCACAAAGTAGCATCAGATGTGTTTGAAAGAAGAGCCCCGGAGGAAGAGCATCGCTAGACAGAGGGGATTTCCAGTGACTCATATCTAGTACCAGAAATGCTTTAAGAGGTTGAGGAAAAGGGAGACGAAGTGCGCTGGGCTGGTTTTTACCTGCAGCCACCTGCTTATCAGGCGTGCCTAGAGTAGTTTTTTGGTTTTTCTCTGTAAAAAAGTGCTTTTTCTTGAAGTGCACCGCAGACATGGCTGTGAAACCCCCGAGAGCTGCGTAACATGCCCGGCCAAAAGTGACTCCTGATGTCAAAGGCTCACTCAGAGCTTTTCCCCTCCATAAGACTCTGCAGTGCCCCAAAGGAGAAACAAAAAATGGGTCAAGATGGGCAAAGAAATAGTCTGCATTCCCTCCAAGCATTTTTCATCTTCACTCAACCCCCCACGAGTATCTCCGTTCAGCAAAGTAATCATGTTTCCTTTACCAGAAAAATACACTTCTCTCCATTTGATTTAGTTGGAGCTGCCTTTGACCGTGGCCTTCAGACCTGGAAGACGAGTGCCACATGCCGTGTGTTGCTTCTAACCCCAGCAGCTCCCCTGCCTCCTCAGGGACTCTATGCAGGACAGACATGAGATTAGTGCCTGAGAATGCCTCGTCCAGCCTGAGCGCACGGAGATAAGAGATAAAAATATGTCTGCCTTGAGTAAGTGCCTGCTTTCCTTTGCTGCTGGAGCTAATAATCTGATTTTTGCTGGACGGCAGTCTGTCAGCGCCACCTCTTGGTCCATGGCCCACTGGCTGTGCACACCCCACTGCCGTGGACATCATCATCCCACCACCACGGGCACCTCCATCTCACAGCCATGGCCACCTCCATACCACCACCATGGGCATCTCCATCCTGCCACCGTGGGCATCCCAATCCCACTGCCACAGGCATCCCTATCCCACTTCTGTGAGCATCCCACCACCTCCCTCCTCGATGTGATTTCCCTGGAGGGTTCAGGCTCAGTGTATGATAATATACCTGAGGTCTGCAAAGCATTAAAGCGAGGATATTGTCAGATATATGAGCTCATCAGGGAAGCAGGCCAGACACATTTGTTACCAGGAGAGAAACTACTTCGTGCCCTGACCCACTTCTAACTTGCTTTGTCTTTATTGGTATCTATCAGCACCTTCCTTACTCATTTGGAATAGTTGCTTAATTCCTGTCCTTGAACATCTTCCCTCCTGTCTCCTCAGCAGCTGCTGTAGGACCTGGCATGTCAGGGAGAAATGGAAATTTTTCTCAAAAGGGTCTGTTCTCTCTTGATTCCACAACATTAAGAAATAAGTTCACCTTGTCATCGGTGGAGATTTTTCACAAAGGCTGAATATCTCTCTGCTTTACTTATTGCTTTGAAGGAAAATACCCTTTGAAAATCAAGGCCAAGCTGGTGTAGGAAACCAGAAAGGGCTCAGGGATATAAAAATATCCCAAAGATGCCTATGGGAATTGCTCAGATTTTAAGCCACCCTAGTCTTGGAGATTTTATGTCATCTTTACCCTTTATTCTTCCTTCATTCCTGCCTTCTGTGTTTGTATCTTCTAATTTTAACAGGGACTGAGCACAGCAAAGGGAGGAAAGGGGCAAGGGCAAAAAGCTAGTAGGGGGGCAGAGGTTAATTTTCTAATGAATTTGGCTAATGGGAAAGGCGCCTTGGAGAAGATCGCTCGATGGCAATTTAAAGGCAATTTCAAAAGCCAATTAAAGCGTTTTCCAACTCTTTCACCCATGACTCTTTTAAATGCTTTTCTGAACTCCACTTGCTTGAATTTGTTTTTTGTGGCAGGAAAACAGACTAAAACCAGAGAGAGCCTCTAGAAAGAGAAGCCATGTTTACCAATGCAACATGCATTTTGGCATCGTTTCTTCCAGCAACTCATCCTCCTTGCAGTCTTAAAATATCCAAATAAATAAATTTTGCAGAAAATAACAATGAAGAGCAGAAGAGAAGCTTCATACTTGTCTATTCCCTTCCTTGGTGGGACCCAAAGGGATAATTCTATTTCTGCAGAACTGGAGCTGCCAGCATGTCCTGGTGGATTCACAGGCAGGGGAAGAAGAAGTCAGCTGGCTCGTGGTTCTTCCACTTCTCTAAGGCACCACTAAATTAACTTTCAAGCAGACTTGAGGACCTCACAGTACATGGGGAGGGATGTGGTGAAAAGGCTTTTCCCGCATGCATTTGGGATTAGCATCTGAGGCTTTGGTGTTTTTGCCTCTGCAGGGGAGGTTATGACTCCACCAGTTTGTGCAAAGCTTCAGCTGCTGCATGTCCTGCTTATGAAAGTTACCAAACTCTTAAAAACTTGATCCAAGTCCCTAAAATACCTGCTGGGTTGGGGTTTTGAGGAATTTTGCTTTAGTCTTTGGGCTGGGAGGGCTGAGAAATGAGACATAAAATACACCCACACGTGTGTACACCATGTATTCACACACACACACGCATATATATATATATATATATATATATGTACCACATATGAGTGTATAACTCCTGTTTCCTGGGGTTGTAACTTCACTTGAAGAGAGATGCTACTCACCACCATCCTCAAAAAATAGACCACCTCTTCGAATACCTGAGAAAACAAAAAGGAAAAGGGCTTGGAGATGGATGGATGGATGGATGGATGGATGGATGGATGGATGGATGGATGGATGGATGGATGGATGGATTGTGGAGCCATCTGCCTGCAGTCTGTGATGGTGCAGCAGAGAAGCAAGGGTAGATCTGAATAACCCTGGCCATCAAAGCTGCTTCCTGAGATCCTAAATGGATCCTCTGGTGCAGAAAATCCACAAAATTCCTGCCTTGTTCCCTTGAACAAGCTTGCACAGCAACCTGAGCAATGCTGTGGGCTCTGCTACCCTGTCCCTGTGCTCTCCAGGTGGCTTAGAGATTTCAAAGGCAGGTTATGGCTTTACATGACCAGCTATGTATTTAGTTTAAAACACATCTGACCTCTGGGTAAGAATCAGCATGCTCCGTGATAGAAAGAATAACAGTTTTCCTGGGATTTTAACTCTTTTAAAGAAATAAATAGTTGCCAAAATGACTCTCTAAAGTATTTTTTGGCAAATCAGAAAGAGGAACAGGTCCAAGCCCGAGCAATTGAGCAGCTGCCTTTAGTAGTTATGACAGTTAATGTTTTTGACAGGGAAAAGCCATCTGGGTTAAAGAATACAGAGAACGTGCAGACAGAAATGATGGGAAAAGGGTTTGGAATAGACACCCAGGCATGTATCAAGGAATATCTGAGGTCAGTGGTGAGATCCTGTGGGGCTGAAACGCTCAGCGCCAGCTCCCAGGAGACGTTAACGTTAAATGTGAATACCGTAAGATGATCAACAAGGTGCAGAGAGCTGGGGAGGCAAGGGAGCATCCCACAAGGAGTAAAGCTGCCAGGGTGCAAAGGTTAAAAGCAAAAAGCGAGGGTTCATTTCAGGATGTTCAAAAAAGACTATATTGCCTTTTGCATTCCCCAGCCTGCAGGGTTTTGCAAGCTAGGGCCTGGGAATATCATGCTTTTGGAGGATTTTGTATTATTTGGTCTTGGAGCTCTAGGCTGGAGCCCAGGAGCTGTCTCTGGCTGTCAGCTCATTGTTTGCTGAGCTGAGATGCAGAGCACTCTGCTTTCTTGTGATCTCAGCTCATTGTTCAGAACTGAGAGAATCCTCTTGAATACAGACTAGCAAAAAAACCTAATTAACCAGAAAATAAATGAATGTACTGTTTGGAAACACCTAGAGACACAAGCAATTGTGTTACAAAGTCAGCACTTTCTCCCAAACTTCTACTTGAGGCCATTTTTAATCTGCGATGGCAGATATCATTGCGTTTACTTTTTTTCCCAGTAGCAAAGACAATGTGTATGGATGAGGTCAGGTTCAAAAAGTGAGAGAAAGAGATTGTGGAAGTAAAAAAAAAACAAGAAGAGAGAAGAACCTCCAGGAACTGAACTCAGCACTGACCTGGAGCACGTAGCTAACCCTTTCTTTGCTTAATTTAGACCAAGCGTAGGTGTATTCCAGGGGAATATTTGGATACCTAATAAAGAGTAATGATGTAAAAGGAAGTGCAAGCATAGTGAAAATGGATCAGAAATAATTAATTGGCTAATATGGGTGTTCAGAACACAGACTTTAAGCTACTTCTGTCCCTCCTTGGGCTGGAGAGAAGCCAAGGTAACTCAACAGGCTGTGCGTGGGGCGGGGAGCAGACGGCCCCATTGCCCCCTGTGCACCCCCAGTGTCAAAGCCACTGGGCTGGTCTCATTCCCAGGTCATTTTTCCATGTGGATTCAGTTCAGACTCTAGTTCTCAGACTCTCCAATGAGCACTGGTAGGATAAAAATTTAACTTCCTACAGAAAGTCATGACTCTGCCCTCATAAAGTGTGGAAAGTCCAAGCCTGAGACAATTCAGCAGCCATAGACTCTGGGCTGGGGTACATCAACGGATGCCAGCAGACCCGTGTAGGAATAAATGCTGGAGAATAAATATCTGAAATGATCCTTTATTTGTTGGCTGCTTGTTGCAGACCTCAGAGTGCTAATAATCCTGAAGGGCTCTGGAGGCTTTTTAGCATGTGTTTTCTAATGTAATAAGCTTTGGCACTTAAAATGTTTTTTCCCCTTTTGGCTTTTTCTTTTGGGCTCGAAAACAACAGGGTCAGATCAATTTTTGAGCAAAGGGACGAAGACAATCCTCTCTTTAATGGGCAGAATTGTATCATCAGAGGCCAGAGATCACATCCTGCTGTCTTCTTAAAGATAACTCCAGCTTCTCTCTGTTTCCCTGGTCCCATATAAACCTGGCTCGATCCATACCCCGTAGCAACAACTACACAGTGCAACATCTTGGATTAGTTACAAGCTCTTCAGATGAGCTCCAACTCATATTTCATATCATCCCCCCCCCCCTCCCCAGCCATAAGATTTGAGTTTGTCACATTTACTGGAGACTAAAGTACAAACATGTTTTATTCATTATCTGTCCTCCTCTCTGCAACAAGCACCTGCAAAACATTTCAGATCTCGACCGGATCAACAAGGCTTCATTAGGCATGACACTTTCTCCCTCGCTTGGATGCTGAAGCTACATTTTATCCCTGCTCTTCTAGGCTGTAAAATTGCCTGGAGATCATCACCTTGGAAGAAGGCAGACTCTGAAGACCCCACGACTGAGGTGGGGAAGAAGGAATCGAGGTGATTATGCAGACCAGATCATTGTGAGCTGAGGGGCATGGAGTTATTTCAGCCTTGTAGCATCCAGAAGAAAGCACAGTCCTACTTTATCAACCTGGGAACGGAGCAGCACAATGTTTATAATCTCATATAGGGAATTTGCAAGCTACAGGGAGCAGACAGCCTCTATTCTTATTTTTATTTTAACCAGTAACTGATACTGGAGCAGTGATTCAAAGCTCCCTGCCCGCTGCAGCCCCCCAGCCTTTCCCTCGTCACTCTTCTCTCTTGGCTGATGAATATTTATTGAATGCAAAACAGAAAAGTTTCAGCAGGAGAGGCAGAGAAGCTGTTTTCCCTGCAAAATGCAGCAGCTTGGGGTAAGCCTTGGACATAAGGGAGAAAAAAGTCCCTGCTCTGAATCAGGCAGAGTTGAGGTTCTGTGCTGCTTGTCAAGCTTAAATAATTATGAAAAGTATTTGTGAATGATCTCCAGTCCCACAGTGTCTTGCTCAGAGCATGCTACTTGGACCATGATCATCACACCTCTGCCTTCTGGCTGGATTTTTGCCCACTGAGCATCTTGCCTAGACCCCACATCTTTCCCCGCCAGCCTTCCCTAGGGAACTGCTGCCAGCAACTCCATTCCCAAATATTCCCAGGTCACGGGGGTTTATTCCTTTACATTTATCTCATTTAACGCTGCATTGCTCTTTGCTGTCTGCACCCCAGGAGCCTTCGTTGTGTTACTTTCCTTTCAATTATCTTCATAAACCTATATTTTTTTCTCTCCTTGACTTCCCTCTTTCATTTCCAAAGTCTTTAATCACTTGTTTTCCTTCTATCTCTTCTTGAGTTTTCTGACATGTGCAATAAAAATGCCAGTAAAATATTCATGAAGAAACACTGATCCAGGATTGCTGAGATGCCTGTTGCTATGTAATTAAAAGATATCGCCAATAAAGCAAGATATTAATGACCTACTGCTATTTGGGACAGCAAGAAGATGTGAAATCTGATTTCCAAAGCACTTTATATTTAATATTACAGGAGTTGATGGTTAAAGCAATCAAATAAAACAATGGGTGAAGACATTCCCGCGCCACGTTTGTTGGTGGCAAAGTGGTGGCATATTCAGTGCTAAATAGAGAAGTGAGCTCTGAAATATCAAAATTTCACCTTTTGGGGGGTAAAAGCATGAAATAATCCTATGAATTGCTACACTTGACAGCCAAAGGCCTTTAGCAAGGAAATGGCACATAGTGGGGTTGCAAGGGCCAAGGCTGTGATGATGCCTTTGGCATCTGCAGCCGCCCGATCTCAAGGCCTTCCACGGGTTTTCTATGAAGGACCATTTCTTTCTCCATTTTCAGCCTGTTTTCAAGTGGTTCCTGATCCTTGCAGTGGTGAAGGTAGGGATTAAAGGGGAGAAAACCATTGAATAATCTCTTTGAGAAATGCCGCAAGATTTGTCACATCAATTATTCAGCATCCGGATGCAACCGGCGCTGGATGGAAGATGCTGCCAACACAAAAATACCCTTTTCTGTGCAGTTTTAGAGCAGGAAAGGGTCATTCCAGGGGAAAAAAAAACCAAAACAACCTAGGAAAATAACAACACAAAGCACTTTGGCATTGTCCAAAAGTACCTTTATTTTTTTTCCAAGGCTGCCAGGAAAAATCTTTGGTCAGATCCTGGTTGAGGAAAGAGGGGCAGATTTATCGATGTTCCAGGAGACTGGGTATTCCCATCCACTTTGGGCAACCATCATCCCAATTTCCAAATACAATGGGCAGAGAGGGACCACAACACGCATTTCGCTGGAAACGGAGAATTTTCAAGGCGGTGAGAAGGGGAAAAAAACCTTTCATCCTTATGCCTTTCTCATTACTAACCTGTCTGCAACTGGCTTTTTCGTTGTGCTGCTCTGAAGGGTGTTTTGCCAGGTTAAATATCAGCCCCTCTGATTACATGTGTCCCTGGGGGCTTCATGAATTTTGCTTTTAACCCCTCATTACTCCCTGTCCTTCCCTCCCCATCCCCTGGCGAGGCCTCCCTACCCTTTCCTGTTATTGTCCTGCCTGCCTCTGATAAGATTAAATACGTGCCCTTCAAAAAAAAGAAAAAACCTTTTTTTTTTTTACCCTCCCCTGTACCTTATTGTTCTTCAAAGAGATGGGGAAGACAAGATCCCGCTCCTAACTCCCGCTAAGAAAAGCCCGTGATCTATGAGGCTGAATAAATAACCCCGAGTCCCTGCGGTGCATGAGAGCAGCGTTCACCTCATAATTGAAATGCGTTGGGTTTTGCTTTTCTAATTCAGTGCCAGGGTTGGGAGGGATCTCTTTTTCTTTCTATTTTTTTTCTTTTTCTTCTTTCTATTTTTTCCTTTCTATATTTTCTACTTTTTCTTTCTATTTTTTCTTTCTATTTTTTCTTTCTATTTTTTCTTTCTATTTTTTCTTTTTATTTTTTTCTACTTTTTCTTTTTAATTTTTCCTTCCTAATTTTTACCCTTTCAGTTTTATTTCTTTCCTTCTTTTCTTCTTTTCCCCTATGAAAACTGAACCAACAATCCACAGACTGCCTGCGAACTATTCGCCCTGCAAAGCCTTTTGATTCTGATGACGGTGAAGGTTTATGATGACTTGGGGATGGTGGGGGCAGTTATATATGCATTATGCTTTTTGCTCAGAGCTGTGTCTGGAAAACACATACCTACAGCAGAAATATGGAGATGTTTTGCTTTTTCACTAAACCATCCCTGACAGGGTTGGCTGGCAGAGAGGGAGAAAAAAAAACACCTTGAATGAGCCCCAGGTGACCCAAAGGGATGAGAACTTGCTTTGGTTTAATGGAAGGTTGATGGTGAAACATGGTTTTGTGACCTGCTGTAGGAAAAGGGATCAAGTTTATTTACAGGGCTGTTTCCTATGGGTGGTTGAGATGATGGCATGGCTGTGCCAAGTCAAGTAAACGTATTTATACAGGTATATTAAAAAAAATGGGGTTTTCACCCTAAAAAAAAGTAGACAAGTACAGGCTGATGTCTAGAAGATGGGATTTCCCCAAAGCACGGTGAGCTCCTTGCCTTGAGGCAGCGCTGTTTATGTTGCATCCTGCTGCAATCCTGGGAGTTTGGTCTCTTCTCCCAAGACATGGTAGAAAATAACACCCAAATTTAGTTCTGGCACATCCCAGGACCCTCAAAAAACATTTTATGGGCATTTGTTCTTTGTGCAGGGAGTGGTGCTGGAAAATTTTCATTCCCAAAGCCCAGAGGTGGGGTGTGGAGCGGAAAAATGTCCCAATGCCAAGAATTTGGTGTGCCAAGGGCCAGATCTGTCCCCCAGTGTCAATTGGCACTGTTACCATCAGAAGGGCCTCAAGAAAAGGATCAGGGTTCAGCCCTGCCATTTGCTCCCCCAAAATGCCTGGTGTCCCCATGGGTGGTCATGGGAGCAGTTTCCTTCTTTGCTTGAAGAAGTTAAATTAAGGTGGAAAAATAATCTTCCGATAAGTTATCATTGAGCTGATGAGATAAAAACCTCTTTTTCTTTCCTATTTTTTGCCTCACTGTTGACTCTAGCAGTTCAAGGGACAGTGCTAAGCTGCTTTGGCCTCATCCTGCCTCTCCATTTGGGCAACATCCAAAATTTCTCAGCTGAGGCTTGACAACTCTTGCAGCCCTTGGTGGGTCCCGTTGGTCTCCACACAGGACTTGGAGCATCCCCACCTCCTTCACCCTTGGATGGCAGGGAATAATTTATCCCCAAATAATGCCTTGCAGAACAAATCTGGGTGCATCTCTCCCCATGGGAAAGCCCAGAATTTATTGCAGCCCTGCACTGGGGAAGGAGGAAAAAGATTAAAACCAACAAAGTTGACTTTTGTGGAGTAAAATGCCATTTTTTTTCTTTAAAATCCCCAAACCCATTTCAAGTGGCATTCATATTTATGGCAGCTCTTGCTGTGCATGGCATCCTATAAGCAGAAGTACCGTATGGGAGGCATCACATCCGCTATCCTCCAAATCTTCCTCTCCCTCTTTCCCAAGGCTGGAATAATTTTGCCTTCTCCAATACTTACCCAAATCACCATGAATTTTACAGCAAGGGGAATTTCCTTTCTCAGAAGACAAAGGGTACAACCTCCTCCTCTTGCCGCTACGTTAAAATACCCCCTTTCCCAATTAAATACCCCTTCCCCAATTAACTCATCTCTCCCCCAGCCCATAGGTAAAAAACCCAACTTCTAATACTCCCCAGAGCATGTCCACAGCTTGACAGCCTTCAATAGGTTAATTTTTCAAAGCGGTAAGCTGATATTTCTGCATAAAATGTACATCTGCAGGGTAAACGCTATTAAGTGTCGGTGAATTATGGTCCCAGCGTACAGATCACTTGAGCCTTAATGCTACAAGCACCTTAATGTTTTTTTGAATGAAGTTGCTGCTAATTGCTTCCATATGATTTCTTTTTATTTCTTTTCTTTTTTGTTTTTTTTAATATCCCTACGCTTTTTTGCCCTACCATGTATGATGTTACAAATAACAAGCAGGGAAATTTCACTCTATTTAAGCCAGGATGAATGCCCATGCATGGGTGGGTTTTTGCATGGAGTGGGTTTGGCATGGAGTTGTCCTCACGAAGTAGGGGTTTGCTCTTAGCCCTAAGCCAAATGAGAGGGAAATACGGAAATTTTAAGAGCTTTTGGGGTTTGTTTTTTTTTTTTGATTTGCAGCAGGTGTTGGTCCACTGAGGTCTCTCCAAACCTGCAGTGATGGTCAAATGGGTGATGGCAGGATGAGGGTGCTGAACATTTCCCCTCTCAGCATCTAGATCTGACCACTTGCTGCATCAGGTGAGTAAAAACTCTGGCAAATCATACTTGGACATCTCAACCTGCATCTCAACCATTAGAACATCAACACAAGTCCCACCGGAGTAACAGAGTCATAGAGGTACAGAGTGGTGGGAGCTCATAGAATTCTCATAGATCTCTGAAGATCCAATGGCATCCTGGCTTGTATCAGAAATGGTGACCAGCAGGACTAGGGAAGTGATTGTCCCCCTGTACTCAGCTCTGGTGAGGCTGCACCTCAAATACCGTGTTCAGTTTCAGGCCCCCTCACTACCAGAAGGACACTGAGCTGCTGGAGTGTGTCCAGAGCAGGGCACTGGAGCTGGGGAAAGGTCTGGAGCACAAGGCTGATGGGGAGCAGCTGAGGGAACTGGGGGTGTTCAGTCTGGAGAAGAGGAGGCTGAGGGGAGACCTCATTGCTCTCTGCAGCTCCCTAACAGGAGGTTGTAGTGAGGCAGGGGTCAGTCTCTTCTCCCGGGTAACAGTGACAGGACGAGGGGTGATGGCCTCAAGTTGTGCCAGGGGAGGTTAGATTAGATATTAGGAAAAAAATTTTCACTGAAAAGTTTGTCAGGCACTGGCACAGGCTGCCCAGGGCAGTGGTGGGGTCCCCATCCCTGGAGGGATTTAAGAGACATGTAGATGAGGTGCTGAGGGACATGGTTCAGTGGGGAATTGGCAGTGTTGGGTTAATGGCTGGACTTGATGATCTTAGAGGTCTCTTCCAGCCAAGGCTGTGCTGTGATTCTGTGATCATCTAGTCCAACCTCCCTGCTAGAGCAGGATCCTAGAGTAGATTGCATCCTGGGTTTCATACATCCAGGGATGTGCATCTCAGAAGAGCTTTGATTGCACCTTTTTGCCTTTTTAAACAAGAGAAAATGAATTGAATCTTCCCTAAACAACTTTCTGAGTGGCATTTTCATTCCTGGAGGAGCAGGAGAGAGGAGCAGTGCTGGTCCTTCCAGCTTTTCCCTGCAAAGGTGGGGGTAAGCTCTGCACTGGGGGTTGCTCTTGGGAAACTCATGTGCTGCCCACTTAGAGCTGGTTGTAACATGGGGATATCACCTTGCAAAAAAAAAGGACTTTTTAGGAAACTTGTGGCTCGTTAAGGTTTCTGGAGCTGGAGAGGTTCAAACACCCCGCGCGGCGCGGCGGGAAGGCAGGAGGGCAAAGCAATGCAAAGCAGAGCTTTGAAATAAAGCAGAAGGTGCTGGGTGATGGGATCTCTGATTTACAGCCTGTATTTTTTACAGCCAGGTCTCGGGGGTTTACAGTAGAGCCCCTAAGCAGCCAAATTAATTAGTATAACGAAAGGCCTGTGGACTGCTGGAGGCTGTTGCTATGCATCACCCCTTAATTAAAGCCTAAATCCCTTATTCTGGTCATGCATAGGTGCACTTCTGTTGTCCTTAATATAATTAACCTCTATACCAGTGTAAGAGAGAACAAAATACAGCCCAAAGGATGTGGGTGAGGAGATTTTTAGCTCTTGCTGGAGTTCAGTTCAGGTCAGGTTGTTCATGAGGACTGTGCTGGGTCTAATATTTACTGCCCTCCAAGCAGAGGGAGCATTTGGCTCCTGGGCATGGAGAAGACACGCAGAGATTATCACTGAGCACCTGTGCTGCCATGGGGACTGGAAGGAAACCTGGGTGTAACTGCAGAAGGGGGAGATTGATCCCAAAATCTGGATTAAAATCATCCTAGGCACTGCAGCAGTGTCGGAGTTCCTGCTCCTGGGTGGGAGAATACCCATGGAAATGCTGACGTTGGGGTTTTAGGGGATCAAGAACATCAGAGGAATGGGAACTGCAAAAGGCATTTGTGAACTGAAGCCAGGGAATTTCTTATGGCTTAACATAAAACAAGGCCTCTCATTCACAAAACGTAGATTTCTGCCAGGAGTAGTTTTTTCTCCACCTGCACTTGTGTCGCTTCGAATTGCAATTCTCACCCAAAGAGTGACCCTGCATATGTGGATATGTATGTATATGTGCCTGAGAGTACATATGCCTGTGATCATATATGTTTGTGTCTTAGTAGCAATGCAAAATACATTAATTTAAAGGGAGGAAAATGTGCATGAGGAGTTAAATCTTTTCTATAAAGGGAACTTAATTTGAATTAAGGGAAGGATTTCATTGGAAGCAGAATTGTTCTCCCACATGAATTCCCTGTGCAGACATTCCCCATCTGAACCAGTATTCACACTGCAAGTGGATTGGGACCTTGATGGAGGCTGCCAAGAACTGCCTTTGGTTTAGACCAGGCTTATTTGCTGGAATAAAGATGGCCACGCAGAAAGCTGCATTGCACGAATTAACTTGACTTCATTAATTAGCCAGAAAGAGGTTTCCCCAAACCAGTAAGAGATTTCGAGAGATTTATTGACTCACATGTGATAAGATGACTTCCAAAGCAAGGAATGGGGAACTTGAGGAAGATGCTGAGCGTCACTCACTGCTGGGGTTTCACAAAGAAAGGCAGGACCCTCTGCTTTCAAAATGGAGAACAGAAAGTGCTACATTAGAGACCTGGGTCTGGCTCTCTTCTAGTCTTCCGCGTAGTTTTCAGGTCCCTTTTCGAGGGCACAGGTGAGACGTCCTTCAGCTGTTCAGGGCCAGCTGGCTGCAAGACTTCAGCTTTCATTTCCCAGTGCAAACCAGTGCTGTTCTCCTCCTGGTGGTGGTTGCTTGCCTCCTCACAAGCTTCATTCCAAACCTTGTACCAAGAGCTGACTTCATCCCAAATCATGTACCAGGAGCTGCTTCATCCCAAACCATAAATGATATAAATTGACACGTGGTCCTCTTTGGGGAGCCCTCACCACTTGCTCTCAGGCTGCCATGGACCATGCTGTAGGGAGAGGAGGGACAAATGGAGGGGGTCTGAAGGATTCACATCAGGACTGCCATTAAAACTTGTCCTTGGTGGGCTGACCTCAGTGGGGGACTGTTTTCCACCACCCATCCACCTCTTTTGAGCAGCACTGTGTGCGTGATAAATAATACGTTGCTTGACAGGAGGTGGAGGCAGGACACCCTCCAGGACCTTTAGGAGCATATTTGCCTGGGCAGCTTCAACTGGAGCTGAGCCAAAGGCAACAGCAGGACCCCATCCCATCCACGGTGTGATATATCCTTGGGTGCAGGTGATTCCGGGGCATGCACATGGTTTCTGTGAGCTCGAGATCACATCGGTGCACTTCGTATTCACATTATCCATAGTTACTAAGCCTTATTTTCCAGGTGGGAAAACTGAGGCACTGAGCTTGAGCGATTTTCAGGTCAATGCAGAGATCTGCACCACCAGTCTGATGGGGTTTGTTGTGTTCTATTGATGAGGATGTGCATTAATTTGGGAATTCGGGAATTAAGGATTTAGGGATTAGGGGTTGCCAGCTTGGATGGCAAATGCAAATCCAAAAGGCATTTTTTGGTGTTAATGGCTTTCCGGTGGTGATTTGTATCGATGCATTATTTTCAGGTGTGAAAAAATCACAGCCCAAAGCAAAGTTTTCATTTTGAGAGTCACGGGGGATAGGGGAAAAAAAATCTTGGGAAGAAAAATCTTATGAAAAAAGCAAAGTTTTGGCTATTGTTTTTTGCTCCTGGCATCTCCTAGGAGAGGAGCTTGGGATGATGGTTCTTGATCTGAAGAGCTGCACTGCCATCTCCAGGTCTGCCTGCACAGTTGAGAGACACATCTCCAAGCCCAAACATCATCCCCCATTGATCCATTGGCTTTGCAAAGAAGAGCATTAAAATATTTTTGGTGGATATTTTCTTGAATTCAAACACCTCTTTTTTCTTTTTCTTTTTCTTTTCTTTTTTCTTTTTCCAGTAAGCATTTCTCGCTGGGGAAAAAAAAAATCCAGCCTGGGCATTTTGCTTCAGTACACGCAACATGTGGATGCTGGCAGCGACGGTGGGATGCGGTGATGCACCAGCAGTCTGCTCCCATCCCTTTCTGGGTACCTCAAATCTTGGGAAAAATCAGCCATTTTCATTATAGTCCCAATGTTTAAATGGTTTTCCTATTTTTCTGCATGTAGAAAGTCCTGGTGTGACCATGTGCTTCTTCTCTGGTGCCACCTCCCTCAAACAGAGGTGTCCCCCCAGCGTCACACACACCTGCTCTGCTCCAATCACTTCTGCTGCAAGGGGGTTTGGATGTGACCTGAAAGCATCAGTCCATCCAGGCACCACGCAGGGCTGCAGCATCCCAGCGTACCCATGAGATGGCACTGGAGCTGCAGTGTTGGTGCCAGCCCCGGACAGATGCTCCAGCTTGGATTTGATGGGCAAAACTATCTTTTTTTTTTTTTGCGGGGGGGAGAAATAATAATAATCAAGTTTAAGAGTTAGGTCCCCCAAATTTAATATTCTTGGATATTAAAGAATAATAATTCCCAGCAGGGCTGGGATTTCTCTCCTTCCCAGGGACCCAAGCAAGGTGTGGAGCAGCTCATAAAGAGGGAATGTGTTGGAAATCAAACAAATTGGGGCATGCAGCAAGGCAAAGCAAGCTGAGGAGTGCTTTGCAAACTCTCTGCTTGCCTCCAGCCCCTGCTTTTCTACCCTACCAGTGGCCAAGGAGCTGATGCAGAAGCTGCCAGGCTGAGCTTTCCCACACTCTCCTGAGCTAAAGAATCCCAAAATGGCCCAAAAAGGGGCAGAGCATGCAGAGAAGGGGCTTTGGGCTGTGCACCAGTGCAAATTAGTGCATATATTAGTGGGTATATTAGTGCATAAGCAGTGATTCATACAGAGCAACCCACCAGGTCTCTCGCTTTGTAATCTCATCCCATTTCAGTGCCTCTCTCTTCCTAGCAGGTGTCTGAGCATTTATTTCTGCCTAGTTATGCTCACAAACCTCCTGCAGGGCTTTTCCTGCTGTGGATGTATGTTGAGATGCACCCATGGATGTCCCAAAACTGCACATCCCTGCTGGCATCTCCAAAATCTCCTGAGCCTTTCTGAGTTCTGAAATGGTGTTATGACCCTACAGCTTTGTGGTGTGAACCATCCTGTTCCTTGGGGTGGTTTTGGGTGATTCTCTTGCATGATTCAGGCCCTGCTCAAAGGCAACTCCTTTGAGATGAAGCAATGGGACCATCTCATCCGATGGTAGGTGAGCACACGCAGTGGTGGTGCTGCCCGTGTTTTGAGTAGTAGTGATGGGCAGGTCAGGATGGACACCTTGAAAAGTGGGTGTTTGCAAATCCAGGACTTGCAGTTTCTTTTAAAAAAAATTCCATATCCTTCACCAAAGATATCATTTAACTCCCTCCTGTCCTTCCAAACCACTGGCTGATACTGAAGGCCATGGTGAGGTGACACCAGTGTCCAAGCATCATGACATGATCTTTAGCTGTGCTCCACAGATGCATTTGTGCTTCCCACACCCACCGTGTTATTATTTCCAAAAAAACCCAACACAGTGACTTGGCTTTCTGATAAAGATTTGGCACCCACAAGGCAGTAGAAATAAGATAACCACCCCAACACACATTTTCATGTTGCATCAGCTCCCCAGCTCTAAAATGAAGATCATTGCTCATGGATGATGGTGGACTCTGGCTGCTGAGGTCAAGAAGAGACATTCCCAGGTGTTTGGGACCACATGGCACATGGGCCACTATGGAAAAGCCTCCACACTGCCATACACCTGCAAGAAAACTAATGGAATTCTGTCCAGGCAGCTCCTCTGTCCCCTTTCTGCATCTCAATGTAAAGTAGGTGAAATAAAGGCATCCAATGCAACCAATATGCAGGGTTTTTCCACCAATCCTCCTTTCAACCCTGTGTTTGACTCTGAATTATTCTGAGCTGCCAGTTCAGACTAGGGCAATGAGAGCACATCTGGGCCACAAATACACCAAGTTTTCATTGCTTAATAGTATATGTGTGTGTATATGTATACATTTATACATTCAGGATGCTCTGCAAATGGAAAATCATCAAGGTATATCTTGCAGGTAATGCTTTGTATTATTATTATTATTGTTTATCAAGCTCAGGGAAAACAATTAAAACTTCTGGAAGTTTTATCAACCAACAAACCTACAAGAAATCAGAGCTCACATTTAATCTGCAGTCTTCAAAAGTTTCTTGGAAAGCTTAATTAAATGGTAATTCATCTGTGCATTGGTTCTGTCTTGTAAAGCCTGATAATGCCGGAGTCTTAATTAAAAAAAACTAATGCAGCTTTTAGTTTTTTATTCTGCTAGTTCAAGGGGAAAAATCACCAGCCAGCGCTGTCAATAGAGCTGAAAGATGTCTCAGCATTGCATTGATTTTATTCCATTTAAATTCCCAGTGTCAGTTCAGGTAATCATATTAAAAGTTATTTCAAAATTATTTATTTATTTGCTCTTACAAGCAAGATGGGAGAACACTGGAGGAATTTTTGCACCTGTAAATGTTTCACCCCAAACTGTGTCCCCAGGGCTGAGCATCTCCAATGGCTGAAGAATATCTTTTGCCCTGCAGATCACAGATTATTGTTCTGTCTCTGGAGTTTCCCAATATCCTTCAAAAATCATGCTGGGATGGGGCTCAACTCCTTTCCCTTCAAATGAGAGTGTTTTTTTAATAGAAAATTGGGGAGCTGGGTTCATCTGACCCCTTTTAGGTGGTCCTGCTGGGTTGAAAGGGGCTTTTCCCACTGCTTTCCCATCAGCATCATTTATCATCATTTTTGTCATCCCCAAATTTTACCAGCACCTGGGAAATCCAGATACCATCCCAGGACTTCCCATCCCATTCCTCTCCAAACCCACCAGTTTAACCCTTTTTCTAACCCATTTTTGGGACATCTTGCCTTTTTGTTTTCAAGAGCTTCCCAGGCAGCCAGGAGCAAAAATCCCACCCAAATTCAAAGAAGGTCCTTTCAGAGCATCTCCCAGGAGGTCACTGGGAGAAAACTGTCCTTGTGGAAATAGTTCTGCTGCCAAAAATGCTAAAAAAGGGTTGATCTTGCTGAAAATCTTACTTTTACTGCATCCCCTCAGGAAGTTCTGGAGAGTCTTAAGTGGATTTACCAGCTTTGGTGGGTTTAGGTAACATCATGCTAACAACATCAGGGCTTTGGTGTCTTTAATCGCTTAAATGGAAGGAAAATGTTGGCAGGGAGAAAGTAAACCATCGGGATGCTGCATTGCTGCATTGCTGCTGGGACATGGGTTTTTTTTTGTGGGGAGGAAAGCCTCATTTGGATGGGTTTTTTCCCCTCTTGTGCTGCGCTCTGATAGGAAATATGGAAATGTTTCTCTGACTTTGCTGCTGGATTTGGTCTCCTTGCAGCTATAGACAGTGATATAAGGACCTCTTTAATGCTAATTAATGCAATGACACAATGAATTAATACTGTATTAGGCAAAGCTGTTAATTATACGCAAATAAAACAAAAGAAAAAAGGAATCAAAGCAGGGAGAAGTGACAACTGGTACTTGGCTTCCCACTCAGCATCCTTCCCAAACACCCTGTTCTGGCTCAGTCGAGGGGAAAACCAATGTCAAGAGCATCTTCCTGGCAGCCCTGAGGGGTGCAGGTTGCATTTGGAAGGAGAAAGAGGTTTGCTCTGCTCTCCAAAGGAGCTCAAGGTGCTTGGCCAAGGATGAACGGCTTCATCTTCATTTCATAGATCAGGATAATGGAGGCAGAGGGATTTTTCCAGGGAGATTTCTCTTCTCCCAGGGAGGAGGTGGGATTCAGGTTCAGATCAGCAAACCCATCGTTGGGAAATACAATGACAAAGCCATAATGGATGGTCTAAAGGCTCAAAATTCCCATTGCTTTGAAATTCCCACTGCAAAAGGGAGCCCATCAAAGAAGGATGCAAAAGCAGAGTCTATCCCCTCTCCATGCTTCAGTTTCCCTATATGATGCAGTGCCATTTTATCCTCATGCTGCCTCTTTAGCTTCCCAAAATGCTGATTAAAGAAGCATTAAAGACGTGGCCATACCTGGCATTGTCATAGAAAGCACGTAATTTGGTTCAGAAAGGAGAAGCAAGTCTTTTTTATTTTCATACTGTTTGCCTCTTTATTTCCAGGCCTGATATTCATTCAGGAATAGCTGGAAAATGGAGAAAATATTTATTTTTTTTTTTTAAAAAAAAAAAATAGTGCTAAACTGAACTGGGGTAAGAGGATGAGCAGAAGTTCCCATGGTCACTGTGATGAATTCAGACTTGCAAAACCCTGCAGAAATTTGGGGCTGTGGCTCTCCCTTGGACATCTTTCTTGCTTTACATGACACCAAGCGGTAGCAAGGGATGCACTGGACCTTTGATGATGCTGCATTGGGGTGTTTTTTTAAGCAAAACTGGGTTATAACCCTACATACATCTACCTAGAAGGTTCAGAAGAGCTCTGGGGCTCATTCTGCCACCCTGCAGCCCAAATTAATGTGTCCAGAGGGGGTTTTTAGGGTTTTATTGGTAGATAAGGAGTAGATTGCTGCCCTTTCCATCCACAATCCAGACTTTGACTTGAGATGGGGGAGCACCACCAGCCAAAAGCAAATAAATAAGCAGGAATGGGCCAGTTTAGTGCTGCTGGTGGACATGCTGTGGTCTGCCAGGGCAGCTGAGCTCAGCCAGCAGTGGCTTAACCCCTCCATCCCACGTCAAAACCTGCTAAGAGGAGAGATGCGACGAGCTTGTAGCAGGTCAGCTCAATGCATAAGCTTTTCTGGGCTGCTTTTCCTTCCTCTCCGCTTCTTCCCAGCATCTATCACCGGAGATTATAGCTCTTTAATAGTGTCCTTCAACCCTCTATTTACTGCAGGAGCTGGGATGAGCCTCGCTCTCTCTTTTCCCTTTTCAATTTCATTAAGTACATCCCTCACCGGCTTTTCTCGCGTAAAGGGACATGGTGCTTTGGAGAAACCATCTCAATGGCTTATTTCTCTCAGCTCGTTTTTGCTTCCCCTCTGTCCATCTCTCACCCCATGAGGTCAGCTGGTAAATGAAATCCTGCTTCGCTTTCAGGGAGGAAATTTGGGGGGGTTTGAGTTGCTTCAAGCCTAAGCTGGCAGCTGCTGAGGTCAAGAGGATTTGGGTGTAGAGCAGAAATGGGCTCTGATGTCTCAGTTCGGATAAGCAGCTTTGGTGAGTCTTAGAGGAGGAAAAATGAAATGGGCACAAGCTCTCGGACTAGGCTTTATATAGGGGTTAGCAAGGGGATGAAGGCAAGGGGAAGAATAATACACCTAATTCTGGCTGGGCATGGATAAGGGCATAAATAATACCCTTTTTGGTAAAAACATGCAATGCAATTATATATAATACATAACAAAGTTGCTGGGCAGGACAACTAGAAGCGCACACCGCCTGTTTGTACCCCCTCTTCTTCCTACATCTCTATCAACACCCCCCAAGGAATGAACAGCCCTGAAAGGGTTAAAGAGCACACTTGCCAAATTGGAATTAAACTGTGTTAATATGGGCTAAGTGACTGTTCAGGGCAATAGCAAGAGAGAAAAATTATGTGGCATGTATTTATAAATAATAAAGTATAATTTATTAATAATCTGGAATTGAACAAAGAGTCTATGAAGCTTAATTAATTATTACTTGTAAAGTGCTTTTGAGATTATTGGATAAAAGCTGCTACAGAAGTGAAAGGTATTGCAAGAAAAACCTATCAGCATCCTACAGGAACTATCCCACGTGACTGCAACCCCAGGACCTGGCAGGACAGACCAGTGTGATGCTTATAACCCTAGGGACCAATTTTTTTTTGCTGTGGAGCTAAAAGGATATTTCCCTAGAGAAAAATGCATTAAATCCAGTTTATCAAGCGCTGAGTGAGTTCATCTCATTAAATACCCCTCATAAAGAAGCTCATGTTTGATACACAGTTGACCACCCCCTACTGTGGGAGCTTGTGGGGTCCTTCATCACCCACGGATGGATTTTGGATAAGCCTCAGTCACCGTGTTATCCTGGGATGGAGAGGGGAATGCCAAGGTGCCCCAGGGACACCTCATCCTCCTGCATCTATAGCTCCTGTAATTGCATCTTATAATATTGGATCACTTGGAAAATGCTTTTTGAGTTTTATTTAAGCCCATGGGTTTTGAGCACAGTCTAGTTGGTGGGTGGCTGGGAGGTGGCTTAGTAGACCCTGCTTGAAAGGATTGTGGGTTGTGGGGAAACTGAGTCACAGTGCAAAAACTTTAAAGTTATCCCAAAGTGAACCTGTGGATCATGTCTTGTAGGTGGGGGGAAGCAGAAATCAGGGGATCCACCAGACTAGGGGCTAGAGGTGGTTTCTTCTGCAAACACCTTCAGTGGTGGGGTCAGATGTGAGCTGTCTATTCTTGTCCCAAAAAATGAATCTAATGCACTTGTGCAAGCTCTGTCTCTCCAGTAGCACCCCTAGCATTGCCAAACAGCTTTGAAATACAGAGGACAGAGATTGCTGCCTCACCTACCCCACCCAAATCTGCATGAGCATCTTCCAGGAGGTGATTTCTCCCCTCCCAAACACAGTCACCTACCTCTGGCATGACTGCCCGCTCGTGCCTAAAGATTCTGCCCACTGGGTCCGTGCTCACTCACCATCACCCTGCTCTAAATGAACCTTGTTACACATCCTCCCTTTCTATTTTTATTAAAAATTTAATGCATTGCCAATTTGCCCTCTCACCAACACTGACTGTAGCAGCAGCAGCCGCAAGTATCCTCCAGAGAAATACTGAGGAGGCATCGTTGAATGATGTACAAGCAACAATTACTATCTGGGTTACGTCTTTTAAAGTATATATAGCTTAAAAGGGAAAGCTTGGTGGAGCTGGGAGGGAGGGGAGAGAACTCTGCCTACTGGGAGAAGCTTTGATTTCTGCCAGGGAAGATTTCTCTAAGCCTCTTGCAAGGGGAAGAGAGGTGATGCTCAGGAACCTCCTGAAACTTAAAGTCTTTTACCTACGTAAGCTCCTAGTTCATGGTCATTGACCAAAGCATTGTTTTTTTCACCAGAAATACCCAGGTGGAGCTGGATCAGCCAAGAAGAGTTGGTTGTCGATCCCCATCTCTATTTTTGTGCTTCTTCTGTTTGATGGAGAAAGAGCTGTTAATGGGATCTGTCTTCTCACTAACAACAATTTTTAGAGGAAAATAAGTATGTGCTTTATAATAATCATAGTTTTAAAAAACAAGCAAATTTGTCTCAGTTAATGAAGGCCACACAATCAGCCTGCTGACATAAATCATGTTAGTTTGCTGAAGACGTTGACAAATGACACCCAAAAGTGTCGAAGGGAGGAAAACAAACCCCACGACACCCCCTCCCGACAGTTCTGGGAGGAATGCAACATTTGGCAAATGCATCAAATTGCCATCTTGGCCTGTGAGAGTTACCCCAGATAATGGGCCAGATTAATAAATAAGCAAGGCTGTTGGAAATGAGGTGTTTGCAACTGGTTTAATGCCAACATCAAGTGAAATGTAAAATATCCAGGTTGGAATTTATCTACCTTTAAAAGATGCTGCTTAAACTTATGGATCTTCCTTGTATTTCCCCATCTTTCTAGTGCACATCAATGGCTCTGTGACTTCTGCTTCAGCTTGAACCATCCTGAAATGAAACCTTTCTGTAGTGCTAAAAACCACCGTGATCTTTGGCTCTATTTTTTTTCTTTTCAATGTTTTTTAAAGTGCCACTGTGTTCTTTCAGAGTCATATTAACCATGCAATAAATTTGCATAATGTGGATCCATAATGTTTAATCAAAGCCTCACTGGAAAGCTGTTATTGTCCGTGAGCTCTCATAAATTCTCACTATCACCTCCATGTTAAATACTAAAGCTGTCCGGGGTATATTGTGCACTAATCACCTGCAACATTGAGTTTGAAAGAAATGATCCTTTTTCTTTCCCTTCCTTGTCCGCATGAGCAACTTAAGCCTCCAAAAGCTTCATGCAGAGGCATTTTTAGCACAAAATGCTGGTGGAGGGGAGTAGGTGTCCCCCCCCCCCCAGCTTTTTAAAGTATTTTTGGTTGCATTTGTATTAAGCTTGAGCTCCCCCTAAATTTCTTTGCCATCATCCAGAGGCTGGGTTATCCATCCCCATCACAGTGAGCAAGCATAGGACGCTCTCCTGCATCCACACGCCAGAAAGAGATGGAGAGCCCAGTGTCAAAATCATTTGCACTTGGAAAATTATAAGACTCAATTAACTCCTAGGCTTCTCTTTTTTTTTAGTTTTTAATTTCCTTTAAATGAGTTAAGCAATAAGGCATGACAGGGGGGAAGCTGGAGAGCTGCACTCGTACCTGTGGGGTGAGCCTTAAGAGCCAAACCGAATCCTTCCCAAAGTGACTTGCCCATAAAAACCCCTCCCAGGGATGCAAGGATCAGACCCTTTAGGGCAACAAAGGATGAGCAGAGGGGGGAATTGTCCCATTGTCCCCATCTGCATGACGTCCTCCTGCCCTTGCCCTAGGCAGTTGGACTAAGTGATCATTGTAGGTCCCTTCCAACTGAAATATTCTATTCTATTCTATTCTATTCTATTCTATTCTATTCTATTCTATTCTATTCTATTCTATTCTATTCTATTCTATTCTATTCTATTCTATTCTATTCTATTCTATTCATGTCACCAGCATGCTTAGCTGGAAATGCTGTTATCAGCCGCCAAGTTACCCTGGAGGTTTCTACCAGCTCCACACTGGTGTCTCCTTTGGGACCCATCTGCTTTGATGAACAACCTCAAGTTGGAATAAAATCCAGGAGTCCCTTGGCTGCGACACAGAGGGGGAAAGGAGTCGAGGTGGTGGAGAGGAAGGCTGATTAAACTGGGAAATGGTTCTTGGATGCCTCCAAAACTGAAATGGGAGTGAAATGGAAATGAAAGACAAAAGTGATGCTGGAATAGAAGATTTTTTTCCTGCCTTTCGGTGATTTGAAAAGTTAGGCGTGAAAGACAAGAAAACAGAGGATAAGAAAACCCAACTCACATAGTTCCCTAATTTCCTAGGTTACCAGATGATGAGATGATCCGGACCAGTTCTTTTGAGTGAATTCACTATACAAAGAGGCCTACAAATAATAGCAACTTACAGGAGGTGACATCTCCAAGCCTCTTAGGAGGCTAATTCTATAACAACATTAATTCAACGTAATGCGTTTGTGAATAGAGATATGGCTAATGCAGGTTTTGAAAGTTAGGCGGCTTATTCTTGATGATCTTAATTTAACTAAGTGCCTAGTCTTGAAAGGCATCACAGTTCCAGCATATTTCAGCACTTTCCTTGGGAAAAAAATCCCCTTTTTTGGTGCTTTCTCCTCTTTTGCTGTTAGGGTTAGCTTCTTAGCTTAAACCAGCCCAACTTTTTATTCCTAAACTTTGGGCTTAAACCCAGCTTAGTGATTCAGTAAATCACTTCCCAAGGAGGAGAAAATCACTCCTCTGGAGGAGAAAATAGCCCTCATTGCCCACCATTGCAATATGAGCAAGAAGGATTTGAGCTTGAAGAGGGTCATGCAGTAGATCAACGTCAAAACCAGGTGCCCCTGATGTTGCTGCAGCTCCAGACATAAAAACCAGCTCATTTGGGGTCATGACTTGATGAGACAAGCTCTCATCTTCTTACAATGCCCTTTTATTTTAGGGGCATGTGGTGTGATCACCCCATCCTTCTCCACTGGTGCCAATCAAGCTTGGAAGAAACCACGGGGGACGTCAGCAGTTGGCGCATATCGTGGATTCATCAGGCATCAGCCCCTGCTTGGGAGAGCCACAGACATTACTGCCAAAATTCTTCACTCCATATTTCCATTCCCCATTCCCAGCAAGGGAGTGGATGGATTCCCCTGCTTGGGAATCTACAGGAAACCATCTCAGCTGAGGAGTCATCACCAGGCAGGGAGGAGTCAAAAGACCTCAAAAATGTGTCTAAATAAAAAAAAAACCACAAGGGAATTGTGCTATCCTTCATTTTCCCTTCAGTATTTTGGAGCCTCCTTGTTGATTTGAAAAAAAAATCAAAATAAATTCTATAGGCTGAGGATGATAAGCCTCAAAATACACACTTTTTTTTTTTTTTCCTTTCATTTTTTAGAGATTGGAAACATTTCTTTTTTATTTTTGCCCATTAGAGGCACATCTGGACTGTGCGTTCCGCAGGCTGCTGGCAGCAACACAAACCTGGGAGATGAAATAAATAAATGAAAAGGAAAATGGCTGGCCCACAGTGGGAACATTTCTTTCTTGTGAAAAGACAAGAACATCTTGTTCCACCCTGACCAAAAGGTTTTGTTTTGCTTGGCCACTTCCCTTTCATTTACTTTTTAATTATTTGCTTAAATTACCTTTGAATACACAGGGTCTCAAACCCTGCTTTGGAAACCAGAAGTGCAACACTACTGGATGCTCACACAATTTTTTTCCCCTTCTTATGAACAGTTTGCCACCTCCCTGTCAGGTTGGTGGATAAGTCCAGCCATGAGGTCGGGCTGAGCATCCACTGAACTGCAAGATGCTGCTCTAGCCACCTGGGGAGTCGCTCTTCAAAGATGCTTTCCTCCACCAAAGTGAAGATCTACCACTTGCACCTTCCAGTTTTCTCCCTTTTCACCTTAAAACTGGGGTAAGACTGAAAATTGCATTTTTCCCCCTGCAATTACCTCCAAGTTGTTGGCTTTAATCTCCCATTAATGTGCATTTTTACCCCAAAGCCATCTAGCATCCCTGGGTCAATCCAACCTCCTGCAGCCTGCATTGAGACAGAGATGGGACAACCCCTTAGAGCAGATTTCAGTGCCATTTGTGGCAGCTGGAGGTATTTCAAGGTTTCCTGGGTGTGATATTTTAGCAGTAGTTTCTAGGCGACCCGATGATGCTGCCTTAATTACAAAAGCAGGGAAATAATTCTGACTTGGGAGCCAGGAGTGGGAGAAGATGAACAAGCGGTGATAAGGCCCTACCTCAAACACAGATAACTTAAAAGATTAACCAGGCAGACAGGCCTGGTGCTCACCGCTGAATTGAAGTCAAATAGATGGCTTAATGCCGGCATCGAATTAAAAAAAAATGTTATTTAAGGATTTAAATCTTGAAAGACCTCATTTCCCAGCTGGCCTCCTAATGGAATTCATGTTAGTTTGGGGACCAGATCCTGCATGCAGCAAAAGGCATCCATCACAAGAGCATTAATATAAAGCTGCTGTAATGCATCAAGAGCCTTTGTATAATGTGCCTGAGATGGAATAATCAAGAGCAGGGCCAATTTCTTTTTATATACAGAAGCTTTTTAAAAGATAGAAAGCAAAGGTGTATCCCACCACCCTCTTTACCCCTGGGGTCTTTCTTCTTGTCCCTCTCCTGCAAGCATTGTTGCTCTAGACCTCCATTAACAACCCCAGGTTTTGGTGACTCTTTTCCTTCAGGCTTGGGTTCTTTCTTTCCCCCTCCCATGTGGCTCTTTGAGATGGGAGTTCAAAAACCTCTTGGGTTGTTGGCCACAGGCAAACCCCTGAAAATCTTATGCATCTTGATCCTGCAAGAAGAAAAATTACTTTTTTTTTTTGTAAATTTGCTTTAAAAAATATAGTTCCTGGAAGCACAGTTTGCAAACTCATCCGAAATTTTCCATCTGACCATCCCCTGTGTCTCTGGCCTGCATCTGATTATGAGGCAATGATTCAATTTAATAATATCTAATTTTTATTGTAATATCAATAAGGAAAACTGCCAGTCAGCTGAGCAACTCAGAGTGTATTAGTGCATTCACTTCCTCCGAGTGAGAGCATCCTTAACACTCGGCGATGGAAAAGCAATGGGGTGCTAACAGCATCAGCTCCGACGTTGTGTAAGAGCAGAGCCCACAGGAGTGGGGGAGGCTCAGCTGGGGACATCCAAAATACTGCTGAGGTATAATTCAGAGATATTTAAGCAAACCTAAGTGAAAAATAGTTTGATGTGAAAGTAAATCTCAACTGGTACTTCTGAGCAATAGACCCAGGGGTCTATTTGCAGCAAAGACCTGAGTTTCACAGAATCATAGAATAGCCTTGGTTGGAAAAGACTTCAAAGATCATCCAGTCCAACCATTAACCCAGTACTGCCAATTGACCACTACACCATGTCCCTCAGCACCTCATCTACACGTCTCTTAAATCCCTCCAGGAATGGGGACTCCACCACTGTCCTGGGCAGGCTGTGCCAGTGCCTGACAACCCTTTCAGTGAAGGAATTTTTCCTAATATCCAATCTAAACCTCCCCTGGCACAACTTGAGGCCATTACCTCTCATCCTATCATGTTCTACTCTCTCCCTGATCCACCTTGGCATCCCTCTTCTTCTAAATCTGACCTGGGGGAGCTTGGCCAAGGTTAGGGGAGAAGTTTTTTGGCTCAGTTTTGGGAGGCATTACCTTTCTCTTATTGACTGAATCCCCTTGCTCAGCTGTCTTCCAACACAAGAGGGATGGAGGTCCCCAAGCTTGGACTTAAGTAAGGTTTCCTCCATACCTTATCTAGCACCCCAGAGTGATTTAAAGGTACGTGAGTTATGACAGATCAATGGACTCGGATAAAGAAACCCTCTTCATCTCGAGCATAAGTAATCGAATATTCACAGAGGTGAGAGGTTTTCTGAGCTTGATGGATCTACTTGGATCTGGTGGAGCAAATTCCAGGAGCCTAAAGGTTTAAATGCCTTAAAAGTTTAAATATTAAAAAGCACAGATTTATTACACAGAGTGACCTTTAAAACTTGTCTCATTAAACTACATCTTCTGGCCCTTCTGGGCCTTGGTGCCTCTAAAGATGAGACTCGGAAGTTCAAAGCGATGAGCAAAAATGGTTAAAAATGTCACCATTTTATAGACCTTTCTGTAAAACTGAAACTTGAAAAAGGTGGGGGAAAAAAAGTGTCTGTGGGCTTCTCCATCCCTTGGAATAGTATTTTCTGTCTCTGTTATTGTTTTTTGTTTGAGGAACACCCCTAACAAGGAGGAAATGCTTCTGCCTATGATGCACTGGTGTGCAACACAACTTGGTCCACGAAAAAATGGAGAGAATTTTGTAGTGCCCATGTCCCTGGAGAAACCCACCATTGCGTTAATCAGAAAAAAAAACAAAATCACATTAAGATACTGAAATTCCTTCTATGTCTGGCCGCAGAGAGTCATGTCTACATGACGGAGGCCAAATTATTAATCTCCCAGGTGTTACGTGTGCATCCCTAACGGGAAGCGAAAGGCATGATGGAATTAGGGGCAAGATGAGAGATGAAGTTCCATCACCCACATGGAGGAATGGAGAGGACCACTTCCCTCCCCAAATCTGGCTGAATTATGCAGGCTTTCTGCTTGGTTTAGCCCTATGTCGAAGACCATCAGCCAAGGAGAGTCGAGAAATACAATGGCTCTGCTCCGTGCCAGCATGGAATGCCCCAACTTATTTCAAGTTCCTAGCTATTTGTGGGATTTTTTTTCTCAAGGACCAAGGGCTCTATCCTGGCCATAGGGATGGAACCCAACGCTTAGGCTGGTGATGTGCCAAGTTGTCTGAAGCACTTTAAAGGAAGAATTTTGCATCTTTAAGAGGGATTTCACACAAATTTACAGCTATGGGGCCATTTGGGCACTTCACAAGTGAAAGATGGCCTCAGATTTCTTATTCCACTCTGATAACATTAAAAAAAAAAAAAAAAGGGAGAATTTTAGCAACCTTCAGATGTTCCATTAACCACAGGACTGAGTGATGCTGTTTGATATTAACACACATTTTTAACACCCAGTGTCATGTAGCTGCTTGTTTCGAAATTGAAGCTTTTTGGAATTTCACGAACCTCCAGTTTCCCTCTTTCTCATCCCAATTTGGAGTGAAAACACAGTCTGAGAGGTTGGAAATTTCAGTGCTACAGACAGTGGTGTTAAGGGCTAATTTTAAATAATAGTTTGCAATGCAGATTGAACAGGGATGGGGATGAGGAAGTTGTTTACTTGCTCTTCAGCTCAGTCCCAGGTATGTCTATCACTCTGAATAATTAATCTACAATTAAAAATATAGTTTGCAATGAGTTTGCTGAGTGCATTTTCATTTTTTATTTTCTCACCTGCACCCAAAAAAAAAAAAAAAATCAGGAGTGTAATAAAATAATGTGATAACTTCCCCAAATGCAATTTGCTGCTCTTCCTCGTAAAATCAATTTAATTATAGACACACATATTAAATGAATGTCACAATCATTGCGGAGGCACCTGAGCCTCAATATTTAAGAGCAGACACAGCAAGAAGGTGAATGTCTTCTGCGGGCGGGGCTGGGGACTGGTCTCAGCCTGCTTTTGTGACATGTAATTATGTGTCCCTTAAGTCCTAGAAAAATGATGTTTAAGCCTAGACCCAGGAGTTTGTATTTGGAGCGTGTTGAGGTGAATTTGCATTGGTAATTTTGAGCAAAAACTTGGTGGTTGGAAAGTTTCAGCTCTTTTTGCAATGAGACTTGTGACTGAAAAGCAGAATTTGGTTAAGTTTAGAAGAAAAAGTGGAGCAAGGGGGATAAAAACGAAGCCCCTAACCCCCAACCAAGGAGGCTGAAGTTGTCAATTGATTAATGACAGGAAATAGTGATCTCCAAATCCTATTTGTTTCAGCCACCACCGAATCGTGTTGAGCAGCTCTGTGGGTGATGAGGTATTGAAAAATCTCTGTGTGGATCACATCACTTCCAAACCTTATTTTCCAAATGACTTTCATTAATATCATGGGCTGTATCGACAGCAATACCATGTTTCCCCACAGCCCATGGCATCTGTATTAATCAGAGCTGTGTGAGCATCTCAATGTGCCCCTGGGGCTCCCATGGGAGTGGTACCCATAGGGATGCTTGGAGGGACCTTGTTGGGTCACAACCCAATGAGAAATTCCCCGTGATTCCCACCCCTGCAGGAAAGATACGGCTCAAACAGCTCCATGCTCACTTTTCCCTGTCCCTGGGCTTTCCTTAAGGCATGGGAAGGGAAAAATTAAATATACTTACTCACTGCAAATGGATATTTGCAGGACAGGGTAGAGGAGGATAGGATAGGATAGGATAGGATAGGATAGGATAGGATAGGATAGGATAGGATAGGATAGGATAGGACAAGGCAAGTAGGAAGATGTAACCAGGTGTGGGGCAAGAAGGGCCATAAATCTTTCTCCAGCCCATTGCTGACATTTTCAGGCACATGTCAGGCACATAGATAATTTCAGTAATTTGTCCCCAATCAATCTCCAGAACATTGTCAGCTCCTACACCTGCATAGCATTGGGTTTTGCCCAGGGACACTGTGCTGCTGCCCCAAAACCCATCGCCAGACCCCAAAAATCTGAATTATCCACCACAGCCTTTGTTCTCCCATGGGTGGGGATCTTGTGGTGTCAGTCACATCAAGGGTGTGTATGTGAGCGTGGATTCTCCGGTGTCTGATAAGGGTTGAGCTCACATTCTGCCAGCCTATTAAATCAGTGTTTTCCCTGAAACAAGAAAGACCTTTTGGCCAAATCTGAAGAAAACTGGGTTTAGCACTGAGGCTGCATGGGAATAACTCTGGAAATGTATTTTTTGCAGGAAACACAGCCCCCACTCACCCCAGATGAGCAGGGATTTCCTTGAGACGTGTGGTTCGGGGGGATCTGGAGGGAAATGTGTAACCTGTTGTTGATTTTCAGGAGATCCTCGTTCAACCACCCACGCTAAATATTTTCAACAGGTTTATCCAGAGGGAGCAGCGAGAGCCTCAAGACACCTGTAGGAAATTATTTAAAATTTCAGCCAGCTCCCTGGTGTAGCATGAAGATGAGAACGGCTTGGATAAATGCCAAACCAACATTTTGGGGGGGGGAATTTTTTTAATTTTTTGTTTCTCCTTGCCAATTTGTCAAAACCAATGCAGAAGGCTCTGACCAAAAATATTGGGGGGGGGGGGGACTGGAGCAAAGCTGGGCATGAAATTTGTCTGGTCCCTTGCCAGCTCATGCATCTGGTTTTGGTTGTTTTAAGTTATTTAACCTTCGCGCCGGTCACAGCAGAGACCTTTTCCCACATCTCATCTCAGCATAGGCAGAGCCTGTTGGTTTTATGCTTTTAAATTAATTCAGCATCTTTTTGTGGCTCTGATATAAAGAAATCCAGTCCCTGGTTGTGTTATATAAGATACGCGCAGACCTGGATTTTATTTGAGCTCCCTTTCAGACTTTACTAAGGGAATGGATTTCAGGAGCACAGAGAGAGGAGAGGGAAGTTAATTGGGTAGCATGGCTGCCTGCAAGGACACAAGCGCCAGCATGTACCTGCTCTGAAGAAGACCTTGACACCTGTGAAATAGGGTGATTTATGAACCCTATGAAACTACTACTGCATGTAATAAACCTCATACAACCCTAGCTTGAACTTTATTTTGCTGTATTTTAGCAACTTGCTGGTATTCAGAGCGATGTAGAACATCTAATTTGCTGGGTAAGAATTCGTGGAGGCCAGTCCTTCATGTTTCCTCCTTTTCTAGGCAGAGATAAGTCAAGCCAGGGCTTATATTTCCAGGCTGAATTGCTCCTAAAAAGTCAGTCTGTGGAGGTTGTGTACCAAGCACTTTTTTCCACCCTTTCTTTCCCCAAAACAGTGTGTGATGGAGACAGTGGTTACATACGTAGCTATGGAAACCATTGATTGCTGCTAATGAAGCCCCCTCCATCCTCCTGGACCAGTTTGGCTGCATGCAAGAAGCATATGTCAGACGTGGAGGGATATTTTCAAGCAGGATCTCACCATTCCCATGCTGAGCCTGGCTTTTGCAGTGAGGGCTCTTGGGCAGA